>CM062819.1:1827468386-1829868386 GCA_031772625.1 Pinus tabuliformis
AAGGCAAAAAAATGTCTATAACAGTCGCCCCCTAAAGTATGAGGTCGTTTATTGGGTGAAATGCTTTATCAGGAGGATCCGAAGTTCATTCAATCGCTGAGAGGTGACCTATAATAAAATACAATACAATACATTATTTTTCATTCTGCTTTCATGATCTAGCCGAGGCGGGCATTCCCATGCTCAGCTTTATAAATTCATTTTGGTACATAGAACAGACGATCGTCTGATGGTAGACTGATAATTCTCTGCTGAAATTATCATCCTTTGAATAGGATGATCAATGATGTACATGTCAAATGTCTTTATATTTCCCGAATATATATCGCAGCCCGGATGGATGAAACTAGATCCGGGGTCTTCAAACTCGTTCGATCTTCACTCTAAGTACAAGTCTATCCATGTGAGAATTGCGCTGAAGTCGAACATGGAAAGACATCGCTTGATTACCGGTCAATGATGTAAACCGTTAACAAGAGCGAGAGGAATCACCGATAATGATAATGACCCTCAAGGTACTGCAGTACAATTCACGTGGTGTGAATAAAGGACTTGGCGTCGAACACCATGCAAAATCTTCTGGTCGAAGGTCATTGATGTATACCTGTCGCCGAAAGTGAGAAACTTGCCATTGAGGCATGCAAGCTTCAAAGTACTGAGGGGGGTGTTCCTAGATCAACTTCTCGGATAATGAGCTGAAGTCGACAAGAAGCAATCCGTCAAAGGAGGGCCTTAATGAATCCCACATCAGTGACACGGAACGGAGCTAATGATTTTAGTGGAGGTGAAAACAATCTGTGACATATGATTCAGGGTGGCGATCATGGGTGGATGAAGGATAATGTATGGCAGTGGATGGGACACGGTTGACTCTTTCTGAAAAACATCTCTTGAACATATAACGACACTGATGCGATGGATCGGTAGCATTACCCCAAATGTGGATGGTTTGGCGAGGACCATGGTGATGAGACCGGTGAATGAAACAACCCAAGCCGATGTGATACGGAGGAAAAGTGTCATGTTCAAGAGCGACTTGTTACCATTAAAGCTTTGAGGTTCTCCCAATTTTTCCCCAGTCATTTCTGACCAGTACCTCTTTATTTTTGTCAAGCTTGAGGAGGATAACATATGCTTGTTCTATAACCTGCCCTTCGGGCAAGCCCATCGCTATATTTTAACGAGCCTAGCGATAGGGAAACTCGTTCTCGTCTAAAGACAAGTTTGTCGCTATTTAATCATTTTAACGAGTCTAACGACAAGGAAAACTCGGTCCTTTTCATTTTTAGAGAGTCTGAAAAGGTACAGAAAGTTAACTCCAAAATTCCTTTTTCGTCATCTAATCCCTTAAGTCCGAAAAAGTATAAAACAATACAGAAGGGATGAATTTTCGATAACTTTAACGAGCCGAATAAAACAAGCACTCGACCTTTTTGTCCAATAATCCCTCAGGTCCAAAAAGATTAAAATCTACGGGAGGGATAGCTCTTCCGGTCCTTTTAACGAGCTGGAAGGCCAAAACTCGGAAAACTTTTCATATTTTACGAGTCAAGAGAAAAGAGCTCAAAGAAGACTCGTCTTTTGAGGAACGAGTGATAAACAGGGATAGCAGCAGATTCCAGGTACAGGTTGGAATTTTCCAATCACGGCAGTGTCACAAGGATGGCTAGGTGAAATCACTCTTCGCAGCTGTTCCTCAAAATAGGTAAACAATCAAGTGGAGGTGAATGATCGGCCAAATGAAAAGTGGAGGTGACAGTGCAAACACGACCAAGGCTTTTATGGCTGATGAATTTACGGTCTCAAATGGTTATTTACCGGTTCATTTTTTCTGGATGAGCTTGAACTTTGGAGGGAAGCTTGCTCACAGGTGCATTTATTTTTTAACGAGCATGAACTCTTGCTAAAACTGCTCAATCTTATGTTTATTTTTTAACGAGCATGAACTATGTACTAAAACTTCTCGGATCTCTCTTTTCTATTTTTTAACGAGCATAAATTCCGCGGTAAAACTGCTCGATGATAAGTTTGCATGCCCCCGGCATAACAACGCAAATCGAGGTGCATGCCCCCCAAGCTTCATTGCATTCAACTCGGTGGTTGGAATGAAGGTTTACCTTTGAGACTTGGAAAGGGGATTTGTTTCATTTTTTAATGAGGTTGACACAGTAAAAGAACTATCCTCATGACTCCTTGTTTCATTTTTTAACGAGGTTGACACGAGATAAGAACCGTCCTCGAAGCCCACTGTATTTACAGTATTTCCATTAGGGCGATGATCCATGCTGACAAAATGTTTAGGAATCTTCGAAATCCATTAGATATAGAAGATTTCATATTGTAGGTTTCCACTGTGGCCACTTTTGCCAGATTACTTGCAGGCGGTAGGGCAAAAGTACCCATTAAGGCAGGGTCTTTTAGGAGACCTACTCCAATATTTTGAAGTGAATGATTGCTTCCATGGATCATTGAAATGCTTCTCGTAACTTGTGAACTATCGGAGAAGAAAGTTTGTTGGTCGACGACTGTAATTCCTCCTTGAAAGGGAAATGCAATCTTCCTGAAGTAGGTCGACACAACTACGGCCATGGCATATATCCAGGGCCTTCCCAGTAGGATGTTGTAATCGAGGTTTCCGTCGATTACTTCAACATCAACTTCTACTGTTTTGCCCCCCAATTCAACTTGCAAGTTACTTAAAATCCCGTATGAAGTGTATGATCGTCCGTCAAATGCTTTTAACATCGTTGACGATTTCGACAAGAGCGGTGAGCCTAAATTTTTCCAGCAACTCATCGACATAAGACATGTAGATGCCCCCTCATCAATAATTGTTCGATGAACAGTTTTGTTGAGGGCTTTCACTTGAATAAGGAAAGCTAGTTGAGCTGGTAACTGAGGGTCATATCCTTTATGATCAAAGGCCACAAGATTGGAATCCATTGGGCCAATCCCACCTATTGCTGATAATAAAGTTTGCTCTTGGGAGGGGCAATTTTGCTGTACCTCAGGTGTCGACATAGCGGACGGTGTTTGGGCCAGGTCCTCTATTATATTATAATTCTGTGCTATTTTTGCACGAGGATTAAATGTCGATTTGTGTACTACTCCCTTTGGCGACTTTATCATCGGTTCAGGAATGATGGGTGGCACAACTTCGGTCAAAGTTGTTGTCGAACTACTAGGTCGTTCATTAGCCTTGTTGTTCGACAGCTTTGGATTCCTGTAATCCATATTCTTCGTCAAAACATTATTTTGCTGCTTTGATACAGACAACATAAGCACTTGGGATCGGGAAGAATTTTGATTAGCAACCAGATTTTGACCTGGATTAGGAAACGGATCAGTCAATACTGCTGGGGTTTTTGAACTCTTAAAGAGTTTCTTAACTTCAGCTATATGTGGACAATCTTTCATCCAATGATCCTCATCGCATATATGACACCCTGCTGGGGGTTTCCTTTTTCTCCTTTTCTTTTTCTTCTTGCCCCCTGGTTGCTTCAGTTGTTTGCCCTTGTCGGTCGACATGGCATTTACTTTCGAGGCAAGAAGTTCCTCATTTGCATTTTGACTAGAAATTTTGTGTTTGCCAAACATGCCATCGTCGGCGCGAGAGTCATTGTTTGATTTAGGAGGAGGAGGAATTGAGAATTCCGGTCTAGGGGCGTCAGGTATTTTGTCGTAGAGCGTGCCAGACTGAGTATAGACCAAGTCTAGATATTGCGCATGAGTGATAACTTGCTCTTCCGTTACGACTCCTCCCTTTGCCACATCTTCCGTTATAGCGGGAAGTAACGACTTGATAAACCATTCAGCTAATAGCTGATCAGGAACGTACGTTTTTACCATCCTCTGACGACGTCACCACTCATGTATATGATCAGATATGTGGGTGGCAGTCGTCTGTTTGAAGTTGGTAAGGAGTTCTGTTCCCGTTTCATACCTTATCGGTAATTGAAAATGGGTTAAAAAGGTTGTGGCTAAGGTACTGAAGTTGTCGAACGAAGCTCTAGGCAATTCAATGTACCATTTTGCCGCTGGACCCGTTAACGTCCTCTGAAAGAGGCGAAGTCTTATCGAATCATCATTCAAGGTATTCGATGAACACCATAGATGGAATGTCATCACATGATTCGACGGATCTTCACCCAGATTTCCATTAAATTTAGGAATATCTGACGGAAGTTTATGCGGAATCGCTGGCCACCAAGGGGCATAAGCAATTGGATCATTCGTCAGCCGGTTTAGATCTGGTAATTCTAGAGTTGCTACAAAGGGCAACTGTTGGTTCAGGTTAGGCGAAGCATATCCAGGATAAGATGGGATCGCTTGAGCAATGGGTCTTTGCAAACCAGCATAATGCCGGCAACTTTGACAAGGTTGATGGGCATAACCATTATAGTATGGTTGCCCATTACTTACAAAGACTTGTTGCTCAGGTCCTTGATATGATTGCTGGAATGGCGGTTGTTGAGATCGAACCAGCTCTGGTTGTTGGACCATTTGCTGTTGACCAATACTAGATGATTGACCAGGATGAGGAGTCACAATACTTGTTTGAGCCTGAGTCGCTCCATATAAGGAGGCACTACCCTGAGATTGTGATTGAGTCGTTGAGACAAGAGGTTGTTGTATTGCAACCTGAGAAACTTGCGGTTGACATACAACAGGTGGAGCTTGTACTTGCGACGCATTCACTATAGCAGGTATGGTGGGAATATTCGACACAGGGTGTACTGGTTGCATTGAATATACAACCCCTGGTTGTTGAGGCAGTATTGGTACCCAACCGCTTGATGTAATTCCAGTTTGACCTGAACTTTGTTGTAAACTCCCATATGGTTGTTCTCTGGGGGGAACAATGAAAAAACATACTGCCCTCCATATGGTGGCAATCCAGTGCTTAAAGGGGAGATTGGCCTTTGAAGACACATTGGATCAAGTTGTTGAGTTTCAACACAAGAAATACCAGATGATAATCCGGATGAAGAAATAGGAACTAACCATGTCGTCGAAACAGTCTCTGATTGGACTCCAGCTTGTTGTTGACAATTTGCCGGGACAGATGGTATACCAGCGAACATCGTTGGAGTAGCAGCAGGAGGCTCTTCCGCTGTTGTGTCGAATGACACGGTCCTGGATGTCGATGGTTGTTTAGACATGTTTAGTCTATCCAAAAGATTTTCTAGCGATTCGACAAGAACTTTGTGATGAAGGTAGACTAACTTCGAAGATCAACGCAGGAATAAAGGGTGATTGTTCCGTTTAAAATAAATTGTTAACGACGCTTTAGACACAACTTGCTTTTTCAGTTTTAAAGAGTCGAGAAAAAGCTAAAGATGACTCTAGTCTCCTTCGATGTTTTAACGAGCCCGAAGTGACAAATGCTCGGATGGAATTTTTCAGTTATAGAGTTTGAAAAAGGCCAAAAGAAACTGCTCTGGAGATCTAGGCAAAGGGTGTGCCAAACCTTTCGCAAAACCACAGAATACGTTTTACGGTACGGGTGGTCGATCTTCGTGAATGCTGTGTTCACTGCATTGCGATCAGTAGGTCGGCCGACACGGCTTCCTAAGGATAAAAGATATATGCCTATAGGGGTCTCCCAATATATACGCGACGGTACGTGGGAGCACAAGTCCGTATTAGTGCCACCGACTCTCAGGAGGAATCACCCACCTTCGTCGAGATCGACAGTCACTACGTTTAACGACGCCGGAACACGTCTCTAGCTTAGACCTCTATGTGTTTGCGTTATGTTTCAAAGCGTTGTTAGGTTCATTCAATATATTTTAAGTTGATCTTTTTAAAGTTTGCCTTTCAAGGTTCACCACGAGATGTATTGATACAAATTCCTAAATGCAGTCTAAGATGAGAAGCAATCTTTTTTCAATATTTTCGACTTATGAAAATCTTAACTACTGAGGGAAAAGAAAGACAAAATCTTTTCACACAGATCAAAGAGCATACACTAATGCACTTTTTCCCTAAATCAACATGCAAGCTGTCAAAATGCACATGCACAATGCAGGTATTTCTTTTCTCTTTTTTAATGTTGGTGCAATACAAAAAGAAAGCTGTTGTATAATTTCGAATTCAATTTCAAGTGAAAGCAAACAAGCTTGTCCAAAATAAAAAGACACCTTAAGATTTACTTGTTTCGACACTAGAAATATATAAATTCAAACCATATGATGAAATTAAAAGCTTAATCAGCTATGAACAGCAAACAAACTAACTCTTGAGATCAACACGACACTTATCACAGGTCTAGATCTAAGAGGCCACAACAAGACTAGTTCACTTTCGTTATGGGAAACTGTAAATGATATAAGAAATACACAAAGAACAAATACAGTTTCTTTATACAACCGAGGTGGAATAGTGGCAAGGAAAGTTGGTTTCAGATAGGTACATTGACTGGTAACAGGCTGCAAAAACAAGAGTGAAAACAGGGCAATAAACAGGAGGGAACCCCAGTAGCACTAGGAAAAACTGGTTCAGCGCAGGTAGAACACTGACAGTTTGACCTTCAGCGTAGGTAGCCCCTTCGGGAACTACGCTGAAATGCAGACTGCCTTCACAGTGCCTGCACTGAAGATTCAAACTTTCGTTTTTCTCAGTTTCCGGGTCACAGATTGCTCAAAAATTCACAGTTTTTGGCCAAATCAGAAGCTATCAGTCAAGTACACACTAAGGGATGAAAAGGAGGATGAAAAGCTATCACTAAGAGCTATTTAGAGTCCTTGTGAATCAGCTCTTCAAATCATAAACTTGCCCAGAAACTGAGCTAGAGTAGCTGCCCTCTACTTCGCATTTGAAAGATCCAAATGCAGTTCGATTCGGTACTCCCTGTGTTTATGAAATGAATAGCAAAAACACAACCAACCAAAAAGATACGATCCCCAGCAGAGTCACCAATTTGTTGTTGGGAAAATTATCCAATATGGAATGACCCTATCCCACTCTAAGGGTGATAGTACCTCAGCAACAATCAAAGCAAAGCTATTCGAGATTACTTCTTTATGAGATGTAAGAGAGGGGAGAAAGAGATCCACTAACCGTTGTCTTCCGCTAATGATTGATCCAATCTTCTCTCCTTGCTGCTTGCTCCCAACTCCTTGCTCTTTCACTGGCCCAGCTACACCAAGATCCTGCAAAATAACAAGAGAGGGAAACTACAAGAAGCATACATTCATAATTGATTCAAGGGTTAGAATAAATCAAATATACAAGTATCAATACGCCATTGAGACACATGCATATAGAGGAACCTCAAATGCTTTATTAATGGAAGAAGTAAAGTTCAGGAAGTGATAAAACCATAAAAGGCCCAATCCAGCATCACCTCCCAGCAGAAAGAAATCTCCTCTTCACCTCCTTCAAGCAAATCACCCAATAGTTCTATACTCAAACCAACAGCACTTCCTTACATTCACAAGATTCCAGCCTCCCTAGACCTCATGAGAGAGCTCTATATATAGGAGTTTTGGAGAAAGGATGAGTCAGCTTGTAGCTGGCATGAAGCTGACTAGTGTCCTCTCCCACTTCAGTTATTCTTCAGTTCTTGAGTCCACTTGGAGGTTCTTGCTTCCATTTGGAGATCTAGACCCTCTTACTCATCACCAGTCGAATTCCTTGATGCAAGTGTCACTTTGGAAGCTTCCTGGGCTCTGACACCTTGAGGAATGAGTCTGCCACATGTCCAAACTCGTTCAGCGCAGGTAGCTAGTGTTGGAGTTGACATTCAGCGTAGGTAGCCAGTGTAGCAGTTGACATTCAGTGCAGGTAGCGAGTGTAGCAGTTGACATGATCCAGAATTAGCTTGTTTTTGAGTGTTTTCAGGTGGAGAACTGATATTTAGTGCTGTGGTTTGCTGACCTTGTTCCTCTAGGGGTAGGAACAACATGTTTAGGGACTTTGGATCCCTTAGATTATTGACATCTCATGCTTCATGCTGTAAGGCACAAAAATGTCTATAACACATGGGGTGTTATAGACATTTTTGTGCCTTACAGCATGAAGCATGAAATGTCGATAATCTAAGGGATCCAAAGTCCCTAAACATGTTGTTCCTACCCCTAGAGGAACAAGGTCAGCAAACCATAGCACTAAATATCAGTTCTCCACCTGAAAACACTCAAAAACAAGCTAATTCTGGATCATGTCAACTGCTCCACTGAGCATCTGCGCTGAATGTCAACTGCTCCACTCTGTACCTGCGTTGAATGTCAACTGTAAAGAAGGCTACCTGTGCTAGGCGAGTTTTGCCAAGTGGCACAGTCATTCCTCAAGGTGTCAATGCCCACGAAGCTTCCAAAATGACACTTGGATCAGGGAATTCGCCTAGTGATGAGTAAGAGGGTCTAGATCTCCAAGTGGAAGCAAGAACCTCCAAGTGGACTCAAGAACTGAAGAATAACTGAAGTGGGAGAGGACACTAGTCAGCTTCATGCCAGCCTCAAGCTGACTCATCCTTTCTCCAAAACTCCTATATATAGAGCTCTCTCATGAGGTCTAGGGAGGCTGGAATCTTGTGAATGTAAGGAAGTGCTGTTGGTTTGAGTATAGAACTATTGGGTGATTTGCTTGAAGGAGGTGAAGAGGAGATTTCTTTCTGCTGGGAGGTGATGCTGGATTGGGCCTTTTATGGTTGTATCACTTCCTGAACTTTACTTCTTCCATTAATAAAGCTTTTGAAGTTCTTCTATATGCATGTGTCTCAATGGCGTATTGATACTTGCATATTTGATTTATTCTAATCCTTGAATCAATTATGAATGTATGCTTCTTGTAGTTTCCCTCTCTTGTTATTTTGCAGGATCTTGGTGTAGCTGGGCCAGTGAAAGAGCAAGGAGCTTGGAGCAAGAAGCGAAGAGAGAAGATTGGATCAATCATTAATGGAAGACAACGGTTAGTGGATCTCTTTCTCCCCTCTCTTACATATCATAAAGAAGTACTCTCGAATAGCTTTGCTTTGATTGTTGCTGAGGTACTATCACCCTTAGAGTGGGATAGGGTCATTCCGTATTGGATACTTTTCCCAACAACAAATTGGCGACTCCGCTGGGGATCGTATCTTGTTGGTTGTTTGTGTTTTTTGCTATTCATTTCATAAACACAGGGAGTATCGAATCGAACTACATTTGGATATTTCAAATGCAAAGTAGAGGGTAGCTACTCTAGCTCAGTTTCTGGGCAAGTTTATGATTTGAAGAGCTGATTCACAAGGACTCTAAATAGCTCTTAGTGATAGCTTTTCATCCCTTAGTGTGTACTTGACTGATAGCTTCTGATTTGGCCAAAAACTGTGAATTTTTTAGCAATCTGTGACCCGGAAACTGAGAAAAACGAAAGTTTGAATCTTCAGTGCAGGCACTGTGAAGGCAGTCTGGATTTCAGCGCAGTTCCCGAAGGGGCTACCTGTACTGAAGGTCAAACTGCCAGTGTACTACCTGCGCTGAACCAGTTTTGCCTAGTGCTACTGGGGTTCCCTCCTGTTTTCACCCTTGTTTTTGCAGCCTGTTACCAGTCAGTGTACCTATCTGAAACCAACTTTCCTTGCCCCTATTCCGCCTCGGTTGTATAAAGAAATTGTATTTGTTCTTTGTGTATTTCTTATATCATTTACAGTTTCCCATAACGAAAGTGAACTAGTCTTGCTGTGGCCTCTTAGATCTAGACCTGTGATAAAGTGTCGTTTTGATCTTAAGAGTTAGTTTGTTTGCTGTTCATAGCTGATTGAGCTTTTGCTTTCATCATATGGTTTGAATTTATATATTTCTAGTGTCGAAACAAGTAAATCTTAAGGTGTCTTTTGATTTTAGACAAGCTTGTTTGCTTTCACTTGAAATTGAATTCGGATTTATACAACAGCTTTCTTTTTGTATTGCACCAACATTAAGAAAGAGAAAAGAAATACCTGCATTAATCATTTTGCATTTGATAAAGTTTGCATGTTGATTTAGGGAAAAAGTGCATTAGTGTGTGCTCTTTGATCTGTGTGAAAAGATTTTGTCTCTCTTTTCCCTCAGTAGTTAAGATTTTCATAAGTCGAAAAGATTGAAAAAGCTTGCTTCTCATCTTAGACTTCATTTAGGAATTTGTATCAAACATCTCGTGGTGAACCTTGAAAGGCAAACTTCAAAAAAGATCAACTTAAAATATATTGGATGAACCTAACAACGCTTTGAAACATAACGCAAACACATAGAGGTCTAATCTAGAGACGTGTTCCGGCGTCGTTAAACGTAGTGACTGTCGATCTCAACGAAGGTGGGTGATTCCTCCTGAGAGTCGGTGGCACTAATACGGACTTGTGCTCCCACGTACCGTCGTGTATATATTGGGAGACCCCTATAGGCATATATCTTTTATCCATAGGAAGCCGTGTCGGCCGCCCTACTGATCACAATGCAGTGAACACAGCATTCACGAAGATCGACCACCCGTACCGTAAAACGTATTCTGTGGTTTTGCGAAAGGTTTGGCACACCCTCTGCCTAGATCTCCAGAGAAGTTTCTTTTGGCCTTTTTCAAACTCTATAACTGAAAAAGTCCAACCGAGCATTTGTCACTTCGGGCTCGTTAATACATCGAAGGAGACTAGAGTCATCTTTAGCTTTTTCTCAACTCTTAAAAGGTGAAAAAGCAAGTTGTGTCTAAAAGCGTCTAATAAAATTCATTCAATTCGGAAACACAAATTTCCCCTTTTAATATTTTGGTTGATCGAGTAATCCGCAATTGTGGAAGAAAGTCAATTGAAACCCTGTCATTCGCGGAGGCTTACGAGTCAACCGTCTTTGTCTCCGGAATCGAAAACAGTACGGACAAAGCGAACTCGTTTAACCGGTTCAAAATCTCCTATAAAAGTTAGAACAAGTGTTCCAGCTGTATCTGAGGTTCCGGTTGCTCCTAACATTTCTGGAAACCCTGCCTCTATAGAAGAAGTTCAACAGCCACAGAAGGACAGTAATACTGATCCTAGTCTGGGGGAAAATACTTGTATAACTGAACCAGTTCCATCTGTAACCGGTCCAGAGAGTTTTGTTCCTCAAACAACTGTCGCTGTCGAAGCAACCACTTCTTCGGCACCAGAAATATTTTACGGACCTGACGGTCTTCCTCTTCCACCGGGTTTGATTGCGATAGAGGAAATTACTGAGGATCCGCAAGCAAGTACTCCAACTCATTTTGGAGTCGGGTTCACTCTCTTTCCTTCATCCGAGGTTAATCCACCACAAGTGGAAGTTCCTGTAGAATCACTAGGCAATCTATTGGATAGACTTAAAATGTCTGAACAACCGTCATCATCTAGGACTGTGTAAAATGACACAGCAACAGCAGAAGTCCCTGCCGTCACTCCGACGATGTTTGTCGGCATACCAGCTGTCCCAACTAGCTCACAACAGCTAGAAGGAGTCCACCAAGGGACTATTTCGACAGTATGGTCTGTTCCAGTTTGTTCATCCAGAGTAATACCTGGCAACTCTTATGTTGAAACTCGCCAAATCGATCCATTTGGAGTTCAATCTGGGCAATCAATCCCCTTGAGTTCTGGATTGATACCGTATGGGGGGCAGTATGCCCTTTTATTACCCCCTCCGGGAGGGTACCCATACGTGAGTTCTCAACAGTATTCAGGTTATACTGGAATTGCGTCAAGTAGTTGGGTACCTATGTTACCTCAACAACCAAGGGTTGTATATTCTATGCAACAATGTGTACCTATGACGAACATCCCAACCACACCGGCTATTGTAACTGTGTCACAAGTTCAAGCGATACCCGTTGCATGCCAACCTCAGATTTCTCAGGTTGTAATGCAACAGCCTCTTGAACATGGGTCACAACCACAATCGCCAACTGGTGGGGCGACACAGGTCCAAACGGGTACAATTACCCCACACCTCGGTCCAACGATTAGCATGGCGCAACAAAACATGGCTTCACAACCATGGCTTGTGCAATACCAACAACCTCAATTCCAGCAAGTATACCAAGGTTCTGAGCAGCAGATCTTTGCGAACAGTGGACAACCGTATATCCAAAACGGTCAAAATCAACCACTTTACAGTGGCCAAATCCAAATCCACCAACCGTATCAGTCGTACCAACATCAATTACATTATGCTGGTACGCAAAGGCCCACTGCTCAAGCGATTCCATCGTACCCTGGTTATGCTTCGCCTAACTTGAATCAACAGTTACCATTCGTAGCGACTTTAGAGTTACCCGATCTACACCGGTTAACCAACGATCCGATTGCTTATGCCCCTTGGTGGCCAGCGATTCCTCATAAACTTCCATCTGACATTCCTAAATTCAATGGAAATCCAGGTGAAGACCCATCGAATCACGTGATGACTTTTCATCTATGGTGTTCGTCGAACACCCTAAACGACGATTCGATAAGGCTTCGCCTTTTTCAGAGGACATTGACAGGTCCAACGGCTAAATGGTATATTGAATTGCCAAGAGCCTCTTTCGACAATTTTAGTTCCCTAGCCACGACTTTCTTAACTCATTTTCAATTACCGATAAGGTATGAAACGGGAACAGAAATATTAACCAACTTCAAGCAGACAACTGCCACCCATATATCTGATCATATACATGAGTGGCATCGTTGTCGTAGGATGGTGAAAACATACTTTCCCGATCAGCTGTTAGCTGAATGGTTTATAAAGTCGTTACTTCCTGCCATTACGGAAGATGTGGCCAAGGGGGGAGTCGTAACAGAGGAGCAAGTGATTGCTCGTGCACAATATTTGGACTTAGTTTATACTCAGTCCGGCACACTCTATGACAAAATACCTGACGCCCCTAGACCAGAGTTTTCAATTCCTCCCCCTCCTAAATCAAATAGTGACTCTCATGCCGGTGACGGTGTGATTGGCACGGCAAACGCGAAATCGATAAAGGCTTCGTCAAAGAAAGCCCGTAAGATTTCGGATCAAAATGCAAAAGAAGAAATTCTTGCTTTGGAAGTAAATGCCGTATCAGAAGATAAGGGCAAAGAAACCAATCAACCAGGAAGAAAGAAGAAGCAAAACAAAGGGAAGAAGAAGAAACAGAGTGAGTCATCCCCTGGAAAAAATTCTTCAAACCATCCTGGGAAAGGGAAACAAAATTATCCATGTCTAATATGTGATGATAAGGATCATACCACAAAGAATTGCCCATTCAAAGCTGAGTTAAAGAGGTTCTTTAAAAGTTCCCAAACTTCAGCTGTGTTAACTGATCCATTTCCCAACCTAGGTCAAAATCTGGTTGATAGTGGAAATGCTTCCCCGTCGCAAGTGCTTATGTTGTCAGTTTCAAAACAGCAGAATGATGCTTTGATTTCGACAAGGAACAAAGATTATGGGAATCCTCAGCTGTCGAATGAAAAAGGTAAAGATCAACCAAGTAGTTCGACAACAACTTCGACAGAAGTTGTACCACCCATCATTCCTGAATTAACCATAAAACCGCCAAAGGGTGTAGTACACAAGTCGACATTTAATCCTCGCGCCAAAGCGGCGCAGCATTATAACATAGTGGAAGATTTGGCGCAATCACCATCCGCTATGTCGACTCTTGAAGTACTACAAAATTGTCCAACACAAAGGCAGGCGTTGTTATCAGCAATTGGTGGGTTTGATCCCAAGGATTCCAATCTAGTATCCTTTGACCACAAAGGATACGATCCTCAGTTACCAGCTCAATTAGCTTTCCTTATTCAAGTGAAAGCCTTCAACAAAACTGTTCACAGAACAATAATTGATGAGGGAGCATCGACATGTATTATGTCGATGAGTTGCTGGAAAAATTTAGGATCTCCAACCTTGCCGCGATCATCGACAACATTAAAAGATTTCGACGGAAGGACTTATACCCCATACGGTATCCTTAATAACTTGAAAGTTGAACTGGGAGGAAAAACAGTAGAAATTGATGTTGAGGTCATTGATGGAAATCTTGACTATAACATCCTACTGGGTAGACCATGGATTTATGCCATGGCAGCTGTTGTGTCGACTTATTTTAGGAAGATCGCATTCCCGTTTGAAGGAGGGATTACGATCGTCGACCAACAAAATTTCCTCCCTAATGGTTCACAAGTTACAGGAAGCATTCCCATGATCCATGAGAGCAACCATTCAATTCAAGATATCGGAGTAGGATTATTGAAAGACCCCACATTGATGGGAACTTTCGCGCTACCACCTCCTATTTATATAGGAAATGTACCGTTTGTAGCAACCTGCAACATGATATCTTCCACGAAGGTCAACATGGATCATTCAATGGTTTTGCCCCCAAGCCCTTTAGAAATATTGTAGCAATCAATGTTTCAAGCATGGGAGGCGAACCCGAATCAACGCTCGTCAAGCGTTTGGGTAGATAGGTCTAGAGAATATGGAACCCCATTAGATCCTTGGTCGAAAGTACATGGCACTGATGAAGGAATCTTACAATCAATGATGATTGAGGGGGCACCATGGAATGATCACCACCATCGTTCCCTTCTTCCGGAATACGAAGAAGATACTCAAAGTGACCTTTATCACCTTTCAGTTTTTGAATTCCTAACAAATACTGTAAACATGGTGGATTCCGAGCGAAACCTATCCAATATTGAAGAGACTATAGCCATAAATATCTCGACTAAAACAGATGTTGTAGAGAATATTTATGTCGGCAAAGGTTGTTCCCCTTCAGAACTGGAAATATATAACGCTCTTTTTCGCGAATTTAGAGATGTCTTTGCTTGGTCATATGATGAAATGCCAGGCATTGACTCGAGTATCGTTGAACATGAAATTAAAATGTATCCTGATGTCAAACCAGTAAGACAACGGCTTCGACAGGTACAGCCCAAGAAAGTCGCTGCCATTAAGGCGGAAGTTGAAAATCTCCTCCATGCTGGATTCATCTACCCGGTTCCTCTAGCCGATTGGGTATCGAATATTGTCCCTGTTATGAAGAAACAAGGGACGATTAGAGTGTGTGTCGATTATAGGGATGTAAACCAAGCTTGTCCGAAGGACAACTACCCTACACCCTTCATCGACCAGATAATTGATGAATGCACCGGATGTGAAATCTTTTCATTTATGGACGGATTTTCCGGGTATAATCAAATAAATATCCGCCCACAGGACCAGTCAAAGACTGCATTTATTTGTCCGTGGGGCACATTCGCTTATCGAAAATTACCCTTTGGTTTGAAGAACGCAGGGGCGACGTTTTAGAGGGCGATGAATTATGCCTTCCATGACATCAAGAACATTGTTCAACCTTATCTCGACGATCTTCTGGCTCATTCGCGAAAGCGGACTGATCATCCGCAGCATTTAAGAGCGATATTTCTACGTTGCCGACACTACAAGATAAGACTCAATCCACACAAATGTGTGTTTTGCATCGGTTCTGGTCGCTTACTTGGCTTTGTAGTCTCTAAGGATGGGATTCGTCTCGACCCTTGCAAGGTTCAGGCAATCATTAATTTGCCTCCACCTTCAAATCTGCTTCAGATTCAGAAACTCCAAGGGAAAGCAAACTTTTTGAGGAGATTCATTCCAAATTACGCAGAACTTGCTAAGGGTTATACTCGTCTTTTGAAAAAGGATGTACCTTTTGTCTGGGACCAGGTGGCGCAAGCTTCCTTTGATGCTCTGAAAGATTGTCTAGTAAAAGCATCATTAATGTATGCCCCAGACTATCAAAGAGATTTTAACCTGTATCTGGCTGCAGCAGATACGACCATTGCGATGGTTTTAGTTCGAGAAGTAGATGGAATTGAACATCCTATCTATTATTTAAGTAAAAACTTAAATGATACAGAAAGTAAATATTCTTATGTTGAAAAACTAGCGCTTGCAGCTGTTCAAGCGATTCAAAGATTTCGACATTATGTCCTGTTTCGGAAAACTACCATCTTGTCAGATTGCAACCCCATGACTTATATACTGTCGCGACAGTTGCTGGGGGGCAAATATTCAAAATGGATAGCGATCCTTCAAGAGTTTGATCTGGAATTTGTAAAATCCAAATCAAAGAAAGCTCTAGTTTTCGCAGAATTATTGTGCGATCTCCCATCGTCGTCCAACGATGAAACATCGGAAGAGTCAATCGTGGACGAAAGTTTATTTCTGATATCTGTAAGCGATGAGTGGTATGGAGATATCATATTTTATCTCCAAACCCAAAAGTTCAGGCCTAACACCTCTCACTCCGAACAAAAATGTATACGATACCAAGCAAAAGACTACATGATCGTCGGTGATACACTTTACCGTCGTGGTGTCGATACAGTTCTGAGGAGGTGCCTTACCCATGAGGAGGCCGAAAAAGCCCTGAATGAGTGTCATTCAGGCGCGTGTGGGGGGCATCAATCTGGATATGCAACAGCACAAAAAATCTTACGAGCAGGATACTTCTGGCCAACCATGTTCAAAGATTGCATAACCGCAGTCAGAAGTTGCCATGCTTGTCAAATTTTTGATAGGAAAACCAGACGACCACCCGCACCTTTACAGCCGATAGTTGCTGTTGGGCCCTTCGCCAAGTGGGGCATCGATTTCATCCAATGTAACCCCACCTCGACCGGGGGGCATGGGTATATTATAGTCGCTGTTGACTATTTTACCAAATGGGCCGAGGCGATGCCTACATTGGATAACACTGGTGAAACAGCTGCCCTTTTTTTTTTCAATCATGTAGTCGCCAGGTTCGGCGTACCACAGGCTATAGTTACAGATCATGGGTCGCATTTTTGCAATCACATGATGGTCGAATTAGCTGCCAAGCTAGGGCTATCTCACGACAACTCTACCCCATATTATCCACAAGCCAACGGACAAGTTGAGGCAATCAACAAGGTCCTGAAGCATATGTTGCAAAGGATGATCGGGGTTCATAAAAGAAGATGGCACCTAATCCTGTACTCAGCTTTGTGGGCTTACCGAACCTCGGTAAAGAACGCAACCGGGTTCACACCTTTTCAACTGGTGTATGGCCTAGAAGCAGTCTTGCCAATCCAGTGTGAAATTTCGTCGCTTAAACTCGCAATCGATCTCCTCCCCGGAACTTCAGAAGAAGAAACCCATTTCTTGGAATTAATCCAGTTGGATGAAACCCGTCGTGATGCCGCTTTGGCTAACGAAGCCCATAAGAAATGAGTCAAGCCTCAGTTCGACAAAAATGTCAAACCCCGTATCTTCTCAGAAGGTGATTTGGTCTTGCTTTATGACCAAGAATTCGATAAGTTGGGAGCAGGTAAATTCAAGTCCTTATGGATGGGCCCCTATATTGTTAAAAGGGTGTTAGCAAAAGGAGCCTACGAGTTAATGGATTACGATGGAATTCCACTGGCGCAGCCCCGCAACGGGTTGTACCTCAAGCGTTACTATGCTTAAATAATAACCTGCATGCTTTTGTTGTATTTTGTTTTCGCTAAAGTATTTTTTCTGGTCGAGTGATCCACCTTTTTCATTTGTTGCAAATGTCGAACCTTCTAGAGACATGTGTTGGATATGCCGACGGAGCGAGTCATAGTTCGCGGAACCTATCTTCCGCAGCCCGGGCCATTTTTGATCCAAGCGGCGAGTTAGTAAGTTTCAGAGGTGTGTGTATTGGGCAATCAACGAATAACATCGCTGAGTATAGCGCGTTGATAGAACTACTCTCTGATTCCATCACATGTGGCATACGCCGAATGATTGTCAGGCTAGACTCACAGCTCGTAATACTACAACTCAATGGTATATATTCTGTTCGCTATCCAGCTATTTATCGCATGTTCCTAAGGGTTAAGATCTTGGAAAGACGATTTGATTCAATTCAATATCAACATATTTCAAGAAACTTAAACACATTAACTGACTCATTAGCAAACTATGTGCTAGATAGACATTTGCAACATTTATAAAAGGGACACATCATCAAAGATTGTACATATGGATCATATAACTCAAACAGAATAAAATTCGAAAATCAAAAGATATAAGCTGTTTATAGTTCATACATAATGTTCTGTAACCAAGACAAAATTGGTCATATGACCTAAAACTCAAAAATGCTAGGGGGCACCCTAGCCTAGTGGTGCTCATGATAGCACGTCACGGCCTGTACAATCATGCGCAAGAGACGAGTCCATCGTCTGGGCACACCGGTAGTGTGTCGCTGCAGCTGTAAAGGTAACTCATCGATCCTCACATTGGGAATACCGAGAGTAAGGCTCTCAACCTACTCCTGCACAGCTGTAAGGGTCTCAGTATCGTCAAGGTCGCGAATAACAGCTCTCCTAGCAGGCTCCACTGCCGGGGCAGCAACTGGCGGTCTCGGACGAACTGCTGGACGGACAGGACCAATATCTGCATGCACCCAAGAGTACAATTAAAAGTCTTGATAGAATAAAGCACAACAACATTATAAATAAGAACAGTAAACGGTAATGTGGTCAAGGAGTTTACCAATGGTGCCCCACTGTTCGCCATCCGGTAGCACCAAATCCGGATCACCTCGGAAATCCATACCCACATATGGATACTGGGAAAACGCCATCTCCTGACGCTCGAACCACCTGAAGAAGGCTTCAGTAAAAGTAATCTGAGGTTGACCAGCATGCCTAGACATGTGGTCAACCCACCTCTGCATGCATGGCTCGGTCGGAGAAGGCAAGTCGAGTATGATGTACTGAGGCTGCATAAGTGGGATTTTCTCCAAGGCAAAGGCAGTCAGAATAGAACCAAATCCAAAGTTCTTCAGCTTCCCGTCCTTTACCTTGGTCAATTGACTTTTCATCTGAACAAGTACTGCATCACACCAGTTGAATACTTTCAGTTGGAGACACTCCAAGGCGTGCTTCATATAAGGTCTGTTGGCAACATGTAGAGCTGCGCTGCCGGCCATCCTACCAATAGTATACAGAATGGACCTGAGAGATCTGTCAATGATCTCACGGATAACAATCTTGTCGTCTCTGCTCGGCTGAGAACCTTCCCTGCAATACTGGCGGACATAATCTCTGGTGGAATCAGTCCCCCGGGCCGTACCTGACAAGGAAATGTGGGCACCTCGTCTTGAAAACCCAGTCAAGAAGTACATGTCCTCTATGGTCAAGGGGATGGACTTTCCCCTAATCTGAAATACTTGGTTAACAGGATCCCAAGCATCAAGCATATACTGTAGCAAAGAAATCTGTGCTCTCATGCTAGAGATACGGAAAAACTTCAGCAGGCCACAGTTTCGCAGCGCGTCCACCGTGACCGGGTCATGGAGGGCAATCATGTCCTCCTCTTCATGTTCTCGTTCTCGCCATGTAAGGGACATTTTGTTCAAAGTTCCCTGCAAAGCAAACAAGAGAAGGAGTAAGTTCCTGATTTTGATGAAAAACTGGCAAAAATTCATCAAAAAATGAGCTGGAAACCCAGTTTTCTGAGCCCAGCACAGGCAGAGAGTGTCCCTCCTGCGCTGAAGGTCAGACTGCCTTAAGGCAGCTTGACATTCAGCGCAGGTTTCGAAAGGGGAACCTGCGCTGAAGTTAGGGCATTTTTGCAAAACCCCTGAGGCCCAGAAAGACTGAAAAACAGGCATGAAACTGGAAAATGAAACCATGAAAAGAAAGAGCTAGGGTTTAGCTCCTACCTGGTCCAGACGACACCGAAAATCGTCCGCAGAATCTCCCGGAATCAGCTGATGAAAATCAAGGGGGAAGAGGCACCTCCAGAGCTCCAAAAAACCAAATGCAAATGAAATGGTAAATGAGAGGTAAAAACACCTTTTTATGGCTTTTTACGTAGTTTAAAGTGAAATATTAGGGTTATAATCTCGTTTTCATATTATTCATTTCTAACAAAGTTTGTTGCAGCGATTGAAAATGCAGTACTATTCTTGAAAAGAGAAAAGCTAGTAATGGTAAAAAATCAAAATTTGACCATATATTCGAGCAGTTTTACTACGGAATTTATGCTCGTTAAAAAATAGAAAAGCGAGATCCAAGTAGTTTTAGCACTTAGTTCATGCTCGTTAAAAAATAAAGATAAGATTGAGCAGTGTTTTGGCGCATTCAAGCTCTTTAAAAAATGAACCCAATACCGGTAAATAACCATTGTGATCGTAAATTTATCAGCCATAAAAAGCCTTGGTCGTGTTTTGCACCTGCCACCTCCATTCCATTTGGCCGATCGTTCACCTCCATATGATTGTTCACCCATTTTGAGGAACAGCTGCGAAGAGTGATTTCACCTAGCCATCCTTGTGACACTGCCGTGATTGGAAAATTCCAACCTGTACCTGGAATCTGCTGCTATCCCTGTTTATCACTCGTTCCTCAAAAGACGAGTCTTCTTTGAGCTCTTTTCTCCTGACTCGTAAAATATGAAAAGTTTGTCGAGTTTTGGCCTTCCAGCTCGTTAAAAGGACCGGAAGAGCTATCCCTCCTCTAGATTTTAATCTTTTTGGACTTGAGGGATTATTACACAAAAAGGTCGAGCGCTTGTTTTATTCGGCTCGTTAAAATTATCGAAAACTCATCCCTTCTGTATTGTTTTATACTTTTTCGGACTTAAGGGATTAGATGACGAAAAAGGAATTTTGGAGTTGACTTTCTGTACCTTTTCAGACTCTCTAAAAATGAAAAGGACCGAGTTTTCCTTGTCGTTAGACTCGTTAAAATGATTAAATAGCGACAAACTTGTCTTTAGACGAGAACGAGTTTCCCTATCGCTAGGCTCGTTAAAACATAGCGATGGGCTTACCCGGAGGGCAGGTTATAGAACAAGCATATGTTATCCTCCTCAAGCTTGACAAAAATAAAGAGGTACTGGTCAGAAATGACTGGGGAAAAATTGGGAGAACCTCAAAGCTTTAATGGTAGCAAGTCGCTCTTGAACATGACACTTTTCCTCCGTATCACATCGGGTTGGGTTGTTTCATTCACCGGTCTCATCACCATGGTCTTCGCCAAACCATCCACATTTGGGGTAATGCTACCGATCCATCGCATCAGTGTCGTTATATGTTCAAGAGATGTTGTTCAGAAAGAGTCGACCGTGTCCCATCCACTGCCATACATTATCCTTCATCCACCCATGATCGCCACCCTGAATCATATTTCATAGATTGTTTTCACCTCCACTAAAATCATTAGCTCCGTTCCATGTCACTGATGTGGGATTCATTAAGGCCCTCCTTTGACGGATCGCTTCTTGTCGACTTCAGCTCATTATCCAAGAAGTTGATCTAGGAACACCCCCCTCAGTACTTTGAAGCTTGCATGCGTCAATGGCAAGTTTCTCACTTCCGGCGACAGGTATACATCAATGACCTTCGACCAGAAGATTTTGCGTGGTGTTCGACGCCAAGTCCTTTATTCACACCACGTGAATTGTACTGCAGTACCTTGAGGGTCATTATCATTATCGGTGATTCCTCTCGCGCCTGTTAACGGTTTACATCATTGACTGGTAATCAAGCGATGTCTTTCCATGTTCGACTTCAACGCAATTCTCACATGGATCGACTTGTACTTAGAGTGAAGATCGAACGAGTTTGAAGACCCCGGATCTAGTTTCATCGATCCAGGCTGCGATATATATTCAGGAAATATAAAGACATTTGACATGTACATCATTACAGCAGATGATCATCCTACTCAAAGGATGATAATTTCAGCAGAGAATTATCAGTCTACCATCAGACGATCGTCTGTTCTATGTACTAAAATGAATTTATAAAGCTGAGCATGGGAATGCCCGCCTCAGCTAGATCATGAAAGCAGAATGAAAAATAATGTATTGTATTGTATTTTATTACAGGTCACCTCTCAGCGATTGAATGAACTTCGGATCCTCCTGATAAAGCATTTCACCCGATAAACGATCTCATACTTTAGGGGGCAACTGTTATAGACATTTTTGTGCCTTACAGCATGAAGCATGAAATGTCGATAATCTAAGGGATCCAAAGTCCCTAAACATGTTGTTCCTACCCCTAGAGGAACAAGGTCAGCAAACCACAGCACTAAATATCAGTTCTCCACCTTAAAACACTCAAAAACAAGCTAATTCTGGATCATGTCAACTGCTCCACTAAGCATCTGCGCTGAATGTCAACTGCTCCACTCTGTACCTGCACTGAATGTCAACTGTAAAGAACGCTACCTGCGCTGGGCGAGTTTGGCCAAGTGGCACAGTCATTCCTCAAGGTGTCAATGCCCAGGAAGCTTCCAAAATGACACTTGGATCAGGGAATTCGCCTAGTGATGAGTAAGAGGGTCTAGATCTCCAAGTGGAAGCAAGAACCTCCAAGTGGACTCAAGAACTGAAGAATAACTGAAGTGGGAGAGGACACTAGTCAGCTTCATGCCAGCCTCAAGCTGACTCATCCTTTCTCCAAAACTCCTATATATAGAGCTCTCTCATGAGGTCTAGGGAGGCTGGAATCTTGTGAATGTAAGGAAGTGTTGTTGGTTTGAGTATAGAACTATTGGGTGATTTTCTTGAAGGAGGTGAAGATGAGATTTCTTTCTGCTGGGAGGTGATGCTGGATTGGGCCTTTTATGGTTGTATCACTTCCTGAACTTTACTTCTTCCATTAATAAAGCATTTGAAGTTCTTCTATATGCATGTGTCTCAATGGCGTATTGATACTTGCATATTTGATTTATTCTAATCCTTGAATCAATTATGAATGTATGCTTCTTGTAGTTTCCCTCTCTTGCTATTTTGCAGGATCTTGGTGTAGCTGGGCTAGTGAAAGAGCAAGGAGCTGGGAGCAAGCAGCGAAGAGAGAAGATTGGATCAATCATTAACGGAAGACAATGGTTAGTGGATCTCTTTCTCCCCTCTCTTACATATCATAAAGAAGTACTCTCGAATAGCTTTGCTTTGATTGTTGCTGAGGTACTATCACCCTTAGAGTGGGATAGGGTCATTCCGTATTGGATACTTTTCCCAACAACATGGGGTTAGAGAGTTACTATAGGAGTTTCATCAAGAACTTCTCCCGAATTTCATATCCTATTACATATTTGTAGAGGAAAGGTAAGAAGTTTGAATGTATAGAGGAATGTGCAATAACTTTTGAGGAGTTGAAGTAGTTGTTGAAAAATTCTCTAGTTCTCAAGATTGCAAATCGAGATAAAGAGTTTGTGGTGTGCATTGATTCTTGCAAGAGAGGGATTGGTGGAGTCCTTATGCAGGAGGAGTAGGTAGTATGGTATGAGTCAAGGAAATTGAATGATCATGATTATAACTATTTGAAACATATCTTGAGTTGCCAATGATCATCCATGCATTGAAGATGTGGAGGAACTATCTTCTTGGCAGGATATTTGTACTGGTGAGTGATCACAATGGATTGAGATACTTGTTTGAACAAATGAATCTGAATGCTAGCAAAAGCTAGATGAGTGTCCATGATGAGTGAGTTCGAATTTGAAATCAGGTACATTAACTGGAAAGAGAATAGCATTGCAGATTCCCTTAGCACAAGAGTGCAGGTGAATCATATAGCTGCTACAAATTCTTATGGGGAAGATCTACAAGATCAAATCTTACAGTCATGACAACAGGATGAAAGATACATGAACCTTAGGCATAGGTTACAGTAGGGTAACAGGATGTGGACTATCATCTTACAACAGCTGAATCGATTAGATTTAGGGACATGATCTATGTGTCAGACAACAGTGAGTCAAGAAGCTTATCTTGAGGGAATTTCATTCTAAATTGTATTCAGGTCACCCAGGATATCAGAAGACATTAACAACGATGAAGAATTTTTATTATTGGTTGAATCTAAGGAAATAATGAAAGAGTTTGTGGTGAGATGCTTGGATTCTCAATAAGTAAGAGCAAAGCGTAAGCATCCAAGTGGATTACTACAACTGTTCCTGATTCCAGAGTGGAAATGGGAGGTTACTTCTATGGATTTCATTATAGTTTTTCTAAGGACATTTAGACACCGTGATTCTATCATGATTTTGGTGCACATGTTGAAAAAGGTGGCACAATTCATTCGAGTGAAGTCTATGTCACTACAAGAAAAAGGGTCATTGGTGAGGGTCATGCTTGTGATGGACCTTTAAAGTCCATCACCAATGTTGGATATGGTGACGGTCCTTAAAAAAGTATTTTTGTAAGTGTATATAGTGACGGTGCTTTAAGGGTTGTCACCAAAGCCATTTCCAATGAAACATTATTGGGGGTTGTTAAAGGCTTGTCACTAATTATCTCTTTGATGACACTTCTAGTGATGATGTTTTATTGACCCCCACCAATGCTCTTTTTGGTTACTTTTGGTGACAATCAAAAAATTTCGTGATCATTGATCATTCCAATGAGGTTTTGATAACACTATGAGCAAGTTACTATATTTTTTGTCAAAATATAATGATTTAATACCATTGTTGTGGAGTCTTTTTCATTACATGTCTAAAGCCATAGTGGTTAGATTTAGTCAAATTGTTAAGAATTAATTAGTTTGTAACATTTCCCTCAAGTAATGAGAATATAATTTTCCTATGAGTCAACACATGATTCATATTTATTAGGTTTTTTATCTAACAAATTACCTTTAGATAAAGTTCCACTAGTGTGTGTAGGAACTATATTATTTAAAACATAATCAAGATCTGTCAATTCTATTAATGAGAGAAACCTGTCACTCCTCAACAATCTTGGCACACCTTAACATGCTTTGGCAGACACTAATATTCCTCGGCACCTCACAAGTCCTGGAACATATTTGTATGTTGAACATCTTTCCATGACTATGACACCCAAGCACATGTTGGCAAGCCATAACATAGCATACCACTATCCTAGAATACGTTGGCATGCCTTGTAGTCCTTATAATTCCTTGGAACACATTGGCATGCATTAACATACATTAGCACTTTGCACACATTAGAAATTAGCATGTGTTGGAACCTATTATTAGTGTGCCTAGCGTGCCCATTTTGAAAAATATAAAGTCCTAACTTATTAATGCTCTTATGCATTCATTTCCTTACATTTTAGCTTCGTTCTTCCTTTTATTCACTTGAAACTCCTTACGACATATTGGCATACCCTGGAACCCTTCACATCCTAGCATGCCTTGGCATATGGAATGCCTTAGCACTATTTGGCACATGCTAACACACACTGCAACTCCTTAACACACTCTGGCACTTCTTGACATACTCCGATATTCCCTAGCATGGTTTACCAATGCTTAGCATACCTTGTCACTCCCTCCGTGGCATGCCAGCTAGCACTCATTCACACTCCCTAGCACACCCTCATATTCACTTCCATGCATTTTGACCTAGTTCTCCCTTTTGCTGCCCTAGTACTACTAACACTCATCAACATGCATTAAAACTCTTTGGCACACGTTAGAATTCTTCGACATGCACTGTCACTTCATAACATGTATATCACTTGCTAACACACATTGACACTTGGCATGTGTTGGTGCTTGGAAAGTGTCTAGCATTCATGGAGTTGTCACAGTATTATTTGGAATGGTTTAATATTAAATTTATTTGAGATCAATTATAGGAAAGTAGATGAGAAGTAATAGAGGAATATTTGGCACTTGGAACCTATTATCACCTGGTGTTGGTGTGCCTAGCATGCCCCTCTTGGAAAAGGTAAATTGATGACTTATTAACCCTCTTATGTGTTTATTTACTTGTAGTTTAACTTTTTCTATTTTGTTTTTCCTTGACAGTCCCTAGAACGTATTGTCACATTCTTGCACATCTTTGCATGCCTTAGAACTTGGCACATCTTAGCATATTTGACATACCTTCACACTATTTGGCACATGTTAGCATTCCCTAGCACACCTTACAAATAATTCCCTCACAACGAGCCTTACATTTTTTCATCACTTGGGACGAAAATAAAGTCTTTAACTACTGTAGTTCATGTGACATTGGTCTTCTTTAGCCACAACAACTTGACCAATTGAATCCTGTACAAGTAGATTGTGCCTTGTTCACCTAAGAACTATCTATAACTCATCTTAGGCCACTCATGTCCAAGCTCAACTTGTCCCACTTACGAACTTACCAAGACAAGGATCACATCTAGCCATGTCCATAAAATAACTGAGCAACATAAGTTACATAGGCAATAGTTCACATGTATGTCTAGTTCATATAAACAATACAACATTAAATAAGAGTTTGTAAGAACCACAAGATGCACAAGACACACAATATATACTTTGGCACAATCCTGGTGCCCCAAAACTTATACAAAATAATGTATAATCTAAAATATTCTAAAATAGTTTAAAATATGAGCATTTGACCAAAGTGTGCCACATGTCATACACAAATAATAGCTAAAGGAAAAACAATGTTGTTCTTAGCACAAAGTCTCAATTTGTCTAAAACTCCTATATCGATCCCCTTATTGCAATCGTAGGCTTGCCTCCTGCAAATCCTATTATGAACTTATCCTCACACCCTTTGTCCTTGGCACACTTGAATTCATTGACACTCCCTAGAACACACTCTTATTTGTTCATTTCCATGCATTTTAACTGAGTTCTTCCTTTTGATGCCTCGACACTCCCTAACACTCCTCAACATGCATTGAAATTGACCAGCATGTTTTAGCACACCTTTTCATTCCTTGGCAAGCCCTTACCCTCGCTAGCTATCATGCCCTCACAACTACCCATACTCAATTCACAACTTGGGAATCCAAACAGGTCCTCGATTGACTACAAGAGCTTAACCAAATTACAATTACTACAACCAGACTATGTTGTTGAATCGTGTAGCTTGGAACATACTCCACAAGCCTAGTGAGATGGGTTTGTGTGAATTTTCTCACAAAAGAATTTTTGCTAAAGAACCGAAGTGAATGGGTTTTAGACCCAAGATGGGGTTTAAAATCTAAAAGAAAATTAAAAAGGAAAATTAATATTTCCTAAGGTCTAAGTGGATAAAATCTATAACTTCTATAGGGTTACTAAGACGCCTAGCTAAAATCTATTTAAGGAGGCCTTAGTATGAAGGCAAAAACATCAAGTGAGAAAGATCTCATTTGATCAAGGAGGCTAGGAGAGATCTAGTCCTAAATAAGGCTGAGTTAGAGGGTTCAGTAAGGGTTTCTAAAGGGAGGCCATGATCATGTTCGAAGAGAAAGACCATCATGTGAGGGTTCACAAGAATGTTGCATACCTTAATTGGTTCGATCTCAGAAGTAGGATGGAATTTTGTTGGTTCTCTTATGGTAGATTGAGCTCAAGAGAGGTGATTCATGAGAATTTGGGCATGTGATTTCAATGGTTTTTATGTGTGAAGGTTGTGTCAAGTTGTGAAATAGAAGAGAGGGTTGAGACCCTGTCTTATGCAGATTACTAGGTCGCAAGGTCTGTGATAAAGACCAACACAAATGGAGGAGGGCCTACACTAGAATTTAGGGCCAAAAAATAATAATCTAAAGTGTAATATTGATTGAGGTAACCATAGTTTGAGGGTTGTAGAGATATGAAGTTCAGGTCAAGATCCAGTCAAAGAAATTCCCAAAATCTATGGATTTGTATGAGCTAGGCTGAGTCTCCTATGGAGGCAAAAGTTGTTTTTTTTGCTATGGGTGGATAGGGTTTTTTCTAAAGAAATTAAAAAAAAATGTATAATTCCCTAATTAGGGTGGTTTCCTTGCATGTTTAGTCCATAATTTATTCCTTTAAGACTATGACAAATATGCATATAAGAAGAGGGGATCGTGACCCTTAGAGTAAGGTTTAACTATGTAATATTGATCACATATCTGGAAGATGGTTTGTATAAGTATGTGTGGAGATAACAGATCCAAAGGAGGGTCAAACCTGAGTAGAAGATTGAGAAAAATAAATGTGCCATATGAGGAACGGATTGACATGAAGAGGAGTTGAGTTTAGTGGAATATCCATAGAATTTTTGATGGAGATCTAAAGCATCCTATAAACATATAGTAAATGGATTGTTAGTAGATGATTTATGACCCTAATTTAGTCATCTATAGATTGTTAGAAGGATGATAAGAGGAGTAGTTTAGATTTGTTCATATATTGGAAAACAAAGAAATTAGTACACAAGAATAGCTATTTTGGGAGGACTCAAATCACTATTAGGTGGAAGATTTGAACATCCCTAGTTGAGGGTAGTGTTGTGGGCCCTAGATCAATAAAATAACTAGCTATGGTTGGGTAAATTGATGGCAGTCCAAGTATAGTTGGAGGGTTGTTAGGTGACTATTAGAGAATATCCCTAAGTCTTGTACTTGTGAAGGACACACACTAATAAAAGGGTAGGTGTATTAGGCCTACGGAAATGAAAAATTTGAAGGATTAAAGTAGCAGTCAAGTGGGCTAGCGAACTAGCCATAGTTCACTATATTGTAGAGGATTCAGTCAGCGAGAAGAAGGGTAAACTCCATAGCCCTATAATTTTCATCTTGGAGAAACAATATGGAAAAAGTGGGTAGACGAAAGAGGTGTTCACAAATAGAGTTATGAACAGTTGATCGAAGACCCTAAGTGTTGCAAACCTTGAATGAAAAAGGAAGTAGCTACATGGATTTTTTTTTGAGCTGAGTTCAATAACCTAAAGGATTTGAGTTCATTGATAGGGGAAGATTGAAGAGTTACAGAATGGAAGGCAAGAGGACCCGCCAGATGTGTTCATGACACATGGACTAAAAGTGTTGTGTGTGGCCACCATCAACAAGTAGGTCAAGTGTTATCTTGTTCAAGGCATATTGGTTGTGAAAGGACTAACACCAAGCCCTAGTTATATTCATTGTATCAATGTGATTGTAAAAGGCCACGATCCATAGTATGAGAGATCTAGCATGTTCTATTATAGTTTATAATATAACGAATAAGGGTTTGAAAAAGTTAAAAATTGTCATGTGCACTAGTTGATTCCATGTTGTGTGTAGATTTATTGTTCAATGTAGATGTGTTGTGGCACTTGAGTGTGTTTGCATCAAAGATTCTAGGACTAAGCTTGGATTCTCATGTGTTGTGGAAATTCAACATATGCCTTGTTCACCTAAGAACTACCTATAACTCATCTTAGGCTACTCATTTCCAATCTCAACTCATCCCACTTAACAAGTTACCAAAACAAGGCTCATCACATCCAACTATGGTCCTAAAGAAACTAAGCAACATTGTTTACATCTTGAAATGCCATAGCACATGGTATGCCTTAAAATGTCTTAACACTATGTGGCATGTGTTAGCATCCCCTACATTCCTTGGCATGATTTGACACTCCCTAGCACACCCTAGCACTTCCTAACATGCCTAGGTAAATTAGAAATACTTGAAACTACCTAGCATATAAACTTGTCACTCTCTCCCTAACACACCTAGAAATCATTGACACTCCCTGTCACACACTCTTATTCATTCATTTCCATGCATTTTGACCTAGTGCTTACTTATTTTTTCCACGAAACTCCCTAATACTCCCTAGCACACATTGGCACACCCTGAAACCTAACACATCTTAGCATATCGCCCTAACACTCTATCATTCCTTGGCACTACCTAGGATACATTGTCACTCTCTCGTTAGTACACCTAGATCTCACAGACACTCCTAGTCATGAACCCTTATTCATTCATTTCCATGCATTCTAACCTAGTGCTCCCTTGTGTTTCTGTAGCACTCTGTTGTAGCAGCTACAACCACCCTCCAAAATTTTGGCCTGCACCAATTTCGAAGCCTCCCCTAAAGAAGTTTCACTTGATGATTGCACACAACTGGGTTCACTCCGTGAGCTCATGTGAGTCTTTATATTCACCTTATTTGTTCATTGCATCCAAGTCTTTGCATGTTGATGTTCAAGTCATACGTGCGACCATGTTCTGGTTATGCTTAAAGTCTTTTATTTGTATGTCTCTGTTGTGTTCGCCATAAAAGCATCTGTCGCACTCACACACGGAGTCATGTTCATTATCGTTCAAGCATCGTCTCAATAATTAATGATCAATCACATGTGTCACACTTGATTCTTGCACTATCGATCAGTCATGTCAAACGTGTGTATCTGGATGGTTTTGTCATTTCATCATCAATTCATGTGAGTGTGTAATCGTATGATCACCTATGCATCTTTCGAATGTTCACACACTTAGTCATTTTTGTTGAATTTATGACGACCAGACTCCTCACTGACAGCTGGACCATCACCCTACTTTTGACTCGATCGAATGTCAACCAAAACAATGCAGAAGCATCAAGCTAGTCCTTTCAAGTTGCGCTGCTCACAAGCAACTTAATCAACTATCATGTTGGCCACCCAGACAGTCAGACCTGGTAGTCACCCCAGGATTGACTCCCCTCAAAATTTTCACAGAGGCCATTGACTTAACCCATTCAAATGACTAAGGAAATTGCACAAACAGGACGGGCAGATACCAAGTTCCCATCCCTGTCTCCTTCAGAAAATTGGGCAGTTTTCCCAGTCAGTCTTCCAGACAGTTGACCGACTGTTCATCTCAGAAATTGTGCAATGCTCATGAGTAGGCCTTACACTGCCCATCAATCAGCTCAGCTCAGAAACTGCACAAAGATGATTGGTAGGCCATCCACCTGGCCTTAGTGTAGATTTTCCAGCCAACAACTCCCAATGGTAGACTGCATGTTCCCTCGAGGAATTGCGTAGCTTCTACTGGCAGTGGCTGAGCAGCCAACTGTCAGTTCCATCTAGAAATTGCACAGTTTTGGCTGCTAATGACTCCAGTAGAAAAATGCCAGTTCCCTCTGGGAATTGTGCAGTTTTGGCTACTAGTGACCCCAATAGACAACAGGCAGTTCCCTCTAGAAATTGTGTAGTTCTGGCTGCCAGTCTCCCAGGAAGTTCCCCTTAAAAACTGCACAATCCTTCCTTGCTGACCCTTCATGCAGCCTGGCCAATTCCTATGGAAAATTGGGTAAATGTGGTTGTCCATCCCCTGCTGATTTTTTATTCTGGAAAATGCACAGAGCATGCATGCCTTATGCTCCTGCAGCTTGGACTACCCCCTTCGCGAAATTTGCACAATTTTGCCTCCCAGCCAAGCTAGACCTTGTAGACAATCATTGTCAACCTAGATTTTCCATCTACATCTCAGAGTAACTCTTACAATGTTTTCATCAACAGTTTCCTGGAGCCATCATCTCGCATCACAACCTTGCTACCTCTCCTGGTCACTTGCATTCGAATGATCATGTGTCATGGTAGACTAGGAGCTTTTGGATTTGATGTCATCTCGTCATGAGTGACTGTAGGTACAATTATAAAAACAAACATGTGAAGATGATGAATGGGATGAATGAAAGGAGCACATGTAGATGGACAGGTTCACCAATGGATGAATGAACGAATCATGCAAAGTGGACGAACGTGACGAACATGCACCTTCACGAACAAGTGAGCTTGTTAAGCCTTCCAGCATGAAAGCAAGGAACGACATGCTAAAGCTTCATCAAGAAAACCAAGGACCATCGAATTATCCACGCACTTCACTATGTGGAGGTGAAGCTATGATACACCATCAAGATATCCATCACTTAGCAACACTATAGCTTGACATGCACTCCAGCAGCACCACGAATGTACCAGCATTGTCATGTCAAGTCATGTCGAGTCAAGTCATGAGTCATGTGGCCCACATCTCCACTATGGGCTTGTTGTCAATCGATGTGATGTAACATGGAAGTCCAATAGACCCACTTGTTGAACATAAAGTCATGTAAGTCGAAAAGTCATGGAAGTCAAATGGTCAATGAGGGTAGTCAAATAACCACAAGGGCCAGTTTCACCCTTGGCTATAAATACCCCCCTCATTTGTACATGAGGGGACTTTTTCACCTCTGCTCCTCCCACATAGCCAAGAGAGTCTGTAATATTTTCTTTCAGGAGTAAGTAATGGCTCCAATGCCTCGCTTACAGGGTTAGTGATGTAAGGTGTAATGATGTTTCTTGGAACTTTCGCTTAATTCAGAAACATGTTAAGAGGCCAACACATTTTCACACATGTATTGTATTTGTTGTAAGGCTGATCTTTAACACTTGTAATGCATGTTTCTTTAACATGTGTTCTACATCTGAACTGATTCATTTGTTGTAATGCATAATCTATTAATGGAAATGTGTTAGATATGTTGTTAATCATGTCCCATCCATGTCGACTGCTCTACCAGACATCAAACAGACCTTTCACATGAACCTTATTGTAACAACCGTTGCACTTGTTTAGACTGATTTGTGAGTGTTGTATGTGTTATCTTACCTTGTATGTTGTGACTGCCACATCCGAGTGGACTACTCTGCCGAAAGCTATGTATGTTCTTTTTGTGTTGTGCATTCCTAACCGAGTTGGGACTGATCCCTTTCAACCTAGAACTCACCTTCACTCTCTTCCCCTCACAGTGAAAGAACCATTGGCAGAAGTACACTTACACTCACCAGGCATGCGAACCTCACTTCTCAAAGACAACCACTCTCATGTGCTGACAAGCAAGTGTTGAGGCAAATCCTTAAAACAATGGAAGCCAGGCCATCATACCAGATGGGACTCCCACACCAAATGTTGTGAGGTCTAGTTGGGACTTCATATCAGAATGATCCCCTGAATGTTGGTAGGTCTAGCACCATCAACATTTCTAGTTCTAGAAGGAGGGAAGTGATTTGTACATGGCTGAAATTCCCCTCACACTCATTTAAAAAACATCTAGTCAAGGAAGTAACTTTCATTCTCTCTCACCTACATGTGACTTGGCGGTTGGTTACTCCTCACCTCCCAGTGTTGGGAACGAGAGTTCAGATAAACACCTTCTCTTTGTTCATCCCATCACTCATCAATTCGTGAAACCAGTCAGACTGATCTTAGACTGACATCATCTTCCACACACAGCTAGGAAGCCAAAGGCCACTCCAACGAGTGTTGTTGTATCATTAGTGGAATAAGAAACCCTTGCCACACTTGAAGATTTAGGAAAATCTATCAAAGATGAAAAGGAATATCCCACCCTCCGGAAAAGTGAACAAGGCACTCTTGTGATCTCGGGATCAGACTTTGGTGTAGGAAGTGGATGGGAAGGTAGCGGAGGAGGCAGAGGCAGAGGTGAACCAACAGACTCAGAGTTGGAAACATCAAACTCTGAAGGATAGGAAGAGTACAAAGAAGATGAAAAAATGGCTAACCCAAATCTTGAATGGATGACTCAGTGACCATTTTCTCTCCCGACCTTCTTGCATAAGATGTTGAAGCGAGTGGATAGAATGAACGTCAAGTTCGATCTTGACAGCTCGGTAAAGGCGGAAGAGTACCTAGACAACTTCTACCTATAGTTGTAGATCCTCAAGGTGCGTTATGATGATGTCGCATGTAGATTGTTCCCACGTACCTTGGTTGGTCGCATAGCTACTTGGTATCAAAACCTTCCACTAAACTCTATACACAACTGGGTCATATTCAAATGCATGTTCCTTGAGAAGTTCGCTAATGACAAGACCCCAACCATGCTACTCAAATAGTTAGGAAGCCTCAAGATGGAGGGAATAGAGAAAGTGAAAAATTTCAATCAGAGATTTACACGTATATTGAACAAGTTCCCAGTAGACATTAAGCCTCATGACTCCATCACCACTAATTACTACATGTCTGCATTGCCAAGCAAAATTGCACAGTTGGTCAAGCAAGCTGCAATACCGACACTATTGGAGAACTGTGAAGAGGATATCATTGTTGAGAAAGACCTGCATGATGTTGGAGTCATCAAGGATGATGAATCGACAAAGGACTCCAGGGATGCGAGCAGGAAGTCCCAAGCAATGACGAGCAAGGGTGGAGACAAGGAAGCAACCGATATGGAGACCCTCACTTGCCTTGTCAAGAGGTTGACTACTGAAGTGTCTGAACCCAAACAACATAAAATAGAGACTTTTTCAAGTAGTTACCCACTGACGCAGAGATAGGCAAGCAGCTCATCAGGTAGCAACTGATTCATTTCAAAAACTACGCAGAAGCTTGTGTTCCAACCCGAACAATGTGCCGATCTGAAATTTTGTTCCTTCCATAAAGATCACCATCTTGAGAACTCTTATTCGAGCTGGAAGCGAGTTACAAATGAATTTTATAGTTGTACACTTGAGGCAGGGAGAAATATGTAGGAGTAGCTGGAAGACATTGACAATGATCAATAGGTTGCACCTAATGAGCCATCAAGCTATGGGCATGAGGTGAATGTGTATCAGTGCTCACAAACAAACACTGAGAAGCAACCCTAGAAGCACACTAACCATTAGAATCTTAGAAGTAAAAGGGCTCCCCTTAGACTTGGGGAGATGCAAGAAAAGATCAGACTGTTGGTAAGGAAGGCCAATCCACCATCTGCCCTGAAGCAGAAAACACAAAGAAATTCCAGGAAGATAGAAATAGATAAGAGTACATCCATGAGCAACAAGTTGCGAAACACTCCGCTAGACAACACGAACATCCATTCCACCACGGACACCTTAGTGAGTCAACCACCTCTAGACTACAACATTGTTGATGACATGAAGAAAACTCGAGTGAACATCAGTTTGTGTGAGTTGGCTAAGATCCAAAGTCAATGAGATATCCTACTGCGGGCTTTGGGATAGTCAACAATAGGCAGTGCAAACTCTACCGGCTAGGGAGAAAGCACACCTCCCAGATCACTTCCCATAGTGCTCAATATGCTCTGGATGGAAGATGAAAACTCAGGTTGCCCTCCATTCCTACTTTCATTTCAAGTTTTAAACTACAATGTTCACAACTGCTTGGTTGATTTTGGTGCGGCAGCAAACGTCATGCCACTCTACATTGCTAAGAAGATCAATGCACAATGGAGCGAGACATCTGCACAAATCATCCAACTTGATCGAACAATGGTACCAGCCATTGGTGAACTACCAGATGTGAACATCTGAATATCCCATGACAATTGAGTCCACTAATGCATCAACATAGTTGTTGTGGACATACCAAAAGCATATGTACTATTACTCAGCAGAGACTGGTCCAACAAGCTAGAAGGATATTTTGCTATTGACTGGTTTCACATGTGGCTTCTGTACAAGGGAAAGTGCAACCAAATCAAGGTAGAATCCGAGAGGTACATGAAGCATAATGTCACTCCCATCAATGGCGAGAATGAACAGTTGCCTCTTGCAAAAATCATGTTCGGAAACTACCTCCTTCAGACAACATTAGGGTTTTATCCTAGATGGCCAGCTCCAACCCCACAAGACACATGGTTAGGACTCCTTCCTTGCCCAACTGATGGTAATAAAACTTGTATAGTACATTGTACCAATCGTAGTAGTAGTAGTAGTAGCAATAGTAGTAGTAGCAGTACTAGCACATCAAGCAGTCCACCTATACATGAGTTGTGGATTTTGTACTTCGACAGAACAAAGACAGAGGATGGCTCTGAATCCAGGCATGTTCTGATCGACCCTTGCAATAGGAAGCATCAGGTGTGAAGCCGCTTAGATTTTGAGTGCATGAACAATGTAGCAGAATATGAACCACTCGTGTTGGGCTTGTAGAAGGCCATCATCTTGAAAGTGGTCATGATTAAAGTGGTAGGTGATTCAGAGATAGTGGTACGGAAGGTACGTGACACCATTCACTGTTTATCACCACATCTAAAAAACTACCAAGAAGAGGTATGGTGACTAATCTCAAACTTCCAAGAATTTAATATCATTGTTGTGCCATCTACATGTAATGCAACTACCAATGCATTGCAAATGCAACCTCAATAATGTCATTGATTAGGGATATATTCACTATTGGAATTCTGTACAAACCATTTATCCCAGACAACATAACTAACTTATGTGTGTTTAATTATGATCAACAAATACTTCATTTTATGGCCAATGCTAACATTTTCAAGTACATAGCAATAGATGACGAAGAGCATGAGTGCTCATTGCAGGCAGGAGCTAATGGCATGAAAGGCCACATTATCAAAAAATGTGTGGTATCACTAGAAAATCTATATGGCTTTCAAGAGTAGTTCCAAGGGCAAAGGAACAGCAAGAACCATATTTCCACAATGAGGCATGAACTGATAAACCTAGGAATAGAAAAGGATCCAAAGTTTGTCAATCTTGATACATGTTGTACATAGCAAGAATGACAAGCCTTCATCTGCTTGTTCAAATAGTACCAAGATGTGTTCACGTGGATGTATGATGACCTGAAAAATTATGACACATGGATCATCCAACATATCATCCCAATCAAGGAAGGGGTTAAGCCATATCAACAAAAGTAGAGAAATTACATCTATTGCTTGAACCCCTCATACAGAAATAGCTTACTAAATTGTTGGATGCATGGATCATATATAAAGTTCGTCATTCCACTTCGGTCTCTAACCTTGTGCCTGTATGAAAGAAGTCCTCTTATGTGTCAATTTCTAGAATGTTAACAACACCTCAGACAAAGACAACTACCCCGTGCCGTCTATGGACCATATTTTAGAAATACTATCTGGGGAACATATGTTCTCTCTCCTTGATGGTTTTACAAGATATAATCAGGTTTTGGTAGCAGAACCTGATAGACTCAAAACTACTTCTCGTACCAAGTGGGGTACGTTCCCATATAGACGAATGCCATTTGGGATTGTAAATGCAGGCACAACATTTTAGCGCACTATGGACATCGCCTTTCACGGACTTATTGGGCAGAGCATGGTGGTATACCTCGATGATGTGACTATGTTCTCAAGAAGATGAGAAGACCACATACGCGATCTTAAGAAAAATTTCAAGCGATGTCGGAGATACGGGATTTCCCTGAATCCCAAGAAGAGTGTATTCACCATGTCAAAGGGGAACCTCCTCGAACACATTGTTGTCAAGATCAGGATCGTGGTGGATCTAGATGGGTCCAAGCTATTAGGCAGATTCCTCACCCAGTCAACGAGAAATCCATTCTCTCCTTCTTGGGAAAGATAAAATTCCTTTGGAAATTCATCTCAGATTATGCGCAAATAGTGTACACCTGGGGCAAGAAAAAGGAGCATGCATTCACCCAGATTAAGTAACCCATCATTGAAGCGCCCACACTTTACAACCTAGATTTCAAAAAAGATTTCCTGCTATACACCTTCACATTCGATAACTCACTAGCTGTAGTACTCATCAAGAAAGACAAAGCTAATGATGAACATCCCATCTCTTTCATGAGTGCAAGCATGTAGGGACTAGAGCTTAACTACCCTGCCATTGACAAACAAGATTATGCAGTTTACAAGGCGGTGAAACACTTTAGGCCCTATTTGCTGAAGAACCACTGCATAGTCTTTGTCCCCCACCCAACAGTTCATACATTGTTAGTACAACAAGAGATGGGAGAATGACGTGCGAACTAGATGACAGGTTTGCAAGAATATGATCTTGAAATCAAACTAGTACACACAACTAAAGGACATAGGCTCCATAGACTTGCAGCTGAAGTAGTACACACTCCGGAGAATGAAGAAGATCTCGCCAGTTGGGAGCAGGAGATTGAAATGTATGAAATAAGGTGAGAAAACCCTACGGAAAACGGAACCTCTTGGTATGTAGTTATACGTCAGTACCTTGAGCATGGCACTGTACCCTCTCTCTTTTCTATCAGACAGAAGACGACATTGCACCTAAAATCCTTAGCATATCAGTTGGTGCATGGAGTGCTTTACAGAAAGCATAGTAATGGAGTGTTGATCAAGTGCCTGGAGGCACAGAAATGAGAGAAGGTACTTGAAGATCTTCATGACAGACTCGTCGGGGGTCACTTTGTAGGAAATACCATGATACACAAGGCTATGCAAGCTGGATTTTACTGGACCACATTCTTCAAGGATGCGCATGCCTATGCCCGAAAATTCTTGGTCTGTCAATGATGCGCCGACAAAACATGAAGATCATACACCCTGTTGTAGTGACTGAACCATTCCAATAGTGGGGCCTAGACATTATTGGGGAACTATTCCATCATTCATCAAAGAAACGCCGATATATCCTAATAGCAACTAACTACTTTACGTGGTGGACAAAGGTAGTTCCACTCAAATAAGTGAATGACCAAGATGTCATCAGATTCCTCCAACAAAATATCATCTCATGCTTCGGCATTCCAGTATCACTTGCTTTTGATAATTAAAATTATTTTTTGTCTTTGAAACTCTATGATTTTGCATTATAGGATGGTATTGTGTTAAAGAATTCATTGAATTACTATCCAAAAGGAAATGACCTAGCAGAGTCTATGAACAAGAACCTCATCCGTATAATCAAGAAGACAATTTTCTCTGAGCAACGTAACTAGCATACAACCCTGACAAATGAACTATGGGCTGACCTTGTAACCCCTAAGCTTTCACTGAAAACCTCACCGTACTTCTTGGTTTACTGTAAAGAAGCTATTCTCCCACCAAATATCTACTTGCCTACTCTTCAGCATTCCCAAGAATCCAAAGGCAAGCCTTACTAGCGAGTTCGACGTAGAATGGATGCTCTCCATAAGCTCCCAAAAGAATGGATGAAAGAAAAAGAAAGATTTGTGCTCCACCAGAACCGTATCAAGAGGTGGATCGATAAGAACTCTATAGGGGAAGATAGCTTCAATTTGGATGACTTAGTTCTAAAATGGGATAAGGCCCATGAAGAAAAAGGTAAACATACAAAGTTCTAGTCCCTATGGATTGACCTGTACATAGTTCATGAGAATGTTTTCCCACACATGTATCATTTGTGATCACTCGACAGGAGGATTTACAACCTTCTTATCAATGACCAATATCTCAAGCATTATTTTCAATAGGTCGGGCCGCTGCCGTGCCATGTACATAGTCTGCTTGCTGCTTCTTGTTTCATTTGGTTTGTTTTGCTTATTATCTTTTCTTTCGCTTTGTTTGATTCTACTTACTATTTTTGTTCATTTTCATTTTGTTTGTTTGATATGTTACTATTTTTCTTTCCAGAAATAAGTGTTGCCAACTTCTATGTTATGGCTTTTGAATAGAGTATGTATTTAAAATTTGAAGCGACTTGTGACATTGTAGCACTTGGCCCATCATGTGTCCATTTTCTCTGTGCTTGGATACAACCTTCAGTTGATGAAGTCCTGATGGAAAATATGAACCGTCTATAAGGGAAGCTTTGGTCCAACCATGAACCTGTGTCCACACTGGCAAGCCCCATGCCTATGCTCTAATTTCTGCTTTATATGTTTAAGGTAATCCAACTAGGATAAACGGAGAAGGGGAAAAATCTAAATGAGTGAACGTATGTCAGAGGTATTACATTATTCTCTCAAGGTACAACCTATTTTTCTCTCAGTAAGTCAGGATACCTCTTATGCCCCAAAAATAAATAAGTGCCTATGCACAGTTCTCTTAAAAAATACAAAGGCAAAAGAAGAGAAAGGCTTTTTGTGTAGAGAGGTGAAGCATGCAACTCCACCAGGGTACTCACTAGGCTCATTGGCAGTGGAGCAATGTGTGTTTCCCTGCGTGACTCCACCAAGGTACTATCCAAGCCTGCTGTCAGCGGAGTAACACCAGAGATGAAAACTTATACTTTGAAAATATGCAACTCATGAAATAAACTACGCATCCTAGATTCGAAACACTGGGATCTAAGCTGAACTTTTTATTATGTTTGTTTGAGTTGGCAAAGGGTGAACCATGTATGTCCATGGGGTAAGCGGGAAACTAAAGTAACCTACACAATGATTCAATACTACCTGAAAGACAAAGGCTATGTGCTATCAATGAACCAAAACAGAGTAGTTGGAGTTCTACCAATGTGTTGCCAAGTGTTGTAGCAGCTACAACCACCCTCCAAAATTTTGGCCTGCACCAATTTCGGAGCATCCCCTGAAGAAGTTTCACTTTATGATTGCACACACCCGTGTTCACTCCATGAGCTCATGTGAGTCTTTACATTCACCTTGCTTTTTCATTGCATCAAAGTCTCTAAATGATGATGTCCAAGTCATGTGTGTGACCGTGTTCTAGTTATGATCAAAGTATTTGCTTCGTATATGGTTGTTGGGTTAACCATGAAAGAATATGTTGCAAGAATATGTCGCACTCACACACAGAGTCATGTTCACTGTCGTGTAAGCATCATCTCGATCGTGAACGATCAATCACGAGTGTCGCACTTAACGCTTTCACCATCAATCAGTCATGTTGAACATGTGTATCTAGATGGTTTGGTCATTTCGTCGTCAAGTCATGCGAGTGTGTGTTCGTATGATCACCTATGCATATTTCAACTATTCACACACTTAGTAATTTTTGCTAAAGTTATGAAGACCAGACTCTTCACTAATAGTTGAACCATGACCCTACTTTTGACTTGACCAATTGTCAACTAGAACAACATAGAAGCACCAAGCTAGTCCTTTCAAGCTAGGCTTCCCACAAGCAACTCATTCAACTATCATGCTAGCCACCTGGATAGTGAGACCCAACAGTCACCCTAAGAATGACTCCCCTCAAAATTTGTGCAGAGGCCATTGACCTCACCTATTCAACTGACTGAGGAAATTCCATAGACAGGCCAGACAGACACCAAGTTCCCTTCCTTATCTCCTTCAGAAAATTGGGCAGTTTTCCCAATTAGTCTTCTAGATAGTCGACCGACTATTCATCTTAGAAATTGTGCAGTGCTCATGAGCAGGCCTTCTGCTGCCCATAAGTCAACACAACTCAGAAATTGTGTAGAGATGATTAGCAATTTAGCCTCTAGGCCTTAGTGTAGTTTTCCCAGCCAGTAGCTCCCAACAGTAGACTGCCTGTTCCTTCTGGGAATTACATAGTTTTTACTGCCAGTGACTGAGCAACCAATTGCGAGTTCCCTCTAGGAATTGTGCAATTTTGGCTGCTAGTGACTCCATCATCCAACTTCTAGTTATATTTGGGAATTGCACATTTTTGGCTACCAGTGACCTCAGTAGCCAACTTGCAGTTCCCTCTGGGAATTTCGTAGTTCTGGTTGCCAGTCTCCTGGGCAGTTCCCCAAAAAAACTACGCAACCCTTGCCCAATGACCCTTCATGCAGCCCAGTCCGTTCCTCTGGAAAATTGTGCAAATCTACCTATTCAACCCCTGCTAATTGTTTGTTCTAGAAAATGCATAGAGCATGCATGCCTTGCCCTCCTGCAACGCAGACTATCCTCCCCAAAATTTGTCGAATTTTGCCTCCCAGCCGAGCTAGACCTTGCAGACAGTCATTGTGGACTCAGATTGCTTGTCTCCATCTCTTAGTGACTCTTGAATAGTTTTCATTAGTAGTTTCCTGGAGCCATCATCTCACATCATAGCCCTGCTACCTCTCTTGGTCAACTGCATTCAAATGATCATGTGTCATGGTAGACTAGGAGCTTTTGGATTTGATGTCGTCTCGTCATGAGTTACTGCCAGGTACAGGTACACCAAGAAACATGTCAAGATGATGAATGGGATGAATGAAGGGAGCACATGCAGATGGATAGGTTCACTAATAGATGAATGAATGAAGGATGAAAAGTGGAAGAATGCATTGAACATGCACCTTTGAGAACAAGTGACCCTGTCAAGCCTTCCAGCATGGAAGCAAGGAACAACATGCTAAAGCTTCATCAAGTGAACCAAGGACCATCGAAGACTCTATGCACTTCACCATGAGGACGTGAAGCTATGATACACCATGAAGACATCCATCACTCAGCAGCACTGTAGATGGACATGCACTCTAGCAGTAGCACGAATGTACGGACATTGTAATGTCAAGTCATGCTACCCAAATCTCCACTATGGGCTTGTTGTCAATCGATGTGATGTAATATGGAAGTCCAAGAGACCCAATTGTTGAACATAGAGTCATCTAAGTTGAAAATTCATGAAAGTCAAACAGTCAATGAGGGTAGTCAAACAACCATAAGGGTCAGTTTCACCCTTGGTTATAAATACCCCCCTCATTTGTACATGAAGGGACTTTTTCACCTCAGCTCCTCCCACATAGCTGTTTGGTCAATTTAGTGTCCTAAAATGCTCTACATAAATTATCAATTTGGGTATCATAAACTGATGAAGTGTAGTGTACTATATGTGCTAGATGGCCCTTCTTACTTCAGTATTTTTGAGTTTTAAGTTGTTTTGTGGTTTTTAATCCTTTAATCCCTAATTATGTACAATGTATTTAATGAAAACCTTAAATCTACTTCTGCTAAAGAAATGAAATGAGGACTAAGAGTGCTTAAAGTCAGATTTGGAAGTAAAGTTTAGTCAAGAAAGGGGAAACAAAGTTCCTATTTATGCTCTTATGATTGTTTCTAAAACATGAACTAAATTAACTTAAGAGTGAAGTTGTAACTATTATCTAATCAGCTTAATGAAATATTAAAAGTGAAATTGTAGCTATCTATGATGAAAACAAAAATAATATGAAATACTAAAAATGAGATTACAACTATTGTTTAGTCTATTGTAGAATCAAAACTTAATGAAAAATGAAAATGAAATTGCAACAAAACAAAATGCAAAACTAAGACTGAAAATGAAATTGCAACTAGTCTACTAAAAAAACTAAATGAAGTGCTTTGTCACTTTGCTACACAATTTTGGGAGAACAACCTCCTTGTGATAACATTTTGAGGGATTCCATACTTCATTGTTCTAAGAGAAAACAAATACAAAAATGTAGAAAAAGACTCATTACATAAGTGAAATATTCCACCACTTAGTTTAAGATGAACCATCAACTAGAAGGGCTTTTAGAAACATTCACCTACAACATGAGTTACTAAACTAATAATAAAATGGCATTGATCAATTTAATTCAAAATCTAAAGACTAATGAACAACAAATGAAATGAATTACTCTACACTACTGAACTCAACTTCAAGCTACTGATAAGAAACTAGAAAGTAATGAAACAAAAGAACTATTCTGTGCTGAAATAAAACTATTCTATGTTAGTAACAAGATGACAAAATCTACATTATGAACAAAGTTAGAAAATGGTTATAAACATCATGAACAAAACACAGTGAATCTACAACTCAATTATGAAAGACAAAACAAAATAAAATGTAACCTTAACCAGTGTAGGGGCCTTCTTCTGCTGCTTAGGTTTTATGCACTTAATCAACACTCCAACAATGCTTTCAGGTATCCATGAAACACACGGTCTTTATATTAAAAACATAGAATGAGTTCTCCAAATTACAAAGCAGTAATATAAGTTTAACACATGAGCAAAATCAAATTAGTTCTGCATTCTTCACACAGGTATTTATAGAGAAATTATACAATTGTTTTAAAGAGAAAAATAAGCTACATCAAAACACGTAGGTAGATAGGTACACCGAATCCTCTTCCTTAGTTGCTAGAGACATAAATCTAAGGTAATGGTTGTTGGATTTAGTTTACACAAGTGGCAGATGAAGTCTGTGGCCTCAGGAAACTACTTCAAATCCCATCACTGAGAAACGTGTACAGAACAATCTTTTTTGCCTTACGTTTCTATGTTTGACTTCCCCTTGACCAGAGTCTTCCTTATCGATCTTGGCCAAATAAATAGGACACAATCCATGCCCTGATTTTTTCCGAGCTGCCCATGTAGTCATTTTCCCCTCTTGACACCTGGAACCTACAAAAGCGTGGAAGTAGCTGCAAAATAGTCGATTAGTTGCAGAATGTGCCTACATTCCATAGCTAAAAGAAAAAAAATTATTCAAACAGAAAAAATAAAAGTATAACATGTAAATCACTGAAATATACTCCTTGAGGCAATGTATAAGGGTTTTTGATGATAAGGATGCATTTTTCATGGAAAAACAAAGAATGAAGGATGAGAAAAGTTACTAAGAGAAGGGCAGTTTTGGATCTCAACATACCCCCACTGCAAGACTATTGCATGTACCCATGCAATCAAAATTGTGAACTTGCTCCTCCTACTGCATTTGTTCTAAGATTTCAGCCAAAACATCCAACCTCTTCTTGCTTTTCTTTGCACCAACTGCCATCCTTGGCTTCCTCATGAGAAATTTGTACTTGAGGTTAATAAGTGCCCTGTTTAGCTTCTTATTCTTCCTTTTTAGTTTTTTGTTCTTCTTGTGCCATAAACCCAAGTGAAGCATAGTGTTATCATGGATAATCTTATCCAACTTGTTTTGTTCTTTTAAGGCTTCATTTTCTCTTTAGATGTGCCTATTTAGAACTTCTAGCTCATAGATCTCCTGTTTAAGGGAGCTAGTTAAAGTTTCTTGTGAGGTGGCAGGCTGCTCGGGATTAACTGAAGTCCCTGGGTCTACTGATGTACTTTTTTTCTCCAATGACTCTATGTAGTTATAAATTTTTTGTTGGATTGGATCAATACCAGGAGAGGTTCTTCTTAGGCTACTCTCAAAATTTTATGGAGGAGAATTCTGTGGGCTTTTCTCATATGGAATATTGTCAGGGGATTGAGTTGGAGTTTCTCCCTCTAAATCTATAAACTGGGTCTCTTTTGATTTCATTTTCTTCACTTTTCCCTTGAGTCTAGAACTCCTCCTCAAGTTTTGGGAGCCTATGATCTCTTCCTCTGTAACTTGTTTCCTCTTTCCTTTCTCTTTATCTTTCTTGATCTGTTCTCTGATTTTGATTAGTCTCTCAGAAAGAAATTGTTCATCCTCCTTAGGTGATGAAGGTTTAGGAATATCTTTGTGGATTTCCTCAACCTTTTCTTTCATTTTTCTCCTCTGCTTTTTCTGCTTTTTTATCTCTGTTAATGTCTCAGAGATTGGCTCTTCTTCATCATTTTTCTGTACTGAAGTTTCAGGGGTGTTTTGGATGGTGAGACTGGTCTTCATTCTCCTCCTTAATTTTACAAGACTTCCCTTAGGCAATTCTGCAACATCTTTGAAGAAGTTTCTTACCAAAAATTCCTCCAATCCCCTACACTTCTCAAATGAAATTCAACTAAAATCTTTACTAGTCCATGGTGATATACAGTGGTTTCTATTCACTCAATTTTCTTCTAAACATTAGTTGCCATTCTTCTCAGACTATTCAACAAGAAAAATGGTAGATTGGGGGAACCATCTTCTAGAGAATTCATTAACAATCGTGTATGATATACATATATATAACCGAACCTCACTTCGCATGTAATAAAATTTTGCAAAATTAATAACATGCTACTCCATTTTTTTTTAAGTGCAGAGATTGGCATCCCTTTTCTAAAAATTGAAGTGTCCATACCTAGATTTTTGAGAATGACCTTCCAGGATTCATCATGAAACTCTTTGTTCTTAAACCACCTCTCTCCTAGCCTTGGGAGTTTTGTTGCTTTAGCTATAAAGGACTCGGTAACTGCAAATTTGATGTCACCTATTTCCACATCCATTCCATCAAATGACCTGGTAAAGGATTTGGTGATTTTTTTATGGTAACCGTTGAATTTTTCAAAAAAAATCAACCAACCAGCCTTTTGTAACATTCCTTTTAGTTGTGGATAAACTTCCATGTACTTCACCCCTATGGGTTCAGTTCTAACAGTGAGCCCCATCACCTCTATTCTTGGTTACTCTTCAAAATTCCCTTCACTGTCTGAGAAATGGAGTGATTGCGTAAAGAGGACTATTTATATGAAAATGGAGCAACTAGTATATAGAAATAAAATAACTATGGATATGGAGATGGGGTGACAGAATATATGGAAGCAGGTTGACTGTGGATATAGAATAAAACAACTGTACATATGGAAATAGAGTAGCTATATCTGTAAATTGTGTGGAAAATGGAATGACTGTATGCACAAGGTATATGAAAAAAGAGTGACTGTATGCACAAAAAGGTTGCGAAAGTACGAGGGAAAATCTTAGTGTAATAAATAAACAATCAGGGTTTTGAAGAGTCGTATACAGATAGGTCATGTCATTAATCTAACCATTAACAGGTGTGGCTATAGAAGTCTAGTTAAATATGAGTCATGGAGTTTAAATCAGAGATTAGTTATGAAGGTATCATTAGACCGTTTGATGTTGAAGACGAAAGGTGTGGCAGAGTAATCGTGGTAGTCAAATCACATAATGATAAATCAAGGAGACATGTGATCATACAAGTTATACATACTTATGTTTTTGTATTGCTTTTTGAAATAAGTTTTTGTTTTTACCTTTGGAACCTTACCTTCCGCTTGCTAATATCTTGATGTTTGCTTCCACAAGTGCTTTAAATATGATTGGTCTCCAAAGTTGTTTTCTCTTCAATTACCTGCATGCAAGATTTTATTATGAACTGGCCTCTTTGTGCTTGGACTGATAATCAAACTATTGCTGCAGAATCAGATTAGCTATAGAACAGGATTAGCTACGGAACAGGAACAACTGCAGAACGTGGAAACAGCTGCAGAATGTAAAACAGAGAATAAAATATGGCTTATGAATGAATGGAATGGAAATAGCTGTGTGAGTGAAAATATGACAAGATGATAAATGAAAATGGAGATGAAAGAAATGTTGGAGAAGAAAAATTTATTGGTGGAATATGGCAATGGAGTGAAGTGAAACTTGCAAAAGTAAAACAGAGTGAAATGAGATAAGACAATGAATTTTGTAGAATGCATAATGAGTCACCATTTTTTTCAAAAAAGAAGTGGAAAATATAGGGTGTTAGAGTCTTCTGATTTTCACCCTGTATTTTCTGTATAAGCATGCCAATCAGTGATTGGTTTTCAACCCTATACATTTTCTTTTTTTTTTTAGTTAGATAGGAAAAACAAGGACTAAGTTGGTGGAGAAGAAGGATTCTTCTTCACCAACTTCATTTCAGAATTGTTCTAAAAGATCTTGATGAACTGATCCTCCTTTGAGATTGGTTTTTGATAAATTTTCAATCTATGACCATTCACAAGGAGGGGAGTTTGAATTTCATCTATTGTTCTAATCCTTACTGCTCCATTGCCGAAAACTTTTTCAATCTCATATGGCCCAAGCCAATGAGTTTGAAACTTCCCTTGAAAATCTTTAAACTTTGAGTCAAATAATAGTGCCCAATCTCCCTCTCGAAACTTCTTGTCCTTGATGTATTTTTCATGCCATTTAGCCCGCTATCGTTGGACTAGACCACTCCTTTGAATAGCTTCTTGTCTGATTTCATCAAGTTCATTTAATTGCTCCATTCTATGTCTTTGAGCTTCTGATAAATCCATCCCGAACTGAAATTCCATGTTGAAAGTTTTGACTTGGAAATCTATAGGGAACAAGACTTGCTTACCATAAATAAGCTCATAGGGTGTATGTCCAATTGTGCTCCTCCATGTAGTTCTATAGGCCCGTAAGGCTTCAGGAAGCCTTTTTGCCCAATCTCTTCTACGTAGATGCACAGTCTTGGTGAGGACTCCTTCAATCACTTTATTTTTAGACTCCACTTGACCATTTGCTTGTGGATGATAGGGAGTGGATTTCCTATGCTTGATCTTGTACTCCTCCATAACCCTCTCCATCATGTTGGATGTGAATTGATATCCTTGATCTATCACAATTTTTCTTGGAACACCAAAGCGAGTAACGATATCCTCAAAAAGAAAACTAACTACAGATTTTTCGTTAGCAAAAAGTAATGCTTTGGCCTCTACCCGTTTGGTGACATAATCAATTCATACCAATATATACTTTTTCTACTTGGATGGAGGATTAATAGATATAATAAATTCTAAAGCCCATTTTTCAAAGGGTTCGATAAGTACCTGAGGTTGTAATGGCATTTCATTTGAGGGAGCAGGTTTCCCTACCCTTTGGTAGCTGTCGCACCTTCTGACATATTCTTTAGCATCTTTGAAGATGGATGGCCAATAATATCCTAAAGAAAGGATTTTATAGGCTGTCCTCTTGTCAGTAAAGTCTCCACCACACAGCTCATCATGATATGCTTTGAGAATTTTAGGCATCTAATCTTCCCTGACACACCTTCTGATCAGAAGATTTGTCCCTGTTTTGTACAATTCGTTGATCCATGAATATCTTGCACTTTCTTGAATAATATTTATTTTCTCTCCAGGAAACAAATGTGAAGGTAACTTCCCTGTAACCAAATAATTAGCAACATTTGCAAACCAAGGAGTTTGAGTAGTTACTACAAAGAGATATTCATCAGCAAACTTATCTTCAACTAGAGAGTCTTCTTTGATATTCTGAATCCTGGACAAGAAATCAACAAATGTGTTTTGTTTTCCAGGTCTATCTAGCACAGTAATGCTGAATTCTTGCAAAAGTAAAATCCATCTTGTAACTCTACCATTAGTAATAGGTTTATTCATCAAATATCTAATTGCAGAGTGATCTGTATGAACAAAGGTTTCATAGCCTATTATATAGTGTCTGAACTTGTTAATTGCATGAACAACAGCTAAGAATTCTTTTTCAGTCATAGTATAATTCAACTTACTGGGAGTCAAATTATTACTTGTACAGTAAATGGCATAAGGAATCAAATATTTTTGTCCCAATACATCTCCTAAAGTTGTATCTGAAGCATCTGTAGAAATATAGAAAGGAAGTTTCCAATTTGGTCCTCTTAAAATAGGTGCTTCAGATATTTTTGCTTTCAAGGTTTCAAATGCTAATTGGCAATCGGGATTCCATTTGAATTCACAAACTTTTGTAAGCAATTTGAAGAGTGGAGATGCTATTTTAGTGAAGTTTTCTATAAATCTTCTATAGTATCCTATAAATCCTAGAAAACTTCTAACATCTCTTTGGAAACTTGGAATTGACAACTTAGAGATGACTTCAACTTTAAATTTGTCAACTTTAATTCCATCTCCTGATATATGAAGTCCTAAAACAATGCCTTCTGCAAACATCATAAAGCATTTTTCATGCTTTAGTGAAAGGTTTGTTTCTTTACATCTTTAAGGACTTTTTCCAAATTTTCCAAAGCTTCTTCTAATGTGTTACCATAGACTGTAAAATCATCCATATATACCTCTACACAATCACGTATTAGATCAGAAAAAATTCTTAGTACTGCTCTTTGGAATGTTGCGGGTGCATTACATAACCCAAAAGGAAGTACTCGTTAGGCAAAAGTTCTCCATGGACAAGTAAATGTGATTTTATCCTGATCCTCAGGTGTTACTTGAATTTGATTATAACCACTAAAACCATCCAAGAAGGAGAAATACTTCTTACCTGCTAATGTATCTAATACCTGATCTATAAAGGGAAAAGGAAAGTGATCTTTCAGGATTTCTTTATTTAATTATTGGTAATAAATGAACACCCTTCATTTACCATTCTTTTTAGGCACAATTACCAAAGGAGAAACCCATTGGCTATCTGAAATTGGGTAAATGAAATTTACATTGAGTAATTTTTGGAGCTCTTCTTTCACAATTTCCCTAAGATTTGGATTCATTCTTCTTTGAGGTTGTCTGATTGGTCTACTATTTTCCTCAATATAGATATGATGGATACAAGTCTTAGGATCAATACCTTTCATGTCAGCGTATTCCCATGCAAATGCAACAAAATGTTTTTGTAATGTTTTGGTTAGCTCTTCTTGTTGTAGTTTCTCCAAGTTTTTGTTTATGTTTAATGTCCTACCTGGAAAAATTTCAATTGTAGAGCTACCAAACTCTTCCATAGAATAAAGAGACATTTGCCTAGATGACAATTATTCAACATTAGATTTTTCTTGGAATTGTGCATGATCATATTCTGAAGATGTTTCAAAATTTTCCAATGTGTTAAAAATTTGACTATCTTCACTAATTTCTGACATAGTAAAGAGAGGTTGAATATCATCTTCTTTATCAATCCATTCCTTGTCATCTATTTCTGTGATTTCTTTTGCTGGAGGATATAGAGTAAATTTTTTTGTTGAATTACCATCAGAAATATACATGTCACCGGATCTACAACTAATAAAAGCATCAGCGGTGGCTAGCCAAGGTCTTCCTAATATGAGTGGGCATCCTCCTAAATTATTCTTGGGAGTTAAAATCATGAAATCAACAGGATATTCCCAAGAATCTAAGGATACTGAAATGTCTTCTAGCACACCATCAGGTTTGATTACTAATCTATCTACAAGTTGTAGCAAGGTAGGTGTGTAAAGAAGATTAGTAAGTTTAAGCTGCTCCATAGTTTGTCTAATCATAATGTTTATTGTTGCCCCGAAATCAATCAATGTGTTTGAAATTTCAATTCCATTTATATGTGTCTTGATAATTTTGACTTCCTAGATCCACATATTTCTACATGCCAATCTTTCCCATCATGATTTCTGCTATCTTTCCTACCAGGTGAATTCTTTTTGTTTCTCTTGGTTTCCTTCCTGGTCTTTTAATACTCAACTCCTTTATTGTTTTGGCTAGAATAGGAATTTATCTAATGGCTTGTAACAAAGTAATTTTGATATAGACATTCTTAAATTCATCTAGAAAGTCATGATTAGGCAACAAGATCTGTTTCTCTACCCCTCTATTAATTTGTAATCTCTTAAGAAAAGGAGGTGTAGAAGTAGATACTTGTTGCTCAATGACAAGAGTTGTGTTTATTGATTCTTTTTGTTTTTCTTTTTCAATGTTTTGGTTTTGGAGGGATGTTCCCTCAAAACTTTTATTGACTTTTAGAGAGTCTTCCTTAGAGATATCTTGTTCTTGAATGACTATAGAAGGCTTTTCCTTTTCTAATATTCTACTAGATCTAAGTTGAACATCATTAAGATCTAGAGGAGTAATCATGTAAGTTGGAAATTATTGTCCTTCTACCATGTAAGAATTCTGAGGGTTTTTATTATTGGGGTTTGGCAATAATTGGGCAGGTAGCTGATTTGGTTTTTGTTGAAATGGAAGTAAGAGTTGAGGATTTTGATTTTTTTGTGGAGGTTGTTGTGGAAATGGTAATGAAAGTTGAGGGTTCTGATTTGAAGTTGTGGTTGTTGATTTTGCTACTGATTTTGTGTGGGGGGGGATAACTCTGAGAAGACGGAGGATATTGATAATATGGATCAAATCTTCCATAAGGATTTTGTATCCCTTGCGCCCATAGTTGAGATTGATACTGAGATTGAGGTTGAGGCCAAGGTTGCTACCAAGAATTCTAGTTTGGTGGGGGCTGAAGATACATAGGATTGTTAAATCCTTGATTTTGTGGCCCCTACTAAGGTCTTCTTGTAACAAAACAAAGAGGTTCTGCAGAATTTGGGACTGTTTCATCTTGAAAGACAACCATAAGACTTGGGATTGAGTGACAACCCTTGGTCTCATGAATTTCTGAACAAATCATACAAGCTTCTACAATTTTTGCATCTAAAGGGCATTCCCTTAGAGCATGTTTCTTTCTGCATTTTGGAGAAAAGATGGCTAAAGCATCAACCTCTGTTTTCTGCTTGTTTTGAATTTTAAGGGTGTCTAGTTGCTCACTAAGGCTCCCTAAATTGTCAGTTTTGAACTCATCAAGCATATTGCCAATTTCTGTCCTACTTACAGATCCAGTTGCAGATTTGTTTGCTCTAACAAGAGAAGGATCTCTCAGCCCTTTTCCTATTTTAGATTTCCCTCTTCAGAGATCAACACATAGTTCTGCTATGTCACTCAATGGAAGTTGAGAGATATCTCCCTTCCCCATCATGTTAAGGATATCTACCCACTCATCTCTAATGGCCTTTAACAAAAGAGATTTCAAAGTTTCTTCATCTAGATTTTTTATTTTCACTCTTTTCAAATTATAGTTGAATCTCTCAAGCAAATCCTCTAAGTTTTCATCTTCTTTTTGCATCATTTTGAACACCTCATCTTTATGATTGGTAGGCATACAATAATCCAAGTATCTATCTAGAAATGCTTGTTTCATGTCATTCCAAGTTCTAATGGATTGAATGACTAACCCAATAAACCATTTCAAAGTATCCCCTTTTAGTGTTGAAGGGAACAATTTGAGTTTTCGAGAGACTTCTAGATATTCATATGTTCTACACAAGACTTCAAACTCAAACAAAAATGTTTTAGGATCCTCACTTCTTAACCCATAAAAGTTTGGGGGGAAAGATGGTGAGATGTTTTTCAATGTGGTATGTGTTTCCTCATCCACTACAGGGAATCCCAATGAGTTATCTACTTCCCTATTTCCTCTGCCTCCTCCATTATTACCTCTACCTCCTCCATTGTTTCCTCTACCTCTCCCTCTACCTCCTCCTCCAAACAATGAGAATTCTAGATCTTGTTCTTCTTCTGCCATTATAGTTTCTTTAGAGTCAATATAGGGTTCAACCTGCAAGGTTATTCCCTCTTCCTCTGGTTCTTCTATTAATGGACTATGAGAGGGAGTTTCTACTTTTTCTTCCGCACCAGGTATTCCTAGTTCTTCAACTACAATAGGCTCTCTTGTGGAGGTGAAAAAGTTCTTCTCTCCTAGGACTGTTTTGGTAGATGATGTAGGAGAATATTTTGATTGAATTTCTGCCCCTTGAATTCCAGGAATCCTATGGCTGGGAGTATGAGTCTAGGATGGAGGTGTGCACTTTCAAACTGTTGGTGGAGTAGGTGGAGTTGTGGGAGTTGAATTTCTACCCATAGCTATAAATCACCCCTAGAATCTCTTTCTTTATGCATGCCATTGTTTTGTTTTATTGTTTTTGTTTTTTTTTTAACAATGTAAGAGATAAGACTACCTAGTTACACTTCCCCATCAACGGTGCCAAAAGGTTTGGTCAATTTAGTGTCCTAAATTTCTCTACATAAGTTATCAATTCGGGTAACGTAAACTGATGAAGTGTAGTGCACTATATGTGCTAGATGGCCCTTCTTACTTCAGTGTTTTTGAGTTTTAAGTTATTTTGGGGTTTTTAATCCTTTAATCCCTAATGATGTACAATGTATCTAATAAAAACCTTGAATCTACTTATGCTAAAGAAATGAACTGAGGACTAAGAGTGCTTAAAGTCAGATTTGGAAGTAAAGTTTAGTCAAGAAAAGGAAAACAGAGTTCCTATTTTTTTCTCTTATGATTGTTTCCAAAACATGAACTAAAGTAACTTAAGAGTGAAGTTGCAGCTATTTTCTAATCAGCTTAATGAAATATTAAAAGTGAAATTGCAGCTATCTATGATGGAAACAAAACTAAAATGAAATACTGAAAATGAGATTACAACTATTGTTTGGTATATTGCAGAATCAAAACTTAATGAGAAACTGAAAATGAAATTGCAACAAAACTAAATGCAAAACTAAGATTGAAAATGAAATTGCAACTAGTCTACTAAAAAAAATAAATGAAGTGCTTTGTCACTCTGCTACACAATTTTGGGAGAACAACCTCCTTGTGATAACGTTTTTAGGGATTCCATACTTCGTTGTTCTAAGAGGAAATAACTACAAAAATGCAGAAAAAGACTCATTACATAAGTGAAATATTCCACCACTTAGTTTAAGATGAACCATCAACTAGAAGGGCTTTTAGAAACATTCACCTACAACATGAGTTACTAAACTAATAACAAGATGGCATTGATCAGTTTAATTCAAAATCTAAAGACCAATTAATAGCAAATGAAATGAATTACTCTACACTACTGAACTCAACTTCAAGCTACTGATAAGAAACTAGAAAATAATGAAACAAAAGAACTATTCTGTGCTGAAATAAAACTATTCTGCATTAGTAAGAAGATGACAAAAACTGCATTATGAACAAAGTTAGAAAATGGTTATAAACATCATGAAAAAAAACACAGTGAATCTATAGCTCAATTATAAAAGACAAAACAAAATAAAATGTAACCTTAACCAGCGCAGGGGCCCTCTGCTGTTGCTCAGGTTATATGCACTTAATCAACACTCCAACAATGCTTTCAGGTATCCATGAAACACACAGTCTTTATATTAAAAATAGAGAATGAGTTCTCCAAATTACAAAGTGATAATCTAAGTTTAACACATGAGAAAAATCGAACTGGTTCTTCGTTCTTCACACAGGTATTTATAGAGAAATTATACAACTATTTTAAGGAGAAAAATAATTTACAACAAAACACATAGGTAGATAGGTACACCGAATCGTCTTCCTTAGTTTTTGGAGACATAAATCTAAGGTAATGGTTGTTGGATTCAGTTTACACAAGTGGCAGATTAAGTCCATGGCCTCAGAAAACTGCTTGGGATCCCATCACTGAGAAATGTGTACAGAATAGAGTCTTGTTTGCCTTAGGTTTCTATGTTTCACTTCCCTTTGACTGGAGTCTTCCTTGTCAATATTGGCCAAATAAATCAGACACGATCCATGCCTTGATGTTTTCCAAGCTGCCCATGTAGTCATTTTTCCCTCTTGACACCTGGAACCTACAAAAGCATGGAAGTAGTTGCGGAATAGCTAATTAGTTGCAGAATGTGGCTGCATTCCATAGCTAAAAGACAAAAACTTATTCAAATAGAAAACATAAAAGTATAACATGTAAATCACTAAAATATACTCCTTGAGGCAATGTATAAGGGTTTTTGATGATAAGGATTCATTTTTCATGGAAAAACAAAGAAGGAAGGAAGAGAAAATTTGCTAAGAGAAGGGCAGTTTTGGATCTCAACAATAGCCAAGAGAGTTTGTAATCTTTTCTTTGAGGAGTAAGTAGTGGCTCCAATGCCCCACTGACAGGGTTAGAGATGTATGGTGTAACGATGTGTCTTGGAACTTTCACTTAATTCAGAATTCTATTAAGAGGCCAACACGTTTTCACACACGTATTGTATTTGTTGTAAGACTATTCTTTAACACTTGTAATGCATGTTGCTTTAACATGTGTTCTACATATAAACTGATTCATTTATTGTAATGCATAATCTAGTAATGGAAATGTCTTGTATATGTTGTTAATGTTGTCTCGTCTGTGTCGACTGCTCTACCGGAAGTCAGACAAACCTTTCAAATGAACCTTGTTATAACAACTGTTGCACTCATTCGGATTGATCCGTGAGTGTTGTACGTGTTATCTTACATTGTATTTTGTGACTGCCACAACTGAGTGGACTGCTCCGCCAGAAGCTATGTATGTCCTTTTTGTGTTGTGTATTCCTAACCGAGTTGGGGCTAATACCTTTCAACCTAAAACTCACCTTCACTCTCTTCCTCTCATAGTGAAAGACCCATTGACATAAGTACACTTACACTCACCAAGCACGTGAACCTCACTTCTCGAAGGAAAACTGAACCACTCTCCTGTGCTTACAAGCAAGAGTTAAGGAAAATCCTTAAGACAATGGAAACTAGGCCATCATACTGTTTTGGGAAAATTTAGTGTTTCTACAGACACCTAACCCTCTAGACCTAGTAGCTAGTCTAGAAATAATAGACAATGTAATTCGTTGCTTTTCCTATAATCAACAGATAAGAGAAGGAGGAAAAGAAACCAACCGGTAACCTTTTCTTGCTCCCTCTCTCCTTTGACTGATTCTGTCGCTCCTTTCCATGCCTAACTCGCTTGGAAAGTACCTACACACAAGCCGAGACATAAACCAATCAAAGCATACAATAAAGATTTGTTAATTAAGCATATCATAGAATCCAGAATACAATATAAATCATATAAGAACATGAATGGAAAAATATTTGAATTCTTTATTGATAAAAGGAAAGATTACAACCCATGAATGTTCATGCTTGATTTAGTGTCTTCCTTCCAATTTCAATCCCTTCTCTCCTCATGAAGCAACAATTCAACATCATTACAATACTCTTACTAATCTCATTCAAACAACATTTCCTTAGCTCCAGAAATTCCAACCTAGACCAGCGTTTGAATGCTTGGTCAATTTATAGCTGAATGGAGGAGGCTAAGCCATTAATGGCCCTCATGAATGCTCTGCCAAAATTGGCAGGTGGTTCCATGGAGGAAGGGATAATGGATTAAGGTTCATTCATCCTCTTCCTCATCCAAATGCGAGCTCAACCAACTTGGAAAATTCCATAAGTATCCATTGGATGAGGAATCCAATGGATTCATTTAAAAGATTTGATGAATCTCGCTCAGCACAAGTGAAACAAAGGTTAAGTGTACTACAGTGCACCCAGTCAGTGTAGTTTCTGCATTGCAATGCAGCCTGATAGAAGGCTACCTATGTTGATCTCCTTAGGGGCATTTTTTGGGTGAATGGTGTCAAGGAAACTCTTGGGAGGCAAGCATGATGTAGGTTGACCTCATTAGGGAATGAAAACAATTGAATTAGGGCTTGATGGACCCTAATAATACAGTTCTCGAAGTTGGGATTGATATGCCCAAATTGACTTGTAACACATACTGGATCGGACTCCCACACCAAATGGTGTGAGGTCTAGTTGGGACTTCATACTAAGGTGATCCCCTAAATATTGGTAGGTCCAACATCGTCAACGTGCTCCTTAACATTTCTTTGCACATGTTGGTACACCCTAGCACCTAGGACACCCTGGGATGTTTCCCTTACCTCTAGCATGCCTTAACACTGCCTAGCATACCTTGTCACTCGATCCTTAGCACACCAGGAACTCACTAACACTTCTAATCACAAACTCTTATATGTTCATATACATGCATTTTGACATAGTGCTCCCTTGTGTCTTCTTGGAACTCCCAGCTAACACTTCCTTACATGCATTGGCACATCTTTGCTGCATGCAACCCTAACACTCTAACATTTGTTAACACTACCAAACATACCTTGTCACTCCTCCTTAGAAAAATTGTAACTCACTGACACTCTGTATCACACATTCATTCATTTCAATGCATTATGACCTAGTTCTCCCTTGTGTTTATCTAGAACTCCCTAACACTCCTTGGCACACCTATAACTCATAGAAACTCCATGCAAAACATTCTTATTCATTAATTTACATGCATTTAAAACTAGTTCTCCCTTGTGTTTCCCTAGCACTTCGTAACACGCCCTGGCATGCATTGGCATACCCTAGCACCTGGCACATCTTGGCATGTTTCCCTCACCTCTGGCATACTATGTCACTCCCTCCTTAGCAGACATGGAACTAATTGACACTCTTTTTCACACACACTTGTTCATTCATTTCCATGCATTTTGACTTAATTCTTCCTTGTATTTCCTTGGCACTCCCTTACACTCAGGATGCATTAGCACACCTTGGCACTTGGGACATATTTGTATGCTTCCCTACCACTCTAGAATGCCTTGGAACTATCTAGCATACCTTCTCACTCCTGCATTAGCACACTTGTAACTCATTAACAGTTCATTTCCATCAATTTGAAACTAGTACTCCCTTGTGTTTCCCTGGAACCTAGCCCAAACACTCCCTAGCATGCATTCACACCACACCCTGACAGCTGGAACATCGTGGAAGGCCTTATCACTTGGCATGTCTTGGCATGCCTAACATGCCTTGGAGCTTTCTAGCTTGTGTTAGCACTTCTTTTTATTCCCTGGCACACCTTGGCACTCCATAGTTGTTTTTCTTTCATAGATAACCTTACTCTTTTTGCGGCTTGGTAACCAAACCATGGCATTGGAAGAAAAATGTTGTGTCCAAATTAAAGTCTCCCTTTGTTTGAAACTTCGTTGTCTAGCCCATTATCGCAACCATAGGCTTGCCTCTTGGAAGTCCTATTATGAACATCTCCTCACACACTTCGTCTTTGGGACATCTAGAATTTGTTGACACTCGTTGGAACACACTCTTATGTATTCATTTCCATGCATTTTGACCTACTTCTTCCTTGTGATTCCCAAGAACTCGCTAACACTCCTAACAATGCATTGACAATGTCTGACATATGTTAGCACGCCTTTTCATTCCTTAGCATTCCCTGACAATCCTTAGTTATCATGCCCTCACAACTACCCTTACTATTTTTGGTACTTGGAAACCTAACTAAGTCCTTCACTGCCTACAACAACTTGACCAAGTTATGATTACTACAACTAGACTGTGCCTTGTTCACCTAAGAACTGACTATAAATAATCTTAGGCTACTCATGTCCAATTTCAACTTATCCCACTTAACAAGTTACAAGTTATCAAGTCAAGGCTCACATCCAAATGTGGCCATAAAACAACTAAGCAACATGTTTAAATCTTGACATGCCATAACACCTTGCACGCTTAACAATCCCTTGGCACTATGTGGCACATGATAACACCTTCTGCATTCCTTGGCATGATTTGGCACTCCCTAGCACACCCTACCACTCCCTAACATGTCCTAGCACTCTAGCATGCCTTGTCACTGCTTAGCATATAAGCTTGTCACTCCCTCCTTAGCACACCGTAATCTCATTGGCACTCCCTATAACACATTCTTATCTATTCATTTCCATGAATTTTGAACTAGTTCTCCCTTGTGCTTCCATGGCACTCCAGAACACTCCCTGACACACATTTACATTCTATAGCTATCATTCCCTTATAGATAACCTTACAATTTTTATGACTTGGAAACCCAGCCAAGTCATTGACAAAAAAATGTTGTGCCCAATCCAAAGTCTCCCTTTTTCTGAAACTATTTTCTCTAGCTCATTGTTGTAACCACATAATAGCCTCTTATAATTCTTATTTTGAACTTATCTTAGGACACTCAATCCTTGACGAACTTGGTACTCATTGACACTCCATAGAACAAACTCTTATTCGTTCATTTCTACACATTTTAACCTAGCACTCCATTCTGTTTCCATAGCATTTCCTAGCATACACTAATAGTCTCTGAGACGCCTTCTCACTCCCTGACATGCCCTATCCACTCTATAGAATTCCCTATAACTCCTTGGAACATATTGGCTCTTGGCACTTGCTGGAACCTAACAATTCTTGGCATGCCTTGCAATTCTCTGTAAATTCTTGGCATGGTTTAAGATAAAATTTATTTCATATCAATTATTCGCAATTAAGAGAGAAGTAATAAAGGATAATTTGGCACTTAAGACATGCTAGCACTTGGCCCTTGGCATGTATTGGCACTAGTTTTGGTATTCCTATCATGCCCCTCTTGAAACATAAGGTCTGGACTTACTAACCCTCTTATGTGTTCATTTATTTTCATTTTAACTTGGTGTTCCCTTTTGTTGCCTTGACGCTCCTTGACACACGTTCGCATACCCTAACACCTAGCACATCTTGTCATGCCTTAGCACATGGCATGTTTTCACATGCCTTGGAACTATCTGGAACATGTTACCACACCTTGAATCTTCTTGACATGCCCTAGAATTCCCTAGCATGACTTCGCATTGCCTAGCTTGCCTTCTCACTCCCTCCTTCGTACACCTAGCACTCACTGACACTCCCTAAGACACCCTCTTATTCATTCATTTCCATTCTTTTTGACTTGATGATTTATGTTTGATGGGGTACATATATAAAAATATTTCATTTAAGAGAATAAAAAAATAATCGCACAGTTACTGACATAAGTAATTTTGAGATTCTACTTGAATTCCATTAGGAAAATATATAATAGTTTTTAAGAATGACATTTTAAGGGTTTTTTTTATGGTGTTGGAATGGTAAGAAGTGAGCAGCCAATATTGTGATTTTATTTCTCATTAAAATTCTTATCCTTATGAGAGAATCATCTTGAGACAATGACACCCTTTTCATGCTTACCCTCCAATTCCTAATCTTCTCAAAATAAAGGCCAACATCTACAGTGAAGGAAGGCATGTTGGTCTATGGTGTGTTGAGTGACGGGGTGAAAGTGTTAATCTACTATGAGAGAGACTGAACCATTTACTTTTTGTCATCAATGGATGACATGTTGTAGGTGTGTGTCATGGGACCATATGTCCATTAGAAATATTGTGTAAGATATAACCCAACATAATCAATGTCCTGAGAGAAATCTGTGGAGAGGGATCAAAATAAACTATATTTGTGAGTCCACCAAAAAATATTTACTAGAGAGTTACATCATGGTGATCAATCCCACACATGGAGTCTTTTGATATAGACATTTATTTTTGTAAAAAATTGTTTGGAGTGTCACTGAATTGGTGGAATTCTCAAATTCATGACATTGTAAATTATGTAGGAAATTTGTTTCTTTTGTTATAGAGGCTAAGGTTTGCAAGGCGGATATAGGGTTTTTAGGGTCTAATGGGAAAACAAGCATCAATTTATAGCTCTTTTATATACCAAACAGTTTTTTATAATAATATTTGGTCAAACATTCCATGGCACTAACTAAGGAGGACAAATAGTACCCTTCATTCTACTACTCAATTCCTCAGTATGCAATATCGATATCCTCAGATGTTTTTCTTGATATATTACAAAAATATGGTTTATAGGAATATATTATTCTAGTTTCAAGTGTTGTTCATGGTCTTCCACTATCCTTAAGGACATGCAGAAGACAACTCTATTTACAAGTGATGTTTGATGGGATACTACTTGAAGACACACAAACAAAGGTTAAAAGAGTGTCCAACCAAGTGATGCCAACAATATGGATAATATTATTATGTTAGGTTGGTTTCAAGTGTTCCTACTGGGATCCCAATTTTCCCAAGGATATGTGGAAGACAACTTCATATACAAGTGTTTTCCGATATGATACTATGAAAAGGGGTACTAATAGAGGTTAGAAAGGTGTCCAACCAAGTCATGTCACTTGTAATTTATATGTGTATTCTTCCCCAACCATTGTTTTACCTATTAAACAACAACATCGTGATAATTAGAGACATAAAATAACATCCCTGCTCTTTTTTTTCTCTAAAATAGGAGTGCATGCTAGCAAAACAAAGTGCCATGATACCACTTGTGGTGTTCCTTGTTTGTTGAAATATAATAGTTAGAGCAAAATACAGATAAATATAATTGCAAGAAGTAAGCAAACAAAACCAAAATTGGGGGATAAAAATAGTATTAAACCTTTCTTAATATTCAGAATTGAGTGTAATGTTCAATTGCGCCCTAGAGAGGGCAACCCCCAACATAAATAGAGCCCCAAATACAATAATATTCACATGATAATTTCTTACATAGATTCTACTAATATATATACTTTATAATTGACCAAAACCGTGAACACTTAGTGGAATTCTCTTAGTGAGGCCTCGACGACTAACTAGTGGACCTTATTTAATGAGAGCACCTACAATTATTGATTTGACACTCTACGACCTCATGGGAATTACTCAATAAATATTACCTTAATACCTTAAGTGATAGCCTATTCTCCTAATTAGGGGAGTTAGCATGGGATCCTAAACACATTCTAGTGAACAAGTCAAAATTACCCAATGCATAAACAATATATATTCTTTATCTATTCAACAACTATTGTGCATATGCTTCATGCTATTTATTACTTTGGTTCATAATAAAAATACCAAGAAAAAAATAGATAGACAAACATAAGAACATCCACACACGAAATTACACAATATAATAAGGTTTTCACTAGAGAGCGCTCATAGGTAGGAAACTCTAGGTTTTATTGTGATTTTTTCAATCCAATGATTGACAATCATTAAGAATGATTTCAATGATCTTTAAATTGTTGTGCATATTCTATTGGGATAGTTTGTTACACTAGTTCTTACATTGTTTGGAAATATTTTATTGTGTAGTTTATTATCTTAGACCTTAGATTAAATATTACTAGTGTATCACTCTAAATTATGGATATATTTTAAATCAAAATGGAAGAAACAAGACAATAAACAAACCATCCACATAAATGAATAGAACATATGACTTGGGAAACCTAATATGAGAGAAATCTTAGCTAGAAGGTGAGGCATATGCTCTAGTCTCTCTTCTTCAATTATGAAATATAAGTACAAAGAAATGGTCACTCACTATGGAGTGGGCATGGACATTGTGGCATGAAATATTACATTAAAAATCTTCCTCCTCCTATGTTATGCTCAATATCCCATTCTTTGATGTCATCGTCAACTATGGAATAATAATAATTCCAAAATAATGGAGCCCCTTCCTTTCCTAGTAACCTAGTATAACACAACCTGTAGTCATTGAACATCAAGGTTAGGGTTTTTGCATGCTTCAATACTCAATTCATGTTTCTATTTTGGAACACCCCCACATGTGTGAGTAATGGGGGTTGCTGATGGTGTTAATTCATTTAGAGAGCTCAAATCTACTTACTCCGTGTAACCTTCTTTTGTTATTAGCAATAAAATTGCTCCATGGATGTCAATAAAGAGGGAGCACATAATATTGACAATGATTGTTCTAGGTATTTGTTTATAATACCTTGAAAGGCCTTATTCATGAGCAAGTTAGTCAAAGATAAACATTGTAAACTTTTACAATATTGAGCAATTGCTACAAACCCTTTAAGTACAGGTTACTTATCACATGATCTATTTTTTTGGGACCAATAATACACAAGAATAAACAAGTGAGAAGAGAGTAATGTAGTTTATTGTAATAGTAACCAAAGTTATATTTGTCATTTGACAAAAGAAGTTAGTATATAGGTGAGATTAGGCCAACACCTTAGAAATAGCCATAATACCTTCCTCTTTTGTAGCTCCTTGACCATAATGGATCACTCAATCTATCATTCAATTATGTCCTAAAGTTGGATACCCTTTGGGATTCAAAACGTCGACAAGATGCACATAATACTATGGATGATATGAATCACAATTTTCCATAATGGTCTAATTGAAAACCACATAGTTCCTTTAAAGATTTGTAGGTTGAGGTAACCACTTCAAGCCCTTGAACTTGAAGAAAATCTAATATTTGCAATTGTTTACAATAATAAGTCCATTATACACACTCCTAATCTTAGAGTTGGGCAAAGAGGGAGAATACTTCATTGATGCCAACCTTGTAAATGAACAACCTTGCCTACTCATTGGTTGGACTCTCCATCACTTCCTGAAGGACTATATGTGCCATGAATCAAAGATTATATCTTAGTATTAGTTATCGACACTCGAACATACTTTCCATCGATATCATGGAAAAAATGTGGAGAAAATATTTGAATATTAGGAAACATTTTCTCATACTCTACTTAATCTTTAGGTGGTAGTGCTTCAATTTATTCCATTTACTAGGAATTCTCACCCAAAAAGTCAACTGTTGAAGAATCAATCCTACGCTAAATCACTCCTACCTTCTCATTTTCAATATCTTTGTGAGATTTCACCTATGACCCTTAAATTTAGTGCCCTTTAACACCTCGAATGGTGGAATAGGAGGTGTTGCAATAGGAGGTAAACCCCATTCCCATTCACATTTGTCGAGAGCTCTAAATTCACGTACAGTTCATAACCCTCCTTTGACTCAACACAAAATTTTGTTATGTTTCCACTTCCTTTACATACCCTTCCTTTGGGGGCATCCTCATAGGAAGAGATTATGGTTGAAATATTACAACAACAAAATGGGGCACACAATCTCTTTATACAGTTTCAAGGGAGGGGTATTGGAAATAACCATCTTCTCCCCTATAGCCCTTAAGACCTTCTCAACACATAAATGAAATGACATATTGATAACTAGACCCAAAGATATATCTCAAATTTCAAGGCCAAACCCAAATTGAAAGAATCAGACCATTTATCAACCATTGCTATTGAGTTTTGGTAAAATCAAGGACCTCCTTTCAATATCTTGACCTTGTTTTTAGCATTTGCAAATGGAAGGTATAAAACTCACATTAAAAAGGGGATATTTGGACTAACTTGGATATGTCAGGTCTTAGTTTATAAAGTATCCAATCAATGTTTTTGAGGCGAACTCCCTAGCTCTAACTAAAATTTAGTCAAATTTAAGAGGAAACTTGAAAAATCCTTCTATTTGGAGACATTTTTCCTTCCTTTTAATTGACTTAAAACAAACCTCAGTGCCTCTCTTTTCTTATCTTTCTCTTCCAATTTCCAACAAAAAAATCATTACTAATATATCTTAAACACTTTATATAAGTAAACATTGAAATCATTAACTTATAAAGCATCTTTACCCGTGAAACAACCCATTGCAGTCTAATATGGTTATAATTGTCTCCTTAAAATTGATGAGCGTCAGTATTGCAGCAAGGATGCTGCAACTCCTGGGCTACTAGCTTTACTTATCAACCCAGGGTTCGTACAAACTTGGAGGTCACAGAGCTATATGCACAAGTAAAAGTGAAGGTCCTGCCTATTGTCATTGTTCATTTGGCAAGAGACCCTAGGTGTTCCAAGCCAAAATTCTATAGAGTCAGAAGAATCTTGATTCTTTGATGGAAGAAGAGAAAATATATTCTAAGAGAGCTACTCTACTACAGTAATGAAGAAAACAACATGTAATGCTAAATTACACCATATCCTAATTAACCATTTAAAAAACTATGCTAAGCAGAATTTCTAAATCAACAAGGATCTAATGCTGCTATCTAAGTTACAGAAGTAAAGAGCATCAAACCATACTAATGTGTGTGCAAGAAAACTAAACAAAATCTGTTTTCACTTTTTTTAGTAAAATGAAGCATGCAATTTAATTGTTCTTGTGGATGTGGCAAGTGGATGGAAGGTGGTTAAGGATGGCTCGAAGGTTTATGGAGTGATTGGATGGTGTGGAAAGGTCCTAGGAGGCTTTTTGTGACTTCCTAGAGGTTCCCCATCAATTCGGCCTCAAAACAGGCCGTTTCAGGAAAACCTACACATGTACTTGAAACCTATATGATAATCCTATAGGCATTATAGGAAACCTATAGGATACAACTGAGAGCTAATTGTGAGGTGTCAGAGGTGTTGGGACACTGGGAAAAGGTGCGTGATGAGTGGGATAGGGTGTTAGAAGGTCTAGGAACACTCAGAAGTCAATATCCAAGAGAAGAGATGGCTAGATTCACTCAATGTGTTTAGGGGAATTTCAATGAAAAAGGATAAAAAAACTTGTGAGGGTGATGGTGGAACAAGAGATGCTTAAGGTTGATGAGGTGGAAGATGGATGCTGGTGATGAAGTCTAGACCTCCTCCTAAAGTACCTGCAGTGCTTAAAACATGTGTGTCTTTCAAGAACTATGCAACAAGATACGTCTTCATAAACTAGAAAAGCATGAATCAATTGGCCATATTATGCATGAAGAAAGTGCCGAAGGAAATGAGAACATGAGTGAGCTCTTATTGCAAGAATAGAGTAATGGAAAAAGATGACAATGAAATGAACCAAGTACTGAATCAAGACAACAAACTCCAAAGCTCATGCAAGAACTAGAAATTTGTGTTCCTGGGGTTGCTGAAGGGTCTCTTCCTCAAGTTGTGCTCCCATAGAGAGGAGGTGAGGCCGAGACACTTGCTGACAACCTTATGGTGATATTTTTCTCCTTAATAAGTACTGGACCTCTAAAATGTCTTCAAAATGACATCCACATTCACCTTTATCACCACCATTTCACTCACATGTCACATCTCCATAACCATATAGCCTTTCATTAGCCACCATTTTCATAAATATATGGGTTAGGATCCTTATTTACCAAAGTTATTTATTTTATGTGTTTAAAGTGAAGTTATGATTAAAAACTAGGAAATTGACATGGTTTCATCTATCTATATATGTGGCTTGAGTTTCATGACATGTGTAGGTTATTTGGAAGCTTCCAAGGCACCCTTATGTGGCATCCAATGCTCAAATTCGAATTCTCTTCAAAGGAGATTTGGATAAAAGGTCCAAGAAGGATATGTGTCCTATTTGGATTGTAATTCTGTGAGGTGTCTCATCATTTCCTAATTGGATTAGAACTGTATGAGACACCTATGGGATATGTTGTAGAAATTTCACCTGTAGAACAAACCAATATATGCAATGTCCTAAAGCATAATACTTGTTCTACTTCTACAAAACATTAAGTAGAAGTATAATCAAATTCATGAGCAACATAAAGTAGAAACATGCATAACTGATAAAGAGAAATAATCACACATAACACAAGATATATCTAGGGGAAAGCACCAGCATAAAACCCCAACCGTGTATTATCAATCAAGTGGAAATCCTCTTCACAATACAAAAAGAATCAGCTCTCAAGCTATCCAGTTCTCAATGAACTATGAAGATGAAGATATGTCTTAGGAACCAAACAAGCCCTATATATAAAGGCTTTACCTATGGTCCAATTCCTATTTCCTTGCGTAGATTGCTTAGGAAATAATAGCAAAAGCATATGCAATTAATTCCAAACATACCAAGTTAACCAATGGTCCAACTACACAATCCTTGAGGACACTAGTTCCTCAACCATGCAAAAACTACTTACTAGAAATAGTCAAGCATATGATAGTACACTATCCCACATCTAATCTCAACTGGGTCTCTAACAGAACTGACATGCAACAGTTATCCATGAGTGAATTCTAGGTTATCTAAAATAATAGTTGCCACATGCATGAAAGCATTAAAAAACTATATTTTATTATTTTAACAACTTGTTAAAATGTTCTAACTGGACTTGACTAGTTAGAACTAAGTCAATTGATTCTCTCATTATAGAACTCATACTTGTTCCCTCAATCAATGGAGGAAATTAAGGATAAATTCCTCAATCAGTGGGACAACTCATGTGCATGCTCACAAAGACTTTAAATTCGAATTTCCTTCACTAATTAACTCAACTGAATTAATTAATTAATATTTCCAACTGTTGTTAAGACAAAAATTAATTTTACTTCCTATAGATAGACTAGGGACTGCTATAAATAGGAAGGGACCCAGAAATTCTATTTTTAGAACTTTCTATTTTTAGCAATTTCACCTCTCGCCCAATGTGGCCAATGACCTCACTGGCCAAATTGCTATTTTTAGACATGCTATTTTTAGAAGGTCTATTTTTAGTACATTCTAAATTTAACATTTCCTGTTGCAAATTTTTCAACATATGTGTCTCATTATGAGCTATTTGGTTGCAACTATATGAGATTTTAGTGGATGCTCATTAAATACGGTAGCTTCTTATGTTTTTGTATAAATAGAAGAGCCTTTTCCTTTGAAGGCATGTGTAAAGTTGGGGAAATGCTCATGTTTTGAATATAGAATTTGGATTTGGCACCATGCTCATGAGTGATGTTCACCTTGATTTGGTTATGCTTGCATTTGGAGCCTCTCAACTTGCCGTCTCTCATGATTTTGGATTGGCCACCAAAAATTTGTGAGATTTATTGTTTTTCATAGACTTAGATTTATTGCTTTCATAGATTAAGATTTATTTCTTTCATATGTTTTCCTGTGTGAGAGGTTAAGAGTGATTGTTTCTATTTTCTTTCTACATAGAAGTTAAGAGCAATTTTTTTTTTTTTTCTTTCATATCTTTTCCTGTGTGAGAGGTTAAGAATGATTGTTTTTGCTTTCATTTCTGAAAGAGTAGTGTGCTTTTCAATTCCTGCAAGATTCAAAGATTAAGATTTCAATTCTACACACTGTATTATAATTGTATTATAATTTATTTTGAGTTGATTGTTGAATTAGAATAGGTGAATTTTGTTTTTCGTTAATTGGTTTCATAGTTAAATTGATCTAAACTTAATGTTAATTTCTAGCATATATAGTGCATGCATGCTTTGCAAGCTTTACGAAACCCCTGGGTTGACAATTAAATGATAGGTAATTAATTTGCCTCAGCACTAACCTACTAATTGAAAGAAGGCACAAATGGAAGCAAACTAACATACAACCAATCTACTCTACACTGTTGGAATGGAAATTCAGCTACTTAAGCAAATGAACAATTAAAATATGAATCTATGCTAGCATACATGTACAATAAACAGGAGCCTTGGCTGCTAGGGTTCGGCCCTAACCCAATTGCTTCAACCCTCTGAGCTAACTTAGTTCTGGCTCAAAATAAACCTCATTCTTATTATCAAATCAATGGATTACATCAAAAATTGCCACAAGTCTTGCAGCTCAAAAATAGAGTAGAGTTTTACAATCAAAAATCTGAATCCTACTAAGGTCCTAGGCTTCTCTACTTATACATTTGAAGTCTCCAACGACTTCCTTAGAATTAAGGAGGCTCAGTGCTCAAACTCGAGATAAACTAGTGCTTTGTCTTACACTTTCTCGACTACCTTATAGTCCTCACGATTTGGTTGTTTGCACTCTGAGCTGATGGAGGAATATTCGAATGGAGGCATAGTATATGAGGAGGATTTACTTCCTATAATTCATCTCCCTTGTCCCATTCGAGTTTTGACCAAGGTCTTTGCCAAAATTCCTTACTTTCATCCTTTAATCATGCATTAAATGCACATTAGACCACAAAGCAAAATATCCAACTCTAACTCATCTCATAAACAAAATATAGTCAAAAGTATACAATAAGTTGTGAGAATAGTTGGTTTGACTAGGCTAGGAGGTGAATTAAGGCCCATATAATTGCCCAATGATGAGGCTCGTCATCAGCCCCCTACTGAAAGTGTTGCTCATCCTTTAAGCAACTTATTCAATGTCCATGTCCTTCATGGCTCTGGTAGGCTCTCTGACATACCATGCCTCCACTGTGGAATCTTCTTGTTGTTCATAGAAGCCTACTTTCTTTTCTACTTCTTCCCACTACCTCTTTTCCTCTTCTTCTTTTCTCCCTTCTAGCATCCCCAAGAGTAGTGGTGGATTGAGTTTTAGGTCTATCTAATTGACTTTCAACCTTTACATTGATTTCTTATACATAGATGTCCTGTTGAGTACCTCTCTTAACCTTTGAGGGGAGTGATATTCCCTGATCTTCAAGATGTGTGGTAGTGTGCTCCATCTCCATAGGAAGGCATGTATACTATCATCACCTACCAGCCTAAACATCCTCAAAATGTGAAATTGCTTGGTCTTGGGCAGCAATATATCTAGATGTCAGTTGAGGATCATTTTCAATCAAATTATGGGTGTTGATTATGGCCATGGGATTTGATTGTTTAGCTCTGATGACAAGAGGTTCATTTTGCTCTCTGGCCAATATTATTTTCAACTCTGTAGCCCTTTATTCCTCATGGGTCATCCATGATGCCAAAGCCATTAATTTTAGATCTCCTAGCTTACTTTCATTTCTATGAGGGCCATGTTGTGCAAGTAAAACTCATCCATTCTGGCCCTATCCTCTATTGTAATTTGATCACAAAGATCAATAAACTACTTGTAGTCCTGAAATGGCATGGTGCCCCTTTGTGCTAGTGTTTTAATCTGAAACTGCATCATTTATTCTTTGAAGTAAAGAGCATAGGATTTAGCTGGCATCCTACATGGGATGGCCTCCAACGAGAGGTTGGGCATACATTGTAGTTGGTGCTCCCTTTCTTGTAGTTATCCCCTCAACCATGAATTTTACTTCTCAAGTTGATCTCTCATTATTGCTTCTCTGTCCCTTAAGCCACTTAGCTCTTTACCCATTTATTTGAGCTTCTATTCCATGTGCCCAATGTCTTCCACCCCTTTTGACTTCGCGATTTTCATCCATTGGTGGGTTCTGGCCATCTCCTTCTCAAGTTCGAAAAACAATGGGATGGCAAATTTTTGAGGTATCACCATCCCTCCTAAAATAAACTAGTAGTAGGAGTCTAGGTTAGGTTGGGGGCTTGGTTCCTTTGTTTTAGGGTCTTTTTCTTTTGTTTCTTACTGCTCCCCTACCTTGCCTTCCAATTTCTATGCTTCTTGAAGTTTTTGCAGAGTATCCCGTAGGACTATTTTTGCTTCCTATAGGATGGCCTTACCCTTTAAGGAAGTTGATCCGGTACTAGGCCTTTTTACATAGCTGATTGGTGACTTAGGGGAAAGCATTTTATCTCTTGGTGTAGGGGAATCTTCAATCTCCTTAGAAATTTTTGTTGATATTTGTGGCTTCCCTTGTTTGATTCTTTTGCTCTTTCTTGTTCTAAAATATAGTGGGGCTCGCCTCCCTCTTTTCCCTTTTTTCTTGACTAGGGTGCTGAGAGTAGTGACGAAAGTTGTTGTCTCATTCTCAGTAGCCTCTAGAGACACCCTAGGTGACTTCTCTTTGTTTTCTTCCCTTTCTGTTTCAATGCCTTCTTCCTCTCTATTTTTCTTATCTTCTTCCTCTTGTTGTTGTTCCTCATCTCCATCAGTTTCTTCCTTAGTTTCCTCATCTATTCCATCATCCTCCTCCTTATCTTCTCCCTCTTCTTCCTCTACTTTATCATGTTCCTTTGTATCAGTTTCTTCTTCATCCATCTCATCCCTATCTAGCTTTGTATCTTCTTCTTCCTATTTTGCCTCCTCCTCACTGACAGAAGGACTAAAATCATAGGTGAGGGTTTTGATTTCAACCTCTACTGGCAAGTCTCTGAAGACTGGCCATGTTATAAGGATTCTGAGGTTTTGGAGGGAATTTTCAATCGAGATCCTTATCAACCCATGGTGAGCCAATTGTTGGGAATTCCCTTCCTTTACTTTTTTGCTGGAGTCTATGAGTGATTGCATCAAGAAATAGGTTATGCTTAGTCTTTGGTGAATTGGTGTTTCTACCTCAAATCTTAATTATTCAAGGATCCTAAAATGGTAGCCATAAACAACACCATATATACGCTCACAAGAGATATATTTGATGAGTTGGTAGCCTACCTCACTCCATGGGTATGGCAGACTGTCCCTCATTACTCCATTTTTGTCCTCTATGGGTTCTTCACCTTCTAAAGAGAATTTACTTTTTGCCACCTGACTATCTCCTTTGTCTTCTTTTCTCCATGGAATTCCTAGGGGAAGTGTGGTGACCCTACTGATGACCTCTAGGGTGAGATCTATAGTGAGGCCTCTAGTTAAAATAGTGGCAAGGATTCTGCTGTGTGAAGTGAGGGAATGAGAAAATTCTTGAGCCAGCTCATCATCATACCTTGTGAATTTTTTGAAAAAACCCATCCAGTTGTGTCTTGTAAAAATTTCAAGCACTTGGGGGTGTTGTTGTATTGTTACAGTGCTTTTGGGTTCTCTCCTATTAAACCCTCTTGTCATCTTGCTTGTGGGGCTTGAGGAGAAAATGAGAGGGTTGACACAAATTTTTTAAATTCAGGAGGAAAACAGAGTTTACTATCTATGTAATTCACCTCCCACAGTTTCTAAATTCACTAGATTTTAGAGAATTTCTTGTTCATTTTCTTGTAAATGGGGATGGATTTTTATAGCCTACTTCTTTAGAATGGTGGTAGTGGAAAAATCTGATGATATCCCCTCTTGAACTCTTCTTTGCCTATCCTATAGACTCCCTCTGTTTATCCTATAGATTGATCCTATAGACTGTATCCTGTAGACTCTTCTTATAGGAATTCATGTGCATGCTCCTATAGAAACTTTCTTACAGAATGATGGATCCTTGCTTCCAGTGGGTGGCCAGGGTTATGCGAGTGACTTGAGTGAGGGAGTTTCAAGGAGGTGGAATGCATGAATGCATGCAAATGATGTTTTATTCGACTTTATGGTGTTTCAGGGTGAGGTGGTGTGATGGAAGCAGAGGTACATTGACATTTTTGGACCATTGGTCCCCACTACCACTTCATCATTTTCCACTCCTCGTAATCAACTCCAACCTTGTAGATCTTTAGTTAACCACTTCTTGTCCTACTCCTCCTCTGTCTTTGATTTGACTACAGCCACGTGTGAGAGGACACCCAATTTTGCATGCGCTAAGTGAACGAAGGTGGCCAAGTTAACTAGCCACCTTTTCACTTATAAACAAACTATCTCGTAACCTTTAAAAATTTTGATTAAACGATGCATATGAGTGACTGAGCGAGATACTTACTTGTGGTTTTGATGCCATGTTGTAGTTGTCAAAGACGAGAGGTGTTGCATTCTTTACTTGCTGCATGGTCATTCTTCTTCCTCCTCTTGCTATTTGTTGATGGTTTCTTGGCTTTTGCAGGTATCTGTGACTAAAGATCTAATGTTGCTGCTATTGTGGAGCTCTTGGATCATCCTAGTGAAGACTTGTAGCTGATGATTGACATTCTGTGGGATAGGCTGCTACAGGATTTCCTACAAGATGTCCTATAGCTGCTTCTCCCTCAGAATTCCTTAATCATGTCATTGGCTGGGGCTGTGAGGATGGTGCAATGAATGGACAAAGGGAGTAGGAGTGCGTGTGGAGCAAGGGACATTCAGGTAATGCTCTTACTCTCCTATGTTTTTCTTTTTTTCCTTTTTTCATAACTGGCAGAAACTAATCTCTTTTTGTTTTGAATGGTGAGTGCAGGGATGATGATAATGGACAAGGTGAGGTGTTAGATCATGTTTAGGATTAATTTTAGGGACCTAACAAACCTACCATGTGCCCTCGGATTGCTTCCTACAGGTTTTCCGAGCCACTGTAATTCCTACAGGATCATCCTATAGGTTTTCAGGGGATCCTGCAGAAAACATAGTCTTCACATAAATTGAAGAAATGGAGTGGAAAAATGATAGAAATGATAAAGGGATGCATGGTAAGGAGTGGAGGAGACGGATATGTGTGAGGTAGGGTTTCCTTTGGGTCCTCTTTTTTCTCCTTGACTGTCTTTCTCGCACACCTACAAATAACAATTATATATTTTTCTCTCTTTTTTTTCTTTTGAAAAACACCTAGGCTACCTCAGAGATGTTTTCACCCTGGATGTTTTCCCTGGACACCTGAAGGAAGGTTTTCACCCAGGGATCTTCTTATTCTTTTTTTTTTTCATCATTGGGCTACCTCACAATGTTTTCAACCCAAAGATGGGACTCAGGCACCTCATGGAGGTTTTCACCTCAGTCCTTATTCTTTTATCTTTTTCAGTGAACTGATGACAAAGGAGCTGGAACTTGGTCTACCATCATCACTGTTTTATTGATATTGTCAATGAACTCTTGCTTTGATAAAGGCCTCTTGTACATTTTCAGTCAGTGTCCATTGACAAGCAATGGAATGGCTTCTTCATCTATAGTTCTGATTTGCATTGAACCATTATCATGGCATCTCTCCACCACATAAGTTTCGAGCCATCTTCTCCTTAGCTTGTCCTTGAAGTATTTATACCTAGAATCATATAAAAATGCCCAATCGCCCTCTTGAAATTGGTTCTCCTTAATATGTTTATCATGTTAGATCTTTCTCTGAATCTGAACTATCTATGTATGTAGAAGGGCCTGCATTTTGAATTCATCCAAGAAATTCAATTGGAACAATATTTCTTTCTGTGCATGAATGAGATCCAAATCTAGTTGGGCTGCCATCCTCAATGTGTTATATTCAAACTTAATGGAGAGCAAAGCCATTTTCTGATAGACCAGGTCATAGGGTGTAAATCCAGCAGTGCTCTTCGATGTGGTATTATAGGCCTAGGTGGCCTCAACTAGTCTTTCTACCCAATCCTTCCTGTTGCTGCTCACTATCTTGGTCACCTCCACTTACCCATTAGCTTGGGGATGATAGGGAGTGGAGGTCCTATGCTTGATTTTAAGATGGTTGTGTGGTTCTTCAATCATGTTGGAGGTAAACTGGCTGCTTTGGTCTATGACTAGCTCTCTAGGCTACCCAAATTTGTAGAATACATTCTCCCTTAGGAAATCAACCATCTTCTCTTCCGTTGTTGCCTTAAAATTGCCTTGGTTTTAGCCCACTTAGTCAAATAATCAATGCACACAATAATGTACTATTTTTTCTTTGAAGGAGGGTTGATAGGCCAAATGAAGTCCATGCCCCACTTGTCAAATGGCTCGAAAGTCACTTGAGGATGTAGGGGAATTTAATTTTTTGGAGTAGGATTTCCCATCCTCTGGCACTGATCACACTACTAGTGTACATTTTCACATCCCGATTAAGAGTGGTCCAATAATAGCCTGCTTCTAACACTTTAAATGTTGTCCTCTTTGCTACAAAGTGACCTCCACAAGGTCCATCATGACAAGTTTAAAGGATGTCAAAAACTTCCTCTTTCCTTACACACCTTCTCAAGATTTGATCTGGGCCAAGTTTGAAAATATTGCCCCCAATCCAGGTGAAGGGGGCGCCTTTCCTGACAATATTTCTCTTTTGTTTGGAGGGAAAGTTTGGTGGGAACTAAACTGATACCAAATAGTTTGCTATATCAGCAAACCATGGAGAGAGAACTGAAATAGCAAACAAGTGCTCGTCTAGTAACCAGCCATCCAACATTCCTTCTTCACTGTAGGCAGATTCACCCTAGATAAAAAGTCTACAACAACATTTTCTTTAGCAGGCTTGTCAACAATGGTTAGATCAAACTGCTGTAACAAAAGCAACCACCTTGTAATTCGAGCACTCACATCTGGTTTGTTCATTAAATATTTTATTGCAACATGGTCAGTATGGACAAATGTTTGATAGCCTGTAATGTAATGCCTAAATTTGTTTACTGAATGCACAACAACCATGAGTTCCTTTTTAGTCTCTGTATAATTTAGCTCAACCTTTGACAAGTTCTTACTAATAAAATAGATGGCATAGGTCATTTTCTCCTCTACCTAGCCTAAGGTTGCTCCTATGGATTTGTGTGAGGCATCAGCATCAATATGAAAAGGGAGGACCCAGTTTGGGCCTCGGAGAATTGATGCAATGGTTAACTTACCCTTTAGAATGTCTAAGGCCCGTTGACAACTTTTTCACCATATGAACTCATAATATTTTGCCAACAACACAAATAAAGGAGAGGCCAACTTGTTGAAGTCCTTTATAAACCTTCGGTAGTATCTAGCTAACCCCAAGAAACTCCTGACATCTCTCTACTTTTGTGGCGGTGGGACCCTTTGGATGGTTGCTATTTTGTTCAAGTCCACCTGTAGTCCTTGTTGAGATATTGAATGACCTAGCATGGTCCCTTTAGTCATTAAGAATTCAAATTTTTGCAGACTGAGAGACAAGTTCATTTCAATGCATTTGTGCAATACTTTTCCTAGGTTAGTGAGGTCTTCTTGAAAATCATAGCCATAAGGTGTGAAATCATCCATATAAATTTCCACCACATCATGTACTAATTCGGTGAAAATACTCAAGAATACTCTGTGGAAAGTTGTAGGAGCATTGGATAGGCCAAAAGGAAGGACCTGTTGGGCTCATAATTTGTCATTATTATTACCACTTCTTAACATTCATTTCACCTATTTCCACTATTCTTTTATCACATTATTTACCATAAGTTATTATATAATTCCATTTCATAATCATTCATGCTCTTGTGGATAAATAGTAGCTGATCTCATTTATTTTTGATAATTAATGACTATTATGCATGATTTTGGTTTATTCATTCATTATAACCTCACTCATGATTTTAGCCTCCAAGATCTCCTCCAGATTGCATATTTGGTCCTCAACAGATAATTAGATGTTCCAACTCAAGAATTCACTAGCATAAGAAGTGACGGTTTTGTGTAGGATGTTTTGGAGAAATGAAAGTGAATCTGTAAAATGCGTGACATGGGTTTTGTTCAAAACGAACCAAATCAGTTTCCTAGTGAGAAGTTTTTAGAAATTCAGTTTGTATTGGGAGAAAGTCAAGGTTCTTCGAAGGACATATTTTCAGATTTGTTGTTGCGACCATTTTCCAAAATTTCCCAATTGTAATAACCAAATTTGACTTGTTCTAGGTGAATCATGATGGACAGATCTATCAGATCTCATCTTCAATATTGAGATGTTGCAAGTTTCCTTTGGATGTTTGTACATTTAAAAGACAATTCAGAGAGAGAGGGGAGTTAGATGATGTAAGAATTGAGCCTTCTAACAATGGAACTCTTGTTAATGAAATTTCCAACCTTCTGATATTTTTTTCAATATGTGAGTTAAGCATAGCCCTGACCAGGGAGTTGGGCCGACTTTTCTGATCAGGTGTTGTGCATGTGTCATTTTTACGTATATTTTTTTTCCTTTTTGTATTTTCGTTATTGTTGTTGCATAATTCCATAGGTTGTTGTGAATGCTTTTCTTTCTGCAATTTAATTTCCATTAATGTTACAACAATGCTTTAATTTCTTAGGCACGAACCCTTGGTCAATGTAATATTGTAACCTTGCTCTTGCATATACCTTGCGTGTTACCTTGAAAAGTGTACATACCCGGATTGATGAATTAATGTAGGAAACGAGATTGAATAATTTGTTCATACTCGGACACCAACATTATGGCGCCATTGATGGGGAAGGCTAACAAGGTGCAAGACACAATTTGTATTGACCATAGGGTCAATCGCTCGTCCTGGGGAGAGAAGTAGTTTTCTCACTCTGCTTCAGGGTAGTCATTTCTTTGTTTTGTTGTTTCTCTTTAGTTTTTTTTTCCATTTTTATCTTTAGGCCCAATCTCTCATCCTGGGGAGGGAATGGTCTTTCGACGCCTTGCTGTAGGTCGTCAGCTTAAATTTTTCCTGCGTTTTTGCTTTTTTTTATTTTGGAAAAACTAATCTCTCATCCTGGGGAGGGAATGGTCCTTCAACACCCTGCTCTAGATCTCGGGCTTTAGATTTCATTGTGTGCATTATTTTCTTGTTTGGTTTCTTGTCCTGGGGAGAGAAGGGTCTTTTGATACCCTACTCCAGGTCTTGAGCTTTATATGTCCTTTCAAAATGTTTTTTTTTTAATAACTAGGAAGAAAAAGGTAGAAATTTGAAGAAATTTTATCATTTCACTCAAAGTGGTGATGTAAGCACCACCCATTCCACTAAAAAATTGACAAGAATATCTAAAGGAGGAACCAAAAAGTAGCACATGAAGAACATCTTCTATTATGGTAAGAAATGGCTCACATTTTTGCTTTTGAATTCCCTATCAGCGACCTAGGAGGAGTGACACAAATGCATATAATTCCTCCATCTTCTCTACCAAATTTTCATGGTTTGGATAATGAGGATCCATATACATTGTTATTTGAGTTTGAAGTACTTTGTAGAGGATATGATTATTGTACTAATGATCAAAGGCTAAAAGTTTTTCCTCTTACTCTAAAATGAGCAGCTCTACGATGGTTCATGAGCCTTGGTGGGAACTACATCAAAACATTGGAGGACATGAAGAATGTATTCCTGGAGAAGTACCAAGACTATTGCAAGGCCAATGAAGATATTTCAAGTATGATACAAGGGGAAGATGAAAGATTGGATGACTATTTGGAGCGATTTAAATGCAACCTTCAAAAATCAAAGCATAAGGATTTGGAAAAAGAGATCTTAAAAACACTCATTTTGAAAGGGATCAAAGATGAAATTTTAGAAATCTTAAATCTGATACGGAAATGTGACATTTTTTAGCTATCATATGATGATGTTTGTGACTTATGCATAAGGTATTTAAGAGGAATATCAAAGGCTAGTAAGAATTCTAGAGACTTTTCTTCTTTCATTTCCAAATCTGCTACAAGAACAAAAGATATAAGAGATGAAATCAATGATTTATTTGAACATTTTAAAGTTGATTTTATTAGCTCTCTAAATTCACAATTGCATGTTTTGCAGGTTAAGAAAAGTCAAGCAGAATTTGAAGAAGTGATTTTTCCTCAATGCTGAAAGGAGCATCCCATGGATAGTTTCTCTTTCCTACCTGGGATAAAAACAACATTTCCAAGAGATGAAGCTGCAACAATTTCACAACTGTTGGAAATAATACTCAGAGCGGGGGTGAATTAGTATTATCAGATCAATAATTTAATTTTAAAAACTGATTTGTATACGCTACTTCAGCTTAGTGAACTAGCGTGTATATGCAACTGTACTTAATGCAACCAATATATATGCAGAGATCTTTTGATTTACCCAAATTATCATACATCAGTATATCAGGAATTCATTAGATAGTGCAGTAAAATCAGAATAAAGAATCAGACACAAGCAACACACATGAACACGAAGATATAAGGTGGAAACCCAATGTGGGTGAAAACCACCTGCTAGTGTCGTCTTTGTCTTCTTTTAATAATAAGAAAATTTTGCTTACAATTTTTGTACTCGTGCAGTCTAATACCAGTACGTAGGATTCTACTTGTAAAAGGCTACAACCTTCTCTCATTCTACAACTTCTACTGGAAGGGAACTGCAACCCCCTAGCTCTTGTACTAGATGATATATTTACTAGTACGTAGGTGCCGACCTATAGAAGGCTACGACCTTCTTTCTTCCTCCAGGGACCATGTTTCATAAATTTTCAGACTGGATCCATCAACAACATCATTCAATCATCTGTATCGACCAATCATCTTTGAATCATCCACAACCGAATCAATCATTCACTTAGACAAACCATCAATTTGATCATTCAGAGCACTGTCACCAGACTACAGTATCTAGAACCCAAACCAAAACCCAGAACTCTGCAACAACAAATAGTAGCAACTAAAACATATTTTATAAGGTATACGCTACTTCCATGTGTCGAACCTGCATGTACACGTGCTTTTCTCAAAGCCAACCACTGTATACATCTACAAATATAAATTTAGAGTTCTACAACTATTTTAGACTTTAGTTATACCTAGATCATATCATTTACAGAATAATATATGTGTTAGTATTCAGATATAGAATTTACATGAGCTTCAACACAAAAGTTAGTTCATCTTGCACCTTAAGATCCCGATTCATCATTATATCTGATTCCTCATCATTAGCTAAGGTTCATCCTTGGTTCAGATCCAGCTATGCACCATAACCCAATAACCTGCATACTAGATCTCACACTTCATTAGATATTCGATCCTTGCACACCTTGGCCTATTGATCCTCTCCTCCTTTTATAGTTTGTAGGCCTTTCTCAATACCATGGACCAAAACCACTTAGGACCAATACCTTGGACCAAATACCTAGGGTCAATACCTTGGACCCGATACCTTAGACCAATACTATGGATCAAAATACCATGGACCAAATACTTCGGACGAAAAACTTAGTTTTCCAAGGTATACGCACTTTTCATTTTATGAAAGTGTGTGTGTACATATATGCAACTTGTATACAGTGAACCTGTGTGTATACGTAGCTTGGTCAATGATGAACTTGCGTATACCTCTCTTTCTTCATTCTGTGAAGACTGATCTGTAATTCTTTGTTGTTTTCCTGCTATACTTTGATCTTTCATCTGAGTGAGTTGCCATCAAGGACAACACCTGAATCATAATGCCAACAATCTCCCCCTTTAGACTTGATGGCAATACCAAATCACTCTCCCCCTTTGACATCAAGAGAAAAGGGTCATGCTCCCCCTTAGTACATGCTAAAATATCTGATATGTTGGAGTGTGCTAATTGAGATCCCATGATTGAGTCCATGCTCCCCCTGAGCACAAGCAAAGTCTGCAAAAATATGTTCTAAAAGAATAACATGACTCTATACATACATCTCCAATGACCTTCCTATCACCAATGGCTCATACGTACATCTGTCACCCAACCAAATGGAGATATATCAATTGTTTACACATGAAAAAAACAAGAAACATTACATCATCCATCCCATGCATAGTGGGGTTACAAATTAGGTCATTTTATGATCTTTACATTAAATGATATACATGACATATATAAATGAGACCAAATATCTGAAACAAGACCATGATAGTCATCATCAACTATCATACACCATGTATGATCTGCTCCATAAGCATCTGTTAACAGCATCCAGACCAGCAACCTGTATATGTTTGTTAGGTCCCTATAATACTAGTCATGCTCCCATTACTATTGTAGTTGTATCCCTTATTAATATTTTTGTGCCCGTAGTGTCCCCATATTGTTATTACTGTGTCCCATAGAATCCCTCTATTGTTATTTTTGTGCCTTTATATTATTATTGTTAGGTCGGCTTGGTTATATTGTGACCCCTTAGATTCCTATATATAGAAAGGAGTTTTTGTCATTTGAATCATCCAAGAATTGTTCATTTGTGTAATGTAAAGGAGGTTGCCCCCCTAGAAGAGGTTGAGTTCTAAGGTGTTCAACTATCTTTTCTATCTTTTGTGAGCTAGTTTCATAACATTTGGTATCAGAGCTTTGGATTCTAGGGTTTCGCTACTCCAAATACGTCATCATGGAATTTTCACTATAACTTTTTCTCTACTACATTTCAGAAGCAAAACAAAATACCCATTTGAGATAAAATTGTGTTGAACCTCAGGTCCAAATTTCAAAGATTTTCACACTATATTTGCAGAGATATTATCTGAGGAAGTTGGCCTTTTTTGCAGACTCCTGAATTACATTCCAAACAGGTGACCTTGGGAAAATTGTCGTAACTTTTGTTTCAAGCATCAGACTGAAATTTCTTAATAAGTTATAGAAAGAGGATAGACTGTAGTTTGCTGTGTATATTTTTTAGATACTTAGGTCAAAACAGTGACACGTGGCACTTCATACAAGTTCGCTCTTCTGGGAAGGTCTATAATCAGGACATGTTTGGAGATTGTGCATAAATCTGCCTTGGAGAATCTAAATTTGATCAGACTGGTGGCATTGGAAATAGGACACAGAGGGCTACTGTAGGTCATAGTTTCAGAACTATATTATTCAAAATTATAGAGATACATTAGATTCGATATCGAGCTCCTACAAAGTGAAAAAAGGTGTGTAGTTTTTTTTTAAACTTTTGGCATAAGCTTGGTTTGAAAAATTAGTTTGAAAGAATTCAAAGAGCATAGTAAAGCATTATTATCGGTAATTGATGCCCCGAGGAAAGAAAATGCAAACACCTATTAAGCAACCTGAAAGTTCTAGCATGACTCATGAAGAAGAGGAAGAAATGCAACATGATATATCAAAATTACGAGACCAAGTGCAACAAATGTCACTTGCACAAAAAGTAATAGAATCTAAGATGGATGGTTTAAAGAAAGATGTAGAAGCTAAGGTGGATGGTTTAAACAAAGGCGTAGAAGCTGAGATGGATTGTTTAAAGAAAGGCGTAGAAGCTAAGATGGATGGCATGGAAGCTAAGATGAATGGCATGGACACTAAAATGGATGGCATGGATGATAAGATGGAAGAATTGAAGATAAATTTGAATAAGTTGCTACAAGAAATGGTCACTAATGGTAAAAGGGTAGTAAAGGAAACTCATGATGAGAACAAAAGAAATGCTAATCATGATTTCATAGACTCTAATGTTGGATCAAAGACCCACCATATTCCAAAAATTGATATGAGGAAGTTTGATGGCAAGGATCTCGCAGCATGGATACTACAGATGGAGCAATTTTTCAATCTCAATAATGTGCAAAACACACAAAAGGTACGTATTTCAACTTTATATTTGGAACCAAATCAGTTTGTATGGTATCAATGGCTTTGCTCTCGTAAACAAATTACCACTTGGGCAATTTTTACAGAAGAAATGACAACACATTATGGGGATACAAAAAGCAAAACTTTTTTTAGCCAATTGATAAGTCTCAAAAAAAAGGGTTCAATGAAGGAGCACATTGAGGAATTCAAAAAATTGAACATAAGGGTAAAAAATATTCTAGAGGAGCATAGGATTGATGTGTTCGTAGGGACTTTAAAGGATAATATCCAACATGCTATTCGCCTTTGGGAACCTGATTCATCAGAGAAGGCATTTAGGTTAGAAAGAAAAATGGAATGCAAAATTATGGCAACCAAAAATCCTTCCACTCACAACTATAAATATGGAAGTGTTGTTGCCCCTAGCCTTCCACAACCTATAAGGTTGACACCACAACATTTGGAAGAAAAAAGAGCAAAAGGGCTTTGTTACAGTTGTGATAGCAAATACACTAAAGGTCATAAGTGTGCTGAGAAGAAATTATTCTACATAGATTGTGAAGAGGAAGAAGAAAAGTAACAAGAAAGGTCAAAAGAAGAGGATATACTCCAGGAACAAAGCCTACATAAAGAAGAAATGAATCCAACCATATCTTGTAATGCATTGGCTGGAATTACCACTCCTGAAACCATCAAGATAGAAGGACATATCAAGAAGAAAAAAGTAATAGTGTTGATTGATTCAGGAAGTACCCACACTTTTATTCATTGTAAGATAAAAAAAGAATTGAATTGCTTCCTATATCCAACACCATAGTGTCAAGTGATGGTTGCAAATGGAGGAACAATAAATTGCTCTGGAAAGTGCCATAATATCAAGCTATCCATGGGAGAATATGTATTGAAGAGCCCAATGCTTTCCATTCCAATGTGAGGTGCTGATGTTGTACTAGGAGTCTAATGGCTACAATCCTTGGGTACAATAGCTTTTAACTTTCAAGAAATTTTCATGAAATTTTATGCTGAAGGAAAGGAAGTTGAATGAAGGGGTATTGCAGGGAAACCGGGAAAGATAATAAGCTCTAATGATATGACAAAGCTTCTAAAAAAGGAACAACGAGGTGTAATTGCACAATTGATGTTTCCACATCGAAATCATCTATTTCTCTAGATCTCCAAAAAGTCTTGGACAATCATTCCAATGTATTTGAGACTCCCAAAGGTCTCCCACCTATTCATGATCATGATCATGCTATTCATTTGATTCCAGGAATTGTTCCTCCAAACATGGCCGTATAGATATCGCTATGCCCAAAAGAGTGAAATTGAACGTATGGTTACAGAAATGCTTGAGACTGGTATAATTCAACCTAGCCAAAGTTCTTTCTCTGCTCCAGTAGTATTGGTACACAAGAAGGATGGATCATGGTGCAAGTGTATGGATTATAGGGAGCTAAACAAGCTCACTATTAAAGATACGTTTCCCATTCCTATCATTGATGAATTATTGGATGAATTGCATGGATCAATTTACTTCACCAAGTTAGATCTTCATTCAAGATATCATCAAATCAGAATGAAGACTCAAGACATTTCGAAAACAACATTTAGAACTCATGAGGGTCACTATGAGTTTTTGGTCATTCCTTTTGGCCTTACCAATGCACCTTCTACATTTCAAGGTTTGATGAATTCCATTTGCAAACCCTTCCTTAGAAAATTTGTGTTAGTATTTTCTGATGATATACTAATCTACAACAAGTCTTGGGAGGATCATGTTGAACACGTTGACAGGGTGCTACAACTATTGGAGGAGAAACAATTACATGCAAAAAGATCCAAATGTTTCTTTGGAGTAAAAGAGGTGGAATATCTGGGTCATATTTTATCTCATGAAGGCGTTAAGGTAGACCCTAGCAAAATTAAAGCCATTAAGGAATGGGAAATCCCCACATCCATAAAGCATTTGCAAGAATTTCTCTGGTTGACATGGTATTATTGCAAATTTGTTAAGAATTATGGGAAAATAGTAGCACCTCTAACAACATTGTTGAGGAAAGATACATTTTCATGGACACGAGAAGCAAAAAAGGCCTTCGAACATCTTAAAGAGGAAATGTGCCAAGCACCGGTCTTAGCTACACAAGACTTCACAAAAAGCTTATTGTGGAATGTGATGCTTCCGGAAATGGAATTGGCGTTGTTTTAATGCAAGATGAAAGACCCATTGCTTTCAAAAGTCGTCCAATCAAGGGAAAGTATTTACACAAAGCTATTTATGAGAAGGAAATGTTGGCAATACTACATGCACTTAAGAAATGGTGACCCTACCTAATGGGAAGACACTTCAAGGTAAAAACGGATCATGATAGCCTTAAATACTTTTTAGAACAAAGATTATCCTCTGAAGAACAACAAAAATGGGTCACAAAGATGTTGGGTTATGACTTTGAAATCATATACAAAAAAGGGAAGCAAAATGTTGTGGTAGATGCACTCTCAAGAAAGGATGAGGATGTGGAAGCATTATTGTGCACCATTTTTATTATCCAACCAAATTAGATAAACGAAGCAAGGGAGGAATGCAAGAATGACGAAGAAGTGTGGGAACTTATTCGAAAGTTACAACAAGATTCCAGTACATCTGATACATTTAGCTGGAAAAATGATCCATTATGGTATAAAGATTGCTTATACCTCTATAAGAATTCCCAACTCAAAGAAAAGATTCTTCTGGAATTGCACACTTCTCCCTTAGGAGGGCACTCATGATTTTTAAAAACTTACCACAGGGTTAAGAAGGAATTTTTTTGGGATGGCCTTAAATTGGATATTCAAAAGTTTGTGGTAGAATGTTTGGTACGCCAACAAAATAAAGTTGAAACAATTAATACACCAGGTCTATTACAACCTTTATCCATTCCAAGCCAACGTTGGGAGGAGGTTTCAATGGATTTTATCACAGGTTTACCCAAGTCTAAGGGAAAGAGTGTCATCGTGGTGGTATTTGACAGACTTACCAAGTATGCACACTTTTGTGCATTATCACATCCATTTAAAGCTAGTATAGTTTCTACGGCATTTATGGAAACAATTTAAAAGATACATGGAAACCCAAAGATTATTATAAGTGACAGAGATCCCATTTTTACTAGAAATTTTTGGACAAAATTATTTTCTTGTCTTGGTACTCAGTTAGCTCATAGCTCATCTTATAATCCTCAATCTAATGGGAAAATTGAGATAGTAAACAAATGTTTGGAAGGATATCTTCATTGCTTTGTATCTGATAAACAGACACAATGGGTCAAATGGTTTCCTCTGGCTGAATGGTGGTATAACAATTCCTTCCATACTACAAACAAAATGACCCCATTTATGGCACTTTATGGATATCAGCCACCATCCATCACATCATATTTAAGAGAAAATTCTAAGTTCAAGCAGTGGTGTTGGCATTATGTTACAAATGTTGTCCTTGATGGCAACTCACTTAGAGGTTTGATATAGGTGATGGCAACTTAATCAGAGGACAGATCTTAGTACAGCAGGTCAAGAGAGAGATATACGCAGGTTCATCATGACCAAGCCACGTATACACGCGGGTTAGACGTTCCAAAGACGCGTATGCGTATACACGCACTTTCATGCAAGGAAAGGCGCGTACATATTAGAAAATTAAGTGTTGGTCTGTGGTATTTGGGTTGATCCCAGGTATTGTTTCTACATGGTTTTGGACCATGGTATTGAGAGAAGCCTAAACCTATATAAGGAGAAGATCATTAGGCAAAGGGAATGTGCAAGGAATGCATGTCTGACGAAGTGTGAAGATCTAGTATGCTGGTATGGGTTTGTGATGCTTGGCTCCGGTTGGAAATGACAATGAAGGTATAAGTAATTATCTTTAGATCTGTACGCAGGTTGTCTTTGGTGAAAGCGCGTATACACGCGGTTTTGATATAGTCAAGTAGCATATGCATTATGAGATTTGGTGTTTCAGGTTGCTATTGGTTCTAGTGGTTGTTGCAGAGTTCTGGGTTCTGGTCTGCGTTCTAGTAACTGTGTTTTTGATGACAAGGTTTCAATGATTCAGTATTGGGTGATTTAGAGATTTATGATGCAAGTAGAAGTTGATTATTGTATTGCAGTAGTGATCCAGTCTGAAAATGTATGAAATGTGATCCCTGGAAGAAAAGAAGGTAGTAGCCTTCTGTAGGTCAGCACCTTCGTACTAGTATATCAGCTAGTACAAGAGATAAGGGGGTTGTAGCTCCCTTCCAGAAGAAGCTGGAGAACAAGAGAGGGTTGTAGCCCTTTACAGGTTGCAGCTTGCGTGCTGGTAAAGGACTGCATACAGATGAGATTGTAAATTGTATGAGCAATTTGGGTGAAGAATTTAAGGAAGTTGTCTTAGTTGAAAAGGTTTTGAGATCCATGTCTGCTAAATTTGATTCCAAAGTGTTTTCCATATAAGAAAAGGAGGATCTTCAGAAAATCACCATGTCGCAGCTTCATGGAATCTTAACTGCTTTTGAGATGAGAAAAGTGGGACCATCAGAAGCCGCATTCGAAGCATCAGGATACATGTCAGAAGAAGAAGATGAGGTAAATTTTTTCAAGAATCTTGAACGGGGAACTGTACGATTCAAAGGTAAGCTACCTTTCAAATGCTTTTCATGTGGTAGAGTTGGTCACTACGCTGCTAGATGCCCTCATAAAAAAGGAAAGATGTCTGAAGAAGGTAATAGAAGCTATTATACCCATGTTAAAAGTAATGACTCATTCAATGGTAGTGAAGACATTAGAAGTCTCATGGCATATGAAAAGAAGGATGCAAAAACTGAAGAAGTTACCAAATTAAATGAACAATTGGAGTCAGTAACCAGAGTAAGGGAGCAATTGCAGGATATAGTAAAAGATCAGAGCATAACAATTCAAAGACTTGAATCAAAGATCCTCTCTCTAAAAGAAGATCTTGAAAAATCAAAGAAGCAGAATAGAGAAGCTCTTGAAGAACAAGAACATGAAGTGATCAAATTAAAGCAGCAAGTGGAAGAAGGAAGAAAAGCTGAAGAAGACATAAGGAAGTAGTATCTGGAAAAGGAAGAACAACATCAGGTTGAGGTAAATATCTTAAAAGGTAAATTAGAAGAAAAGGATAAATTGTTACGATTTCAAGATAGTACTAAGATTCTGGATGACATTATTGGTAGTCAAAGATCCCCTACTATCAAAATTGGTCTTGGCTTTTATGAATCTGTTGAAGGTGAATCTAGCTCACAAGGTGAGGCAAGGAACTCTAATGAGAAATCTGAAATGCTCAACAAGGAACAGCCAAGGAAAGTAATTCCTCAAAGAAAATCCTTTTCTCCTAAATATGGAAGTGATAGACGATTATTTCCTCCACTGAATAATATTGAATGTTATGTATGTCATAATCTTGGACATGTTGCAGCCAGATTTAGAAGTAGAATGGCTCAAGACCATCACAAAAGATCATCACATTCCAGGTATTTCATAGGATATTGTTTTGCCTGCAATGCGTTTGGACACAAAGCAATTGATTGCAATAGAAGGAACATGAAACACGTAAGATGTTATACATGCAACAAGCTTGGACATAAAGCAAGGGAATGCAGGAGAAAATTTCAAAATTCAAAACAAGAGGACCATACATCATCACAGTTCCTGGAATTGAAGAAAACAGAATTAGAGACAGAAAGGTGTGACATAACTCAGTTAGCTGACATAACAGACACAGGGGAAACTGAAAGTGAAGAACTTCAGTATTCCATCTTGCATACGCTGATATAATGAAGATAAGTCGTGTATATACGCGAGTTAGAGGCTGCAGAGTCGCGTATATGGAGTTCAGAAGAAAAAGGCAGTAGAACAAGCTCAGGAATTGGTTCGGTCATGATATGTAATGGTTGGCACAAGCTCAGGGGGAGCATATACCTCAAATAATGCATTGTTGGCATTATGGTTAGAAGTCATTGATGAAGTTTATGAAGCTAAATGATACATCTTGCTATTTGATCAAAGGAATGGTATTGCAGGTTTGGATGCTGATGCTTATGGTGCAGATCATATATGATGTATGATAGTGGCTAATGACTATCATGGTCTTGAATGGATTGCTTTTTTTTTTAACTTGCATCTGCTCAGGGGGAGCATGGATGGATTGATACAACTTGGCATATACAAAAGGGGAGCCCAATCAGAGATTTCAATAGGTACTCAAGGGAAGTATGGATAGCAGAGGGAGAAAACATCTTGGTCTACCCTTTGCCCTTGATGTCAGAGGGGGAGAGTGACTTGGTGTGGTGGTTGCCATCAAGTCCAAAGGGGGAGATTGTTGGCATTATGTTACAAGTGTTGTCCTTGATGGCAACTCACTCAAAGGTTTGATACAGGTGATGGAAACTTAATCAGAGGACAGATCTTAGTACAGTAGGTCAAGAGAGATATACGCAGGTTCATTGTGACCAAGCCGCGTATACACGCGGGTTAGACGTTCCAAAGACACGTATGCATATACACGTACTTTCACGCAAGGAAAGGCACGTACATATTAGAAAATTAAGTGTTGGTCTGTGGTATTTAGGTTGATCCCAGGTATTGTTTCTACATGGTTTTGGACCATGGTATTGAGAGAAGCCTAAACCTATATAAGGAGAAGATCATTAGGCAAAGGGAATGTGCAAGGAATGCATGTCTGACGAAGTGTGAAGATCTAGTATGCTGGTATGGGTTTGTGATGCTTGGCTCAGGTTGGAAATGACAATGAAGGTATAAGTAATTATCTTTAGATCTGTATGCAGGTTGTCTTTGGTGAAAGCACGTATACACGCGGTTTTGATATAGTCAAGTAGCGTATGCATTATGAGATTTGGTGTTTCAGGTTGCTATTGGTTCTAGTGGTTGTTGCAGAGTTCTGGGCTCTGGTCTGCGTTCTAGTAACTGTGTTTTTGATGACAAGGTTTCAGTGATTCAGTATTGGGTGATTTAGAGATTTATGATGCAAATATAAGTTGATTATTGTATTGCAGCAACGATCCAGTCTGAAAATGTATGAAATGTGGTCCCTGGAAGAAAAGAAGGTAGTAGCCTTTTGTAGGTCAGCACCTATGTACTAGTATATCAACTAGTACAAGAGCTAAGGGGGTTGTAGCTCCCTTCCGGAAGAAGCTGGAGAACGAGAGAGGGTTGTAGCCCTCTACAAGTTGCAGCCTCCGTGCTGGTAAAGGACTGCACCAGTACATTGTAAAAGAAGCTTCTTATCAAAAGAAGATAGAAACAAATTGCAGCAGGTGGTTTTCACCCACATTGGGTTTCCACCTTATATCATGGTGTTCATGTGTGCTCTTTATGTGTGATGATTTGTTTTGTTTATTGTTCATATGGTTAATAATGTTCTGATGCATTCACTGAAGATGAACTAACTAAATCATAAAGTTTACTGGATGTACGCTAGTTGCTTTTAACATAGTCGCGTATATACGCGGATATATTTAACTGAAGTAGCGTATATGACTCTGAATATGAAAATGAAAAGTGTTTGATTTGCTAATACTGATTCACCCCCCCCCTCTCAGTATTATATCCAAAAAGTGGAACATCACATCGAGCATCAACAACAAGTTATCCAACTCTTAAAGGATAACCTCGTTTTAGTGCAGAATAGAATGAAAGAACAGGCAGATCAACATCGTAGCGAAAGACATTTTGATGTAGGTGACTGGGTATTCCTACGGCTACAACCATATAAACAAATGTCCCTCAAGTAAGCTAAGAAGGATAATAAATTGTCACCAAAGGATTATGATCTGTACAAGGTGTTGCAAAAGATTGGTACTATTGCATACAAATTGGAGCTTCCTACAGCTTCTCGAGTGCACCCAGTTTTCCATGTTTCATGTTTAAAGAAGGTTATAGGTGACAAGCTCCCATTTCAAACAATATTTCTAGAACTTAATGAGGAAGGAAAAATTATATTGGAATCGGAAGAAGCCATAGAAACAAGAACTCGACAGTTATGAAATCAATCTATTTCAGAGTATCTCATCAAGTGGAAGAACTTATCCGCTGAAGATTCTACATGGGAGAATGATAATTTTATACAGAAGCATCCATAACTACTCAAGCGTTGAGGACAACACTTTTTTGAAGGAGAGGGGCATGTTAGGTCCCTATTATACTAGTGATGCCCAAATTACTATTGTAGTTGTATCCCTTATTAATATTGTTGTGACCCTATTGTCTCCATATTATTATTAATGTGCCTCATAGAATCCCTCTATTGTTATTTTTGTGCCTTTATATTATTATTGTTAGGTCGGCTTGGTTATATTGTGACCCCTTAGACTCCTATATATAGAAAGGAGGTTTTGTCATTTGAATCATCCAAGAATTGTTCATTTGTGTAATGTAAAGGAGGTTGGCCCCTCGAAGACGCTAAATTCTAAGGCGTTCAACTATCTTTTCTATCTTTTTGTGAGTTGGTTTCATAACAATGTCCATCAAAAGAATCATCTGAATCAAAAACAACTATGTGGATACCAAATGCCAACAATGCATTATTAGAAGCATATGCTCCCCCTGAACCTGTGCCAGATGTTCACTGTTAGATCTGATCATTGCATATATCAAAAGAGTTATCAAAGCATCATCATCAATCAGATATACATCAAGTTATCAAAGACTTATGAGAGCCAACATATTTCCACATGTCATCAATAGATTGTAATCATCATCAAGCAGAGCAGATAATTCAATGCACCATATTAGACCCCTTTCTCCTGAGTCTGGCCCACTACTTTTCTTCAAACCAACATATACACGACTGTACCCACAAAAACCAGCGTATGTACGTGACTATGCTTCTTGAAACTCTCGTATACCAACCTTTCTTAAAAAATGGATTTTAATAGTAGGATGATGTAGCAACTATTCCCAACTTCTATTTGAGGTATTCAAATGTCTCTTTGGGCAATGGTTTAGTGAATATATTAGCAACCTGTTCTTTGGAGGGAACATACTCCAACTTCAAGCACTTGTTCATGTAGAAAATGATATTTGATGGGTATGCGCTTGGTCTTGTAGTGCATGACTGGATTCTTTAAAATATTGATGGCACTTGTATTATCACATAGAATGGAGATGGGCGGAGTGCATGTGATCTGAATGTCTTGCAATGTTTGCATCATCCAAAGTAGTTGTGTGCAGCAGCGAGATGCAGTAGCCACATATTCTGCTTTAGTTGTAGATAATGCAATTGAACTTTGCTTCTTGCTAAACCAAGATACTAACCTAGAACCCATATAGAATGCACCACCACTAGTGATTTTTCTATCATCAACACTTCCTGCCCAATCTGTATCTCTAGGATACCATAAACCAAAGTTTTGTATTCTTTGAAGATTTTTGAAAATCCTTTTGACTACCTGAAGGTGTGATTTCTTTGGATTTGCTTGAAATCTTCCAACTATTCCCACTGCATGCATGATTTCAGGTCAGGTACTTGTTAGATAAAGTAGACTACCAATCATGGCTCTATAAGTTGGTTGATGTACTACTGTTGATTCATCGTTTGAGCTAAGACTACATCCTATTACCATTGGGGAACATACTGGTTTAGAATATTCCATGCCGTACTTTTTCAGGATTTGTTTGAGATATTTGGTTTGTGAGAGAAAAATGCCATCTTTATTTTGTTGAACTTCTAGGCCAAGAAAATAGGTGAGCTCACCAAGCAAGGAAATTTCAAATTCTTGCTACATTACTGAAGAAAATTTCTGACTCATGGATTCTTCATTGCTACCAAAAATGATATCATCAACATAAACAACAATTATTAGGAATTTACCAGCGTCAATATTTGCATATAGATTCCTATTTGCTGGCCCCTTTGAAAAACCCTGTTGGTGGAGATATTTGTCAATACTATAATACCAGGCCCTTAGAGCCTATTTTATACCATAGAGAGCCTTTCTGAGTTTGCATACAAGTTTTGCATCATTTCCAAGAATGAATCCTTCTAGTTGTTCAATATAGACTTCTTCTTCCAAATCTCGATTAAGAAAGGTAGATTTTACATCCATTTGGTATACTTTGAATTTCTGAAAACTAAAAAGAGAAAGAAACATTATTATGGCTTCAAGTCTAGCAACAGGTGCAAAAGTTTCTTCAAAATCTATACCTTCTTGTTGAGCATATCCTTTACAAACAAGTATGGCCTTGTTTCTAATGACTTCTCCATTTTTGTTCAACTTGTTTTTGAATATCCATTTAGTTCCTATGATGTTCTTATCATGAGTTCTAGGAACTAATTCCCAAGTATTATTCTTTTCAATTTGCTCAAGTTCTTCATTCATGGCCTTGACCCAACATTCATCTTTACATGCTTCATTTACATTTTGAGGTTCGGTGGAAGATAGTAACGCTAGATAGCTTGAGGCTTCTGCAATAGTTCTTATTGTTTGCACACCTACCCCATTTTCCCCTAAAATTTGAGTTTCTAGATGATTTTTCTAAACATACCCCGATGGAGTCTTTTCTTCTACAGTTATCTCTTCCTCTGGTGCTTCATTGGTTTCTTCTTCGGAATTAGTGTGATTTGATGTGGAAAAATGATCCTCACCTTCTTCATTGTCATAATCTTTGGTTTTTATTTGTTTTGGATTTTTGCATGCTTCATCAACCACAACATCAATACTTTCAATAATTTTCCCAAGTCTTTTATTATAACATTTATATCCTTTACTTTGGGAAGAGTAACCAAGAAGAATACCTTCATCTGCTCTGGATTCAAACTTACCATGTTTTTCATCAGTCTTTTTGATGTAACATTTACTTCCAAAAACTTTGAAGTATTTTATAGTAGGATTCTTACCATACCATAGTTCATGTGGAGATTGAGTGTTATTTACTAGAACATTTGCTTAGTTGAGAATAGTGACGGTGGCGAATGTAGCTTCACCCCAGAAGGTTGTACGAGTTCCAGATTCATCTAGCATAGCTTGAGCCATTTGTTGAACAGTTATGTTCATCTTTTCTACCACTCCATTTTGCTGAGCAATCCTTGCGATGGAGAATTGCCTTTTTATTACATGTTTTCATAAAAATAAAAGAATTCATCTGAGGTAAATTCCCCTCAGTGATCAGAACTAAGGCATTTGATTTTGCGATCTAATTCATTTTCAACCAAAGCCTTGAAGGCTTGGAACTTTTCAAATGCTTCATCTTTATGCTTTAGAAGACCTATCCAACACATTCTGAAAAAATCATCAATGAACAATATAAAGTATTCTTCTCCACGAGGTGATTTTTTCCTTGATGGTCCACATAAATCAGTATGAACAAGTTCAAGAAGCTTATTAACTGACCCTTACTTTTCAATGAATTAAGACCTGGTTTGCTTACTGAATTGACATGATTTGCATATAGTATTTTCAAGAATGTTGACATCTAAAAGATCATGAAAAGCCTGGAATCTACATGCTTTTATTATTAGAGAAAAGCTTAGATGTCCCAATCTTCTGTGCCATAGCTAGTTTTCATCATTTTTGCTTATATAGCACTGTTGTTTTCCTCCCTTGAGTATGTATAGGTTGTTTGGAGTTGTTGTACCTTTAATCATGGTTTCTCCTGTATCAAGCTCACGAAAAACACATCCATTTGATCGAAGCACTACTTCATTTCCTTGATCATACATTTGACTCACACTCAATAGGTTATGCTTTAAGCCATCAACATACATAAAATTCCCAACTTTAACTTTTTCTTTTAAGAAAATAGAGCCCTTACCTTTTATGACAGCAGGAGTGTCGTTTCCAAATGAGACACTCTTTTCCTTTTCTAAGGCATTATACGAGTGTAGTTTTTCTTTGTCACCTATCATGTGTTTTGAGCATCCACTGTCAATGTACCACTGGTTTTCATGTCCTTTTGCAGACAAGGCTATACCACATCTTTCTGTTTGCAGTTCTTTCTTTCTCCATATTTTGGGATTTAATGGAGTTTTCTCCTTTTGAGATATTTTCCGAAATTTACTCCTGCATTCAGATTCTTCATGGCCAAAGTTGCTACAGATTGAGCATTCTATTTTATTTTCAAGAAGAGAAAAGTTATTATAGGAAATTTTCTTGATCCCTGTCACATTCCTTTGATTTCATGCTTCTCTAGTTATGATGGTTTTGTAAGAAACACATTGAGCAGCTTTGTGTCCAAAATTATGACATGAGAAACATTGACCATTAAATAAATTTCTGTGATTATCGAATCCACTGACCTGGTGATTGTAAATTCTATTGATATTCATCTTTCAAGAAAATTGAGTACGATTTACCTGAGATTGGTTGTCGCTTCTGTTCATCCTTGAAGTAAATTGAGCCTAATTTACCTGGTGATTTGCTTTATGCCTTTGCTGATGATTGTCAAATTGTTCACTGCTCTTTGCTGCATCAAGATAGCTTTTAGTGCAGGTTGACGGCTTCGGTGCTTGAGATGCTTCTTTAGTATATCCAAGACCTATCTTTATCAGAGGAGAACATTGCACTTTGATAATTTCATTTAATGTTTCTGATCCTTTAGCAAATCTAATATTGAGAGCTTTTGTTTTCTCAAGATCCTTTCTTAGACCCACAATTTCACATTCTAGTTTTTCATTGTGTTTTTCTCTTTCAGCAAGTTGCTATATCAAGGTATTTATAATCATATTCTTTTCTCCTAAATAGATTTTGAGTTTAGAGATTTCTTTATAAAGGTCATCTTCATCTAAAGCATCCAAAAAATCATCATCTTCATAAGCCATCAGAAGTCTATACTCATTACTATTTTCATCTTCATCACTATTTGATAAACCATCACTATCTTCATGAGTATAGTAGCTCTTTTTACTTACTCTTTGTTTTCTATTCCGTTTTGAAGATTCCTTTCCTTTATCATATTTATCTTTATGAGGACATTTGGCAAAATAATGACTGACTTTACCACAGGCAAAACATTTGAAATGTAGTTTACCTATGAATCTTCCGGAACCCCATTGAAGCTTCTTGACAAAGTTTACTTCCTCTTCTTCTTCTGAAAGATGTCCTGATTCATTGAGTTCTTCTTTTCCTTTTGCTGAAGCTTTAAATGCAGCTTCTCTCATATCTGATGGACCTCCTTTTCTCATCTCAAAAGTAGTTAAGATTCTATGCAGTTGTGTCATAGTAATAGTCTGTAGATCCTGCTTTTCTTCTATGGAAGATACTTTTGATTCAAACTTAGCAGATACGGATCTTAGAACTTTTTCAACTAAGGTAACTTCCTTTATCTCTTCAACCAGATTCTTCATGCAATTAGCAACCTCATCTATACATAAGAAGTCACTAGCTATACTTTCATCATTATGCATCTTGAGAGTTTCATATTGAATTATGAGAGTTTGCAGTTTAGACGTTTTACCTGAGAATCCCCTTTGCATCATAGAACGATTTTGTCCCATATTTCTTTGGTGCATTTGAGTTGCATAACTTTGACAAAATTTGATTGTGACAAACTTCCCAATAATGTATTGACAACCTTGGCATTGGTTTCATATTGCTTTTTACCTGTCGTATCTGTAGGAATTACTATGGGAAATGTATATCCTCCTTCCATGATTTCCCAAACATCTGTTCCAAGTGATTGAAGATAGGCTGTGGTTCCTACCTTCCAATAAACAAAGTTGCTCCCATCAAATATTGGTGGTCTGATGGATCCTCGCTTTCTTGATTACTCATGATGATGGATCTTCCTTCAAGCGATCAAGCTTCTTCTGAAGGACTTGCTCTGATACCAATTGTTGGAAATAATACTAAGAGCAGGGGTGAATAAGTATTATCAGATCAATAATTTAATTTGCAAAACTTATTTGTATAAGCTACTTCAGCTTAGTGAACTAGCGTGTATACGCAACTGTACTTAATGCAACCAGTGTATATGTAGAGATATTTTGATTTACCCAAATTATCATACATCAGTATGTCAGGAATTCATTAGATAGTGTTGTAAAAGCATAATAAAGCATCACACACAAGCAACACACATGAACACCAAGATATAAGGTGGAAACCCAATGTGGGTGAAAACCACCTGTTGCTGTTGTCTTTGTCTTCTTTTAATAATAAGAAAATTCAGTTTACAAGTTTTGTACGGGTGTAGTCTTATATCAGTACACAGGATTCTACCTGCAGAAGGCTACAACCTTCTCTCATTCTCCAAATTCTACAGGAAGGGAGCTACAACCCCCTAGCTCTTGTACTAGACGATATATTTACTAGTATGTAGGTGTTGACCTACAGAAGGCTATGGCCTTATTTCTTCCTCCAGGAACCACGTTTCATAAATTTTTAGACTGCATCCATCAACAACATCATTCAATCATCTGTATCAACCAATCACCTTTGAATCATCCACAACGGAATCAATCATTCACTTAGACAACCCATCAATCTGATCATTCAAAGTACTATCACCAGACTACAGTATCCAAAATTCTGTAACAACAGCAACTAAAACATATTTTATAAGGTATACGCTACTTCCATGTGTTGAACCTACATGTACATGCACTTTTCTCAAAGCCAACTAGCATATACATCTGCAAATATAAATTTAGAGTTCTACAGCTATTCCAGACTTTAGTTATACCCAGATCATATCATTTATAGAATAATATATGCGTCAGTATTCAGATCTAGAATATACATGAGCTTCAACACAAAAGATATTTCATTTTACACCTTAAGATCTCGATTCATCATTAGATCTAATTCCTCATCATTAGCTAAGGTTCGTCCTTGGTTCAGATCCAGCTATGCACCATAACCCAATAACATGCATATTAGATCTCATACTTCATCAGATATTCGATCCTTGCACACCTTGGCCTAATGATCTTCTCCTCCTTTTATAGTTTGTAGGCCTTTCTCAATACCATGGACCAAAACCACTTAGGACCAATACCTTGGACCAAATACCTAGGGTCCATTCCTTGGACCTAATACCTTGGACCAATACTATGGATCAAAATATCGTGGACCAAATACTTCAGACCAAAAACATAGTTTTCTAAGGTATACACGCTTTTCCTTTTGTGAAAGTGCATGTGTACGTATACGCAACTTGCATACAGTGAACCTGCATGTATACACAGCTTGGTTAATGATGAACCTGTGTATACCTCTCTTTCTTCATTCTTTGAAGACTGATCTATAATTCTTTGTTGTTTGCCTGCTATACTTTGATCTTTCATCTGAGTGAGTTTCCATCAAGGACAACACCTGAATCATAATGCCAACAACAAAAATTGAAACCTTCGCCTACATGTATGTTTCAAAACACTTCCTCTCCATTGTCTTACTTGCATAATCTATTATGGAATACTCATGTGTTAGGGTAGCCATGCCAATCTCAATATAACCCCATCAATCTTGTCCACAAGTTTGGCATGCCTCATCCTACGATTACATGACTACTCTCCCTCATCTTGTAGCACAAAAATATCATCCATATTCTTTTCCATCTTTTCAAGAACACCTTGCTTGCGTATCAAAATCATCCACACATCCCAATAAACTACATCATCAAAATCCTCCATGCCCTACACAATATCCTGCTCAACTCATTCCACACCCTCACCATAATAAACCAATACAACATGCTTACAGTGTTGAATTGTAAAATTTACCTACCCTTCCCACCGAACCTATCTTGCATACGCAATTGTAGAAAACTTATATTGAGATTGGAAATGTTCCAAATCCAAAAATTGTAAAAGTTATGGAAGAAAAGGAGGTTTCTTCCAGTCTGCGTCAACAAGATGTTTTAGAAACTCAAAAACTTCATGATATGAAAACTATGGGAAATAAAGAAAGTAAAGGATATATTGAAGATTGGTTTCACTCCATCCGTTGTTCGCAGCGTCACTCCATACTTCAGCAATTTTTGACACCATATTTTCAAGGGAAGTTGGTCTCTCATACCCTAGTATTTATTGACAGACATTTCTAAAATTCGGGTCTGTATACACTTGAGGCCTTATTTCTAAAATGTCTCTGTTGGAAGTACTCTTATACGTAAGTATGCTTTATTTTTCAAGGTAGAATAGGTTAGTGTAGAAAATAGAATAAATAAGTATATAAATAATTTTTGTTATATGTAGAACGAGTTGTGTTTGCTGCAACTTGCTGAGTATATCAATATCAATGGTAAATATTTGAATTTAATTGTGTATGTAGATGTATTATATTGAAAAACAGATTTCTACAAACACTCATCATCATTTTGAAAAAAAAAAAAAAAATTATCATATCTTAGGGCGTGTGGGCTTGATAAAACCACTGAAATCACAGTCGGTACAGTCATGTTTTGAGGAACAAAATTGGCATATTTTCAAAAAAAAATTATATCCTAAGTATAAATTTATTTCTACTTTCTAATCCAATTTGAATCACTCAATTTTGATTTGAAATGAAAAAGTTATGACCAAAACATTGACAGTATGTCGAGTAGACAGCTGAGGAACAGAGTTGGGACAGTCTATTTTTGGAGGCCTAAATGACTTGATTTTTTAAACCTTTTCCTATGGTATATCACCCTATTAATCTAGTTTACAATGCAATTTGACTCACCTGATTTCGATATCTTATGAGAAAGTTATGACCAAAAGACTGACTGCTTATCATAAATCAACACCTTTAAAACTCCGTTTTTTCTGACTATTCCTTCGCACATTTGACCCATCAATTCTTCATTATTTAAAAAAAAATATTTCTATTGGATATAGTTACATGAATCTACTTTAATCTCCAATTTGAATCGGTTCAGTTTGTCATGAAACAAAAATTTTATGCTTAAAATATCAACTATTGGTCTAAGTTGGGAAATCGAAAATGAGTCTGTTATGCAGGTTGTTCTAAGTCAATTTGACATATCATATCATGGAATTTTTAAAATCTGTTTCAATTGAAGATATCCATATTAATTCAATTTCATTTGGCTTTGGAATCATGCAAATCGGATGAAAAATAAAGAAGTTATGATTAAAATACTGTTGGTTAGTATGGTTGGCCACCACTGTCCCGCAGGTAATAAATTTACTCTACTTTGTTATTTGTCTTCCATGGATTTGTTTTAGAGACTAACTACTGTTAATTTTTTTTCACATTTATTGGATTTAGAGAGCCTGATCACCTCTCTTCTTCCATAATTAAATGTTTTATTACAGGTAGACACTCGTTTTTTTGCAAGTCCGAAGAGAATAAAGGAGGTCAATTTGTTTTTTTGAACAAGTGATTATTGAAGGCAATGATAGTGAAATAATAGATTCTCATCCCATCATCTATTAAGAAATCTAATATCATATAGTTTTGATTCTTTCAATGTGCCATGGAAATTAATCATAAGAGTTTGTTACAAATTATTCCTGTTATTTCTCACCAACAACATGAACACTTTTTCATTACCTCATGGATTCATAACAAGAGAAATGGAGAATTGATTTCCATTTGAAGATCCAAGTCATTTCTGCCAAAACACTTTTCCATTCATTTACCATTGATAGATTGTTGTTTCTAGAAACATATTGATATTCCCTTAGGAAACAACATTGCTGCAGTCAAAATCATAGCCGTTGCAACTTAAGTTATTTATTTATTTATTGCTTTTCAATAAAGTTGTTATTTCCTTTCTGATTCCTCCTATGATTTTTTTTCATGTGTTCAAATTCACAAATATTGTTCCTTCATCAAAATAAAAGGAAGGTCTCAAGTTTCATGATGTTGCTCCATATTTATCCATTTGTTCCTATGTCTTATCAGTATATGGTTTCCTCATATCTATTGGGTGATGTTACTCTACCACTCTTGTTACTCTCAAAAAATTTCGAAGTGTTGGATGTTGTTACTCCTTGTATACTGTTACTCCTTGGATGTTGTTACTCTGACGATGTTGTTACTCTGCGAGTGTTGTTACATCACGGTGTTGTTACTCCGCTAGTGTTGTTACTTCGTTGATGTTGTTACTCCATGACTACTGTTACTCCGACGGTGCTGTTACTTCGTCGGTGTTGTTACTCTGCTGATGTGTTACTCCACCAGTGCTGTTACTCTATTGGTGTTGTTACTCCATCAATGCTATTACTCCGCCAATGTTGTTACTCCGCTGGTGTTGTTACTCAGCCAATGTTGTTACTTCGCCGGTGTTGTTACTCAGCTAGTGCTATTACTCCGCCGTTGTTGTTACTCCGTCGGTGCTGTTACCCTGCTGGTGCTGTTACTCAGTCAGTGTTGTTACTTCATCGGTTTTGTTACTCCACCACTGCTATTACTCTACTGGTGTCGTTACTCCCAAAAATTTTCTGAGTACAAGTGTTTTTATTCCTTTGGTGTTGTTACCCTTTCAATGATGTTACTCCTTCAGTGCTACTACTCCATGGTGAAATTTTTTCTATGTACCCAGTGTTGTTACTCTACACATGTTGATACTCCATCAATGTAAGTCTTCAGTTACATCCCTAATCAACTTCGTGTATTTGATTGATGTTTCAATTATGACCTAGGACAGTCATATATTAGTTGGTGGGAGGTGTTGCATTTGATAGGAAATGTATTATATTTAATATCAATGATGTCATGTCATCATTGTTATTAAAATTTCATGTCAACTCATACATCTCACTATTATTACCACCATAATCCATAACAATCCGTAACCCCCACATATCCACACACATTGGAACTTGAATCATGCACGACGACATTAACTTGGTGAATGGGGAAATACATTTAATTGTCTAGGTCCTCTTTGACATAGTGATTGGGTAGTCAATTTATCTTTGTTTATCTATAAACATAATTTTATTTTTTAAGGAATAATTATGAAAAGATGATTACATCATGGAAACTTTCAACTTTCCTAATTTGTCAAGTCCCTGATCTTGTAAAATTTATGATGATGACCACAAAATTGTACTTAAATCTTTCCATTACTATCTAATGAATTATTCCTCAAACCCCAATCTTAACAAAGCAAAATATATTTATCAACAATCATTTGAAGGTTATTAGTATTTAAGAAGCAAAATTACCCGAGTTGAAAATAGTTACTACAAAACATTTTACGCCATCCCTAGCTCTTAGGGAGTTGGCTTGCCGCCCCATCTAATAAGTGATCTTTTGTTGATTAACAATAACCATAGTTAAATTTTAAACATAAATAGTCAACTGAAGGATAGGAGGTCTCATCACGAGTTGACCTACCATGATCATATGTCTTAATAGAGTGACATTACCACTACTAGTCACCAAGCCGGGGTAATGGCCTTCAGTCATAAAACTGAAGGACAAGAGGTCTCATCACAAGCCGGATTGTTAACTTTTGTTAGTTCCCGTGAATGGCATTGTTATTAACTCGTTACCAAGCTAGAACAATGATCTTCAGTAGACATCTAAATAAATTGAAATACTTTTGTAACTATGTACTTATTTCTAATAGATGGGACAATGGCATCTCAATGGGTTAAAAAGACATCCCTGTCGAGGCTATGGACGCTTACTGGAAGCAGTGGCCATGCCTATGGTATATAAGTTAATTCAATACTATGATCTACTTGGTTACCTTGTTTTCTCAAACTAACTACCAATAATGCCACTGTTGCATATATAAGGTTTGTTAGAACTCATGGTTCATGGGGTAATATTTAATCAATTCTTAGATAATGTTGGTTATGGTTTATATCTATTATTGAGTTATCAATATTTATTTTACATGTTAGGGATGAAACTTTTAGGATATTTGATATTTGACATTTTGTATCATCTAATCTATCATTCCTTTATTCTACAAGTTTCATCTTTTTAACCAAAGATAGTTGCTTTACCCAATCAATCTCTATTTAATCCTAGCTTAACAACACTACTATTATTTTGGGGAAGGATGAAGAGGCCTAATTCTGATTTTGAATCCTGATGAATTAATGATTGAGGATACTCATGATATGTGCTATAGAAATCTCGATGACAGGGAAACTATTTAGTTTGGGGGAAGGAAATCCTGCTACACTTTTTGATTACTTTCTTTGAGCTTGCATGGCTTCCACCTTCCGCATCACTTACACAAGCTCAACCTACATTAGCTTCAACAAATGTTAATCCATAGATGTCATTCCACGTTATTTTGTTGAAAGAAACAATTAAGGTGAAATAACATGGGTGTCTAATTTATTAAAAGTTCAGGAGAATGTCATAAAAAAAAAACCATTGAGCATTATTCACTCATATTTTTGAAACCATTAATTCCCCTACTTTATACAGAACCATTGGGTTGCATGCATGCAACATATTCAGTTTGGGGGAATGTTGGGCTCTTAGTTTTTCATTATTATTACCACTTCCTAACATTCATTTCACCTATTTCCACTATTCTTTTATCACATTATTTATCATAATTTATTATATAATTCCATTTCATAATCATTTATGCTCTTTTAGATAAATAATATCTGATCTCATTTATTTTTAATAATTAATTATTATTATGCATGATTTTGGTTTATTCATTCGCTATAACCTCACTCATGATTTTAGCCTCCAAGATCTCCTCGAGATTGTAGATTTGGTCTTCAAAAAATAATTAGATATTCCAACTCAAGAATTCGTTGGCATAAGAAGTGATGGTTTTGCATTGGAATTTTTGGACAAATGAAAGAGAATTTAGAAATTCTGAGACATGGGTTTTGTTCATAATAGATCAAATCAGTTTCCTGATGTGTAGTTTTCAGAAATTCAGTTTGTATTGGGAGAAAATCAAGGTTCTTCAAAGGACATATTTGCAGATTTGTTGTTGCGGCTGTTTTCTAGAATTGCCCAATTGTAATAACCAAATTTGACTTGTTCTAGCTGAATCATGATGTATAGATCTCTCAGATCTCATCTTTAATATTGAGATGTTGTAAGTTTCCTTTCGATGTTTTTATATTTAAAAGACACAATTAAGAGAGCGAGGGGAGCTAGATGATGTAAGAATTGAGCCTTGTAACAGTGGAACTCTTGTTAATGAAATTTCAAGCCTTCTAATATTTTTCTCAATATGTGAGTTAAGCACAACCCTGACCAGGGAGTCGGGCCCACTCTTCTGATCAGGTGCTATGCATGTGTCCTTTTTATGTATATTGTTTTACTTGTTGTATTTTCTTTATTGTTGTTATAGAATTCCATAGGTTGTTGCGAATTATTTTCTTTCTGCAATTTAATTTCCATTAATGTTACAGTGATGCTTTAATTTCTTAAGCATGAACCCTTGGTCAATGTAAGATTGTAACCTTTCTCTTGCATATACCTTGCGTGTCACCTTGAAAAGTGTACGCACCCGGATTGATGAATTAATGTAGGAAACGAGATTGAATAATTTGTTCGTACTTGGACACCAATAGGACCCTATAGGAAAAATTACCCCAAGGACAGGAGAATGTGGTCTTATCCTGGTCTTCTAGATAGATTTGGATTTGGCTGTACTCACTGAATCTATCTAAGAAAGAAAAGAACTTTTTCCCTGCCAGGTCGTCTAGCACTTGGTTGATGAAGGGTAGGGGAAAATTGTCCTTCTTTGTGGCTTTGTTCAACTCCCTATAATTGACAAAAATGCTGCACTTACCATTTTTCTTGGGAACTAACACTAAAGGAGAAACCCACTCACTGTCAGAGATAGGGTAAATGAATCATGCATCTAGTAGTTTTTGCAGTTCTTCTTTGACTATATATTTAAGAACTGGATTCATCCTCCTTTGTGGTTGTCGGACCAACTTGCAACCTTCTTTGATGTATATGTGGTGAGTACACATTGACTGGTGTACTCCCTTCATTTCCTTGTAACTCCAAGAGAAGGCTTCTAGGTTTTCTCTCAGCATGTTGCATAACTCTTCCTCTTTGAGAGCAGAAAGAGATGGATTAATTTTCAAGGTTTTCTCTAGGCTGAATTGTATGGTTTTGAAATGGAATGGGTTGGAATCGGCCAAGCATAATTCAACTGGATGATTTTTCTGGGTTTCTGTTATGAAACCAGCTCAAGAAAAGATAGAAAAGATAGATCAACGCCTTAGAATTCAGCCTCTTCAAGGGGGCAACCTCCTTTACATTACATAAATGAACAATTCTTTGATGATACAAATGACAAAACCTCCTTTCTATATATAGGAGTCTAAGGAGTTACAATATAATCCAGCCGACCTAACAATAATAATATAAAGCCACAAAAATAACAATAGAGGGATTCTATGGGGCACAGAAATAACAACATGGGGGTAATAGGGGCACAACAATATAAATAAGGGGTATAACTACAATAGTAATGGGGTAATCACTAGTATTATAGGGACCCAACATGCCCCTCTCCTTCAAAAAAGTGTTGTCCTCAACGCTTGAGTAGTTCTAGAAAATTCTCATCCTCCCATGTGGAATCTTCAGCGGATAAGTTCTTCCACTTGATAAGATACTCTGAAATTGATCGATTTCGTAGCTGTCGAGTTCTTGTTTCTATGATTGCTTCCGGTTCCAATATAATTTTTCCTTCCTCATCAAGTTCTGGCAATATTGTTTGAACTGGGAGCTTGTCACCTATAACCTTCTTTAAACATGAAACATGGAAAACTGGGTGCAATCGAGAAGCTGCAGGAAGCTCCAATTTGTATGCCATAGTACCAATCTTTTGCAACACCTTGTACGGACCATAATACTTTGGTGATAATTTATTATCCTTCTTAGCTTGCTTTAGGGACATTTGCTTATATGGTTGTAGCCGTAGGAATACCCAATCACCTACATCAAAACTTCTTTCACTGCGATGTTGATCTGCCTGTTGTTTCATTCTATTTTGTGCCAACACGAGGTTATCCTTTAAGAGTTGGAGGACTTGTTGTTGATGTTCGATGTGATGTTCCACTGCCTGAACCTTAGAATTTTCTCTTAAATATGATGTGATGGATGGTGGTTGATACCCATAAAGTGCCATAAATGGGGTCATTTTTGTTGCTGTATGGAAGGAAGTGTTATACCACCATTCAGCCAGAGGCAACCATTTGACCCATTGTGTCTGTTTATCAGATACAAAGCAACGAAGATATCCTTCCAAACATTTGTTTACTATCTCAGTTTGCCCATCAGATTGAGGATGATAAGATGAGCTATGAGCTAACTGAGTACCAAGACAAGAAAATAATTCTGTCCAAAAATTTCCAGTGAAAATGGGATCTCTGTCACTTACAATAATCTTTGGGTTTCCATGTAGCTTTTGAATTGTTTCCATAAATGCAGTAGAAACTGTACTGGCTTTAAATGGATGTGATAATGCACAAAAGTGTGCATACTTGGTAAGTCTGTCAACTACCACCATGATGACACTCTTTCCCTCAGACTTGGGTAAACCTGTGATAAAATCCATTGAAACCTCCTCCCAACGTTGGCTTGGAATGGATAAAGGTTGTAATAGACCCGGTGTCTTAATTGTTTCAACTTTATTTTGTTGGCAAACAAACATTCCGCCACAAACTTTTGAATATCTGATTTAAGGCCATCCCAAAAAAATTCCTTCTTAACCCTGTGGTAAGTTTTTAAAAATCTGAGTGCCCTCCTAAGGGAGAAGTGTGCAATTCCATAAGAATCTTTTGTTTTAGCTGGGAATTCTTACAGAGGTATAAGCGATCTTTGTACCATAATGAATCATTTTGCCAGCTAAATGTATCAGACGTACTGGAATCTTGTTGTAGCTTTCGAATAAGTGCCCACACTTCTTCATCATTCTTCCATTCCTCCCTTGCTTCGTTTATCCAATCTGGTTGGATAATAGAAATGGCGCACAACAATGCTTCCACATCCTCATCCTTTCTTGAGAGTGCATCTGCCACCACATTTTGCTTCCCTTTTTTGTAGATGATTTCAAAGTCATAACCCAACATCTTTGTGACCCACTTTTGTTGCTCTTCAGAGGATAATCTTTGTTCTAAAAAGTATTTAAGGCTATCATGATCCGTTTTTACCTTGAAGTGTCTTCCCATTAGGTAGGGTCGCCATTTCTTAAGTGCATGGAGTATTGCCAACATTTCCTTCTCATAAATAGCTTTGCTTAAAAACTTTCCCTTGATTGGACGACTTTCAAAAGCAATGGGTCTTTCATCTTGCATTAGAACAGCACCAATTCCATTTCCTGAAGCATCACATTCCACAATAAAGGTTTTTGTGAAGTCTGGTGTAGCTAAGACCGGTGCTTGGCACATTGCCTCTTTAAGATGTTCAAAGGCCTTTGTTGCTTCCGGAGTCCATGAAAATGCATCTTTCTTCAATAATGTTGTTAGAGGTGCTGCTATTCTCCCATAATTCTTAACAAACTTGCGATAATACCCTGTCAACCCAAGAAATCCTCGCAGATGCTTTATGGATGTGGGGATTTTCCATTCCTTAATGGCTTTAATTTTGCTAGGGTCTACCTTAACTCCTTCATGAGATACAATATGACCCAAATATTCCACCTCCTGGACTCCAAAGAAACATTTGGATCTTTTTGCATATAATTGTTTCTCCTCCAATAGTTGTAGCACCCTGTCAACATGTTCAACATGATCCTTCCAAGACTTGCTGTAGATTAGTATATCATCAAAAAATACTAACACAAATTTTCTAAGGAATGGTTTGAAAATTGAATTCATCAAACCTTGAAATGTTGAAGGTGCATTGGTAAGGCCAAAAGGCATGACCAAAAATTCATAATGACCCTCATGAGTTCTAAATGCCGTTTTCGGAATGTCTTCAATCTTCATTCTGATTTGATGATATCCCGAACGAAGATCCAACTTGGTGAAGTAAATTGATCCATGCAATTCATCCAGTAATTCATCAATGACAGGAATGGGGAACTTATCTTTAATAGTGAGCTTGTTGAGCTCCCTATAATCCGGACACATGCGCCATGATCCATCCTTCTTGTGCACCAATACTACTGGAGCAGAGAAAGAACTTTGACTTGGTTGAATTATACCAGCCTCTAGCATTTCTGCAACCATACGTTCAATTTCACTTTTTTGGACATAGGGATATCTGTACGGCCTGATGTTTGGAGGAACACTTCCTGGAATCAGATGAATAGCATGATCATGATCACGCATAGGTGGGAGACCTTTGGGAGTCTCAAATACCTTGGAATGATTGTCCAGGACTTTTTGGAGATCTGGAGAAATAGATGATTCCGATGTGGAAACATCTAGCGAACATAATTGTGCAATTACACCTCTTTGCTCCTTTTTTAGAAGCTTTGTCATACCATTAGAGCTGATTATCTTTCCTGGTTTCCCTGCAATACCCCTTAATTCAACTTCCTTTCCTTCTGTAGAAAATTTGATGAAAAGTTCTTGAAAATTAAAAGCTATTGTACCCAAGGATTGTAGCCATTGGACTCCTAGTACAACATCAGCACCTCCCATTGGAATGGAAAGCATTGGGCTAGTCAATACATATTCTCCCATGGATAGCTTGATATTATGGCACTTTCCAGAGCAATTTATTGTTCCTCCATTTGCAATCATCACTTGACACTCTGGTGCTGGATATAGGAAGCAATTCAATTCTTTTGCTACCCTACAATGAATAAAATTGTGGGTGCTTCCTGAATCAATCAACACTATTACCTTTTTCTTCTTGATTTGTCCTTCTATCTTGATGGTTTGAGGAGTGGTAATTCCCGCCAATGCATTACAAGATATGGTTGGATTTATTTGTTCTTCATCTAGGCTTTGTTCCTGGAGTATATCTTCTTCTTTTGACCTTTCTTGCTCCTTTTCTTCTTCCTCTTCACAATCTATGTAGAATAATTTCTTCTCAGCACACTTATGACCTTTAGTGTATTTGCTATCACAACTGTAACAAAGCCCTTTTGCTCTTTTTTCTTCCAATTTTTGTGGTGTCAACCTTATAGGTTGTGGAAGACTAGGGGCAACAACACTTCCGTCTTTATAGTTGTGAGTGGTATGCTTCCTGGTTGCCATAATTTTGCTTTCCATTTTTCTTGCTAACCTGAATGCCTTCTCTAATGAATCAGGTTCCCAAAGGTGAACATCATGTTGGATATTATCCTTTAAAGACCCTATGAACACATCAATCCTAACTCCTCTGGAATATCTTTTACCCTTATGTTCAATTTTTGGAACTCCTCAATGTGCTCCATTACTGAACCCTTTTGTTTGAGACTTATCAATTGGCTAAAAAAAGTGTTGCTTTTTGTATCTTCATAATGTGCTATCAATTCTTCCGTAAAAATTGCCCAAGTGATAAATTTCTTACGAGAGCAAAGCCATTGATACCATACAAACTGATTTGGTTCCAAATATACAGTTGCCATACGTACCTTTTGTTTGTTTTGCACATTATTGAGATCGAAGAACTGCTCCATCTGTAATATCCATGTGGCGGGATCCTTGCCATCAAACTTCCTCATATCGATTTTTGGAATATGGTGGGTCTTTGATCCAACATTAGCGTCTATGGAATCATGATTAACATTACTTTTGTTCACATCATGAGTTTCCTTTACAACCTTTTCACCATTAGTAAGTATTTCTTGTAGAAAATTTGTCAAATATGTCTTCAAATCCGCCATGTCTGTCTTCAAATCTGTCTTCAAATCTGCCATGTCTCTCTTCAAATCTGTCTTTGAATCATCCATCTTAGCTTCCATGCCCTTTATCTTAGATTCCACGCCATTTATCTTAGATTCCATGCCACTTATCTTAGCTTCTGTTAGCTTTTGTGAGCGTGACATTTGTTGCACTTGTTCTTGTAATTTTGATATATCATGTAGCATTTCTTCCTCTTCTTCATGAGTCATGCTAGAGCTTTCAGGTTCCTTACTAGGTGTTTTCATTTTCTTTCCTCGGGGCATCAGTTACCGATAATAATGCTTTAGTATGCCCTTTGAATTCTGTTAAACTAAGCTTACACAAAAATTTAAAAAAAACTACACACCTTTTTTCACTTTATAGAAGCCTGATATTGAATCTGATTTATCTCTGTAATTTCGGATCATCTAGTTCTAAAATTACAACCTGTAGTAGCCTTCTGCGTCCTCTTTCCAATGCCACAAGTTTGACCCAAATTGGATTCTCCAAGGAAGACTTATGTGAAATCTCCCACAGTGACTTTCTTTTAGACTAGTTCAGTAGAGCGAACTTGTACGACATGCCACGAGTCACTGTTTCAACCTTTGAATCTGAAACAAACATACACGAAACTATAGTCTGTCCTCGTTTTGTACCTTCTTACGAAATTTCAATCCGATCCCCAGAGAGAAATTTATGATGATTTTCCCCAGGTCACCTGTTTTGAATGTAATTCAGGAGTCTGCAAAAAGACCAACTTCCTCAGATCATATCACCGCAAATATCGTGCAAAAAGCTCTGAAATTCAGACCCAAGGTTCAGCGCGATTTCTTCTCAAATGGGTTTTTTTTGCGACTTATGAAACATCACAGAAAAAAAGTTATAGCAAAAATTCCACGATAACTAGTATGTTTAGCCTTAGGCTGGAGAACTAGAAAATCTATAGGGTACTCCTAGGAGTCAATGGATACCATCACATTCTCCACAATTCCCTCAGGGGTGAATATGGAATGGTCTGCAAGTTGCAGAATGATTGTAGTCTTCCTCAGTGACCCTTGGAGGTTGAACTTGAGCATGGTTTCCTTGGTCATCACGTTAATGGCAGCCCCAAGATCGATTAGAGTGTGTGGAATGATGGTGCCATTGATGTGCACATCTACTACAGGGCTTCCAGGGTCCAAATATTTCAGACATATTACCTTCCCCAGCATTAAGTCGAACAACTGCCCAATGACATTAATGGTAGGGGCATCCCTTTTTCTTCTTCATGGATGCTTGAAGCATTTCTCCTTAATCAAATTATTGTAAATGGGAACATCTTTTATTTCCTGGAGAAGGGGGGTATTTACGCATAGATTTTTCAATTCTCCCAGAAGTTTAGTTTCTTTTGGGGTAGGCTGGAGTGGTTGGGCTAATCTATTAAGAAAGGGTGGATTTAATTTAAGGTTGTTTTCCTATCTTTCTTCCTTCACCTCCCTATGTGGAGGGGGAGGTTGGTTGTCCAGGAGAATTCTCTATGATCTTAGGTTGATCTCCTAGATTTCTACAAAATAAGCTGGATATGATGTCTCTCCACTGTATACTTATTGAGCCTGCCTATTGTTTGGGTTCGGATTTGGTTGGGTAGGCATTTGGGGTTGCTTGGGTGGAGCAGAGTGTAGGAGTTGTGGTTGGGTAGGTGGTGGAAGAAATAGAGTTGGAGCATTTTTGTATTAGGGCCTCCACCCCTAGAGTGGTGTATTACACTGAGGTTGTGGCAGAGTGTAAGGTTGAAATGACTGGCTAGCTAGCTGGGAATGATACTGAGATGCATAGGACCAAGGAGGGGGTGTAGACCAGGAAGGATGAGCAGGGGGTCCCATGAAGGTATAGTTGTGGTTTGGTTGGGGTTGTAATATGACTGGGATGACCCTTGCATGCCCTGCTGGTGTGGTCTAGGCCCAAGAGGTCTCCTTTGGTTGATGTAGCAAAGATGCTTAGTGACCCCTTCAGTTCCTCAATATAATACTTTGAGTCCAGGTAAAGAAGGGCACTTATATGTGGAGTGGTTTTCTTCACAGACCGAGCAAATCTAAGTATAGTTCAATGGAGATTCGTTCCTAGGATGCTTCCTGGTGCATCTAGGGAAAAAGATGGTCAAGGCTCTCTCTGCTTCCTCTTGCTTCCTTTTGATGTTCATGGTGTCTAATTGCAAGGCAAGGGTTTGCAACATCTCACTTTTGAAATCTTCCAGCATATTTCCAATTTTAGCCTTGATGGATGAGATGGAAGATGATGTAATGGCCATAGATTGACTACCCCTACCCTTTTTCTTGGATGCCCTAGAACGGTTTCTAACGACATTCTTGATATCCTCATGGGGTAATTGGTAGATATCTCCTCCTGCTAACATATGTAAGGTGTCCATAAGATCTTCCATTACTCCTCTGAGCAGGACCATCTTTAGTGACTTGGGGTCAAGTGTGAACCTAGCCCTTTTGTAACTGAGCTGGAATCTTTCTTCATAGTCTTCTAAGGGTTCATCCTGGCCCATGGTCATCCTAAATTTTTTTTCTTTAGTATCCATTGACCTACAGTAGTCCTGATATTTGTTGTTAAAAGCCTGCTGCATCTGAGCCCAAGTTGTGATATTATCTCCAGGTAAACCCATGAATCAGCGCAATCATGCATCCTTGAGGGTAGATGGAAACAATTTTAATTTTTGCTCATCATCTGTATAGTCATAGGTTCGGCATATAATAGAAAACTCAAATAGGAAAGTTTCAAGGTCCTCTATGGTCAGGCCATGGAAATGAGGTAGGGCAATGGGGCTTATATTCTTCATCTTAGTGTCCCTATTGGTTTCCCTGATGGAGAAGGCACCCTCAACACTCTCTCTATTCCCTTTGTCATTTTGATTTTCAGCCATTGGTTTAGTAGGAATGGGTTCTTCTTATTCTTCTTTCCCTGCAGGTTCTTCAAATATGTCAGGTTTCTCACCTAAAGGATGCTTCAGTTCACAGTCACCGAAGAAGAGAGAAGGTTGGTTGTTGGATGCAATGAGGGTATTTGGCAAGAATTTCCCTAAATTGTCCCTATTCCTACGAGGCATGAAAGGAAATGTTTTTGGGTTGGTTTTTGTAAGATTTTTTAAGCTGGAAAGTAATTTATAGAAATGAAATTTCTGATTGAATGAAAAATCACTGATAGAATGAAGAAGCTACTTGTTGAATTGAAATTCTACTTGTGGAATGGAAAGGAAAGAAGATAATGAAAGATGAAAGAAAGGAAGTTACTAGATTACTTTTGCAGAAATAATCTAATGTTAGAAAATTGAAGACAAGAAGTAGAAGAAAAGAAAGCGGTAATCACATCCTACTCAGACAGCTCCCCGAAAGCAGCGTCAAAAAGTGATGAGCGCCAGTATTGCAGCAAGGATGCTGCAACTTCTAGGCTACCAACTTCACTTATCAACCTGGGGTTTGTACAAACTTGGAGGTGATAGTGCTATATGCACAAGTAAAATTGAAGGTCCTGCCTGTTGTCACTGTTCATCCGGTGAGAGACCCTAGGGGTTCCAAGCCAGACTTCTATAGAGTCAGAAGAAGCTTGATTCTTTGATGGAAGAAGAGAAAACCTATTCTAAGAGAGCTACTCTATTGTATTAATGAGGAAAACAACATGTAATGGTAAATCACACCATATCCTAATTAACCATTTAAATAGCTATGCTAAGCAAAATTGCTAAATCAACACGAACCTAATGCTACTATCTAAGTTACATAAGTAAAGAGAATCAAACCATACTCATGTGTGAGTAAGAAAACTAAACTAAATCTATTTTCACATTTTTTGGTTTTTTTGGTAAAATCAAGCATGCAATTTAATTTTTCTTGTGGATGTGACAGGTGGATGGAAGGTGGTTGCGGATGGCTAGAAGGTTTATGGAGTTATTGGATGGTGTGGAAGGATCCTATGAGTCGTTTTGTGACTTCCTAGAGGTTCCCCATCAATTCAGGCTTAAAACAGGTCGTTTCAAGAAAACCTATATGACGTACTAGAAACCTATAGGATACAACCGAGAGCTAATTGTGAGGTGTTGGAGGTGTTGGGATGCTTGGAAAATGTGTGTGATGAGTGGGATAAGGTGTTAAAAGTTCTAGGAACACTAGGGAGTCAATATCCAAGAGAAGAGACAGCTAGATTCACTCAATTTGTTTAGGGGAATTCCAATGAAAAAGGACAAAAAAACTAGTGAGGGTGACGGTGGAACAATATATTGTTAAGGTTGATGAGCTTGGAAGATGGATGCTAGTGATGAAGTCTATACCTCCTCCCTAAGTACCTACAGTTCTTAAAACATGTCTGTCTTTCAAGAACTATGCAACAAGATACATCTTCATAAACTAGAAAAGCATGAATCAATTTCCCGTATTATGCATGAAGAAAGTACTAAAGGAAATGAGAACATGAGTGGGATCTTAGTGCAAAAATTGAGTAATGGAAAAAGATGACAATGAAATGAACTAAGTACTAAATCAAAACAACAAACTCCGAAGCTCATGCAAGAACTAGCAATCTGTGTTCTGGGGTTGCTGAATGGTCTCTTCCTCAAGTCATGGTTCTAGAGGGAGGAGGTGAGGCTGAGACACTTGCTGACAACCTTATGGTGATATTTTTCTCCTTTCTAACCTGCTAATTGAAAGAAGGCACAAATGGAAGAAAACTAACATATAACCAAACTACTCTACACTGTTGTAATGGAAATGCAACTGCTTAAGAAAATGAACAATTAAACTATGAATGTATGATAGCATACATGTAAAATAAAGAGGAGCCTTGGATTCTAGGGTTGGGCCCTAACCCAAGAGCTTCAACCCTCTGAGCTAACTCAATGCTGGCTCAAAACAAAACTCGTTCTTATTATCAAAACAATGGATTACATAAAAAACTGTCACAAGTCTTGTAGCTCGAAAATAGAGTAGAGTTTTACAATCAAAAATCTGAATCCTACTGAGGTCATAGGCTTCTCTACTTATAAATATAAAGTCTTCAAAGAATTCCTTAAAATTAGGGAGGCTTAGCTCCCAAACTCGAGATAAATTGGTGCTTTGTCTTCCACTTGCTCGGTTGCCTTTTAGTCCTCGTGATTTCGTTCTTTGCACTCCAAGATGATGGAGGAATATTCAAATGGAGGGATAGTAAATGAGGAGGATTTACCTCCTATAATTCCTCTCCCTTGTCCCATTTGAGTTTTGACCAATGTATTTGCCAAAATTCCTTGCTTTTATCCTTTAATCCTGCATTAAATGCACATTAGACCACAAAGAAAAATATCCAACTCTAACTCATCTCATAAAAAAAATATAGTCAAAAGTATGCAATAAGTTGTGAGAATAGTTGGTTTGACTAGGCTAGGAGGTGAATTAAGGCCCATATGATTTCCCAATGATGAGGCTCATCGAAAACTCACCTTGCAAACTCTTACAACTCTTGGCTTCTATTTCGAATTAGTGTAACTGTGGGGAGGGCGAGTCAATCAAATATTCTTGTTATTTTTACTTCAGGATGGTGCAAAAGGTACTGGGTTGAATTCTGGTGCCTTGATTTGAAATCAATCATTACCTCTGATTCTGCATGTGCACAATGTCTGACTAAGAGGTAGGGTTTTTCTTCATTTCTTTCATTTTCTTCATGTTTTCTGTTGGGTGGGGTCATTGATTTCATGGTACCTCCTTTGAGGTATGGCTTTTCTTCATTTCTTTCATTTTGTTCATGTTTTCTGTTGGGTGGGGTCATTGATTTCATGGGACCTCCTCTGAGGTAGGGTTTTTCTTCATTTCTTTCACTTTTTTCAAGTTTTTTGTTGGGCAGGGTGGTTGATTTCATGGGAACTCCTATGGACCCTCCTTTCAACAATAAAAACTAAAAACCACTCCACCTCAACAACAATCTAGGACTCCTAGCCTACAAACCTCTCTTTCCCTTGCATGATATGAGGGCCTATTTCCCTGCATCCTGACAATGTGCGTGAGTCTCCCTTAGAGAGTGAAATCTCACTTGAAGCATAGCATACTGAGTAGACACACATGGAGGTGGTAGCAGAGCATTCTCGTTATAAGAAATTACACTCATAATATATCTGATCACGATGCTAGAAATTTCTACTAAAAATTGAATATGACATGATATTGAAACAAATAATGAGCTCTGCAGAGATCCCAAATCCTTATTAGGTAAACTTTTCAAAATATAAGTTGATCTACAATGCCTTCAATTCATACATCAAGAAGACCAGAAGCTATCATGGCGATAGACAATACATACTTATTAACAGAAATAACACATACAGAAAGGAAAAACATGGAGTGATATGTAAGATCCAGATTTACATGTGGGTCCTTCGTTTCTCCACTTGGGTATTCATTTCTAACCTCCAAAGAGGTACCCAAGTGAAGATCCACCTCTTGGTGCAGAATGCACCTTTGTAGAGGGTCGATTAGTAATGAAATTTTGGTTGTTCTGCCCATCACCCCAGTGATAATTGTTCATATTTCTGATCCCCTCTCCTCTAGGTTGTGTAGTAGAAGGAGGAAGAGTCTAAGCCATATTGGAATCCAGCACAACATGTGTGGCAAGTTATATTTTCTTAGCAGGCTTTGTGGGTGGTGGTGCTTCTGAACCAATCAAATACCCTAGAGAACTCTGCTCCCCTCAACGGCTCACACCATGCCCCATGATTGACTGAAAATTGCGTCATTGTTTAAGATCCAACAAACCAAAAAATGGAAACTCTGTAACTAAAATATAGATACGAAATGCCAAATATGAAAATTGAGCCTTTGTGCCTCTATTCCTGCTATTATAGACTCGAGAGATGTGAGCTACATAAAGGAAGATGGGAGGAGGTAGAAAGAAGGAAATGGAGAGGTAGAAAGAAACATTGGAAGAAAGTGAATGTCCAGCGAAGACAATGGGACATAGAGTAGCCAATTCAGATCAGATCTCACTTCGAGATGTAGCGGGGGGAGGGCTTGATGTAATTGCAAATAGAATGTGTGAACAAGAAGAGGAATTTATAGAAGATCTGGAAGCAGATCTTTGGGTGATCCTTGAAGGCATAGGAGGTCTCAACACAAGGAATAATTTTCCCTTTTGAAAAAGATTGTATAAGGGATCTTACACCTATGTCAATTTCCAAGGCACACAGTTTAGTTAGAAGTATTTGGTGCTATAAAAATAGGGATTCGAGCCTTTTTGCATCCAGATATCAGTGTCACTTAGTGATCCTCATTGAGATCTTTTCCCAGAAACGATGTAGAAATATAACATGTCAAAGTCCACTTCCTGCAGATGATTGTAGCTGTGAAATTTGTCACATGAAGAGTGGACTCTCTAGTCTTTGCATGTGCATTATTTGCAACAAATTTGACTTTGAAGTGAATAATTATCTACTCTAGGCTGTGATACTTATTCCCACTAGACACACACAGATTGTGTAATCTTTGTCGGACAAATAAGCATAGGTACCAGTCTTTTAACCATTTTTTGGGGAGGAGATAAGAGTTTATAAATCCTGTAGGTTTTATACATCTGTTTTATTTCTTGTTTTTGTTAAGTTGGTTTTGGGGAAGAGAGTTAAAATTAGTTTTTTGTAATCATTGACCTAGTGGATACGAAACATATCCAATTGGGACTGAAAATTAAAATTATGCATCACGAGTTTCTTAAATTCCACGGTATTTAGTATCAACCTTATTTGTTGAATTTACAATTTTAGAAGTAGTTGAAAAACATTGAAAATTGAAATGACGTTGAAAGATTATATATATTTTCTTTATAAAGTTTGATTTTTTTTCATAATTTTAAGTTTATCATAATCTAGCTAGATGAGGATTTAAACAAATTCTAGTACTCCCAACATGTTAATAAATTCTAATATTGTCAATATGCCTCCTTCTTGTGATATATTTAGTCATTTAAAATAAGTGTTGATTCCTTTTAAGATGCATATCAGGATGTTATATGTTGACTTATTGACTATTTTTCATATCGGAGCGTGGTACAGGGTCATATGAAATTATTTTCAAGTATAGGGCTTGTAACAGGACATCAAAACTATTAGGGTGGGTGAAGGATGTGTTTCAACACCATGCCCCTGATTAGGATAGGGAAGCCCTCATGAAGGAATTTGATTGTGTTCGGTGTATATTTCATGGAAGTGAGGACTCTAGTGTTAGAAAAATATTTTTGAATACTGAAGAATTATTCGAAAGTCTGAATACTGGAGTTGTTGATGAGGCTGCAGTTTGCAAAGTGTGATGCAACATTTCTTTCAAGGTTTGGTTTCTCCAACACATGGCAAATTTTTTTGTTATATAAATTCTTTTGATGCACAATATTCAATTGGTAAGCCTACTATGACATCTAAATTCTCTATTTTATTTCCTTACATTTTGGCTTTCTCATGCTTATAAACCCATGTAACAAGTCTTAAGCATCTTGGCCCAACTGAAAGAGTTATAAATCTATTGTTTAGAAATTTTAGTTGAATCTTCTACATACCTGTGTGGTTGTAAGACAACTTGGGATGAACCTTCGAACTTGGTTTATCTTCAACATCCTATTTTATACCTTCTTCCTCATTATATAGGATATCCGATGGTTACCATCCTTTCTTATTTCGATCCATGCAATTTTTCAACTGAAATGATAAATAGAAACTTTATTTTGAAAGAAATTTCACTTCATTGCGATATTTAGATTTTTTGAAGCTTGTTGTACTTTTACAGGGATGGGCATATTTTATTTTGTGTGACGTCGTTCCCTCCAAATATTTATGCATGTCATTTGTGGGTTTGTTATAAATGCTAAGGATTTTATGCAACGGGCTCTTGGATACAATGTGTGGAGGATGAAGGATGGGTGAAGGATGTGTTTCAGCACTGTGTCCCTGATTGGGATAGGGAATCCCTCATGAAGGATTTTGATTGTGTTTAGAGGATATTTCATGGAAGTGAGGACTCCATGGGAAAAAAATTATTATGAATGTCTCAAGAATTATTGGAAAGTCTGAAGATTGGAGCTGCTAATGAGGCTGCAATTTGCAAAGTGTGATGAAGCATTTCTTTCAAGGTCTGGTTTCTCCAACACATGTAATTTTTTTTGTTATATGAATTCTTTTGATGCACAATATTCAGTTGGTAAGCCTACTATGCCATCTAAATTCTTTATTTTCTTTCCTTACATTTTGGCTTTGTCATGCTTATAAACACATGTAGAAACTCTTAGGCATCTTGGCCCAACCGAAAGAATTATAAAAATATTGCTTAGAAATTTCAATTGAATCTAATACTTGCTTCTTTGGTTATAAGAAAATGTGGGCTAAACCTTGTAGTAAAACACCACCTTTTCGTTAAAATTTCTAAGTCTGACACGTCAGAAATCCATACTACATTATCTGGTTTATTTTCTCCTACTTGTTTTTCTCATTAACAAGTTATTTATAAATATAAATACTGAAAATAAACACAAATTTAGCCTTAACACATATATAGGTCACCAACTGAAATAAATGAGACAAAAACACAAGGGACACCATTATTTTTGGACAATAATCCTTGAAAAAACCCAATGCGAGAAAAGTGGTGCAGTAGATATGAGGGTTTTATTATTATGTAGTTTCTGAATACATCTAGGGTTCCAGAAATGGCTCACCCAATAAAGAATATCCTCGGTAGTAGTACCTCTCCTTGGAGACATATATTCTGGCTAATCAATCGCCTGATGAATGATCGCACAAAAACAATGGTAACTACTTAGATGGATAGGGAAATCTAATGCAAGTTCCTCTGTTGCTCTGCGACACTCTTTAGGTACTGCGTCATCCTTCCTGACACACCAGCGCTCAGTCTACCTCACAAAAATTATCCCAGCACTACCTCTTGTCCCTGTGTCAACTCTCCTAGCCTTTGTGTAGCTACTGGAGCCTCTGTGTCAGCCCTCAGATCCTCTGTGTCACACATGTTGGCCTCTTATTCCTCTGCGTAACTCCAAGCTACCTTTGTGTAGCTCCCAGCTGCCTCTGCGCTAGCCTCTCCAGCCTTTGTGCTGTCTCTTTAGCATTATCTCAACCTCTCTTCTATGTATTCTTAGCCTCGTGTCAAACTTCCTCTCACTACAACAGATCACTAGTTCGATTCTCTCAGCAAACCATGCTCCAAAAAATCGAACTGACTGACTAATTTTGGTGCATCTCCAACTGACCCTCAAGCCTCCTCCTATACTTTTCCTGTTGATTCTTCAATGCTCAGGATTAATTCCCTAATCAATAAATAATAATAGATTTGGTTTGATCCATGTCATTTATAACATTCTTATGCAATTTTATATTAATACCCATTACTATTTTAATTTTCCTACGTTTAGACTTAGGAACCCCATTAAAAACATTAATTATTTTAATATCTCTCCAGCTGGGTGGAATGTCCCCAAACCATTTCTGGGTATTGGGGATATTATGTTCCTTAGACTCTCCACCAATGATCATGGCTAGAGCACATCCAATGCTACCACAAATCAACAATCCATCTTTGCAAGGAATGTGCTCTAATAATGCTCAACCACTGAAAGATCACACTGATCCTTCCGCACCAGTACCTGTGCTAATGTTGGGCCTACTACCCTACATTCACTACACTGTTTCTTCCTATATTGTTGCCCATGACACTGCCACTGCCACTTCTACATCTGTACTCCATCTCCCTCTCAACATGCTTCCCATGCTTCCCCTAGCACCACCACTGCAACTTAGTTATCAAGAAGTAAGTAACTAATCTACCCAAATACTAACCTCCCAGTCAATCTAGAAGCCTCATGAAACTGAAGTTTCCTCTCTTGATATACTGTGCTCACTCTGCTACCACTGCGTTGTTGCATACACCTCTGTGCCTCTCGCACTGCTACAACCTCTACTATGCTACCTCATATTTTTGCACCCAATCACGACCATGTTGCTCTGCTACACTTTGCTCCACCTAACCTTTGTCATCTTGCTACTATCGTTAAGGGTTCCTATAATCGGATATGATCCAATAGTTTGGGCACCTCATACATTCTGCCCCTAGTATGTAGTCCTGCTAACTACAACTTGATGTCTCCCCACCTCTTCTCTAGAGGTGCATGAGCACTCATGTTACAGTTGTCATCAGTCTCGACACCTTTCTCTGCCTTAGCCGGAGCTTCCTTGGATTCGGAAGCCTCTCCCTTGTTTTTGTTCCTAGGAAACTGGGATGCATAATGTCCCAACTCCCCAGAATGGAATCACTTCATCTTGGAGACATCCCTCTTCTTCCTCTTCCCTTGTTGTCCTACAAATTCTAGACTTACATCCTCCTCCACCTCTTTCTTGATTCGCATTCCTTTGCCATTATTCCCCACCTTGGTAAACCATCCGATATCTTCTTAGCAAAGAGCTGCCCATATCTCCTCCCATCCTAAAAGAGTGGCCCTACGAAAAATACTTTAGACAAATTTCTCCCACTCCTTGGAGACTGCATTTTCTCTCCCTTTTGCATCTGATACGAGTGCAGTTGATTCTCTAATAGCATCTTCCACTGCCTAGAAGAGCCCTGATACAAGGTCTTTAAGGTATTCCACATCTCCTTTGCTATGTTCCTTTTAGCAATATGTGCTACGACATGACCTTCGACCCTGTCAAGGATCATGCACTTACCTCTCGCCATTGCATCCCCATACTTCTCATTTTCAGCTAGGAAAACTGGGATATCCATGGTTCTCAAGGAAAAGTCCTTGATGTGATGTCGATCCAGGATTGCCAGGATATTGGCCTTCTAGATGACAAGGTTGGAAGTCCCATCCAACCTGTCCTAATCCCTCAGTCTGATCACTGCCATTTGAGATCCTCTTCTGAACTCCCTTTCAATTTCCACTCCCCTCTTGGAAATCTCCCTCTTAATCCCAATTTCCCTATTGGAAATCTTCTCACCAAATGTCAAACCACTCCTCTCGAATAGTCCTTGCAACTGCAACTCAGATATGGTTTTCCTAGCTAGAAATCCGTCAAGGTAGCAACTCCCTCTACCTTGGTTCTATCCCCTTACATATTGTTCTGCACTGAAAACAATAGCTCCCCACTAGCTTCTCAATCACAATCTAGACACAACTCCCTAAGCCCTGACAACGGAAGAAATTGAACCTTTGAGCCTGTGCGTAATCCTAACAACGGTAGAATCTGTTCCTCCTGGCCACAACGTTGATCCTTCCTGTATGAGAAAGATGATCAGGCACTATGTAGGTCTGATGTGCCCCTCTCTGGCTCTGCATTGATCCTCCTCCTAGCTGAAAATGTCGATGCAGGCCCTCTGCGTCATTTCTTCTCTACTACTTCTACTCCAGAACAACGTTGTCTCTTGTGACAACTGTTACTACTACAGATTCTACAGATTACTGCTGGTGCCTTCAATTTTCTTGTGATCTACAATTCTCTGATACCATGTTTAAATTTCTAAGTTTGACACATTAGAAATCCCTACTACATTATCTAGTTTATTTTCTCCTACTTGTTTTTTTCATTAACAAGTTATTTATAAATGTAAATATCGAAAATAAACACAAATGCAACCTTAACACATATAGATAAACAAATGAAATAAAAAAGACAAGCACATAAGGGACATTATTATTTTTGGAAAATCATCCGCGTAAACACCCAATTCGAGAAACCCAATGCAGTAGATATGGGTATTTTATTATTAAGTAGTTTTTGAATACATATAGTGTGCCAAAAATGGCTCACCCAACAGAGAATGCCCTCGGTAGTAGTACCTCTCCTAAGAGACAAATATTCCAACCGATTAATCACTTGGTGAATGATCCCACAGCTACAATAGTAGCTACTTAGCTGGACAACGAAATCTTCTCCAAGCTTCTCTGCTACTCTGCGTCACTCTTCAGGGATTGCATCACCCTTCTTAGGTCACTAGCACTCATTTTGCCCAACGAAAATTCTCCCTGCACTGCCTCTTGGCCTTGCAACAACTCTCCTAGCCTCTGCCCACCTATTAAATCCTTTGCATCAGCCCTCAGACACTCTGTGTCATCCACGCTAGCCTCTTCAGCCTTTGTGTAGCTCCTAGCTGCCTCTATGTCAACCTCTCCAGACACTGTGCTGTCTCTTTGTCAGTATCTCTTCCTCTCTACTATGTATTCTTAGCCTCGTGCTGAAATACCCCTCAATGTAATAGATTATTGGTTTGATTCTCTAAGCAAACCCCACTCCAGAAAATCGAACTGACTGATCAATTTTGGTGTATCTCCACCTGACCCTTGAGTCTCCTCTTATACTTTTCCTGTTGATTCTTCAACAACCGAAATTAAATCCCTAATAAATGGCTCAAATTATATTTGGTTTGATCCATGTCATTTAGAACATTCTCACCTAGTTTTATATTAATACCCATTAATATCTTAATTTTCCTAAGTTTAGACTCAGGAACCCCATTAGAAACATTAATTATTTTAATATCTCTCCAACCAGGTGGAATGTTCCCAAACCATTTCTAGGTCTTGGAGATCTTATTTTCCTTAGCCTCTCCACCAATTTTCATGGCTAGAACAAATCTGATGCTATCACAAATCAACACTTTTGAACTAAAATGCTCAATAGAACCTTTATTTTGAAAGAAATTGTATTTCACTACAATATTTAGATTTTTTGAATCTTGCTGTACTTTTATAGGGATGGGGATATTTTCATTTTTGTGACATCCTTCCCTCCAAATATTCATGCATGGTTTTTTATAAATGTTAAGGATTTTATGCAGCAGGCTCTTGGATACAATGTGTGGAGATTACAATGTGATGATCCCCAATTACCACTTTCCTGCCTTGAAATTCTCCCTTTTTCGATGTGAAATATTTTTCACTATTTTGAACTCTTGGGATTTCATTGATGCAAAGAAAGAAAATTCAACTGTGATTGTTTTCCCATTCCACTTTAAATGATATTTCCCATTACACTATTTTGGTTTTCCAAATAGTGGCAAAGAATATATTACAAATACACTGACAAACACAAAATTACTCTATTAGAAAATAAATGTTTGGTGCCAAACCTTTCCAACATAAAAATTAAATTAGTAGAAATATTGCTTCTCATGTATTTCAATTGAAAACATACCAGGTAATGAATATTGGAATTGATAAGATGGAAGATGCACACTATAAAAAAAATCCATCAATTTGATGGTGCTTTCCACAACCTTTCGTAGCAGATAAGTTGTTCTTCTTCCCACCATTCCCTGAGAATTCTAAATTTAAGAGCAACAATTTTCTCATTGAAGTTTAAAAAATGCTTCCAATCAGAAATATTTTCTTCCATTTTCTTTCTATTTCTTTCATGCACCACAACATTTTGTTTTCGTAGTGACATATATGAAACTTTAGAAGGCAATAACCAAGTGCCACCAACAAAATTTGTAGGCAAAGGCATTGAGTTAAACAATATTGAACTACCCACTTTAGGACTCAATTGAAAAGTTTCCCTAGAGTTATTTTTCATTGAATAATATGAACTCGAATCTTTTGCTATTACTGATTCTCTTTCCATAGACTCATCTTCAAATTAGCAGCCATGTTGTTAACACCGCAATCCTCTGTTTCAATAATTTATCTTCCAATTGTCCACATGACAGGTTTTCTATCTTTTGTTCCTTTTCTCTAGCATTGAAATGGAAGCTCTATGAAGCATTGATTTCTAACCCCCGCTTCAGCTGACTTTGATGCCAATGAAGGTACCATAATTCTATCCTCATTTATGTACCCTAAAGAAGACACTTTAATACTTCCAATTAAATCCTTTAGAATTACTTTTTCATCTATTTCTCTTATGCTTCCTGTGAGCAATATCAAACAACATCAACACAACTAGAATGAAAATTCTCTGTTTGAATTTCAGAATTCAAACATCCAAGTTCCTTCTCCACTCTATCAAACTCACACTCAACTCTCTCCAATTTCTGTAATATTTCATTTTTAAATTCCTACTGCCACTTAGATGGATATTGTATCTGAAAAGTGTCACTAGTCTTTGAATTTACTAGTGAAAAAGGATTACTATCCAAATACTGAGCATTCAATGGAGCTTCTGTATCAAGAATCTGAGAAATAGAGACTGACAAAGTACCCTCTTCCAGTAAATTGATTTCTTCATGTTTAGAAGTGCTTGGAATTTTATTGCACAACTTTTCACAATCATCCAACTTAGAAGATCCACCTCTGAAGGAATATGCATGTCCATTTTCACATTGTACAACATTTATAAAATCATATTGGTGAAGAAGTAATTAACATTTCACACTTTTGGTTTTCTAGCTAAGAATCATGCCACATCCTTAATCATCATATTAAATGTAATGTACTGATAAACAAGAAGTAGGACAAACCCCATATATTAATTGGAATAAATGTAGCCAAGGAGAACCACATTTTATGGACTTGAAATGGAATTCAAAATATGAGTAGGGAAGGCCAACTCAAATTGAAAAGGACTGACAAGTATGAAAACTACACTGCTAGGAAATAAGTGGTGATATTGGCATAGCCCCAAGGGTAGGTTCAAGTGGTCTTGCAGCCAGACATGGGTCCTTTCAGAGTTGAGAGGTTAGGGGTTCAACTCTCAATTCCCCAAGGGTTAAGCACCATAATCAGTGGAAATTATTTACGCCACTACCATCCATAGATCCTAGAAAAGTAGGCATGGATTTCTCCAAGTTTTTCCTTCTGAAGAACAAAAAAACAAAAGTGGTGATATTGGCTAGTCTGATCTAGAAATGGGTTGAAATTGAAGAAAAAATATAGATGGGATCAATATGATAAGATTTACAAATAACTATATGAGTAGGCCATCTCAAGTGGTTGAGTACTTTGAGTCTTGAGCTTCATGTATGAGGTCTTGAGGTAAATCCCCTAAGGTGGATGCCTCTAGTGTGTGATTCACTCAATTCCATAACTAGGTCAAACACCATAATGAGAAGCGACAAATTTGCCACTAGGTACCATTCAAAAAATGTGGGGAAACATCCTAGTGCTTCCCCATAATGTTGTCTTAGGAAAAAGAAAGTTTGAAGAATAAGATCTATAGCACTAATCAAAATATCATAATGAAACTTTAGAGAGAATGTAATGGAGAAAAAAGGAGAAAATAAAGAGGTATAGGGGGGAATAAAATGCACCCACCCATGCCCTCTAATGACATAGGTCCTTATCAAGATTGGAGGATATATCAAGCTTTTTCAATTCAGTTTTTCTCCATGCTAGATTATAAAAAATGTTGGAAATATCTGTAAAATACTACACTCTCAATATCAACCTTAATGCTTCTTGAAATATTATCCCTTACCCACTTGATAAGGTGGTGTGCACGGGGATCTAATCCCATATGACAAATACTCAAGAATTTATAATTTTATAAAGAGGAATCTTTCTATCTATCATCAGACAAAAAAACAACCAAGGGAGTGAGCATAGAAAAATTAACACGACAAAACCCAAAGTACAAGTAGGAAGTCCATGGAAATAATTTCACAACTAAGGATCCCCTCCAAAATAATTGTAAATAAATAATTTGACAAGCATGGATCCACCCCACTTGGATGAGTGGGGATGTTTCCAAGTGACTTTAATAAATAAAAATAGATCATTTACTATTGGATTATAAGACATGAAGTAAATCCAAGTAGTTTGAAAGATAATGTTTGTATTCTAGTAGGCTACAAAAGTTGCATGCCTACATATATGCTAATGCAAAATGAGAAGGAAATGGAGTCCAGGAAGAATGAATTCAGAATAAGAAGGAATCATTAAATTAGTAACACATTCTCCTTGATAATATAGCCAGAACATGAGCATTTTATGAACTTTTAGCAAGAGGTTCCACTTGCTTAAATTTCTGGATTGATCAACATATTTGGGAATGTGTGAGATACCATATTTCATCTCCATATCAACTAGAGTGCCTTTGGAAAGGTTTTTCCTTCACTTCCTAGCACACATCACCAGTTTGACTTCTCCATATGTCAAAGTAGTCAAATGGTATGTTCAGTCACCACTAGTCTCTTCAAACTTCAACTGACTGAGTAACCAAGGCCTTCTACAACTATATATGGAGGAGGCTATAGTGTTCAGGATGCCTTTAAGTAAAGTTCTAGTAGTACAATAGTTTTCCATTTGCGAAAAGATTTATTTTCAACACTCTCATACTTTACAATAGAAAAAATATGTATAATATTTGACAATAAAGTCGAGGTAACTCACCTAATACCACTAGTTGTGAAGGACACCAAAGAGGTCGTTGCTTTATCAAAAGGTTAAAGACCTTTATAAAATGAGTACTTAAACGAATTTCCTTCCAAGGCTGACTTATTAAGGATTGGAAGGGCTAGAATCATTGAAATGGAATGATTAGAAGATATGAACTTCTCAAATAGAGTTCAATTGTTTGCAATTATATTAGAAGAGGAATATCTAAACAAAATGTAGTCAACTCTCCTTTATTGAAAAATTGAAAGAAGAGCTAGGAGAGAAAATTAAACAAAGGAGGCTTCTAGTGTGGCTTCTACCATTTTCCCTATCTATTCAAATCAGAAGGGAAAATAGATTGTTGCATCTAAGGGTCATATTTCTGATTCAATCCATCTATTGTGAGACTGGGGTACTTGTTAGGTCCCTATAGTGTTCAGGATTCCTTTAAGTAAAGTTCTAGTAGTACAATAGTTTTCCATTTGCAAAAAGATCTATTTTTAACACTCTCATACTTTACAATAGAAAAAATATGTATAATATTTGACAATAAAGTCGAGGTAGCTCACCTACTACCACTAGTTGTGAAGGACACCAAAGAGGTCGTTTCTTTATCAAAAGGTTAAAGACCTTTATAAAATGAGTACTTAAACGAATTTCCTTCCAAGGCCGACTTATTAAGGATTCGAAGGGCTAGAATCATTGAAATGGAATGATTAGAAGATATGAACTTCTCAAATAGAGTTCAATTGTTTGCAATTATATTAGAAGAGGAATATCTAAACAAAATGTAGTCAACTCTCCTTTATTGAAAAATCAAAAGAAGAGCTAGGAGAGAAAATTAAACAAAGGAGGCTTCTAGTGTGGCTTCTACCATTTTCCCTATCCATTCAAATCAGAAGGGAAAATAGGTTGTTGCATCTAAGAGTCATATTTCTGATTCAATCCACCTATTGTGAGACTGGGGTACTTGTTAGGTCCCTATAATACTAGTGATTCACCCAATACTATTGTCATTGTAGCCCTTATTGTTATTGTTGTGCCCTTATATTATTATTGTTATGTCGGCTTTGATTATATTTTGACCCATTAGACTCCTATATATAGAAAGGAATTTTTATCATTTGTATCATCAAACAATTATTAATTTGTGTAACTTAAAGGAGGTTTCCCCCTCAAAGAGGCTGGTTTTGAAGGCGTTGATCTGTATTTTCTTCTATTTTGTGAGTTGGTTGCATAACATTTGGTATTAGAGCTTTGGGTTCTAGGGTTTCACTGCTCCAAAGAGGTCATTGTGGCATTTTTGCTATAAAAATTTTCTACAACGTTTCAGAAGCGAAAACAAAAACCCATTTCAACTAAAATATTTGTAAACCTCAAGTCCAAATTTCATATCTTTTTATCTATATTTTCGGAGATATGATCTAAGGAAGTTAAGGTTTTTGCATGATCCCTAATTATATATCAAAAAGTGACCTAGAGAAAATCATCCGAATTTTTTTTATGAGCATCATATTGAAATTTCATAAGAAGTTATAGAAAGAGGACGGTCTGTAGTTTTTCGTGTATCGATTTCAGGTCCTAAGGTCAAAACAGTGACACATGACACTTTGTACAAGTTCTCTCTACTGAACGAGTCTATAATTAGGTCATCGTGGGAGATTTGGCATAACTCTTCCTTGGAGAATCCAATCTTGATCATACTTGTAGCATTAGAAAGAGGACTTAGAGGGCTACTACATGACTCAATTTTATATCTTGGAGATCCCAAATTATAGTAATACAGAAGATTAAATTCGATCTCTTACAAAGTGAAAAAGGTCGTGTAGTTTTTTTTTTTTTAATTTTGCATAAGTTTGGTTTGAAAAAATAGTTTGAAGGAATTCAAAGGGAATAGTGAAGGATTATTATCATTAATTGATGCCTCGAAGAAAGAAAATGGAAACACCTAGTATGCAACCTGAAAGCTCTAGCATGACTTATAAAGAAGAGGAAGAAATGAAACATGATATATCTAAATTATGAGACCAAGTGCAACAAATTTCACTCTCACAAAAAGTAACAGAAGCTAAGATGGATGGTTTAAGGAAAGGCATGGAATATAAGATAGATGGTATGAAAGTCAACATTGAAGATTGGAAGAAAGACATGGAGGGTTGGAATGAAGGCTTGACAAAGTTGCTACAAGAAAGGCTTCCTAATGTTGAAAAGGTAGTAGAGGAAACTCATAATGAGAACAAAAGAAATGTTAATCATGATTCCAAGAATGACAACATTGAAGATTTGAAGAAAGACGTGGAAGCTTTGAAGGAAGGTTTGACAAAGTTGCTACAAGAAAGGATTCTTAATGGCTAAAAGGTAGTAGAGGAAACTCATGATGAGAACAAAAGAAATGTTAATCATGATTTCATAGACTCTAATGTTGGAAAAAAGACCTACCATGTTCCAAAGATCGATATGAGAAAGTTTGATGAAAAAGATCCCGTAACATGGATGCTATAGATGGCAAAATATTTCGATCTTCACAATATGCAAAACACACAAACGGTACGCATTGCAACTTTATATTTGGAACCAAATGAGTTTGTATGGCATCGATGGCTTTTCTCTCGTAAACAAATTGTCACTTGGGAAATTTTTATGGAAGAAATGATAACACATTATGGGGATACAAAAAGAAACACCTTTTTTAGCCAATTTGTAAATCTCAAACAAAAGGGTTCAATGATGGAGCACATTGAGGACTTCCAAAAATTGAATATAAGGGTAAAATCTATTTTAGAGGAGAATAGGATTGATGTGTTCATAGGGAATTTAAACGATAGCATCCAAAATGAGGTTCATCTTTGGAAACCTGATTCATTGGAGAAGGTATTTAGGTTGGGAAAAAACATGGAAAGAAAAATTATGGCAACAAGGAAGCCTACTACTGACAACTATAAATTGCTTACTTGCTGGCTTTATTACTTGCCCTCCCACCTTTGGCCACCAAACTCCAACTTGTTGCGATTGATAGCTTTATTACTTGCCTGGAACCCCCAACAACTCCACCAAACAACAAATACAACACCCAACATGGACCACCAATTGAAAATACTAACAAAACTACCAGGGCCAAACTCCACCTTGCTTACCGCAATGTTGTTTCTCTTAGCCTTCCACAACCTACAAAGTTGACACCACAACAATTGGAAGAGAAAAGAGAAAAAGAGCTTTCTTATAGTTGTGATAGCAAATACACTAAAGGTCACAAGTGTGCTAAGAAGAAATTATTTTACATACATTGTGAAGAGGAGGAAGAAAAGGAATAGGAAATGTCAAAAGAAGAGGATATACACCAAGAACAAACCCTAGATAAAGAAGAAATGAATCCAAACATATCTTGTAATGCATTTTCTAGAATTACCACTACTCAAACTATCAAGATAGAAGGACATGTCAAGAATAAAAAGGTAATAGTTTTGATTGATTCAGGAAGTATCCATAATTTTATTCATTGTAAGATATCCAAGGAATTGAATTGATTCCTATATCTAGCACTAGAGTTTCAAGTGATGGTTGCAAGTGGAGGAACCATAAATTTCTTTTGAAAGTGCCATAATATCAAGCTATCCATGGGAGGATATGCATTGAATAGTGCAATGATTTCCATTCCAATGGGTGGTGTTGATATTGTACTAGGATTCCAATGGCTACAATCCTTGGGTACAATAACTTTTAATTTTCAAGCTCTTTTCATGAAATCTTCTTTGGAAGGAAAGGAATTTGAATTGAGGGGTATTGTAGGGAAACTGGGAAAGATAATCATCTCTAATAGAGTGACAAATATTCTAAAGAAAGAACAATCAGTTGTAATTGCATGATTATGTTCGCTAGAGGTTCCCACATCAAAATCATCTATTTCTCCAGATCTCGAAAAACTCTTGGACAACCATTCGAAGGTATTTGAGACTCCCAAAGGACTGCCACCTATTCATGATGAAGGCCATGTTATTCATTTGATTCCAGGATTTTTTTCATCCAAACATCAAGCCTTACAGATATCCCTATGCCCAAAAGAGTGAAATTAAACATATGGTTGCAGAAATGCTAGAGGCTAGTATAATTCAACCTAGTCAAAGTTCTTTCTCTACTCCAGTAGTATTGGTGCAGAAGCAGGATGGGTAATGGAGAATGTGTCCGAATTATAGGGAGCTCAACAAGCTCACGATTAAAGATAAATTTCCCATTCCTATCATTGACGAATTATTGGATGAATTGCATTGATCAATTTACTTCACTAATTTGGATCTTTGTTCAGGATATCATCAAATTAGAATGAAGATTGAACACATTCCAAAAACAACATTTAGAACTCATGAGGGTCATTACGAATTTTTGGTCATGCCTTTTGGCCTTACCAATGCACCTTCTACATTTCAAGGTTTAATGAATTCCATTTTCAAACCCTTCCTTAGAAAATTTGTGTTAGTATTCTTTGATGATATACTAATATACAATAAGTCTTGGAAGGATCATGTTCAACATGTTGACAGGGTTCTCAAACTATTGGAGGAAAAACAATTATATGCAAAAAGCTCCAAATATTTCTTTAGAGTACAAGAGGTGGAATATCTAGGTCATATTGTATCTCATGAAGGTGTTAAGGTAGACCCTAGAAAAATTAAATCCATTAAGGAATGGAAAATCCCGACATTCATAAAACATCCACGAGGATTTCTCGTGTTGATAGTGCTATGGGGTAAAATGCACGGGATGAAAACTACCCTAAAAGGCCTTCTTGGGACCTTCAACAGACTGTAAGATTATCTGCAAAAGCTACCAAGTTACACACATGTTCATCTATCAAACATAAATTGACAAGGTATGGAAAGAGGATCACCTTCGGTTCCTTCTAGATTTGCTTGGGGATCTCTATGCGGCAAGAAGAACTCCTTCAAGGTTGGCTCCAAGACAATTCTTGCACAAAGGACAAGGCAAACCAATCACAGCATACGCTCTTGAAAACTAATGTAAGAATCCACAATAGACATGTATTAGTGTATAACTTAACTACTCATCTCGACAAGCATTAGAATGAGCAAATAAATGAACAATATCACTGAAACTTTGTAGTAGGGAACACAACTGCAGTTCTATATTTAGAATGGAAGAGTGATTACAACCATCCGTTGTATCAGCCTTCCTTACCTCTTCTTCGTCTCTCTCTCTCTCCCCCTCTTTTAGCTAGTTTCTTCAAGAGTATGACAGTTCACAATAGCTCTATGGGCTATCCTTCCAAATGCTCTGACCCTTTTGCAATGGCCCTCTCGCTGCTTGTGTAGCAATCGAATTAGGGTTGCCAAGATCGTCCTAGAGTTCATTAGGGCAAAAGCCATGAAACTACCCTGTTTACAAGATTTTTCCGATTTGCCTTTATTCTGAGAATGAAATTTCTCCAAATATCTTGATTTTTGGAGTTTCCTTGCTTTTCTTTAGCAAATTTAGGGATTTAATATCTAGATATTTATGAGCAGATTCGTCAGCCTGACCTTCTAAACATCCCTTAAGCTCACTAATGCTCCCCCTGGTCTAAGAACATGAGTTAGCAGGGTGACTAATGCTCCTTTATGCTTGGTAACAAGCTTTATACAGCAGGTTCACAATGTATAGAGAGCGTTAGTGTGGAGTCAAGGCCTACAATTGTGGTATTTGATTCAGTCATCTTGTCTTTCACCTCTGAGTTGATAAGGAGGTCAAATTGTCCTATAACAGGTGCCCCCTAATGTATGAGATCAGAGGAAGAGACGATGGCTGAAATACTTTATGCAAAACACTGTAATTTGCTGTCAAAATCTTTGTAGAGAGAGAGAGAAGTTTCGGGCAGCAAGGAAAACCTGATACAACAAAGATACATATATAAACTGCTAAAATCATGTCCTGAGTCGGGCATTCCCATGCTCAATAGCTATGTCAGAGTAATTTTCTCATCTGAGATATAACAATGTTGGCCGCCAATATGGCACAGGGCGGATCCAATGTCATAATAGATCATCCTGAAATAGTTGTCTCCAAAGAACAATATCCGCAGCTTGGGAGAGGAAACAAGGCTGAATGATGCAAGCCTCTACCCAAGGTCTTGATTCCCGCTTCACTAAACAGCATAGATTGGTACATGTGATAAGATGTGTTGACGTCGAACATGCACGAAATCATCTGATTACCAGTCAATAATGGAGATCGTTAATAGATATGAGGAAGGCCACCGATAATGGTGATGGTCTCTAAGATGCACAGTGCAAACTAGCGAGTGTGAAAAACTTCTTTGTCATTGAACACTCATAGAATCTGTTAGAGCCTAGATTTGTCTCAGGCTGAAAAGACAAGGTTCTAGGTCCACATCAAACCACGCTCAGCCTCGTAGCTATCCCTACGAGGATAGGAGAGGGCTCTATCCAGGTCGATCTTGGCAAAAGACAAACGATGGGGCTCGATATGACTGAAATAAAAGCTAATTTTAGGCTAGGTATAAAGTACAAGGGTTTGTTGTGAGTTTTTTGGGGGTTTTGTGTTGGAATAGGGAAAAGCAAATTTGGGTCCAGGGATGAGGCACAGTTTCTGCAGAGTTCCGATTGGGGCAAGGAAGGCAATCTTTTTGATGCTTTAAAGCGAGTGAGATGGATAGATCAGACTGGTGAGGAGCTAAGGAGAGCAAGAAAGTCTCAAGAATTCTCCTTAAACAGATGAAAACATGGAAATTTAAACAAATTCAAAGGCAGAGTATAACAGTTAATGGATTCCACCTTAATCACTCATTTGTTCAAATTCAGAAGAAAAGAGAGGAAAATGATACACATAACACTAATAAAATTACAATTACTCAGAGAAGCACACCATCAAAACATAAAGCCACATGGATCCCAAACAGTGCTGCAAAACCCTGGTCTTTCCTTAGCCAAAAATGCAGAAATAGAATGTACAATGATATGCCAAAGCAATCACAAGTGTCCAACCCTGAAAATGACTTAGAAATTACATGATATAGGCCATCCCAAACCATTCCCTTGCCTCTAGGGATCGAGCTAATCATTCTAGGAGCTGTTTCAACCAATTCTAAAAACGGCACTAAAATCTAGGTAATCAAAACAACTTGCCTCTATAAGGTAGGAAACTGATTCATTCATTAACTTTTCACTTTTTAGTGAATGAATCCTCTAGAAAAAGTAAATAAGTGCCAAAATTACATCATGTTTATCGAATTACATCAAGATAGATCAAAAATTGCATCACAAAGAAAAACTACCCAAACTGGCCGAGTTTCTGAGCTGGAAGGTGAAAAATTGAGCAAAAATCCTCTGTGCACCGCGCCAATTTCTCTGTGCGTCACGCCACTTTGGAGCTGATTTTGATGCACTTCCGGAAGTCCAAATTGAGCCCAAGTGTACTTGTTGGAAAACCCTATCTGTCTAGTTTCCAACCCAAGTGGAATTTCTGAATTTGGTGCCCATTTGCCCCTCCAAAACTTCAATCTCCCAAGATTGCTTCATGTGTGTCAAAATAGGGGCAGAGAGGTCATTTTTTGAGCTTTTTTGACCTCCTGGAGACTCAAAAATTGCCCAAACATCTTGGCCACGCACCAGCAGTCATGATTTTTCATGCCAAAACCAAAAATGTAAACTTTTTGCAATTTGGAGCTCCCTAGCAAAAGCGCGTGCCACGTGGCGCGGCGCACAGGGAGAAAAACTCTGTTTTCTAGTGCCAAAATTTGTCAAAATGCCAAAAGTGCCCCAAATTTTTTGAAATTTGGGCTAGATCTTCTTCATTAAGTGTTATACTGGGCTAAAGAGGCTTCAGCCAATATTTGAAGACGATCAAGCTCCCTTTGCCTCTTTTGCTTCCTTATTGCCTTCTTCAATTTTGCCTTTAAATTCCTGATTCGTGCCTTACAAACTATATTCCGTGCCCTATAGTGAAAAGTCATGTGTCTCAGCAATGCCTTGTCTCTATCGGCCTTATCCAGTAGTCTCTCCAAGTGGATGTTGACTCTCTCGAGCGAAGACTCTCGTTCAACTTTGATTTCTTGCTCAAGCGAAGTGAACTCCACCCTCCTTCTTTGGGCAGCTTGGCGGTTTTTCTTTATGTTTTTGCCACCTATATGAGGCCTCCTGGGTGAATGTACCTCTCTTTGCGAATCACTGTGTGTCTCTTCTTCATGATCATATGATGGATCAGATGTCATGTCTGCTGGTGGACAAACTGTCTTGGACAAATAGGTGTTGATATGTCACACTGTCTTGTAATGCCTTTGATGATGTGCTTGACCTTTCTCACCAAGAGGAAACAATGACATGAGGGACAGTAAGGGGAGGGAAAAATAGTGAGGGATTAGGGACTATTGGGACAAATTTTATTAGGGAAATGTAGGAGGGTTTGAGGGGTTTTATGTATAGGGTTAGGAGAGTTTTGGCAGGGTTAGGGTTTGGGTTTTGGAATTTGAGAATTTTGGGACAGAGAATTTGGGATAGGGGTTTGATGTTTTTAGGGAGTAGGGAAACTTAGGAATGATGGAAATAAGGAAGAAATGGGATGGGGGAATGAATTTGGTGAAAACCCTAAACAACAACTTTCATGTGAAGATTTTGACATGGTATGGTTTGAGTTTTTGTTTGAACCATTACCATCCATCAACCACCATACCCTAGCACAAACTTGGATGAAACACAAAAATGGAGGCTCTACCTACTTGTGGAATGAAGAATTTTCAATTTGGAGGAAGATTTCAATGAATTTCAGGCCTTTTAGCCCAGTGCGCCGCGCCTCCCCAGTGCGTCGCGCCAGTGTAAATTTACACTGGAAAATTTCTCCCAGTGCGCCGCGCCTCCCCAGTGCACCGCGCCTTTTTTTAGACGATTTTTGGAGGCCTTCTCGGTATCAAAATTGGGTGCAAGATAGCTCTTTGGAAAGGCCTTTGCGTTTACTTTCCAAACCAGCCAGATTTTTTCAATTTGAAGTTCATTTTCCCTGTCAAAAATCAAATCTCCCAAGACTGGTCAAAATGTGCCAAATGAGGTTTCCTAAAGGAAGAGTGCTGTTACAGTCAACTTTTGAATGCCTTCCTCAACTCCAAATTGAGCTCATGATAGCTCATGAGAAATTTATTTGTCTCTAGTTATGATTTGACTCATCAAGCAAGTCATTTGGCCAACCAATCTAGGAGAAAACGTGATTTTCCCAAGGTCACTTCAGAGGTGCATCAATTCTCCTTAGGCGATTGTATTTTTGATATTTCTCTAAAACCATGACACCTGTGTAAAAAGTGAAAGAGGATTTTCTTCCTTGGCCCGTTGTGGACAAAACAATCTCTCATTTTTTCCAAATTTATCTTTTATTGTTCAAAAGCATCATTTCAGTAAAACGTACCCTGATGTGTGGAACAGGGGATTTGTCGAAATGATGCGAAATGAAGGGGATAGGGAGCTTCTAAACTTTTGAGGACATTTTTGGAAGTAGGGAGGGATGTTAGGAAGTAGGGGAAAGTGGAATCTTAGAAATTGAGTGAGGGGAAGGGGTCCAAAAGGGCAAAACACAGGCCTAACCTAGAAAATTGCCAAGTTGTAGCAAGAAACTAGGGTTTGTGCGAAAATGAGGAATTTGGGAGATCTCAGTGATGGGAAGTGTTTAATAAGGTATATTAAGGATAGGGGAAGGTGTATGAACATCAGGATACAAGTTTTGCTGATGATTTGACCGTTTAAGAGAAATTGCCTTCAAAACCCTAAGAGAGGGAAATGACCTTACCTAGGCGCAACTGAAGCATGAAAAAGGTGTAAAATGACCCATTGGAACCTGACATGATGATGAAAATCCTCTGAATGATGGCACACTCATCTGAATGGTGACATGGACCGACATTTGGACAAATTTGGAAGGAGTAAAAGCAAACCCTAGACCTAATGCCTAGTGACCAAATTTTGCTTGAAGGGTCACTGAAATGACAAAATTTGACCTTAACACCTTAAAATCACTTTGTAAGAGCATGTTTGATCACTGGAGGAAGGATGCAAAGACTGGCACTAACATTGGCTCCAATGGGGATGGTAGCTCCTTGGAGGTGCCAAGAATGGCAGATCTCTGGGAGAGCTAGACAGGTGCCTTCAGCCATTGGGCAATGGAGTCAAAACTCAAGCTAAAATGCATGACAAAAAACCAACGCAAACTAGCTTAACGACAAGATTGAAAACTAACTCACAAATGACTCATGACTCATCTAAAAACTGACTTGATACTTAAACACAACAGACAAACCGGAAATGATGCTCAAAGTGGAGCTTATTCATCAAAACCTACTCTAACAGTTTCATTCATCACCTGATCAAGTGAAATGAAACAACCAATGCAACCAAGTAAGTATTCCGTCTGCTATTTGAATTCGCCGCAAGTGCTTGCTTATGAACAATAAGAGAGAACTAGTGAAAGGCAACTCCCATGACAGCTTGGAAACAGATCCGTTGAATGCTATGGATTCTCTATCCGCCTCCAAAAACACTGCATAAGGATCTTGAAATTCATGGACACTGGGACTTAGCTCATCTAATGGATTACTTCTCTTCTCTTCATACCATGAATGCAAACTTTGATATGAGCTTTGTGACGAGACTCCTACTGAAAACGACAAAGAAACCAGCTATCGGGTCAAGTTTATATCAATACACGTTTCAGGCTCATATGTAGTCAATGAAGAAGGACTTTGACTGCAAACCTTATCCAAAAAATTAGCTATTGGATCATGAAAAACTTGAAAAGACTACTGCAACCCATTTTCTATTGGCTCCAGTGTGATTACATGATTGCCTACATGCTGCTGATTCTTCACTAAAGATGTACTTGCCCAAACTTCTTGGGCATGCACCAGCAGTCACGATTTTTCATGCCAAACCCAAAAATGTAAACTTTTTGCAATTTGGAGCTCCCTAGAAAAAGCACGCGCCACGTGGCGTGGCGCACAGGGAGAAAAACTCTGTTTTTTAGTGCCAAAATTTGTCAAAATGCCAAAAATGCCCCAATTTTTTTGAAATTTGGGCTGCAGCTTCTTCATTAAGTGTTATGCTGGGCTAAAGAGGTTTCGGACAATATCTGAAGATGATCAAGCTCCCTTTGCCTCTTTTGCTTCCTTATTGCCTTCTTCAATTTTGCCTTTAAATTCCTGATTCGTGCCTTGCAAACCATATTCCGTGCCCTATAGTGAAAATCCATGTGTCTCAACAATGCCTTGTCTCTATCGGCCTTATCTAGCAGTCTCTCCAACTGGATGTTGACTCTCTCGAGCCAAGACTCTCGATCAGTGTTGATTTCTTGCTCAAGCAAAGTGAACTCCACCCTCCTTCTTTGGGTAGCTTGGCGGTTTTTCTTTATGTTTTTGCCACCTCTATGAGGCCTCCTGGGTGCATGTACCTCTGTTGGCAAATCACTGTGTGTCTCTTCTTCATGATCATTTGACGGCTCAGATGTCATATCTGCTGGTGGACAAACTATCTTGGACAAATAGGTGTTGATATGTCACAATCTCTTGTAATGCCTTTGATGATGTGCTTGACCTTTGTCACCAAGAGAAAAAAATGACATGAGGGATAGTAAGGGGAAGGAAAAATATTGAGGGTTTAGGGACTATTGGGAAAAATTTTATTAGGGAAATGTAGGAGGGTTTGAGGGGTTTTATGTATAGGGTTAGGAGAGTTTTGGCAGGGTTAGGGTTTGGGTTTTGGAATTTGAGAATTTTGGGACAGAGAATTTGGGATAGGGATTTGATGTTTTTAGGGAGTAGGAAAACTTAGGAATGATGGAAATAAGGAAGAAATGGGATGGGAGAATGAATTTGGTGAAAACCCTAAATAGCAAGTTTCATGTGAAGATTTTGACATGGTATGGTTTGAGTTTTTGTTTGAACCATTACCATCCATCAACCACCATACCCTAGCACAAACTTGGATGAAACACAAAAATGGAGGCTCTACCTACTTGTGGAATGAAGAATTTGCAATTTGGAGGAAGATTTCAATGAATTTCAGGCCTTTTAGCCCAGTCCGCCGCGCCAGTGTAAATTTACACTGGAAAATTTCTCCGAGTGCGCCGCGCCTCCCCAGTGCTCCATGCCTTTTTCCAGGCAACTTTTGTAGGCCTTCCCAATGTCCAAATTGGGTGCAAGATAGCTCGTTCGAAAGGTATTTGAGTCTACTTTCAAAGCCAACCATAATTTTTCAATTTTAAGTTAATTTTCCCTGTCAGAGATCAAATATCCCAAGACTGGTTAAAATGTGCCAAATGAGGTTGCCTAAAGGCAGAGTGATGTTACAGTCAACTTTTGAATGCCTTCCTCAACTCCAAATTGAGCTCATGATAGCTCATTGGAAATTTATTTGTGTCTAGTTATCTTTTGACTCATCAAACAAGTCATTTGGCCAACCAATCTAGGAGAAAGCTTGATTCTCCCAAGGTCACTTCAGAGGTGCATTAATTCTCCCGAGGCGATTGTATTTCTGACATTTCTCTAAAACCATGAAACCTGTGTAAAAATTGAAGGAGATTTTTATTCCTTGGCCTGCTGTGGACAAAAGCCTCTCAGTTTTTCCAAATTCATCTTTTATTGTTCAAAAGCATCATTTGAGTAAATCCTACCCCGTTGTGTGGAACAGGGGATTTGTCGAAATGAAGGGGATAGGGAGCTTCTAAATTCTTGAGAAAATTTCGGAAGTAGGGGAAAGTGTAATATCAGAAATTGAGTGAGGGGAAGGGGTCCAAAAGGGCGAAACACAGGCCTAACCTAGAGAATTTCCAAGTTGTAGCAAGAAACTAGGGTTTGTGCGAAAATGAGGAATTTGGGAGATCTCAGTGATGGGACATGTTTAATAAGGTATATTAAGGATAGGGGAACGTGTATGAACATCAGGATACAAGTTTTGCTGATGATTTCCCCATCTAAGAGAAATTGCATTAAAAACCCTAGGAAAGGGAAATGACCTTACCTAGCCGTAACTGAAGCATGAACAAGGTGTAAAATGACCCATTAGAACTTGACATGATGATGAAAATCCTCTGAATGATGGCACATTCATCTGAATGGTGACATGGACCGATATTTGGACAACTTTGGAAGGAGTAAAAGAAAACCCTAGACCTAATGCCTAGTGACCAAATTTTGCTTGAAGACTCACTGAAATGACAAAATTTGACCTTAACACCTTAAAATCACTTTGTAAGAGCATGTTTGATCACTGGTGGAAGGATGAAAAGACTGACACTAACATTGGCTCCAATGGGGATGGTAGCTCCTTGGAGGTGCCAAGAATGACAGATCTCTGGAAGAGCTTGACAAGTGCCTTCATCCATTGGGCAATGGAGTCAAAACTCAAGCTAAAATGCATGACTGAAAACCGACACAAACTAACCTAACAACAAGACTGAAAACTAACTCAAAAATCACTCATCACTCAACTAAAAACTGACTCGATACTTAAACACAACCGACAAACCGGAAATGATGCTCAAAGTGGAGCTTATTCATCAAAACCTACTCTAACAGTTTCATTCATCACCTAATTAAGTGAAATGAAACAACCAATGCAACCAAGTAAGTATTTCGTCTTCTATTTGAATTCTCCCCAAGTGCTCGCTTATGAAAAACAAGAGAGAACTAGTGAAAGGCAACTCCCATGACAACTTGGAAACAGATACGTTGAATGCTATGGATTCTCTATTTGCCTCCAAAAACATTCCATAAGGATCTTGAACTTCATGGACACTGGCACTTAGCTCATCTAATGGATTACTTCTCTTCTCTTCATACCATGAATGCAAACTTTGATTTGAGCTTTGTGACGAGACTCCTGTTGAAAACGACAAAGAAACCAGTTGTTGGGTCAAGTTTATATCAGTACACGTTTCAGGCTCATATGTTGTCAATGGAGAAGGACTTTGACTGCAAAACTCATCCAAAACATTAGCTATTGGATCATGAAAAACTTCAAAAGACTACTACAACCCATTTTCTATTGGTTCCAATGTGATTACATGATTGCCTACATGCTGCTCATTCTTCACTAAAGATGTACTTGCCCAAACTTCTTGGCCATGCACCAGCAGTCATGACTTTTCACGCCAAACCCAAAAATGTAAACATTTTGCAATTTGGAGCTCCCTAGCAAAAGCGCGCGCCACGTGGCGTGGCGCACAGGGAGAAAAACTCTGTTTTTTAGTGCCAAAATTTGTCAAAATGCCAAAAATGCCCCAAATTTTTTGAAATTTCCGCTGGAGCTTCTTCATTAAGTGTTATGCTAGGCTAAAGAGGCTTCGGACAATATCTGAAGATGATCAAGCTCCCTCTGCCTCTTTTTCTTCCTTATTGCCTTCTTCAATTTTGCCTTTAAATTCCTGATTCGTGCCTTGCAAACCATATTCCGTGCCCTATAGTGAAAATCCATATGTCTCAGCAATGCCTTGTCTCTATCGACCTTATCCAACAGTCTCTCCAAGTGAATGTTAACTCTTTCGAGCCAAGACTCTCGATCAGCGTTGATTTCTTGCTCAAGCGAAGTGAACTCCACCCTCCTTCTTTGGGCAGCTTGGCGATTTTTCTTTATGTTTTTGCCACCTCTATGAGGCCTCCTGGGTGCATGTACCTCTGTTGGCGAATCACTGTGTGTCTCTTCTTCATGATCATTTGACGGATCAGATGTCATGTCTGCTGGTGGACAAACTATCTTGGACAAATAGGTGTTGATATGTCACATTGTCTTGTAATGCCTTTGATGATGTGCTTAACCTTTGTCACCAAGAGAAAACAATGACATGAGGGATAGTAAGGGGAGAGAAAAATATTGAGGTTTTAGGGACTATTGGGACAAATTTTATTACCGAAATGTAGGAGGGTTTGAGGGGTTTTATGTATAGGGTTAGGAGAGTTTTGGCAGGGTTAGGGTTTGGGTTTTGGAATTTGAGAATTTTGGGACAGAGAATTTGGGATAGGGGTTTGATGTTTTTAGGGAGTAGGGAAACTTAGGAATGATGGAAATAAGGAATAAATGGGATGGGAGAATGAATTTGGTGAAAACCCTAAACATCAACTTTCATGTGAAGATTTTGACATGGTATGGTTTGAGTTTTTGTTTGAACCATTACCATCCATCAACCACCATACCTTAGCACAAACTTGGATGAAACACAAAAATGGAGGATCTACCTACTTGTGGAATGAAGAATTTGCAATTTGGAGGAAGATTTGAATGAATTTCAGGCCTTTTAGCCTAGTGCGTCGCGCCAGTGTAAATTTACACTAGAAAATTTCTCCGAGTGCGCTGCACCTCCCCAGTGCACCGTGCCTTTTTCTAGGCAACTTTTGGAGGCCTTCTCGGTGTCCAAATTGGGTGCAAGATAGCCCATTCGAAAGGTATTTGAGTCTACTTTCCAACCCTACCATAATTTTTCAATTTTATGTTAATTTTCCCTATAAAAGATCAAATCTCCCAAGACTGGTTAAAATGTGCCAAATGAGGTTGCCTAAAGGAAGAGTGATGTTACAGTCAACTTGTGAATGCCTTACTCAACTCCAAATTGAGCTCATGATAGCTCATTAGAAATTTATTTTTGTCTAGTTATAATTTGACTCATCAAGGAAGTCATTTGGCCAACCAATCTAGGAGAAAGCTTGATTCTCCCAAGGTAACTTCAGAGGTTCATCAATTCTCCTGAGGCGACTGTATTCCTGACATTTCTCTAAAACCATGAAACCTGTGTAAAAAGTGAAGGAGGTTTTTATTCCTTGGCCTATTGTGGACAAAAACCTCTCATTTTTTCCAAATTCATCCTTTATTGTTCAAAAGCATCATTTGAGGAAATCCTACCCCAATGTGTGGAACAGGGGATTTGTCGAAATGAAGCGAAATGAAGGGGATAGGGAGCTTCTAAATTCTTGAGAAAATTTTTGGAAGTAGGGAGGGATGTTAGGAAGTAGGGAAAAGTGGAATATCAGAAATTGAGTGAGGGGAAGGGGTCCAAAAGGGCGAAACACAGGCCTAACCTAGAAAATTGCCAAGTTGTAGCAAGAAACTAGGGTTTGTGCGAAAATGAGGAATTTGGGAGATCTCAGTGATGGGAAGTGTTTAATAAGGTATATTAAGGATAGGGGAACATGTATAAACATCAGGATACAAGTTTTGTTGATGATTTGACCATCTAAGAGAAATTGCCTTCAAAACCCTAAGAGAGGGAAATGACCTTACCTAGGCGCAACTGAAGCATGAACAAGGTGTAAAATGACCCAATGGAACTTGACATGATGATGAAAATCATCTGAATGATGGCACACTCATCTGAATGGTGACATGGACCGACATTTGGACAACTTTGGAAGGAGTAAAAGCAAACCCTAGACCTAATGCCTAGTGACCAAATTTTGCTTGAAGACTCACTGAAATGACAAAATTTGACCTTAACACCTTAAAATCACTTTGTAAGAGCATGTTTGATCACTAGTGGAAGGATGTAAAGCCTGACACTAACATTGGCTCCAATGGGGATGGTAGCTCCTTGGAGGTGCCAAGAACGACAGATCTCTGGAAGAGCTCGACAAGTGCCTTCATCCATTGGGCAATGGAGTCAAAACTCAAGCTAAAATGCATGACTGAAAACCGAAACAAACTAACTTAACAACAAGATTGAAAACTAACTCACAAATGACTCATGACTCAACTAAAAACTGACTCAATACTTGAACAGAACTGACAAACTGGAAATGATGCTCAAAGTGGAGCTTATTCATCAAAAACTACTCTAACAGTTTCATTCATCACTTGATCAAGTGAAATGAAACAACCAATGCAACCAAGTAAGTATTACGTCTTCTATTTGAATTCTCTGCAAGTGCTCGCTTATGAACAACAAGAGAGAACTACAAAAAGCAAACTTCCATGACAACTTGGAAACAAATCCGTTGAATGCTATGGATTCTCTATCCGCCTCCAAAAACACTGCATAAGGATCTTGAAATTCATGGACACTGGGACTTAGCTCATCCAATGGATTAATCTCTTCTCTTCATACCATGAATGCAAACTTTGATCTGAGCTTTGAGATGAGACTCCTACTGAAAACGACAAAGAAACCAGCTGTCGGGTCAAGTTTATATCAATACACGTTTCAGGCTCATATGTAGTCAATGGAGAAGGACTTTGACTGCAAACCTCATCCAAAACATCAGCTATTGGATCATGAAAAACTTGAAAAGACTACTGCAACCCATTTTCTATTGGTTCCAATGTGATTACATGATTGCCTACATGCTGCTCATTCTTCACTGAAGATGTACTATGCAATTTTCCCTTCAAAAACTGGAATGATTTGAAACAAAATGGTATGGAATCATCTTGCAGCATCTGAGCATATGTTCTAGCTTCCAAGTCTTTATTTGCAACTTGATAATCAAAGGCATTAGGGGGCTGCAAATATGGATATGAAAAGTCTTCAACAAGTTTTTCATTGCCCCCGAGATGGTCCAAATCAAGACTTGTGGACAGCTGATTTCTAATTGCATGGAAGTTGTCTCTGATGAACTGGAATGAATCAACACAAAAAGGCAAAGATCCTTCACTTACTTCAAAATTTTCTGCACTTTCCTCGTCATTGTCATAGCTGATATGCGTCGGTTGATCACTATATTCGAGCTACTGAAAGTGGACCTCTTCCTCCCACAAACTAGCTGCTGATTTGTCTGCAAGATTAGCTTCTGTTTGGAGAACATAATTATCATCATACTGATCAAACTGAGGCAAATCATCAGTATAAAAGACATCATCAAGCATACATGTCATATCAACAGATCTCTCTTCTCCAAGATGATTAATAAGACAATCATTATTAGATCTATAACAATTGGGATAAGAAATAAGATGTTTTGGATCAACAGCTTGTTCTTCTTCAATCAGCGAGCCATGGGCTTGAACATTATTCTCATTCCTTGTGGTGATCCTCTGCATCATCTCTTCCACTACACTTACCAAAATGTCAAGCTTTACCTCTAGAGATTTTGATTCCTCCGGATCTATGTTTCCCATCTCTTCTTCCTTCAACCTTGCCCTTTGGATCAGCAGATGAGCCTCTACATTTACTGCCCTGTTCTGCATCTCTTCAAGTGTTGTGATATTCCTTTCTCTCAGCTGAAACTCCATTTCCGGATCAAAGGCACCCGGATAATGCAAGAGAGCAGATCTAGGAGGAGGCCTTATATCAACTGGCATCGAATAATAAACTTGGTTAAATCTGGCAGAAAATTGTTGTACTGTCTCCCTTGGCATTCTTTTCAGCTGGTTATACTCTTCTATAATCAAGAAAAGGTTCTGTCCGATCATCCACCTATCGAGAAAAACTTTGACGAACTGCCAGAAATATGAGATGCTCGCATCAGGCAGGGATTTGAACCAACTCTTCACTTTAGCTTGCAAAGAAAGAGCAAAAAGCCTAATACTAACATCCTCTTCATCAACTTCAAAAAGGTCAAGAAAAGACTCAAAATTCTGCACATGTTTCTCAGCGTTGACATTCTTACTTTCACCATCAAACCTCGGCAAGTATAGATCATAGTTTTGGGGGAAAGCATGAAGAACAGAAGGTAAAACTAGAGTTTTATACCTATTTGGGACTATGAAAGGTGTAGGAGTATGAACGGAAGGTACAGAATCAGTCTTGGTCTCTTGAAGCTCATCATTTTGAAGATGGTCATCGCAAGATTCAGAAAAAGGGTCTTGATCAAGCTCAAAGGTATGCAAATCTTTGGTATTCACAATCTTCAAAGGGAAGGAATCAACTGCAGGCCGAGGATCTCTTCTAAAATACAGTATACTTTGTAAAGCATTCTTGACATTCTCGGGAAAAGAGAAGAAATAATTTATAATAAAGAACAAAATGCCTTGGATGAAATTCCAACTTGAATACCTGATCTGTCCATATTGTCTTGTTATATTTCTGCTTGCCAGGTTCATCCTCCAGTGGAATCTTTGGATCTGATCTTGAAAATGATTTGGAATCACCAGGTGAATGATATCAGCCTTTCCAATGTCTAATCATTGTCCACCATCAACAATCAGATCTGAACTTGATACATGTACTGGGGCAATTAACAAGTTAGATGTCACATTTTCAAGCTAGACCGGAGATTGACTGAAGTAGCGTTTATCTACTTCCGCTAATGCAAAACAAAAGCATTTCGAAGGCTACCTGGCATAACTTCAGGCTCCATCCGTAGCTTATAAAATAAATGACATCAACAAGCAAACCATTTTCTTCCCCAGTACGGTCGCCACTATGTTATAGCCTAGATTTGTCTCAGGCTGAAAAGAGAAGGTTCTAGGTCCACATCAAACCATGCTCAGCCTCGTAGCTAGCCCTACGAGGACATGAGAGGGCTCTCTCCGGATCGATCTTGGCAAAAGACAAACGATGGGGCTTGAGATGACTGAAATAAAAGCTAATTTTAGGCCAGGTATAAAGTACAAGGGTTTGTTGTGAGTTTTTTGGGGGTTTTGTGTTGGAACAAGGAAAGGAAAATTTGGGTCCGAGGATGAGGCACAGTTTCTGCAGAGTTCTGATTGGGGCAAGGAAGGCAATCATTTTGATGCTTTAAAGCGAGTGATATGGATAGATCAGACTGGTGAGGAGCTAAGGAGAGCAAGAAAGTCTCAAGAATTCTCCTTAAACAGATGAAAACATGGAAATTTAAACAAATTCAAAGGCAGGGCATAACAGTTAATGGATTCCACCTTAATCACTCATTTGTTCAAATTCGGAAGAAAAGAGAGGAAAATGATACACATAACACTAATAAACCTACAATTACTCAGAGAAGCACACCATCAAAACATAAAGCCACATGGATCCCAAACAGTGCTGCAAAACCTTGGTCTTTCCTTAGCCAAAAATGCAGAGATAGAATGTACAATGATATGCCAAAGAAATCCCAAGTGTCCAACCCTGAAAATGACTTAGAAATTACATGATATATACTAGACCAAACCATTCCCTTGCCTCTAGGGGTCGATCTCATCATTCTAGGAGCTGCTTCAACCAATTCTAAAAAAAACACTAAAATCTAGGCAATCAAAACAACTTGCCTCTATAAGGTAGGAAACTGATTCATTCATTAAATTTTCACTTTTTACTGAATGAATCCTCTAGAACAAGTAAATAAGTGCCAAAATTACATCATGTTTATCCAATTACATCAAGATATATCAAAAATTACATCACAAAGAAAAACTAGTCAAACTGGCCGAATTTCTGAGTTGGAAGGTGAAAAATTGAGCAAAAATCCTCTGTGCGCCGCGCCAATTTCTCTGTGTATCGCACCACTTTGGAGCTGATTTTGATGCACTTCCTGAAGTCCAAATTGAGCCCAAGTGTACTTGTTGGAAATCCCTATCCGTCTACCTTCCAACCCTAGTGGAATTTCTGAATTTGGTTCCCATTTGCCCCTCCAAATATTCAATCTCCCAATATTGCTTCTTGTGTGTCAAAATAGGGGCAGAGAGGTCACTTTTTGAGTGTTTTTTACCTCCTAGAGACTCAAAACTTGCCCAAAATTCTTGGCCACGCACCAGAAGTCATGCGTTTTCATGCCAGACCCAAAAATGTAAACATTTTGCAATTTGGAGCTCCCTAGCAAAAGCGGGTGCAACGTGGCGCAGCGCATAGGGAGAAAAACTCTTTTTTTTAGTGCCAAAATTTGTCAAAATGCCAAAAATGCCCCAAAGTTTTTGAAATTTGGGATGTAGCTTCTTCATTAAGTGTTATGCTGGGCTAAAGAGGCTTTGGCCAATATCTAAAGACGATCAAGCTCCATTTTCCTCTTTTGCTTCCTTATTGCCTTCTTCAATTTTGCCTTTAAATTCCTGATTCGTGCCTTGCAAACCATATTTCGTGCCCTATAGTGAAAAGCCATGTGTCTCAGAAATGCCTTGTCTCTATCGGCCTTATCCAAAAGTCTCTCCAAGTGGATGTTGACTCTCTCGAGCCAAGACTCTCGATCAGCGTTGATTTCTTGCTCAAGCGAAGTGAACTCCACCCTCCTTCTTTGGGCAGCTTGGCAATTTTTCTTTATGTTTTTGCCACCTCTATGAGGCCTCCTGGGTGCATGTACCTCTGCTAGCGAATCACTGTGTCTCTTCTTCATGATCATATGACGGATCAGATGTCATGTCTGCTGGTGGACAAACTGTCTTGGACAAATAGGTGTTGACATGTCACATTGTCTTGTAATGCCTTTGATGATGTGCTTGACCTTTGTCACCAAGAGAAAACAATGACATGAGGGACAGTAAGAAGAGGGAAAAATAGTGAGGGATTAGGGACTATTGGGACAAATTTTATTATGGAAATGTAGGAGGGTTTGAGGGGTTTTATGTATAGGGTTACGAGAGTTTTGGCAGGGTTAGGGTTTGGGTCTTGGAATTTGAGAATTTTGGGATAGAGATTTGGGATAGGGGTTTGATGTTTTTAGGGAGTAGGGAAACTTAGGAATGATGGAAATAAGGAAGAAATGCGATGGGGCAATGAATTTGGTGAAAACCCTAAACAACAACTTTCATGTGAATATTTTGACATGGTATGGTTTGAGTTTTTGTTTGAACCATTACCATCCATCAACCACCATACCCTAGCACAAACTTGGACGAAACACAAAAATGGAGGCTCTACCTACTTGTGGAATGAAGAATTTTCAATTTGGAGGAAGATTTCAGTGAATTTCAGGCCTTTTAGCCCAGTGCGCCTGATGAGCCCCAATTTTGGTACAATTTGGGCTCATTTTTGGCCTATTTTGCTTTCTCAAACCATTCATTTTTATTGTTTATGCATACACTTCTTAGTTTATTCATGTTGTTTGTAGGAGAAAGGATAGGCACTTTATCCACGTAGCTAATGCATTGTGATTCCAGGTTTTGGCATTAAAAGGGAGCAAAAGACAACGAAAAGGTGGCAAGGAGACAACGAGTTGGCATTGCTGACATAAGGAGAGGTTGTTCACGGTTTTGGGGGACATTCCTCGTGATCCTCACCAAGAACTCCGAGCCCACTTCAGCCTCCCTCCGAGCTTAATACACGGCCAGCTGTTCTACAGGAACAGCAGTTCAAAACTGCTCTACAGGAAACAGCATTTATGACCATCCTACAGGATCAGCAGTTAAACTATAGATTGAACAGTCGAGCTCCTAGAATCATGGATATCTGTTGGAGCATCGTTTTGTATAAGTATAGAAGCCTTAGCCTTGGTTAGGTTGTTGAAACTCTCGTATTACTATTGTAATTTTGGAGCACAGCTCAAGTTTCGTTCTCTTTTGTAAGCCAATTTGGCATGTTATCAGATTATGAATAAAGAAGGCCACTTTTGAGTTAGTTCTGAGTTTTCTCAAGGAGCTATAGCTCTCAGGTGAGGGCCCAACCTGAGAGCCATAGTCCTCCTCCGTGTTGTAATGCATTTACCATTAGTTCCAGCACTTGAGTTTGTTTAGTTTCCTATGCAATTCGGATTTCCAGCTTGTTGGTTTAGTTGTTTTCATTAGCATAGATAGGACTGGTATGATGCTTTGCTTTCAGTATTTGAGTTTGATAGGTTGGTAGAATAAATCTCTTGGAGCTCCATCAAAAACAGGTTGCAAAAGGCTCACTGCCATCTCACCGTTGGGATTGGCGTGTAGACCATGATCAGCCACCAAAAAGAACAGCAGTCGTTTCATCTCCACGCAAGTTGCCACATGAACGTTTTTATTGAAAATCCATTCATATATTCTCGACATTGATCCATACTGCACTCTCACGCATTAGTTTCATTTCTTGTTTTCCATTTCGGATTTGTAGGTTTCATGGCATAATAGGTTAATGAATCTCTTGTTTTGATGCACAGGTCATTTGTTTCATTTACGCTGCTCATTTGTCTCAAGCCACTTCCTTCGTCGTTTTCTCCATCCACCTGTAAGTTCTATTCATCCTCTACCTCACTCACTTGCCCTCCAACTCTCTCATTCCACGTACCGCTCCATTTCCTTCACTCTTGTTGATTTCACCCTTCCAAAACATCAACCCATTGCATGCACCCTTCCTTCGTCTGACTTGCCATTTCCTAAGACATCATTAGGTCCATCTCCATCTCCCTTAGCCTCCCACACCACTCCAACACTCCATCCACTACTAAAATCTCCACGACCAACCATCCTGTAGACGTGCACAGCCATCCTGTAGAAAACAGAGTATCCTGTAGAATTCCCAGCAGCCTTCCTGTAGGAGGCCATTCACTTCATTTCCGAGCTTCTGAATGTGAGGGACCTCTGTGGATGGGTGCTGAGGATCCTTAGGAACCTCTCCAAGCCTCCCCAACCTGTCCCACACTTTCCTTCCATCTCCATCCCACCTGCACAATCAAACCCTAGTTAGGCCAAGGTCACAATCACTCCACACACTTAAAGGAAAAACACAAAAACACATTTCTCATGATGCCAGTAGCTTAGACCCATGCATTCATACTTGTTAGAGGCAATGACAGCATTCATAAGAGTTGCACCCACATTCTTTGCATTATAGAGGATAGACTAGTTAAATTAGGGTTTCATAGATTTACATGCTTTAAGTTGCTTTTGATTCAGTTTGTCAAGTAGAGTAGCCTTTCTTTGAAGTTAACTTTCGTCCATCATTGATAAAGCTTCTTCTGTGAGCCTATAGAAGTTGGCTTAAGCCCTAGCGGACTTGTGCCAGCTGACCAAGTGACAGCTGCGACAAGGGCTAGTACTTGTGCATACAACATCGTCGCTTCCAAGTTTGTACGAACTACCGGGTTGATAAAATTAAGAGACAGGAAGCCCCAGGAGTTGTAGCATTATTGCTACAATACTAGAGCTCACCATCTTTTTGGCGCCGTTGCCGGGGAAGCGTCAGAGTATTAGCACCTGTTGCTTTTCCTCTACTTTCCTACTCTTACCTTCTGCTAAGTAGTTTGCTTCATTTCCATTCTGCAAAAGTAGCATAGACTTTCCTGCTTTCTTAGACTAGTATTTCCTGCTTTCTTAGATTAGTATTTCCTGCTTTCCTAGATTAATATTTCTTGCTTTCGTAGATTAATATTTCCAATTCCACAAATTTCATTTGAGCAATCTAGTTAGTTGTAGATCACTTTGTTTCAGTTTTGCAGGTACAAGAAAAAAAGCAAAAGCACTAAAAACATAGAAGAGTCCTTTCCCTTTCATGCCTCGTAGGAACCGAGATAGATCAGGCAAATTCCTACCAAACACCCCCACCACATCACTAAGTCACCCTTCTCTCTTCTTTGGTGACAGTGACCCAGAGGAACCTATAGGTGAACAACCCGAGATATACCAAGACCCTATAGACGAAGAAGAGTTAGAAACCACTCCATCTGAAGCCATGGCTGATAATGGGAGAGAAGATGAGAGAATAGAAGGAGCTTTCCCCATCCGAGAAACCAATGGGGATATGAAAATGAAAAACATTAGCCCCTCTGCCTTGCCTCACTTCCATGGACTGACCACTGAGGATCCAGATACCTTCTTGTTTGAGTTTGTTGTCCTTTGTCGAACCTATGACTATACTGAGGATGAGCAAAAGTTGAAGCTTTTCCCTTCCACTCTCAAGGATGCAGCACTACGTTGGTTCATGGGATTACCTGGGAATAGCATCACCACTTGGGCTCAGATGCAGCAAGCCTTCAATACCAAGTATAGGGATTATTGTAGGTCCAAGGAAACTAAGGGAGAAATCTTTCGAATGACCATGGGGAATGATGAGTCTTTAGAGGACTATGAGGAGAGGTTCCAACTTAGCTATAAACGGGCCAGGTGCACACTTGACCCTGAATCCCTCAAGTTGGTTCTACTCCGAGGAGTCCCTGAAGATCTCCTAGACACCCTTCACATGTTAGCTGGGGGGGACATTTACCAACTGCCTTATGAGGACATCAAAACTGTGTTTCGAAATCATTCCAGGGCAGCTAGAAAACGAGGTAGAGGAAACCTCCTCTCCACCGGTGTCCCTTTCTCCAAACATGAGCTTACAAACCAATTAGAAGATCTTAAGAGTGAGGTGAGACATACCATTGCCATGCAGCTGGACACATTCAGGATCCAGCAAAAGAAAGAGGAAGCTGAGAGAGCCTTGGCTGTCTTCTGCCCTAGGTGCACCAGAAGACACCCTAAGAACGAATGTCCATTGCATTCGGTTGAAGTGTGTTTCGTTTGTGAGGAGGACCACCCAACAAATCAGTGTCCAACCTTGCCTGGGTTTAAAGCCATGTACCAGGGAACTGAAGCCCCCACTGAACCTCTCTACTTCATCAACCAAAGGAGGCCTCAAGGATCTAGACCTTATCAGCAGGGGATGCAAGGGGCATCTCAAGCTTATTACAACCCCAACCACTTGACTCCCATGCCTTCCTGGGGTCCCCCTGCTCATCCTTCCTGGTCAATGCCTCCTCCATGGTCTTATCCACCTCAGTACCCTACTCAACCTACTTCTCATCCATATCACTCACATACCCAGTCGCAACCTCAATGGAGTGCTCCTCAGTCGGGGTGGAGGCCCCAATACAACACTCCTCCCGCCATTTTGCCTCCACCACCAGTTCAACCTCAGCCTTTACCTCCTGCTCCTCCAAGGCAACCTCAGATGCCTGCTCAACCGAACCCGAACCCCAACAATAGACAGGCTCAGCAGGTATATACTGGGGAGACCTCGTGCCCTACCTATGCTGTGGAGATCCAGGAAATCAATCTTAGATCTGGAAAGATTCTTCCAGATCGCCAACCTCCTCCCCCAGAGGATGAGGAAAACCATCAGGAGAGTGAACCAAAGCCTACTCCACCCTTTCCTGAGAGATTAACCGCCACCACACAACTGAACCCAGAAGAAGATGAGCTTTTGGGTGAGCTCAAACAGTTGTGTGTTAAAATCCCACTTCTCCAAGCCATCAAGGATGTGCCAATATATAACAAGCTGATTAAGGAGAAGTGTTTCAAACACCCAGGCAGACGGAAGAAAGATGCCTCAACTATCAACGTCATAGGACAACTGTCTGACCTTATGCTAGGACAAGTCATCTGTCCAAAATACCTAGATCCTGGAAGTCCTATAGTAGATGTACACATCAATGGCACCATTATCCCCCACACCTTGATTGATCTGGGGGCAACCATCAATGTGATGACCAGGGATACCATGCTTAAACTCAATCTTCAGGGTTCCTTGAGAAAGACTTCGACAGTACTGCAGTTAGCAGATCGCTCCACCGTGACTCCCGAAGGGATTGTGGAGGATGTCTTGGTCTCAATTGATTCTTGGGAATACCCTGCAGATTTCCTGGTCCTGCAACCAAAGGCCAAGCTTACTGGATATCCTCTCATCTTGGGGAGGCCTTAGTTAGCTACTGCAGATGCTTACATAAGTTGTCGGGCAGGGAACATGACCATCAAAAATGGTCCCATGTCCAAGCAGCTAGTCCTATACCCTCCTGCCCAACCTTCTTTAGAGCATGATTTACCACTCTGGTTGGAGGACGGAGAGGAAGACGAGGTGTACTCTGCACCTCTATGCACCCTAGATACCGCTAGAAGAAATTCTCCTACCGAGGATGATTTAATTGAGACCCTGATCCAGAATCCACCTTCCAGTGCACTATCTTTAGAGAAGTTGGTGGAGGATGCCCAAGCTAGCCCTTTAGTGGACCTTTGTACAACCAGCCCTGTAACTCCCAGAGTCAAAAGTGTGGAGTTCGGCCCTGAGAGAGCGTTAAAGATCAGCTCCTCTCTGTCTCCTTCCCAGGAGAAGGAGTTGTGTAGCCTATTGGCCAGCCACTTAGATGCTTTTGCTTGGAGCTATAAGGAGATGAAAGGAGTCCACCCCTCGGTCTGTACCCATCATATATACATCAAGGAGGATTGTAAACCAGTTAGGCAACCCCAGAGGAGAATGAATCCAGCCCTTAAGGACATTGTCAAGGAAGAATTGCAAAAACTGTTGGACGCCGGATTCATTTACCCCATCTCAGATAGTGAATGGGTGTCCCCTCTGGTGTTGGTTCCCAAGAAGAATGGGAAGTGGAGGATCTGTGTAGATTACCGGGAGCTGAACAAAGCTACCAAGAAGGACCATTTCCCTCTACCCTTCATAGATCAAGTGTTGGATGGACTGGCAGGAAAGAAGTTCTTCTCTTTCCTGGATGGGTTCAGCGGGTACAATCAAATCCAAATCAGCCCGGAAGACCAAGATAAGACCACCTTCACTTGTCCTTGGGGTACCTTTGCCTACCGAGTCCTTCCCTTTGGGCTATGCAATGCTCCTGCTACTTTTCAGAGAGCTGTCTTGAGCATCTTCTCGGAGTTGGTCCATGATGCAGTGGAAATCTACATGGATGACTTTACCCCTTATGGGGCCAACTTCCAGGAAGCATTGTCCAACTTGGGAAAGGTCCTAACCAAGTGCATCGAGATGAACTTGTCCCTTAGCCCTGAGAAATGTGAATTCCTAATGACTGAAGGAACAGTGCTAGGCCATACCATTTCTTCTCAAGGATTGCAGGTGGATCCTAACAAAATTACTCTCATCAAGAGGGTTCCACCTCCTCAAAAAGTAAGGGATGTCCAGAGTTTCTTGGGATTAGCAGGATACTACCGGAGGTTCATTAAAGACTTCAGCAAGTTAGCCTCACCGTTGTTTGGTTTGTTGGCAAAAGATGTGGAGTTTAATTGGACTGACGATTGTCAGAAGAGTTTGAATGAATTAAAAGACAAGTTAGTGTCAGCTCCAATCCTAAGAGGTCCAAACTGGGCCCTACCTTTCCACATCCACACTGATGCCTCGAACAAAGCCATAGGTGCAGCCTTAGGACAAGTTGAGCAAAAACTTCCATATGCCATTTACTTCGTTAGCAAAAACTTGTCCAAAGCAGAGCTGAATTACACTGTAACCGAGAAGGAATTCTTAGCTGTGGTTCATGCACTGAACAAGTTCCGACATTACATTACTGGTTACCAGACTTTTGTACATACTGACCATGCTGCTATTAGATACTTGATGAATAAACCAGATGTGAATGCTCGTATTATTAGATGGTTACTTTTATTGCAGCAGTTTGATCTAACCATTGTTGATAAACCAGGAAAAGAAAATGTTGTTGCTGACTTCTTGTCTAGATTGGATTTGTCTGCAGATGAAGATGGGACGGTGGATGACCAGATGCCTGATGAGCATCTGTTTGCTATCTCAGTACTCTCTCCATGGTTTGCTGACATAGCAAACTACCTTGTTTCAGCTCAGTTTCCTCCGCACCTCTCTTCAAAAGAGAAGAGCAAAATCATCAGAAAGAGTGCCTCATTTACATGGATTGGGGGCAACCTGTTCAAGCTTGGCCCCGATCAGATCTTAAGGCATTGTGTAAGGGAGGAGGAAGTCTTTGACATTCTCCTCACCTGTCATGATGGGCCTTGTGGAGGACATTTTGCGGCAAAGAGAACTGCCTTCAAGATCCTGCAAGCAGGCTACTATTGGCCCACACTTCATCAAGATGTCAGAAGATATGTTAGCCAGTGTGACCAATGCCAAAGAATGGGGAAACCGACCCAAAGGGATGAGATGCCTCTCCAACCTCAAGTGACTCTCGAGCCATTTGAGAAGTGGGGCATGGACTTTGTGGGCCCAATCAATCCCTCTTCGAGGCAAAGATCCTACATCATAGTGTGTACTGACTACTTGACAAAGTGGGCAGAGACTAAAGCAATCAAAGCAGCAACTGAAGAAAAGGTGCTTGAGTTCTTAAGAGAGAACATCTTCTACAAGTTTGGCTACCCAAGAGAGCTGGTGACCGATCAAGGGAGCCAGTTCACCTCTAACTTGGTTGAAGATCTATTGGCTCATCACAAGATCAAGCATATGACTTCCACCCCTTATCATCCTCAAGCCAATGGGCAGGTGGAAGTCACCAATAGAGCTCTAGAAGGGATCTTGACCAAAGTGGTAGACAGCAGCAGAAAAGATTGGGCAGATCGCCTAGTTGAAGCCACATGGGCTTACAACACCACTTGGAAGACCACCACCGGTTTCACACCTTATGAACTGGTCTATGGGAAGAAAGCTTTGTTGTCCATTGAATTTGAGTATAACACTTTGAGGTTGGCAGCTCAGCTGGACCTAGATCTCAGCCATGCACAGCAAGAAAGGCTATTGCAGCTGAATGGACTGGATGAACACCGCATGCAGGCCCTTCTTCACTCAGAGGTGGTTCAACTTCAGAGGAAGGTGTGGCATGACCAACATCTCCATGACAAGCAATTTCAGCAGGGAGATTGGGCTTTGTTGTATGATTCCAGATTCAAAGATTTCAAGGGGAAGTTGAGAACCAGATGGCTAGGACCATATGTGGTGGAACAGTGCCATGACAATGGATCTGTCCTCATTCGAACCATTGATGAGGAATCCATTCCCATGCTTGTAAATGGGCACCGATTGAAGATCTATAGAAGACCTCTCTCAAGACAAGAGTTTATCAGCACTATGGAGAAATCTGTTTTGGTCATAGAGAAGGGTTCTGCATCCACTTTGGGCATACCCTGAAGGATCTAAAACACAAAAAAAAAAAAAAAAAAAAGGGAAAAAATAAAGATCCTTGGGTGAAAACCTCTCTGAGGCGCCCAAGGCAGGCAGTAGGGGTGAAAACCTCATTGAGGCGCTCCTATTGTCTTTCAAGAAAAAAGAGGAAAATAAAGATCCTTGGGTGAAAACCTCTCTGAGGCACCCAAGACAGGCAGTGGGGGTGAAAACCTCATCGACGCGCTCCTATTGTCTTTCTAAAAAAAAAAAAAAAAAAAAAAGAAAAAAAAAAAGAGAAAAAAACAATCAGCACAATAAAAAGGTTTACATGCAGATGTTCTATGGAGGAGAAGAAGCCTCTCCACTCCAAGACAGGGGCCTTCATCATGCTAGCAAAGGATGTCATCAGCACCTCCTCCAAGAACAGCAATGTTTTTAAGGTATGTGCAGTTATTATCATGCTTTGGATCTTCTACAGGAGGATACAGTTTTTCTACAGGAACAGACAGTCTTCCTACAAGAAGACGTGGATCTTCTACAGGAAAGTGCCAAATTGCTACAGGAAGCTCTGTGTTCTACAGGAAACTTCCTGTAGAAGGTTACGATGGCCGAAATGTGTTTCAAATGAAGATCTAGCGACTGAGGAGTGGATTGAATGCATGCATGTCAATGATGGCACCCCTGAACATTGCCATTATCGTCCTCCACCACCCTCGTCGCCATGCAACCCAGATCCCTGCAGCAGCACACCAAAGTAATCAGTTCTCGTGAGAAAGCACCTGTCAAAGAGAAACTAAGCACCGAGAACCATACCACATCCATGTTGATACATTAGAAGCGCTGGGATCATGATCGATAAGCCAGAACTGCCAGCATGCAGCATACACCCGAGAAGAAAGAATGGTGACAAGACCCCTCGCGGGGATCCTGTAACAGTTCGACCTGCTCAAGTGAAGACCGTTCACAGCACCGCCATCTGAGATCAAACACGGGCGCATGAACGCAGATCCATCCACTCCATCGCCAGCATCCTGTAACCACGAGCCTACAGGAATGTGCAGCCACATGCGGCAGGTGGATCCATCGCTAAAAAAATCTGGAAATCATGTGCAGCCGCGCGCAGGTAAGTGTTCTAATCCTTCTCTCCATCAAACTGCATGATTATTACTTCGATTTGTTTTGCATGGCATAAAGGTGAATGGTTGAGCGACCTAAAGGCCAGTGATGGGCCACGTCGATTAGTAAAGGGATAGTCAGAGGACGAGGTGGCAGCCACGACGAGAGACACACGCAGCAAGCACGTGAAGATCAGTTCCGTCAACCGAGAAGTGAAGTTTAACTGAAAAGGGCGGCGGCAGATCTGTGGGAATGAATGCGGCAACAAACGAATGTGCAGGCGGATGAGGGGTGACGTCACCCAACGGTCCGGCGGGGACAGCTCACCCCCGCGCCACGAGCTGCGCCGATTCAAAATCTAATCGGCTCGATTAAGCGTGTATCTCCATCAACCTCACTTCAAAACTCGAGTAGATCCTCTGCTTACCTCTGCATGTTGACACGCCGAGCTCTCGGCTACCTGAACGCTAGTAAAGCACCTCTCGACCGCCAGCCAGCTAAAAGCTCTTCCCGAAGCCTGCACACTGCTCCTACAGGAACAGTTTCTACAGGAACGCCGTCCTACAGGAAGCAGTTTCTACAGGCACGTGGCTCTACAGGAAGGTGAAGTCTTCACGTAAAAAAAAGGTGGCAGAAAAGAGGTAACCCTGCAACTCCTTCCGTAATTGGTTTTTTAAAAGGTGGCAAGGCAATTAGTCACAGTGTGGTCATAAAAAAATTTTGGTTTGCCGTGCCTATACTATCGCTCCTACAGGATAGCTGTATAATCACACTGTGGTCTGAAAATTCATTGCATGTTCTATCTTTAAGACCGAATTTCCTGTGTATCCACCACCTCTGGTACAAACACTGTGTTCATCATGCCTGGCGAGTTTATCAGGCGAGAGCCCACTAATTCAAATGCATTAAGGAGAAACCCGGCAGTGGTTGAGCTCTTCACTAGAGCACAATGGATGCCTTTCTGTGATAAACTACAGGGCTACGATGAGGAAGTAGCCGAGGAATTTTTGCAGGCTCTGCAGCCTAAATCACAGACGTTGGCCACGGTAACCTTCAGAGGTCTCAGCCTCAAACTCACCCCGGAGCATATCAGTCGGATTACAGAGTTGCCCATGGGTCTGCCGTGGGACAAAGAAGAGCGGAAGAAGAGCCAGCAAGCAAAGAAGGAGTTCTTCCCACCGGAAGAGTCATTCACCGAAGACAAAAATGGAGTCAAAAGGGCAAGCCTGTTGCCGCCATGGAACGAAGTCAGTCTACAAATTATGAAATATATCACCTGTGAGGGCCGATATAGCATTGTATATGCGTATCACTTCAGGCTGCTTAACGAACTAAGACACCAGATTGACCTCCCTACAACATAGAGGTTGAGCATTCCTTACTTTCTACTACAATCCTTAATGGAGTGTTCCACCAAGCTCAAGGACGGAATTCCAGACCAGATAGCCCACCATGGGCTAGTCAAGCTCCTCGTGGAGGATGCTCTCCGCTCATATAAAGTTCCCCTCGCTTGGGAATCATTTAGGAACTTATCAAGAACGGGGAACATAAAAATGTTGCTTGAAGAAGCGGAATCCTCTAACGGAGAAGAAGACGAGCCGGCAGCCGGGAGTAAGAAAGGAAAAAGCCAAAAAGTTTCGGCTCCAGCACAGAAAAAGGAACGAAAGAAGAAGGAGGAGGGAGAAGATGACAAAGTCAAAGAGGACACCCTCATCCTATCAGCAAGAGAACAGAGGTTGAAGAGCAGGGCAGTCAAAGCTGAGGTGGCCCCTGCCAGCCCAAGCACCTCGTCAGCTTCTGCAGTCAAAGCCAAATGCAAAAGCCACGCAACAAGGCAAGAGAAGGTGGTGAGAATTGCATCTGCAGGAACGCAATCACAGGCTTCTACAGGAAGCCCGAAAACGCAAACTCAGGCTTCTACAGGAAACCCGAAAACAAAGGCAAAGGTTTCTACAGGAAGCCCGAAGATCAGTAAGGAGCAGGCTTCTACAGGAAGCCCAAGAGCAACGACCAAGGCTTCTACAGGAAGCTCGGAAATTGCTGGGAAACAGGCTTCTACAGGAGGCCCAAAGATGGAGATAAAGGCTTCTACAGGAAGCCCGACAGTACAACCACAGGCTTCTACAGGAAGCCCGAAGACAGAGACAGGGGCTCCTACAAGAATCACTAGGCTGGAAAGAGGGGTTCCTACAAGAGGCCCGAAAGTCATTGAAAAACAGCCTCCTCTAGAGAGCCCGAAGACAAAGAAGGAATCTTCTATAGGAGGCCCGAAAGCGGGCAAAGCAGGGTCTTCCACAGGAAGCCTGAAATTTAAAAAGGAGGGGCCCTCTACAAGGAGCTCCGAGAAAGCAAAACACAAGAAAGAGAAGGCTGACATCCTCGATAAGGAGGCAGTAGCGGCACTGGCTGTCCTCAGCACTCCTCCAAAACCGAAAGAGAAAAGGGAGAGGGAGACCCCTCTGCCACCTGAAGCCACGAGAAGCAAGAGGATGTCCCCAAGCAAGCCACAGCCTTCACCCAGTGGCCATACCACTTCAGGGGATGTACCTACTTCACCCATTGCAAGAACCCCCTCTAAACAATCAGCTAACCCCGAAAAAGGGAGCCCAAAAATAACTTCCTGGACACGAAAGATAGGCTAGTCGCCTTCTGAAGCCCGACTCAAGGAAATAGAAAAAGGGAAGGAAGCATCACCCTCATCACCATCAGGGGCAGAAAAGGCAGGACCATCAAAAGAAGAAAAGAAACAGCCTGTTCCGGTCCCGAGTCCTCGGCCAAGGACAAGGAGCAGGGGCAAGGTTGCTCAAGGATGAGCAAATGGTTCAGCTGGGGGGTGATGATGAGCCCCAATTTTGGTACAATTTGGGCTCATTTTTGGCCTATTTTGCTTGCTCAAACCATTCATTTTTATTGTTTATGCATACACTTCTTAGTTTATTCATGTTGTTTGTAGGAGAAAGGATAGGCACTTTATCCACGTAGCTGATGCATTGTGATTCCAGGTTTTGGCATTAAAAGGGAGCAAAAGACAACGAAAAGGTGGCAAGGAGACAACGAGTTGGCATTGCTGACATAAGGAGAGGTTGTCCACGGTTTTGGGGGACATTCCTCGTGATCCTCACCAAGAACTCTGAGCCCACTTCAGCCTCCCTCCGATCTTAATATACGGCCAGCTGTTCTATAGGAACAGCAGTTCAAAACTGCTCTACAGGAAACAGCATTTATGACCATCCTACAGGATCAGCAGTTAAACTATAGATTGAACAACCGAGCTCCTAGAATCATGGATATCTGTTGGAGCATCGTTTTGTATAAGTATAGAAGCCTTAGCCTTGGTTAGGTTGTTGAAACTCTCGTATTACTATTGTAATTTTGGAGCACAGCTCAAGTTTCGTTCTCTTTTGTAAGCCAATTTGGCATGTTATCAGATTATGAATAAAGAAGGCCACTTTTGAGTTAGTTCTGAGTTTTCTCAAGGAGCTATAGCTCTCAGGTGAGGGCCCAACCTGAGAGCCATAGTCCTCCTCCGTGTTGTAATGCATTTACCATTAGTTCCAGCACTTGAGTTTGTTTAGTTTCCTATGCAATTCGGATTTCCAGCTTGTTGGTTTAGTTGTTTTCATTAGCATAGATAGGACTGGTATGATGCTTTGCTTTCAGTATTCGAGTTTGATAGGTTGGTAGAATAAATCTCTTGGAGCTCCATCAAAAACAGGTTGCAAAAGGCTCACTGCCATCTCACCGTTGGGATTGGGGTGTAGACCATGATCAGCCACCAAAAAGAACAGCAGTCGTTTCATCTCCACGCAAGTTGCCACATGAACGTTTTTATTGAAAATCCATTCATATATTCTCGACATTGATCCATACTGCACTCTCACACATTAGTTTCATTTCTTGTTTTCCATTTCGGATTTGTAGGTTTCATGGCATAATAGGTTAATGAATCTCTTGTTTTGATGCACAGGTCATTTGTTTCATTTACGCTGCTCTTTCTCAAGCCACTTCCTTCGTCGTTTTCTCCATCCACCTGCAAGTTCTATTCATCCTCTACCTCACTCACTTGCCCTCCAACTCTCTCATTCCACGTACCGCTCCATTTCCTTCACTCTCGTTGATTTCACCCTTCCAAAACATCAACCCATTGCATGCACCCTTCCTTCGTCTGACTTGCCATTTCCTAAGACATCATTAGGTCCATCTCCATCTCCCTTAGCCTCCCACACCACTCCAACACTCCATCCACTCCTAAAATCTCCACGACCAACCATCCTGTAGACGTGCACAGCCATCCTGTAGAAAACAGAGTATCCTGTAGAATTCCCAGCAGCCTTCCTGTAGGAGGCCATTCACTTCGTTGCCGAGCTTCTGAACGTGAGGGACCTCTGTGGATGGGTGCTGAGGATCCTTAGGAACCTCTCCAAGCCTCCCCAACCTGTCCCACACTTTCCTTCCATCTCCATCCCACCTGCACAATCAAACCCTAGTTAGGCCAAGGTCACAATCACTCCACACACTTAAAGGAAAAACACAAAAACACATTTCTCATGATGCCAGTAGCTTAGACCCATGCATTCATACTTGTTAGAGGCAATGACAGCATTCATAAGAGTTGCACCCACATTCTTTGCATTATAGAGGATAGACTAGTTAAATTAGGGTTTCATAGATTTACATGCTTTAAGTTGCTTTTGATTCAGTTTGTCAAGTAGAGTAGCCTTTCTTTGAAGTTAACTTTCGTCCATCATTGATAAAGCTTCTTCTGTGAGCCTATAGAAGTTGGCTTAAGCCCTAGCGGACTTGTGCCAGCTAACCAAGTGACAGCTGCGACAAGGGCTAGTACTTGTGCATACAGCACCATCGCTTCCAAGTTTGTACGAACTACCGGGTTGATAAAATTAAGAGACAGGAAGCCCCAGGAGTTGTAGCATTATTGCTACAATACTGGAGCTCACCAGCGCCACACCTTTTTCTAGGCGACTTTTGGAGGCCTTCCCAATGTCCACATTAGGTACAAGATAGCTCCTTGGAAAGGTCCTTGAGTCTACTTTCTAACCCTACCATAATTTTTCAATTTGGAGTTTATTTTCCCTGTCAAAAATCAAATCTCCCAAGACTGGTCAAAATGTGCCAAATGAGGTTGCCTAAAGGCAGAGTGCTATTACAATCAACGTTTGTATGCCTTCCTCAACTCCAAATTAAGCTCATGATAGCTCATTGGAAATTTATTTGTGTCTAGTTATCATCTGACTCATCAAGTAAGTCATTTGGCCAACCAATCTAGGAGAAAAATTGATTTTCCCAAGGTCACTTCAGAGGTGCCTCAATTATCCTGAGGCGATTGTATTTCTGACATTTCGCTAAAACCATGACACCTGTGTAAAAAGCGAAGGAGATTTTCCTTCCTTGGCCTGTTGTGGACAACAACCTCTCTCAGTTTTTCCAAATTCATCTTTTATTGTTCAAAAGCATCATTTGAGTAAAACCTACCCCGATGTGTGGAACAAGGGATTTGTCGAAATGAAGCGAAATTAAGGGGTTAGGGAGCTTCTAAATTCTTGAGGAAATATTGGGAAGTAGGGAGGGATGTTAGGAAGTAGGGGAAAGTGGAATCTTAGAAATTGAGTGATGGAAAGGGGTCCAAAAGGGCGAAACACATGCCTAACCTAGAAAATTGCCAAGTTGTAGCAAGAAACTAGGGTTTGTGCGAAAATGAGGAATTTGGGAGATCTCAGTGATGGGAAGTGTTTAATAAGGTATATTAAGGATAGGGGAAGGCGTATGAACATCAGGATACAAGTTTTGCTGATGATTTGACCGTCTAAGAGAAATTGCCTTCAAAACCCTAGGAGAGGAAAATGACCTTACCTAGGCACAACTGAAGCATGAACAAGGTGTAAAATGACCCATTGGAAATTGACATGATGATGAAAATCCTCTGAATGATGGCACACTCATTTGAATGGTGACATGGACTGACATTTGGACAACTTTGGAAGGAGTAAAAGCAAACCCTAGACCTAAGGCCTAATGACCAAATTTTGCTTGAAGACTCACTGAAATGACAAAATTTGACCTTAACACCTTAAAATCACTTTGTAAGGGCATGTTTGATCACTGGAGGAAGGATGCAAAGACTAACACTAACAGAATCACTTAACCAGGAGCCAATAATGGAAACCCATGTTCAAGCACAAGGTAACCTTCCGCTAATATTTGCATGTGCCAAGGCACTAAATGTGTTTGTGGGTTATCTTCCTAGATAGAGTGTTGAAGTCAATAGGAAGAGACCTGTCGAAAGGTAGGCAATGACGTGTCCTACATCAGTCGACACAAAACCGGAGAAGAATGATTTTGTTTTTTTAGGAATCTTTTTAGCATTTGGGTCTAAACAACGGAGGGCATGATGAAAGGATATGTAGGATCAGTTGATAGAGGAAACAAATTGGGACCCTTGAACAATAGAAGGCATGACAACAATTTTAACCAGACAACACTAGACTCATGACCACTACAGAGTGTTTAAGATACGGAGATGCACTTACATCAGGGTATATAGGCTAAAAACTCATAGGTTGGTAGGGTTCATATTGAGAGGCTATCAAAATGAAGGTTTATATGAGGGAGTGCCATGTCCAAGGGAACGATTGCTGCCAAACCACGCTTTCAAATATGGAATATAGTTGTATTGTCCACTTTCTCCGTCTAATTTTTTAATGAGTCGAGATGGGTAAACTCATCGATATTTTCATGTTTAAAGAGTATGAAAATAATCAAAAAAATAATTACTCTTTGCCCTATCTGATTAGTTTAATCAGTCCAGATAGTCAAACTCGTCGATTTTTTCATGTTTTAAGAGTCTGAAATGTATCGTAAAAAGAATGACTCTATATCTTATTTGTGTTTTTAAAGAGTCCAAACTAGACAACTCAGTGGTCTTTTCATATTTAGAGAGTCTAAAAAGATTGTAAAGAGAGACTCCATGGTGGTCCCTTTGTCATAGTTCTTAACCAGGTGTGACAAAAGGTTAATAGTATACCCGGATCAGTTACTTTTTCATCTTTTAATCTATTAAACCTGGATAAAGAGAAAACTATTTCCAATAGATGTCGACCTCATTTTGTTACGAGTACAAGGCGATGGACTAAACTCGTGTTTTATCATGATTTTTTAACGAGACCAGTAACAAAACTCAATATTTTTGAGTTTTTAACGAGCAAGAAAATGTACCTAAAAGAATGCTCGGGTCATCTTTAGCAAGTTTAACGAGAATCAAGACATAGCTCGGGATTTTTTTGGTTTAAAGAGCGAGGAAAAAAATGCCTAAAAAGAATACTCCTTTGGTCTTTTTCAGTTTATGAGCTGGAAAAAGATCAAAAAAGAGTTTCTTAGAGCATTGTTGCATATATTTAACGAGTGCAATGATGAAAAACTTGGAGATGTTTATTATTTTTTAAAGAGCAATAAAATATCACAAAAAGTGCTCTGGCCATCGTCGCAAAGATTTAACTATCTTAACGATGAAAACTCAAGGATGTTTATATTTTTTAAAGAACGATAAAATATCCCTAAAAGTGCTCTAATGATCGCGGTATATATGTTTAACAAGCCCCATGATAAAAAACTCGGAGATGTTTATATTTTTTAAAGAGCAATAAAATATCTCCAAAAGTGCTATAGTGAGAATTGCATGCAGCTTTTATTGCTTTTCATTCCTGAAAGTACTTTCATCAAAAGCAGTAAAAAGTATAAAAAAGCAGCAATTCCTATTATCTGGGTTCATGCATGATAAAAAATCATGGAGAATGGACTACTTCCTCTTTAATGATTTTCAAAAAATCATGTCTCTCAAATTTATATAAGGAGATGCTTTGAGCTTTCACATGCATCATTTTCACTATTTTGAAGTTTGTGAGAGCTTGTTGGAGCTAAAGAGGAGTAGATTTTCCACGGACCATTGCAGGAGATCTGGGCAACCATTCGACATGCCGTCAGTCCTAGGTGAGAGCTAAAACCTTGCTCTATGCCTTACTAAACCTTTTTTAACAATTTTATGGGTGGAATTTTGCAGATCTGAGGTGCCCTAGAGCCATATTTGCACACTAACGCCCTCTAGATGGCCAATAAGGAGCGTTAAATGCTCTGTACGAGCCACTGGAGGGTGTTAATCCTCCCCGTGCAGCACTGGTGGGGGGGGGGGGCATGTTAGGGTTGTAGGGCGCAGTTAAAACCCTCATGCATGGATTCCTTAAGTGATTTTGCCCCATTTTAACTATTTTTATGCTTATTTTGTGCAAGTTTCAGGCTAAAATGACTCACCTATGGAGAGAATCGGCCCATGATAATGAGGAATTGTTGATGCAAAACAATCCAACATACATACTTACATTGCACTGCTACGGTTTGTTGAAGTATGCAAGGATAGAGCTAATGAAAGGATAAGAGGATTTACTGAGATGGATCATACAGCACTGGGATGAACACGAGCAAGTGTTCAGGATTGGAGATCAGGAGCTGGCGATTGACCGGGATGACATTTACTTTTTGACTGGTTTGTCGTGCCATGGGGCACAAGCAAACCTCACCAGTGGCAGGTCAGATCCACGATCTACTTTAGAGTTGGTACAGATCTACTACATCCCTGAGAGTGGACTAGTTAGCAACAGAGTCCCTATAGAGAGGATTCGATCTCGGTCTATGAGGGTAGTTTTATGGTTGATTGTGCAATTGGTGGGGTCAAAAAGTCCCCACGTAGTGAAAAAGGCCCAACTATTGCTTGTGATTGACTGTGTCTAGCCCCATATGTTCAGCTGGTGTCAAGCAGTGCTTTGCCAATTGACGGCAAAATTGACAACATGCAAGACTCGTACCCAACACAGTTTTGGGTATAGTAATATCATAGTCTCATTTTTCCTTGAGAGGGTACCTGTCATGTGCCCACAGGTGAGCTTCGATCCCTTTGATTTGAGGGAGCCAAGGTAGCGTCACTGGTCATCACTTGATCCTCGCACAGGAGGAGGACCATTCTGTCACTTCTTTGACAAAGAGTTCTTCCAGTGGCTCTGTAGCTAGATTGTGATTGTTGATGACTATGCCTATGAAGGCATCGACTTTACCGACGACCCAGACTTGATGCTACCACCCGGGACCAACTGGGGTCCTCAAGGTGAGAATAATTTTGATAGTACTTAAGTATTTTTTCACTTTTGAATGTATATGTAATGTTTTTTAATTGTGAAACAAGAACTAACATGAAACTTTTATGCTTAACAAAGATGTGGTGCCAGTACGACCTGCAGGCGAACCTCGCTATGTGTGATGAGGAGGCCAACTACTTGCTGGAGGGGGCGATGCCGACAGTCTCCGCAAGGTTCTGAGGAACCTAGAGGGTTTGACTATGGGTGTCCCCCCCTTCCTATGAGGGAGATTCCCGCTCATATGTAGCGACACACCGTTGGTGTACCTGAGTGGTTTTTGGTTCCTCTTCGGAGGGTAGCTAGAGTTGTTTTAGCTTTTCTGGAGAAATAGGCTCATTTTAGCAGGTGTTTTGGTGTAGCCATATGAGTGTTTTTAGCTGGGCTTTAAGCCATTTTGTACTTAAATCATCCAAGTTTTTGAATATTTTGATGTCAAAAAATGGATTTCAATCTATATATATACAGATATTTTTGGTATTTTGGTGGTGTAAATGTGTTTTAAAATGTTTTTTGTAACAAATTTCTAACTTTAGTAAATGTTTTACTTCTCATGCATGCTTCTATAACGAATGAGACAAATGCCAATCCAATACATAGTTAGCTAACAAATCAATGACTGTATTTAATTCTCGACGAACATGATCATATGTGATTATTTCAAATCGACGTTCCAAGAGTCGCACCCTTAGATAGTTACATAACAAGGCTGGATTACAGATCTAATAATGGTTTGTTAGTTGCATAATGACTAGCTAGGAGTCTAACCTGACCACCAAATTGGAGATGCCCCTTGATGGCGCTTCCATGAGAAGTGAAATGACAGACATGTACTCGGCAATATTGTTGGTGGAAGTACCAAGAAAGACCCCCTGGAGAAAAATAGTTCCGAATCGGGTGTATAGATGACCCAAACAACTGATGCAATGTGCCGTGTGTGATGATTGGCACCATCCACATATCCTACACATGCTAAGGGTAATGATGAAATCTACATTGCGAGAAGAATGCATGAGACAAATACTCCAATAAATAAAAAAAACAATCCAATCACATCAAAAAAGGTAAGAAAAACTTATGAATACATAAAATTACAAAGCACATGCCCAGTGCAATACTAGGCACAATACTTTTTCAGATAGAGCCCATATGTGGGCTCCTTGAGTGGGATTCCATCTTTAGTCCTGCAGTTCATATGCCTCCATGGGGAGGACTTTCATTATGACATAGGGACCTAGCCAAATGGGTCGAAGTGTGCATGCCTCCAAGAGGTTATCTTTTGGATGATAGAGCGATATGAAGTCACCCTCTTGGAAAGAACAAAACCTAACCTCTTTCACAAATTGGGTTTGTACCTGCTCCTTGTGAGCTGCGAGTGCCAAATTGGCATCTTGATGGGTTTTATCCAACTATTTGAGGTATAGTAGACATTCTTCTTTGGCAGTGGGGCCGAGCATGGGTTCAACGGATATTTCGAGGGAGGGAATTGGCCACCCACTTCATTTTTCCTCATCGTAAACTTGGATCTCATGCGTGAAAAGCGACAAATTAAATTCGGGCATTTCCTCATGAGACAAAACAAATTCATCATGGAATTCCTCATGTAGGCAGGTGGAGCTTGCAATTTCCTCAGGACTGTAATCTGCTTGAATCTGTGTGTCTTCCACGATGCCTATCATGACTGAAATATTTATGGGTAATGACCTAGAAGTGTCGTCCATATTTTCTTCCACCCCCAAAGTTTGGATGCTTGTATAGGGTGGGGAAATGATTTTGTTTGTGGTAGAGGATAGGATTTGAAGAGGCATCATGTCTGAATTAGATGTCGGACCCCAAAGATAACAATCCTACCAATGTTGCTCTCCAAAACTCATGATTTCTTGAATGACTTCGTCTATAGGTATGAGTTGAATAAGTGGATCTAAAGGAGGAGTGGTTATGGGAAGTGGGGTGATACTGTCGGCGATAGCCAACATGACCAGAGATGTGGATGTGGATTCAATGCTTTGGTAGGCTGATTTAGTTGGTGACAGTGGCATCTGGTCTCCAAATGTGTCAAGGTCTGAAGGCATAGTTAGGATCTAGGGATCGGTCAGTTCATGAGGAATTGATGAAAGCATGTTGACCGATTGTGAAACCTGCAGCATTTGAAGAGGAAAACAACCCATCAGGGAGGAAGCCTTCAACAGACCGGTACTTAAACCAACATAGCAGTCAGTTCCACCTCATACTAAGGGTACAGAGCCACTTGGTAATGGTGCATAATCGGGGGTGCAGAAAGACAACTGATCTGTTGTAATGACCTTTCCATCCAATGGGAATAGGATGATACAAAAGACAATGGATATGATGGTCATCATGGCATATGTCCAACTGCGACCCAACAACACATTATAGTCGAGTTTCTTGTCCACGACTTCTACGTCCACCATTACTTTTTTTCCGAGTCAAAGTGATGGGAAAACTAGCTAGGTATATTTTTGGGACAAAGGTGTGACCATCAAAAGCTTTAAGGGGGTTCGACGGTAGGGATATGGTTGAGGAACCTAAGGCGAGCCAACATGAAGCCGACATGACGCAGGTTGAAGCACATTTGTCGATGACAGTTCAATGTATACCTTTACCTTTCGAAGTGATATGCACCTGAAATGCAAGCTGGTAGGAAAGGGGAGGTTTACACTTGTCCATGTCGAAAATAGCAAGCATGGAATCCATAGGGTCAATACCCCCGATAGCCGAAAGCAAAACTTTCTGTTCGGTGGGCATGCTTGTAATACTTCGAGCACCGACATAGCCGACGACGCTTGCGCCAAATCCTCTACAATGTTGTAGTGTTGGGTGGCACGTTCATGTGTATTGTGCATTGTGCGTCGAAGTGCCCCTTTAGGGGGTCAAATTACAAATTCCTCAACCGGCCTTTTGATATGCAGCTTGTTGGGTGGTGATGGGTTTTAACCTAAGGATGGTTCTACTGCTAGAGTGATAGGAGCTCCATAAGATTTGGCTCTTGTGGCGAGTTCTACCATTTCAAATGTGTAAACGGTAGAACTTCCTTTACCAGCTAAAGGATGTTGCGAACTGTTGCTACCGCCTGATGTGGGTTGTGGTTGGTTGGCAATGAGATTTTACTGCTGTTGAGTAGGAAAAGGATTTCTAAGGACAGCAGGTGCCTTACCAAAATCTCTTTTGGCAAGGTAATTTGTGCATTCTTCCAGATGCAGACAACGCTAGGTTATGTGGGCTTCAAGACAGAGTTTGCACGAATATTTGGTGCCTTTATCCTTTTCCTCATTAGTAGGCACAACGACCTTCTGTTTTGGGTTGGGCTACTTAGATGACTGCTCTTCAGAAGGAGTGGTCTTGTTCTTATTCTTCTTGTTCTTGCCACCGGATTTCTATGTAGACTGTACAGAGTTTATCGCAGTGGCAGGAAGAGCAGTCGCTTTGGTCGAGGGGTCCACTACCAGCTTGGCAATGGAACCATTGAGTTGTTTTATAGTGACCCCAGAGGTTGCACTAACAATCTTGTCGGCGTGCTGGTGAGCTCCAGTATTTTAGCAATAATGCTACAACTCCTGGAACTCCCTTCTTTAATTTTATCAACCCGGTAGTTCGTAACAAACTTGGAAGCGACGGTGCTGTATGCACAAGTACTAGCTCTTGCCGCAGCTGTCACTTGGTCAGCTGGCACAAGTCCACTAGGAGCTTAAGCCAACTTCTATGAGCTCTTAGAAGAAGCTTTTTAATTGATGGATGAAAGCTAACTCGAAGGAAGCTAATCTAATTACAAAAAGGAACTGAAAGCCAAAAAGAAACGCAAACCCTAGCAAACCCTAATTCTACCAGCTAGTCCTACTGACGCAAAGGAGAGCATGCAAACTACTAAAAGAGATGCCATTACTTCTATGAAGGTAAAATACATGTGTCTAGACTACCTCTATCTGAAGAAAACATCTTTTTGTATTTTTGTTTAAGTTGTTGGAATTATCATGCATGTGCTTCTAACTATTTTTGACTGTGCAGAGGTGGATCAAGGAGGAGAAATGCTTGGGAAAGGTTGGGAAGGTTCAGAGAGGGTCTAAGGGGTCCCTAACACCCTTCCAGAGAGTCTCACAAAGTTTGGCTGCCAAGAAACCGTGTTTATGAGCTTCTACAGGAAGTCTGCAGGGGTTCTACAGGATGTTCTGTAATTCTTCTACAGGATGTTTTGAAATGGGATTTTGGAGCATGGATGGACGGAAAAAGATGGAGGAATGAGTATGGAGGTGAAATAGGGGTTTGAAGAGGTCTAGGACTTGGAGGATGGAGTTGAGGAGAAGGTGTGGATGGCTGGACTTGTTCCAAGAAGACTGAAGTAATGTTGCACAAAAGGTAGGGTTATGAGGGCAGTATGGCAACGTGAGGCAAGAAACCAAGTTAGGAGAGGGAGAAGATGGGTTTGAGGGAGTCTGGGTAGATAGGGAAGTGGTACAGGTGCTCTGCAATTTGTGTTTCCAACTGAACCAACAAAGACATGCAAGAAAACAAAGATCTAGTTATGCTACCCTAATATGATCTAGCTAACAGTAACAAGAATGGACAACAGCTTTATTTGCAAGGAAACCATGTATATTAACTATGCAATGAAGCATTCAAAGATCTGAACATGTAACCAACTTCTGCAAATGAAAACCAAACACTAATGATTGCATGGCAAAGCAAAGTCAGTGTTTTTGTGGGCAGCAAGGTCACCTTTGTCCCAACTCACGATCCCACTGAGGGAGAGGTAAGATCAGAGGTGCTTGAGCCCCTTTTTCCAAGGATCCTTTATGTTATTAATCTATCCAAATCAATCTGAACATGAAAATCTACTTTAATCATCAAAAGCAACCTAAATAACACAACAAGTTTTAAATCTAAATAGCAGATTTTACTCTAAGAATGCAGCAAAGACACATAAAGGTAAACAAAGGAGGTACTGGGTGCTTGAGATGGGCCCAACCCCAAGAGCTACAGCCTCCTAAGAGAGATTTAGAGCTGGTGCAAAGCTGGATTCATCTTTATTGATCAAGAAATGAAGAGTTACATCAAAACTGTCCACAAGGAGAACTTGAAAATGAGCTGACAGCAAAACTAATCTATTGCCTAAAAATCGAACTACAAAATGGCTACAACAAGACTATGAAATGACTAACTACCAGCTAACCCCAAATGAGGCCCTAAGCCTTCTTATTTATACAAATTGAGGACCCCAACAGTCCTCCTAAAATTTAGGGACTCGGCTGCCCAAAACTTGTAGTCAACAGCAGTCCTACTTGACTTGCTTGGCTGCCCTTGTGCTAATTGATTTGGTGGCCTTTGAACTCCGAGCTGATGGTGGAGAATTCGAGGTAAGGGCCCATAAATGAAGGGGACACCTTCCTACAAATCCTCTCCCTTGTTCTTCCCACGAATTTGGCTGCCAAGTGCTCATTAAGACCTTCAATTTTGTCTCCAAGTTGACCAAAAAGGCTACACAAAGCACCCATTAGACTTGTTGGCATAATGACTAACCAAATTCACTCTATTAGCATAAATATAATAAAAAACATGCAATAAACTAATGAGAATGGTGGATTAAGTCAAATTAGGAGGTTGAATGAGCCCAAATAATTATCCCTTTTTGGGGCTCATCATCACCCCCCTGCTGAAAGTGTTGCTCATCCTCTGAACAACCAATCTCTCTCCTCATCTTTGATGGCCCTGGTGGCCTCCTTGTCATGCCAAGCTTCTGAAGTGATGTCCTCTTCTCTGTCATGAAACCATGCTTCTTTGCTTCTTCCCACTACTTGCTCCTTTTCCTAAAGAATTCTCAGCTTTTGTATGATTGTGCAAGTATATTCAATCTGATGGCAGCAATGGTGGCAAAAGGAGATGAAAGCAATGGAGGATGGAAGAAAAGAGTGGTTGCATGTCTCCTCAACAGTCTTCAATCTTCAAATCCCTCTCCATAATTGATTCTAGCCTACCCAAAGGCTTCTACAGGATGTTTCTGGTAAAAATACAGAACTTCCTGTAGAAAGTCCTGTAGCTGAGTTCTGGCTTCCTGTAGAAACAGACAGCACCACTGTATCCTGATTGGCTATGGGTGATTTTCCTTTCAGCTTGGCTGTGGCTACCTTGAAGGTGCCCTCACTGACGTGGACTTTTTCAGTCCTTTCCATTCTACTCTGTAGTCTTTTCTCCCTGGGTGTTAGTGTGGTTTTGTCCCCCTCTGTTTTGGCAGCTTGGTTTAATGCCAATGTTCCAAGCACTGATGTTGTTGGATACATCTTCAGGGTTGTGCTTTCTGGGCTTGTCACCAACTTGTCATCATTTTCCTTGCCCCATAATACAATATACTGTCCTGCTATTACTAGAATTGCTCCCAGCAGACTTCCCAGATAATATTTCACATGAAGGATTAGTTGTTCCAACATTGCAACAATTATGGTTGAAGATGGATTGAACATTGCAGCAAAGACAGGTCCCTTCAGACGGATACAGTAAGTCTGTACAAACAAGGCAAATGCAAAGCATAATACTCCCTGCATATTATGGGCCAATATGATCAATGACGATGTTAAGAATTTCTGTACATTATTAAAACGAAGATGCGGTGCTCACAGAGTATATGATGCTGAGAAGCTGAATGTCCCACTTTAGCCTCCAAGAAGAGGCCTTTGGCTCAAAAATTAAAGCCACCACAGTGCACTGTAGAGTTCCTTGCAGCATCGTGAGAGCTGTTAATGAAATTTCTGCTGGATATTTCTTAACAACTGGAGCCTAAAAGGTAAGCCATCCAGACCAAAATAAACAGCTGGCAAACAGCATCAGTGCTCCAAGCAGCCATGTGTTATGAAGAACCCTATTGAGCCTAATGAGAATAGGGCCCTTGTAGAAGGTCATAATCATTGCACCACCCACACATATAATGGTTCCTACAACTTTGGCTTGGCCATATTTACTCCTGATATCAACTTTCTCCAGTCTAAAAGTTGTGGCCATCCCAAATGTGACAACAGGAACCAGGTTTGACGTTACAGAAGCAAATGTAGCGGAGATGTAATCTAGGCCAGCAAAGTAGAAATTCTGAAATAGAGTGGTCTTACCCAGCCAGTGCAAGCACAAAGATCTGCCAGAAGATGGCACAGGTCTTTGCAGGGCGTTGGTTTCTTTCAAGAAAAAAACAAAAGGAGAAATAACTACTGTAGCAACAACCAGGGTGTAAGCTACGAAAAAAGAATGACTCATTCCTTCGTCCAGAGCAACTCTGGTAATGATATTCATGCCGGCCAGGCGGACTTGAACTGCAATCTCAGCTAAGAATGTTGCAAATGTAAATTAATTAGCGAATGGTGAGAGCATTTCAAGGATGAGTTCGATTGGCTGTTTATGGAGGCTTCCACTGATGGAGGGTGAGCTGGCTAAGTGCACGTTGGCCCCATGCAAACCATTGGTCCCCACTGTAGTGTAATTATGAACTGTAGTTCTCTGCCTATATTCACTTCCATCAATTACGTTGGATTTTAAACAACCACCACTACCTGTTTTCAATTTTCTTCTTGAGATGGCTGAGCACACGTGTTGATTTCACCCACCGAGCGCTGTTCGAACTGGACGAGGGTGGCCAGTTAGCTGGCCACCGATTTTTTTAATCCCAACCATCTCATTTCTCATGCTGTTTACGAATTACATTCATGCAAATAGAGGAACGAGTTTAGTCACGTACCTGCAAGTCGTGTGTGGTTGCTGTGAAGTGCTGAGATCTTTCATTTGCTGCATGCATTTGTTTTTGTGATTGCATGTGGCTTGGCTGCTGATTTTTTGGTTTTTTTTTTCTTGTGCAGGTGTCCTCTGGCCAGATCTAAGCTCCAGGCATTTGTTTCCACGTTCAAATCTGCACATTCAAGCTGCTACTGCTGAATTTTCACAAGACCAGAACTTGTTTTCGCCATTGCTCCCAAACGGTAAACCGGATCGATCTGAAACTTGTTGAGCACGTTCCTATCATCATTATGCATCTCCCATAGAAAAATTGCGATCAATGGATGCACAGATTTCAAGAAAATGGAAAATGGCTGAAGATTTCAGAGATCAATTTCTCAGAAACCGTGCATCGAAATTGGCTGAAACTGCTTGGGTAGGTTACTATCACCCATATGCATCTCCCCATGAAACAGGTTTTGAAACGGATGCACGGATATGGAGAAAATGCAAAAATGACTGATTGTGATGGAGGATGATTTCTTGGAAACCGTGCACCGGAATGGGCTGAAACTGCTCGAGCATGTTCCCATCATCCCTATACAATTCTCTGTAAAACGGTTTTTCAAATGGATGCATGGTTTTCAAGTTATGGAAAAAACAAATTTTGTTCTATGTATTTTCTCTTCAAATCATTTTGCAAGTTTTTGCATGGAAAGAAAAACTGAGCTTGGGCTGTGATGCAGGTATGGAGATGATGGAGGAGGAGTTTGAAGATTGCAAGAGGACTTCTAAACCCTTGAGGAAGCTACCAAGTTCGCCAAACCACCTTTTTGAAATCCATTTCTAGCTTCCTACAATTTCTACAAGAACTTCCTGTAGAAGCAAAATGAAGAAGCACAATGAGGTGGAAAAGATGATGGAAAAGGGTGAGGAATGGGAACATGGATGCTTGCAGGCATAACCAATGGATTCCAAGCTTTAGATCCCCTTCCAAAATCGAATCTGGCTCGCTTGAAGGTTCTACAGGATGTTTCCTGTAGAAATATAGAACCTCCTCTAGAAGGCACAAAAACTCCTTTTTCTTTGTTTTGAGTGATCCTCCTGACCTGCAATGTCATTGCTGCAACCTGAAATTATTCAATGGAAATTAGATTTATTTTTCTTTTTCTTTTTCTCCTTTTTTTTTTGAAAAACAACTAGGGCGCCTCATGGAGGTTTTCACCCTAATTGCCTGGCCTGGGCGCCTCCAAGGGAGGTTTTCACCCAAAGATCTTATTCTCTTTTCTCTTTTCTCCAACCCATTGACCGCCTCATGGAGGTTTTCAATCAATGAGCCAATCTAAGGCGCCTCCGAGGAGGTTTTCACCTTAGATTTCTATTTTCCTCTTTTTTCATGTTTTTCTTTTTTCTTTTTTCTCTTTTTTCCTTTTTTTTTTCTACCCTACCCTACTTGAAAAACAAAATCATTTTCAAGTATAAGAATACTTCTAATGGAGCCATGTGCACATAGAGATTAGAGAAAAAATGATGTGAAGGCTCGAAATGCATGCTTGGACAACTATCCGGACTTTAGAGACCAAATGATCTGACTTTGAAGGGATCAAACATAGCTGAGGAAGAGAGTACCGCTGCAACTTAGTGACCGTCTGAAACCATATCTCAATATAGCTTTGATATCCATGGTCCTTTTGCTGATCTGGATCATTCTTCATGTCACCTTCTATCATGACCTTCTCATCTTCCTCTTTTTGCTGATCTTTCTCTTGAGTACATGGAGGATTTGATGGTAACCATGAGGGAACTCTCTCGATCTCTGATTCTGATCTCTTCTCTTCATCAAGTGCAGCCCATGGTTCTTTGATCTCCTCTTTGGAATCTTCTTTTTCCTTTGGTCCTTCAATGTTGTCAATATAATCTCTATTTTGCAACACTCTTCCTGAGCTTTGGTGAACATCATTGAGCTCAAGAGGAGTAATTTGCACATGTTGTGCCTCAGCTTTGCAATTGGGTTGAGCTGCTCCATTGCATGGTTTTGGAAATGGTGGTACGGGTAGTTGAGTGGAGGTGTGTATTTGAGATGGATGCGGATGGGGTTGTGGTTGGGTAGGCATTTGGGGTTGCCTTGGTGGAGGAGGAGGCGATGGTTGTGGACGAGCAGGTGGTGGAGGAAAAGAAGTGGGAGGAGTGTTGTATTGGGGCCTCCACCCCTGATGAGGTGCATTCCACTGAGGCTGTGGCTGAGCATAAGAGTGAAATGAATGAGCAACCGGTTGGGCATAATATGGATCTGTGAAGGAACAAGGAGGAGGTGTGAACCAGGAAAGATGAGCAGGGGGACCCCAAGAAGGCATGAAAGTGGCTTGATAGGGGTCATAATAGGTCTCGGATGTCCCTTGTAGTTCTTGCTGGTAAGCTCTAGGTCCATGCGGCCTCCTTTGGTTCATATAATATGGTGATTCAGTGGCTCCCTTAGCTCTCTGATATGCAGCTTTGATTCTGGGTAAGGAAGGGCACTGATCTGTAGGATGGTATTCTTCACAGATGAAACACACTTCTAGGGAGTGCATTGGACATTCGTTCCTAGGATGCTTTCTAGTGCACCTGGGACAAAAGATGACCAAAGCCCTCTTGGCTTCCTCTTGCTTCTTTTGGATCCACAGGGTATCCAATTGCATGGCAAGAAACTGCCTCATATCACTCTTGAAATCTTCTATCTGATCTTCAAATTCGTCTTTGGACAAGGGACTGCTCCCAACATTTCTGCTTGTAGCCATTTGCTTCAGAGGAATGGTTTCTTCTTCTTCTTCCCTTGAGGTTCTTCAAATATGTCTTGCTGTCCACCTAAGGGTTCTTTAATCATAGCCATCGAAGAAGAGAGAATGTTGGCTGTGTAAAGCAGTGGGGGCATTCTGCAATCATTTTTCTAACTTATCTCTACTCCTACAAGGCATGAAATGAAATCTTTTTGGTTGAATTTTGCTTTTTCTACTTCTACCTGCAAAACTGAAATAGATTGAACTGCAACTAACTATCTTGCTAAAATGAAAATGTGGAATTGAAATGAAAGCGGGAAAGGACTAATCTATTTTGCTCAAATGAAATTGCAGGAATGAAATGCTAGTCTACGCTTGCGGAATTGAAATGCTAGTCTACGCTTGCAGAAACAAAATTGCGGAATTGAAATGCTAATCTATGAAAGCGGGAAAGGCTAATCTACTTTTGCATAAACGAAATTGCATAATGCAAACGAAATAAACTACTTAGAAGAAGATTGTAGTGGAAAATAGAAGAAAAGTGGCAATCACCAATACTCTGACGCTTCCCCGGCAACAGCGCCAAAAAGATGGTGAGCTCCAGTATTGTAGCAATAATGCTACAACTCCTGGAACTCCCTTCTTTAATTTTATCAACCCGGTAGTTCGTAACAAACTTGGAAGCAATGGTGCTGTATGCACAAGTACTAGCTCTTGCCGCAGCTGTCACTTGGTCAGCTCGCACAAGTCCACTAGGAGCTTAAGCCAACTTCTAGGAGCTCTTAGAAGAAGCTTTTTAATTGATGGATGAAAGCTAACTCGAAGGAAGCTAATCTAATTGTAAAAAGAAACTGAAAGCCAAAAAGAAACGCAAACCCTAGCAAACCCTAATTCTACCAGCTAGTCCTACTAACGCAAAGGAGAGCATTCAAACTACTAAAAGAGATGCCATTACTTCTATGAAGGTAAAATAAATGTGTCTAGACTACCTCTATCTGAAGAAAAAATCTTTTTGTATTTTTGTTTAAGTTGTTGGAATTATCATGCATGTGCTTCTAACTATTTTTGACTGTGCAGAGGTGGATCAAGGAGGCGAAATGCTTGGGAAAGTTTGGGAAGGTTCAGAGAGGGTCTAAGGGGTCCCTAACACCCTTCCAGAGAGTCTCACAAAGTTTGGCTGCCAAGAAACTGTGTTTATGAGCTTCTACAGGAAGTCTGCAGGGGTTCTACAGGATGTTCAGGATTTCTACAGGATGTTCTGTAATTCTTCTACAGGATGTTTCGAAATGGGATTTTGGAGCATGGATGGAGGGAAAAAGATGGAGGAATGAGTATGGAGGTGAAATAGGGGTGTGAAGAGGTCTAGGACTTGGAGGATGGAGTTGAGGAGAAGGTGTGGATGGCTGGACTTGTTCCAAGAAGACTGAAGTAATGTTGCACAAAAGGTAGGGTTATGAGGGCAGTATGGCAACGTGAGGCAAGAAACCAAGTTAGGAGAGGGAGAAGATGGGTTTGAGGGAGTCTGGGTAGATAGGGAAGTGGTATAGGTGCTCTGCAATTTGTGTTCCAACTGAACCAACAAAGATAAGCAAGAAAACAAAGATCTAGTTATGCCACCTTAATATGATCTAGCTAACAGTAACAAGAATGGACAACAGCTTTATTTGCAAGGAAACCATGTATATTAACTATGCAATGAAGCATTCAAAGATCTGAACATGTAACCAACTTCTGCAAATGAAAACCAAACACTAATGATTGCATGGCAAAGCAAAGTTAGTGTTTTTGTGGGCAGTAAGGTCACCTTTGTCCCAACTCACGATCCCACTGAGGGAGAGGTAAGATCAGAGGTGCTTGAGCCCCTTTTTCCAAGGATCCTTTTATGTTATTAATCTATCCAAATCAATCTGAACATGAAAATCTACTTTAATCATCAAAAGCAACCTAAATAACACAACAAGTTTTAAATCTAAATAGCAGATTTTACTCTAAGAATGCAGCAAAGACACATAAAGGTAAACAAAGGAGGTACTGGGTGCTTGAGATGGGCCCAACCCCAAGAGCTACAGCCTCCTAAGAGAGATTTAGAGCTGGTGCAAAGCTAGATTCATCTTTATTGATCAAGAAATGAAGAGTTACATCAAAACTGTCCACAAGGAGAACTTGAAAATGAGCTGACAGCAAAACTAATCTATTGCCTAAAAATCGAACTACAAAATGACTACAACAAGACTATGAAATGACTAACTACCAGCTAACCCCAAATGAGGCCCTAAGCCTTCTTATTTATACAAATTGAGGACCCCAACAGTCCTCCTAAAATTTAGGGACTCGGCTGCCCAAAACTTGTAGTCAACAGCAGTCCTACTTGACTTGCTTGGCTGCCCTTGTGCTAATTGATTTGGTGGCCTTTGAACTCCGAGCTGATGGTGGAGAATTCGAGGTAAGGGCCCATAAATGAAGGGGACACCTTCCTACAAATCCTCTCCCTTGTTCTTCCCACGAATTTGGCTGCCAAGTGCTCATTAAGACCTTCAATTTTGTCTCCAAGTTGACCAAAAAGGCTACACAAAGCACCCATTAGACTTGTTGGCATAATGACTAACCAAATTCACTCTATTAGCATAAATATAATAAAAAACATGCAATAAACTAATGAGAATGGTGGATTAAGTCAAATTAGGAGGTTGAATGAGCCCAAATAATTATCCCTTTTTGGGTCTCATCACGTGCACTCTAGGGTGCTGACTGGTGGGAGGATTGCGGTTACCCGGAGCATAGGGGATTATGTTGTAGAGAGTGCCAGATTATGAATAAATCAAATCTAAGTGTTGGGCACAATGTATGGATTGGTCTTCTGTGACCGCACCACCTAGAGCAACATCTCTAGTGATTTGTGGTAGCAAGGACTTACAGAACTAGTTTGTTAAGAGAAAATCAGGGATGGGAGCTTTGACTAACCTCCACCTACATCTCCATTCATGGATATGATCAGAGATGTGGGTGGAAGTATCCTAATGAAATGAAGTAAGGAGCTCTGTCCTTGTCTCATAGCGGATAATTAACTGAATTTGCTTTAGGACCTCCATTGCTAAAGCGTCAAAGGTATTCACTGATGCACGTGGTAACTCAATATACCATTTCGCGGCATTGCCAGTGAGGGTGCAGGAAAAAAGACGTAACTAGACACTATCACCCACCATAGAGTTTGAAACACACCAAAGATAGTAGGTGGTGACATGGGTGCTCGGATCCTCCCCTTGTTTTCCGTTGAACTTTGGAATGTCCATCGGTATTTTATGTGGGATCGACAGCCATTGTAAGTTGTGGTAGATGGGGTCATTTGTCAACTTGTATAAGTCGGGAATATCCAACATTGCCAAAAAAAGGCAGATTGTTGGGTGCCCCTGACTCGGATGATGGTGATGACAGATGACCTGAGGAGCTCTATGCTCCTCCCATCGTTCGGTTCCCCATAGTGTACATAGGTTGCATGGTGTAGGAGTTGCTTTGTGGTATGGTGTTGTAGAGTGGATTTCCATGTTGATTTTGATATTGGGGTATGAAGTTGCCCCTAGTATAAGTGGTGCCCCCTTGACTCATTTGAGTCTGTGAGTAGGGTGCCCTCAAGGATTGGTTGGGAATCCCTTGTGGACTCCCAACCAACACAAGACTAACCATATGGCTTTGATTGATAGAGGGAACACTCATGTCAATCAGCGACAGTCCATGCATGCCTGAGAACGAAGGGGGAACTATGATATTCCCCACCAGCATGTGCATATTGAGAACCGCCCCAGATATCTAAATCTGGGGGTTGGAATTGTACATTGGCAACCGACCTTGTTGTCGGTAAACTAGAAATACACCCATAGTGCCGCATTGAGTGTTATATGGAGCACTATATGTGACACTAGTCGAAGGTATGCTTTGTGGCACCATAGGAGTGGAACCTGGCATCTGTTGGGTTCCACTTATAGTGGGTGTTATGTAAGTTACCATACCAGGGACAAACAAGATAGCGAGATTCCACGTTACTAGTGTTGTGATGACCATCGACTGGGGAAGTGGTAGATGACCAACAGTGTCTCTATAATTCCACAACCCTTGAGGTGTCGACTAGATAGATGGGAAAGTTCCACCTAATGAAGAAGGAAGTACAGGTACCACGGGAGCAATGATAGGATCTGATTGATTTGTAAGCGGAGTGTTAAAATGAGGAATAAAATCCTTCCGTGAAGAAATATTCTAGCAAACTAGAATCATCAGTCATCCACACAAATCTTGTGTGCGATTTAGGAGACTGATTCCTCGACGATGAGGAATCTGAGTCAGTGGAACTCGGCGGATCCTCCATAATGAGTGGAGGAAGTCCTAAGAATCATCTAGATTGACGATGAGGGCCGGATGTAGCCACAGTGACTCCTAAGTTTTATGAAATAGATTTTAATGTGATATTCTTTAAAGTCTTGAAAATGATAGCACTCAGGTACCTAAAAAGAAAAAATACACTAAATATATCAATTAGTAAACAGAGGGAAATTACCTTGTCTGATAAGCGCCGATTACTGGAGATGAAACCTAGTCTCTTAATGAATAATAGAGAAGGATGGCCAAATGTATGGTTACGATTACTTTTGAGCTTCACTCCAACCTTAGATTGAGGGGCCAAGTACTCTCGTGAAGACGAGCACCCTCCAAAAAACTGAAGACAAAGTAGATCCGTCCATTTTAGGTACCAAGACAGCTCGTCCCAGTCACCTTGTGTAAATACCTAGAAGTTTTGGCCACTAGAGATACCTCAAATCATAGACATTACTAGGGGGGACATAGTTGTAGATAGTACGCTGTGTGGCCAGGATACCTGAGTCCTCGACTCAGTTCCGAAATCCCCGAAGGGACCCCCAATACATAGAATGCCCAAAGGATTTGTAAGAGAAGGTGAGCTACCTTCAATTACAGTTTGATGTTGTCTCGTATTTTGCTCCGTTGTTAGTGGAGTGGTCCTGGTAATATGAGTGCAGAAGGATTTTTCACTCGTTAACGACACTAGTTTTGATTTCCAACCTTGGGAAGTTCACTCACATGCTTATCCCAAGGTCCTAATCTAGGTAATGTTGGTTTGCTCAAGAAAGAGTAACTGATTGATTTTAATGTAAATTTTAGTGTACTTGATTATTTGTCTTCGGTAGGGGTGTTGACGTATGAATATGGTGAGACTCTTGACTCAATAAATCATGCAGAACAATGCTCTGAAAAAAAAAATTCAATTTCTTATGCAAACAAGTCTTATTCTACACATTCATCTTTTCACATATTCATGGATTCACCAGTGGCATCTAAAGCAATTAAACACTTGCATAACCAAAAAATTCTTTTCCCAATATTCCCTAACAACTACTGAGAACCGAAATGAAGCAGCTTACAACTATTTCGACAGAAGGATCAATACAATTTATCAGTCTTTATTTCAAAAAAAATGTATTTTAAGAGAGAAAAACTAAAACATTTTCTTAAAAATAAATTTTCAAGACACCAAATTTGTTAACATAATACTATTGCAGATCTTACTTTAGCCCCTGAGACAAGTTTCCCCCCCTTTTGGTCCACAGAATCTTCTGGAAAACATGGAAATGGGAGACTAACGCTCTGTTTCTTTGTAAACAGAGAGTTAGTTGGGCCACTAACGCTCCCTGTACACAGGCAGAGAGCTTTATAAAGCTCTGTGTAGACTGGAAACCTACGTTAGTGAGAGAAATAGCTCAAACAAAGGGCCTTTAGGATCAGTTTCTGAGGAGAATGCAAACTAGCAGGATGTAACAAGATAGATGGTGGATCAGAAAAGGATTTGAAGAAGTAGGAAGCTCTTAGAAGAAAGATAAGAACTGAGAGGAGTCCAGGTTGACTGGATACTAGATATATAGTCCCCAACAGAGTTGCCAATTCTACTATGGGGTAAAATGCACGGGATGAAAGCTACCCTCAAAGGCCTTCCTGGGACCTTTGATAGATTGTAAGATTATCTGCAAAAGCTACCAAGTTACACACATGTTCATCTATCAAACATAAATTGACAAGGTATGGAAAGAGGATCACCTTCGGTTCCTTGTAGATTTTCTTGGGGATCTCTATGCGGCAAGACAAATTCCTTCAAGGTCGACTCCAAGACAAGTCCTACAAAAAGGACAAGGATAACCAATCACAGCATACGCTCTTGAAAACTAATGTAAGAATCCACAATAAACATGTATTAGTGTATAACTTAACTACTCATCTCGACAAGCATCAGAATGAACAAATAAATGAACAATATCACTGACACTTTGGAGTAGGGAACACAACTGCAGTTCTATATTCAGAATGGAAGAGTGATTACAACCATCTGCTGTATCAACCTTCCTTACCCTTTCTTCCTCTCTCTCTCTACCTTTTTCAGCTAGCTTCTTCAACAATATGATAGTTCACAACAACTCTATGGGCTATCCTTCCAAATGCTCTGACCCTTTTGCAATGGCCCTCTCATTGCTTATTTAGCAATTGAATTAGGGCTGCCAAGCTCCTCCTAGAGTTCATTAGGGAAAAAGCCATGAACCTGCCCTATTTACAAGCTTTTTCCCATTTGTCTTCATTCTCAGAATGGAATTTCTCCAAATATCTTTATTTTTGGAGTTTCCTTTCTTTTCTTGAGAAAATTTAGGGATTTAATATCTATATATTCATGAGAAGATTCGCTGGCCTAACCTTTTGAACATCCCTTAAGTTCACTAATGCTCCTCCTGGTCTAACAACATGAATTAGCAGGGTGACTAATGCTCCTTTATTCTTGGTATCAAGCTTTATAAAGTAGGTTGACAATGTATAGAGAGCGTAAGTGTGGAGTTAAGGCCTGCAATTATGGTCTTTGCTTCAGTCATCTTGTCATTCACCTCTGAGTTGATAAGGAGGTCAATTTGTCCTATAACAGATAGGGTATTATCACAAGTTTGTTAAGAATTATGGGAGAATAGCAGCACCTCTAACAACATTATTGAAGAGAGATGAATTTTCATGGACTTCCGAAGGAACGAAAGCCTTTGAACATCTTAAAGAGGCAATGTGCCAAGCACAAGCCTTAGAGACGCTAGAATTCACAAAAACCTTTATTTTGTGTGGGGTGCAGGATCCCTCAAGGGCAATTCTGGGGCTAAAAACCCATATCTTGGTCTAATTTTGTAATCCAAATGTAAAGACTCTACATTTTGTGGTCGTGGAGTGTGTAGTTGTTAAAAGAGTCATAAGGTTGCCCACCCTTATTTTGAAAATGTAATGTCGACAGTAGAATATCTACCCATAGTCCACGAACCATGGGATTGTATAAATAGAGGCAAGCACTAAGTTGTTAGAGGCATTATGGAATAAGGGAATCAAGCAAGATATGATGCATGAGATATATCTCTGAGTAGAAGTCGAAGTTTAGGGTCATACTGTAAGTAGAGGCTTTGTAGCTGAGTGTGTAGAGGCCTAGAAGTCCGCAGTTGAGTGCGCGGACCCTTGCAGCTGAGTGCACAGGGCAGGGCGAGTCTATAATTGTTCGGAATTATCAATAAAGAGAAGTATTCTACAATTACTACGTCTTTATTTCCTATTTATGCATCAGTGATATTGGGTATAAATTTCACTTATAATGCTTATATGATGTGCGAATGTATGTAATTCTATTGGATAAGTGACTGCAAGTAGGAACATCTATTTACGTGAAGCTAACTAAGATCTGATAACAAAACACTTAGCCTAGTTACGAAGATATCATAGTTCCTTGCCCTAGCATCATGAAAGGACTTTTGGCCCTGGTTAGGACTACACAGAAGATGATTGTACCCTTTTCTGAAGCTACTGAAGGGAGGAACTGAGGGTTAAGCAACCTGTGCCAAGGCAGGTATAGCTGGAATAAAATGACATCACATCCATCTCAAGGGTGTAGAAACTTGGTTCCATCATTCCCCCATACTGCTTCGGGTGAGACTTCAGGCCTCACTCTACTGGTTGATGCCGAAAGGGCTAGTAGTGTAGGGATTTGTTTGGCTAACTAATGTTGAACCTAGGTCAGGCCCCCACAAGCCAACTCATGGTTCCATTTCTGGGATCGGTATCTACATAGAGATCTGCGATGTTGTATCACTAGAATCCAACTAAGAAAGACATTGAAGGCTAGTTGGACAGAAGGATTCATGAGTTCGGGGCAAAAGAAAAAAGAAACCTGTGACTGTCAAAAGAACAATGGTTGGACCGATAACTTTATATGGAGATCCACGAAATAAATTTTGCCTCTTCCCCCACTAATCTATATGAGTGGATTGCGAAGCTAGCAGATAGCCAAGGGAGGTGGAAACTTGACGGTCCTATTGTGTGGACCCTAAAGCTAGGGTAAAGGTTGGAAGCATTAGAGGATAAGATCACGCATGCTGTCGATCATTGGCTCGATCGTATCATGGGAGGATTTGTTACTTAATTCATAGTAAACACCACAGTCATCTATAGCGACGCAGAGCGATGATTTTTGAAAGGACCACGAGGTAAGTACGTAAAATCTTTGAATACTTGGATTTAAATGTTGTTGTGTGAAAAATGGGTTATGTAGCTACCTTGATGTTTGGGACTATGCGAAGCAGAAAAAGTTACAAAAACGAAAAAAATAAGGGTTCGGAGTATAGCCCCTTGATTTCACCTCCGTGAGGGGACGAAGAAGGGATAATGAAGGTCTCTCTACGAAGTGCTATTCATTTGATAAGATAAGGGTCTCCATGAATACCACCTCTGCCCACACCACCTCCATCTTCACCACCATCACCTCCAACTTCACTAGTACCACCTCCACCACCAACGCGATTCACTATGGCAATGGCAGTGAAGTTGCATTTGTTCAAAAGTTTGGGAAATGAGGATTCAGACTAATTCTGGTTCGTTGTAAGGGCTGTATGGGAAGCTCAAGGTGTTATAGATGACCATATAAAGAAAGTGACATTGATTAGTGCTCTGGAGGATCCCGCACTAACCTGATATATTAAGTACTCCAATGATAACCCGAATGCAAGAGTAGTGGACATCTAAGTAGCACTAAATAGAGAATTTGGCAGGCCTGAGTCCGAGTCGCAGTCGATTGTGGGATTCAAAGAAATCATGATGCAACTAGCTGAGACACCATGGGAATTGGATCAAAGATTGAAGTGTCAAATCCGCGAAGCCAATATGAATTTGACAGATGGACAACATCGTGAGTGGTTTGTGGCTTCGCTACTACCCCACTCAAGGAGCACATTGTCACAACAGAAACTAACAACTTAGGCAGAGGCATTGGAGATTGCCATGAGACTACATGAGACTCTGATGCAAGATCCTAATCTAAGAGTTCATCAGATCCATGCGTGGCTGTGGAATCTGTGACTTGAGATGCAAAGTATGAAGCAGGAAAGGACGGTTCAACCAGAGGTGCATGAGGAGGTATGGTGTTTGAAATGCAAGAGTCAGGGTCATGACAAAGATCATTTTCCGGTCTTTAAAAATTACCTTGCAGGAGGAGGACCGATGCCTTTAAGGCCAAAAGCTCAAGCAGGAACTAGCGCAATGCTTACTTTATGGTGCGCTATCTATTAGGTAGCCAGAAAACATGCCACGGATAACTGCCACTTGCTACAGAAGTATGTGAAAATATTGCAATAGATGTTCTACAACTTTTTCAGATCGGTATGACATGATGAGCATACCTGCAGGAGCTATGAATTGATGATGGATAGAAATCCCACCTATAGGGTTCAGGCTAAAATGCGGCCCCTTGACCAGAATGCAGGAATGGCGTTGACAGGATTTCAGGGGCACAAACAAGGCCAAGGTGGAGGAGGACCTGGTACAGGTCACAGACAATTGATTTGATACAATTATAGAGGGTTAGGACACTATGCCCATGATTGCACTAATCCAATGTGCTCATTGTGCAAGTATTACACGATGTTTTCTCATGAAACAAAAGATTGTCCTACGCTGATAGATAGGATACATGACAAAGGGGCGCTACCACCTCCCCCGACTCAGAACCTACAGATGATGAGGTCTGAGTCGTGCGAGGAAGACCTGAACATAAATATAGTGCTCCAGAGTGGAATTGTGATGGGGAATGACAAAGGGAACAACCGGAAGATAGTACATGGGTTTGCAAAGCCCCAATGAAAGAGGTCAAGTTCAATTTGGAGTGCGCTCGTGAAGCATTCATGGAAGCTAAGAAGAGCTTCATTGAGGCCTCCACTTCAAGAAGCAAGGATAAGCTTGAGCTGGAGCTGGATGCCTCTATGCTCACAACTTTCCTGGAAACCTCTATGAAATTACTGTGTGGTAGTAAGGTTGTGAAAGGGTTATAGGAACTTATCAATAGATGTGTTGGGACCACGCTAGGTTAACCACACGTAGTCCGCAAGATTAGAAAGCATAAGACAAGGATAGGACATGAAATGAGACTCACTGTGGAGATCGGAGAATACAAAATGGATCAAGTCATTCTAGATTTGGGATCAAACGTGAAAGTTCTACCAAAGCAAACATTGGAGTGAATGGGGAAACTTGTGCTGCAATGGTTTCCAATTCAACTAAGGATGGAAAATCAGTAGAAAATAATACCCATGGGGCGGTTGTAGGGAGTGACCATGGATATTGAGGGAGCGAGCACGTTGGCAGGTTTTGAAGTAATAGAGATTGTTGATGACAGCTGTTGGGCCGTTAATATGTCATTATTATTATCAATTTTTAACACCTGTTTCATCCATTTATACTCTTCCTTATCATTTCATTTATCATGATTTATATATAATTCCATTTTATAATTATTTATGCTCTAATGAATAAATATTATTTATTCTCCTTTATTTTTAATAAATTGATGATTATGCATGATTTTACCAATGATGGTTTATTAATAAATTGGTTGTAACATCACTCACCATTTTAGCCTCCAAAGATATTTTCCAGATTGAAGATTTGATCTCCAGCTCATCATTAAATGTGCCAACTCAGAAATTCACTGGAATAAGAAGTGACAATTTTGCATTGAACGGATCGGGAAAATAGAGAAGAATCTGGAAAATCCGAAACATGGGTTTTGTTTAGAACGAACCAAATTAGTTTTTCAAAGAGAAATTTTCCCACATTTGGCCCGTACTAAGAGAAATGGAAGGTTCTCTGAAGACATTTTTCTCATATTCACTCTGTGGCCATTTTCTAAATTATCTCAGCTGCAATGCCAAATTCGACGTATTCCTATTGAATGATTGATGGAAGGATATCTCAGATATGATCTTGCTTATCAATTTATTGAGAACAATAAAATTGTGTAATAGAAATCATGTTGTAATCATCTATGTTGTAATTGCTCTCTGCTCTCTCTCTATTTAAATGAAAACAAAGATGAGAGAATGGGATTGAGAATTAGGGATTCAGAATGATTGATTATTCATGATGGAATAGATTATGAGAGATTAAGTCAGTTGTTAACACTCAGGTTGTTCCCTTTGACTCCAAAGGGAATACGGCCGAGGTAACCACTAACCAATCTTTTAGCCACAGGTCCTAGCCTACCTGCAACTAGAGAGGGCTCTCTCTTTCTGATTTAGCTTTGTTTTGGTGTAATTTTAGGCTAGTTATGGTGCACAGGATTTTGTTTTGAATTTGTTGGGATGATGATTTCAGTCAGAACTGGTATGTTTTTGCAGAATAATCTAGGCCATTGGGCATGGAGTCGATGATGGTGAACTGCTGGAAATGTTTTTGAGGGAAAAGGTTATGCTACAGAGCCAGACAAGCATCTATGGAACAATTTTTCAAATCTATAATATGATGGGATGAAATCAGGGAGTGAAAGGCAGCTAAGGATCTTTCACTAAACTGATAGAGGGAATGGTGGGAATATTATCTAGGAGCATTTAAGAATTCCTGAACAACATTCATAATGATAGAATGAATACAAACATGAGCAGTTAAGAATTCATGTTTATGATTAATTCTGAAGAAAACACATTTAACAACAGAGATTGAGCAGAGGGTGTATTCAAACAATTCCTCAACTATTCTTTTTCTCCTTTGCTAAGCTAATGAAACATATATTTGAGTTAAGCAAACACAGAAAGACAAAACATGGTTTAGAATAACTTATTGCTCCATCAAACAACACAGGAATTTCGTAGCAGAACGCAAATCATCACTTTGACATCAAACAGTGCAGAAATCATGAACTCTTCCAACCATTTGTATTAGATAGTCTGAAAATTTACAAGACAGTGTCTCAGAGAGAAAATCACCAACCCCAGATACATTGTTTGGGGAGGTATATATACAAAAATTAGATACAAAATATATAGCTGATGAGTTAATAGCTCATAAATTCTATGCCAACCCCTGAGGAATTACAGCTGAAAGAGTAAATGCTGCAGCAAATATTTAGTGCATTAGCTGTCCATCTTGTCAGAAAGTTTTGACTTTTGTGACCAACTGAGTTGGATGGAGCTGCGCTGTCCAAAATCTGCGTTTTTCCCTTCTTGGGCTTGTTGTCCCAGTATTTTGCTGAGTCATTATTCTCACCCGCTCTGCCTATTGTCTTCATGCTACATTAAATTCCGTTGTCCTGAGGCTGACTAGAAGAGATAGAACCGAGATCATTGGGGCAAAATTTTCAGCATTGCTTGCCACCAATCTTGTTTAGGTAGTTGGTGTCTTCGTATTTTTATTATAGTTTCATCTGCCTCTGTGTACCTGTAAAAATTTGGTGGGACCTCAAACAAGTGATTAATTTCATTCTCAATGTAAAATAAATTTTCTAGCTTATCATAGAGGGTCTGCCCTGATGGAGGTCCTGCTTCTTCTGAAGTACTTGTGGACGCTATGATCTGATTTGAAATGAAATTGGTCATCCTGGTGGCATACTGCTCACGGGTGAGCAGTCTTCCAGCACCGGTCAGTAGGCTGGGCAATCCTTTGCCTTCAAATGCACCCATTCTTAGCTTGTAATCATCTACCTCAGCCTGCATTTCCTGACATTTTCTCTCCAAAGTTTGCACAAAATTTCTAAGGGTCAACAGCTTTTTGGTTGTTAAAACAGTATATGTTCTGCTACTGATGTCTAAGGCTACCAATTCCTCCTTTGTGTGAGTGTTCAGGAAATGTATCATCCTGCTAGCCTGCTCAGGCATATTTCCTAGTGCTGCTCTAGCCTTTTGGCTTTCAATTTGAGCTTGGCCTATTAACTCAATCTGCTCATGCACTGTTTTGATTGATTTCCACTGTTTGGTGATAGAGTGGTCAATCCGGGTCCACAAAATTTTCTTTATTTCAGCCAGAGTCTTCTCTAAATTCAGTTCCTTTTCCAAGGCCTTTATTCTGTCTTTCAGGGCCTTAATTTCTCTGGTCTGCTCAGCTACTGTCATTTTGGACTTGTCATATTTTGCTTCTAGCTCAGCCAATTTTTCTTTGGCTTGTTTAATCTCTGTTGCCTGAAGCTCCAGCTCCTTGATAGCTTTTGTCAATTCATCCATGCTTATGCTAGACTCAGGAGCTGTTGTTGTTGCCACTGCAACATCTGAAGTTGTTGTAGCCGTTGGAGGGGTCACTGCTACTTCTGTAGTTGCTGCAGTAGTAGGGGCAGTTTGAGGAGGCTGGGAGGTCGACTCTCCCTGCTTTCCTTGTAGTGCTCTCTCCAACTCCCCTTCCAAATAAATTACTCTTTGGTTCAGTTTCATCATCAAATCCAATTGATCCTCAGCTTCTTTCTCTTTCTGCAGTTCTCCTGTTTGAGGGTGCTTAGTAGGAAGCAATCTCAATCTCTTTTTCAATGCAGCAATATCATCATCCTTCTTCTTCATAAGGGCCCTCACACCCTTAGGATCCTTAGGATCATGTCCTAAGTCCACAATAATGTACTCCAATGTTTTGATTATGTTGTCTTTGGCTGTGGAGGACATTATTTCTAAATCAAGCTGAGTATTAGTGTTCCTCAGAGATTCCTTTAACTCATGGGCCATTGTGGCCTTGTCTACCAATGTGGCATAGAACATTTCCCCTGTTTGCTTATGCAATTCTATTTGATCCATGGGGTGAATGTCTTTTAACATAACCTCCAACTTTGTCCTAACATAATCTGCAGCTGACTGAGGCTGCTGAACCTTGGGTTTAAAATGGCTGAGAGTCATTTTTTCTTCTTTGATGTCATACGCTGCCATCAACCTTTCTTGCTTGGCAGGTGTTGCTTTGAGAAATTGGTCATATAACTGCACTCTTACCAGTTAATTTTGTGCCTTAATTTCTTTAAAGGTGGCCTTGATGCTAGTTGGCTTCTTTCTTTGCTGTGTGGAGGAGGACACCTCCATGCCATGATGTCTTTCCTGCTCTTGTTGAAAAGAGCTTGTAGCTATTTGTTGACTGTCTTCTCTATATTTCCTTGGGCTTCCAAGGATTTCTTCACTGATTTCCTCCACAAATGGAGAATCAATCTTTTGCCTCTTGGCTTCGGGCTACTGAGTGGACCCACTAGCAGGTGTGGAGTCATCTTGGTCTCGTTTTCTGCCTCTTTCCTCATGGGTAGTGTTACACTAAAATTTGTCACCATGACTATTTGCAGTCAGTATGGCTCCATCAACTGTCATACTGTCCTCCTTGGCAAGTCTTATACCTCTGCTCCTCATGTCAAACTCCAAGAAAGAGAGAAAGTCCTTAAAAAGTCAATATAACTCTCGTTACGCAGTTTCTCTTACCCTTACCTACGTGTACGCACCTCAAGTTCATAATACCTGCATACTTGTACGCTCTGTCTATAAAGGGGTGGGTGCGTACTCCTGTAAAGGTCAAAAGGCGCGAGTTTTACTTCAAAAACGTTACTTGTGGTCGATTCTAGAGCATTCTAGAAGATGGTTTGACGTGTATTGAGCGCCTCCAGATGGTTCATGCATCCCTATGAAAGAGGAACTTATCCCATCAAGAGGGGAGCTATCCCATTGAAAGAGGGGCTTATCCCATTGATGGTGGACCTGATTAACTTCCTCCAAAGCATTATAAATACAGGCATTGGGCCAGAGGGAGGAGAGGTTGAAAGCTGAACATTCCTAAGGGTAGATGCTGCTGAAATTAGGACTCCCTTATAGAGCTTGAGAGGAGAGATTCCAATCCTTTCTTAGCTTCATTTGGAAGTGGGTGAGCTGATCAAAGTAAAGGAGAACTCTTGCTGGACCCTGGGAGGGACCTGCACAACACCAAGGCACTGGTTGTAATGGTTTCTTTTGTTTCCAATTAATACAATTAAGTTCATTTTTCTCAAAAAGTTGTTATATATAATTTGTTTCATATACTCCTTGGTCTTTATGATGAATATGTTTTATTATATGAGTTATTCAGGTGTTATGTAATCGTTTGCTTGTTAGTGAATGCAGGCTTCAAGGAGAAGGAGGAGCTCATCTGGATCGGAGAGGCTTGGCTGCTACAAACAGCGTTGGACTAAAGGTATGCTTTAAACACCTGGTTGCTTGTATTTTAAATGCATATTTAGGGAAAGATAGTGCTTGATTGTCTTGTTTGTCACTAGAAAGCCTTAGCTTCTAGGGAGGTCAGTTTTGTCCGCAAAATTGACTCTTTCCGCATGACAAAATGGCGACTCCATTGGGGAATCCATGGATGTGATTGATTTCTCTTTTTATTGATACTTTGATTTGAGAAAAGTCGATTTCTTTCTGGTTTTTGACTGATTGACTGTGAATTTGGGTGGAATAGCTTAGGGTTGAGTTAGTTTTTATTTTTCTTGGTTTTGAGAGCAGTACGCACCCTCTGCGTTAAGCACAGTGCTTACCTGTACGCACTCTGGCTTTGTACACAGAGCATGGCCGCACCTGTGCAAACAGGCTGCCTGCGTACCCTGTCAAAAGTTGAGAAAATTCCATTTTTTCCTTTTTGCCTCTTAGATTTTGTTTATAGTTTGTTTATTTCTGCCCAGATCCATTGGTTACCTGTCAAAAGTTTTCATCTAAGCTCGTTTCATTAGCATCAAGGGTTTTAGTGAAGTTCATAGAAGTTCTAGCCCTAGGTTTGATTTTTGTATTGGTCTTGTAGTGACTTTGGCTTTAGAAGTTGTAAAAACCTTGGATATCCCTGGTCTTTTCAGTCTTCTTAGGAGTCGGACCTTTCGTAAAATCCACCTTTGTGAGAAACCTACCTTTGTGTTGTCTCTTTGCGGAATTTCGAGAAAGCTTGTTGGTTAAGCTGTGAATTTCATTCTTAAGAAAAAGAACAAAAGATTTTTATTTTTGTTTTTGACTGGTTTATGATTCTGCATGAATTAGTCCTTGGTTGAATTGTAACTAAGTAAAACATCATGGAATTATATTTTGTAGGCTTTTACCTCATTAGATTTGCTTTTAGGTAAATTTCTCTTAGATTTGCTTTTAGGTAAAATTGTTTTGATTTTCATAGATTTTTTAAAATTGATTTTTGTTAAGTAGTTTTACATGCTTTGTTAATATAGAAAAAATACAAAAATCTCTTTTGAAGGAAAGTTTGTTTTAGTAGCATTTGAAGTCTTTGAAAAGAGAAATGAATTTTCGTGCAAATAATTAGTGGTCATGTGTTGTGTGCTTTGGAAAAGATAAAGAGATTGTTTCTTTGATTTTCATTGCCACGAAAGTTGTCTTTATAAATTTTGCATTCTCCAACTCTCTTAGCTAGGGAATTCATTGAAAAAGAAAAGATAGTTTAAATCATCTTAGGTGCATCTTTTTTAGTGGATTTGAGTCGAGTCTACACACCATCAGTTTCATCTCCACTACCTTTTGTCCTAAAGAAAAGCCATAAAAATTAACGCTTAAAGTAAAATTAACTTAGTAACTTTTTATTTACTAGGGCTCTGAAACACCAACATAGATCAGGCTAGTGTCTTGGAGTAGGAAAGTAATTAACTCTCCAAGACAGCAAAACCAAACAAGTAGCTCATCTTGTGGTAGGATAAATCTAATAGTTACATTTATGCTCTGGGAAAGCTCCTCTTAAAGGAGAAGCACGAGATCGTGTCCGAACCAGTGAGGGGATCAATCCTCCTTCATTGGGAACGACGCCAGATACGCACGTACTACAAATGGTAAACCTCGGATTAACCATTGTCAAGGAGCCTGGGGTCACTTGTCGGTAAACCTTGGATTATTGTCAAGGAGCCGGCAAGGGGATTGAGCTTGTTACTCTACCCTTGCGTGCTATCGGATCGTAGACTGTTCCCCCAGGTATATTTGTTGCTGTTGGTGACCTTAGTGACCATTATCTTTAGGGTTCTACCCAAGGTGACGGTGGAGGGAAGATCCCACAGTACCTGGAGCAGACGTCGGCTAGACTCACTTGGATTTTCTGGGGGGTTCACTTCACTCGAGATGGTTAAAGTGGAGGAACTTGTGCTAGTCTATTCATTAAGTAGGTTGCCGGGGTAACTGTTCCACCTGCCACTTCTGTACTGAATTCTGCGATGTTGGATTTCATCACCAACTAGTGTTTTCGGTCCGGAAGGTTACTGTTTGTGTATGGTTTGACGCCCTAGATTCTTTAGGCGTGTGATTCAAATTTGTTTGTTTCTTTAGGGACTTTAGGCGGTTTTCTTTGAGATTTTACTTTGTTTGCGTGTGCAGTAGTTAAAAGTTTTTAGCTGTGGCTGAATTACCGAGATAGTCCCATAGACTTCGGGGCCAGTCTCCTGAGATTGTAACCGTGGCCGATTTGTTGAGGAAGTCCCGTAGACTTCGGGGCCAACCTCCTGAAGACGTCTCGGGTCATTATGAAGGTTTGAAAGTCCTCGTAACTCCTCGTGGTAGTAAAGTAGGTTCACCTGAAGAAGGAGAGTCTTCGTTGGTAGTTCATCCTGATTACCAAGCTTTAGAAACAGGTTATAATCCTGAAGCTATTGCAGTTTCCGAGCTTGCTGGTAGTTTTTCATCTACTAGTGATATAGGCGAAGAACCTGAGGTATCTGAACCTGTTACTCCAACATCGGGGTTAGTCTCTCCAACTTCTAGTGCTCCTGATTCACCTAGGGTAGAAAGAATCATCACCGAAAATCTTCCTTCTGGTTTGATAGCTATTGAAGAACTTGCTCCAGAAGAAGAAATAGGCATCCCTATCCCTGAAAATCAACCTGTTATTGATCTAAGGGAGTGTGAATCCATTTTTTACAGTCCACCTAGAAGTACTACTTGGTATCTTTCTTTAACTAATTATTTGGACAACTCAGGGTTAAGTTTTTCTCCACCTCGTGCTCCTTATCCACCTGGAGGTCTTTATACTCCTGTAAATATGTCTGGTCAGTCATCCATGTTTACTCAATCGCCTGAATCTTTTTTGTACGGCGGTCCTTCTGTTCCCTCTAGGTATCAGTCACTTTCTGGTACTTTTGCGGGCACATCTCCTCAACCCATTGAACATGGGTTATTAACTGGAAACAATGGTAATAAACCGTTGAGCGTAGGAGACATTTACATGATGTCAGGTTCAATTCCCAGTGCTCAACCTCAAGGTGGCCAGTTACTGCCTGGGGGGCAGCCTCAATTAACGCCTGGGGGGCAACCTCAAGGTACACAAATTGTGTCTGGGGGGAAACCTCAAGGACAGTATGTACCCGTGGTGCAGTACATTCCTCAATGTCAACCCCAGCCTCAATATCTACCCCAAGGTCAACCTCAGTATCAATTTATACCTCAAGGTCAACCCCAGTATCAGTACCTGCCTCAAGGGTATCTACCCCAAGGTCAGTACTCGAGTCAAGGTTTCCAGCCACCCCAAGGTCAATCTTATGTTCAAGGTATGGGAAGTGTACCTTTCAATTATCAATCCTACCCTCAATCCGGTTATGGATCTCAATATCCTCAACCTGTTATGGGTCAATACCCCGGAATGAACATAGTGTGGGATCCCTCGCAAATTCAACAAGTGTTGCAGCCAAGTGTACAGTTGTCATCTCAAACTGGACAACCCTTAGTTTCTGGTTCACCCCAGCAACCAGTCCAGTCTAATATTCAAACTACTGTACCTTCGGTAGTTTCTCAGTCTGGGCCTATTGCACCTAGTACTCCATCTCAAACGACTGCTGCAACTACCGCAACATCTGTTCAATCTACCCCGCTTACTTTTGGAGTATCGACAGCTCCGATTTCTACTGTCTCTGTAACCACTCCTCAGACATCTTTACCATCGTCTCGATCCACGATTCAAACTATGGTTCAGATGCCTGTAGGACAACCTGGTTTAAGTACGGTTGTCACTAGTCAACCACAATTCACTTATCAACCATACCAGGGACAGTACCAATACGGGCCTGCTGTCCAGCAGCCAGTTTACCAGTATCAACCGTATCCTGGGTACACTTATCAACAATCACAACAACCCCAGTACGGTCCGGTTAATCCTGGTTTTCCGGGAGGATACAATATCCCGAACGCGATTCCTATTCCTAGTTATCCTCGATATCCTCCTCCTGGGACTAGTATTGTGACCCAGAGTTTTAGGGATCCTAATCGGCAGTTACCGTTTATCGCAACTTTGGATTTACCAGACTTGTCATGCCTAACGAACGATCCAATTAATTATCTTCCGTTTTGGCCGCCAATGCCAAATAAGTTGCCTAGTGACATTCCCAAGTTCGAAGGTAAGTCTGGAGAGGACCCGTCGAATCATGTGATGACTTACCACCTCTGGTGTGCCTCTAATTCCATCTCGGATGATTCGATCCGCTTACGTCTTTTCCAGCGTACTCTCATTGGTCTTGCGGCCAAGTGGTACATCGAGTTACCACGGGCCTCTTTTTATAATTTTAGCCAGTTAGCTACCTCGTTTTCAACTCATTTTCAGTTGCCGGTCAGATATGATAATGGCACGGAGTTACTAACTTCATTAAAACAATCGATGTCCACATATATTTCCGATCATATTCATGAATGGAGACGTTGAAGGCGGTTAGTGAAAGTTTTTATCCCGGACTAGATCTTAGCTGAATGGTTTGTTAAATCATTGTTACCGAAGATTACTAAAGACGTAGCTAAGGCCGGAGTAGTTACTGAGGAGCAAGTGATTGCTCAAGCGCAATACCTTGACTTAGTTTATACTCAGTCAGGTACGTTACACGAAAAGATCCCAGATCTTCCTAAGTCAAATCAAATCGCTGTTGCTCCTTCGGGATCTCATGCTGCTGATGGCATGATTGGTACGGTGAACACTAAAAGCAAGAAGAAATCCTCAAAGAATTCTTCTCCTATTATAACCTTACCAGACTCCCCGACAGGAGATTCTTCTGCTGAAGTTTCCGCTGATCTTCACGCTGTAGAGTCATCTACGACTAAATCAAAATCCGGTGGGAAAAAGAAAGGCAAGAAGAAGAATAAAGCAGACAAAACTCCAAAGGAGAAAACTGAAAAGTCGGAAACCAATGACGAAAAGCACAAACCTCGTTATCCTTGTCTTATTTGTGAAGAGGATCATTTTACAAGAGATTGCCCTCATCGGGCAGAGGTTGTGAAAATCGTCAAAGGTTCACCAACTCCTGTTTTTTTGAAAGATCCATTTCCAAAGCAGGAGAGTAAGATGATAGGTTCTTCCTTGAGTGCCAGTGAAGAACCCATATTGATGATGTCTCATGTAAGGATTGCGACTTGATCACAAGATTATGGTAGTAAAAGTCCTGTTGATGGCAAAGAAGCAGAATCTTCTCATTCTAATCCATCAACCTCAGCTCCCGGTTCCGATCCACTACAGATCGAGAAACCTAACACGGACTTAGTAATCAAACCGCCCGCCAAGGGTATACTTCGAAAGTATGCTTTCAATCCACATGCGAGAGCGGCCCAGAATTATAACATTGTTGAGGACTTAGCTATTTCACCCTCAGCAATTACGGCTTTGGAAGTGCTGGAATCATGCCCAGCACAACGCAAATTACTTTTGTCGGCTATAGGAGCTGTTGATGTTCAGGACCCGAACCTGATAATCTTTGATCTAGAAAATAGTACACCGCATTTGCCTCATCAAATGGCTTTCCAGATCCCAGTGATAGTCAAAAACATGCCTATTCATCGGACTGTAATTGATGAGGGAGCTTCCACATGTATTATGTCGATACAGTGTTGGAGATCGCTTGGTTCTCCTTCACTAAATCAATCCCCGACAATTCTTAAGGCCTTTGATGGCCGTGGGTTTCATCCATTTGGCATTCTACAGGATTTGCCTATAGGGGTTGAAGGCAAAACCGTTAGTCTAGATGTGGAAGTGGTTGATGCCCCTCTAGAATACAACCTTCTCTTGGGTCGAAGTTGGTCTTACGCTATGACAGCGGTCGTTTCATCGGTCTTTCGAGTAATAAAGTTTCCACATAATGGAAAGATCGTAACAATAGACCAGCTGGCTTATTTTTCATCCGACCCAACCTCTTTAGAGAGTATTCAGCATGTCGGTAAAACGACTATCCCTTACAAGGATGTTGGAGTAGGATTAGTTAAAGATGCCGATTTACTGGGAACTTTTCCTTTTCCTCCAATCAATGCATTGTCTTCATTTGCCTCCATTCATATGATTACATCAGACACCATTGTTTATGACGATCCTTGGATCGTTCCTTCTGAATCTGAGATAGACTCATTTGGTGATGCTATGCCTTTGAGTCCATATGAAATTGCCTATGAAGCTGTGCAGTCTTTTACCGACCCGCGTTCAACCAAAATCGACCAAATGAATGTGGTCCGTGAGGAATCACTTTTCACATCAACCTCAGAGTTAATAGCGTTTCCCGAAGTTGTGTCATCTGACCAGCAACTTCGTGAAGTCCTGTGTGTAGACGATTTACCATGGGAAGATCTCCATCACAGATCTTCATTTTTACCTGAGGATGATCATTTTGAAAATGATTTCCCATCAATATTTACAGCTGAATATGTCAAAGAAGCTCAGAATCCAATGAAACATCTTGATTCAGAGCTGAATTTGGGAAGCATTTCTCGCACTATTCCCATTGACATTCACTCAAGCCTGGAATTGTTGAGAACATTCATATAGGTGCCTCGTGTACAGATGACGAAATTCAGACATACAAGGCCCTATTTCAAGAATTACGCGACGTGTTTGCCTGGTCCTATGAGGAAATGCCAGGAATTGATCTCGCGATTGTTGTCCATGAGATCAAAACTTACCAGACGCTAAACCCGTCCGGCAACGTTTGCGTCAGATTCACCCACGAAAAGCGGCTGCAATTAAAGCAGAAGTTGAGAAGCTGTTGAAAGCAAGTTTCATTTATCCGATCCCGTTAACGGATTGGGTATCGAATATTGTTCCAGTTAACAAAAAACAGGGAACAATAAGAATCTGCATCGATTATAGGGATATTAATCGAGCTTGTCCAAAGGACAACTACCCAACACCCTATATCGATCAAATAATTGATGATTGTGCCGACAGTGAAATATTTTCCTTTATGGACGGTTTTTCCGGTTACAATCAAATCAATATTCTACCTGCCGTCAACCAAAAACGGCTTTCATTTGTCCATGGGGGACATTTGCTTACTGCAAATTACCTTTTGGGCTTAAGAATGCCAGAGCAACTTTTCAAAGGGTGATGTCTTATGCGTTTCATGACATCAAACACATTGTGCAACCGTATCTCGATGATTTGCCTGCTCATTCATTACATCGAGCTGATCACCTTGTCCATTTACGAGCAATCTTCATGAGGTGTAGGCATTATCAAATTCGGTGGAACCCACACAAATGTTTCTTCTGTATAGAAGTGGGTCGATTACTAGGATTTGTAGTTTCAAAAGCCGGCATTCGCGTCAATCCCTCGAAGGTCGAAGCTATCATCAAATTGCCTCCTCCTTCGAGTCTTCGCCAACTCCAAAGTTTGCAGGGGAAAGCAAACTTTTTACGACGATTCATTTCTAACTATGCCGAGGTTACAGAAGGTTTTACCCGGTTGTTGAAACAGAACGCTCAATTTTCTTGGGATGAGATAGCTCAGAAATCTTTTGATGCACTCAAGCACGCGTTGACCCATGCACCATTGCTGTATCCTCCCAACTACAACCAGGATTACTTTTTGTACCTCGCCACCTCCCATTCCACCATTGGAATGGTCTTAGTTCAGGAAGACGAATTCAGAACGGAACATGTGGTATATTACCTTAGTCGGACATTAAATCCAACTGAGCTCAAATATTCACATGTGGAGAAATTGGCATTGGCAGCCGTTCAAGCTGTCCAACGTTTTCGTCACTACATTTTACTCCGTAAAACTACAGTCATTTCGGATTGCAACCCTATGATCTACATTTTGACTAAACAATTGCTAGGGGGCAAGTACTCTAAATGGATCGTTATCCTGCAAAAGTTCGACTTGGAGTTTGAGAAATCTAAGTCTAAGAAATCTTTAGTTTTTGCAGAGTTAATGTGTGACTTCCCGCGTGCTGACACGGAAACTGTGGCAGAGGAGCCCATTGCGGACGAATCTTTGTTTCTAATCAGCACTTTAGATCCGCGGTATGGGGATATCATCGTCTATGTCCAGACCCAATCCTTTTGGCCCGAAGTTTTCAAAGACGAAACGTCGGAAAATTCGATTCCAGTCCCAACAGTACAAAATCATTGGAGATACTCTTTATCGCCGTGGGGTGGACTCTATTTTTCGCCGTTGCTTAACACATGAGGAAGCTGAAAGGGTTCTGAATGACTGTCAGTCTGGAGCGTGTGGCGGTCATATGTCTGGGTATGCCACAGCCCAAAAGATATTGCGCGCTGGCTACTTCTGGCCGTCCTTGTTTAAAGATTGTATAACTGCGGTCCGAAAATGCCACAACTATCAGGTATTTGATCAAAAGATGCGTGCTCCACCTGCTCCTCTCCACCCAATAATTGCCGTTGGTCCTCTTTCCAAATGGGGTATCGATTTTATTACATGTAACCCTCACTCGGCCGAGGGGCATGCGTATATCATCCTTGCGGTAGATTATTTTACTAAGTGGGCCGAGGCGATGCCTACATTCGAGGCAGACGGCAAGACAACTGCAATTTTCATATTCAATCACATAATTGCTAGGTTTGGTGTCCCACAAGCGATAATCACTGACCATGGGCACCATTTTCGAAACGTCATGATGACAGAACTTACAGGCCAGCTTGGTTTGCGTCACGATAGCTCAACTCCTTATTATCCACAAGCGAATGGTCTGGTTGAGTCCATCAACAAAGTTTTAGTTATCATGATCCGATGAATCATTGGTATTCATTGGTCGAATTGGTACAACATGTTATTTTCCACGCTTTGGGCGTACCGAACCTCAGTGAAAACATCAATAGGGTTCGCTCCTTTCCAAGTAGTTTATGGTTTGGAAGCTGTGCTACCCATTGAATGAAAAATCTCGTCACTGCAAATGGCCATCGAGTTACTTCCAGCTACTTCCAAAGAGGAAAAGCATTTATTATACTTAGCTCAATTAGATGAGACTTGACGTGATGCTGCATTGGCGGTCAAGACTCACGCAAAATGTATGAAAGCTCAGTATGATCGAAATGTGACCCCTCGAAATTTTTCAGAAGGCGATCTAGTGCTATTATATGATCAAGCTAATGATAAATTAGGAGCTGGAAAATTCGTTCCTATGTGGCGTAGGCCCTATATTGTCAAGAGAAAGCTAGCAAAAGGGGCCTATGAGTTGGTAAACTTTGACGAGGACTCTTTGGGTAAACCCAGAAATGGACTCTACCTAAAGAGGTATTATGCTTAAATGATGGGTATGGAGAATTTTTAGTTAGGTTAGGTTTTTCTTTCTAGTTGGTGTGTTTGTTAGTCTAGACAGTGTGCTTAGCTTAGAAAGTGTGTTTTTCGTCGTTATTCTGGCTTATCTTGGTTTTACTCTTGATATTGCAGATGTCGATGCCTCTCCAAACATACAATGGATTTGCTGATGGTGCTTGTCGTAGTACACGGAATATCTCTTCCGCAGCTTGGGTTATCTATTCGCCCTCTGACGAGTTAGTTTCTATGCATGGGGTGAGCCTCGGTCAAACAACAAACAACATTGCCGAATACAGTGCAGTGATTGAATTATTTTCTGAATCTATTTCATTTGGGATTCAGAGTTTGATAGTGAGGTTAGATTCTGAACTCGTTGTATTACAGCTTAATACAGTGTATGCCATTAGAAATCCAGTGTTATTAAGGTTATTTTTGAGAGTGCGTCTCTTGGAACATGAATTTGATTACATTGAATATTAGCATAGTCCAAGGTCTTTAAATACATTAGCAGATGCAATTGCTTCTCGAATGTTAAATAGACATTTGCAATAATCATACATGTAAATTTAAAAACATTTCATCACACATGTTCAAGAGATAAGCTGGTAATAATGATATATATAGATAGGAGTGTGTCAAAAAATACATCGTCTTCGATCATAGGTTGAAAAACACCTTATGATCGACAAAAATGATAAGTACAAAAAACCAAAATGTCACATGTGTCTACAAAACAACCATCCAATCACTGGTGATGTTCTCTATATGACACCACTGCATGGGCTACGCTACACAAGAACCTTCTAAAAGGTCCAGGGACTGCGACTACATAGCGCTAAAGCCTGATGGGAATATCATCTATGGTAGTCTCTGGCATATCTGCTGTAAGATGCTCTAGGTCTTGTTCCAACTCAGCTAAAGTCTCTGTGGCCTCGTCCTGTGGGGCCGCCGCCGCTACAACTGGTAGTCTCCTCTCGAAAGGCCAGAGATTGGCTGGACGACGTGGGCCTACATCTGCATTTTGAAAATTATTACTATCAGTTTTGAGACGATATAAAAACAAACAAAAAAATAGATAGTTTAAAAACTTGTGAAAAATGAATTACCTGTGTCATCCCATTGTTCTTCCGGTGGAAGAACCATGTCCGGATCTCCATAAAAATCAACTCCGGCATAAGGAAAATCCTGTATAGAAAAGACCTGTTCCTCTAACCAGTGAAAGTACTCCGGAGTAAATCGGACAACCTCTGTGCCCTCATCAGGATGATGGGCCATAACCGCAACCCATCGCATCAATTTGGGCTCTCGGGGAAGCCCAGCCTCAACAGTGAGCTGCTGTGGGATCAGCATTGGAACCCTCTCTAAGCCAAAACTCACAACGAAAGGCCCATAACCAAAAGTCTTTAGCTGTCCATTTTTGGCTCTAGTCAATTGGCCCTTTAAATTGGCCAACACAGCATCACACCAGTTGAAAATGGTGCCTCGATAGCAATCAATCGCCATCCGCATCTGGGATCCAGTGGCAATGTGTAAAGCGGCAGCCCTGCAAAGTCTGGTAACTGTAAAGGCAATCACCATAAGTTCAGGTCGGGATATAGTTTTGATCTCTATCCCCTTCTCCTGAGTCTGGGTGTTATACCACTCTAGTCGGAGACTAGCGATGGACTGGCCACCCAGCCTAGTCCCGAACAGAGTCAAGTGTTCGCCTCTCTTGGGCAAACCAGTGAGGAAGTAGATATCTGAGGGCACTATCTCGAGCTGGTGCCCTCCAATATAAAGGCTCTAGTCCTGAACGTTCCATCTTTCTACCAGCCACTCTAGAAAGCGCACTTGGGCCCTCATGCCAGGTATGGCCCAGTATTTATAAAGGCCACATGCCTTCAAAGCATCAATGGACGGTTGATGACTAATGGCGGCCAAATCAACATCTTCGTGCTCTCTCTCGCGCCAATCAAGCATGGTGGACAATCTACACACCAGAAAACATCCATTAGAATCCATGAAATAAAAAATTGTTGGTCCAATTTGGAGATTTTGGGGTTTGTAAACCCTTTGCGCGGAGTACGCACCCCGCCTTTATGAATAGAGCGTGCGTACGCAGGTTCCCTTAAAGCAAGGTGCGTACGCCTGGCATTTTCCCAACTGAGAAAATGTCGGGGTACGCGGGTCCCCAGTGTGGCACTTGCGTACCCCGAAAGGCGGATCTTGAAACCCCAAAGCCTCCAAAAAATAAAATCTAGGGCCTAAAAACAAATTCTAAACAAATGAAAATGAAGAGGAGGATGTTGTAGAATACCTGAAAGAGATGGCGTTCAATTTCGACGGTCAGATTCTCCGCAATGTCCACGGGAAGTTTCTTGCCAAAAGCCCTTTTTCTCTCCTCAACAGTAAAATGGTAAAAATGAATTGTTAAAAGCCATTTTTATAGGTTTTTTGGGTAAATAAATGGTAAATTTGTTTATTTTTCACCATGAAAAGGTATTTTTCAAAGTATTTTTATCTATCTTAAACAGGTATGAGTAATGTGTTGGTTTTTGTGCAGGATAAAGGATTTTCAGGGAAAATTGTCATTTTTTACAAACAAAAACATCAGAGTAATCTTTAAGCCCTTTTCTGACTCCTAAAACATGAAAAGATTGCCGAGTGTTTCTTTTACACTCGTTAAAACGGAATTAAAAGACGGTCCTCTTATAGCCCTTTTCTGACCATAAAAACATGAAAAGATTGCTGGATTTTTTTCGTTTCAAATTCGATATTGGAAATAAAACAACGTGTCCTTGATCGCTTTTTACTTTTCAGGTCAAAGACACTAACTATGAAAGTACTCCTTGGTCGTAAAGATCAAGCGGTTCTCTCAAGTATTATTTTATACTTTTTTGGGCTTGGGAGACACAAATTTACGAAAAAGGTCAACCGTGGAGTCTTCTTAAGTTTTTTCAGACTCTCTAAAATTAAAAAATGCCGAGTTTCTCCTATACTGGACTCGTTAAAATTTCACAGTAAAGGACCTGTTTGATTACAAACAGGAATGGACCACTCCTTCTTAGGGTTCGAATCTAAACTAAGTTGGACTCATCCGAAGGATGAGCTTATAATCAAGCATATGTTATCCTCCTCAAGCTTGTAAAAAATAAAGAGGTACTTGCCAAAAATGGTGGGGGAAAAGAGAGAAAAATGAGCCTATTTGTTATCCTTTGTCTCAGAAAAACCTTATCACCACTCTTGAACATGACACTTTTCATTCACCTGGGTTGGGAAATCCTTTGCCTAACAGTTGATCAAACCGCATTGAAAATCTTCAGCCGATTCCGGGTATTAACTTTGGGTCAATTGTCACCAAGCCATCTGTTGTGTCGTTATGTGTTCAAGAGGTCACCGCAAATAAACCATTCATGTGTAAAATATCTGTCATCCATCTTGACCATCCCTGAGTCAGTCCTTACAGCTACATTTCTTCAACTTGATTTATGATTTCATGTTGTGGGCTTGCCTGCAACGGATCACTTTCTATCGACATCAGCACATTATCTAGAAAGATGATCTAGGAATCGTCAGTACCTTGAAATCTGCATGCCTCAATGGCAGGTTTCTTGCCTTTGACGACAGTTTACATCATTGACTTTCGATCGAAGCATTCCGTGATATGTTTGACATCAACACATTCATTCACATCTCATGGATTGTACTGGGTACTTTGAGAACCATTGACATCACTGGTGGTCTCTCTCACACTTGTTAACAGTTTACATCATCGACTGGTAATCAAGTGGTTTCTACCATGTTCGACATCAACTCATTTATTCGCATGGATAGAATCGTACTATTTCGGGGAGTAGAAATGAATACCCTGGATCTAGTTTCCACCATCCAGGCTGCGAGGAGTTTTGTATTCATTATATAGTAGACTAATCATAAACAGATGGCTGCGTCCATACTGTGTCTACATGAGTCTATGATTATGATGTACTGCGAAATCATTCCTATATCAGAGCAGTAGTTAGTTTGTTAGTTAAAGTTTTTGATCTGAGTATGGGAATGCCTACCTCAACGATGATATGATCTCATATAAGTATTTTGTGTTGAATATTTGCAGGTTCTGACTGGGCTCTCCACAAGATAATCCTTGAAATGATAAAGTACTTCACCCTTCCTAGATGATATGAAACCCTAATCTACTACAGGCTTCACACTTTAGGGGGCAATCTGTTACACTAAAATTTGTCACCATGACTATTTGCAGTCAGTATGGCTCCATCAACTGTCATACTGTCCTTCTTGGCAAGTCTTATACCTCTGCTCCTCATGTCAAACTCCAAGAAAGAGAGAAAGTCCTTAAAAAGTCAATATAACTCTGGTTACGCAGTTTCTCTTACCCTTACCTGCGTGTACGCACCTCAAGTTCATAATACCTGCGTACTTGTACGCTCTGTCTGTAAAGGGGTGGGTGCGTACTCCTGTAAAGGTCAAAAGGCAGGAGTTTTACTTCAAAAAAGTTACTTGTGGTCGATTCTAGAGCATTCTAGAAGATGGTTTGACGTGTATTGAGCGCCTCCAGATGGTTCATGCATCCCTATGAAAGAGGAACTTATCCCATCAAGAGGGGAGCTATCCCATTGAAAGAGGGGCTTATCCCATTGATGGTGGACCTGATTAACTTCCTCCAAAGCATTATAAATACAGGCATTGGGCCAGAGGGAGGAGAGGTTGAAAGCTGAACATTCCTAAGGGTAGATGCTGCTGAAATTAGGACTCCCTTATAGAGCTTGAGAGGAGAGATTCCAATCCTTTCTTAGCTTCATTTGGAAGTGGGTGAGATGATCAAAGTAATGGAGAACTCTTGCTGGACCCTGGGAGGGACCTGCACAACACCAAGGCACTGGTTGTAATGGTTTCTTTTGTTTCCAATTAATACAATTAAGTTCATTTTTCTCAACAAGTTGTTATATATAATTTGTTTCATATACTCCTTGGTCTTTATGATGAATATGTTTTATTATATGAGTTATTCAGGTGCTATGTAATCGTTTGCTTGTTAGTGAATGCAGGCTTCAAGGAGAAGGAGGAGCTCATCTGGATCGGAGAGGCTTGACTGCTACAAACAGCGTTGGACTAAAGGTATGCTTTAAACACCTGGTTGCTTGTATTTTAAATGCATATTTAGGGAAAGATAGTGCTTGATTATCTTGTTTGTCACTAGAAAGCCTTAGCTTCTAGGGAGGTCGGTTTTGTCCGCAAAATTGACTCTTTCCGCATGACAGGTAGGAGTCTGCAAGGCAGGCACTGTTGGTGCCTCTGTTTTTTGTAGAGGAGCCTGTACTTGAGGTTGCTCCATTGAAGAGGCAGGCTGTTCTGTGACCACTTCTTTCTCTGCTTCCATTATCTCCTTCCCTTTTGCTGTACTTGTTGCTGATGTAGATGGTCCCTGGACGGCTTGTGTTGCTGCAGCAGCAGATGTACCTTCTCCAATTTGATGTGGCAACTTGAATGTTACCTGCTACACAGAATCCAAGTCAAGAGTTTTTTCTAAATCCTTGACATTTTTCTCCATTATTTCCTCTTGAGTCAATTCCTCAACTAATGTACCTTGCAACCACTCATCTTGGTTGGCATATTGTTCAATTTGTGGATATTTACAGTGGTCATAACCTAGCAGCCTGTATTTAACTCTTCTGGCACTGATAAAACCTTCCGGGTCATAAGGGACCCACCACAAGCTCCTCTTTAGCTTATATTTGTCCCTGAGAATTTGATCAGCATCTTGCCAACCCTCTTTCTTGTTCATAATGAAGGGGCCTAGATGGTCTTTGAATTTGAGGTGAGCTTTCTTTTTGGCACTATGAAAATGGGTAAGATTAGAACTAATGAGTTGCCTATAGTATTCCAAGGCAAACAGTCTCATTAGTACATACCTTGGAAGCCCGTAAGGATAGAGCTCACAGCCATAGATTCTGATGACAGTGTGGTTTTGATATAGGTACCAATCACCTATTTTGTAGCTCTTGGATAGCTGCAAGGTCTTCTGTATCTCAAATGACAATCTGGGAGGAGGGGATCTCATTAGGAGTCAAGAGACTGGGTATACAAATTGGTCAACAAACTTACAGTAAGAAAATGGAGAGTTTTGAACTTCATGGAAAACTGATGACCAAAAGATGACAGACCTCTTTTCACCCTTAGAATCCAATTTCTTGATGGGGCATTGGAAACTTTCAGACTGGTAATACATGAATAAGTGGTAGATATATGATGAATATTTGAATACTCCATCCCTATCCACTTTCAATAGCTAGTCATGTATTTTATTGGCTATGAACTTGGCATATATAGTTATACCTGTAAGCAGGGGGCTGGCCTGGACTATAAGCAGCTAATAATACCAACATTGTTTCATCAATGTGCTCACTGGTTTTGAAGCCCATCACATAAGAGATCATATCAACTAGAAGCTTGACCACCTCATTGAAATGGACATATAAGAAAGGAGGTGGCCCTGTAGGCTGGCGGTCTACCCTCATGAATGTCTTGGTGATTTTTTCAATGTCAGCACTAGAGAGTTTGGAGCCTGCATCCAGCAAATAGTTCATGGAGAAGGGAAACAACAGCTGAGTCTGCTTGAAATTGAGCATTTGGTTGATGGAGTTAGGAGTAATAAGGAAAAGTATGCTCCCAGATGGAGACTTAACAACTCTCTGAGTTGGCTCATAGTTCTCTGCACATAAGCGGATGATCTCTGGAAAAATATTAATAGATGGGAGGAAGTAATAAGGCAGATTGGACTCCCATATACCATACATGTCACTGTTGCTTAGATAGTTATTTCTCAACTGGCAGAAAGTCTGCAAGTGGTTTCTGTCACCAACAAGATCTTGGATAAGGTAGTCTCTATCAGCAAGAGGCATGGCTTCAAGCTCTTTGTTTGGTGGATTCATAGGAGTGACACTAAGAGCTGATGGAGTAGCCATTATAGGACTTTTCAGATGTTATCTTTAGAGTGACATTTTGAGTAGAAACAGACTGAGGATGACAGATTGTGAGGACTTGAAGAGGAGTGGCAGAAAGAGTTCAGCTAAACTCAAAGTCTTCAATATTTATGGCTGTATTAAAAAGAACAAATTTTGTAGAGTTTGATTTGAGCTTTGGTTTCTTTTGGTGAACTCTCTGAATTTAGAGACAGTGAGGGCAAATGCAGAGGAGAAAGGGATTATAAAGCTTAATTTACTAAGAGTTTGAAGTGAAACATGGAAAAAAGGAACAATGCTGGGCAGGTGTAAAACTGTATTGGAAATTCAAGCCCGAAAATGGATTCTAGCACGGTGAAATTATGAACAGTCCATGGTTCTCTTAAACAGGGGGTGCATTAGATAATTTAGGCCAAAATTTAAAGGATAGCACCATTAAATTTAGGAGTTTGTAGGAAATTTAGTGAAAAAATTCTAGAGAACGGGAAGAACACAGGCAAACAGGTGGAATTCGGCAAATACCTGGATTAGCTAGCGCCGAGGGTGGTTGAGTTGATTGAAGGGCGAAGATTGACGTCGAATTTGCAGGTGGCGGCGTCCAAAGTGTTGAAATTTGAAATCTGGAGGCAGTTTGGTGTGAACAGCAGAACAGCGCACCCGAAACTTTCCAATGAAAATGACCGAAAACGGTCACTTTCGGTGTTTTTAACGAAAAATTTGGCGCATACGCGCTTTTGGCGCTTTCCCGTGATGACGTCAGCATGACGTCATCAGCGGGTCTCGGGTACGGCTTGGTGATGTGGACGCTGACTCGGACGATGATGCAGTAGGACACGGTGGCACAATGTGGACGCGGGCGGACAACGTGGCGAGCGACCTAGGGCAGCAGTGGAGACCGGGTGTGGCATCATGGTGACAGGATTGCTGACGTGATGGAACGGAGGGGGGTTTCTAGACGGCGGTTTCTGGTTTCCTCGCACCACCTTTGAGCAGAGGCAGTTTTGGGGGGGAGGCCTCCGAACACCCCGGGTGGTCGACACATGGCGGGGGTACGGCGGCAAAACCGCCCATCCCCCGAACGTTAAAGCCCGACACATTGTGGGCTGAAAACACCCACCCATCGTTGGATCTGGCGTGGTGGGAGATGGACGGCTGGCGGGGCTTTTGGCGTGGTGTGCAAGTTCGGAGTGGGTCCCGCCTGTATTTAAATAATATTTCACAGCTGTGGGTTCAAACTTTGGCTCAGGCGGGTTTTTTGCGGGTAGGATTAATGTGGGTTAATGTAGGACAATGTTTAATTAAAAACATTTCAACATTTAAACATTTAAACATTGGGGCTTTGACCACATGGGTATATTGCAAGGGTTTAGGCATAGGTTATTAATCTTAACTAGAGGTTAGATTAATTCCGGGGTTAGGACGCGGAAGGGTTGATTATAGCCCCAAATGGACTAATATCTCCCATAACTATGTTACTTAGCTATAATGCTAGGGGGTGGGATAGTTAATATGTTTTTGGGAATTTTATATAGTTTTTTGTAGAAAATAGGGGTGGGGATGTAATTGGGGAGCTATATAATAGGGTTAGGAGTTAATATGGATATGTGAGGTGAAGTGTGAGGGAGAGATTAAGCTTGAGAACTGAAACTTAGAAACAAGAAATGGATGAAGTACGAAATGAGGGTTTTACACAAGAAATGTGGCTTCTTTTTTGAAGAAGGAGGTCACAACTTGACATGATTTTCTCAAGGGGGAAATGTAAGTAGGACTATTTAGGCAGATCCTAAAGTCCTCAAGGGGATATTAGTAAGAAACCTTTTGAAGGGAATGAGGGAAGTTAGACATGCTTTGATATTTTTGCCATATAGACCATTGTTCTTGCCCTTCTCTTATTGATGAGATAAGACATGATTTTCAATATATTAGGTGGTCATAGCTTGCTTCTGCGACCTCCAACTGCCTACCCTGCCTAATAGACCTAACATTTTTTCTTCTTTTGGATGGGTGCACTTAGCCTTGCAAACCCTGATAATCCTCTTTTCTTTTGGCTACCCTCCTATCTAAATCTACCCTTATGTCTTCCAAGGGCCCAGATTAAGCAGTTGGGCTCCTTCCTTTCTCTATCTAACTACTCATCTGCCAAGCTTGAACTGTTTGAGCAGATATTCATTCTCTAGTCTAGAACAAGCAATTTAAAACATGGCATGGTCCAGTTTGAACTGTTGGGCCATCCATCAAGATAGCAGTGGCATTTTGGTTAGCCACTTTCCTAGTCTTTCTTTGGGGTTCATTTCAATTATTTTTTCTGACCAATTCATTTTCTTGCCTTTTGATTATTCTTTTAAGGCATACCCTCTTTACATTTTTTAACTCTCTGTTCCTTTCACAAAATATGGAATCTTTGTAGCATCAAAGATGAACATTTTTGGCACTTCCACTGTCAATCATGAAAAATGAAGCCTATTGGTATAGGCGACTAATAGTGGCTCCACTTGGGGATGCCTTTTCCAGATGAAAAGCCAAGAACAACAGGTCAGATCGCCTTATTTTTCCATCCTTGCTGCAGTCTGAATTTTCTTTCCGTTAGAGACCATCGATCTGAATTCTAGAAACTTGTATGAAATAGCCTTTAAGCTAATTTTCTATGAAATTACAGCTCTATTTTTGCTTGTTTCTCTGAGTATTCCTCATCACCTTGATAGTGCCCAAGTGTTTTCTCTTGCTCTCCAATGATAGGATCAAAACATATATCAAAAAATGTTGCAGTAACTTGATCTTTCTCAAAATTTTCTCCACTTGGTCCTTTATCTATCTACTATAAATGAAAATACTGAAAATACAAATATTTATGTACAATATATAACTGTGCAGTGTTTCATCAAAGGGGGTCAAAATAATGTTTGAGCATCCTCCCATTGACTGGTCCTTCCTCAGTGTTTGAGCCATCCAAACTCTTTAGAAAATAGGTGTTATTACCATGTACAACATAAATGACATAAGGTCCCTTCCACAAGAAATCAAATTTGCCATGTTTTCCTTTGTCCTCCCTCCCAGAATCCCATCTCAGCACTTTGCTTCCTATGAAGAAGTCTTCAGCTTTGGTTCTTTTGTCAAATATTCTTTTGAGCTTCTCTTACAGTACTTGGGTTCTCTGATAGACTTCCTCTCTTGTTTGTTGTAAATGAATTGTCTGATTAATCCTTCTTTGAATATCATTAGGCTCAACTTGTATTTCTTGCAGAAGTTTCATTACAGGGATCCCTAAAGATGAAGGGAATCTTGCTTCCATTCCATAAACTAGTTCATATGGGCTTGTACCAATGGATCTCTTGGTGGTGAATCTGTCTGCCCATAGTGCATTTACCAACTTCTTATGCCAATTCTTTTTGTTCTCCTCCAAGACCTTCTTGATGATGTTGATAAGGCTTTTGTTGGAAGACTCAGCTAGGCCATTGCCTTGAGGATAATAGGCAGTGGAATGGCCCAAGGTCATGTGGTATTTATGGCAAAAGTTGATCATTTTTTTGGATTTGAAAGCAGGAGCATTGTCTGTAATAATTTTATCTGGACAGCCAAACCTGGACAGGATGTTGGTTTCTAAAAATTGCATAATAATGGAGTCATTGGCTTGCCTACAAGGGATGGCTTCTATCCATTTGGTAAAATAGTCTGTAGCAGTCAGAATCCACCTGTGCTGACCAGAGGATGAAGGGTGGATTTCACCAATAAAGTCTAAACCCCATTGCTGGAATGGTCTCTCAGTTGAAATAGGTTTGAGTGGTAAAGGTAACAACTTTCTCTTGCCTTCAAAAATTTGGCATTTGTGACAAGACATTACAAATTTTCTCACATCAGTAAACAAGGAAGGCCAATAAAATCCGGCCCTTAGGATTTTATCAGCTGTGGATTTCCAGTATAAGTGTCCTCCACAGTCACCTGCATGAAATTCCTTGAGGACATTGTCAGGTTCATCCAATGTTAGGCAATTAAGTAAAATTCCTTCATGATTTCTCCAAAACAAAACATTGTCTATGATACAAAACTTTGATGCTTTCATTTTCAAGAACCTTTTCTTAGTTCTGGACAACCCTGGAGGAGCTTGCAGGTTTAATAATACAAAACATATATCCACATACCAGGGAGATTGCAAAAAGTCTTGATTGATCTGTGGAGTCACCATCTCCTCTTCGTTGTCCAAGTCATTAATGTCAAGGGCTTGGAAATTGGTTTCAGTCATTAGCTTGGCTAGACCTTGTCCTTTTATCAGTTTGGTAGGCTTGATTTCAATGTCATATTCTAAGATATTGGCAATCCACTTGCCCCTTTTGCCTTCAATTCCTTCTTGGGTTAAAATGTCCTTAACCACTGCATTTGGGACATAGGCAATCACATGAGAGTATAAAATATAGATTCTAAAGTCTTTGATGGCCTTTACCAATGCATAGGCTTGCTTTTCCATAATCTGATATTTTAAGGGAGCATCTCTAAGGGCTTTGCTAAAAAATGCAATGGGTTTTTCACATCCTTGGTCATCTTTTTGTAATAGGACTGCAGCAATTGTATGCTCAGATGCGAAAGAAAAAATGATGAAATCCCTATCAAACCTAGGACTTGTGAGGACTGGTGTATTTGTCAATGCTCTTTTGATATCCTCAAAGGCTTGCATAGCTTCCATCGTCCATTTGACCTTCGAATCCTTCTTCAACATATTGTTTAACAGTCTTATGAGCTCAGCCAAATTAGGAATGAATCTTCTCAAGAAATTAATCTTTCCTAGAAAGCCTTGTAGTTCTTTGATGTTTCTCAGATGAGGCACTTGAAGGATGGCTTGAATTCTGTCCGGATTGATCCTAATACCATCTTTTGAGATTATATGACCTAGGAGCTTACCTTTCTCTAGGCCAAATAGTGATTTCTTTGGATTCAAAGATATGCCATATTTTCTACAAATTAAGAAAACTTGCCTCAAATGTTCTAAGTGTTCTTGATTTGATTTTGAAAAGGCAGTAAGATCATCAAGGTAGACTACTAGGAAATCATGGATTTCTTTGGCAAAGGATATATACATTGCTCTTTGGAAAGTGGCCCCTGCATTTTTAAGCCCAAAAGGCATTTTGACATATTTAAAAGTTCCCCAAGGTGTTGTAAAGGCAATTTTGTCTTGATCATCCGGGTGTACTAAAATCTGATTGAATCCAGAGAATCCATCTAGTAACGAGATCCTGAAGGCTCCCACTACCCTTTGTAGGATATGATCCATTTTTGGTAAGGGGTAATGGTCTTTGAGAGAGACTTTGTAGGATATGATCCATTTCTCCCGTCTTCTTCCTAGTAGGCACTAGGTTTGAAATCCACTCTGAGAACCTGATTGGAGCAATAATTCCTACTTCATACATACGCTTAACTTCTTTTTCAATGAGGGGAAGGAGGACAGGATTCATTCTCCTAAGCTTTTGTTTAAAAGGTTTTTGGTTTTCTTTCAAAGGTATAGTGTGTTGGATGACTGAGGTTGTTGGAAATAATACTGAGAGGGGGGGGGTGAATCAGTATCATCAAATTCTTATCAATCTATCTTCCTTATTTATACTTTGAATAATTCTTCAAATATTGATCATTACTTTGTATGTCAGTATCATAAAATAATGAGCAGGAACAAGAAAAGCAAATAGTCACACAAAAGAACACCAGATATAAGGTGGAAACCCAATGTGGGTGAAAACCACCTGCTGCAATATGTCTCTATCTTCTTTCAATTAGAAATTCCTTTTACAATGATTTTGTACTGGTGCAGTCCTTTGCCAGTACGCAGGCTACAACCTGCAGAGAGCTACAACCCTCTCTCGTTCTCCAGCTTCTCCTCGAAGGGAGCTACAACCCCCTTAGCTCTTGTAGTAGCCAAGATACTAGTACGTAGGTGCTGGCCTACTGAAGGCTACAACCTTCTCTTTCTTCCAGGGACCACGTTTCATAAATTTTTAGACTGGATCCATCAATCAATCATCAAGTATATATGCATCAAACAATCTCCTTTCCCAATTAGCACTGAATCAAGTAAACACTTCTCTGACAGCTGTACCCAGAACACAGTAACAGTAACCACACACCAAATTCTGAACCCAGAATACTGCAGCAATAGACAGAGGCAGCTAGATCATAATTTAAAGATATACGCTACTTCAACAACCTAAAACCTACATGCAGATCTATAAAGGATAATTCCTTCTTTCAAATATTCAGACACTAATTAACCCAGATTGTCAGATTTACAGATCAAGCATGCGCCTCATATAACAGATCAAAATCATGCAAAGATACTATTATTCAAGCATAAAGATTATGACCCATCAAAAGAACTTATCCTTCTTTATGTGCTAAGGTTCCTCCTTCATTCAGATCCAGATCTGCACCATAACCCAATCACAAATATTTCAGATCTAGCACTTATTAGATATTCAATTCATTCGATCATGCTTTGCCAAATGATCTCCTTCCTCTTTTATAGTCTTAGGCCTTTCACAATACCACGGTCCAAAACCAGAATGACACAATACCACGGACCCAATACTTGGGATCAACACTTTTGGATGCAATACCACGGGCCAAAACCATAGGATCAAAAACTGTCGGACTAATACCATGGACCAATCATGAAAGTGTGTGAGATCAACACTTTTGGAAGCAATACCACGGACCAAAACCGTAGGATCAAAAACTGTCGGACTAATACCATGAACCAACCATGAAAGTGCGTGAGATCAACACTTTTGGATGCAATACCACTGACCAAAACCATAGTATCAAAAACTGTCGGACTAATACCATGAGCCAACCATGAAAGTGCGTGAACTTTTCTCTTCATGAAAGGAACTTTTCTCTGCATAAAAGTGCGTGAACTTTTCTCTACATGAAATAAACTTTTCTCTGCATAAAAGTGCGTGAACTTTTCTCTACATGAAAGAAACTTTTATCTTCATGAAAGAAACTTTTATCTTCATGAAAGTGCGTGAACTTTGCAGCACTATAATTTATCATCTGAGATGAGTGGGTTGACATCAAGTACAACATATGTACGATAATGCCAACAATCTCCCCCTTTGGACTTGATGGCAACAACAACCAATCACTCTCCCCCTTTGACATCAAGGGCAAAGGGTTATGCTCCCCCTAAGAACATGCTCCCCCTGACTATAAACCAGAACTGCAAAGAAGAACCATAATCCATCAAACACCATAAATGACCATGAAAGAGATAGAGACGTATTGCAGCAATATTCAGACCAGCATCCATGATCTCCTTCTGTACTTCCTCCATAATGCCAACAATGCATGATATGCTCCCCCTGAACCTGTGCTATTCGATCTTTGACCAATCCGCAACCCAGCACATGTACGCATATACTTCAGATGAACCTTGCATACAACCAACAATCAGAAGAGATTCAACAACAAGATGATGCATCAACAACCCCCGGCTTTTGCCTGAGGTATTCAAAGGTCTCCCTAGGCAATGGTTTGGTGAGTATATCAGCAACCTATTCCTTAGAAGGAACATACTCCAACTTGACCTTTTGTTCAAGCACTTGTTCCCGAAGAAAGTGATACTTGATTGGTATGTGCTTGGTTTTTGAATGCATGACTGGGTTCTTTGAAATGCTGATTGCACTTGTATTATCATATAAGATGGAGATGGGTGGTGTACAAGTGATTTGAAAATCCTGCAAGGTCTGCATCATCCAAAGGAGTTGAGTGCAGCAAGATGCAGCAGCAACATATTCTGCTTCAGCTGTAGACAAGGCAATCGAACTCTGTTTCTTGTTGAACCAAGATACTAATCTGGAACCCATAAAGAATGCACCACCACTTGTGCTCTTCCTGTCATCCACGCTTCCGGCCCAATCTGCATCAGTATAAGCATGAAGTGTGAGATATGTATCTCTAGGATACCATAAGCCATAATTTTGAGTCCCTTGAAGATATTTGAAGATTCTCTTTACTACCTGAAGATGAGTTTCCTTTGGATTTACCTGAAATCTTCCAACTATTCCCACTGCATGCATGATGTCTGGTCGGGTACCTATCAAATAAAGTAGACTTCCAATCATAGATCTGTAGGTTGGTTGATGTACTGCTGCTGATTCATCATTTGCACTGAGGCTACATCCTGTGACCATGGGTGTACATACTGGTTTTGCATCTTCCATGCCATATTTCTTCAAAATCTGCTTGAGATACTTGGTTTGAGACAAGAAGATCCCTCCTTCCTTTTGTTGGATTTGTAGGCCAAGAAAATATGTCAATTCTCCAAGCAAGGACATTTCGAATTCTTTCTGCATCACCAAGGCAAAGCTTTGACTCATAGATTCTTCATTGCTGCCAAAGATAATGTCATCTACATACACAACAAGTATCAGCAATTTGTCATTTTCAATTTTTATATAAAGATTGCTATCTGCTGATCCTTTTGAAAACCTTGTTGATGAAGATATTTGTCCAAACGATAGTACCAAGCCCTTGGAGCTTGTTTAAGACCATAGAGAGCCTTTTTCAATCTCCATACAAGGTTTGGATCATTTCCAAGAATGAAACCATCTGGCTGCTCAATGTATACTTCTTCTTCTAAGTCTCCATTCAGAAAGGCTGATTTTGTTAGGATATTCCGACACATAGGATATAGTTAAGTTCAACTTGGTCTAGTATAGAGTTAGGTTAGAGTTACGTAAAGTGTGTTTCTTTACCGTTGTACATTTTGTAACTTACAATCCGACGGTCACGATATGTAGTGATCCGACGGTTCACTCTCACCTCGGTATTACCGACACTTGATCCGTGGCTTGACACCCGATTGGTCCATGAGTTCTATTTAAAGCGCATGGAGGGTCATTGTTCGGGTAATCCGTGCATGAGAGAAGCTTATGTAAATTTTCATTCTTTGATTAATAAATTTCCTGTAGTACCCACGTTGGGACAGGCCGTGGACTGTTTCCCTCCTTGCACTCTGAGGGTTTTAACCACGTCAAAAATACTGGTGTATTGATTTGAGATCTGGTTGTGAGCGGTGTCCTTTTGGTACTCTTTCTGTGGAACTTACCCTGTAAATTCCTACATGGTATCAGAGCTATTTGAGGGCCGCGTCCGTTGGTGATCCAAACCTGAAGCCGGTAGAACTGCATGCGGCTGTCGTTTCCTAGATCTGCTGTTTCTGACTGCTTTCAGGCCGAGAGGACTGCTCTGTTGCGTTCGGAGCATCTGTTCCAGTGAGGAACCCCTTTCGTTTCACGCGAAAAGTTTTCCGGTAGCCCTAGCTGCGTCATTTTTCAGATCGGGAGGTATACAGTGTTTCTTTTGCAGTTTACTGTTATTTTCTCTCTGCTTATTTCGGTCTCAGTTTATTTAGCCTTTTTTTTTAACCGGATCTATACCTTTCATTTCTGCATATGCTCTTTGCCCTGCGACTCTGTGCGATCTGGGTAAATCAGAAACAGAAAGGAAGGATTTTTCTCATGCATATGCTCTTTTCCCTGCACCTTAGTGTGATCTCGGAAAATTAGAAACATTGAGAAAAATATTTAGTTTTTCGGCTAAAGCCAACTTTGAGATTTTTTTTAAAAAAAATTTGTAGTTTTTTGGCTAAAGCTAACTTCGAGCCGCAAGGTTCATTTTTCTTTGCATATTCGTGTTGGGTTTTTTGTTTTGTGTTTTGTAGGGAAAAAGAGCTTTCTCAAGGCAAGCACGCAAACCAAGGCCCCCCCCCCCCCCTCTCTCTCTCTCTCTCTCTCTCAACAATTTGTTTTCAAAAAGCCATAACTTCTTCATCCAGAAGCCTTTTTCAGAGCCGTTTTTTTTAAAACCGCCTATTTTTTCGAGATCTATCCGTTGGAACACTTACTTTTAGCATCTTCAGCCTCAATTTTTTTTAAAAATGGAAAGTCCATGCCAAGTCATTCTTGACAGCACTAACTACTTCCAATGGGTAGAATACATGGAAGATTTACTTAGAAGTAAAGGTCTCTTCAGAATAGCCACAAACCAAGAGAAGAAACCAAAAGATGAAGACAAGGCGGCAAAATGGGAAAATAGACAAGATCAAGCACGTGGTTTGATAGGGATGTCTATTTCTCCTGATCTTAGATTCCAAATTGCAGGACTTGAGACTCCTCATGAAGCATTAGAAAAACTTGCTAAAGTTTTTGGGATTAAAAATGAAATTAGAGCCCATCAACTTGAAAATGAGCTGCTTGCTTTGGATCCTAATAATTTTTCTTGCATTAAATATTTCTTGTCCAAATTCAAGACCCTTAGATATCTCTTGGAAGGTGTTAAAGTTAAGAAAGAAGATGGTAACCTTATTTATTCCATCCTTACTAAGTTGGGACCAGCCTACTCTGTATTTGTTTCCACTTTCCATTCTACAAGGGAAGCTTTCATTTGTCAAGGACAAGACTACAAGGTCCCTTCCTTTGACTCCTTTTGTGATTCCTTAATAAGAGAACAAGAAAAACTCTTACACCTTGGTCTTCTTAATCTTGGAAACTCTTCCACGAAAGCGTTAGCCGCCCAGCAGCAACCAAATTCAAAGAATCCTAAGAAGTCATATCCTCAAAAGAATGGTCCTAAACCATCTCAGCCTCAAAATGAAAGATCATTTCAGCAAAATGATAAGACCAATAAAAACAAATGGAAGAAGACTGATAGACATTGTAACTTTTGTAATCGAGATGGCCACTTAGAATCTAAATGCTTTAAGAAGATGGAAGCCTTGGAAGCCGCAATGAAGAAACATAACATCCATGTGGAGCCTACTTCAACTTCAACTTCCGAAATGGCACTTTCTGCATCTCATTGTCAATCATCTCAGTCTGGTTATGCATTAAATGTATCTTCTTCTTCTTCTCATTCTCATGAGTGGCTCATTGATTCTGGAGCCTCTTGTCACATGGCCAAAAACCAAGCCATGTTTTCTTCTTTAAATGACTGTAACACCAAAAATATATATATTGGTGATGATAGATCTCTTAATGTTGTAGGGACTGGAACTGTTCATCTAGACAATGGTCAGTTTAATGATGTATTATGTGTTCCAACCTTATCCTGCAACCTTCTATCTGTCTATCAGATAACTCACTCAGGTGAAGGTAAAATTGTTGAATTTTCACCTCATGATGTTGTAATCAAGGATCTAAAAGATCCTAAACAGATTCTAGCTACAGGTCTTGCTGATGATTCCAAAAGGTTGTATAAGTTTCACAACATTGGGTCATCCAATCTTCCCTCAGTATTTGTTGCTCATAATGATGAAGTGAGCAAACTTTGGCATGAGCGATTTGGTCACTTAAACTATCGCTCCCTTCAGCATCTATGTAAAGAAAATATGGTGACAGGTCTTCCTATGGTATCTTGCAGAGATGGTGTTTGTTCCGGATGTGTACTCGGAAAACATCATCGGGACAGTTTTGACAAACGTGCCTCTTGGCACGCCTCAGCCCCTTTACAGCTTGTGCACAGTGATTTATGTGGTCCTCTTCCTGTTGCTTCATTCTCTGGCTGCAAGTACTTCTTAACTTTCATTGATGATTTCTCCAGACGCACTTGGGTATACTTCTTAAAACTCAAGAGCGAAGTATTTAACACTTTTTTGGCCTTCAAAGCCTTTGTTGAAAAACAATCTGGACATCAAATTCTTAAGCTAAGAACTGATAATGGTGGAGAATATGTTAAAAACACATTCATCAACTTTTGCACCGAAAATGGAATTCAAATGCAACATACTGTTCCATACACTCCTCAACAAAATGGTGTAGCTGAAAGGAAAAATCGCACCTTAAAGGAAATGGCTAATTGTATGCTGCAATCTAAAGGACTCAGTCTTAGTTTTTGGGCCGAAGCAATTAATTGTGCAAATTATATAATCAATCGCACTCCTACTAAGGTTCTATAGAATATCACTCCAGAAGAAGCTTGGAGTTCCATTAAACCAGATGTAAGTCACTTTCGTGTGTTTGGAAGTGAAGCATGGGCCCATATTCCAGATGAAAAGCATAAAGCTTTAGAACCTAAGAGTGAGAAATGTACTTTTGTTGGATATTCTGAAGATGTAAAAGGTTATAGACTTATTCCATTTAAGTCCAAAAATGTTATCATTAGAAGAGATGTAAAATTTGATGAAAATAAATCGGCCTGCGAGCCTAGTCCGGCGGATGTGCCACCTCTTCCTATCTCTTCTACTTTTGAAAACCTTTCTTCTTCAGATGATGAAAGCGAGGATGATAATCCTCCCCCACCTTCTCAGGATCCTCAACTTCCAAGATGGGTCCGTGCTACTCGGGATGCAGCAGGTGATCTTGCCGGTGATCCTACAGATCAGCGACGTACACGTTCTCAGTTTGAAAGAGCCTCTTCTTTACTGGCTCAAGCTCCAGTAAATCATGATCCTGACACTTTTGCAGAAGCTTCAGGCCATCCACATTGGGAAGCAGCTATGAATGAAGAATATCATTCATTAATGACAAATGATACATGGGATCTTGTTCCTCTACCAAAGGGACGCAAACTTGTTAGATGTAAATGGGTTTACAGAACCAAGTATGGACCAGATGGGAAAGTTGATAAACATAAAGCTCGTCTCGTTGCTAAGGGCTTTTCACAGGTTGAAGGCATTGACTACACTGAAACCTTCTCCCCTGTTGCCAAAATGAACTCTATCCGCCTTGTTCTTTCCCTTGCTGCCTCTTTAAAATGGGAAGTCCATCAGATGGATGTTAAATTTGCCTTCTTGCATGGGGACTTGCAGGAAGAAATCTATATGGAACAACCCATTGGCTTCATACAAACAGACTCCAGCCTTGTTTGTCGACTTAAGAAATCCCTTTATGGCCTCAAGCAAGCTCCTCGGGCTTGGTATGCCAAAATGGATAACTTTCTTTTAGAATCTGGCTTTTCTAGGTGTCATTCTGACAATACTGTCTACACCAAGAAAGTGGGCAACTCTCTTATCATCCTTGTTCTTTATGTTGATGATCTTATTCTTACTGGTAGTGATCCCAACCTTATAAACCATGTGAAGTCCAGCCTTAAAAATAAATTTGAAATGACAGACTTAGGACATTTACACTATTTTCCTTTCCCAGTCCAAGTATGCTTGTGATATTCTTCGTCATTTTCACATGGAAGACTGTAAGCCAGCCCCTTCTCCCTTTCAGTCTGGAGTCAAACTTTCAGTCTCTTGTACTTCTCCTGAAGTTGATGCTACCTTACACCGTCAACTTGTCGGAAAACTCTTGTATTTAACTCATACTCATCCTGATCTTTCCTTTGCTATTGGCCTTGTTGCTCGTTTTATGCAAAACCCCCGTGAAAGTCATTGGAAAGAAGCTAAAAGAATACTTCGTTATGTTCGAGGTACAGTACAGTTTGGGATTCATTACAGTGCCAAAGCAACTCCTCTGTTAGTTGGTTTCACTGATTCTAATTGGGCTGGTGACCCTGATGATCGGAAGTCTACTGCCGGTTATGTCTTCACTCTTGGTTCAGGACCTATTACATGGGCTTGTAAGAAACAGGCTGCCATTTCTCTTTCGTCATCAGAAGCAGAGTATCGTGGTGCCGTGGAAGCTAGTAAGGAAGCCTTGTGGCTTCGTCAGATCCTATCAGAGTTTGGCTTTGAGCAGCAGCATCCAACCACACTTTGGTGTGATAATCAAAGTGCCATTCAGCTATGCAAAGATCCAGTCCAGCATCAGCGCAGCAAACACATTGAACTACACATGCACTTCATCAGAAAGCTCATTCATGACCATGTTCTTGAAGTGCAATATTGTCCAACAGATGATCAGGTTGCAGACATCTTCACAAAGGCTCTCACAGAGGCGAAGTTCACTAAACTTCGACATATGCTTGGAGTTCAGGAAGTTGTCACTAAGGGGGGATAGGCTCTAGTGCCTCCTTCCTTCTCCTATTGTGTCATATTTGTAAATCCTTCAATCCTATCCCAAGTTGTTCTTAAGGGGGGATGTTAGGATATTCCGACACATAGGATATAGTTAAGTTCAACTTGGTCTAGTATAGAGTTATGTTAGAGTTAGGTAAAGTTTGTTTCTTTACCGTTGTACATTTTGTAACTTACAATCCGACGGTCACGATATGTAGTGATCCGACGGTTCACTCTCACCTTGGTATTACCGACACTTGATCTGTGGCTTGACACCCGATTGGTCCATGAGTTCTATTTAAAGCGCATGGAGGGTCATTGTTCGGGTAATCCATGCATGAGAGAAGCTTATGTAAATTTTCATTATTTGATTAATAAATTGCCTGTAGTACCCACGTTGGGACAGGTCGTGGACTGTTTCCCTCCTTGCACTCTGAGGGTTTTAACCACGTCAAAAATACTGGTGTATTGATTTGAGGTCTGGTTGTGAGCGGTGTCCTTTTGGTACTCTTTCTGTGGAACTTACCCTGTAAATTCCTACAGATTTCACGTCCATTTGAAATAATTTGAACTTTTGAAAGCTTGAGAGAGCAAGGAACATTCAGATGGCCTCAAGTCTTGCAACAGGAGCAAAAGCTTCTTCAAAATCTATTCGTTCATTCTGTGCATACCCTTTACAAACAAGTCTGGCCTTGTTTCTAATTACTTCCCCATTTTCATTCAACTTATTTTTGAAGACCCATTTTGTCCCTATAACATTCTTATCCTTTGGTCTAGGAACCAACTCCCAAGTGTTGTTCTTTTCGATCTGCTCAAGTTCTTCATCCATTGCTTTGACCCAACATTCATCTTTGCATGCCTCTTTTACATTTGTGGTTCAGTGGATGAGAGTAATGCCAAATAGCTTGAAGCTTCTGCAATTGTTCTTCTTGTTTGTACACCTGCTTCTTTTTGCCCCAAAATCTGAGATTCTGGATGATTCTTCTGAACGTACCTAGATGGAGTCTTCTCTTCTACCCTTATCTGTTCCTCTGGTGCTTCTTGAGGTTCTTCTTCTTCATCATTCTGTCTTTGAGGGTAGTCTTCATCTTCTTCGATATTTTCATGATTTACTTGCCTAGGAATGTATCCTTTTTCATCAACCACTACATCAATGCTGTCAACAATTCTTCCAAGTCTTTTATTGTAGCACTTATATGCTTTGCTATGTGGAGAATAACCAAGAAGAATGCCTTCATCTGCTCTAGGTTCAAGTTTGCCAAGTTGCTCATCAGTATTCTTAATATAGCATTTGCTCCCAAAGATTTTGAAGTGTTTTACCGAAGGAGTCTCACCATACCAGAGTTCATGAGGAGTTTGAGTGTTGTTCACTTGGACATTTGTTTTATTGAGAATAACAACCGCAGCATATGCAGCTTCACCCCAGAAAGTTGCGGGAGTTCCGGACTCATCAAGCATAGCACGGGCCATTTGTGGACTATTCTGTTCATCCTTTCCACCACTCCATTTTGCTGAGGAGTTCTAGCTGTAGAGAATTCCCTTCTTATCCCATGTTCTTCACATAAATCGAAAAATTCATTTGAGGTAAACTCCCCACCTCTGTCGGACCTGAGGCACTTAATTTTGTAACCTGATTCATTTTCAACCAAGGCTTTGAAGGATTTGAATTTTTCGAATGCTTCGTCTTTGTGCTTCAAAAGTCCTAACCAAACAAACCTGGAGAAATCGTCAATGAATAATATCAAGTATTCTTCTCCTCGAGGTGACCTCGTCGTGAAAGGACCACATACATCTGTATGGACTAGTTCAAGAGGTCTGTTGGCTGATCCTTCCTTCTCCGGGAAGTTGGTTCTGGTTTGCTTACCAAATTGACATGATTTGCATATAGTGTTGTCTAGAATTTTGATATCTGGAAGACCACGAACTGCCTGATATTTGCATGCCTTCCTTATTTGTGAAAAGCTTAGATGCCCCAACCTCTGGTGCCATAACCAATGTTCATCATGCTTGCTCAAATAGCATTGTTGTTGTCCTTCTTCAAATATGTATAGATTATTTGGAGTTCTTCTACCTTTGATCATTGTTTTCCCTGTATCAAGATCACGAACACTACATCCATTTGATCGAAATATTACCTCGGTTCCTTGATCGCACATCTAACTGACACTCAGAAGGTTATGCTTCAAGCCATCAACATACAAAACATTTCCAGCTTTGACCTTTTCTTTTAACTGAGCTGTGCCTTTTCCTTTTATAGCTGCTGGAGTATCATTTCCAAAAGAAACTTTCTTTCCCTTTTCTAAAGCAGAATATGATTCAAGTTTTTCTTTATCACCTGTCATATGCTTCGAACATCCACTGTCGATGTACCATAGATTTTCCTGTCCCTTTGCATAAAAGGCTATCCGACATCTTTCTGTTTGTGGTTCCTTTATTCTCCATGTTCTGGTGCTTGAGGCTTGTTCCTTTGTCTGCTGAAACCTGCTCCTGCATTCAGAATCTTCATGACCAAAGTTATTGCAAATAGAACATTCAACTTCATTTTCAAGAGCCGAAAAGTTGTTATAGGTCCTTTTTGTAATCCCGATCATACTTCTTTGTTTTTGAGCTTCTCTAGTCATGATTGTTTTATATGCAACACATTGAGCTGCTTTGTGACCAAAGTTATGGCAAGAGAAACATTTCCCATTGAAGAAACTTCTGCGATTATCAAATCTATCGGCCAAACGATTGTAATTTCTATTGTCATCCATTCTTGAAGCAAGTTGAGAAGATTTTACCTGTGGCTGGTTGTAGCTTTTGTTCATCCTTAAGACAGATTGCCCCTGTTTTACCTAATAGTCTTTGTTCGTTCTTGATGTAATTCGTCCCTGCTTTACCTGGTGATCTCCATTGTGCTTTTGCTCATTCTTTCTTGCTGCATCAAGATAACTCTTTGAGGTGGATGCTTGAGATGTTTCTCCATTATACCCCAGACCTGTCTTATTTAGCAGAGAACGCTGTACATTGATGATCTCATCCAGAGTTTCAGATCCTTTGACAAACTTAAGATTAATAGCCTTTGTTTTCTCAATTTCTTTTCTAAGGCCAACAATTTCACCTTCTAACTTTTCAAGATATTTTTCTTTTTCATCAATTTGAAATTGTAGAGTATCAATGATCATATTCTTTTCTTCTATACATGTCTTAAGTCTAGAAATCTCTTCATAAAAACTATCCACATCTATAGCATCCATGTAATCATCATCTTCAAATGCCATTAAAATTTTATAGTCATTACCTCGTTCATCTTCATCACTATTTGATAGACCATCACTGTCTTCATGAGTGTAGTAGCTTTTCTTATTTGCATTCTGTTTCTTGTTCCATCTGGCAGGTTCCTTTCCTTTGTCAATCTTATCCTTATGAGGAAATTTGGCAGCATAATGAACTACTCTTCCACAAGCAAAACATTTAAAAGGTAGCTTAGCTCTGAACCTTCCAGTACCCCGTTGAAGATTTCTGACAAAATTTGATTCTTCTTCTTCTTCTGGCACGTGACTTGATTCATAGTAGTCTCCTTTTCCTGAAGCATTAAAAGCAGCTTCTCTCTTGTCTGATGGACCTCCTTTTCTCAGTTCATAAGCAGTTAGAATTCCGTGTAGCTGAGACATAGTAAGAGCTCGTAGATTTTCCTTTTCTTCTATTGCAGACACTTTAGATTCAAACTTGGGGGACAATGATCTTAGGACTTTTTCAACCACAATAGCCTCTTTTATTTCTTCACCCAAGTTTCTCATACAATTAACAATCTCATCTAACCGAAGGAAATAGTTAGCCACACTTTCATCATTATACATTCTGAGATTCTCATACTGAATCCTGAGGGTTTGAAGTTTTGCACGTTTTACCTGTTCATCTACTTCGTAACTCAAAACAATCTTGTCCCATATTTCTTTTGCGGATTTATATTGCATAACCTTCACGAATTCAGATTGAGATAGACATCCTAGAAGAGTATTAACCACCTTTGCATTTGTTTCATATTTCTTCTTCTCAGCTAAATCTATAGGAGTAGCTGATGGAAAAGTATACCTTGTTTCTATAATGTCCCATACTTCTGTACCCAAAGATTGAAGATAGGTAGTAACTCTTACCTTCCAATATACGAAGTTTGTTCCATCAAAAATCGGTGGCCTGATTGATGCTTCCCTCTCGTAGTTGCTCATGATGTTAGATCTTCCTTCAAGCGATCAAGCTTCTTCAGAAGGACCTGCTCTGATACCAATTGTTGGAAATAATACTGAGAGGGGGGGGGTGAATCAATATTATCAAATTCTTATCAATCTATCTTCCTTATTTATACTTTGAATAATTCTTCAAATATTAATCATTACTTTGTATGACAGTATCATAAAATAATGAGCAGGAACAAGAAAAGCAAATAGTCACACAAAAGAACACCAGATATAAGGTGGAAACCCAATGTGGGTGAAAACCACCTGCTGCAATATGTCTCTATCTTCTTTCAATTAGAAATTCTTTTTACAATGATTTTGTACTGGTGCAGTCCTTTACCAGTACGCAGGCTACAACCTGCAGAGAGCTACAACCCTCTCACGTTCACCAGCTTCTCCTGGAAGGGAGCTACAACCCCCTTAGCTCTTGTACTAGCCAAGATACTAGTACGTAGGTGCTGGCCTACTGAAGGCTACAACCTACTCTCTCTTCCAGGGACCATGTTTCATAAATTTTCAGACTGGATCCATCAATCAATCATCAAGTATATCTGCATCAAACAATCTCCTTTCCCAATTAGCACTGAATCAAGTAAACACTTCTCTGACAGCTGTACCCAGAACATAGTAATAGTAACCACACACCAAATTATTAACCCAGAATACTGCAGCAATAGATAGAGGCAGCTAGATCATAATTTAAAGATATACGCTACTTCAACAACCTGAAACCTGCATGCAGATCTATAAAGGATAATTCCTTCTTTCAAATATTCAGACACTAATTAACCCAGATTGTCAAATTTATAGATCAAGCATGTGCCTCATATAACAGATCAAAATCATGCAAAGATACTATTATTCAAGCATAAAGATTATGACCCATCAAAAGAACTTATCCTTCTTTATGCGCTAAGGTTCCTCCTTCATTCAGATCTAGATCTGCACCATAACCCAATCACAAATATTTCAGATCTAGCACTTATTAGATATTCAATTCATTCGATGATGCTTTGCCAAATGATCTCCTTCCTCTTTTATAGTCTTAGGCCTTTCACAATACCATGGTCCAAAACCATAATAACACAATACCACGAACCCAATACTTGGGATCAACACTTTTGGATGCAATACCACGGGCCAAAACCATAGGATCAAAAACTGTCGGACTAATACCATGAACCAATCATAAAAGTGTGTGAGATCAACACTTTTGGAAGCAATACCATGGACCAAAACCATAGGATCAAAAACTGTCGGACTAATACCATGAACCAACCATGAAAGTGCGTGAGATCAACACTTTTGGATGCAATACCACGGACCAAAACCATAGCATCAAAAACTGTCGGACTAATACCATGAGCCAACCATGAAAGTGCGTGAACTTTTCTCTTCATGAAAGGAACTTTTCTCTGCATAAAAGTGCGTGAACTTTTCTCTAAACTTTTCTCTGCATAAAAGTGCGTGAACTTTTCTCTAAACTTTTCTCTGTATAAAAGTGCGTGAACTTTTCTCTACATGAAATAAACTTTTTCTTTGCATAAAAGTGCGTGAACTTTTCTCTACATAAAAGTGCGTGAACTTTTCTCTACATGAAATAAACTTTTCTCTGCATAAAAGTGCATGAACTTTTCTCTACATGAAAGAAACTTTTATCTTCATGAAAGAAACTTTTATCTTCATGAAAGTGCGTGAACTTTGCAGCACTATAATTTATCATCTGAGATGAGTGGGTTGCCATCAAGTACAACATATGTACCATAATGCCAACAGAGGTATCATAGGACTTGAGGTCCTCATAACTCCAGGCAAAGATATCTTGGAACTCTTTGAACAGTTCAATGTATTTCAACTTCTGATCAGCTGGTAATGCCTTGGATAATTTTACCATTTTCGGATTTTCTGTGGTTCCAATGTTACATTCTTCAATTTCAGCATTCAATGGTTGCATTTTTTGTTTCCTTGAGATATCATTTGAATCAAACAAATCCTCCAAAGGGGTTAAGCCTATGGGCGGAAAATTGTCTTTTAGATCAATTACTTTGGCTTTTGTCACGGCTATTTCATCAAAATCTGTTTGCTTCAGCTCCTGTACATTTTCGTTATTAAAGGTAGTAGGATCCAAAACCAGATTCGATGTTTCAACTGATATATTCTGCTTGATTGTGTATGCCTGTTGTTGATAATCTATAGTGTTGGTATCAATGTTCATGCCGGAAAATTCCTTCTTTAAAGTAAGGAAGTTATTTATCTGTGTGTCACTCTCAAAGACTTGCCAATTCTTGATGTTATCCGGGACTGCAGGTCTATGTTTTATTTTAGTAGTGAAACTGTGATTGGGTTTGAAAGGAAGCTTGCAAGTGCTGGCGAAGGTTGCCAGGCTATGAGCATGTAAATTGAGCTTTCTGGAAATTTTAGTTAACTGAGATTCTAAGAAGGTGTCAAGTATTTGAATAGCTGCTCCTTTGTAAGCCCTTAACCTAAGATCATTTGTGATAAAGTTTCCCTTCATCTGTTGTATGATCAGATCTGAATCCCCTAGAATTGAAACTTTGGTTGCACCTAGATTTTTTATGAGTTTGAGACCTAACAAAAGGGCTTCGTACTCGGCCATATTGTTTGTGCATCGAAAGTTTAACCTATATGCATGGCCTTCAGCCTGGTCATTCTACATATTGTGAATCCAGACCCCTGCCCCAGCTCCCAACTTGTTTACAGAGCCATCAAATTCTAAATACCATAAGGTTTCATGGTCAAGGTTTGCATTGAGACTTTTAGAAAGTTGGACCATGGGCAGGTTGGTTTCTTGCCAGTCATTTGATGTATCATTCTCCTTTGTTGTATCAACTATAAGAAAAGTTTTTTGATCTTGAGAAGAAAATTGTTCATTCACTCCCTCTGTCTGTGCTGCCACTAATAGTTTGGGATAAGCTTTGGTACACATGTCAGCATTATACAAAATGAATGAATCCATGTCGGAATGTATTGAATAGATGGGGAAGTTTTGGGGCTTTTCTTGACTGCTCACCACATATTTCATTAATGTCTCACCGTATAATCTCTTTGGCTGTCCAAAGACTGAAATGGTGGCGTAGGACATGTCTAGTTGCAAAGATCCTTGGAGTTTGGCCCCCCAAGATCTAGATAAAAGCATATCGTACTTAGGTGGAATGTCAGCTACCACCACGTCCATCAAAATTGTTTTGGTTGGGTATTGGACCAGGGAGACACATAAATCTTTAATTAGGCCTAGACACCTGACTTGGCTTGAATCAAATGAGAGCAGATCTTTATATGGTCTTGTGATATCTAGGTCTAGTTTTTCCATTACATATTTGGGCATTAAGTTGTGTGAGGCCCTGGAATCAAACATTGCGTTGTGTAACACCTTGTCATGAATGTTTAAACTGACATAGAAGGGTGGAATCCCTCCATTTGCTATCTTTCCGTTAACATCAGGACCAAACAGTAATTCAGGTTGATCATCCAGAACATTCACAGCATCCTTATTGTCTGATATTTGGAGTGACCTATTAATCTGCTGTCTATACACTTGATGTTTGGCCAATTCAGAAATAGGGACAACTATCTTTAGCTTACTTATTTCTGTTTCTAAGTTGAAGGGCTTTTCCATTTGAGTCTTGGCATTAAGTGCAACAGATTTTTCCTTTTCAGCTAGATTTTCAGTAATCCTTTCTTCATGATTGGTATGATTTTGAATGAAATCAGTCCTAGATTTATTTTCAGGGATGCTGTTTGAACTTGCTTTTGAAGGGTGGGATGGGGATGGCTGGTTTCCAGAGGGCTGTGCATCTGATATATCCTCCACAGTGACTTCTCTTGGATGCAGGTCTGTTTTATCAGAGGATTCTGGAAGAACAGTTTTATCTTTTATCTTTTTTGGCTGCTTACTGTCCTTTGGTTTGATAGGTTCAGGCACATCTATGGTTCTACTCCTTAGTTTATACTATTTATGTACCTCATAAACCGCTGCATCATAGCCTTCCCTAAAGTCAAAAGACTCTCCTGATTTGGTTTGAAATTGATTGCAGTTATAGGCCTCTTGATCTTCTTGTGTTAGAAAGACCTGATGTTCGTTGTCCAGACCCATTAGGTTGATGTGAGGGTCCTCGGTTGGTTCACTAGATGTTGAGGCCTCAGCATAATTTTCTTGAAAAGGAGGTCTAATGTGCTGGTCGGGATCAGCCCTTCCAACATTTGGATTTTGATTCTTTCTAAAATTTGGGTTTCTAGCAGTACTTGGTTGACCTTCCCATGATGATTTTCTTTCTATGGTTTCTACCCTGTCCCCAAGTCTGTCCATGCCTTTGATGATTGCATCTAGCTTTTGTTCAAATGCTGAAGGTTCTTCCTTAAAAGTGGTTCTTCTCTCAGCTCTTGCTCTATTTCTTTTAGCAATAAGGTTTGCCTCTACACTGACAGCTATGTTTTGCATGTCTGCCAAGGTTGCAGGGGCTCTTTCCCTCAGTTGATATGCCATGTCAGAATCAAATCCATCAGGGAATTTGATTAAGGCTAAATCAGGTGGAGGTCTAAGGTTTTGAGGGATGGCATTGTAAACATTGTTGAATCTTGCACAATAATCTAGGACAGTTTCTTGAGGGCCTCTTCTTATGGTGTCATACTCAGATAAAATATGTAGTGGGTCTTTTTTCTTTTCCCATATGTTCAGGAAGGATTGGTAAAGAGCACCCGAATCGGCTATGGAATTTGCAGCAAGTGCTCTGAACCAAGTTCTTACTTCACCTGTTAAACTTTGGACAAAAATTTTCATTCTCACATCATCATCGTCTATTTCATAATTTTCAAAGTAGTCTTGCATTTTCTTGGTATGCTGTAAGGCAGTATATGTGCTGGTACCATCAAAATAAGTGATCTTACTTTGGTAGTCCTGAGGCATAGCCCCAGGATTACCAGGTAGCTGTAGAGGGGCATAACGATTTGCCATATTTACAGGGATAAATGGGACAACAGGAAGGAAGGGAACAGCTGGAACAACAGGGACAACAACGGCAGTTTGTGCAGTGGATGGAGGTGTGAAGAATATGTTTTGAGAGGTGGATGAGGAAGAAGGAGAAGAAGGAGTTATGTGAGGACGAACTGATGGTTTAGCAGGGGTTGGGATATAACTTTGCTGAACTGCCTCAGGGCTAGAATCAACAAGATCTTCTTGTTCCTCTTGCTTCCTAAGAATCTTGGGGATTAAATTAGGATTGTCAAAAACAGCTGGGGGATCTGGGTCAGGATTTGACCTAGTATACCTAGTCTTCTTTTTAGGAGCCAGCTTCCGAATTTTTTTTTGGTATTTTTGGGAATGTTTTTAGAATTAACAAGGAACTGCTCAAATTTTGGAACAACTATCTAGAGTCTAAAACTAGCATGAAGTTTGACTGAAGCAGCTTTTATTTACTCCTGTAAATGCAAAGCAAGAACAGTTTCAAAGGCTTCCTGGCTAACATTCAGGCTTCATCTGTAGTTTTAAAAAGTAGACAGCAGTTGAAAAATTCGTTCTGTCCCCAGTGGAGTCGCCAATTATGTTAACACTCAGGTTGTTCCCTTTGACTCCAAAGGGAATACGGCCGAGGTAACCACTAACCAATCTTTTAGCCACAGGTCCTAGCCTACCTGCAACCAGAGAGGGCTCTCTCTTTCTGATTTAGCTTTGTTTTGGTGTAATTTTAGGCTAGTTATGATGCACAGGATTTTGTTTTGAATTTGTTGGGATGATGATTTCAGTCAGAACTGGTATGTTTTTGCAGAATAATCTAGGCCATTGGGCATGGAGTCAATGATGGTGAACTACTGGAAATGTTTTTGAGGGAAAAGGTTATGCTACAGAGCCAGACAAGCATCTATGGAACAATTTTTCAAATCTGTAATATGATGGGACGAAATCAGGGAGTGAAAGGCAGCTAAGGATCTTTCACTAAACTGATAGAGGGAATGGTGGGAATATTATCTAGGAGCATTTAAGAATTCCTGAACAACATTCATAATGATAGAATGAATACAAACATGAGTAGTTAAGAATTCCTGTTTATGATTAATTATGAAGAAAACACATTTAACAACAGAGATTGAGCAGAGGGTGTATTCAAACAATTCCTCAACTATTCTTTTTCTCCTTTGCTAAGCTAATGAAACATATATTTGAGTTAAGAAAACACAGAAAGACAAAACATGGTTTAGAATAACTTATTGCTCCATCAAACAACACAGGAATTCTATAGCAGAACGCAGATCATCACTTTGACATCAAACAGTGCAAAAATCATGAACTCTTCCAGCCATTTGCATTAGATAGTCTGAAAATTTACAAGACAGTGTCTCAGAGAGAAAATCACCAACCCCAGATACGTTGTTTGGGGAGGTATATATACAAAAATTAGATACAAAATATCTAGCTGATGAGTTAATAGCTCATAAATTCTATGCCAACCCCTGAGGAATTACAGCTGAAAGAGTAAATGTTGCAGTAAATATTTAGTGCATTAGCTGTCCATCTTGTCAGAAAGTTTTGACTTTTGTGACCAACTGAGTCGGCTGGAGCTGCGCTGTCCAAAATCTGTGTTTTTCCCTTCTTGGGCTTGTTGTCCCAGTATTTTGCTGAGTCATTATTCTCACCCGCTCTGCCTGTTGTCTTCATGCTGCATTAAATTTCGTTGACCTGAGGCTGACTAGAAGAGACAGAACCGAGATCATTGGGGCAAAATTTGCAGCATTGCTTGCCACCAATCTTCTTTAGGCAGTTGGTGTCTTCATATTTTTATTAGAGTTTCATCTGCCTCTGTGTACCTGTAAAAATTTGGTGGGACCTCAAACAAGTGATTAATTTCATGCTCAATGTAAAATAAATTTTCTAGCTTATCATAGAGGCTCTGCCCTGATGGAGGTCCTGCTTCTTCTGAAGTACTTGTGGATGTTGTGATCTGATTTGAAATGAAATTTTTCATCCTGGTGGCATACTGCTCATGGGTGAGCAGTCTTCCAGCACTCGTCAGCAGGCTAGGCAATCCTTTGCCTTGCAATGCACCCATTCCTAGCTTGTAATCATCTACCTCAGCCTGCATTTCCTGACATTTTCTCTCCAAAGTTTGCACAAAATTTCTAAGGGTCAGCACCTTTTTGGCTGTTAAAACAGTATCAGTTCTGCTGCTGATGTCTAAGGCTGCCAATTCCTCCTTTGTGTGAGTGTTCAGGAAATGTATCATCCTCCTAGCCTGCTCAGGCATATTTCCTAGTGCTGCTCTGGCCTTTTGGCTTTCAATTTGAGCTTGGCCTATTAACTCAATCTGCTCATGCACTATTCTGATTGATTTCCACTGTTTGGTGATAGAGTGGTCAATCCGAGTAGACAAAATTTTCTTTATTTCAGCCAGAGTCTTCTCTAAATTCAGTCATTTTCCAAGGTCTTTATTCTGTCTTTCAGGGCCTTAATTTCTCTGGTCTGTTCAGCTACTGTCATTTTGGACTTGTCATATTTTGCTTCTAGCTCAGCCAATTTTTCTTTGGCTTCTTTAGTCTCTGTTGCCTGAAGCTCCAGCTCCTTGACAGCTTTTGTCAATTCATCCATGCTTATGCTAGACTCAGGAGTTGTTGTTGTTGCCGCTGCAGCATCTGAAGTTGTTGTAGTTGTTGGAGGGGTCACTGCTGCTTCTGTAGTTGCTGCAGCAGTAGGGGCAGTTTGAGGAGGCTGGGAGGTCAACTCTCCCTGCTTTCCTTGTAGTGCTCTCTCCAACTCCCCTTCCAAATCAATTACTCTTTGGTTCAGTTTCATCATCAAATCCAATTGATCCTCAGCTTCTTTCTCTTTCTGCAGTTCTCCTGTTTGAGGGTGCTCAATAGGAAGCAATCTCAATCTCTTTTTCAATGCAGCAATATCATCATCCTTCTTCTTCATAAGGGCCCTCACACCCTTAGGATCCTTAGGATCATGTCCTAAGTCCACAATAATGTCCTCCAATGTTTTGATTCTGTTGTCTTTGGCTGTGGAGGACATTCTTTCTAAATCAAGCTGAGTATTAGTGTTCCTCAGAGATTCCTTTAACTCATGGGCCATTGTGGCCTTGTCTACCAATGTGGCATAGACCATTTCCCCTATTTGCTTATGCAATTCTATTTGATCCATGGGGTGAATGTCTTTTGCCATAACCTCCAACTTCATCCTGACATAATCTGCAGCTAACTGAGGCTGCTGAACCTTGGGTTTAAAATGGCTGAGAATCATTTTTTCTTCTTTGATGTCATACGCTGCCATCAACCTTTCTTGCTTGGCAGGTGTTGCTTTGAGAAATTGGTCATATAACTGCACTCTTAACAGTTCATTTTGTGCCTTAATTTCTTTAAAGGTGGCCTTGATGCTAGCTGGCCTCTTGCTTTGCTGTGTGGAGGAGGACACCTCCATGCCATGCTGTCTTTCCTGCTCTTGTTGAAAAGAGCTTGTAGCTGTTTGTTGACTGTCTTCTCTATCTTTCCTTGGGCTTCCAAGGATTTCTTCACTGATTTCCTCCACAATTGGAGAATCAACCTTTTGCCTCTTGGCTTCGGGCTGCTGAGTGGACCCACTAGTAGGTGTGGAGCCATCTTGGTCTCGTTTTATGCCTCTTTCCTCATGGGTAGGAGATTGCAAGGCAAGCACTATTGGTGCCTCTATTTGTTGTAGAGGAGCCTGTACTTGAGGTTGCTCCATTGAAGAGGCAGGCTGTTCTGTGACCACTTCTTTCTCTGCTTCCATTATCTCCTTCCCTTTTGCTGTACCTGATGCTGATGTAGATGGTCCCTGGATGGCTTGTGTGGCTACAACAGTGGATGTACCTTCTCCAATTTGATGTGGCAACTTGAATGTTACCCGCTGCACAGAATCCATGTCAAGAGTTTTTTCTAAATCCTTGACATTTTTCTCCATTATTTCCTCTTGAGTCAATTCCTCAACTAATGTACTTTGCAACCACTCATCTTGGTTGGCATATTGTTCAATTTGTGGATATTTACAGTGGTCATAACCTAGTAGCCTGTATTTAACTCTTCTGGCACTGATAAAACCTTCTGGGTCATAAGGGACCCACCAGAAGCTCCTCTTTAGCTTATATTTGTCCCTGAGAATTTGATCAGCATCTTGCCAACCCTCTTTCTTATTCATAATGAAGGGGCCTAGATGGTCTTTGAATTTGAGGTGAGCTTTCTTTTTGGCACTATGAAAATGGGTAAGATCAGAACTAATGAGTTGCCTATAGTATTCCAAGGCAAACAGTCTCATTGGTACATACTTTGGAAGCCTGTAAGGACAGAGCTCACAGCCATAGATTCTGATGATAGTGTGGTTTTGATATAGGTACCAATCACCTATTTTGTAGCTCTTGGACAGCTGCAAGGTCTTCTGTATCTCAAATGACAATCTGGGAGGAGGGGATCTCATTAGGAGGCAAGAGACTAGGTATACAAATTGGTCAACAAACTCACAGTAAGAAAATGGAGAGTTTTGAACTTCATGGAAAACTGATGACCAGAAGATGACAAACCTCTTTTCACCCCTAGAATCCAATTTCTTGATGGGGCATTGGAAACTTTCAGACTGGTAATACATGAATAAGTGGTAGATATATGATGAATATTTGAATACTCCCTCCCTATCCACTTTCAATAGCTGGTCATGTATTTTATTGGCTGTGAACTTGGCATAGTTATACTTGTAAGCAGGGGGCTGGCCTGGACTATAAGCAGCTAATAATACCAACACTGTTTCATTAATGTGCTCACTGGTTTTGAAGCCCAACACATAAGAGATCATATCCACTAGAAGCTTGCCCACCTCATTGAAATGGACATATAAGAAAGGAGGTGGCCCTGTAGACTGGCGGTCTACCCTCATGAATGTCTTGGTGATTTTTTCAATGTCAACACTAGAGAGTTTGGAGCCTGCATCCAACAAATAGTTCATGGAGAAGGGAAACAACAGCCGAGTCTGCTTGAAATTGAGCATTTGGTTGATGGAGTCAGGAGTAATGTGGAAAAGTATGCTCCCAGATGGAGACTTAATAGCTCTTTGAGTTGGCTCATAGTTCTCCGCACATAAGCGGATGATCTCTGGAAAAATATTAACAGATGGGAGGAGGTAATAAGGCGGATTGGACTCCCATATACCATACATGTCACTGTTGCTTAGATAGCTGTTTCTCAACTGGCAGAAAGTCTGCAAGTGGTTTCTGTCACCAACAAGATCTTGGATAAGGTAGTCTCTATCAGCAAGAGGCATGGCTTCAAGCTCTTTGTTTGGTGGATTCATAGGAGTGACACTAAGAGCTGATGGAGTAGCCATTACAAGACTTTTCAGATGTTATCTTTAGAGTGAAGTTTTGAGCAGAAACAGACTGAGGATGACAGATTGTGAGGACTTGAAGAGGAGTGGCAGAAAGAGTTCAGCTGAACCCAAAGTCTTCAATATTTTGTGGCTGTATTGAAAAGAACAAACTTTGCAGAGTTTGATTTGAGCTTTGGTTTCTTTTGGCAAACTCTCTGAATTTAGAGACAGTGAGGGAAAATGCAGAGGAGAAAGGGATTATACAGCTTAATGTACTGAGAGTTTGAAGTGAAACACGGCAAAAGGGAACAATGCCGGGCAGGTGTAAAACTGTATTGGAAATTCAAGCCCGAAAATGGATTCTAGCACGGTGAAATTATGAACAGTCCGTGGTTCTCTTAAACAGGGGGTGCATTAGATAATTTAGGCCAAAATTTAAAGGACAACACCATTAAATTTAGGAGTTTGTAGGCAATTTAGTGAAAAAATTCCAGAGAACGGGAAGAACACGGGAAAACAGGTGGAATTCGGCAAATACCTGGATTAGCTAGCGCCGAGGGTGGTTGAGTTGATTGAAGGGCGAATATTGACGTCGAATTTGTAGGTGGCAGCGTCCAAAGTGTTGAAATTTGAAATCTGGAGGCAGTTTGGTGTGAACAGCAGAACAACACACCCGAAACTTTCCAATGAAAATGACCGAAAACTGTCACTTTCGGTGTTTTTAACGAAAAATTTGGCGCATATGTGCTTTTGGCGCTTTCCCACGATGATGTCAGCATGACGTCATCGGCGGGTCTCAGGTATGGCCGGGTGACGTGGACGCTGACTCGGATGATGATGTGGCGGGACACGATGGCACAATGTGGATGGGGACGGACAACGTGGCAAGCGACGTGGGACAGCGGCGGAGACCTGGTGTGACGTCATGGTGACAGGACTGCTGACGTGATGGAATAGAGGGGGGGTTTCTGGATGGCGGTTTCTGGTTTCCCCGCACCACCTTTGAGCAGAGGCGGTTTTGGGGGGGAGGCCTCCGAACACCCCGGGCGGTCGACACGTGGCGGGGGTACGGTGGCAAAACCACCCATCCCCCGGACGTTAAAGCTCGGCACGTTGTGGGCTGAAAACACCCGCCCATCGTTGGATCTAGCATGGTGGGAGATGGACAGATGGCGGGGCTTTTGGCGTGGCGTGCAAGTTCAGAGCGGGTCCCGCTTGTATTTAAATAATATTTCACAGCTGTGGGTTCAAACTTTGGCTGAGGCGGGTTTTTTGCGGGTAGGATTAATGTGGGTTAATGTAGCACAATGTTTAATTAAAAACATTTAAACATTTAAACATTTAAACATTGGGGCTTTGACCGCGGGGGTATATTGCAAGGGTTTAGGTGGGTGGGGGTTTAGGCATAGGTTATTAATCTTAACCGGAGGTTAGATTAATTCCGGGGTTAGGACGCAGAAGGGTTGATTATAGCCCCAAATCGACTAATATCTCCCATAACTATGTTACTTAGCTATAATGCTAAGGGGTGGGATAGTTAATATGTTTTTGTGAATTTTATATAGTTTTTTGTAGAAAATAGGGGTGGGGATGTAACTGGGGAGCTATATAATAGGGTTAGGAGTTAATATGGATATGTGAGGTGAAGTGTGAGGGAGAGATTAAGCTTGAGAACTGAAACTTAGAAACAAGAAATGGATGAAGTACGAAATGAGGGTTTTACACAAGAAATGTGGCTTCTTTTTTGAAGAAGGAGGTCACAACTTGACATGATTTTCTCAAGGGGGAAATGTAAGTAGGACTGTTTAGGCAGATCCTAAAGTCCTCAAGGGGATATTAGTAAGAAACCTTTTGAAGGGAATGAGGGAAGTTAGACATGCTTTGATATTTTTGCCATATAGACCATTGTTCTTGCCATTCTCTTATTGATGAGATAAGTTATGATTTTCAATATATCAGGTGGTCATAGCTTGCTTCTGCAACCTCCAATTGCCTACCCTGCCTAATAGACCTAACATTTTTTCTTCTTTTGGATGGGTGCACTTAGCCTTGCAAACCCTGATAATCCTCTTTTCTTTTGGCTGCCCTCCTATCTAAATCTACCCTTATGTCTTCCAAGGGCCCAGATTAAGCAGTTGGGCTCCTTCCTTTCTCTATCTAACTACTCATCTACCAAGCTTGAACTGTTTGAGCAGATATTCATTCTCTAGTCTAGAACAAGCAATTTAAAACATGGCATGGTCCAGTTTGAACTGTTGGGCCATCCATCAAGATAGCAGTGGCATTTTGGTTAGCCACTTTCCTGGTCTTTCTTTGGGGTTCATTTCAATTATTTTTTCTGACCAATTCATTTTCTTGCCTTTTGATTATTCTTTTAAGGCATACCCTCTTTACATTTTTTAACTCTCTGTTCCTTTCACAAAATATGGAATCTTTGTAGCATCAAAGATGAACATTTTTGGCACTTCCACTATCAATCATGAAAAATAAAGCCTATTGGTATAGGAGACTAACATCAGGGATTATTAGAGATAGGATAGGATAGGAGGAAAGGGGGATTGTTGCATTGCCATTGTAATTTTCAAGGCTTTTGTTGTTGTAATGATTTCACAGCTTGATGATTAATAAATAAAAGGGTTGTTGTTCATTTGTCTTATCTGAAGTAGCCCAGCAGCATCCGCTGGCAGCTAAGGGCCCAACCTCTGGTGGATTAAGCTACTGCTCTGTATTATATCTTTATGATTTCTGCCGTGTGATGGTTTGATTTCCTTTTCATTTCTTTAATTTGTTTTATTCAGTAATCTTTTGTTTATGAACATTTCACAGAATTGCTCTGTTATATTGAAATCATAATTGGATTGCGTTAGTGACAAAATTATTAATTATAACTTGAAATGTCCTATTGTTCATTCTGATCTAATACTGCATTGTCTAATTAAGACTATGGTTCATTTAATTGCTGCTCATTTATAATTGCAATTGTTGTTCAATTAAGTTACTATTCAATTATAACTGCGATTGTCGTTGCTTTAATACCTGCGATTAATGTTCATGCTGCTAGATTAAGATTGCTGATTTAGTTTAACTTATAGTCACCATGTGTTTCTAGTTAATTTTCTTTGCTGTTCCATTGAATTAAGGTTGTTGTTAAATTCATTTCTATTAAGATAAACTCTACTGTTTAATTCATTTCCGCTAAAGTTAAGCTTTGTTGTTTGGTTTTTCAATAGACTTAGTTGTTGTTCTTTTCTGCAAGGCTTTGATTTCATCTTTTAATTGATATTGCAGCAAGCGTATTTTAGTGAGCATTTCCAATTGAATTGCCATTTTCAATTATTATTTTTTAGTGTGGATTGAAATATCAACAACTGTAAAGGACACTCACTACCCCTGTCTATGTTCTCAGATTGGATATTTTGTCTATGAATGATTTTCATTTGCATCAGTTTACAGGGGAGAGAGTTATCATTACTAAGTCCTCGACTGATGATTGTTTGAGTGAATGATTTAAGTTTCAGAGTGTTAAGTTTCTTTTAATTGTAAGTAGATTTTATTTCAAGCATTCATTTACTTTTGCATTTTAAAGCACTATACTGCAAAATATTACTCTTGAGTAAATAGCCGACTCCGACTGAGTACACTCTTGAAATAAAAAATCATCCTTGGGTTAACAATTAATGTGAAGATAATTAGGAGTTAAAAAGACACCTTTTATCACTCCACATTTTGGCGCCGTTTCTGGGGAGAGTGTAGCCATTTCTAAATAGTAGTGTGCCTCTGATAGGAGTATATTAGGAAAGAGTTGGGTATTAAAAACGGAAGGTAAGAACCTATGTACGGAGCATGTAAAAGAACTGCTCCCCCACCCAGTTTCCAGAAGGATTGTTAAAGAACATAGGGTAAATGTTTGAATTTTTTTTGTGAATGACTAAAAAAATAAGAAAAGAATAGAAATTTTGAAAAACAAATCTCATGATTTCACTCAAGTGGTGATGTAAGCACCACCCATTTCACTAACTGATTGACAAGAACATTTGAAGAAGGAACCTCGAAGAAACACATGAAGAAAATCTTCTATTATGGTCAGAAATGGCTCACATTTCTACCTTTGAATTCCCTATCAAAAATCTAGGAGGAGTGACAAAAATGCACATAATTCCCCCATTTTCTCTACCAAATTTTCATGGCTCGATAAATGAAGATCTAGATACATTCTTATTTGAGTTCGAAATACTTTGTAGAGGATATGATTATCATACTAATGATCAAAGGTTGAAAGTTTTTCCTCTTACTCTAAAAGGAGCAACTCTCCGATGGTTCATGAGCCTAGGTGGGAACTGCATCCAAAAATGGGAGAACATGAAGAACATGTTCTTGAAAAAGTACCAAGACTATTACAAGGTCGATGAAGATATTTTCAATATGATACAAGGGGAATATGAAAGCTTGGAGGACTATGTGGAGCGATTTCATTACAACCTTCAAAAATCAAAGCATAAGTATTTGGAAAAAGAGATCTTAAAAACACTCCTTAAAGGAATCAAAGATGAATTTTTAGAACTCTTAAATCTGAGAGGAAAAGGTGATGTTTTTCAGTTGTCATATGATGATGTTTGTGAATTGTGCATAAGGTATTCAAGAGGAATCTCCAAGGCTCGTAAGAATCCTAGAGATGTTTGTTCTTTCTTTTCCAAATCTGCTACAAGAATAGGAGACATAAGAGCTGAAATCAATGTTTTATTTAAAAATTTTAAAGTTGATTTTATTAGTGTTAGATGATCCAAAAATACTTTATTATCATAGGTTATAAAATTAAAATAAAATAATTATTAATTTAAGAAATTAAATTAATAATTATTCTAGAATGATTAATTATTTTAGAGACAATTAGAATATTGTTGTAACAAGATATGACTCTCCAAATGAGTCGTATCTTAGGCTCTATTATAGGAGATTAGTTAGCTAGTTGGTTTGAATAGCATTTATTGTAAATGGACACTTGTAAGTGATCCATAATTAGAGGTAGTTAGGACATGGAGCTTATAAATAGCTCATTGCAAGATTGTTTTGTTGTTCGGGTGTAAACTCTTGCAAATCAATTATGTAATTGTTTTTTTGATTAATAAAATTACGTGTCTGAGGACACTTCTGCCATTATTGTGGTATCAGAGCTATGGTAATGTTGCAGTTGATTTGAGAAGGAGATTCCAGCAGTTGATTTGAGGAGGAGATTCCAGCTCTATCAGATCCTGGAAAAACTCAACTCCGTTGAAGTGCTCAGCAATTGGTATGAAATTTGTCAAAATTTTGTTCAAAAGAGAAAATTTTTATTGATTTTAGATTTTTCAAATCTGTAAATCAATTTTTTTTGAGGCTATTGAAAACCAATTCAAATTTGTAAGTTGAATATAAGAAGGCGCAGAGCTATGTTTTGAATCTCCGTTGGAATTCAATTGAAAATTGTTATGTTTCAAATAGCATTGATTTAGTGTGGACAGCGTGGAGAGAAACCTGTGAAGCGCAGGAAGACGAGCTTGAGCAACGGATCAGGGAAAACTGATATGACCCCAGCTTTTTCAGAAATAGCAGATGCTTGCTTTTTGGAAATAACTGCCGAGAAGCCTGCGAAAGCGTGTCTATAGCCATAGACGAGCGATGACTCTGCATCCTTGCGACTTCCTATCACAGAGGACAGCAGGGACACATAGCTACTAACAATGGAAGCCTTTCCGCCGTCACGGGAGCCGCCCATGTAAACAATGTATACCTGCACCATTGACCCTGCAGCTCAGGATTGTTACGAGTAACGTGATAACCAGCAACAAATTGTTGGTAGTCATCGTTCAGATTGTAAAAATCTGTAAAGTCCCCAGCGAAGAACGAAACCTCTCTGCACCGATAAAGACAAACTTACACTTTTCCCTGAGCAGAAGTGGTGTGGTATCATTTGATCGTGCTAAGACTTGTAATAGAAGTTTCAGAATGGGTTGATGTTCCAGTGAAGAATTTAACTCAGAAATACGACGTGAAGGAGGGCGGTCATATTGGTGCATCGGTCAAAATCGAACATTTGGGTATGGTGCATCGTTTTTTTAAAAGTTCTGGGCTCTTATTAAAAGTTGTGAGTGTTGTAAAAAGTAAAAATGGAGAAATATTTGTTTAAGTTTGTAATGTTATTGGAGTAATAAGGGGTTTGTAATTTTGGGCATATTACTTACGTTTCCCAAATTAAATCTTCACGTCATTTTTTTATAAATCACTTTTCGAAAGTGATTTGAATGTTTTATCACATTGTTATGTAAAAGTGATTATAAAGGTTTTTTAATGGAGCGATAAGGTGTGAAGTAATGGAGCGATAAGGTGTGAATTAATGGAGTGATAATCGAAGTAATAGTTCTACAAACACTCATATTCATTTTTGTCATCACTTTGGAAAAAATGCTTGAATGTCATATTTTTTTGGCTTGTGGGCTTGACGAAATCTCTGAAAACACAGATGGGACAGTCAGGTTTTGAAGGACTAAATGACAATATTTTTAAAACCTATTTCTATCATAAGTATCCCTTGATGTCTACTTTCCACCACAATTTGAATCACTCAATTTTGGTTTGAAAAGAAAAAGTTAGAACCAAAACCTTGACAAGGTGTCTAGCAGGCAGCTCAGGAACAGAGTTGGGACAGTTAGTTTTTGGAGGCCTAAATGACTGAATTTTTAAAACCTGTTTCTATGGTAGATTTTGCTATGACTCTAGTTTACAATAAAATTGGAATCACTCATGTTTGATATCTTATGAGGAAGTTATGATCAAAAAACTGACTATCTATTGTAAATCAGCACTCTTAAAACCCTACCTTTCCGACTGTTCCTTAAAGTATTTGACCTATCAGTTCTTCTTATCTTCAAAACATGTTCCTACTGGAAATAAATAAATGAATATACTTTCATTTACAATTTTAATCATTTGAATCCGTCATCAAACGAAGAATCTATGCTTAAAATATCCACTGTTGTTTTAAGTGGGGTAATTGAAAATGACTTTGTTATGTAGGTTGTTCTAAGTAAAATTGATATATCATATCATTGAATTTTTAAAACCTATTTATATTGGAGATATACCTTTGAATTAGCTCTGATCTGGCTTTTGAATCACTCAATTTGGACGAAAAACAAAGAAGCTGTGATTAAAACACTGCTAGTTAGTATGGTCAACCACTGCTCTCCTGCAGGTGACAAATAAATTTTACTTTGTTATTTTCTCAGCGGATTTGTTATACAGAGTAACTGCTTGTCTTTTTGCATAATTCTTGGATTATGGGAGCCCGATCAGCTCTCTTTCTCCATGATTTAATGTTTTATTGCAGGTAGACACTCGTTTTTGCAGGTCCTAGGACAATAAAAAAGGTCAATTTATGGATGAGTGATTCTTGAAAGAAATTTTAATGAAACAAGGTAATTTCATCGAACTCATTACCCAACGGATTCATAATAGAAGAAATGAAGAACTGATTTCCATTTGAAAATTCATGTCTTGTCACTGCTGCCAACACATTTTTCAAAGAGATAATTTTTTTTACATAACATCATAGCAGTTGTAACTTAATTTATTTATTTACATACTGCTTTTAAATAAAATGTTGTTTCTTTTATGATTTCTCTTATATTTTATGTTTTAGGTGTTGCTTCCTTCAAATTGTGGCCCATCCTCAGCATCAATGCAGTGAACAACTAATTAGTTTTTTGTGTGTTTTCATTTTATGATTGTACATTTTTGTTGTTCCTTTCTGAAGGAATAGCACTTTCACACTTTTGCTGTTCCTTTCCAAAGAAACAACACTTATGCATTTTTGTTGTTTCTTTTTGAAGGAACAACACTTCTGCACTTTCACATTTTTGTTGTTCTATTTCGAAGGAACAACACTTCTGCACTTTCACTTTTTCGTTGTTCCTTTCAGAAGGAACAACACTTCTGCACTTCTGCATTTTTGTTATTCCTTTCCAAAATAACAATACTTAATGGTAGTGTGGTTATCTGGTTACCACACTAGCACACTGATCTCTTCTGTAGAACAACACTAGAACTCTCCATTTCTAAATTGAGGATCTTGGCTCATATGGGTTAAAAAGAAACCCTGTCAAGGCTATGGACGCCTGCTGGCAGCAGAGGCTTTGCTTATGGTATTGAAGTTATATCTTATCGTCAATTATTACTATAATACCCTTTTCTTATTTTCTCCTTTTATCGGAGAAGTTATTTCCTTAATTTTTTCCCTGTTTTGAACCTTTACGCATGAGAAATTGTTTTCAGATCAATCAGATCATTTTCAGCTAGAATACCGTTAGCAAAGCATCTTTTTGGCATATTGCTGTCATTTTTCTTTTTCGCATAACTTATTATCAATCCAAAGATTCTTATCTCTTATTCATAACTATCTTTACACACTCTGCTCTCATTATAACCATAACTGTTGCCGTCCTATCATTGATATGTGTACTCTGCTTCATTTACTGCTATATTGTGCGTTCCCTTGCCTTGCCGTCAACATAACACCTTTCATAGGCTTTATGGTCATGGAATCCCTTTCCCAATTGGAGGGGGGAATGTATGCATTACAGGATAGCATGCGATCTGATTATTGCACTATGGCATAACTTGTTGATTTGACAAAATATTAGTATTGCATGTATACAAAAAATTTTCTGATTGAAAGTTTTGCATGCATCTTATCTGTTGTTATTCAAAACAAATTTTCTGATTGAAAGTTTTGCATGCATCTTATCTATTGCTATTCAAAACTAGCACTGTGGATTCAAGAACATTGTATGCAAAATAGCGATTTGTTTACAGGAGAACAATAAGTATGGGAGGGAAACCCTATTTGCAGCATGACCACACTATTGCTACCAACAGAAAAGGATTGAGAAACTCACTAACGCGCACAATTCTTCAGACATGATGTTCTTGCATGGATTTCACCTTTTGCATCACTTTCAGTATCCACTAAGCCTACATCAGCTTCAACAAATGCCAGTCCATACATGCCATTCTACATTTTCTTTTTCGGAGGTAAAACTTGAGGTAAAATAACATAATTTTCTGATTTATTACGAATTTAAGAGAATTTCATGAAAATCCATTTTGAGCATTATTTATCGCCCTTCATTCCACATCTTTACCACTTCCCATTTTTCAGCGGAATATCATCTTTCAGTTTGGGGGAGTGTTGCTTTCATTCATTTCTTTCTTATGACCATGTCATTAATATTCTTTATCATCCATTGCTATTCTTATTCATTCTCAAGACCTCCCTTATTCCATGTTGTTTTACACCAAGCATAGAATTCAACAAATGATAGTGGCCACCTCAATTTGTTTTTTAACATTGCATGAGGACATGTTAATTCTTCAACTTGGGGGAGGCATTGCTACGCATGATGGATGTTTTCTATTTTATTTTTCATTTGAGGCATACAATTTCATTTTTATGCAATGCAAAAATTGATTTCCACATATTTTTAAAACTATGAACTCAACTCTTGTGATCTCTGGAAAACACAGACGTATTATTAAGATAGAGAAACCCAGATAATTTTATGTTAAATTACTTCATAAAATTTCGAAAATCATGCACTATCACCTATAGCCATTTTGTTTATATCTCATGATCTGTGCATCAAAACGATCTTATTTTTTGGACATAAAAGCATTAATATAGTAGAAATCTACTTGCAAAATTTCAGCAAAATATGGTTTGTAGTTTTTGAGAAAATTATAGGAATTTACAGGGTAAGTTCCTCAAACAGAACACCAAAGGACACCGCTCACAAACAGATCACAGATCAATACACTAGTATTTTTGACATGGTTAAAACTTTCAAAGAGGGAAACATTCCACGGCCTGAGCCAACGCGGCCACTTCAGGCAATTTATTAATAAAAGAATGAAAATTTACATAAGCTTCTCTTATGGACGGTTACCCTACAAGTGACCCTCCATGCTCTTTAAATAGAGATCATGGACCAATCGGGTGTTAAGCCACGGATCAAGTGTCGGTAGTACCGAGGAGAGAATGAACCGTCGGATCACTACATATCATGACCGTCAGATTGTAAGTTATAAAATGTACATAGTAAAGAAACACACTTTACCTAACTCTACACCAGACCAAGTTATACTTAACTATTTCCTATGTGTCGAAATATCCTAACATCCCCCCTTAAGAACAACTTGGGATAGGATTGAAGGATTTAAAGATATGACACAATAGGAGAAGGAATGAGGCACTAGAGCCTATCCCCCCTTAGTGACAACTTCCTGAACTCCAGCCATAAATCAAAGTTTAGTAAACTTCACCTCTGTGAGAGTCTTTGTAAAGATGTCTGCAACTTGATCATCTGTTGAACAATATTGCACTTCAAGAACATGGTCGTGAATGATCTTTCTGATGAAGTGCATGTGCAATTCAATGTGTTTGTTGCACTGATGTTGGACTGGATCTTTGCATAGTTGAATGGCACTTTGATTATCACACCAAAGTGTAGTCGGATGCTGCTGATGAAAGCCAAACTCTGACAGGATCTGACGAAGCCACAAGGCTTCCTTACTAGCTTCTACGACACCACGATACTTTGCTTCTGCTGAAGAAAGAGAAATGGCACCTTGTTTCTTGCAAGCCCATGTAATAGGTCCTGAACCAAGAGTGAACACATAACCTGTAGTAGACTTCCGATCATCAGGGTCACCAGCCCAATCGGAATCAGTGAAACCAACCAATAGAGGAGATGCTTCGGCACTGTAATGAATTCCAAACTGAATTGTACCTCAAAGATAACGAAGTATTCTTTTAGCTGCTTTCCAATGACTTTCATGTGGGTTTTCCATAAACCGAGCAACAAGGCCAACAACAAAGGAAAGGTCAGGACGAGTATGGGTTAGATACAAACGTTTTCCTACAAGTTGATGGTATAAGGTAGCATCAACTTCAGGAGAAGTACAAGTGACTAAAATTTTTACTCCAGACTGAAAGGGAGAAGGGGCTGGCTTACAGTCTTCCATGTGAAAATGGCGTAGAATATCATAGGCATACTTGGACTGGGAAAGGGAAATACCTTCCTTGGATTGCAAGACTTGAAGACCAAGAAAATAATGTAAGTGTCCTATGTCTATCATTTCAAACTTCCTTTTAAGGTTAGACTTCACATGGTTTATAAGGTTGGGATCACTACCAGTCAGGATAAGATCATCAAAATAAAGAACAAGAATGATAATAGACTTTCCCACTTTCTTGGTGTAGACAGTATTGTCAGAATGACACCTAGAAAAGCTAGTTTCTAAAAGAAAGTTATCCATTTTGGCATACCAAGCTCGAGGAGCTTGCTTGAGACCATAAAGGGATTTCTTAAGCCGACATACAAGGCTGGAGTCTGTTTGTATAAATCCAATAGGTTGTTCCATATAGATTTCTTCATGCAAGTCCCCATGCAAGAAGGTAGATTTAACATCCATCTGATGGACTTCCCATTTGAAAGAGGCAGCAAGGGAAAGAACAAGGTGGACAAAGTTCATTTTGGCAACAGGGGAGAAGGTTTCGGTATAGTCAATGCCTTCAACTTGTGAAAAACCCTTAGCAACAAGACGAGCTTTATGTTTATCAACGTTCCCATCTGGTCCATACTTGGTTCTGTAAACCCATTTGCATCTAACAAGTTTTCGTCCCTTTGGTAGAGGAACAAGATCCCATGTATCATTTGCCAATAATGAACGATAGTCTTCATTCATAGCTGCATCCAAATCTGGATGGCCTGAAGCTTCTGCAAAGATGTCAGGATCATAATTCGCTGAAGCTTGAGCCAGTAAAGAAGAGGCTCTATCCAACTGAGAACGTGTACGTCGCTGATCTGTAGGATCAACGGCAAGATCACCTGCTTCATCCCGAGTAGCACGGACCCATTTTGGAAGCTGAGGAGCTGAAGGGGGATCCTGAGAAGGTGGGGGAGGATTATCATCCTCGATTTTATCATCTGAAGAAGAAATATTTTCAAAAGTAGAAGAGACAGGGAGAGTTGGCACATCCGCCGAACTAGGCTCGTAGGCCGATACATTTTCAGCAAACTTTACATCTCTTCTAATGATAACATTTTTGGACTTAAGTGGAATAAGTCTATATCCTTTGACATCTTCAGAATATCCAACAAAAATACATTTTTCACTTTTTTGTTCTAAAGCTTTATGTTTCTCATCTAGAATATGGGCCCATGTTTCACTTCCAAAAACACGAAAGTGACTTACATCTGGTTTAATTGAGCTCCATGCTTCTTCTGGAGTGATATTCTTTAAAACCTTAGTAGGAGTGCGATTTATTATGTCATTTTCATAGTTAATTGCTTCTGCCCAAAAATTAAGACCAAGTCCTTTAGGTTGAAGCATACAATTAGCCATTTCCTTTAAGGTGCGATTCTTCCTTTCAGCTACACCATTTTGTTGTGGAGTATATGGAATAGTATGTTGCATTTGAATTCCATTCTCAGTGCAAAAGTTGATGAATTTGTTGTTAACATATTCTCCGCCATTATCAGATCTTAGCTTAAGAATTTGATCTCCAGATTGTTTTTCAACAAAGGCCTTAGAGGCCAAGAACATGTTAAATACTTCACTCTTGAGTTTTAAGAAGTATACCCAACTGTGTATGGACAAATATTCAATGAGAGTTAAGAAATACTTGTAGCCAGAGAATGAGACCTCTGGAAGTGGACCACATAAATCACTATGTACAAGCTGTAAAGGGGCTGAGGCGTGCCAAGAGGCACGTTTTTCAAAACTATCCCGATGATGTTTTCCGAGTACACATCCAGAACAAACACCATCTTTGCAAGATACCATTGGAAGACCTGTGACCATATTTTCTTTACATAGATTCTGAAGGGAGCGATAGTTTAAGTGACCAAATCGCTCATGCCAAAGTTTGCTCACTTCTTCGTTATGAGCAACAAATATCGAGGGAAGATTTGATGACCCAAAGTTCTGAAACTTATACAACCTTGTAGAATCACTCTACACTAGACCAAGTTATACTTAACTATTTCCTATGTGTCGGAATATCCTAACAAAAATGGTTAATGAAGTTTGTTGTTACTTATATCATATTTTGCTACAACTTCATATACACAACTTGAACGTCAATGTAAAAATTGTTACGTCTTCATCAAGATTGCTAAAATTGAATATTCATTAATTGAGAAAGAATTTTTTTGTTCCATCCATTTCATGAGTTGGGATGAACAAATTTTTTATTGCTTGGTTAACACATGGGTTTTGTCTTTGGGTTGCATGAGGACATGCAATATATTCAGTTTGGGGGTGTGTTGGGATGTTAATATGTAATTATTATTATCAATTTTTAACACTTGTTTCATCCATTTCTACTCTTCTTTATCATGTCATTTATCGTGATTTATCATATAATTCCATTTTATAATTATTTATGTTTTAATGAATGAATATTATTTATTCTCTTTTATTTTTAATAAATTGATGATTATGCATGATTTTACCAATGATGGTTTATCAATAAATTGGTTGTAACATCACTCACCATTTTAGCCTCTAAATATATTTTCCAGATTGAAGATTTGATCTCCAGCTCATCATTAAATGTGCCAACTCAGAAATTCGCTTGAATAAGAAGTGACGATTTTTCATTGAACGGATTGGGCAAACGGAGAAGAATCTGGAAAATCCAAAACATGGGTTTTGTTCAAAACGGACCAAGTCAATTTTGCAATGACTAATTTTCCCAAGTTTATCCTGTACTAAGAGAAATGGAAGGTTCTCTGAAGACGTTTTTCTCATATTCGCTGTGTGGCCATTTTCCAAATTATCTCAACTGCAATGCCAAATTCAACCTATTCCTATTGAATGATTGATGGAAGGATATCTCAGATATGATCTTTCTTATCAACTTGTTGAGAACAATCCGATTGTGTAACAGAAATCATGTTGTAATCATTTCTATTGTAACTAGTCTCTACTCTCTCTCTATTTAAATGAAAACAGAGATCAGAGAAGGGGTTTGAGAATTAGGGATTCAGAATGATTGATTATTCATGATGGAATAGATTATGAGAGATTAAGTTAGGGATTATTAGAGATAGGATAGGATAGGAGCAAAGGAGGATTATTGCATTACCATTGTAATTCTCAAGGCTTTTGCTGTTGTAATGATTTCACAGCTTGATGATTAATAAATAAAAAGGTTGTTGTTCATTCGCCTTATCTGAAGTAGCCTAGCAGCATCTGTTGGTAGCTAAGGGCCCAACGTCTAGTGGATTAAGCTATTTCTTTGTATTATATATTTACACTTTCTGCCATGTGATGGTTTCATTTCCTTTTCATTTCTTTAATTTCTTTTATTCAGTAATCTTTTGTTTATGAACATTTCGCAGAATCACTCTGCTATATTGAAATCATAATTAGATTGCGTTAGTGATAAAATTATTAATTATAACTTGAAATGTCCCGCTGTTCATTCTGATTTAATACTATGCTATATAATTAAGACTGTGGTTCATTTAATAGCTACTCATTTATAATTGCAATTGCTATTCAATTAAGTTATTGTTCAATTATAACTGCGATTGTCATTGCTTTAATACCTGCAATTAATGTTCATGCTGCTAGATTAAGATTGTTGATTCAGTGTAACTTATAGTCGCCGTCTGGTTCTAGTTAATTTGCTTTGCTGTTCCATTGAATTAAGGTTGTTGTTCAATTCATTTATGTTAGGATAAACTCTGCTGTTTAATTCATTTCCGCTAAAGTTAAGATTTGTTGTCGGTTTTTCAATAGACTTAGTCGCTATTCTTTTCTGCAAGGATTTGATTTCATATTTTAATGGATATTGCAGCAAGTGTGTTTTAGTGAGAATTTCCAATTGAATTGCCATTCCCAATTATTTTCTTTAGTGTGGATTGAAAGATCAATAACTGTAAAGGACACTCACTACTACTGTCTAAGTTCTCAGATTGGAGATCTTACCTATAATTGATTTTCATTTGCATCAGTTTACAGGGGAGAGAGTTATCATTACTGAGTCCTCGACTGATGATTGTTTGACTGGATGATTTAAGTTTCAGAGTGTTAAGTTTCTTTTAATTGTAAGTAGATTTTATTTCAAGCATTCATTTACTTTTGTATTTTAAAGCACTATACTGCAAAACATTACTCTTGAGTAAATAGCCGTCTCAGACTGAGTACACTCTTGAAATAAATATTCATCCCTGGGTTGATAATTAATGTGAAGATAATTAGATGTTAAGAAGACACCTTTTATCACTCAACAACAGCAATCCCTATCCTGTGCTCTTGGGAATTTCAAGGCTACTGATATGAACGGGGTAATCAATTTGAAGAAGCGAAAGGTGATCTTTGAGAGGAAATCACTACGCGTAATAATACCCCTGGATCTTGCTGAAGGATCGTGCTACATAGAACCAGTCTGTGATTATGAGAGTGATGATGATCTGGACTGGATCTATAAGATAACGGTGTGAGACCAAGAGTGGGTGAATCCCACTGCGGATGGATGGATCAGATGGGATCGTGAGATTCCCTGCACTTCGAACTCTGACGAAGAAATACAACATTGGCAGAATCAGTTACATGAGGTAACAACACTGAATTGCAACATGATGACTCGGTTGCTACGCTGTGTATCATCAGAGGTAAGAAATATGCCTATTTATGATGGTCTAAATGAGGTAGATATCTTTTTCGATGCATTTTAAAGGGAGGTGCTAGAAAAGCAACACTTTGAGGCATTGGACTAGGCACTGCGCACTATACCCACAAGATGTTGTGTTATGCACAAGGGAAGTTTTGATGATTGGCCCGAATGTAGGAAAATGATGTGAACATGATTTAGGAAGCCTAAGATGCAACTGACAGATAAGTACGATGGGTAGAATGATCTGTGCACACATTTGGCCAAATGGACATAGGCTTATGGAGAAAAGCCACAACCCGAGTGGGTTCACCTATTCTGTCATACCCTGGATGCTATCCCAATGAATTGGTATATAGAAATAGAGCTCTGCCATGGGACATGTTAATGGGATATCCTGTGGTAGGGATTCATGATGACATTTAGTTTTGAGGACAGGTTTGACGATATTGATGAAGTTCTACAAGAGGTGAAGGCAACTATATTTAGGATACCACATGATCCTTTAGACTTGACATAGTCTAAATGGGCTACTCAGTTGAGTCACGCACTGTAACGTTATTGTGTAACCACTGAAGAAGAGGACGAGGATCTGCGGAAGATTAGCATTCTAGAAATAGAAGTCCATCATGAGGTTCAGGGACCCCAGATTGAGAACCCTGATATAACCGTGCCAGTGAAAACTAGATAGGTGAGCATTGGTATGGAGGCAGAACCCAAGTTCGCGAAGATTGGTTACTACTGGGATGACGCGGCGGTGGATAAGGTCGTTGAGTTACTCTACAAATATCATGACTTATTCCCTACCAAGTTTACAGGTTTGAAAGGAATAATCAAAGATTTGGGAGTGATGAATATCATGCTAAAGCCCGACGCGAAGCCAGTTAACCAGAGGTCTTACCGCCTAAATCTGAATTACAAAGAGAAGGTCCACTTAGAGCTAGGCAAAATGCTAGTAGTAGGCATCATTGAGTTTGTGGGAGAATTTGATTGGGTAAGCCCTATGGTGGTGTAAGAGAAGAAGCAAAAGGACGAAATAAGGATATGCGTGGATCTCAAAAAACTAAATGATGCTTATGTGCATGATCCTTTCCCAACTTCATTCACGGATGAAGTGTTGGACAATGTAGGTGGCTAAGAAGCATACTCCTTCACTGATGGTTTCGTTGTGTACCACCAAATGAAAATCACGCTAGAGGATAGGAGAAAGACAACCTTCACGACGTGGGGTTGTTTTCTATACACTGTAATGTCATTTGGGCTGAAGAATGCACCAGATATATTTTCATGCGTGGTTGTTGCGACATTCAAGGAATTAATTCATAAGTTCCTAGAGGTCTATTTTGATGACTCGACTATATTTGGATAGGTTAAGCACCATGTAGTGAGCTTGCACTTGATGTTGGATACCTGTCAAAGATACCAGATCATGCTCAACCTTAAGAAGTGTCTGTTTTGCGTTCCTTGTGGGAACCTCTTGTGGGATGATGGTAGACACCATGAAGATCATGGTAATTCTAAACTTGGAAGCACCGTGGAGTGTGAAATAGTTGCGCACTACCTTCGGACATACGAGATATTACAGAAAGTTTATCAAAGGCTATGCCCAAATCACTGCGCCGATGGAAAAATTGTTGAAAAGGGATGTCTCGTTCTACTGGAACGATGACTGTAAGAAAAACCTGGATATATTGAAAGAAAAGATGGTTATCACACCGATTCGAGTCTTCCCAGACTGGAAGAAATAATTTCATGTACATGTTGATGTGTCATGTATAGGGTCAGGGACAGTACTAACACAGGATGGGGAAGAAGGCTTGGACCACTCTATCACGTTCACAAGCCACAAATTATCTAAAGTATAGAAAAACTATTCCAACACTAAACGTGAGGGGCTAGCTATGGTGTATGCACTCCAAAAGTGTTGACACTACTTGCTAGGAGGTCACTTTAAGATGTATACGGATCACTTCGCACTGAAGTACTTGGTCAATAAGCCTGTGTTGTGGGGCATGTCTGTAGATGGCTCTTATTGTTCCAAGAATATGATTTTGAAGTTTTCACAAAGCCTAGATGATTGAACGCGGGACCTAACCACCTATCGCGCATTGAGATATGGGAGGAACCCATAATTTCGAGGAAGGATTACCTAGCATGTAGATCTTTGCTGTGCGCATTGCAGATGGACATATTGAGGATATAATACACTTCCTAACAACTGGAACTGTGTTGGAAGGATACTTTGTCCATCAAAAGAAGGAATTATTGGTGCACGCGATAGATTTCTCTGTCATTGTTGGGCATCTATACAAGAAGGGGACTGATGAGATACTGCGAAGCTATGTACCTGACTTTGAATGAAGCAACATCCTCACAAATGCTCATGGGGGCACCGCGGGAGGAAATTATGCAGAGAGAGAAACCACACAAAAGATTTTACACGTAGGGTTGTGGTGACCAACCTTTCATCAGGATTTAAAATCTTATTGCAAGGCATGTGATGTATGTAAAAGAATAGGTAGGCCATCATGGAGGGATGAAATGACTTTGAATCCACAAATGATGTTGCAAACTTTCGAAAAGTGGGCAATATATTTTTTAGGACCTGTGCGAGGTACATTATCCTTATGACAGAGTACTTGACTCGTTGAGCAGAAGTACAGTTGGCGAAGGATTGCATGGGCACAACTGCCGCGACGTTTCTATTTGAGCATGTCCTGACGTCATTTGGATGTCCAAAGATCTTGATGAGCGATCGAGGTACACACTTCCTAAATGAGATGATTAGTGCACTAATAGAGGAATTTCAGGTGTATCACCAGAAGAGCACACCTTATCACCCAGAGGCTAACGGCATAGTGGAGGCATTTAAAAAAGTACTAGAGACCGCGTTGACCAAGGTATGTAATGCTCAGTGAAGTGATTGGGACCTACGCATACCTGCAATATTGTGGGCTTATTTGACGACATGCAAGAAGTTAACAGGACAGAGACCCTTTAGGCTAGTATACGGGGTTGCGGTGGTGATGCCTATGGAATACATCATGCCTAATCTGTGCATATTAGCGCTCGCAAGTATTACGGATCACGGAGCCCTGGAAGAGAGGTTCACATAGTTGGATGAGCTCGAAGAAGAGAGATTTTTGGCTGGATTTCACCAGCGGGTCCAAAAGTAGTGCGAAAAGGCATGGCACAACTGACATATTAAGTTGCGCACCTTCAAGGTGAATGACTTGGTGCTATTGTATGACAGTAAGTTTGACAAATTTCTAGGGAAATTCAGAATGCATTGGTTAGGGACCTATGTTATTAAAGAGATTACTGACGGCGGCACGGTCTAGTTGGTTAAGTTGAATGGAGATCCCTTTCTAGGAAAGGTGAATGGCAGTCGATTGAAGCCATAAACAAGTGGCTTGCCATCTGACTAGCCGACAGAAGCATACTCTTAGCGTTCCAAGAAGCTAAAAGGAGGCGTGGGACTATAAACTACACTACCCAAATTGGGGAGTCACGATTTCAGGACTGCGCAAAGCAACGAAGTGTCACAGGGTCCGCGACAGCCCGAAGACAGCTGCGCTAGTGCACAGGTCTACTGGAAAGTGACCGTTAAAGTCACTATTCACAATTTGATGGTCGGTTTGAGGAAAAATGGAGTGGGCGGTAGGCATTTAAGGCTAACTTTATGGACTAGATTCTTGTAAATCTGCCACCAATCTAACATTAATGTGCAGAATATTGGGGGAATGGTCGAATTTGAATTCAAAAGGCCCTATAAATTACAAGTGGTTGTCCAGTGGAAAACACTTGGCAATTTGAGAACTGAGTTGTTGCACACTCAAGTATACATGAACCAAGACCTATTCGAGACTCTAAAAGAAAATTCATTATTTGAGCAACTACCAGAGACACTACAAGAATTGTGTAATAGTGCTATGTCAGCACCCACAAAATCCATGGACATAGGAGTAGTGGCATCCGATGAAGCTGCACAAGAAATTGTGGTAGTAGAAGCCCCAGAGAGCACCAGAATAATAGTTGAGGTCCCTAAATCACCTAGAACACCAAGACCTAAGAAGGATAAGCAAGCTATGATCCCGGTGCACGTCTCACTAAGAAACCCACAGAGGACCAAGCTCACCTTGCAAGAAAAGGGGAAGGCCATTGTTATAGACATTTTTGTGCCTCGCAGCATGGAGCATGAAATGTCAATAATTACAGGGATCCTCAGTCCCTAAACATGTTGTTCTTACCCCTAAAAGAACAAGGTCATCAAACAACAGCATTTCCAATCAGTTCTCCACCTGAAAACACTTCAAAACAGGCTAATTTTGGATCATGTCAGCTGCTCCACTGAGCATCTGCGCTGGAATGCAACTGCTCCTCCTTGTACCTGCGCTGGGAGTCAAATCTAATGAAGGCTACCTGCGCTGGGCGAGATTGGCCAAGTGGCACAGTCATTCTGCAAGGTGTCAATTGCCCAGGAAGCTTCCAAACTGACACTTGGTTCATGAGATTCGCCCTGTGATGAGTAAGAGGTACTTGATCACCATGTGTAAGCAAGGATCTCCAAGTGGACTCAAGAACTGAAGATTAACTGAAGAGGGAGAGGACACAAGGCAGCTTCATGTCAGTCTCAAGCTGACTCATCCTTTCTTCTTCTATCCTATATATAGAGCTCTTCTATGAGGTCTAAGGAGGCTGGAATTTTGTGTAAAGCAAGGAGGTGCTGTTGGTTTACAGTTAGAGTTATTGGGTGATTGTTTTACTAGAGGTGAAGAGGAGAGTTCTTGCTGCTGGGGAGGTGCTGCTGGATTGGAGCCATCATTGGTTGTAACCTTCTCAGAACCCTGTTACTTCTATCAATAAAGTTTTGCATGTTCTCCTATATACTTGTATTGCATTGATGTATTGTATTTACATGTATATTTGATTCATCCTAATCCATGCTTCAGTTATGAGTACATGTATCTTGTAGTTTGCTCTCTTGTTTGTGCAGGATCTGTGTGTAGCTGGACCGGCAAAGAGAGCAAGGAGTTGGGAACAAGAGACAAAGAGAGAGGACAAGGATCGACTAAGCGAAAGACACCAGGTTGGTTAATCTTTCTTCATTCTCTCTGTACTTTCATAAAGGAAATCATCAAAACTTTACTTTCAGTTGTTGCTAAAGACTGTCACCTTTAGAGTAGGGATAGGGTCATCCTCATCGGATACTTTTCCCCACAACAAACTGGCGACTCCACTGGGGAGCCTAGTATCTTGTTGGTGTTTGTAGTATTTTGCTATTCATTTCTTGAAGAAAAGAGTACCAAATCGAAAAGCTTTTGACTATATCAAAAGCGAAGTAGAGGGACTGCTACTCTTGCTCATTTGCTGAGCAAATTCAAGATTTAAAGAGCTAATCTACAAAAGACTCTTTACTCTTTGTGATAGATCTTCATCCTCTTGATCATCCCTTAGCCTGTACTTGACCTATAGCTTTTTATTTCAGCAAAAACAGCGCATTTTTGAGTTTTTATGACCCGGAATTCTTTGTAGACGAAACTCTCGTGAGTCAGTGCAGGCTGTCCACAGGCAGTCTGCATTACAGCGCAGGTGCTCCCTTCGGGAACTGCGCTGAGAGTCAAACTGGCAGACTAGAACCTGCGCTGGTCCAGTTAGCCATAGTCTTGCTCAGCTTTCCCTTTGTGTCTTGGCCCTGTTTTCACTGAGTTTTAGCTGATTGCTTGCTGGTCATTGTACTTGCTGTAAACCACTTCTCCTTGACATTATTCCGCCTCAGTTGTGTGATGAAACTGTGAATGTTCTTTCAGTATTTCTTGTTTCAGTTACAGTTTCCCATTGTGAAAAGCAAACCAGTATAGCTATGACCTCTTAGATCCTGAACTGTAAAAGTGTCTTTGTGATCTTAAGAGCTAGTTTTATTACTGTTCATGGCTGTTTGAGTTTGTTTGTTTTTCACTTTATGGTTTGAATTCATATATTTTGAATGTTGAAACAAGTACTTGTAAAGCGTCTTTTCATTTAGACAAAGCTTGTTTGTTTACGCTTCAAATTGAATTCGAAAGTCATACAACAGTTTTCCTTTTGTCTACATCAACATTAAAGGAAAAGAAAAGAAATACATGCATCTTGCATTTGCATTTTTGATAAGTTTGTGTGTCTGATCTAGGAGAAAGTGCATTAGTTTGTGCTTTGTGCTCTGTGTGGAAAGATATTGTTTTTCTCTCCCCTCAGTAGTTAGGATTTTCAAAGCTAAAAAGATTGTGAAAGCTTGCTTATCATTTTAGCTGCATTTAGGAATTTGTACCAATACATCTCGTGGTGATCCTGAAAGACAAACTGATAAACAAGATCAACTTAAAATATATTGAATGAATCTAAAAACGCATTGTAACATAACGCTCACAGTAGAGGTCTAGGTAGAGACGTGTTCCGGCGTCGTTAAACGTAGTGACTGTCGATCTCTACGAAGGTGGGTGATTCCTCCTGAGAGTCGGTGGCACTAATACGGACTTGAGCTCCCGCGTACCGTCGCGTATATTGGGAGACCCCTATAGGCTTTTATCCTTTATCCTTAGGAAGCCGTGTCGACCGCCCTACTGATCGCGATGCAGTGAACACAGCATTCACGAAGATCGACCACCCGTACCGTAAAACGTATTCTGTGGTTTTGCGAAAGGTTTGGCACACCCTCTGCCTAGATCTCCAGAGCAGTTTCTTTTGGCCTTTTTCAAACTCTATAACTGAAAAGGTCCAACCGAGCATTTGTCACTTCGGGCTCGTTAATACATCGAAGGCGACTAGAGTCATCTTTAGCTTTTTCTCGACTCTTAAAACATGAAAAAGCAAAGTTGTGTCTAAAAGCGTCTAATAAAATTCATTCAATACGGAAACATAATTCCCCTTTTTGTATTTTAGTTGATCAAGTAATCCGCAACCGTGGAGGAAAGTCAATTAAAACCCCGTCGTTCAGGGAGGCTTGCGAGTCAACCGCCTTTGTCTCCGGAACTGAGAGTAGTACGGACGAAGCGAACTCGCTTGACCAGGTCAAAATCTCCTTTTAAAGTTAGAACGGAAGTTCCAACAACATCTGAGATTCTGGTCACTCCCAATATTTCTGGAACCCCTGCCTCTATTGAAGAAGTTCAACAGCAACAGAAGGACAGTGGTACTGATCCTAGTCTGAAGACAAGTACTTGCATAACTGAACCAGTTCCATCTGAAACCGGTCCACAGAGTCTTGTTGTTCAAACGACTGTCGCTGTCGAAGCAACCCCTTCTTCGGCACCAGAAATCTTTTACGGACCTGACGGTCTTCCTCTTCCTCCTGGTCTGATTGCAATAGAGGAAATCGTAGAGGACCAGCAAGCAAATACTCCAATTCATTTTGGAGTAGGTACCCCTCTTTTTCCTTCTGCATCAGAAGTTTGTCTATCACCACCAGAAGTTCCTGAAGAATCGTTAGGAAGTTTATTGGATAGACTTAAAATGTCTGAACAACCGTCGACATCTAGAACTGTGCCAAATGACACAGCGACAGCAGAAGCTCCTGCTGCCAATCCGACGATGTTTGCCGGCATACCAGCCGTCCCGACTAGCTCTCATCAGCTAGAAGGAGTCCACCCAGGGACTATTATGACAACTTGGTCTGTTCCAGTTTGTTCTTCCGGTATAATACCCGGTAATTCTTATGTTCAAACGAGACAAATTGATCCCTTTGGGAATCAGTTTGGGCCATCCAGTCCTCAAAGGCCATCTATACCCTTGAGCTCTGGATTGTTACCGTATGGGGGGCAATATGCCCTTTCACTTCCCCTTTCGGGGGGATACCCATACGGCAGTTTTCAACCACATTCAGGCTTGACTGAAGTAACGACGAGTGGTTGGGTACCTATGTTACCCCAACAACCAAGAGTTGTATATTCCATGCAACAATGTGTACCTATGTCTAGTATCCCGACGACGCCAGCAATTGTAACCGTGTCGCAAGTTCAATCAATGCCTATTGTATGTCAACCCCAAGTTGTAATGCAACAGCCTATTGACCCTGCAACACAACCACAATCGCCAACTGCCGGGACGACACAGATACAAACGGGAACCATAACCCCGCGTCTTGGTCCGTCGGTTAGTGTCGCACAACAAAACATGGCTTCACAACCATGGATGGTGCAATACCAACAACCTCAGTTTCAACAGGTGTACCAGGGGTCTGAGCAACAGATCTTTGCAAATAGTGGGCAACCCTATATTCAGAATGGGTTAAACCAACCACTTTACAGTGGCCAAGCCCACCAACCATATCAGTCATATCAACATCAGTTGCATTATACTGGTGTGCAAAGACCTACTGCTCAGGCGATTCCATCATATCCTGGGTACGCCTCGCCAAACCTGAATCAACAGTTGCCATTCGTGGCGACCTTAGAATTACCAGATTTACATCGATTGACGAACGATCCAATCGCCTATGCCCATTGGTGGCCAGCGATTCCTCACAAACTTCCTTCGGACATTCCTAAATTCAATGGAAATCCGGGCGAAGACCCGTCGAATCATGTGATGACATTCCATCTGTGGTGTTCGTCGAATACCTTGAATGATGATTCGATAAGGCTTCGTCTTTTCCAGAGGACATTGACTAGTCCGGCGGCTAAATGGTATATTGAATTACCTAGAGCCTCTTTCGACAATTTTAGTTCCCTAGCCACGACTTTCTTAACACACTTTCAGTTACCTATAAGGTACGAAACTGGGACAGAAATCTTAACCAATTTCAAGCAGACAACTGCCACACATATATCTGATCATATACATGAGTGGCGTCGTCATCGCAGAATGGTAAAAACCTATGTTCCAGATCAGCTATTAGCTGAGTGGTTTATAAAGTCGCTTCTGCCGGCAATAACAGAAGATGTGGCCAAGGGAGGTGTCGTAACAGAAGAGCAAGTGATTGCTCATGCTCAATATTTGGACTTAGTGTATACTCAGTCGGGCACGCTCTATGATAAGATACCTGATGCCCCCAGACCGGAATTTTCAATCCCTCCTCCTCCCGGATCGAATAGTGACTCTCATGCCGGTGATGGCGTGATTGGAACTGCAAACGCTAAGTCGACAAGGGATTCAAATAAGAAAGCCCGTAAGACTTCGAATCAAAAAGCAAATCAAGAGATTCTTGCTTCGGAGGTAAATGCTGTATCTACGGATAAAGACAAAAACTCCAATCAACCAGGAAGCAAGAAGAAACAAAACAAAGGGAAGAAGAAGAAACAAGGTGGGTCATCCCCTCAAAAAACTTCTTCAAACCCTCCTGGGCAAGGGAAACAATTTCCTCCATGTCAAATATGCGATGAAAATCATTCAACAAAGAACTGTCCGTTCAAAGCTGAGTTAAAGAGGTTCTTTAAAAGTTCCCAAACTTCAGCTGTGTTGACTGATCCATTTCCCACCCCAGGTCAAAATATGGTTGATAGTGGAAATGCTTCTCCGTCTCAAGTGCTTATGTTGTCGATTTCTAAGCAAAATGATGCTTTGATCTCGACTAGGAATAAAGATTATGGGAATCTGCCGGTGTCGAACGACAAAGGGAAAGATCAACCCAGTAGTTCGACAACAACTTCGGCAGAAGTTGTACCCCCCCTCACGCATGAATTAACAATAAAGCCGCCTAAGGGAGTAGTCCACAAGTCGACATTCAACCCTCGCGCCAGAGCGGCGCAACACTATAATATAGTGGAGGATTTGGCCCAATCGCCATCTGCTATGTCGACTCTTGAGGTACTACAAAATTGCCCATCCCAAAGACAGGCATTGTTATCAGCAATTGGTGGAGTGGATCCTAAAGATTCCAATCTTGTATCCTTTGATCACAAAGGATATGATCCTCAGTTGCCAGCGCAATTAGCTTTCCTTATTCAAGTGAAAGCACTCAACAAAACTGTTCATAGAACGATTATTGATGAGGGCGCATCGACATGTATCATGTCGATGAGTTGCTGGAAAACTCTTGGATCTCCAACCTTGTCGCGATCTTCGACGACATTGAAAGCATTTGACGGTAGGTCGTACACTCCGTACGGTATCCTAAATAACTTTAAGGTTGAACTAGGAGGAAAAACAGTAGAGATTGATGTTGAAGTCATTGATGGCAATCTTGACTATAACATCCTACTGGGAAGACCATGGATATATGCCATGGTAGCTGTAGTGTCGACATATTTTAGGAAGATCGCATTCCCGTTTGAAGGAGGGATTACGATCGTCGACCAACAAAATTTCCTCCCTAATGGTTCACAAGTTACTGGAAGCATTCCCCTAATCCATGGGAGCGACCATTCAATAAAAGATATAGGAGTAGGCTTGCTAAAAGATCCCACAATGATGTGAACTTTCACGTTGCCACCTCCTTTCCATGAAGGGAATATCCCGTTTGTAGCAACATGCAACATGGTATCTTCATCGAAGGTCGCAGAAGACAAAGTCGTCATGGATCATCAAGCGGTATTGCCACCTAGCCCTATTGAAATATTGTAGCAATCAATGTTTCAGGCATGGGAGGCGAGCCCAAATGAACGCTCGTCAAGCGTTTGGGTAGATAGGTCCGAAGAATATGGTACCCCATTAGATCCATGGTCAAAAGTTCATGGGACTGACGAAGGAATCTTACAATCAATGATGATTGAGGGGGCACCATGGAATGATCATCACCATCGTTCCCTTCTTCCAGAATGTGAAGAAGAAACTCATCACGACCTATACCACCCTTCAGTGTTTGAATTCCTAACAAATACTGTAAATACGGTGGATTCAGAGAGAAACCTATCCAATATTGAAGAAACCATAGCCATAAACATCTCGACAAAATCTGATGTTGTTGAGAATATTCATGTCGGCAAAAGTTGTTCCCCTTCAGAACTGGAAATATATAGTGCTCTCTTTCGCGAATTTAGAGATGTCTTTGCATGGTCATATGATGAAATGCCAGGCATTGACTCGAGCATAGTTGAACATGAGATTAAAATGTATCCTGATGTCAAACCAGTAAGACAACGGCTTCGGCAGGTACATCCGAAGAAAGCCGCTGCCATTAAGGCAGAAGTTGAAAAACTTCTCCATGCTGGATTCATCTACCCGGTTCCTCTAACCGATTGGGTATCGAATATTGTCCCTGTTATGAAAAAACAAGGGACGATAAGAGTGTGCGTCGACTATAGGGATGTAAACAAAGCTTGTCCAAAGGACAACTACCCTACACCCTTCATCGACCAGATAATTGATGAATGCGCCGGATGTGAAATCTTTTCCTTTATGGATGGATTTTCCGGGTATAATCAAATAAATATCCGCCCACAGGACCAGTCTAAGACTGCATTCATCTGTCCGTGGCGCACATTCGCTTATCGAAAATTACCCTTTGGTTTAAAGAACGCAGGGGCGACGTTTCAGAGGGCAATGAATTATGCCTTCCATGACATCAAGAACATTGTTCAACCTTACCTCGACGATCTTCCGGCTCATTCGCGGAAGCGGACTGATCATCCGCAGCATTTGAGAGCAATATTTCTACGTTGCCGACATTACAAGATAAGACTCAATCCGCACAAGTGTGTGTTTTGCGTCGGTTCTGGTCGTTTACTTGGCTTTGTGGTCTCTAAGGATGGGATTCGTCTCGACCCTTGTAAGGTTCAGGCAATCATTAATTTGCCTCCACCTTCAAATTTGCTTCAGATTCAGAAACTCCAAGGGAAAGCAAACTTTCTGAGGAGGTTCATTCCAAATTACGCAGAACTTGCCAAAGGTTATACTCGTCTTTTGAAAAAGGATGTACCTTTTGTCTGGGACCAGGTTGCGCGAGCTTCCTTTGACGCTCTAAAAGATTCTCTAGTAAGAGCATCATTAATGTACGCCCCGGACTATCAAAGAGATTTTAACCTGTATCTAGCTGCAGCAGATACGACCATTGCGATGGTCTTAGTGCAAGAAGTCGATGGAATTGAACATCCTATTTATTATTTAAGTAAAAACTTAAATGACACAGAAAGTAAATATTCCTATGTTGAAAAACTAGCGCTTGCTGCTGTTCAAGCGATTCAAAGGTTTCGACATTATGTCCTCTTTAGGAAAACTACCATTCTGTCAGATTGCAATCCCATGACATATATACTGTCGCGACAGTTGCTTGGGGGCAAATATTCAAAATGGATAGCCATCCTTCAAGAGTTTGATTTAGATTTTGTAAAATCCAAATCGAAGAAAGCTCTAGTTTTCGCGGAATTATTATGCGATCTCCCATCGTCGTCCAACGATGAAACATCAGAAGAGTCAATCATGGATGAAAATTTGTTTCTAATATCGGTAAGCGATGAGTGGTATGGAGACATCATTGTTTATCTCCAAACCCAAAAATTTAGGCCTAATACCTCACACTCGGAACGGAAACGTATACGATACCAATCTAAAGACTACATGATCGTCGGTGATACACTTTACCGTCGTGGTGTCGATACGGTTCTGAGGAGGTGCCTTACCCATGAGGAGGCCGAAAAAGCCCTGAATGATTGTCATTCAGGCGCGTGCGGGGGACATCAATCTGGATATGCAACAGCACAAAGAATCTTACGAGCAGGATATTTCTGGCCAACTATGTTTAAAGATTGCATAATAGCTGTCAGAAGTTGCCATGCATGTCAGATCTTTGATAGAAAAACTAGAAGACCACCCGCACCCTTACAGCCGATAGTTGCTGTTGGGCCCTTCGCCAAGTGGGGCATCGATTTCATGCAATGTAACCCCACCTCGACCGGGGGGCATGGGTATATTATAGTCGATGTTGACTATTTTACCAAATGGGCCGAGACGATGCCTACATTGGATAACACTGGTGAAACAGCTGCCCTTTTCTTTTTCAATCATGTAGTCGCCAGGTTCGGCGTTCCGCAAGCTATAGTGACAGATCATGGATCGCATTTTCGCAATCACATGATGGTTGAATTAGCTGCCAAACTAGGGCTATCGCACGACAGCTCTACCCCGTATTATCCACAAGCCAACGGACAAGTTGAGGCAATCAACAAGGTCCTGAAGCGAATGTTGCAAAGGATGATCGGGGTTCACAAAAGAAGATGGCATCTAATCCTGTACTCAGCATTATGGGCTTACCGAACCTCGGTAAAGAACGCCACTGGGTTCACACCATTCCAATTGGTGTATGGCATGGAGGCAGTCTTACCGATCCAGTGCGAAATTTCGTCTCTTAAACTCGCAATTGACCTCCTCCCCGGAACTTCAGAAGAAGAGGCTCGTTTCCTGGAATTGATCCAGTTGGATGAAAACCGTCGTGACACCGCTTTGGCGAACGAGGCCCATAAGAAACGAGTCAAAGCACAGTTCGACAAAAATGTCAAACCTCACAACTTCTCTGAGGGTGACTTGGTTTTGCTTTACGACCAAGAATCCGATAAATTAGGAGCAGGAAAATTTCAGTCCTTATGGATGGGTCCCTATATTGTTAAAAGGGTGTTAGCAAAAGGAGCCTACGAGTTAATGGATTATGACGGAATGCCACTGGCGCAACCCCGTAACGGGTTGTACCTCAAGCGTTACTATGCCTAAATAGTAACCTGAGTGCTTTTGTTGTATTTTGTTTTCGCTAAAATGTTTGTTTCGGTTAAGTAATCCACCTTTCTCGTTTGTTGCAGATGTCGAATTATTCTGATACATATGTGGGATATGCCGACGGAGCGAGTCGTAGTACGCAGAATTTGTCCTCCGCAGCCTGGGCCATTTTTGGTCCAAGTGGCGAGTTAGTGAGTTTCAGAGGTGTGTGTATTGGACGATCAACGAACAATATCGCTGAGTATAGTGCGTTGATTGAACTCCTCTCTGATACCATCGCTCATGGTATACGCCGACTAATTGTCAGGCTAGACTCACAACTTGTGATACTACAACTCACTGGTATATATTCAGTCCGCAATCTAGCTATTTATCGAATGTTTCTAAGAGTTAAGATTTTGGAAAGAGAGTTTGATTCAATTCAATACCAACATATTTCCAGAAACTTGAACACATTAACAGATTCATTAGCAAACTATGTATTAGATAGACATTTACAACATATATAAAAAGAGATACATCGGTGCTATGTAAGTGGATCACAAATAAACTGAAATAAACGCCGAAAATCAAAATATATAAAGCTGTTTATAGTTTGTACATAATGTGCTGTAATCAAAACAAAATTGGTCATATGACCTAGAACTCAAAAATATGCTAGGGGGCACCCTAGCCTAGTGGTGCTCATGAAAGTACGTCACGGTCTGTGCGATCATGCGCAAGAGACGAGTCCATCGTCTAGGCACGCCAATAGTGTGCCGCTGCAACTGTAAAGGTAACTCGTCAATCTGTACATCCGAAAGACCATGAGTAAGGCTCTCAACCTGCTCCTGCACAGCTGCAAGTATCTCAGTATCACCAAGGTCGCGAATAAAAACTCTCCTAGCAGGCTCTGCTGCTGGGGCAGCAACTGGCGATCGTGGACGAGCTACTGGACGAACAGGACCAACATCTGCATGCACCCAAGAGTTTGATCAGTTTGAACAGTAACATCATGAATAAAAACAATAAACAGTGATATGGTCAGAGATTTTACCAATAGCGCCCCATTGCTCGCCATCCGGAAGCACCAAATCTGGATCACCTCGGTAGTCCATACCCACGTATGGATACTCGAAAAATGCCATCTCCTGACGCTCGAACCACCTAAAGAAGGACTCAGTGAAAGTAATATGAGGTTGACCATCATGCCGGGACATATGGTCAACCCACCTCTGCATGCGTGGCTCGGTCGGAGAAGGTAAATCGAGCAAGATGTACTGAGGTTGCATCAATGGGATTTTCTCCAAGACAAAGGCAGTCAGAATAGAACCAAAACCAAAGTTCTTCAGCCCCCCGTCCTTTACCTTGGTCAATTGACTTTTCATCTGAACAAGTACTGCATCACATGTTGGCATTATGAGATAAGTGTTGTCCTTGATGGCAAACCTCACTGATGAAAAATCATAGTACAGAAGGTCAGCAGCAAGGAATTGATGATCAGACTATAAGAAGAAGAGAAAGTTCATACACGCAGGTTCGTTAAGCCCAAGTCGCGTGTACACGCAGGTTGGCTTCAGCAAAAGCGCGTGTATGTGGAAAAGTACCTTTGGTCCATGGTGGTTAGTCCTTGGAAGTTGTGCCTATGGTTTCGGACCATTGTGTCTCGACGGGCGTGTCGATCCCTAGTTTTGAAGTTGATGGTATTGGATTTCTATGGTTTTGGCTCTTGGTATTGAACAAGGCCTAAGGCTATATAAAGGGAAGGAAATCATTAGGCAAGTGCATCTGAAATGTCTTGAATATCTGATGAAGCATTAGATCCAGTATGCAGGGTTATGGGTTGATGATGCATTACTTAATCTGAGCTAAGGAGAGATCTCACCGGTTGATGGAGAACTAGATCTAAGGAGAGATCGGGATCAAATGGTTTGAAATGAACTATCTTTATGATGCTTATTCTAGATCTACATACTGACGCATGTATAGTTCTATAAGTGTTATGAGTATGACTGATGTCTGGTACAGCTGCAAGTTATGAGAAATTATTTTTAGATCTGTACGCAGGTTGTCTTTGGTAAAAGCGCGTATACACGTGGGTTTGATTCATCGAAGTAGCGTATACATTGTAAAGCTTGATATTTGAAGTTGTAAATGGATCTGATGGTTATTACAGAGTTCTGTGTCTGCTCTATGTTCTGATGACTGTTGTTAACAGGGTTTCAGTGATTCAGAGTTTGATGATTGTTTTGAGCTTCAATGATAGTTATGGGTCCAGTATGAAAATTGGATGAAAAGTGGCCTTACAGATTATGTGTTGTGCTTCAGTGTATCCAGTCTGAAAATTGATGAAACGTGGTACCTGGAGGTGAGAAGATTGTAGGCAAGCGCCTACGTACTAGTATCTAAGCTAGTACAAAAGCTAAAGGAGATCTTTGGAGCATTGTAGCAGGTAGCAGCCTGCGTACTAGTAAATGGATCGGCTAGTACAAGAGCAAAGGGGGTTGTAGCTCCCGTACTGGTATAAGACTGCACCAGTACAAATATTGTAAAAGGATTTTCTTATTAAGAAGAAGATTGAGATGACTTGCAGAAGTATTATTTCCAACAATTGGTATCAGAGCAGGTCCTTTGGTAGAAGCTTGATCGCTTGAAGGAGATCCGTGGAACAATGGGAAAGAAGCTTAAGAAGAAAGCTCATAAGAAGAAGAAGACATCTCAGAAGATCTATGACAGTGGGAGAGTCGATTGGGGATTAGGTATAAGAAGTTCTTCAGATTCAGAATCAGATTCAGAATTAGATTCAGAATCATTATCAGGTATGAATGTATTATCCTCTGATGTTCCTGCTATATTTCCTTGTGAAAGTGATGGAAGTGATAGTGAAACTACTGAACATGCTTTTATGGGTGAGCAAGAAAAGTGTCAAATAGAGGCAGTATTTAGAAGGCTTGCAGACAAAGTTAAAGATCAACAAGATCTATTGAACAAAAGGGAATGTGCTTTCAAAGAAGAAGTTACCAAACTAAAGGCCCAACTAGAAGAAGGAAACAAGGTAAGAAAGCTACTCAAGGACAAGGAAGACCAATGTCAAAAATTGCAGCATGAAGTGACATCATTAAGAAAAGAAGTCAACGAAAGAAGCACAACCATCAAGAAACTCAAAGATAGATCCAGCTACTATGAAAATCTTGAAGCTACAATCCCCTCACTAAAAGGAGATCTTGAAGAATCAAAGAAGCAGAATACAGATCTACTCCAAGCTATTGCAAAACAAGAAAACGAAGTCACCAGCTTAAAATCTCAACTAGAATGTGCCTTCCGAGTTCGTCAAATGCAGCAGGATCTGAATGAAGAACAAGAAAAGGAGATTCTCAAATTAAGGCATCAGTTGGAAGAAGGAAGGAAAGATGGAGAAGACATGAAGAAGCAATGTCTAGAAAAGGAGGAACAACTTCAAGTTGAGGTAAATATCTTGAAAGGTAAATTAGAAGAAAAGGATAAACTTTTGAGATTTCAAGATAGTACTAAAGCCTTGGATGATATTCTTAGTAGTCAAAGGTCTCCTACTATCAAGACTGTTCTTGGTTTTCATGAATCTGTTGAAGGTGAATCTAGTTCACAAGGTGAGGCAAGGAACTCTAAAGAGAAATCTAAAATGATCAACAAGGAGATGAAAGGTCAACCCCATCAACAATCAAGGAAAGAGACTCCTCAAAGAAAATCTTTTACTCCTCCTATGAATAATGTTGAATGTTATGTATGTCATAATCTTGGACATGTTGCAGCTAGATGTAGAAGAAGAAGAGTTCAAGACTATTATGCGGACAGGTCACCTCAATCAAGGTACTTTAATGGATATTGCTTTGCTTGCGATATGTATGGTCACAAAGCTGCTGATTGCTACAGGAGGAATATGAAACATGTAAGATGTTATACATGTAACAAACCTAGACATATAGCAAAGGAATGCAGGAACAAAGGATGGACATCACACCAAAAGGAGAAAACCTCATCACACTTGAAGATATGGAGGAAGAAGGAAGTACAGTCAGCACAATGTACTGAGACACAGCACAGCACAGACATATCAGACTCAGGGGGAGCTGAAGGTGTAAAACTTCAGTGTCCTGAATCTCATACGCAAGTTCCTTAAAGGGAAGTCGCGTATATACGCGAGTTAGACACTGCAAAGTCGCGTATATGTCAGTCTGAGGAAAAGCAGTGGGGATAGGCTCAGAAAAGGGATCTGATATGATTCAGTCCATTATTTGCTCTATTGGTTAATAGTTACAGTCTGCTGAGGATGTGTAAAAATGTTTTGATACTTGTAAGATGTCTAGAAGTGTTTTGATCCTAACTTGATGATGATGATGATGTCTTGATGCTTATTGCTGATATATGCATGATCAGATCTAACAGATGGCACAGGTTGAGGGGGAGCATATGCCTTTAATAAATCATTGTTGGCATTATGGTTAATAGTCCTTGGTGATGATTCTTATATGGCTAAATGATATATCTTGCTATGATGTGGTTGTGAGTTGTCTATGATAAAATCACATATGATTCTTGGGGTTACATAGTTGATGATCAGATCAGATTTATGGTTGATTCCTTGATGATGCATATATGGTGCTTACATGGTGATCTTCATAAGGAGAAGGAGAAGTACAAAGCTTGAATACACATCTTCCTCACTTGATGATGAGTCACTTATATACTATTGTTGTCATATGCATAAAGATCATACAGTTATGATGCAGGCACTCATGTGGATAAAGATTGTTGCTGATGATGATATCAAGAAGCTTTGTCAAAAGAGTTTGAGCTCAAGATACATAGTGCTGATTCATGTCACATGATCTATATGATGATAGGTTTATACTTACATATGTTAATTGATGCAGATGCTCCCAAGTAATGATACTTGGATCATGTAGAGCTTGATGAAATGGCTATGGTGGTTTCACACATGATACAATGTGAATGACTCTGAATTCTGTTCAAAGGGATGAATTGATGTAGACATACCTTGTTATAGGTTGATGACCTATTCTCTACAGGACATTTACAGGTTGCTGATATGGAAATTTGTGTACGCGTTTTGTTTGAAGGATATCCGCGTGCATACGCCGTTTTACAAGGGGATAGTCGCGTATATGGTGTACGCGTGTTGCGTAAGGGATATCTGCGTATATACGCTTGTTTATGTGTATACAGACGCGTATATGGAGATTTGAAGGAAATCAGCAGGGACAGATGTTGGTTGCAGAAAGTCTGATATAGGTCTGACAGAGATCATCTGGCACAGGTTCAGGGGGAGTAGATAATCTTCCAATGATGCATTGTTGGCATTATCTTAAAGCTTTTGGTTCTAGTTCACATTTGGTGTTGATTTCAGGAGGAACAAAGGCGAAAGGAGAACAGAACGATCTCTTGGTTGCTGATCTGAATGGTGATTATCAGATGCTGCTGGTGAATTTCATAAGTCTTGGTCTAGTTATTTCGTCTATATGTCATATATCTCTTTTGTGGTATCTCTTTTATGGTGTCAAGGTCATGTAACGGCCTATTTTGGTTTCCCCACTATGCCTGGAATGATTGATGCAATGTGATTGGTTGTCATATGTAAACTTTTGATGTATCCCCACTTGGTTGGGTGGATGAGTCAATTTTTGTATATCCTCACTTAGTTGAGAGATGGATGTATGTATGAGTCTTTGGTGATAGGAAGGTCCTTTATGATGTAGAGAGTCATGTTCTTCTTAAAGAACATCTTTTGCAGATCTTGCCTACAGTCAGGAAGAGCATGAACAGCACACTTCAGCAGTACAGAGACTTGGCATTGATAGATTGGTACACCTTGGCATATACAAAGGGGGAGATTATTCAGAGATTTCAGCAGGTACTCAGGGGGAGTATGGACAGTGGAATGATTCAGCAAAGGAAGAGAATATCTTGGTCCACCCTTTGCCCTTGATGTCAAAGGGGGAGAGTGATTTGGTGTTGTTGCCATCAAGTCCAAAGGGGGAGATTGTTGGCATTATGATACATGTGTTGTACTTGATGGCAACCCTCTCATAGAAGAATATCTCACTTATGTATAACTGGATGAATCTTCAAACGAGATATCAGATGTAACTGATGGAGGATAGCTCAAAGGAATCAGATGATGAATCTTCAGAAGAGATATCAGATGTGACTGATGGAAGAATATCTCACTTATGTATAACTGGATGAATCTTCAGACGAGATATCAGATGTGACTGATGGAGGATAGCTCAAAGGAATCAGATGATGAATCTTCAGAAGAGATATCAGATGTGACTGATGGAGGACAGCTCAAAGGAATCAGATGCTAATTCTAAGTATGACAAGTTAGCTTTGCCATCAAGTCCAAAGGGGGAGATTGTTGGCATTATGAGATAAGTGTTGTCCTTGATGGCAAACCTCACTGATGAAAAATCATAGTACAGAAGGTCAGCAGCAAGGAATTGATGATCAGACTATAAGAAGAAGAGAAAGTTCATACACGCAGGTTCGTTAAGCCCAAGTCGCGTGTACACGCAGGTTGGCTTCAGCAAAAGCGCGTGTATGTGGAAAAGTACCTTTGGTCCATGGCGGTTAGTCCTTGGAAGTTGTGCCTATGGTTTCGGACCATTGTGTCTCGACGGGCGTGTCGATCCCTAGTTTTGAAGTTGATGGTATTGGATTTCTATGGTTTTGGCTCTTGGTATTGAACAAGGCCTAAGGCTATATAAAGGGAAGGAAATCATTAGGCAAGTGCATCTGAAATGTCTTGAATATCTGATGAAGCATTAGATCCAGTATGCAGGGTTATGGGTTGATGATGCATTACTTAATCTGAGCTAAGGAGAGATCTCACCGGTTGATGGAGAACTAGATCTAAGGAGAGATCGGGATCAAATGGTTTGAAATGAACTATCTTTATGATGCTTATTCTAGATCTACATACTGACGCATGTATAGTTCTATAAGTGTTATGAGTATGACTGATGTCTGGTACAACTGCAAGTTATGATAAATTATTTTTAGATCTGTACGCAGGTTGTCTTTGGTAAAAGCGTGTATACACGCGGGTTTGATTCATCGAAGTAGCGTATACATTGTAAAGCTTGATATTTGAAGTTGCAGATGGATCTGATGGTTATTACAGAGTTCTGTGTCTGCTCTGTGTTCTGATGACTGTTGTTAACAGGGTTTCAGTGATTCAGAGTTTGATGATTGTTTTGAGCTTCAATGATAGTTATGGGTCCAGTATGAAAATTGGATGAAAAGTGGCCTTACAGATTATGTGTTGTGCTTCAGTGTATCCAGTCTGAAAATTGATGAAACGTGGTACCTGGAGGTGAGAAGATTGTAGGCAAGCGCCTACGTACTAGTATCTAAGCTAGTACAAAAGCTAAAGGAGATCTTTGGAGCATTGTAGCAGGTAGCAGCCTGCGTACTAGTAAATGGATCGGCTAGTACAAGAGCAAAGGGGGTTGTAGCTCCCGTACTGGTATAAGACTGCACCAGTACAAATATTGTAAAAGGATTTTCTTATTAAGAAGAAGATTGAGATGACTTGCAGCAGTATTATTTCCAACATCACACCAGTTAAACACTTTCGGTTGGAGACACTCCAAGGCGTGCTGCATGTAAGATCTGTTGGCAACATGTAAAGCTGCGCTACCGGCCATCCTACCAATAGTAAACAGAATGGACCTGAGAGACCTGTCAGTGATGTCACGGATGTTGATCTTGCCGTCTTTGCTCGGCTGTGAACCTTCCCGGCAATACTGACGGATATAGTCTCTGGTGGAAGTAGTCCCTCGAGCCGTACCTGACAAAGAAATGGGGGCACCCCGCCTTGACAACCCAGTCAAGAAGTACATGTCCTCTATGGTCAAGGGGAAAGACTTCCCCCTAATCTGGAATACTTGGTTAACAGGATCCCAAGCATCAAGCATATACTGCAGTAAAGAAATCTGTGCTCTCATGCTAGAGATACGGAAGAACTTCAGCAGGCCACAGTTCCGAAGCGCGTTCACCGTGACTGGGTCATGGAGTGCAACCATGTCCTCTGCTTCATGTTCTCGTTCTCGCCATGTAAGGGACATTTTGTTCAAAGTTCCCTGCAAGCAAACAAGAGAAGGAGTAAGTTCCTGATTTTGATGAAAATCTGGCGAAAAAATCATCAAAAAACTCATGCAAAATCAGCTTTTTTAGGCCCAGCGCAGGCAGAGAGTCTTCCCCCTGCTCTGGAACTCAGTCTGCCTTCAGGCTGCCTAAAATACAGTGCAGATTTCGAAAGGGGAACCTGCGCTGATGCCAGGGCGCCCTAATGAAACCCCTGGGGCCCAGAAACTCTGGGGCCGCTCTGGCGCGAGGGTTGAATGTCGACTTGTGGACTACTCCCTTAGGCGGCTTTATTGTTAATTCATGCGGATGACCCTATCCCTACTCTAAAGGTGACATTCTTTAGCAACAACTGAAAGTAAAGTTTTGATGATTTCCTTTATGAAAGTACAGAGAGAATGAAGAAAGATTAACCAACCTGGTGTCTTTCGCTTAGTCGATCCTTGTCCTCTCTCTTTGTCTCTTGTTCCCAGCTCCTTGCTCTCTTTTCCGGTCCAGCTACACACAGATCCTGCACAAACAAGAGAGCAAACTACAAGATACATGTACTCATAACTGAAGCATGGATTAGGATGAATCAAATATACATGTAAATACAATACATCAATGCAATACAAGTATATAGGAGAACATGCAAAACTTTATTGATAGAAGTAACAGGGTTCTGAGAAGGTTACAACCAATGATGGCTCCAATCCAGCAACACCTCCCCAGCAGCAAGAACTCTCCTCTTCACCTCTAGTAAAACAATCACCCAATAACTCTAACTGTAAACCAACATCACCTCCTTGCTTTACACAAAATTCCAGCCTCCTTAGACCTCATAGAAGAGCTCTATATATAGGATAGAAGAAGAAAGGATGAGTCAGCTTGAGACTGACATGAAGCTGCCTTGTGTCCTCTCCCTCTTCAGTTAATCTTTAGTTCTTGAGTCCACTTGGAGATCCTTGCTTACACATGGTGATCAAGTACCTCTTACTCATCACAGGGCGAATCTCATGAACCAAGTGTCAGTTTGGAAGCTTCCTGGGCAGTTGACACCTTGCAGAATGACTGTGCCACTTGGCCAATCTCGCCCAGCGCAGGTAGCCTTCATTAGATTTGACTCCCAGCGCAGGTACAAGGAGGAGCAGTTGCATTCCAGCGCAGATGCTCAGTGGAGCAGCTGACATGATCCAAAATTAGCCTGTTTTGAAGTGTTTTCAGGTGGAGAACTGATTGGAAATGCTGTTGTTTGATGACCTTGTTCATTTAGGGGTAAGAACAACATGTTTAGGGACTGAGGATCCCTGTAATTATTGACATTTCATGCTCCATGCTGCGAGGCACAAAAATGTCTATAACAGTTGCCCCCTAAAGTATGAGGCCGTTTATCGGGTGAAATGCTTTATCTAGAGGATCCGAAGTTCATTCCAGTGCTGAGGAGTGCCCTGTAATACAATACAATACAATACATTATTTTTCATTCTGATTTCATGATCTAGCTGAGGCGGGCATTCCCATGCTCAGCTTTATAAATACATTTTGGTACATAGAACAGACGATCGTCTGATGGTAGACAGATAATTTTCTGCTGAAATTATCATCCTTTGAGTAGGATGATCATCTGCTGCAATGATGTACATGACAAATGATTTTATATTTCCTGAATATGTATCGCAGCCCGGATGGATGAAACTAGATCCGGGGTCTTCAAACTCGTTCGATCTTCACTCTAAGTACAAGTCGATCCATGTGAGAATTTCGCTGAAGTCGAACATGGAAAGACATCGCTTGATTACCGGTCAATGATGGAAACCGTTAACAAGCGCGAGAGGAATCACCGATAATGATAATGACCCTCAAGGTACTGCAGTACAATTCACGTGGCGTGAATAAAGGACTTGGCGTCGAACGCCACGCAAAATCTTCTGGTCGAAGGTCATTGATGTATACCTGTCGCCGGAAGTGAGAAACTTGCCATTGAGGCATGCAAGTTTCAAAGTACTGATGGGGGTGTTCCTAGATCAACTTCTTGGATAATGAGCTGAAGTCGACAAGAAGCGATCCGTCAAAGGAGGGCCTTAATGAATCCCACATCAATGACACGGAACGAAGCTAATGATTTTAGTGGAGGTGAAAACAAACTTGTGATATATGATTCAGGGTGGCGATCATGGATGGATGAAGGATAATGTATGGCAGTGGATGAGACACGGTTGACACTTTCAGAATGACCCCTCTTGAACATATAACGACACTGATGCGATGGATCGGTAGCATTACCCCAAATGTGGATGGTTTGGCGAGGACCATGGTGATGAGACCGGTGAATGAAACAACCCACCCCGATGTGGTACGGAGGAAAAGTGTCATGTTCAAGAGTGACTTGCTACCATTAAACTTTGATGTTCTCCCAATTTTTCCCCAGTCATTTCTGACCAGTACCTCTTTATTTTTGTCAAGCTTGAGGAGGATAACATATGCTTGTTCTATAACCTGCCCTTCGGGCAAGCCCATCACTATGATTTAACGAGCCTAGCGATAGGGAAACTCGTTCTCGTCTAAAGACAAGTTTGTCGCTATTTAATCATTTTAACGAGTCTAACGACAAGGAAAACTCGGTCCTTTTCATTTTTAGAGAGTCTGAAAAGATACAGAAAGTCAACTCCATGATTCCTTTTTCGTCATCTAATCCCTTAAGTCCGAAAAAATATAAAACAATACAGAAGGGATGGTTGTTCGGTACTTTTACGAGCTGAACAAGACAAGCGCTCGATCTTTTTGTGCAATAATCCCTCAGGTCCAAAAAGATTAAAATCTAGAGGAGGGATAGCTTTCGGTCGTTTAACGAGCTAGAAGGCCAAAAAACTCGGCAAACTTTTCATATTTTACGAGTCAGTGAAAAGAGCTCAAAGAAGACTCGTCTTTTGAGGAACGAGTGATAAACAGGGATAGCAACTGATTCCAGGTACAAATTGGAATTTTCCAATCACGGTAGTGTCACAAGGATGGCTAGGTGAAATCACTCTTCGCAGCTGTTCCTCAAAATAGGTAAACACACATATGGGGGTGGACGATCGGCCAAATGAAATGGAGGTGATGGATGAAAACACGACCAAGGCTTATAAATTTACGATCGCAATGGTTATTTACCGAGATAGGTTCATTTTTTAATGAGCTTGAACTTTGGCGGAAAAACCCTGCTCACACTTTTCTATTTTTTAACGAGCATAAATTCCGTGGTAAAACTGCTCGATTCATGGTCAAATTTAATTTTTTTACTTTTACTAGCTTTTCTCTTTTCAAATGTAGTACTTCATCTTCAATTGCTGCAACAAATTTTGTTAGAAATGGACAATATTTGCATGAAAACGAGATTATCACCCTAATATTTAACTTTAAACCGTGTAAAAAATCATAAAAAGGGGTTTTTACCTCTCATTTACCATTTCATTTGCATTTTGCTTGTTGGAGCTCTGGAGGTGCCTCTTCTTCCTTGATTTTCACCAGCTGATTCCGGGAGATTCTGTGGACGATTTTCGGCGCCGTTCGGACCAGGTAGGAGCTAAACCTTAGCCCTTCACTTTCATGGTTTCCTTTTTCAGTTTCATGCATGTTTTTCAGAGTTTCTGGGCCCCAGGGGTTTCATTAGGGCGCCCTGGCATCAGCGCAGGTTCCCCTTTCGAAATCTGCGCTGTATTTCAGGCAGCCTTAAGGCAGACTGAGTTCCAGAGCAGGGGGAAGACTCTCTGCCTGCGCTGGGCCTAAAAAAGCTGATTTTGCATGAGTTTTTTGATGATTTTTTCGCCAGATTTTCATCAAAATCAGGAACTTACTCCTTCTCTTGTTTGCTTGCAGGGAACTTTGAACAAAATGTCCCTTACATGGCGAGAACGAGAACATGAAGCAGAGGACATGGTTGCACTCCATGACCCAGTCACGGTGAACGCGCTTCGGAACTGTGGCCTGCTGAAGTTCTTCCGTATCTCTAGCATGAGAGCACAGATTTCTTTACTGCAGTATATGCTTGATGCTTGGGATCCTGTTAACCAAGTATTCCAGATTAGGGGGAAGTCTTTCCCCTTGACCATAGAGGACATGTACTTCTTGACTGGGTTGTCAAGGCGGGGTGCCCCCATTTCTTTGTCAGGTACGGCTCGAGGGACTACTTCCACCAGAGACTATATCCGTCAGTATTGCCGGGAAGGTTCACAGCCGAGCAAAGACGGCAAGATCAACATCTGTGACATCACTGACAGGTCTCTCAGGTCCAGCGCAGGTTCTCAGTCCCTAAACATTTTGTTCTTACCCCTAAAAGAACAAGGTCATCAAACAACAGCATTTCCAATCAGTTCTCCACCTGAAAACACTTCAAAACAGGCTAATTTTGGATCATGTCAGCTGCTCCACTGAGCATCTGCGCTGGAATGCAACTTCTCCTCCTTGTACCTGCGCTGGGAGTCAAATCTAATGAAGGCTACCTGCGCTGGACGAGATTGGCCAAGTGGCACAGTCATTCTGCAAGGTGTCAACTGCCCAGGAAGCTTCCAAACTGACACTTGGTTCATGAGATTCACCCTGTGATGAGTAAGAGGTACTTGATCACCATGTGTAAGCAAGGATCTCCAAGTGGACTCAAGAACTGAAGATTAACTGAAGAGGGAGAGGACACAAGGCAGCTTCATGTCAGTCTCAAGCTGACTCATCCTTTCTTCTTCTATCCTATATATAGAGCTCTTCTATGAGGTCTAAGGAGGCTGGAATTTTGTGTAAAGCAAGGAGGTGCTGTTGGTTTACAGTTAGAGTTATTGGGTGATTGTTTTACTAGAGGTGAAGAGGAGAGTTCTTGCTGCTGGGGAGGTGCTGCTGGATTGGAGCCATCATTGGTTGTAACCTTCTCAGAACCCTGTTACTTCTATCAATAAAGTTTTGCATGTTCTCCTATATACTTGTATTGCATTGATGTATTGTATTTACATGTATATTTGATTCATCCTAATCCATGCTTCAGTTATGAGTACATGTATCTTGTAGTTTTCTCTCTTGTTTGTGCAGGATCTGTGTGTAGCTGGACCGGCAAAGAGAGCAAGGAGCTGGGAACAAGAGACAAAGAGAGAGGACAAGGATCGACTAAGCGAAAGACACCAGGTTGGTTAATCTTTCTTCATTCTCTCTGTACTTTCATAAAGGAAATCATCAAAACTTTACTTTCAGTTGTTGCTAAAGACTGTCACCTTTAGAGTAGGGATAGAGTCATCCGCATCGGATACTTTTCCCCACAACAGCCATTAATCTAGAGGCCGATGGGGAGGAATCTAAAGAAATTCTAGTGCATGAGGAGGATGAGGAAATGGAAGTTGAAACCTAGGGTGTGGACCCTATTACCCGTTTACCCGAACATGTTCCTCCGCGTAAGGGTAAATCCAAGATTCTGAAGGACATAGACGAGAGAAAGAGCTCCCTGCAAACCTCGTTGCTCCCAAATTATATTGTTTTTGAGGGATCACACTTAGGGTGAGTTCCTATACTAAAGTTTGAAGATTGGGACCTCGCAGATCATGAGAAATTCTTAAATTCAGCGACTGAGCAGCTAATGTGTTGGTGGATTGATGCGATGGTTGGAATGATTGAATTGGAGCTGTGTAAATGGCTCAAGAGTGTAGAAATATTTGGGTTGCTAAACTTGCTCTGGGCACCGCATTACCACCGTGCTCCAGTGACCATCTTCGTCATCAGGCAACTGCTCTAGTTCGTGCATGATGGGTGTTTGTGGCTGGAGGAGTCCATTCCCATAACAGACCACTTGATTCAACAAATTACATGGCTACCTTACTCAGGGGAGGATCCAGCCAAGATTTCAGAAGGAAAAGGTGGCGAGTTGGCCCTCGCAGAAGCGATGAAGATGAAGTAAAATTTAGAGAAGAAGAATCGAGGATATTCCATCTCCAACGTTAACAATCCCATAGTCAAGGTTGCAACACAAATACTAGTAGGGAAAGTGATGCGGAAGTGCCACGAAGATGAGGTGCCCATGTCTGTGATTTCACTAGTGGCCCAATGCATTGAAGGAGTCCAGTTCAACTAGGTGAATTATCTATGTGATGAGTTTCTTACAAACTGTCGTGAGGCACATGCGCAGGGAAAAAAGTTTCACTACACGTGGCTCTTGTTGTCGATTGTACTGGTGGAATCGGAGCTACCCAAAGATATCCAATTCTCTTCAGTCGCACTGGACCTTCCACAAGCAACAAAGTACACTTCGCTATGGGCGATAAGGATGCGCACCGAATAAAAGAAAGAAAAAACTTTTGGGTCTTAATGCAAATGAGCATTAGGATGGGGTTCAATCACAAGCTGCGGTTGTCACCCATGGTATACGCCATTTTGAAGAGATTTGTAGAGTTGAAAGTAGATTTCCATCATGTTTTTATCAGGGCGCGAAAGGACCCCACGAATACATGGCATAACCTACCGTACGTGGTGATTGATGATGTAATTTTCATAGTCCTTAAGTCTTGGCCGCCGGAATGGTGCACTCCAGCAGGCTCTACAGTCGAAATGGATAAGTCTGCCACATAGTGCAAGAAGGAAGAGACAAAGCTCTAAATGGCATAGTTGGTGAAGAACCACAGAAAAGAGGAAGTAGTGGCTAAGGCCTAGGAAGTGCATGACACTGCAAAATTGGTGGAACAGTAGAAAGTAGGAGGAGAAGAGCCTGAAGGACAGAAGTCACCTTCACCCGGGATAGAGGCAAGAAGAGAGACAGAACAAGGTGGTGTGGATCCACAGATGACATCCACCAAACTCAAGTGGCCGCGACCGTGAGAGCAGGCAGTGTCACGAAAGAAAACAAAGGCATCAAAAACATCCTTTGACCCAATCACCCTCACTAAGGGGGATTTATATAATATCATAGAAACGGTGGGGAATGTCACCACGGAGGCCCTCAACAGTTCGAAAAGCAACAACAGTTGGTATTAGGGGGTCTCCGGACAGAGTTGCAGGAGTTGCATCTACACACTCCACAGGCTGACATAGTGTCCACTAGCCTCACTATCGGCACTTCAGCTGCCGAGGAGATGTTGCACACAAGGGTGAACAACATGATAGTGCTACCAGATCGAGCACTTACTACAGAGAAGGAGGTCGACAAGCCCACAATTAGCAGTTTGAAAGGGGTAGGATTAAACATGGTTGTGGTCCCTCGGGAGTTGCTCTACCTCTTACAGGATGGAGCCACCGTGGAACTTAGGGCCCGAGAGAGTCACGCTCTATAGGTAATGAGCGAGTAGTGCATCAAGATTGAGAAGTTGGGCCTACAACGTAATGAGGCAGTGGAGCACAACAAGCCGACTATGTAGGTAGTAGAGGAAGCTTGTTGGATAGTCCCAAAGTTGTGCATTCAGGCAGAAGAGTCGGTGGACGTGCGCATTTGCATGTTAGCTATAAGGGTGCACAATGATCGAGCAGAGATGGTCAGGGTTTAGCTGGACCTGAAACTGTAGATCGTTGAATTGCAGTTGAAGGCCCAGCCTTCAACTCCACTGGAAGTCAAGGAAAACTGTACCACCGCTATTACAACAACAATAGTGGTAGTTGATAGTGCAGTGCTAGACAGCGTGCAATTGTTTGAATAGTCATTTGAGGTCCTAACCACCCTGTTGGAGGACCCAAATGTAGAGTTCCTGGAGACAGAGAAGCGCGAGCTATAGAAAAAATATTATGAGGTAAAATGGACCGCATAGATAGTTTCCCTTACACAGAGGCTCACACGAATGTAGGAGGCAAAGGTGCTGAAGGAACAGGTGGATGCCGCTTGGCATAAAGAAGAAGTCTTAAAAGTGCACCTACAGCCATGGATAGATGAGGCTTAAGAAATCACAGCCTCCATTGAAGGGAATCTCGTGAAACTACATGCAGCTCAGTAGAAGATTCAAAGTAGTAGTGCAACAATAGTCACTGAATAATGAGTGGAAGAAGTCTAGCAGGTGACCACTAAGTGCGTTACCGACATTGCGGTGATCCAAATAGAGCTACGAGGTCTTCGTGCTAAGATCTCCGCACCTACAGAGTGACTTGAGTGCGACTCGCGATGTTTGTGTTGGGGTCCTGTTCAGCGCGTGATCCCCCAAGGGTAGTTTTGGGGCTAAAAACCCATATTTTGGTCCAATTTTGTAATCCAAATGTAAAGACTCTACATTTTCTGGTCGTGGAGCGTGTAGTTGTTAAAAGAGTCATAGGGGGTTTCGCCCTTACTTTCAAAATTTAATGTCGATTGTAGAAGAACTACCCATGGTTCATGGACCATGGGATTGTATAAATAGAGCCAAGCTCTAAGTAGTTAGAGACATTATGGAATAAGGGAATGAAGCAAGATATGATGTATGAGAGATATCTCTCAATAGAAGTCTAAGTTTAAGATTGTGGCATAGGTAAAGGCTTTTTATGTTAGGGTCCCACCCTAACCCCCTTATTTATGTAATGGGATCACGTCATAGTCAAGAGTCAATAAAGCCCATATTAATAATTGTAAGTGGTTAATCTGCAATTAATGACGGAACCACAGTTAGTTGGAAATGGGTCGTAGTATTAGATAGATGGTATTAATAAAACCCACGGTATTGGCCAGTGGTATTGCATGTATGAGTCATATATAAAGGATAGAGACTCCCTGTGAGGAGCATCGTGTCTTATTTTGTAGTCGAGATCTGCTCTATTGGAGGTTGCCCCCTCGAAGAGGCAAGTGAACATTACTCTCTGAATAATAAAATCATTGCTATTCTGTGTTCTGGGTATCTTTTCTTCGCATATTCTGTATTTGGGTATCATTTTGCAGGTTAAGAGCATAACATTTTAGCTGAGTGCACAGAGGCCTAGAATTTCATCGCTGAGTTCGCGGACCCCTATAGCTGAGTGCGCAGTGCGGGTCGAGTCTATAATTGTTTCAAATTATCAATAAAGAGAAGTATCTTATAATTTCTACGTCTTTATTTCTTGTTTATGCATCTATTATATTGGGTATAAATTTCACTTATAATGCTTATATGATGCGCGAATGTATGTAATTGTGTTGGATAAGTGACTGCAAGTAGGGACATCTATTTATGTGAAGCTAACTAAGATCTATAATAAAACACTTAGCTTAGTTAGGAAGATATCACAATTTTCTACCCTAGCAGTGCGAAGGGACTTCGACCCCTAGTTAGGGCTGTGCAAAAGACGATTGTACCCTTCCGCAAAGGTACTGAAGGGAGGAACTAAGGGTTAAGCAACCTACGCAAAGGCAGGTATAGCTAGAATAAAATGACATCACATCCATCTCAAGGGTGTGGAAACTTGGTTCCAGCGTCCCCCTATATTGGTCGGGTGAGACTTCAGTCCATGCCCCATGGGCTGATGCCGAAAGGGCCAGTAGTGTAGGGATTGGTTTGGCTAACTAACGTTAAACCTGGGTCAGGCCCCCGCAAGACCACATTGTGGAATGTGATGCCTCAGGAAATGGAATTGGTGTTGTTCGAATGCAAGAAGAAATACCCATTGCTTTCAAAATTTGTCCAATCAAAGGAAAGTATTTACACAAAGTTATTTATGATAATGAAATGTTGGCAATACTACATTCACTTAAGAAATGGAGACTGTACCTAATGGGAAGAAACTTCAAGGTAAAAACGGATCATGATAGTCTTAAATACTCTTTAGAACAAAGATTATCTTTAAAAGAGCAGCGAAAATGGGTCACAAAGATGTTGGGTTATGACTTTGAAATCATCTAAAAAAAAGGGAAGAAAAATGTTGTGGAATATGCACTCTCAAGAAAGGATTAGGATGTGGAAGCATTTCTTCGTGCCATTTCTATTATCCAAATGGATTGGATAAATGAAGCAAGGGATGAATGGAAGAATGATGAAGAAGTGTGGGCACATATTCAAAAGTTACAACAAGATTCCATTACATCTCACACATTTAGCTGGAGAAATGATTCATCATGGTAAAAAGATCACTTATACCTATGTAAGAATTCTCAACTCAAACAAAGGATTCTTGAGGAATTGCACACCTATCCCTTAGGAGGGAACTTGGGATTTTTAAAAACTTACCACATGGTTAAGAAGGAATTTTTTTGGGATGGCCTTAAATCAGATATTCAAAATTTTGTGGCGGAATGGTTGGTTTTCCAAAAAAATAAAGTTGAAATAATTAAGATCCCAGGTCTATTACAACATTTATCCATTCTAAGCCAACATTGGGAGGAGGTTTCAATGGATTTTATCATAGGTTTACCCAAGTCCGAAGGAAAGAGTGTCATCATTGTGGTAGTTGACATAATTACCAAGTATGCACACTTTTGTGCATTATTGCATCCATTTAAAGCAAGTAAAGTTTCTAGTACATTTATGGAAACAATTCAAAAGCTACATGGAAACCAAAATATTATTGTAAGTGACAGAGATCCCATTTTCACTGGAAATTTTTTGACATAATTATTTTCTGGTCTTATACTTAGTTAGCTCATAGCTCATCTTATCATCCTCAATATGATGGGCAAAATCAGATAGTAAACAAATTTTTGGAAGGATATCTTCTTTCCTTTATATCTTATAAACAAGCACAATAGTTGAAATGGTTACCTTTGGATGAATGGTGGTATAACACTTCCTTCCATACTACAGCAAAAAGGACCCCATTTATGGCACTTTATGGATATCATCCACTTTCCATCACATCATATTTAAGAGAAAATTATAAGGTTCAAGCAGTGGAATATCACATCGAGCATCAACAACAGGTTCTCCAACTCTTCAAGGATAACCTCACTTTGGCACAAAATAGAATGAAACAACATGCATATCAACATCGCAATGAAAGAAGTTTTGATGTAGGTGACTGGGTATTCCTACAGCTACAACCATATAAACAAATGTCCCTCAAGAAAGCTAAGAAGGATGATAAATTATCACCAAATTATTATGGTTTGTACAAGGTTTTGCAAAAGCTTAGTACTATGGCATATAAATTAGAGCTTCCTACAACTTCCCGAGTGCACCTAGTTTTCCAGGTTTCATGCTTAAAGAAGGTTTCAGGTGACAAACTCCCAGTTCAAACAATATTTTCATAAGTTGACGAGGAACGAAAAATCATAGTCGAACCTGAAGCAGTCATAGAAACAAGAACTCGACAACTACGAAATGGATCAATTTTAGAGTATCTCATCAAGTGGAAGAACTTACCCACTGAAGATTCCACATGGGAGGGTGAGAATTTTATACAAAAGCATCCAAAACTACTCAACTGTTGAGGAAAACACTTTTTTGAGGGAAAGAGGCATGTTAGGTCCCTATAATACTAGTTATTCCCCCATTACTATTGCCATTGTAGCCCTTATTATTATTGTTGTGCCCTTATTGTCCCCATATTGTTATTATTGTGCCCCATAGAAGCCCATTATTGCTATTGTTGTGCCCTTATATTATTATTGTTATGTCGGCTTTGATTATATTGTAACCCATTAGACTCCTATATATAGAAAGGAGGCTTTTTCATTTGTATCATCCAAGAATTATTCATTTGTTTAATGTATAGGAGGTTTTACCCTCAAAGTGGCTGATTTTGAAGGCATTGATCTATCTTCCCTTCTATTTTGTGAGCTAGCTGCATAAGAGTAGTTAAAAACTTTTAACCGCTAGTACGGAAGGACAACTCTCACCGAGGATATAAGTATTTTCTTCATATTTTTTTTTTATTTTCATTCTTAATTGATTAATTCTATCATCTGGTGCCTTTAACTTGTGTATTCGAGAACTTAGGTATGCAAACATTTATGGGAAGTTCTCTCTATTTATAGTGTCGTATGACCAATGTCAATATCCTATGATGTGAAATTGATTTTATAGGATATGAAACTATTATTCAAGCAATTGTTTCCTTTTTATTTTCAACTTTAAATAACTTTCATTATTTTGAATAAAAAAATCAATATATGCATGGATGAAATTAGGGTTAGAAAAGGATGAGGGTAAGTGGTTCATCTTGCTTCTATATTGAATCTAGATTTAATGTGTCCTATTAGAATTTAATTAGTGTGTACTTTATAGTGTTTTAGGCCTACAAATTTCAATGCTTTGGGTGGTTAGCCTTGTATGGATCATACCTAGCCAGTTATTGTAGTTCCTACTGCAGGTGGAAAGGACAAAAGCACTAAAGAGAACCCAAAATTTTGTCCCTAAAGTCTACAACAAAGAGAGTCTGAACAAGAGATGATTATTTTTTGATATTATTGAATACAAATGTGCCTCTCAAAATCATAATGAGTATACCCTGCTCATGTATGTTATAGGTGAGATTACCTTAGAGAATATGATATGTATCTAGGTGTTGGAAAAATTGGAGCCTTGTAAATGGCATGTGTACACCACTAGGAACATGAGTATGCATCTTACGTTGCAAACTATAAACTTACAAGCTTAACTTTATCAATTTATAACATTTATAATCATCTACTAAGATTTGAAACATAAGACTTGAAATTTATTAGTTTGAAAAAACTTATAAGTTGTTATTCTTCCCTAGATGGGCTACATGCTAGATGTCACCATGCACTACTAGAAGGCTGAAAGGATAAGCTTTTCATTCACATTTTTCTCTATACCAGCCTTTTTCCTGTCCATTTTATTTTCTTTGCAGCTTGATTTATGTTAACTTCTAATTGTTCTACTTAACATATATACAAACTCCCTTTAACATGCCCCTAATGAGAAGTTTTTTTTTTTGTAAACTAATCATGCAATGATATGGAATTTGGAACTGACAATATGTTTCCCTATATTTCTTGTAAAAAATAGTTAGGCATCAATCATAAGATATTGGTTTCTTCCTGGAAAAAATTATTTGCTATCATTACAGCAATGAGTTAGGAAATTATTTTTCATGAGGGTATCACTTAAGGTTATTTTGATGCTTGTGCATTGGGGCTTCCACATAAGTCAGAGTATGATAATTAGTTGGAGAAATTAATTATAGTATATACACGATTTATAGGTTATTTTGATGTCATATGCCATGGATTCATCTCACATGTCTGACCAGGGAAAGTAGAAATGTGCATTCCATTAGGGAAGCTATGAGTAGTGTATGGTGGCATAAGACTACAGATTTTATAGTTTCTCTAACATTGTGTTAAGATATTACGTACATTTTAGTAATTATCACTAGGAAAATTAGAACTGAATAAATAATAATATAATTCTTTAATAGCTATTAGTAGAAGGATAAAGATGTGACTATTTGATGAAGATATATGAAGACAATATAATTATACGTGAACCTATTGTAATAGTCATTGGATATGTATCGATAAAAATTCCATTCACTCTTTGGGCTCTCTCATCTCCGGTGTATAAGAAATCCCCTCCGAGGATGGATAATTGCAATCACTAGGCCATGCACATATCTTCTCTTGCAATGAGCATAGCAATTCATTATGATTATCTTTTCTCTAGTAGATCCTAGATGCCAAGAGTTAGGACCATGTATTCATTACAAGCTCCTAATCTGATTGGTTTAAAATATTATTCATCCATGGTCCTTTTGCAAAAGGAGCCAAGTAGAGTAGCATATTTTGTCACAAAAATGATTTTTAAAAGATAAAAGAAAGAATTTTATTTATTTATACAAATATCCAGATAAAATTTTTGGCTAACTGTAACCCCAAAATACCAAAATTATAGGCATAACCTCCTGGCTGAAACCCAAACTTCTCTAATGGAATATACCCTTTAGGTCAAGGCTATGGTGTTTTTCAAATAGTTTAAGGAGTTTTGCCTCATCTCGATTCTAACTTTTCTTTCACTCCCTTGACACTGTAAATCAATTCACTCATTTATTCTTGTCTCATCGAGCTTTTCCATAACCCTGTCCAATTATATGTTTTTTTCCTCAACTTTTTTGTTTTTAATCACATTTTCTCTCAGATGTTGTTCTTGTTTTCCCATGCCCCACACATCATCTCCAAGTTTTACTATACTCCATAGATTGATCATAGTCCCATTAAATTCTGAAAACTTCTTGCCTAATTCCCAACGGAAATTTTCAAGCTTCATATTGGACATCTCTCACAAAGTAAAAGTTTTTTTCCTGGTTCTCAAAAGACTTAGGTCGTCTTGGTCCCAAAATCTTCTTTAAATTCCCCCTGCTGCCTGCTTCCCTGATCTCATGTTTTCTTCAAGTTTAGTCTTTGCATCCTTTTCTTCTTTTGTTTTTGGGGAATCATACATTTCCTTGGCTATTACTTTACCTTCATCCTTCCACTAGGATCTTAACAACACTAATATATGATAATATTTCTATTGTTTTGTAAGAAAAATCATAAATATGATTGTGGAATTTATACCCACACTACACATCAATACACATACTAAGTGTGTGTCCTTATTAGCATATATTTTTCTATAGGTGTTCTTATTTGGATATATTTTTCTATAGGTGTCCTTATGAGCACTAGCTTTTTAATTTTCTATTGCTCTCCTTGCCTAGTGAATTTTTTTTTCCTCCATGCTAGCTTCCTTTCTATATCTACACATCACATGCTCTTGAATAACCTCATCCACATATTTTGTATCTTTCCCCAAAAATATTCAGATGGAAAAATTTTCATAGCTTCTCGTAATTTTGCGCCAAGTGGGGTGGGTTGTTCCCCCTTTTTGTAGGCTCAAGAGGTGAAAAAAATATGCACTAACTTTTTACTTGTTGAAGCAACTAGATGTGTCTGAAATTATTATGGTCTTCCACTAAAGGGATCTATGAAAGTGTTATGGTCCTTGTGCGTTCACCCATGTTATTCTTAGTTGCTATGTATTGAATTGTTTTTTTTATTTATATCATCAACTATGAATATAATTTTTTCTTTCCTTCTGCATTATCATATTGTTAGGATCAAAGTCTCCGTACATATGTTGTTGATGGATCTGATGATAAATCTCAAGTTCTTTTAAAAAACTCCCGGGAACTGGCTGGTCTTTCCTGTTAGATCATTTTTCTTAACCATGTTTCAAATTCTGACCCTTCGAGTAAACACAAAAAAGAATAATAACTCTATAAAAATTCCCTCTAATGGCTTCTACATATGCATAGCCCGTGATTTTTTCTAGAAGACTTCTTTCAAGTTCGCTTAAACACCATATATAGGGATTCAAACCATAGTCAAGAACTATTAAAAAATGGCATAACATTTTAGATGAATAATCCCAAATAATTAATAGGCTAAGAAATTCCTATCACTTATTACTATATGGAACGTGAAAGTACTTTACAAAAATGTTGACTTATGCTATATTATTATATTAATAATTTTTGATTTCCAATTTAGGATTTTCAGAGAATCAACAGAAGTAGCTTCTTCAATGTAATAATCTCAGAAGTGGTAGAGTTAATGGTGGAACATATGCATTCCAAGTTCTGAGTTAATAATTCAAAAATTACCAGTATATGTAAAGAAAGAAATGGAGCGTGCATTCAATATGTTCCTTTCCCATCATGTTGATGTGAGGTCACATCATCATGCCAAATCCATGCACAGGGCCAATGATAGGCATAAGCCTTTAAATACCACACAACACACTTTTGATCGAGACAACCCCTAATATTGAGTTTAACCTACTGAAGCCTCTCTAATTAAGGTGTACTTGCATAAAATGACTGAGAGTAATATTCATGTTACACTTCTACTATCTAAACACCTAAGGTCGTTGTCATTGGGTCCTCGTGCATTCTCATCACAAAAGGATTTCATTGGGTAAAGATTTTAGAGAAATGTGTATACAATTATAAAGAATGAATTCTACAATAAGTAACATAATTTACTTCACCTCTCTGAGTTTTGGGAACATCCTTCAAAAGTGATAGAAAAATGTGCAAGGAAAATCTATAGTCATCATACATTCAACAGATGAAATAAAAGTAATAAAACCAACCTTCAAGCAAAAGACTGCCACTCTACTAAATAAAGAATGCACTACAACCTCCTCTTGATCTCAAGTCCAAGGTGGTTTAGCATCATCGTTAGGACTATCAAGCTTCCATGATGTCTCCCATCACAACCAGCTAAAATAATATCTTAGGTCAAGTTTTGAAATAACAATGCATACAAAATCAACTTCTTAGCTTATGTTCTCTGCCTGATTTTTTATCTAACATGCCATGTGAGAAACCTCTATGTCATTTTATCTTTTGATGCGTGAGTTTTGGAATACTAAATAGTGGGATTCATTTTGTGATCTATTGAGGTTGAATTGGTTTTTGGAATCACATATTATGAATGTTGACATACAATACTATAGTGTAATACATTCATACAAAGTTTACTGATAAATTGTACACAGGTGTTGCCAAGGAGCTTCTGAATTGCAACATTCATCTGAGCCAAACTTTGGATTTATCAAATGCCAAACCTCTTATTTATAATGCAACTAAGATCGTGTTGAGGTGGTCAATGAGCTTCTTTCTAGAGTCAGTTAACAGGGATTTCCAGAAGTAATAGAAAGAATGCACTACATCTGGCTACAAGAAGTGGTCACATAGATATTGTGAGAGCTTTACTAGCACAAGATGCACAAATGGCTCAAAGAACATGTAGAAAGGGCCAGACAACAATGCACATGGAATCCAAAGGAGCCAACTTCTTGGATGTGGTGAAAGAATTACTTCAGGAAAACCCAACAGTACCTATCCGACTCGACATAAATGAAAACACACCATTATATGTAGCCCAAGGAAGAAGTGTGAGGAGTTATTGTCTCTTGATATAACCTACGAGAGTTTCCTCTAATTACATGACCTGGTTTAGAGTTGTACATTTTAAGTAGTATGACAAGGGAGTTTTTGGTTCACCAAGAAATACGAAGGTAATATTTATTTCCACATGATGCCAAAATGAAAATAAAAAAGCAAAAAATATTCCCTAAAACTAGAGAAGTGCATACTTCTACCCTAAACAATTTTGCAACAAAATCCTTCTTAACATCCACACTAAATGATACCATCCATAAACATTATATTTCAGTGAGAATAATTTGAATTTAGCAACAATGTAAATATAACATCTCATTTTATAAAAAAATCTTTAACACTAAGCAAAGAAAGGGCCCTAGTAAACAAATAGTGAATGAAACTAAAATAAAATATGTTATTATAAAGATTCTATCCAAATTGGGTGCCAAATCAAAATCCTTGAAGTTGCATTTATTTGTAATAAGATTAAAGTAAAAACAATGCTTTCAAAGATCTTCATATGTTTTTCTTTCAACTAATTTATATCTCACTTGAAATTAATTTGTCATTCATCTAAAAAATTCCTATGGCATGCTTGTGCTTAGCGAAAGTACCTACTGATGATGTCATTTATATTATACATATTTGCATATCTTAAACTATCGTGAAGATGGGCATTCTTTTAAATTGATCTCAATTTATGAAAGCTAAAGCTATCCATTCTATTTTTCCAAAGAACGTATTTTTCGAATCTAAACATAAGCTCATTATATTGCATGTTTATTTGACAGGTAAAATATTGATCTTGTACTCTTTTTTTTATAGAACCCTTAATTTTAGTAAAACAAAGAATTTTTTTTTATTCATATATGAATTTATTAGTATATCGAAGCTGTCATTTTGTATTATAATTATTTTATTGAGTTGCATTGAAGTGATGTAACATTTGATTCTTCCATGGAATTTCTAGCCCTTATAAAGTGACAAGCACGTGCAAAATGCAGATCCCTAGTCAGAAGCTTCCACTAAATAGTCAATTCAGTTTACTGAGTTTTTTTTGTTGATATTTAAACTTTAGTTATTGTAAAAGAAAAAACACTTATAGTTTGTGCTTTTGTTATGAGTCCCACACTCATGCTTTTGATATGGCTTTGGGGTGATTTGGTTCAGCCCAATCTATGTTCAAGTGGTACATGGAAGTCCCTGACTTGGCTACATTTTTCATATGTTAATATGATTTGTGTCATCTTCAGTTTAATGAGAACATGTGCTTGATTATTATGTGATTTTAATGATTCTTCTATCATTGTTAATATGTTGGTTATATTTTGATTATAAGCATGGTTTTATGATAGATGTTTACCAAAGATCTTGTCATGATATGATTAGTAAATGAATGAATAATGAATGCATGACATAATATATGATAATTCAACTATTATGAGAAGCAATCAATCCTTCTTGGCGAATCTCAGATAAGTATGAGACCCCTATGTTCAAAATATGTTGTCATGACCTATAGATTATATGTTTATGATATGTTTGACAAAATTCTTGTCATGGTTGGTAGGGGTCAGGTCAAGTCTATGCTCAAGTGTTTGTATTTGTAACCTTATTTCATTGTCATTTATCATTTCTAGAATTTTCATAAAGTTTTAGGTAGAGACCTGAGTCCTAGCCCTGAAAAATTGGCTAAGAATTTAGGATCACTGGCATAGAAATGCCAGAAAAGGGCCACATTCACCTGGACACCTTGCTGTGAGAGAAAATGGAGGGTACCATTCTCATGGAAGGTTCATCATGGGAGCGACTAAGGGTCTAGTTCACTAAAACATCAACTTGTCTTATGGGGTTGGGCACCTGGAAGGGTTGATTCTCTCCTAAAGGTTCTATAACACTCGAGGAAGGTCATACCTATCTTTTCTTATCAATTTCACTTCCTTAAATGTATATGGGAAGTTGAATCATATCATTGTAACTCTTCTTTTATTATGCAACCATCACACACACACACACACACACACACATATATATATATATATATATATATCAATGACTTAAAAATTATCATGTTTGAGGGGGAAACCTCCTATACATTACATAAATGAACAATTCTTGGATGATACAAATGAAAATGCCTCCTTTGTATATATAGGAGTCTAAAGGGTCACAGTATAAGAAGAGCCTACATAACAATAATAATTTAAGAACACACCAATAAAAATAATGTGCTTCTATGGAGCACAACAATAACAATAAGGGGGCTACACTAATAATAAAAATAAGGGGGATAAATTAGTATTATGGGGACCTAACATGCCCCTCTCCTTCCAAAAAGTGTTGTCCCCAATGCTTGAGTAGTTCTAGATGCTTCTGTATAAAATTCTCATTGTCCCATGTGGAATATTTAGCTGGTAAGTTCTTCCACTTAATGAGATACACTAAAATTGATCGATTCAGTAGATGTTGTGTTCTTTTTTCCATAACTGATTTAGGCTCAAATATGATTTTTCCTTCTTCTTCAAGTTTTGGAAACATTGTTTGAACTAGAATCTTATCACCGATAACCTTCTTCGAGCATGAAACATGGAAAACTAGGTGTACTCGGGAAGATGTAGGCAACTCCAATTTGTATGCCATAGTACCAATATTTTGCAACACCTTGTAAGGACCATAGTATGTGGGTAATAATTTGTTATCCCCCTTAGCACTCTTGAGGGAAATTTGCTTGTATGGTTGTAGTCATAAAAATACCGAGTTTCCTACCTCAAACCTTCTTTCACTGCAATGTTGATCTGCCTGTCGTTTCATTTAATTTTGTGCTAGAGTGAGATTTTCCTTTAAGAGTTGGAGAACTTGTTGTTAATTCTCGATGCCATGTTCCACTACTTGAACCTTAGAATTTTCTATTAAAGATGATGTGATGGATGGTGGATGATATCCATAAAGTACCATAAATGGGGTCATTTTTGATGTAGTATGGAAGGAAGTGTTATACCACAATTTAGTTAAAGGTAACCACTTGACCCATTATGTTTGTTTATCAGGTACAAAGCAATGAAGATATCCTTCCAAAAATTTGTTCACTATCTTAGTTTTCCCATCAGATTGAGGATTATAAGATGCGTTATGAGCTAATTGAGTACCAAGGCAAGAAATAATTTTGTCTAAAAATTTCTAGTGAAAATGGGATCTTTGTCACTTACAATAATCTTTGGGTTTCCATGAAACTTTTGAATTATTTCCATAAATGCAGTAGCAAATATACTATCCTTAAAAGGATGAGATAATGCACAAAAGTGTGCATACTTGGTAAGTTTATTGACTACCACCATGATGACACTCTTTCCTTCAAACTTGGGTAAACTTGTGACAAAATCCATTAAGACTTCCTCACAATGTTGACTTGGAATTTCTAAAGGTTGTAATAGACCCGGGGTGTTAATTGTCTCAACTTTATTTTGTTTGAAAACCAAACATTATACCACAAACATTTGAATATCATATTTAAGGCCATCCCAAAAGAATTCATTTTTGACACTTTGGTAAGTTTTTGAAAATTTTGAGTTCCCTCCTAAGGGAGGGGAGAGCAATTCCAAAATATTATCTTGTTTGAGTTGGGAATTCTTACAAATATATAAGTGATCTTTGTACCATAATGAATAATTTTTTCATCTAAATCTATCATATGTACTGGAATCTTTTTGAAACTTTTGAATGAGTGTCCACACCTCTTCATCATTCTTCCATTCATACCTTCCTTCTGTTATCCACTCAGGTTGGATAATAGAAATTGCACAAAGCAATGCTTCCACATCCTCATTCTTTCTTGAGAGTGCATCTGCAACAATATTTTGCTTCGTTTTTTTGTAGACGATTTCAAGGTCATAACCCAACATCTTTGTGACCCTTTTATCCTGCTCTTCTGAAGATAATGTTTGTTCCAAAAATTATTTAAGGCTATCATGATCTATTTTTACCTTTAAGTCTCTTCCCATTAGGTAAGGTGACCATTTCTTTAGTGCATGTAGTATTGCCAACATTTCCTTCTCATAACTAGGTTTGTGTAAATAATTTGCATTGATTGGATGACTTTAAAATGAATTTGATCTTCCTTCTTGCATTAAAACAACACCAATTCCATTTCCTGAGGCATCACATTCAACAATAAAGTATTTTGTGGAGTCTGGTGTAGCTAAGACTGGTGCTTGGCACATTTCTTCTTTAAGATATTCAAAGGCCTTAGTTTCTTTTGGAGTCCAAGGAAATGCATATGTCTTCAGTAATGATGTTAGAGGTGTCGCTATTCTCTCATAATTCTTAATAAACTTGTGATAATACCTGGTCAACCCAAGAAATCCTCGAATATGCTTTATGGTTATGGGTATTTTCCATTCCGTAATGGCTTTAATTTTGTTAGGGTCTACCTTAATACCCTCATGAGATACAATATGACCCAAATATTCCACCACTTCTAATCCAAAGAAACATTTGGATGTTTCTGCATATAATTATTTCTCTTCTGACAGTTTGAGCACCTGGTCAACATGTTGAACATGATCCTTCCAAGACTTGTCATAGATTAGCATATCATAAAAAAATACTAACACAAATTTTCTACGGAAGGGTTTGAAAATGGAATTCATCAAACCTTGAAATGTTGAACGTGCATTAATAAGGCCAAAAGGCATGACCAAAAATTCATAATGACCCTCATGAGTTATGAATGATGTTTTCGGAATGTCTTCATTCTTCATTCTAATTTGATGATATATTGAATGAATATCCATTTTAGTGAAGTCAATTTCTCCATGTAATTAATTCAACAATTCACCAATAACAAGAATTGGAAGTCTATCTTTAATAGTGATCTTGTTGAGCTCCCTATAATCTAGACACATGTGCCATGATCCATCCTTCTTGTGCACCAATACCATTGGAGCAAAGAAAGAACTTTGACTAGGTTGAATTATAATAACCTCTAGCATTTCTAGAACCATACATTCAATTTCACTCTTTTGGGCATAATGGTATCTGTAAGGCTTGATTTTTGGAGTAACACTTCTTGGAATCAAATGAATAGCATGATCATGATCACTTATACATTGGAGACCTTTGGCAGCCTCAAACACCTTGGAATGATTGTCCAAGACTTTTGGGAGATCTGGAGAAATAGATGATTTCGATGTTTGAACATCTAGTGAGCATAATTGCACAATTACGCCTTATTGTTATTTCTTTAGAAGATTTTTCATGCCATTAGAGCTAATTTTCTTTCCTAGTTTCCCTGAGATACCCCTTAATTTAACTCCCTTTCCTTAGAAAAAAAAATGTTCTTGAAAATTAAAAGCTATCATCCCCAAAGATTGTAACCATTGGACTCCTAGGACAACATCAATGCCACCCATTGGAATGGAAAGCGTTGGACTATTGAATGCATATTCCCCCATGGATAGCTTTAAATTATGACACTTTTCAGAGAAACTTCTAGTTACTCCATTTGCAACCACTACTTGACACTCCGGTGCTGCATATAGGAAGCAATTCAATTCCTTTCCTATCTTATAATGAATAAAATTATGGTTACCAACCGAATCAATCAATATTATTACCTTTTTTCTTGATATGTCCTTCTATCCTGAGAGTTTGAGGAGTGTTAATTATTGCCAATACATTACAAGTTATGGTCGGATTCCTTTCTTCTTTCTTTGGGGTTATTTCCTAGTGTATGTCCTCTTCTTTTGATGTTTCTTGATCCTTTTCTTCCTCCTCTTCAAAATCTATGTAAAATATTTTCTTCTCAGCACACTTATGAACTTTAGTGTATTTACTATCAAAATTGTAACAAATCCCTTTTGCTCTTTTTTCCTCCAATTGTTGTGGTTTCAACCTTGTAGGCTATGGAAGGCTAGGAGAAACAATACTTACGTCTTTATAGTTGTGAGTGGTAGACTTTGTTGTTGCCATAATTTTTATTCGCACTTTTATTGCCACGCTGAATGCCTTCTCCAATGAATTAGGTTCCAAAAGGTTAACATTATGTTGGAAGTTATCCTTTAAAGTCCCTGTAAAGACATCAATCCTATGCTCCTCTAAAATATCATTTACCGTGATATTTAATTTTTGTATGTCCTCAAGGTGCTCCACCACTGAACTCCTTTGTTTGTTATTTATCAATTGGCTAAAGAAGGTGTTTCTCTTTGTATCCTCATAATGTGTTACCATTTCCTCCATAAATATTATCCAAGTCATAAGAGTTTTACGAGAAAACATCCATTGATACCATAGAAACTGATTGGATTCTAAATATAAAGATGCAATGCATACCTTTTGTGTGCGTTGCACATTATGGAGATCAAACTATTGCTCCATCTGTAGTATCCATGTTACCAGATTGTTGCCATCAAACTTCCTTATATCTATATTTGGGATATGGTGGGTCTTCAATCCAAAGTTAGAGCCTATGAAATCATGATTAGAATTCCTTTTGTTCTTATCATGAGTTTCATCTAATACCTTTTCGCCATTAGGAAGCATTTCTTGTAGAAACTTTCTCAAACCTTCCTTCAAACCTTCTGTGTCTACTTTTAAAACGTTCCTAAAATATTTCATGTTGCATCTCATTTTTTCTTCTATATAATTATTCAAACCATCCATATTAGCTTCCATTTCATTTTTTTTACTCTTTGCGTGAGCGAAATTTGTTGCACTTGGTCTCGTAATTTTGATATATCATGTTAAATTTCTTCCTCTTCTTCGTGTGTCATAGAAGAGCTTTATGGTTTCTTACTAGGTGTGTCAATTTTTATTTTTTTTGGGGAATTTTTAAATCAATTTATGATATCTATGCTCCAATATGCCCTTTGAATCACTTCAAACTGATTTTCAAAACAAATGTTATGCAAATTTAAATTTAAAAAAAAATACACACCTTTTTGTTGATTTTTAGGAGCTAGATATTGCAAATGTTGTATCTTTGTACTTGTGAATATGAAATATCTGAAATTATGTCCTATAGTAGCCATATTATTGTTCTTTCCAACCCAACATATCAAACCAAAATTGGATTATGCAAGAAATATTTATGCCTAATCTCCCACAATGATCTAATTATAGACTGGTTCAGTAGAGTGAACTTGTATGGAGTTTCACATGTCACTCTTTTGACCTTCGGCCTTAAAAATGATACCAAAAAAACTATAGTCTATCCTATTTCTTTCACCTTTTACAAAATTCAAATCTGATGCTCAGAGAGAAAGTTATGACAATTTCCCCTAGGTCACTTGTTTAACATGGAATTTTGGAGCTTGAAAGAACCCTAAATTCCTTGGATCATATCTCCTAAAATATAGTGAGACAAGATCTAAAATTCATAAATGAAGTTCACCACAATTTTTTATTCATGTGGTTGAAAATTCATATTTTGAAGCTTCATGGAAAAAACACTATATAACAACTTCCACGATGACCTATTTGAAGTAGTGAAGCCGTAGAATCCAAAGCTCTCATACCAAATGTTGTGCAACCAGCTCACAAATAGATAGATCAATGATTTAAAAATTATCCTCTTCGAGGGGGAAACATCCCTTACCTTAAATGAAAAATACTTTGCTGATACAAATGAAAATACCTCCTCTTTATATATAGGAGTTAAAGGGGTGACAATATAATCAAAACCTACATAACAATAATAATGTAAGGGCACAACAACAACAATAAGGGGGTTACACTAGTACTATAGGGAAATATCATTGTCACATGTTCACCCAAGTGGATTGGTTAGCTTGGGTAAATGTTGGAGGAAGGTGTTACAAGGGCCAATGAAGCTACATGGGAGATGAATGATCAAATACAGACTATATATCCTTCATTGTTCCATGATTGAGGCAAAGAAGTTCTGGTATATGTACATATTTATTTATGGTTGTTATTATAAATACCATAATGAGTTATGTTATAAGGCTCTAGTAAGAAGTATGGTTGTCATGTTGTCATGTTTGTCATTATGGTTTTGATTTTGATCAGGTTGTTCATTGTAAATACTTCAATGAGCTAGGTTATAAAGCTCCATGGAAAGTATGTTTTTATTTTCAATGGTTTTGTTGGTTGTAAGTGTCACTGAAAACCAAGGAAAGTTTTACCCTAAGGGGGAGGGGTTTATAACAATCGCGGGTTAAAATTTTCATGAAATAAAATTAATAAAGGAAAAATAAGACCAAGATCATGGGACACGTATTCCAAGCTGAATGTTGGGAAAAAAATCCTAGTGGGTGTTCATTTGGTTTATTATGGCTAAGGGAAATTTGCAAAGGCAATAGAAAAGGATTTGGAAAGCTAAGAGGAATTAATTGGCATTTTATTTATGAAAATAATTAAAATTAGGAGAAAAGGAAGGTGAAAGGTCACAGGTTGCATGTGAGGAGGAAATTGAAGGAAAATAATGGAAATTGAATCAAATAAAGTCCTCATTAATAAATAGGCTTATGAGAATCAGTTCATAACCATTTTTCAGTACATCATTGGAGCTCTCTCTCTAATCTCTCTTTTGTCTCATACACTTGCACACTTAGAGCATTCTTGGAGCACTATAGCATTGGAGAAAGGAAGGAAAAGGAAGGAAAAGGAAGGAAAGGGAAGGTAGAGGAAGGAAACTAAAGGAAAAGGAACGAAAATGAAGGACAAGGAAGGTAAAGGAAGGAAAAGGAAGGACAAGGAAGGCAAAGGAAAGTAAAGATCAAGCAAGGAAGAGTTGGATCAAGTGGCTACAACAGGAATACATGTAGGTAGCAGGTTGCATGTATGATTTCCTTGCTTGTTTAGGCATGCATGGTATATGCATGTGTGTATTTGGTTGATTTGATGTCATTGACATGGGTTTTGATAGTGGTTTTATCCTTTCCTTTCCATTTTCAGATAGCCATGCTGTGATGGGATTCATTCTTGGTTGAGCTTCAGGATTGCCAAATGGTTTTGGATTCGGGAAAGGTGGTCTGAGGAAAATCCCAAGGGTTGCGGGTGGAGATGGTTTTCTCCAAGAAGCCCTCAAAAGTTGGGTGGAGAAAGGAAAATTACTTAGGGGATGGTGAAGGAATTTTGAGGCATCCAAGCTTGGTTTGGTTTTGTAATCTCAGAATTGGTTTAGGTATGATGACAGTAGTGTGAGGGTGGAGGTGGCTTAACCTCTGGATTCCCTTGGTTGTTTATGGTTTTTCTTATCCCATGAGATCCCACATTCATTATTGGAATATGGCACAAGGGTTATTAGCTGAAAAAATATTTGGTTAATCCAAACGTATGGTCGGGCGGTACGTGGAAATCCCTCACTTGGTTGACTTCTCATATGGTTAGTAAGAGCTAAGTTCCTCTCGCCTTTACGAGTAAATGTACTTGTTGTTATGTGGATTTAATGGTTGTTATATCTGTTAGGTTCCTATATCAATAGGAGTCATAATTTTGAATGACTAAGGTTAAGCCTTGTAATATTGTACATACCTTTGCTTTCTGCAAATGTTTTCCATGTTAAAAAATTAAAAAATGTGAAGAGCGTATGTTCTAAAAGAATAATCAAAGGACAAAAAGAATGAAAAGGTCAAAAAAATGAAAATATATGAACCCCAAAAGACAAAAAGAGACCATGAAAGTCAAAGTGCCACTAATATTTACCTTTTATGCATAATAAATGATTGTGTGCAGCTTGTTACTCATGCCATAATCCATGATAGTCAAAATGTTTAAACTTGGCTATTTCATGCTTTGAATTTTATGTTTATAGCTAGAGAATAAAATATGACCAAACAGTGTAATCTTGGTAGATAATTAGATAGGTAGAGTGAATAAAAGGAGCTTATCAGTTTAAGTTGAGCCCTTGGATGATATAAGGTTACAATTAGATAGTTTATTTTGTAAAGAAAAGAAAAATATTGATAAGGGTTTGCTAGCCTAAATGCGCCCAAATAAAGTAAAGAAAAAATGGTAGGATGAGTAAGTGGGTAAGTAGTAGAAAGGTTGCAGAAATGTCACGTGATTATACAAATGCACTTATCTCATCATATTAAATGAAATTTTCAAAAGTGAATAAGTAGAGGAAAAAGTAAAAACAATGGTTTACAATATGATTTACTTAACAACCCCTATTCATTTTAACCCCTATGACACTTACTAAATTCCCTTTCACAATAAAAATATTAATACGTATATTTCTTTAAGTCAAAGAGGCTCAGAGCATTTCTCTGTCTTCTGGTGGGACCGGACCCTCAGTTTGATGACTTAAGAAGGAAAGGTGTTAAATTCCCTTATAAATCATTCATCCCCCTCACAAAACCCTTTTTCCTAAGGTTAAGCTTTCTTGCCTAGGAAAACCCCTTTATAAACATGTTTTATGTGCAAAACCCACCAAATACATTTATCCTAAGTACTAAGTGTATGGAACACGCATAACATTTCGCATACCTAAGTACACACACCCCTTTTGCTCATCTCACCCCATATTAACTTTTTAATTAAATATATAAAAATCCAGAAAAACCCATTTGCCCGTATGTATTTATCTCCCTTATATAAATTAACCACACCCCTTAGTTTATTTATAAACTATATTACTACCCCATATCCCAAAAAATACATTAAATCCCTTCCCTCAGTCCCTAATCCCTCATTATAGATTGGCTTGATCCCCTAACCTTGGATTAGTCCTTAAACTAATCCTGAAACTATAGCAATTAAATCCCCTGGGCCCCCATTAAATCTCATCATTTACCCCCACGCAGCTTCACCTCCCTATCACCAATGATCATACCCCACCCAACATCCAACGACCTGTAATCATATTGGTCGCGTCTGATGTCCACCCTTTAACCGCCCAATAAAATGGTTTTGCTCCTGGCCCCCGATGCTACGTGTCAAATGATGAATGGAATCGGGCGGCCCCTCCCAAATACCGCCTGCACCACAAAAGCGATGTGATGGACCTCCCAAACCACTTCCCCCTTTCAACCGAAAACCATCTGTTGGCATTATGATTCTAGTATGGTTCTATGTTACAGGTTTTGTACTTGATGGCAACTCACTCAAGTGGCAATGCTCTGTTCAAGCTCTCAAAATGTTGATAATTAAGAGATACGCAGGTGAATGGTTCAAAAGGTGCGGACCCACAGGTACGCCGGCCAGGAAGTGCGTTCATACCCGCAGGTTACCCGTTCATGAGGTGCGGACCCCCAGTTCACTCACTTCAAGGCAAAGAAGTGCGCTCACGTGGGGTTTCTTATGTTTGGCCCGTGGTATTTAGCCCGCCTTTCTTGATTCTATGGTTTTGTCCCATGGTATAGGATCTAATTTAGCCCCGGTTTGGATCCCTTGTATTGGTTATTGATGGTTTTGTCCCATGGTGTGAATAAGGGCTTGACTATTAATAGGGAAGGAGATCACTTGGCTAATGTATCTTTGCAAATTGAATATCTTAAGATCTGAAATATTGGGTTATCGGTTTAAAAGCTTGATCTATATAAAAGTGAAGTTGAAAGTGAATCTATAAAGCGTGATCTATCGGGCACAAGATCAGATCTGAGAATCTGACTGTCAGTGGAACATAGGAGGACTATTTAATTGGTTTCTAATCAGAGGTACGCAGACCGTTCACTGTGAAAGTGCGGGCGTACACAGCAGAACGGAAGTTCCGGTGCGGAGGAACACAGGTGATACACCGAGAAAGTGCGAGGGTACGCAACGAAGAAAAAGTACCAGTGCGGAGGTACGCGGCGTGTTAGAGGTTCAGGTGCGGAATCACAGTAAAGGTATGCAGTGTGATACAGAGATAGTTGCGGAGGCACAGTAAAAGAACGCAGCGCTGCAGAAGCCGTAGGTGCGTAGCTACGTGGCGCGATAGAAGCCGAGGTGCGGGGCCACAGTAAAAGTACGCGGCGCGATTGAAGACACAGTGCGTGGGTACGCGGCGAAGTGGAAGGCTCTCTGTGGGGATACGCAGAGACGCAGAAGGTGAAGTGCGAAGCCTCGCAGTCCAGATAAAGAAAAACTGCGGATCTATCTTAAAAACATTTGTTGGTTATCTTTTATCTCTTGCTGCAGAGTTCTGGGTTTATATTTCTGGTACTATCTTTCTGTTTACAGCATTCTAAGAAGTTGGGTGACTCTTGGTTGATTGTATAAGGAGTTTGGGTAATTTGCATGTACTTGATGATTATTTGATATTCTTGGATCCAGTTTGAAAATTTATGAAAAGTGGTCCTTGAATGAAAAGAAGTAGGGGGTTGTAGCTCCCTTCCAGGAGAAACTGGAAAACAAGAGAGAGTTGTAGCTCTCTGCAGGTTGTAGCCTACGTACTGTTAAAGGATTGCACCAGTACAAAATCATTGTAAAAGAAGTTTCTAATTGAAAGAAGATAGAGACATATTGCAGCAGGTGGTTTTCACCCACATTGGGTTTCCACCTTATATCTGGTGTTCTATGGTGTGACTATCTGTTTTTCATGTTCTTGTTCATTATTATGCATAAGTTAATCATCAATATCTGAAGAATAAGTTGAAGTATAAATTTGGATGGTATATTGAAAAGTTTTAATAATATTGATTCACCCCCCCTCTCAGTATTATTTCCAACACCGTCACTGTTCATCAATCAATGAACCCACCAAAAATTACTTGTTTTTCCTATAAAAGCCCAATTGCCCCTCTTTTCACTCTTTTCACGCATTTTCCTTTAAGAAATTATAAAAGCCGTTGCGACCCCTGCAAATGGCGAAATTGCTCACTGACCTCCGCCATTACTCCGAAGACGTTGCAGATAGCCCAGCTCATCCATCAGTCTGTACCAGAACTGTACGAACCTTTGCGACCTCCATCAATGACCAATTACAGCCAACTTTTCCAATTTCAAGTACTTGACTATGGAAGACGAACTCAGTTGTCAAATTCTAGTAATTCACCCTCATAACATGGTTAATTAAGTAAAAAATATCAAATTCACTTTGATTTTTTAACACTTTGAGCCATAACCATTCTGCAAAACCTCTGTTTCCCTAAAAATCCTGAATCACCCCCCACGCTTAAATCCACAAGAACTAAGTATGGCTACCCCAATTGCAATGGATGTAAGGCCCATCTCCACACCTCACTTAGACCTGGACCACCTTCCTTTAGCTGATAAAGATTTCCAAATAAAGGATACCACTACCCAAGAGCTCCTCAAAGTACATTGCCAAAGTAGGGATAGGTTCCTGAACCATGCTAATAAAATTGGCCTTTGGGAGTCAAATTTTCCCCCAGTACTGGTTCCCCCAAGTCCACATTTTCCTAGAGATTGTCCATTATTTTCATACCAATTACATCCCGAGTCAGAGAGTAGTCCCCAAACCAAGTTGTACTTTTCACCATCATTGCTGAGTCCATAAACGAAATGCTGCAGCTCTAGCCAGGGCCAAACCTAACTCCCCTCTCAATTGGAGACATGTTGGAACAGTACCCCAAGCTCAGTTCTACAAAATTGGCCCAATTATTCCAAACCTTCATCAGAGAAGAGAAACACATCCCTAAGGAGTCCCCTCCATATGTATCAGTCATTTTCTCTCTATGGGGCCAAAATATTGTCGCCATGATATCTTGTGTGTTGGGTTACTCCACCAGTGAGTACATTGATGAAATAATCCTTGCCCTCATGTTCATCTACACTCCAGGGCAACCTCCTACTATCATTTATGACTATGCCAAATTTATAGCTGATAGGATGCATGATAAATTCCTCAGAATGAACAATGAAAGAGTTTTCAAGTATTCCTTAGTCTTATACCATATGTTCTTATATTACCAAATTGATAAGTTCCCATTCATCCTTCAGAAGTTGGACACCAAAAGTCAGCCCAGGTCAGTCATTTTTTGGACCTCATTGATCCACCAATACCATTCTCCATACTCTTGCTCTGATTTCATTGATTTATTTGTACATCTAGTCATGGAAATGCTGACTGGAATCCCTCCTCCTAGAATCATGTCCAGAAATAAAGAGAGTCCTTCAATTGTCTAAGAAGACCAAAGTGGGTGATTGGTACCTTTACCAAAACCATACATAAATCAGGATATATGGTTGCATGCTTTCACCATATAAGTTGCCAAGATACCTCCCCATACGGTTGTTTGCCCTAGAATATTATAGACAAATCATCAATGCAAACGAAGTCAACTTTGTCAATGCCAAGAAGAAGGCTTATTTCAAGATAAAAGACCAACTAGGCTCCTTCATATGCAACTCTAGGGGGGTCGGTAAAGACAGAAATGTGATATTATAGAACATGAAGTTCCAAAGAAGCTTTGTTTGGAGATATGATCCTTTGGAATTCATCACAAAGAAGAAACAAAAGGTCAAGCTAGGACCTTTCATTCACCATCCCATACCTGAAATAGAAGCATATGCAAATCAAACAAAATGTGTGGAAGTACCCTAGTATACCAAGACAACACCAGAGTGGACATAGAGAATGCTCTAATTGATTTAGAAAAGTAGCTTGATGACAAATATTTTCTGCAGGTACCAGAAGAATCAGAAAGAACCATGAGTACCCCTCTGGTCATGTAGACTCCTTTGAATGAGGAGAAGAAAGAAATAGAGAATGGGCTTCCACTTCAGGAATGGCCACCTCTAATTTGCAGCTGGAATCAAACAAGAGGCAAAGGCTAAATCCAGCCTCAATGTAGGAATATACTAAACACTCAGCTAAGGTTACAAATACAGAAGCAGAAAGAAGTGGGCCTACCACTCCATCTGAAGGCATGCAAGAGCCTTCCACATCACAAACTCAGTTGTTGGAAAGGAAACTTAGTGTTGAAGTGTCTTCCTTTAGAATGCCTACTGACAAAGATCAAGATATCAAGGAGATATACAAGGAAATCAAAGCTAGAAATGAGAGGCTTAAGGCCCAAACATATGCGCAATACCTAAATCTGACTCCCACCAATCAAACAAGGCTAATGTCAGCCTTTGACATTAAAGAAGGAAAGCTGCAGATGACTTTTGTTAAACCCACAGCTCAGCAGCCCAAGACAACATCAGATTTTAAGAAGGTGGATTTTGAAGTGTTGGCAAGGGATATTCATCCCATAGTCCAGATTGAACTACACAAATAAGTTGGAGGGATGATATACTCCACTCTGACAGGTAAAAGAATAGATTCCCATCAGCTACAGAACTCTCTGAGCAACAGCTTAGCATAATTTCAATTAGAGAAGGCCTCCTCATAGGCTAAGGATACAAGGATCAAGTCCTTAGAGGACTTAGTGATTGAATTGGGACACAATCCCAAGGATATAAAAGCTACAGAGCAGCTTATTAAGAAGAAAAATGATGATATTGCTACACTTAAGAGGCAGTTGAAAATACCCCAACTGCATCATCCTCAAACTCTAGAAGACATAGAGAATCAAACCAGACATGAGGAGTTGATGGACTTGGTCCTAAAGTTGAATGATCAACTTAAGGAGACAAAAAAGGAGTTGGACGCTTTAATTCAATTGAATCAAAGAAACTCAACAACAACTTCCAATGATGTCATCCCAACAGTGTCTACAACAGTTCCTTCTACACTGGCAACATCACTGGCACCCACTTCTCCACCTGCCATAGCATTGCCAGTAACAGTAGAATCTACAACAACAATGGGTGCACAAGGAGAAAAAGTAGTAGAATTGATTAAAGCAATGGAGTAAATGTCTATCTAGGCTATAGAGATGAAAACACTAAAGGAAAAGGTGGCATGTTTGGAAACTGACTGCAAACTTGCCCAACTCAAGTAAAAAGAAGAAGCACAAAAGGCCCAGAGAGTGGGTGAAAGAATCAAAATCCTAGAGAAGGATTTAACACTGGAGAAACCACTTAGACAAACCAAGGAAATGTTGTGGGCCAATATCATTGACTCTGTCAATGATATTTGGCCATCAATCCAAGTTATTTTGAACAAACAAAGTTAGTAAAGGTAGCTATAGAAGCTATCCAGAAAGTAAAAGAGGAATTGGGAGATAAGCCTGAGGATGCAAATAGACTCATCCACTTCCTCAACAACAAGAATAGATATGAACTCCATGAGCTAAACATAGAAGACAAGACTGAGACCATTTTGGAAATAAGGAAGGTCCTTTCCAAAAGGAACCTTAGGGTTAACTTAGAGGAAAAGTTCCACGATATGCAGACAACCATCGATAGGTTCATGGCTAAATTCCATATTTTGAGGGAAAAAGGTCTGCCCAGTCTTGTGGTTATCAACGACAAACTCATGACACATTTGGACTATGGTGATAGAATCAGAAAGTTGGCTAAGGAACAAGCCAGCTCTTCATCCATAAAAGAATTGCGAACAAGTAAAGTGTTATATGACACATTTGAAAAGTTGTTTTTTTTAGAACATGAGGTCAAACATTTAGCCCTCACCAAGCCCAATTTTTCCAAGTATACTGAAGATGATGAGATCTATAGGAGGATGATGAATGTAAAATTACGAGATGCAAAATGGTGGGAGACTATGACTAATTTACTATGATGAATTTACAGCTAAAAATTACCACACAGTAAAAATGAAGGCTACAAGGTAAACAGATGAAAACAGGGTAGCAGTGTCAAAGAGTGTTAGGTGAAAGATGAAAGTAAGGAAGACTCCGACGTTAAACTCCTCAACTGCAAGACAACATAAAGGGATACAAATCCAACCATCACAGCCATCAGTACCAAATAAAAAGGGACAACATTAAACAGTTCATTATCTGTCTCTATCTTCTTACAGGAAGATATTTGTATTTCCTAAACTTAATCTCAAAATCATTTTGAGATATTTTGTAATAATTTTTTGTATATATAACTCACCATTCGAAGTATGTAGGGTGGGATTCCAAACATTTCTATAGAATTCTCATTCTTGAGTCTGAAATTCTATTGTATCAATGACCGGATCAGCTAGTTGGATCAAGGAATAAAGATTAGATATTTCATTGGATTCTTGTGCAAAGAAAAGTTCAAATAAGTATTCTCTCGGGTTCAATGTTATTTTTCTTTAAGTTTTTCCACAGTATTATTTGTATTTCTAAAAATATGAATGCTATAACATGGAATGATATTTCAAAAATTGCTTAACTGCACTCTGTCTTGACTGTTATGCATATTGAATGTTTTCTTCACAAATCTAATTTAAGGAATTTTTTGTTGCTCCTTAGCTTAGGTTATTCCTTGTGATCTATAGCAAAGGATTCTTAATTTCCCTTTGTTCATGATTGTCCCCTGTTCTTCATTTTAACCCTAGTCTAAGGATTCTTAAGTGCTTTCTCACCCTAGTTAGGATCATTTTACCGATTCAACCTACAGATTTTCTCTTTACTTTACTAGCCTGCCCTATGAATATTTCCTTTAATGAATTGATCCAGTTCCATTATCCATTTGTTGACTCCATAGCCCAATGGCTTAAAGACCTTGTTGTATCCATCTGTTCCAATAATTCCACCACCCAACCTTAAATTCAAAACCAAAACCCCAATGAACATTAAGAACTAGCCTAAAATCCCAGAAAAGCAAAGCTAAATTATATAGAGAGAGCCCTCTCTAAGTCATAGGTTGGTTAGAGCCTATACTTAAAAGATTGGTTTGCGGTTAGCTCAGTTTCTTCCTTCTTCTGATAACTTCGAAGAAAATTCTGAGTGATAATAATATCATTGTTAATTATCTAGTTATATGTTGGTTATAAGCATGATTTTATGTTAGTTCTAAGTATGCATCTTATCACCTTCTAATTGATGAATGAATGGTTAATGAATGCATTACCTAATTAGTATTATGGCAACTATTCTGAGAGGGCATTAGTCCTTCTTGGTAAAACTCAAATAAGTTTTAGATCCCTATGTTTATATACGCATTCATGTCCTGTAGGTTGCATGTACACTATGTGTTTGATGAAATGAATGTGATGGTTTGACCAAGTTAGGTCAAGTACTTGAGTAAGTTTTGTGTTAGAGGCTTAGTCTCCATTTTATTTATCATCTCTGGAGGTTTCGTTAAGTTCTGGTAAGGGGTTTGGATCCTAGCCCTGAAAAGGTGGCTTAAATATGATAGTTGTTGGCACAAAAATGTGTGAAAGAAACTATAGTTGCTGGGAATTATGGCTATGGGAGTGAATGGAGGGTTACAATCGCTTATAGGCCTTTTCATGAGAGTTACTAGGGGTATAACTCAATGAAAAAGAAATTTATCTTAGGGGATGGACACCTAGAATGTTTGGTTGGTTCCTGGGGGTCTTGTAGCGCTTGAGGGAAGTCAATAAGGTCTTATTTTATCAGTTCCATTTCCTTAATTTAATCTAGGAGTTCCAGTCATGTCATAATAGCCCCTTAGATCATGCTTACCACGAGCAAGATGGTGAAAGTGGGTAGATATGAGAGGAGGTGTGTTACACTAGAATTGTACCAGTTGTTTATCTTTTCATCTTATAGTCTGCATATTGATGAATACCTTGTATTATTATCAATCCTTTGAAAATGTTGCCTAAAAATTTATCGAGCATCATATCCATGAAAATATTTTGTGGCGAAATTTAGTTGTTTTAGCTCTTCAAATTTTGTTGTTATTGCCTTAGGACTCTTGAATTCATATAATCTGATCCTCAATTGAAAGATAGGCCAAGGGACTTTCTTCCTCCTATGAAGGATTCTTGAGAGTCCCTTTTCCAGTTGATTTTCCACTTCCTACATGACCACCTTGTTTGTCACGTATTGTGGCATGAGATGAGCAGTTGTTTTACATTTGAAGCATCTAATGTATGTGCTCTGAAGATGTGCAAACTAGTTTGAAATACATTGAAGTGGCTCCTTCACTTGATCTGTCATGCATGGTGGATCAGTGTCGAATATCAAATGAACCATGGTTGCAAAGAAGTGTTCAACCATTCTGTTTTATACGCCTCTAAAGATTCCTTCTGATAACACCCTACAGTGGAAATAATTTGGGAACTTTTATGTAGGAGTCCAACTCCACTATAATTTTGGGAATGCATATCATGCACAGATCCCATCTAAGAGATATGCATACATGTAGAATTCTGGAACTTGTTTTTCCCGTAAAGGTACTTTAGCCTGCCCCACGTATTACTGCAATTCATGTGATAACATATCCACCCAATTGAAGGCTCTTACATGATTCACCACTATATTGAGAATATATATATCCAATTCTCTTGGAACACTTCAACGTTCTTATGCCTGAACATCTAATAATACATAGCTATCAAATACTGATATGCGTCCCTTAAGATAATTGTTGGATAACCTGCTAATGGGCGATGACGAAACTTGGCAGGTTCTCAACACCATTGCTTGCTAACATCAGTTGTGTCAAAGTGTGCCCATATTGTATAAAATTCATTGTTCACATATTCATTAGGCTTGAGAATATTACAGTATGTCTGCATATCCTCACCATAATAGGTGGTGAGGAGATATGTGAAGCACAAGGTGAGTGTCATCCATGTGCATGATGATCCATTCAATAGCATTAACACACAATATGACTAGGATTTGCATGTGATCCTGTGTATCATAGACTTCTTAATAATGATATATTCACGGACATATTCTAATTCCTCCATAAACTTCTCCTGCATGGATGTGTTGTAGGTCTTTTTCCATGTAACTTCTATCATCTTATCAATAAAACATTAAGTGTGCATATATAGGAACATTGGGCTTTGCAACTTCAATCGACTCACCAACACTTGCTTTTAAAAGTTTTCTTGTGGCTAATTTACAAGGTGGCATGTCTCCAACAAATGATGAGAATGTGTTGACACTTGTGACATTGGCACCTATTTTTGGAATCACACTCATGACGACTAGATCAAGTTAAAACAACTAACTATGCAACAATACTTGTAAATCACATTCAAAGAGCCATTACAGATGATATATCATGAAAAACTATGAACTATAGCCTAAAATAACTTACATGCAAGCAGGAATACACATGAAAACTAAGAGGGTGCACTCGTAAAGCACGAAGGGGACATGAATGGTCATTTGGGGCTTTGTAGTGTGCTCATGAGCTCAAGAAAGAGACAAAAATAAATTAGGGTTTACTGTAGCACCCTGAAGGTCAAAGGAATTGAAAAAATGATCGTCAGGTCTTCCCTATGTGCCCATGTGCCCTAGGAGACATCGAGGGCGAATTGTCACACACCGAAAGGATGAAGGATGAAGAAAATGGGGCTTCAAGTCTTCAAAGTGAGCTTATGCCCTCAAGGCAAAGGAGGGCAAAGTTTCACATGCTGAAGGGCTTAAGGGATGGAGATTCATTCCTTAGAGTTGTGCTCATGTGACATAAGGAAAAGAGGGTGCCCTATAGCACTCCGAAGGGCTAAGGGGAGAAACTCCGTGCCTTCATAATGGACCCATCTACTCAGGAAGAAAACTGGGTCGAATAGGGCGCCATTTTCAAGGCTAAAGGAGCCTCAAACTCATGAAGTGCACTCTTTCTATCGAAATGCCATAAAAGATTTAATTAACAAGATTCAATGCTAAGATGACGAAAATAATTATCTTCAAGGATTTATTTCTATTGTCACATGCATGGTGGAAGATGGAAGGTATCGGGAATGTGAAACATTTCTTGCATGCACTAGTGATATAACACTTGTATGATGAAGATTTAGCTAAAATTCAAGAAATAAAAATGTAAAGTAAGAGATTGACAACAAAAAAGTCAAGATTTGATAGTGAAATGATGAAAAGTAGTAGAATATTGAGCATTCAAACTTACTTGTTGCACTGGTTGACGAAGGGTTTCTTGATTCTCCAGTTGTGCACTCAACTAAGATGAAATGATGGTGAAAGAATGATTAACTGAGTTCATTTAAAGAAATTGACATGAAAAACAAATTCATGCATGAGTGCCACTTGCATTCAGATGAAAGGATTATTTAAGGAGTTAAGGCATTTCCTATTTATAGGATGCACCCTCATGCAACAAGCTTGGTCATGCCTGCAATTGGACAGGGCACATGTCTTTGACATGAAGGAGTGTGCCTAGGTAGGGCTCACTTTCTCATCTTTAATGCATGTGTTGAAGTAGGGTGCACTCCTTTAGGTAGAAGGAATGCACACCTCAAATGTAAGCCTTCATCAACTCAAAGTGTGCTTTTGCTTTTCTGAGAGACGTTCTTGCTTTTTTATTTCTTTTTCCACTTTTGTGTGTTTTTATAAGTTTGTGTATGGCTAGAAGGCAAGTTTATAAGTCATGAAAGGTCATGAGTTCACCTAAGAAAAACTTACTAACTCAAACACTTCTAATGGTTAAGTGACGAAACTTGAGAAACATCAACTAGGGAGGATGAAACGCTAGGATAAAACACAAAAATAAAAAATCAAACCACATGACGACACATGGGGGTTTGAAACGACAGTTAGCGTGGGCTCAAAAATTGACATAGGATTTTTTTTTGGATGTTCGTTGTAATTTTGACAGCAAATATCAAGGTAACCTTCACCAATGTACTAAAGAAACCTATTGGTAGTGAAACAATGCTAGGAAAAGGAGGTTAGATTAAAATGAAAATAAAAATACTTTGATAGTATTAAAATTTCAAACTTAATATGAAAAAGTTCATGACTAATTGGATTTTAAGTTTTAAAGTTTAAATAACCTCATCTATTGACTTTTATTATATAAATTTTTCATTCCTTGTCATAATTTACTTTCCGTTCAATATATCAAACATTTTTTCGACTAATCATAATTTGGAATAAATTTTAGAAAACTCTATTTTTATTTGATTTTTAATTTAACACTGACAAAGGTAATTCTTTCTTCCAATGTGTCGCCATTTCTGGTTAAGAGTACATTAACCTCCTCTTTTTCACTAATTTTATGACTTTTATTATATAAATTTTTCATTCCTTGTCATAATTTACTTTCCGTTCAATATATCAAACATTTTTTCGACTAATCATAATTTGGAATAAATTTTAGAAAACTCTATTTTTATTTGATTTTTAATTTAACACTGACAAAGGTAATTCTTTCTTCCAATATGTCGCCATTTCTGGTTAAGAGTACATTAACCTCCTCTTTTTCATTAATTTTATTTGTTTAAGAGAATGAAATGAGGACCCTATCTATTTTTTTTAATTAACTTTTTGTAAATAAATCCTTTTCCAGGTAATAAAACACAAAGGAAACTTTAAAAATTAATCAAAAAATTATTAAAATTTTAGAAGTTGGGAGGTCGGATCCTTTTATTTTTCAAAACAATAAAGGAAGTCCCAATACCTGACCTCCCGACTACATATTTATTCTGACCTATCGGAGGTGGAAGTTGGGACCCAAGGCAATTTCCATGAAAGTTTTCAAATTTCCTCCTGCCTACCTAACCTTTAATCTTTCCAAGTACCAAATTCAGCTTTGTTTTGACCTCACTTCAAGTTGGAGTTAGACCCAATAAGATCACAAGGTATTGTGAAATACCTCTCGACCACCTGACTTACGACTATTATTCTGACTACAAATGAATTATTATTTTTATCGTTTTATATTTTGATGAATCAAATCATAAGTTTTGTTTTCCTTTACGTTCTTCACATTTGAATAAATTTCCTCCCCACCTTCTATCTCCCCAACCATGCCTCATTTTTTTTTTTGAGAAATAGTTAAAATTATTTTCACATTTATATGAAATTTAATACCCATCATGTAAATTAAACATTCCATATTCCGAGATCTAACGAAATATTATCAAATATTTTCCCCATCCACGCTTTCAAAATTTACAAGTTTCATTTACCGTTTGTCTTGGTTTCGCATTGAAACTATAAATTTACTATGAAATTCAAGCCAAAAATATTAAAATCTTACTTCATATCCTATAAGCTCTGGTAATTATTTATCATTTGAAAGTTTAGAATCATTCAATTAATGGTTTTTATGACAAATGAATCTAAGTTTCTATGGTCATTTCACATGAAGTTCATAAAATGGGGAAGAAAAATAAGTCTACCACGTCAAGGAAAGTCATAAATCAAGTTAAGGTCGAGCTAAAAGGAGTGGAAAATCCAAAACCTGGTGATTATATTCTGAATCCGTCTCTCATCTTTGAAACTATTTTCAAAACAAAGGATGCATTTCAGGAATCACCCAGTCTGGATACTAGTAAAGAAGATAGTGGCAAAGAAAAGGAACAAGACAATCAGATGGTCCAAGAAATCATTATAGTTACAAATATTAAAGATTAAGAAAAAGATACAACGGAACAAGCATATCCAATAGTAAAATAATCTCTCTAGTCAAAGATGTTATTTTTCTTAACTCCCATGAACAATCAATCAAAAAGATTCATAGATGGAGAAAGATGTAGGACAAATTGAGAAAATGGATGTTGACAAAGATGAGGATATGCATATAAATTATGAGTTAGTATTTCTAGAAAGCTTGGATAAATGAAAAGAGTTAACAAAGCAATAGACAAAAAATATTGAGCTATCAATTCTTGAAACATCTCCTAAAGCTTCATGACTCCTATCTCTACAAACATTCTATTAAGTTCTTCTCTCTTCAAGCCTATTTTTGAACTAGAACTAGAGTTTGAAAATGTCCCCTCTTTAACTGAATATTAGTTTATCTTACAAACCAAATCTACTGTAAGAAAAACAAAGAAAAGGAAATTAGACAGATATGAAACAATTTTTGAATTTATCTGGAAATCATCAAGTGATGTGAAAGATAAGGCTAGAGAATAATCACGGGCTCTTGGGTCTTTTGTAAATTGTCAACAGTATACTGTCTTTGAACATGCAACAACATATCAGGAAAAACTTCATAAAATTAAAGAGTTGTAAATGCAAGTGGAAAAAACCAAAGTATCAAGTGAAAAAGAATGGCAATCTCATTCCGTAGATGTTGTAGGAGGTTTTGTTGTTGAAAGGGCCAATTTATAATTTCAATTTCAAATAAAATTAAATGAATTAGAAGCCAAGCATGCCAAAGAAATTGAAGGCATAAGAGAATATCATGAAGATCATATTGAATTCTAAAGGAAGAAGCTGACGATAACAATGAAGTAATGACTACAACACTAAAACAACAAATTGAGCTCTTGAACTTCAATTAAAACATTGTCGTGTTATTGAGAAAATCATAAATGTGTTCAAAGAACAAGAATTACATATCAATGAAATATTATATAAATATCAGGATAAATTTAATAAACATATGGATAAAATATGTACATTTTTACAAGAAATCAAGAAACTCAATGTAAGAATTGAATCTTTGATTTAAGAAGACTGAAATAATAAGGAAAGATTCACTTAAATTCTAGAATGGGAGAAACAATTATATCCTAAGCATATTCCCAAAACATCTAAAAAATATAAACAGCTGATGTATGAATCCTTGAATGAGACAAAGTTAGAGACAAAATAAATGGAAGAATAGACTGAAAATGCCATTGAGCATGGTAAATTAGTATGGGAAACTTGATATGATTTCATTAAAGAATTGGATTCACCGGGTTCTAAACCTAAGGGAAACTATACCTAGATGTCTAAATCAACAAAAAAAACAAAACATAATAGGACAAAGGATAATAGGACAAAGGATGAGAAATCAATAAAAGGAATCAAACTCTCGACTCAACAAGCATTTAAATAAATCTCTTCAAAATCCCTTTGAGAAAATTAAGTTAATTTCAAATTTTTCTATTAAATATAGGAAGAAGAAAATATTTATTTAGATTTTGGCATCCATGTCAACATTGATCGCTTTCATCCATTTCATTTCTCTACAATTACACAAGTGTGTTCATAGATTGGGTGAGATTCATCCAAATAAATGATCTATATCTGCTACTCGCCAAGGATAAGGATTTTGAAGACAAGGAAGATGATTGAAACAATCCACTGCATTTCAAGAAAAAGATCCTTTGATAAGGATAAAATTTTATTTTTAGCATTATTTTTTATCAGAGAAAATCTTGAATATTTTCTATCTTTACATGATAAAACCTAATTTATCTTATTCTCTTTTTCAGTGTTTATATGGATCATTACGTTGGTGTATGGGTTAGAAATTGTAGAAAATAAAGACTTGGATTTTATAATCAAATTTTAAATTTTGAATGGGAGCTTTTTGAAGAGAAAATTTCATAGTTAAATTTTTTCATGATGTTATGTGCCTAATATCTTGCTATCATTTTAATTATTTAATTGATGAATCTGGTAATCATTATTTAACTTTTTTATATATTTATTTCTATTGAATGTTAGGATTTTTTGATGAACATCTCTTATGATTTGTTACAGTTTATTTTTTGCTATCAAAGGAAATTATGATTAGTTCCTTGTTTGTATTTTTATTTTATAGGAAAGTTTGATGTTCAAGAAAATGGAATTGTAATTTTCTCTAATTTTTGAGAGAGATTTCCCTTCAAGTTATTTATTTGAGTTATTTCATGCAAATTAAAGAGAAAAAACTTAAGAATATATATATATATATATTGATCTTATGTAAAGGGGTTCTCTCAAATCATCTTTTGTGGTTAGCTACACCAAAATTCCAGCCAGATTCAGATACACATAATATTTTCCTTTAAATATTATGTTTGAATGAACTCTCCATCCTTCCACCCTTGTTGTTGTTAGGTCCCTCAGGTAGAATTTGAATTGCATATACAACATTCTGTATATATTTTGTTGATAATTGTAAATATTAATCTATGTCATATAGTTTTGCTAATTTTAGTATAATTTTATCATTTGTTTATTTTAGTTTATTTCAATTTTAGTTTAAGTTAGAATAGGAAACTTAGCCTTGGTCGCAAAGCGTATACAACCATTTCGATGAAAGGGGTCTAATTGGGACCCTGATCAAGCAAATACTCAACTCGTTATAGCTTGGAAATATTCCCCCCGTCAACAAATTGTTAAATTATGTGTCAAGGTTTATGTTTTCACTCATTGCTTTATCAGTTACTAGTTGCCTCCAATACACAAAAGCGGTGAATTTGGATGTCAATGTTTGAGTGAAAGAAGCTATCAAAGCTTAATTAGTCACTCTTCATTGCATATTTCTCGGAAATATATTTCCAGCGGTATATGGAAGTCAAAAAATGGACTCCTGGAGTAGAAGTTAAAAATATTTTAAGATTACCCTTGGAAAAACTGAGAAAACAAAGAAAAAACACTGAGGAAGAAAAATCGCAATCAGGGACCCGATAGCTGATTGCAATCACAAATCGGCTATTGGAGAAGCTAAGAAGGCAAGGAACACTATTGGAAGGAAAAACAATGATTCGTCGATCACCAATATCACATATTGGCAATCGACAGGTTCGAGCACAACATTTATTGACATATCGGCAATCGACAGGGTCCCGAGACACATGCTTATGTTTATCAGCGGGTTTCAAGGTTGAGCACTGATATCGCAAATTGATGATAATAGGCACAAAAGGGTGCACACCAGCGCAGGGCCGGAACCATCACCGAATGCCAATATCGAAGAAATCCCCGAAGAACTAAGCCTTAGTGTTAAAGCACAAGGGGGGCCGAAATCCAATTAACAAAGGATTTCACTGAAAAAATAAGGCCTGGTAGGCCGTTTTCTCTCTGCTAAAGGAGGACACATGGTAGCATATGATTAGTCCTTAGTGTTGATAGGGTAGTTGATGTCAATAATGACAAGTGGCAGTACGAAGGATAGGTTGCAGTATGGATGCTGACATGATAAATGAAACATGTCACTTAGTTTTAGTGCTTTCAGGGGTGAAATGGTGCCATTTCCAGGTGACACGTGTCACCACTCATAGGGTGAAATGTGGCAGTGATGACATCACCCCCAGGGCATCGGTGATCCCACATGTAAATATCCTTCTTATCACTGATACTTCTCCCCAGCTGCAATTGTGCTAAGGAAAAGGCCCCAGATGTGATATTTCATAGGCTACATTTCATAAATATTTCACATCTGGGAGATCGACCAATGCGATGTAAAGCATTATCTCAGGCATTTCGCATTATAAAGGAAAAATACCCTTGAACACTAGTCTACATACCTTAGTTCCTAAAGGTTAATCCCCTGGTCCTAGCCCGTGATCATATGAAGAAAATAAAGATAAGTAGGCTACATCAAATGGGGGCTTGAGGGGAAGAAAATATGTGCTTGTTCAATCTTATTTAAATTTATAAGGACTTGCGACTGTGGTGCACCGATAAAATTATTATAGATATTTAATGGGAGGATGGTTTGGCAGCTGTGATATTTAATGTAGCATGACGTGTTAGCGGCATAGTATGGGGAGAAATAAGGAATACTTAATGGCACGACATGGTGCCCCATCCCTCTACACAGAAAAGGACTACTTGGGTCCACTCCTTTCCCACTCCGCTCCCTACTCCACCGAACAGGTCATTCAGGCAGTTAAGGAAGAATGGACAGAAATCAACCGAGGAGTACTGAACCAGCTCAACAGTAGTGAGAAGCATGATGACAATAGGGACCTGGTTAAATCAAATGCCTCCACTAACGTAGCAAGGGAACACCTCCACTTTCCTCTCTCGATTTTCTTTCTCTACGCATTTATTTCTACATTTTTTGCAAGAAAGGGTTTTGATCCCTGTTGTAATATTTAGGTAGGTGGTAACAAAGCCTTTCATACCTGAGACAGTTAGTCTGACAGCTAGGGCTTGGACTCATATATTTTTATTATAACTCAAATCGCTCCCTCTCCTCTTATAAATATGGGGATGAAATCTATAACAGAGGTTTCAAAATTCGTCACCCGCGAGGGCTGAGCTTTGTGATACCAGTTTGGCTCATAGCTCCATAATTGAATGCCTATTATATGAGATTGTATTACTTTACTCATGCATATCTGTCAGACTATCACAGAAATGGTGGTGATTCCCCCTTCTTAGCATTACAATATGTTTGTCCTCATGTTAATTCCATTATGCTTATATTCTTCTCCAAATTCATGTGATTATTGTTGTTAGAAATATCTCAAGACCTCCTCACAGATTCATTTGTATCGTTATGTTATGCATGTGCCTATCTAGATTATTGAAATCATATCTTTAACAACTGCTCTTCATGAATCACAACACCTAACCTCTCTTCTTCCCATTATATCTTCTTTTGACTCAGATAAGTATTGGAATTCTTAGAGCTACAAGCTCTATGTGTTATGCATAGGATTCTTGATGATGTAAGACCCCTACAATGAGTCACTCTTCCTCCTCATCCTCTATCATTTACCCAACAAATCCTATTAAGTTGTAATCCCCTTTGAATTAATCGGTCTCCTCTGTTCTATGTGATAGTTCTCAGAACTGCGTGTGTGAGGGAGTGCCTGAAATCCATAACTCATACATTTGAAGGAATGAACCAAGCCCCCTCATTATCTTTCATTATGTGAAAATTGGAGTGCTACAACCCCCTCACATATAAACTTACAAGAACTACTCTATTTAAGATGTCCTAGGCACTGGTCTACAATCAACCTAGAGGTTGTCTCTAGGGAGTTTTCTTGTCTCATGATGCACTTGTGCTACATAGTGGAAGATTTAGCGACAACATATTTCCAGCACCGTTGCTATGGAACGGATTAGAATATTTTTCCCTGGGTATGACAAAGTTTTACATTTCCCCTACTAGGTGAGAAAGGGAGTTGTGGGCTGAAGATCTCTCACCTTCACGACTCCATTGTCAATTCTATCGTTAACATCCTGGCTTCCAAGCAGCCCCATACTCACTCACATGATACAACAGTCGAAGCTTTCCTTACTTTTGAAACTGAAATCACTCATTTATGGAGGTTTTCAAGATGGCCCTTCCTGCATTTCTTGCCAACCAATTTTCCCCATTGGATTTTTCTTCTATTACTAGTTTTCCTAATCATGTCCCTGCATATCATGAGTGGAATACCTATTTCCCTAGATTCAGTGGGAAATCAAAGAGAAGACTTGACCAACACCTCAAATACTTTCATGAATGCATGGAGCAACAAGGTATTCTTCTTGAAGATGTACAAATGAAGTTATTCAAATTGTCTTTAGAGAACATCTACTTGCATTAGGAAGCATCAGCCAATGAGAGAGAAGGTGAAGAAGAAGATATCACTGAGCTTCCAAAAAACTATCAGGGGTTTGATTTGGTAGAACTGGATGTTTCTCCTTCCTGTGATAAATACAACTCGACTAGAGAGTTGAGTTATGCATAGCCACAATGCTTCCAGTCAGGGGAAGTTGCACAAAAAGAGGAGGTTGATCAGGAGGTCAGCAAAGAGGCTCCAATTCACAACACACACCCTTCACGTGCAGAACAAGACCAAGACCCTCCTCCAATTTGTGATTCAAATTATTTGGAGGAGGAAGAGATGGTCGCGGAAGTTCAGAAGGAGTTGTTTGCCAGCAAGTGGAGAAAGATCTCCTAGCAGCTCAGGCTTTTCTTGAAAAAGCTAAATCTGAAGAGCTGGATAATGTTTGTGGATTCCATGACCAAAAATATATCGGCCATCAGAATTTATGTGAAGAAGAGGTTGCCACAAACATTTCTTATATATTCCATGACCCTATGGCTGCGTACATCAACATATTCTTAAGTCAACAACATAGGTTATTTCAATAGCATGTATCAGGTTCCTTGTTTGAAGGTTTTTAATGGTGCATGCATGTTTTAATTTTATTTTTCAGCAATGTTAAGGCATAAGGCCCAATACTTGAATGTTGTCCTGGCTCCATTGGAGGGTTGAATTTACTTAGGTGAATTGAGCCGTATACATAAGTAGGGGTGTATATAAATAAGCTCACCAGATGAGCATTTACTTTCTAGTTGTTAGAGTTTTTTATTTCTACATTTTAGATGGAGAAGGAAAGTCTCATTGAGATTTTTATAATTTCAAAGTTCATATATTATTGACTCCATGCCCAATGGTGAAGGGTACTAGCTGGCAGGTTCTCAACACCTTGCCAACAAGTCACTGCCCCGAGTAGGAGCCAATGTTTTCACTCACTTATTTACCAGTTACCAGTTGCCTCAAATACACAAAAGTAGTGAATTTTCATGCCAATTTTTGAGTCACAGAATTTATCATAGCTTACTCGGTCCCTCTCCATTATTTAGTTCTTGGAAAGCACTTTACAACGGTATATGGAAATCCAAAAATGGACTCCCAGAGAAGATGTTAAAGGATTTTTAAGATTACTTGTAGAAAGACCTAGAAAACAAAGAAAAAACACTAAGGGAGGAAGAAAAGTCACAGTCGGGGACCCGGGGGACTAATCACAATCACAAATTGGCTATCGGTGGAGCCAAATAAGTAAGGAACACTGGTAAAACGAAAAAAAATGATTTTCCAAATGCCAATATTACATATCGGCAATCGATGGGTTTGGGCACATCATTTATTGGTAGGATCCCAGGGCACGTCCTTATGTTTATTGGCAGGTTTCACGGCCGAGCGATGATATCACATACAAAAAATTTGCAGGCACAACAGGGTGCACATTAGCGCAGGGCTATAACTATCATCGAACCCTGATATTGTGGGAATCACCGAATAATTGGACCTTATTGTTAAAGCGCCAGGGGGGCTGAAATCTGATTAACAAAGGATTTCACAGAAAAACTAAGGCTAGGCAGGCCTTTTTCTCTCTCCTCTAAGGGGCCATGCGGCGGCATATGATTGGTACTGAGAGTTGACAGGAAAGCTAATGTCAGCAATGACAAGTGGCAATATGGAGGACATGTGGCAGTACAGATGCTTGCGTGACAGATGACATGGTCACTGAGTTTTTGTGTTTTTAGGGGTCAAATGGGGCCATTTCTGGGTGACACATGTCACCACTCGTAGGGTGACATGTGGAAGTGATGACATCACCCCCCAGGGTATGGACAATCATGCAATGTAAAGCTCCTTATCGTTGATACGTCTCCCCAGCTGCAATTGCGATAAGGAAAAGGCCCCAGATGCAATATTTCATAGGCCACATTTCATGAAGATTTCGTGTTTGGGAGATCGGTCGATGCGATATAAAGAGTTATTCCAGGAATTTCGCATTATAAAGGAAAAATACCCCTGGAAACTAGTCTACAGGCCTTAGTGCCTGAAGGTTAAGCCCCTGGTCCTAGCCCGTGGTCATATGAAAAAGAAAATATAAGGAACCTACACCAAACGGGGACTTGAGGGGAAGACAATACATGATTTTTCAGTCTTATTTCAATGTATAATGACCCATGGCCATGGTTCACTGAGAATGTTATTGCAGAGATTTAATGGGTGGATGGGCCAATAGCAATGATATTAAATGTAGCATGGTGCGTCAACAACATAGTATGGGGAGAACTTAGGAAGCCTTAATGGCATGACATGGTTCCCCATCCCTCTACACAGAAAAGTACCGCTTGGGCACACGCCTTTCCCACTCTGCTCCCTACTCCACCGAACAAGTCACTCAAGGAGTTAAGGAAGAATGGACAGAAATAAACCGTGCAACAGTGAACCACCTCAACAACATTGAGAAGCATGATGACAGTAGGGACGTGTCTAAATCAAAGGCCTCCACTGAAGTAGCAAGGGGACACCTCCTCTTTCCTCTATTTTCTTTCTCTCTACATTTATTTCTGCAATCTTTCCAACAAAGGGAGTCAATCCCTATTGTAATCTTTAGGTAGATGGTAGCAAAGCCTTACGGAACCAAGACAACTAGTCTGATAAATGGGACTCGGGCTCAAATATTTATATTGTAACTCAAATCTCTCCCCCTATTATTGTAAATAGGGGGTTGAAATCTATAACAATGGTTCTGAAATTTCTCACCCTCTAGGGCTAAGCTTTGCGATACCAATATGGATCATAACTCTATAAGTGAATGGCTGTTATATGAGATTATATTACTTTACTCATGTAGATATGTCAGACTATCATAGAAATAGTGGTGATCCCCCCTTCTTAGTATTACAATATGTTTGTCCTCATGTTAATTCCATTCTGTTTATATTATTCTCCGAATTCATGTGATTACTGCTATTAGAAATATCTCAACACTTCCTCACATATTCTTTGGTATCAATATGTTATGCATGTGCCTATAGTTCCTCATAGATTCATTTGTATGAACATTGTTAATGCTAGTTCCTATCTGGATTATTGAAATCATATCTTTAACAACTTCTCTTCATGAATTACAACACCCAACCTGTGTTCTTTGCATTATATATGCTTTTGACTCATATAAGTATTGAAATAGTTAGAGCTGAAAGCTCTCTGTGTTATGCATAGGATTCTCGATTCTGTAAGCTCCCTATGATGAGTTACTCTTCCTCCTCATCCTTTATCATTTACCCAACAAAGCCTATTAAGTTGTAATCCCCTTTTGAAGTAATTGACCTCTATTGTTATATGTGATACTTTTGGGAACTATGTGTGTGAGGGAGTGTCTAAAATCCATAAATCATACCCTTGGAGGAATGAACTAAACCCCCTCATTATCTTTAATTATGTGACAATTGGAGTGCTGCAACCCACTCACATATAACGTTACACGCACTCCTCTATTTAAGATGCCCTAGGCACTAGTCTACAATAAACCCAGAGGTTGTCTCTAGGGAGCTTTCTTGTCTCATGGTGCACTTGTGTTGCATGGTGCAAGATTTAGTGACAATAGTTTACATGGTAATATGATTCCTTCTACCAATCAACTTATTCCTCAAACTTACATTCACCCATGAATATTTAGAAGAACATTAATCTGGAAATAGATAAAGACTTAAGGACGAAGTAACAAAGAAATTGTAAAGAAACATTTTGAAAGGGCTACATAACTCAATCACATTCATTCACGAGACACGTATTAGAGATCCCCGCAACCACCTCTCTTATATTATACTCTAAATAGGCAAGTCCTTACAACATAGATCTACAATAAGTACACAATATCTTTTCAAAACCCTTCCAAAACTATTTAAATAGGACAAATGTATAATTGAGTACATCAAAGAATTTAGTTTTCATTTCAACAAAATGTCGGTGCTGCTCTTAAACTCTCTCTCCACATCTTGATCTATGCAGCTGTATATAGATTTTATTTTTTGATTTTTTTTACGCTTGCTTTATTTGGTACAACTTTGATGGCTTAATGAAAAGCAACTTCTTGGTCCACTTTTCACTTGATTCCTTCCAACTCAGCACTTTGATCCTTCTTCCACAACCATTGTGAGATCGAATGTAACCGTCCTTTCCGTCACTTGCCTCTTTCTCCTTTTTGTTGCCTTTTTTCAGCTTATTTGATCATTTGCTTTTCCACTTGCACTTCTTATCTCTGTGTCTCTTTCGTATCAAAATTGATTAAAATATTGCTCACCCAAAAAATAAGTGATTTGTTTTTCTTATAGTTGAAATATTTTATTAGTGTGTTGCTAAACACTAGCATAGATCCATATTAACTCTCCATCTACCAAGATTCGAGTGGAATCAAATGTATTGAGGCACAAACCTTTCCTCAAGCTTTGTACTCAAAAGGTATTTGCATCTTATGATATTTTATCCCTCTTGATGATTTGTAGATTGACAGTTAAAATGGATCTATGCTAGGTACTTTTCCTTATACAATGTAGGTATGCATCAATTTCCTCACCCCCCTCAGTACAAAATCTTCTTAGGATCAATCTAATTTGGAGGAAAGGTTAAAAGACTAGAAATAGGGGAGTACTAATGATCCAATCGAGGCTTTTTCCTATACCCTAGTAAAAAATATTTAGTGGGAAAAATATTATAATCTTTTGCTCACAAAAAATTCCTATAGATATCATTATTGGTCTCATTTCAAATCTCTATTTGGATTATATGATAAATCCAAAGTTCAAACAAAAAGAAGTTCTAGTTCATCCTCAAATTGATATGGCGATCCCATGGGGATATTTTGATGGCATTACTCAGGTTCATCATCCAAGATGCAAAGGTAGTCTGTAATTGTATTTATCATTTAGTCACTTTTTCAAGTAAGGAACTCCCTAGGGATGGGATCAAACATTAGGGAAGAGTTTATTTCTTTGCATACATTGTTATGTTTTGATACTCATAAAATTGCGAAGAAAGTGCAAGTTATGGGAAATTCAAAGTTAGTTATTGAAAATGAAAACAACAGGATGGTTGTTGAGAATGTTTTCCTTCATCCCCTACTTAAGGGAATCAAAGAATCTATACAATCCTTTTGAAATGGATTACTTCCCTTAAACACATTCTCAAATAATTAAATAGGAAGATTCATGCCCTCTCAAAAGAAGTCATGGAGATACTTTTACTTTTAGGGTATTTTTGAATTTCAGAATTTTTGGATGAAGAGGACGTAATTGATCAAACGGTTTTCCACTTATAAGTCCTTGATATCCTCTATTCCCTTTTTTTCTCATTTTCACAATCCTCTTCAACATATTTTCTCATGGAATATTTTCAAAAATACATGAGGTATAGAAGAGGGATTTCAAGGAAGAATTTTTTTTTTTTTTTTTTTTTAATTCGGAGAGGTTTTATGCCCTATCCTCTCTAGGATACAATTTTTTTTTCCATGTATAGTAAGACAATACATAATTTTAATGGGATTAAATATAGTTGATAGACAAGAATATGTATATTTAATTCTCATAAATATAATGATTTTTCCATATATATATATATAACCCATAATATTAATAATTTTAAAATTAACTAAATGTCACCACTAATGCGTAGATTTTAAAATACTCAATATTTAAAGGTTAAATAGTTGTCAAATTTAAGGACTCGTACCAATTTCAAAAAAATTCAAAACAAAACAATGAGTCAATCATGTGCATCAATTCATATGAGTTAAATTTGTAAAGAATGAGTTTTATATTTTTCATGAAATAAATATTTGAAATTGGTGTTAGATAGTTGTCAAATTTAAGGCCTCGTACCAATTTCGAAAAAAGTCAAAACAAAACAATGAATCAATCACGCGCATCAATTCATATGAGTTAAATTTGAATGACTGAGCTTTATCTTTTTCATAAAATAAATATTTGAAATTGGTCAAATTTGGGTACTCTAAATCACCCATCTTCTAAGTTTCATATATATATTCAATATGAGCAATTTTGTTTTATCGTTATTTAGATGTTTAATGGTTTGGCTTTTTGCTAAAATCACAAAAGAGAATTCCGAGAGAGATATGTTTTTTTTTTTAATGCATTTTATTATATATATATATATATATTTTCAATATTCGCAAATACTCATGAGGGACTCAAATTATTTTGATTGCAAATTTAGAATATATTATTTAAACAAATTCATACAAAATTTTAAACAAAATTGATAAATATACATATGGAAAAAAAACAAAATATATAAGAGATAAACTATGCTTTTCTGTTGCACGCTCCTTGTGGGTTGTTGACGATAATTCTGCCAATGTCCATTTCTTATCTGAGTTTTTTGTATAGTTTTTTGGCACTGAACATCTCCCCCGGTTCATGTACTGATATGTTACTATTTTGTTACTGTATTATTCTGGATCAATATAGTACAATCCCATTCTTTTCGTCCTGAAAAAAACTATGCTTTTCTTTCATTAATTTAGATACTAAAAATTGATATCAAAAATTTAAATTTATCAAGTTATACATAAAATTTATGAAAATTCCAAATTATGAAAAGTTTTGATTTGTTAAATCATTTATCAAAATACACATAAAATTTATGAGCATTTCAAATTTACAAAAAAGTTGCTCTTTTAAATTATTTAATCAGAACAAAAGCAAAGAAATACAAAATTAACATTCGCTTATGGACCCATTGGCACCTACATGTTTATAAATCCACTTCATTATCAAATACTTAATTTTGACATTATCGCTCAATAAATATCTCTAAGGTTGTTGATTGACCTAAAATTCTATTTGTGAAATCACCAAATCCCCAGAAGCCATAAATAAATAAAAGTGAATTCATTCATTGTCATGCTCTTAGACTCTATAGTTTTGTCAAGATGTTTACTGTTCAACAATCCTCACATGTCGATAACCACCAATTCGGCATGCAGGTCCTCCTAAATCCACTTAAGCCAGACATAACTGACTTTAAGGCCTTCATCTCTAATGTCCCACGATTGCAAAAACCAAATCCCTCCCACTTTGTAAAAATGATTGAGCACATTTGATCCAGGTGGATGTTGGTGGCCACCCACCTATCCCATTTGGACCCCCACAACTGTCTCTTTCAGTTTTTCAGTTTCCGTAATTGTAGCACAATTTACTATTTTTAGCAGTTTTTCAGGTCCTGAACTTCTGGAGCCCTTTTGAGGCCCTAAACGACATTTCTTTGGAAATCTGGGAGGAACAAGGGTCCATGGACTGATGTTGCTCTTCCCAAAGTTATAGTTCTCGGATAGATCTTTCTAATGAGCTATTGTATGCGTCAAACAGAGATCGGGTGCCAAAGTTATGACCCCAGGAAATTGATGTACCAATTTAGCCAAATGGGGTCCACAGTTTGGTGTTTCATCTTTTCGGGTTAGGTTTTGGAATGTTAAGGGTTTTCCATTGTTTCTCAACAATAAATAGGCCTTCGAGCCTCATTGTAACAGAGTTTAGAGGCATGTGGTTACCACATCTCTTCTCAGAGATAAGCTACCATCGCCCTAGCTGGTTTATTCCATTTCTGTTTGTAAGCATATTTCAGTATTTTACATTAATGAAATGAAGTATTATTTCCTCAACATATCTTTCTTTATGGTTATCTCTGTATTTTATTGCATTCTCGTTTAAAGCTGGATTAGTGGTATCATAGCAGTCTGCTTTTTTCTCAGTTTTTCTTTGCATGTCCCCAACGAGGTTAGGATATAAGGAGTTAGGGCTTGAATTGGTCGAACCTTTGCAAGACTAGCCCCATAAATCCCTACTACCTCCCATGGCGGAGGAGAAGAAAGACAAGGAGTAGAAGATCCTATGAAAATATTGCTCGACGAAGCCCTCAAGCGGCAAAGGAATGTGATGATGAATAGCTTTGTGTAGATCCTTCACCGGCTACCCAGAGGTGATGCATTGGCTTTCAACAGCTACTCTGGAAACGCCACATCGTTTAAGGTAAAAGTTAATTTTGAAATCCCCATATTTGAGGGTCAAATAGACACAGATGCCATAGATAAATGGTTAAATCTGCTAGATGGGTATTTTTCTGTTCATGAATTTTCAAGTCAGGAAAAGATTGCTTTCGCTCTTCTCAAAGCAGCCCCCCACATCAAGGACCGGTGGGAAACCTACTGCAAGAAGAAGAATGAAAGTATTGGCTCACTATCTTCATCCACACCCACTTGGGATTCATTCTGGGATGCCATCAAGGAGCAGTACTACCTTGTCAAAAGCTATGAGGACAAATACATCAGATGGACCACACCGCGGCAAGGACGAGACCAAGATGTGTCAGAGTTCACAAACATTTTTCATACCCTTTGAACACAGTTGGGTATCAAAGATTCTGAGTTAGATCTGGTACTCAAATATCGTGGTTGCCTACACAGATACATCCAGGAAGAGATGGAGTTCCTGAACATCTCCACGCTCGGAACGAAGTACCGATATGCTGTCGAAATCGAGCAAAAGTTCAAACAAAAGAAGAGAGACTTTGGATCTGCAAATCCGAAGACCAAAGGACAAAGCCAAGGTGGGATGACCCAAGACAACCCCTCGAAGCCGCAAGAAAAGAACAACACCACGAAGCCGAAGAAGGACACAGGAAAGTGGTGTGAATTCCACAAGAGTCCCAATCATAACACAAGTGAGTGTCGGACCAAGCAATCGCTGGTGGCCGAGTTGAAGGCTTTTGAATCAGATCCATGTTCTGACCCTGAGCCAGAACCCAACAAGGGGAATGGCAAAGGGAAGCAGATCATTTGATGCAAAGCCCAACACCACTGTTGCCACCGCCAAGATTGAGAAGAATGAGCTCGAAGATCCAGAGGAGGGGGAGCGTCTTTTCCACTCACAGATGTGGGTGAACGGTTCTCCGCTGCAATTCATTATCGATAGTGGCAGCCAAAAGAACCTCATTTCAGTAGAGGTCGTGAAGCGGTTAGGCCTATTGACTACACCACACCCGCAGCCGTAGAGTATCGGATGGCTTCACGAAGGATGAGATCTCAAAGTTTTCCAATAGTGCCGCCTTCCCTACAGAATCAAGCCCTTCACAAAGGAAGTATTGTGTGATGTTACACCTCTGGATGTTTGTGATGTATTGCTAGGTCATCCATACTTGTGGAGGCGACAAGCTGTGTATGAGTCTAGGCCTCATGCTGTCATTAATTCTTTGTGTAATTCATTATATAAGATACTGAAGGTAGCCCCACCTACCACCACCTCTTTGATCGTTGCTAAGAAAGGCAGCAAGCTCATCTCACAGACTAGGAAATTTATTTTCTATCTAGTTTGCTCCCAAAGTAAGGGGAAGATTTTCGCCACATCCATGACCCCCGTGAAGGGTTCCTCCACGTAGAAACAACATCAACAGAGGGATACGGTCATGAAATAACACAAGAACAACTTCTCCTCACCCAAAGGGCTACCACACAAGTTTCAGGTTGGCAACAAAGTCTGGTTGCATTGACAGAAAGAATGCCTTACCAGAACCCATCAAAAGCTCAAACCACTTCGACATGGTCCTTACAACAGTACCAAGGTTGTGGGGAACAATGCTTTGGAGAAAATCATTCCTCCATTCCTTCGCTTGCACCAAGTTTTCAATGTGGACTGTCATCGACCATGCTTCCCACCATTAATAGACACATCAGAGATTGCAAGACAAGTTCAGCAGATGGAGGAACTCAACACAATGGGGACCATTGTTCCTAAGGGGGGAGGAATGATCCAGGTGGATGTTGGTGGCCACCGACCTATCCCATTTGGACCCCCACAACCATCTCTTTTAGTTTTTCAGTTTCTGTAATTGTAGCACAATTTACTATTTTTAGCATTTTTCGGGTCTTGAACTTCTGGAGCTGTTTTGAGGCCCTAAATGATGTTTTTTGGGAAATCTAGGAGCAACATTGGTCCATTGACCGATGTTTCTCTTCCCAAAGTTATAGTTCTCGGATAGATCCTTCGAACGAGCTATTGTACATGTCAAGCGGAGATCGGGTGCCAAAGTTACGACCTCGGGAAATTGATGTACCAATTTACCCAAACGGGGCCCACAGTTTGGTGTTTCATCTTTTAGGGTTAGGTTTTGGAATGTTAAGGGTTTTCCATTGTTTCTCAACAATAAATAGGCCTTCGAGCCTCATTGTAACAGAGTTTAGAGGCATGTGGTTACCACATCTCTTCTCAGAGATAAGCTACCATCGCCCTAGCTAGTTTCTTTCCATTTCTGTTTGTAAGCATATTTCAGTATTTTACATTAATGAAGTTTAGTATTATTTCCGTAGCATATCTATCTTTATGGTTATCTCTATATTTTATTTCGTTCCTGTTTAAATCTGGATCAACATTTCTATTTTCAACATCAATGTATCCCCATCCAGACCGAGAGCTATCCAAATTGTAGAGTGTGGTTTGGTTGGTTAGTTGATGGGAATCTAGACTTCGCCCCACTCTCTATGAAGAAATGGGTTCAAAAATCATGGAAGTCACTAATCAAGGTTCAAGTGACCTCATATTTCTATGAAATGGTATTTTATAATTTTTTGATCAGGCACAAGGAACATTGGGATTTGATATTTCGTAGCAGTCACTACTTGATGGGAGCTCAAGGTTTGTACTTAAATCAATGGATCATTGATTTCTATCTAGAATGTGATGTGCCTTCTATTTCTCTAGGCTAGGTTAAACTCCTATTTTTCCTATTGCATTGTTGCAAGCATGCCACATTCATAAGTATAGGAAATGCATAGCAAAAAATGTTGATCATGTCGAGCCACAAGAGGGTTTGTTTTCATGTGTTGGGATCTATGTGGAAGTGGATTTGGAGAAAGGTATCTCAACTTCCATTAATACCAACTTGGATTATTGTACCCACATCCAAGAGGTTGATTATGGTCAACTTCCTATCAAATGCAAAGTCTATCCACTTTTCTTGAAGCTACAAAAAGAATATTGATGAACAATAAATCAAAAAGAGGATAAAGATTAATGGAAAAATCCAAAAATTCATAGAGACCCAATAAATTAGGCTAATAATAAACCTTGACATACTACTTTAGATGGAGGAAAGGGTAGAGGTCTCACTTCTCTATTCAGTCAAAAGAAACCCTAGGTGAGGGAACAAGCAATCTTGGAACTACTAAAGTAAATAGAAACAACTTTAAGTGTTATATGGAATTTCACTTATGCAGAGAAAAATGAATTCCCTAGATCTAGTGGTCTGATTCAGAACAACATAGGACAAAAAGAATCAATTTTTTCCTTAGAGAGATTGAATTATGGAAAAGGGACCTACCTTGGATCTGCAACAAGTCCATCTCTCCACTTTTCTTGTAAGCTCTAATCCTAGCTCCACACACTATAAATGGAACCTACAACAAATGACTAGAACAAGAAAAGGAACTATAATATACACAGAGAATAATCCAATATCTCTACTAGAATAATCCAATATCTCTACTCAGTGAGTCAACATGGCATTGAAATACAAGAGCATAAGCATATAACACAATTATAGGAAAAGAATATGCTTTTTTGTATTATTAAATAAAGGAGAGACTTACAACCATATATAGAAGCTAACTTTGTAGATGTGTCTCCCCACATGACTTATCCTTCCTTGCCACAAAAAAAACTTTCACACTTAACCCTAATGCAATGGATGATGATTCCTTAAGCTAAAAGAAACATCATGAGGGAACTATCAATATCCAAAATCCAACCTAGACTCCATTGGAGGCACTAAATATATAGGGTAAACATGGTAGTTTAGGATTTACCAATCTAGGTTTGATATCCACATATAAGTGGAGGATGGGCTCAAGGGATAAGATATAAGGTCTCCAATATAGAATCAGATAGGAATTTTAGATCTATATATATATATATATATATATATATATATATATATATATATATATATATATATATATATATATATATATATGGTAAATGGTTAAAACTACCCTAGAAGCCTCTAGAAGAAGATGCTTCAAAAATATTTTAAATTTTCCCGAATGTCTAGAATCAGCGCACCTGCAGAAGGGAGAAGCATCCATTAATCAACATGAGTGCTCAAGTATGCAGCTTGCACCCAAAGTTGGTGGACAATAACACAGGGTGCACTGGGCACAAAATTTGGTTTTTTAGTAGATAGACCCAGAAACTTGGAATTTTTGGAGAATTGATGATTAGCGATTTACAAAGGGATTATGACAAAGTGTTCATCAATGTTGATTGATCTCGTTCTCAGGCCTTTTGGGATAATTTGAAAAAATGTCATGTGACAAATTTCCCCCAAAAGTATAAATTCAAAAGCAGTAGTTGAGGATTGAAGTTATTTACCTTGTGACAAGCTTGGATCAACAAAAAGTTAGTCAAGATCAACCTTCTGTTACAATACATATTATCATCATGATATCATTGCTAAGGGATCCATACCCATTCTCAACATATAAGCTACTATTACATGCAAAATGATAAAGAAGTCTCATCCATTGATGACAAAGTGTGGACCCATGTTTGGATGTTTGCCCCAATGATCATAGCTATCATACCTTGTAATCTTGTATGAATACTGAAATCATAGTCTGGATGAATGGAACTATATGTGGGGTATTTTATCTCATTCACTTGACAATATGAGTCTAACCATGTGAATAAATGAGCTAAAGTCAAACATTGTAGACATCATCTGATTACCGACCAATGATGTGAGTTGTTAACAAACGCGAGAGAAAACACTGATGATGATAATGGCTCTCAAGGTATCATAGTACAATCTATGTGGTGTGAATGAATGAGTTGTGTTAGTGTAGGTATCTTCATCCCTCCATCAGAGATCAAATCCTCTTGTTGCATTGCATATCAAGTGTCCCACTTAGTCAACTGCATTCAATTAGATGCATGGATCATCTGACGTTAGTGGCTTTCCTACAGTTTCCCTCATGTTATCTACCTGATGGCTCATGTTTGTGCGTTACAAAGCATATACAGTCATCTTTTGTCTTAAAGATTGCAAAGCTTTTGTTTTAGGGTTTCATTGTCATTGGGTCTAAGGTTTCATAAGGGTTTCGTCAAAAGGAGTTTCAAAGTGTCTAATAACAACCAGCAGACCATGAGGAGGTTCCAGCATCAATAAATTTCATCATCAAGTTCTCAGAAATGTGTCTTTCCTCAAAACTCTGTTTTTCGGAAAATTAGAGTATTTTTGCTTTTATGGTACAAATTTATGTAATTTGATTTTCTTCATATGTGAATCACTCCATCTGCAACCTTGGTTTCTTTCCCTATCCCCAGTAGTTCCAACCACCTGCAAAACAAACAAAGCATAGGTCATTTAGTCCATCACAAAGCTCAATGAAGTGAAAAAAGTTCAAAAACATAGTTTAAAAATAAAGTCAAATTCCAAGCATTATGAAAGTGGGTTTTATAAGCCAAAAATTTAAAACCTCTTTGTTTATAAGTAATTTCTTCAATTTGCAAAGTGATTTTCACTCCTGGAGCAAAGCAAAGACGTTTTGGAGGCGAGCAAGGCAAAGTTGGAGAAAAAGTTGCCAAAAACAAGAGGCGTGGCACATTGGGTAACTAGCGCGACGCACACACTGGGAGCAGCATATTGGGCTGTGACCTTCAGTTTAAAATTGCACTGGTGCGGCGCGTTGGGTTTGACGCACGGTGCACACAACCAACAAGCCCGAAACTTCAAATACTTGCTCGAAAATCACCCAAAACGTCTGGATTGTCATTGGTACAAGTAGGTTGAGCCTCTACTACTGTTTTTCATCCAAGTTTGGTGGTTTTTTCATGGTGGTTGATATATGGTGATTCTTTAAAAGAAATCAAACCCTATCTCTTTAAAATGTTCAAGGGAAATTGCTGCCTAGGGTTAGTATTGACTGTTTTGGCTACCAAGTCCACTTACCACTCCCTTACTCCATTTTTTCTTTGATTTCCATATTCTCTAAATCCACACACCCTTAACTTCATTAATCCCATTTCCCAAAATCCCACATGCAAATTTCCAAACCCTAGTCCTATACAAAAACTCCCAAATCATTCCCTATTTCCCTAATTAAACTTGTCCCAACAGTCCCTAAATTCCTCATTGTTTCCCCTCCCTCATATCATTGTTTCCCTTGGTGGAAAAAGTCAAAATACAGCTCACCTATTTCTCATCAAGATAGCTCCAAAACATTCCATCCACTAGCAGACATGGCATTTGATCCTTCATATGATTATGAAGAGGAGACCCACGGTGATTCACCTACAGAGGTACATGCACCCAGGAGGCCTCATAGAGGTGGAAAACATATTAGAGATGAACCAACCACTCTTGCTGAATTACAGGCCTGCCCTCTTGCCATCTCTTGTTTCCAACATCAGTCTTGCTATGAATTTTGTGAGAAGGTTGCTAGCATTCAGTTTCATCATGAGTTGGCTCATTTTTTTGTGTTGCATTTACATGATGGTCAAGCCACTCTAGCTAGTGTCACTTTCACATTAACACTAGAATCCATTTCACTAGCAACCGACATTCCTAACATTGGAGAGCAATGGAACAAGAGGCAGAAAATTAACCGGTAGCATTATGAACCATACATCAAACCTGGCTACTTGAGACAACTTAGTAGAGTATTTCCTTTTTGGTACCTCAAATATGCTTATGCCCCTTTGATGAAATTGATCATGAGGTATTTCAGCTGTGAGGGCCGGTTTTCACGTTTGTATGCTTATCATATTAGGCTGCTGATGCATTTTACCAGGGTAAGGATGATGAACATCCCTTACTTCATGTGCCGAAACATAGAGAAGATGACCACCCTAGTGCAGCACATGACTCCTCAGCAACAGTTCAACAGTATTTACCTTTTTGCTCTCATTAAAATTGTGGTCATTCATCAGCTTGGCTTACAGGGCATCACTTGGGAGGATTTCATCTCCTGCGAGTTTTTCATAGCTCCTCGAGGACCTTCAGAGACTTTGCATGATATAGGTGGACCTTCTTATCAACACAAGGGTCATGAGACACAAACTGCTAGCATGCGAGTGTTTATCACCTATCAGAAGGGCACTAGATGGTTGTTTGCAGCAGCAAAGCGAGTGTTATCTCCACCCGGGGTGGAAGGGGCCTCGCTTCCATCATTAGCACAACAAGTTCAGGATAGAGGCAAGAGGCCACTATAGGATTAAGGACCATTAGGTGAGCGGGAGACTGATTTACCATCAGGTGATTATGGAGTTGCAAAACATTCGGGAGAATTTCCAAGCTGCCAAAAGGAGGAGGGTGGAGTTCACTTCACTTGAGCAGGAGGTTAATGCCGATAGGGAGTCATGGCTTGAAAGAGTCAATATCCACTTGGAGAGGAAGCTAGAAAAGGCCATCAATGAGAATAATATGCTTAGAAACCTGTCATATCATTACCTGTCAAGGAACTTGGTGTGCCAAGCGAGAATCAGGAGTTTAAAGTCAAAGTTGAAGAGAGCATCAAGGAGGCAAAAATAGCATGAGGGACTTCAGATATTGGTTGAGGCTTCCTTGGCCCAACACAATGTTTGATGGAGAAGACTCAGCCCAAATTTCAAAAAATTTGGAGCACTTTTTGTATTTTTGAAAATTTTGGCACAAAAAACAGAATTTTTTGCCCTATGCGCCGTGCCACATAGCGCTCGTTTTTTCTGGGAGCCTCCAAAGTACAAAAGCTCAGCATTTTTGGATTTGGCATTAAAATATATGTTTTCCTACCAATGGCCAAGAAATTTGGATAGGTTTTGAGCCCTCAAAAAGGTCAAAAACACTCAAAAATTGACCTCACTGCCCCTATTTTGATGCATAGGAAGCAGTGTTGGGAGAACTGACTTTTGGGGGGGCAAATGGAGGCAAAATGGAAGACTTCCACTTGGGTTAGAAATTAGATGGGAAAAATTTTCAACAAGCACACCTGGGGCTCATTTGGACACTGGGAAGGCCTCCAAAAGTGGGTCCAAACAGGCACTATGCATAGAGAATCAGGCACGACGCATAGAGGAAAAATTGCCAGTTTGACTAGGTATTGCTCTGTTTTTCACCCAGCTTTGGCTAGCTTGAATTTTTCACTTTCCTAATGGAAAATTTGTGATGTAGTTTAATGTAGATTGATGGATTATGATGTAAATATGTTAAATTTTCACTTGTAGAGGTAGATTCATCAATTTAAAAGTTGTTTGAAACTGAATGAATCAGTTCCTTTATTTCTAGAGGCATGCTGTTCTGTTGCCTAATTTCTAGTTCTTAGTTTAAAATTAGTTGAAACATCTCCTAAACATGTGAGCTCGACTGCTAGAGGCAAGGATGAGCTATGGTTGCCTATATTATGTTGTTTTTCATTCATTATCATGGTTGGACTTTTGAGAAAGCCTTGACCTTCATTATACACTCATATCAGCATTTTGGCTAAGGACTTGACACCAGCATTTGCAACACTCTTTGGGATTCATGTGGCAATTTGTCTTGGTACAGTGTGTTTCTTTGTAATTGTGAATTTGATTATATGTCATGTATGTCATTCTCTATCTTGTTTCTTCTGAACTAAACAAACAAGAGTGTAAGTAGTATCCATTGAAATTGCAGTGCTCTACTTGAAGTTTTCTTTAGTTTCTTAATGTTTTCAACTGTTTGGGGAGGATCCATGGTTTCTCTTGCCCTATTTAACACCTCACCTATATATTCCTTCCATCTCATTCAATTTCAAGTGCCAAAAACAATTGCCTACCTTGCCCCATTGAGATCTCTACAGGACTGAGCCTCAATCCCCGCACCCAAAATCTACCTTTCCATCTGAGCCAAAAAAACATCATTTTATTCAATCAAACTCTCTTGCACATATACCTAGCCTAAGATCAGTAGATATTTCAGTCATCTCAAGCCCTCATCGATCATAATTTTTGAGATTGACCCGGAGAGAGCCCTCTCCTGACCTGGTAGGGCTAGCTACCAGGCTGAGTGTGGTTTGATGTTGGCCCTGGATCCTACCTTTTCAGCTTGAGGTAGATTTAGGCACTAACATGTTGAATTATAGGACCACACAAAATTTTCCAGTTGAAGGCCAGTGATGAGGGACTGTCACTGAGAGCGAGGAAACTTGGCATTGATGTATGCAAGCTCCAAGGTACCAAAGGGAGTTTCTAAGTAAACTTCTTGGATAATGAGCTAATGTCAAAAGGAAATGACCCATCGCAGGAGGGCATTGATGTACCCCCATCAATAACATGAAATAGGTATCTACATTTGAGACAAAATGATGTTGATGTCGAACTAGTTCAAGAACGATAGACATGAATGAAGGCTTAGTATTGTAGCATATATCAACTAGAGGAATTCTCTTGAACATATCAAAGACAGTTTATGGAGTTGGAAACATTGATAAAAAATTCGAATAAAGAATATTTTAACATGGTACATTTAACCAAATAGGCAAGAAAATTTCCCAACCCAACATTCATGAGTATGAAGTGAAAGAGTTTCATGTTCAAGAGCAACTCATTGCCATTAATATGTTGAGTACCTTGTTTTCCCAATTTCCCAGTCATTTCTGACCAGTATCTCTTTCTATTTAATAAAGCTTGAAGAGGATCACATATGCTTTGTCTATGAGTTCATACTTTAGATGAATCCTTCTGAGTATTTTTAATGAGCCATGAGAAGGAGTGGGTCGGTCTCGTCGTTCTTAATGAGTCAAACGTTTTCTGATGATTTTATGAGTCTAATGAAGGTATAACTCAACTTCTTTTTCATCTTTAGAGAGTTTGAAAAAGAGGTGAAAAAGAAAATTCTAAAGTTTCGTTGTCATAAATTTAGATTCTTGAGTTCGAAAAGGTATAAAATGATACTTAAGAGAACATTTTAGTAATGGTCGACTAAAGCACTCTTTTTTCATAAATAGTATATCCCATTCCAAAAAAGGGTTAAACTTATAATTATTATACATTTTTTGATTTAATTTAACGAGTTCAAAAGGACAAGTCCTCGATGATCTTTCTATGTTTAGGGAGTATGAAAAGAGCTCAAAGAGGTCTCCTCCTAAAGGAATGAGTGGTCTAAAGGATAGCAATTTGTTCTGGTCATGATGGAACTGCTCAAAACATGTAGAGGTCAAGAGGATAGCTAATAATACCACTCATCGTAGTTTTTCCTCATGAGAGGGTAAGACAACCAGGTGAAAGAGAATGATCAGCCAAGTAGATGGTGTCAATGGAATGAGAAAACCAAGGCTCATCCGGAAGAAAACATACTGATATAACTTACAATCATGAATGATAGTAGGTGAATGGTTTTATTTTTACACAATATTGAAACATGGGAAACTATGCTTGAAATTTGTTTTATTTTTATACAAGCTTAAAACAGAGGAAAATTATGCTTCATAGTGGTTTCATTTCTACACAACCTTGAAATGGAGAGAAACTATGCTTGAGATATGTTTTCATGGCCCTAGCATAATAACATGATTCTAGGCACATGATTCCCAAGTTCATTTCATTCACATAAGTATACTACTAGTTACTAATAGGAGGATGGAATGAAGGTTCATTTACGAGATCAAGTGGAAAAATCAATTGGAAATTTATGAGATCTAATCAAAGAATAAAATTGGAAGGAGATTTGTTTCATTTTTTAACGAGCTTGACACAAGAAAATAACTATGCTCACAGGACCTTGTTTAAATTTTTAACGACATTGTCACAAGAAAAGGAACTTTTCTCATAGACATTGTTTCGTTTCTTAACAAGTTTGACAAAGAAAATGAACTTTTCTCTCAACACCTTGTTTCATTTTTTAACGAGCTTGACATAAGAAAATGAACATTTCTCCTGAAACCTTGTTTCATTTTTTAATGAGATTAAAACAAGAAAAGGAACTCCTCTCTGTAAACGTTGTTTCATGACCTCCAGGAGGTCATGGATTATAAGAGGTTCTCATCAGATGGAAGAATAATGCTATTGGAGGGATACATATTAAGGGATCCAATGGAAATATGAGGCTTCAATGTTCCCACGACATGATGCACTACATCACCTACTAAATCATCAGTAGATGAGAACGTGGAACATTTTTCCATATAACTAATATGTGGTTGGGTAGATACCACTTGCATATAATGATCATTTAGCGAGGTTCATTGATTCAGAGTCAAAATAGGACCAATGAATGAAATCTGGTTACTGGTCATGATTCTTCCTTCATGTAGGAATCACACCACATAGAAGAGTGAAGAGACAAGAGCTCCCATGTCATAAACATAGTCACACCCAAGGAGTAAATTAAAATCAAAAGAGCCTTGGACTACCATCACATTGATATAGATAATATTTCCTCCCAGAGAAATATTCAACTGAGGAAGGATCTTTAACATTTTACTAGTTCCTCTATTAAAAACCAACATATTTTCAATATCAGGCACAACCCATGGAAAACCTAAATCTTTCCAAGTAGTTGAGGACATAATACTAACAGACACACATTTGTTTATGACTGTGCCAGGTATGGCCATTTTATAAACCTTTACTCTGATTTAGAAGTGAACGTAAGGAGGAAGATGATATCCTACCAGTCAACTCCAATCAAAATAAGTGGCCATACTATTTAGAGGGGGTGTCATGGGAATGAGAGAACTACCCCCTTATTCTATGGAATGAGAGAACTGTTGTCATGTGTTGTGGGAGGAAGAGGATTCCACCCCCACCCCTCTGCCATTGGAACGAAAGGATTTCTATTAAAAATAACAACAATAAAATCCTAATTTAATTTGTCATTGAATTAATTTGGATACAAAAATTCGAGTTAGAAGTCTATCTAGAGTCATGTAGAGTGATCCCTAAATTTTATGGGCCCAGGTTTATTTCTTTTGAGTTGTAATTATTTAATTTAATTTAACTGAGTTAAATTCAGTTAAAATAGTTCTAACTATTGGAGGAACTAGTGAGAGGTCAAATGAATTAAATTGTATTTAATTCACATGTAGTGATCAATAAGATAACTAATAATTCACTCTAAAATAGCTCATGCATATCAATTTAGAGGAATACCTAGTTGAGATTACAATTCAGGGACAGTTTACTATTAGTTGTAAAATCATCTAGATTAAACTAATGATGCATGAAATCAGAGGAAATCCTATGGATGGATTACACATTTATGAGTGAGGGATTTCCCAACTAAATATGGGCTAGTTCCCTAGGAAATTAGGCAAGGAAGTAGGAGCTTAATAGAAATACAATTTTTCTATCTATTGGCTTGAGTTGGTTTTTGAAGAAGTGAGATAGATTGTACTTGTGTAGAGATTGTTGAGGTTGAATAAGAATTGTATTTTCTTCTCAAATATTCTAATTAATACATTATAAAGATAACAAGGGTTTTTAGTTGAATCTTTCCCTAGAAAATTATTGTGTTATGTGTGATTTGAACTCTTCCTTTTTTTCTTCATGATATCATTGATCAATTTTTGTTTCCGTTGATAAGTAGAGTAGATTCAAATCAATTGTTTTAGAAAATCACAATCTGTAGTTTGAATATACAAGAAAATTCTACATGTTATCACAACATAAATCACTATAGAAGAGGACAATATAAGTTTGTTGTGTAGGAGAAATCGAATTTGCAGTTTCATACTTCAAATCTAGTACGATGTCCTTCTACTGTTTGAGACTTGGGTATTCCCTTGAGGGTAGCTCGAATTACATAGCTTGGAAGGACAGGATGGAAGCAGTGCTAGAAGAAAATAGGCTAAAGGAATTCATATATCATGATATCCTGAAGCCTCCGACATCGAATGCTAAGGGTCTAGCAGAGTGGAGAATGTGTGTGGAAAAGGTGAGAAGGATTATCCCAGAAGGAGTTCGAGATCATATTGTATCGAATCTCCATGATAAGGAAACTCCATTTGTAGTGTGGAAGGCATTGATAAACCTGTTTCAAAACAACACTAACCACATGAAGTTGGCACTAAAGGACAAGATGAGAAATATCAAGACGGAGAAGGGAAATTCAATTGCGAAGTACTTGACCAAGTTCACCCAAAGTCGGGATGAGCTTTGAAGTGGTGGGGTTACTATTACAGAAGAGGATCTGATGAGCCTTGTTAGTGTCAGTCTTTGCAGCCTTCCACCAGTGATCAAACATGCTCTTACAAAGTGGTCTTAGGGTGTCAAAGTCAAATTGTGTCATTTCAGTGAGTCTTTGAGTAAAATTTCGTCACTAGGTATTAGGTCTATGATTGTTTTCACTCCTTCCTAAGTTTTCCAAGTATTGGTCCATGTCACCACTTGGCTAAGCATACCATCATTCAAAGAGTTTTCATCATTATTGCAAGTTCCAATGGGTCATTTTACACCTTGTTTGTGCTTTAGTTGTGCTTAGGTAAGGCTCATTTCCCTCTCCTAGGGTTTTGAAGGTAATTTTTCTCAGATGGTCAAATAATCAACAAAAACATGTATCCTGATGCTCGTACACCTTCCCCTATCCATGAAATACCTTCTTAAACACTTCCCATCACTGATATCCCTCAAATTTATCATTTTTCCACAAACCCTAGTCTATTGCTACAATTCACTTTTCTAGGTTAGGTCTGTATTTTTCCCTTTTGGACCCCTTCCCCTCACTCAATCCTTGAAATTCCACTTTCCCCTGCTTCCTAACATCCCTCCCTACTTCCCAAAATTTTCTCAAGAAATTATAAGCCCCTCATCCCCTTCATTTCACTTCATTTCTACAAATCCCCTGTTCCACACATCGGGATAGGTTTTATTCAAATAATGTTGTTGAGTAAGAAAAGATGAATTTCAAAAAAGTGAGAGAGGCTTTTGTCCAATATAGACCCAAAACGAAAAACCTCCTTCATTTTTTACACAGGTCTCATGGCTTGGGAGAAATGTCAAAAACATCATTTTCTTGAGGAGAGTTGACGCACTTTTGGAGTGACCTGGGGAAAATCAATATTTCTCCTAGATGGAGTGACCAAATGACTTGTTTGATGAGATAAATGATAACTAGAAACAAATATATTTATAATGAGATATCATGAGCTCAATTTGGAGTTGAGTAAGACCTCCAAATGTTGACTGAAACAACACTTTGCATTTTGGCAGCCTCATTCTACACATTTTGACTAGTCTTGGGCGATTGAGCTTTTGATAGGGAAAATAAACTCCAAATTGAAAAATTAAAGATTTTATGGAAATTATACTCAGCAAGCATTCTAACGAGATTTCCCACACTCAATTAGGACATCAAGAAGGTAGTCAAAATTTTGATTGAAGTGGCACTGAATGTCTGAGCTGGGCGCTGTGCATTGGGAGGTTTCAGCAGTGTGAAATTACACTGCGTTGCACATTGAGAGGTAGTGCTACACGTCTGTAGTTTGCGCTGCGTGTTGAGACAACAAGGGTAAAAAAGCCTCCTGCTACCTAAAAACATCAAAAGTTTCCCTCTCTTCCCTCAAACAAGTAAGTGCCCTCACTATACCTCATCATTGAAGTTGCAATTGAAGTGTTTGAAGGAATTTACCATGATAAATATGAAACCCTAGTTTCTCCCTAAATGACATTATAGAAACCCTAATCCCATCTATTTTTCCCACCGCCTATCACTAAACCCTAAACCCCTTCCCTACATCACTCCATAACATCTATACCCCCTCATCCTTCATCCCACAAGTTATATTTCAGAAAGGACCGAAACCCCTCTCCATCACTTTCATAATTGATATCCTTCCCTTCATTTTGTAGCCTACCAAAATACCTCAAAATGTCATCTCCAATTCCCTCACTCCTAAATCACTCTTACTCATTCCCTTTATCCCTTTTCTTAGAGTGCATAGCCTAAAAATTTGCAAACATGGACAGATGAGAAGGCCATAGAGACTAGAGCTACTAAGGTGCCTAGGACCTACATGACATATTAGAGGGGCACAAGGACATTGTTTATAGCTGACAGGCAAGTGTTTGCTCCACAAGATGTGGAAGGGACCTTGCCTTCTTCATCAACTCATAGGCCAATGCTAGCTCCACAAGATGTGGAAGGGGATTTTCCTTCTTCATCAACACAACGGGGATAGGTGCAACAACTGCAGAAAGGGAAGGAATGTTTTGATGATAAGGAGAAAGAGAGAGACTTTGATTTGATAGAGCATGATGAGTTGGAGTAGTATTATACTCATCATGGAATGGAAATAATTGACCTAGAGGCTCAGGATGAAGAAACAATAAAGTACATCATCATACAAGAAAAGGAGGCTCAAGTCCAAGCATTGATGGAAAATTTGGAGAGAGCCAAGTATGTCATCACATATTTGGAACAAGAGAACAAGAAATTGAACGACAAGCATGTCTTCATGGAGCTGGAACTTCTCAAGGTAAAACGACAAGGTGACATGGAGGCACCAGTCACTTTGTCTCCTATTGAGAAGGGAATTGAGGATGATAGAGAGATTTGGCTTGAAAGAGTCACTTTGCACTTACAGAAGCTATTGCAGAAGGCCAATAGGGACAACCAGATCATCCGGCACATGGCCTACCACTACAGGACCCCGAACAAAATTTGCAACATTAGGGTCAAATAGATGAAAGCAAGGCTAAGACGGGCTCTAAAAGGCAAAAAAGAGGAGGATAGGCTTAGGTTGATTGTTGAAGCTTCCTTGGCTCATCAAGATGCTTGATGGTGGTGTGGCTCACCAATTTTGGTTAGGTTTGGAAAAGATTTTGTTTTTCTGTAAATTTTGGAAATTTCACACACAAAAAATCTGGCTTAACGTCCACGACACTGGCACTACACTTTTCCTAAGGGCACCCAAAAAGCAAATGTCTTGCATTTTTGGATTCAAAGCGATGAGTACATGCATCCTATGCATTTTCTAGGATTTTGGGGTAGAACGGCTCCACCAAAAGGTCAAAAAACACCCTAAAAATGACCTTTCTGCCACTTTTTGGACTCACAGAAGTAGTCTTCGGAGAATCAACTTTTGAGGGGTCAAATGAGCTTCAAATGAAGCAATTCTAGGTTTCTTGGAAAGTATACGTGAATGCCTTTCTGATGAGGTATCACGAGCTCAATTTGGATGTCGGGAAGGCCTGCAAAAGGGACCTAAAGGTGGCGCTGCGCGTAGGGAAAATTTTGCACAAGATGACTATTTTTCTATGTTTTGACTGAGTTCATAGATTTTATCTCATGGAGGATGTTTTACTATGGTAAATGCTGACTTGGCTTGTAAATATGATGTATAATTAGTAGTAGAGGGTAGATTCATTAGATTAAAAGTCAATTTGAGCTCAAATGAATAAGTTTTTTCACTTTTAGAGGCAAGTCGTTAAGATGCCTATATTCCAGTTTCTTGTTCAGAGTTGGTTAGATTAGCTCCTCATCTCAGGGATTCAACCCCTGAGGATGGGAGGAGGTTGAAACAAACCCTATATCTTCTTCTTCTTTCTCATTGTAAAGGGTTGGACTCAGCTGGATGCTTATGCCTTGATTGTACATCATTTTGTAGCAATTTAGCAAGAGATTAATAAAAAATTGCAGCTATTTCTTTGGGATCCGTGTGGTATGGAGTTTAGTTCAGTTTCTTCTCCTGCGATCATATGTTAATATGTTTTGTGTACTTCATTAATCATTTCATTGCCTCTAAGTGAATGTTTTCAAGTTGATAGGCAGAATTCATAACATCACTGCTATGCTTTGGGGAAATATTCACCATTATATGTTTTCTACAATCTAGGAAGGATCCATGGTAATCACATGCTCTTCCTAGCTTCTCACCAGTCTTCAAGCACCTCACCCATAAAGCCCTAGAGTGTTAAACCTTATGCCTACCTTGCCCCATTGAACACCCTGCAATTTTGACTTAATTCCCTAGCCCTAATTGTCTAGCTCCTCCTGATCTAGCAAAACCCCTTCGAAATCAAATCAAACCTTGTGCTACTATACCTAGTCTAATATCCTTCTCTCGATCTAGTCATCTTGACTAAGTTCCTTACGGAGAGAGCCTTCTCCTAGCCTATTAGCACTAGATTCTTGGCTAAGTGTGGTTTGTGGTTACCCTGGCATTGCCTTCTTTCAGCCTGAGGTTCAATCCAAGTGATAACAAGCCTAGCACTTCTTATACTTCCCAAGAGATGGCACAACTACCAAGACTCAATTAATGGGAGGGAGAAGCTACCAGAGTGGGAGCAATTGTGGTCTGACTTGGTACAAGAAGAGTTTCAGCAGAACACCAGAGATAGATCCTCATCAAAGCATGATGATGAGGAGAAGTGTGACTTAGCTAGAAAGGCAAAGAAATGGAAGAGGAATTAATCCCATTCCAAATTATATTCCAGTAAGGGTGAAAATAATAAGGACATGTCGAAAATCAAACATTTTCACTATCAAGAGCTGGGACACTATGCCATAAAGTGTTCGCATAAGAAGGCTAGTAAGAAGCCCTCAAAAGGAGTGACAAGTCAAGCTCTTGCTTCACAATTCAAACTAGATTTTACACTCATCACTTGCATGATGTCATCAGTGATAGGTAGTGTGTGGTACCTAGATAGTGGAGCCTCATTCCATATGACCAGCAACAAAGAGCTCTTTAGTAACTTGGAGGAGAAGGACCTCCAGATGCACATCGAGATGGTAGATGATGGGAGGTATAGCACAACCGACATCACTACTATTACATTTTAGAGGGAGTTTTGTTCTCCCTTCACATTGATAGATGTCATGTATGTTCTGGGTTTGAAGGAGAACTTGGTTTCTGTTTCCATGTTGGATGATCGTGGTTATGATGTGATATTCAGTAAGGGAAAGGCTTTCCTTCGTCACATAGCCATAAGATAGGTGAAGCAGATCGAGGTTCGAGTGAAGAACCTCTATAAATTGGAGGTAGAAGACTACGCTACTTTGAGCACTAAAGCAGAGAATGTGTAGCACTAAGACATCAGTGAGTTGTTCCATAGAATATTTGCTCACTTGTACCATGGAACTTTGAAGATCATGCAGAAAATTTGTACGAGACTTCCCAAGGGTACACTAGAGTAGAGAGAGACATCCAAAGGGTGTACATTGGGGAAGTACACCAAAGCTTCCTTTCATGACAAAGACAGTTGAGTGTACATGATCCTTGTTTGATTTCACTCAAATGTGTGTGGACATTCTCAACAAAATCCATGAGAAAGCACAAGTATTATGTAATATTTTTTGATGATTTTTCTCATAAGTTTTGGATTTTCGTCTTGCAGGAGAAAGATCAATTGTTCACTAAGTTTTGTAAATTTAAAGCACTTGTTGAGAAATATACTCAAAGGAAATTTAAAGCTCTTAGAAGTGATAACATTGAAGAATATGTGTCAAGAGAATTCAAGAACTTCGGTGCAATAGAAGGCATTCGACGGGAGTTGATAGCACCTCATAATGCACAACAGAAGGGGGTGGTTGAAAGGAAGAAAATAAGTATTATGGGAGTGGAATGGGCAATGTTACATGATCAAGGCCTACCTTTTCACTTATGGGCTAAAGCATGCAACACAGTTGTTTATTTTCACAACAAAATCCCTCATTGAATTCTCGAGATGAGCATACCAGAAGAAGATTTTTCAGGTAAGAAACTAGATGTGGCACACTTCAGGATCTTTGGTTCATCAGTCTACTGTCATGTTATCAAGGATGCACGAAAAATTCTAGAGCCAACAGCTGAGCTGGGCATATTTATGGGGTGCACTGCTACACCTCACAACTATCGTGTCTACCTGTCATCCAATAGGATGACAGTGGTTCGTAGAGATGTAATGTTCAATGAAGAGAAAGCAATGACATGTTACCTTGAGAGGAAGCTTCAGTTACATGCATTTTAGGAGATTTTAACTCCAAAGTAGCAACCTCACGATGGTGTGGAGTAGCCACATACAGAGGAGCAGAGAGTGGAGACACCCACTCATGAAAATACTACCAGGGATGAGAGAAAGTGCACCAGATAGGCTGACATATATTTGCATGATGATTGAGATAATGTGGGAGCACCCACATCAGAGCACAGGTAGAGGAGGTCACCAGATTGGTAAAATAGCTACATGGCTCTAATGAACGAGAATGTAGATATTAAGCCATCCTCATTCTAGGAAGCACTGCAACAACTATGTGGGTTGCTGCCATGGTTGACGAGTATGATTCCATTATCAGAAAAAATGTTTGGGAGGTGGTCCCAGGACCAGCAGACAAGTTAGTGGTGAGCTCTAGATGGATTTATAAGGTAAAGCAAGTAGCAGATAGGAGTGTGGAGAAACACAAGGACAAATTTGTGGCCAAATGGTTCTCTCGGGTGGAGAGAATTGATTACGATGAGAATTTTTATCATGTAGCAAGGTTCTCATAAATTAGCTCTATTCTAGCACTGTCAATGTAGATGGGATGGAAGATACATCAGATGGATGTAAAGACAACATTCCTCAACAACATGATTGAGGAAGAGGTTTATATTGAGAAGCGAAAAGTATTTGATACCTTCAACAGAGAGTCACATGTGTGCAAACTCAAGTGAGTGTTGTATGGACTGAAACAAGAACCCCATGCTTGGTACACTAGGATTGACAACTATTTCATTGGGATGGGCTTCACTAGAAGTAAATCATATGCGAACCTTTACAATTTTGTGTTTGAAGGTAAATTGTTGATTATAGTATTATATGTCAATGATTTGATTCTGATAGGTGATGAGAAACTGATTAAGTCTTGGAAAGAGGACCTTGCAAGAGAATTTGAGATGAAGGACATGGGGCTTATGCATTACTTTCTTAGAGATCAGGAACGGTTTGTCTCTCAGGGAAAGTATGCCAATGAGATACTGAAAAATTTGTACATGGAGAGAAGCAAACCCATGGAGACTCCTCTAGCAGGTAACTGGAGGAAGGAGGATGTTACTTCAGGTGAAGTAGTGGAGACTAATTTTTATAGACAACTTGTGGGTTCACTTATGTATTTGGTGACCACATGACCAGACATGTGTTTTGCAGTTAACCAAATTAGTCAAGCCATGGTTAAGACAACTAAATTGTATTGGAAGGCAACTGAACATGTGTTGATATACCTCAAAGGCCCCACTATGTTTGGTCTTTGGTACAGACGAACAGAGGGAGTGAAGCTTCAATGATTCACAAATGCAGATTGGGCACAGAGTCCATCCAACAGGAAGATCACATAAGGGGGAATCTTCAGTATTGGGTCAACATCAATTTCTTGGTGCAACAAGAAGCAAAGATCAGTTGTACTTAGTTCAACAAAAGTAGAGTACATGGTTGCTAGAAAAGTACCTTGTGAGGCTATATGGATGAGGAGGATCCTTGTTGGGTTGTTTTATTAGAAAATGGATCCTATAGTGATTTACTGTGACAATCAGAGTTGTATCGAATTCTCTAAGAATCTAGTTTTTCATGATTGGTCAAAGCATATTGACATCCGTATCACTGTCTATGAGATTGTGTGCAAAAGAGAATCATGTTGCCAGAATACATTCCTATAGAGAAGAAGGATGCGAATATTTTGACAAAGGCATTATCAAGATGAAAATTTGAGTTTTAGAGAGGCAGGATTGGGGTAGCATATAATCCATTTATTGTTGAGAGTGATTGTGAAAAATAACAAGAAGAAAATCCTAATTTAATTTGTCCTTGCATTAAATTCGGAATTAAACTGTAATCATATTTTCATAGCAACATGTAGCAGTTAACAAAGTTTGACTTAGTTGGCTCAATAAATTCATGTTGGAAGTCTATCTAGAGTCATGTAGAGTGATCCCTAAATTTTAGGGGCCGAGGTTGAGTCCTTTTGAGTTGTAGCTATTTAATTCAGTTTAACTGAGTTAAATTCTAGCAAACTAGTTCTAATAGTTGGAGAAATATGGTGAGAGGTCAAGTGAATTAAATTGGATTTAATTTACATGCATTGATCAGTAAAATAACTAACAATTCACTCAAAAAGAGCTCATGCATATCAATTCATAGGAAGACCTAATTGAAATTACGATTTAGGGACAATGTATTATCAATTGTAAAATCATCTAAATTAAATCGATAATCAATTAACTCAGAGGAAGGCCTATGGATGGATTGTGTGTTTATAAGTGATGAATTTTAGAATTAAATACGAGCTAATTCCCTAGGAAAGTGCACAACGAAGTAGGAGCTTGGAAGATAGTAGATTTGGCTAGGTATTGGCTTGAGATGGTTACTGAAGAAGTGAGATAGATTGTACTTGTGTAGAGATTGTTTAGCTTGAACAAGCATTATATTGTCTTCTTATATATTTTGATTAATGTGATATATAGATAGTAGGGGTTTTTAGTTGAGGGTTTCCCCAGAAAATTATTGTGTTATGTGTGATTGAAATTATTCCTTTTTTTCTTCATGATTTCATCAATCAAATTTTGTTTCCGGTGATGAGTAGAGTAGATTTAAGTCAATTGTTTTATCATATCCTAATCTGTAGTTTGAATCTATAAGAAAATTCTACAATTCCCACCCAGCTCATTGGAATCTGAATAAATGAGAAGAAGTTGAGTGGTATGAAGTTCACTCTCTATAGGAAAGGTATAATCAACTAAAGTTGGAATCGAGTCAACCATTTTATCAACCAATGGTTGGTCAGGAATGGACTCATGGAATTCACATTAAGAGAGAGTGGGATTGACTAGAGACAGATTCTGATCACTCACTTCATAGCTAGTGGAGGATTAGGGAAAGCTTCTGGTAACCGGCCAAAAGTTGCAGTTGAGAAACAAAAATATTTCCCAATAATTTGGATGCTTAGTTGATACAAGGATAGAGGTGAATTTGATGATTTCCTTCACATAAATTACAGGGAAACTTAACTTTACCCTTCTTGCCATGAATCTTATGATTGGTAGTCGATGGTTTGTCACCACCATGATCTCTAGAAGGTGACGACAAAGGATGATGTGAGCATGTGGACCACAATTCTAATATTTTTGGAATAATAGGACAATTTTTATGAAGGTGGTTTCCCTTACATAAATTGCAAGGGAATTTAACTTTGTTGGGCATATTGGAAGGTTTCTCCATACTATTTGCATTGGTAAAAATGGTTTCTTGGGTTCCCCCTGCTTCTTTTCCATCTTCTTGTTCATCCTTTTCTTCTTATTCTTAGCTTCCTAGTTACTAAAATCGTGACTTTCACTAGGCAAGGAGGAAGAAAGGGATGAGGAAACAACATGTGAAGAAGTAAAACTGTCAACTTTAGGATCAACTTGAGGTTGAGTTGTTTCAGGTGGAGGGGAACTTGGTTGAGGAGAATTTTAGGCATCTGGAACCATAGGGGTTGAAAACAAATATAAAACCAAGGTTAAATCTGGGAAGATATGATGTTTCCATATAAGGAACACCAATATTTCTAAAAGAAGGAAAAGGACTAGGATTCTCATCAGAGAGGTGTCCTTAACATGTAAACTATTAAACTATTTCCATTACTCTCAACCTAAATATATTGAGTTGTACCATGTTAAGGATGTTGTTCTGTGGCTAATTAATTTATTTTAGAAATTAAAGACACAATACAAAAAAAAAAGGGGTAACTAGGAAGAAAGGATTACCAGGTCACCATGAAATGTGATATACCACCTTGGTAAAGAAAGGATTTACATATGTGTAGGCAATATTCCCAAATGTTTTGTTTGGTGTATCACATTGTACAAGGTGGCTGAGTTGGTTACCTATGGTAGGATACCAACTTATAAGGGACTTCCAAAATATACCTATAGGTACATGGAAGCACAGTCTGTATCAGTGTTGTCTGATGTGTAACTATTCAATGGGGTCGTTCTGATATACTTAGAGTACATGGAGAGCCATCTAATATACCTAAACATACATGGAGAACAATGTCATATACCTGGCGTACGCGCAACATGATATCACTCCCAGAATGTGACGCTGAAAAATAATGACAAATCATATGTTTAAAGACACCGAAACACATCTCTAGCCTATACCTCTATGCGTGCCTTTAAGTTTCAAATTCTCCTTATGTTAATTGAGTAAATTTTAGAGGTTGATATTCAATTAAGTTTCAATTTCAAGGCTCATAGAACGAATTCACCTAAACTCATCTATAATTCAACTAGCATGATAAAGGGAACTCTTCATATTCGATGAAGATCTATCTACGAGAAGGAAGAGATTCAAACAGTAATGTAACAAACAAGAGCTTCCTAAGTAAATCTTGAAAGCCCTAAATATGTCAAACCATGTAATGTAATATTCACATAATTTCCATGAAAAACATGCAAATATAATTTATGCACAATTTTCTTTCCTATTGTTAAAATGTGAATTCTAACTATGAAAATGTAATCAACACAAGATAATTATTAAAAAAAAAACACAATATGATTCAAGATCAACGAAAGAAAAATACAAAAATACTAGTATGCACAACAATACCTTCTTTCACTAATGTAATAAAAGAACCATTCAATTGTAAATAGATGAAATTTCACAAAAATCGTGCAGCCCAATGAAATCAAATGTGATCTAAAATTTCATTAATAGATAAATCACACTGAAATTTGATGAAAATTCTAAAGATCAAAAAAGATCTCACTCAAAGGCGATTAACACTCATAACAATTTTAACAAAAACATGTAAGTTCACATAAGGGATTGACACAAAGACACGGACAAACTCGGAGACTCAAGAAATATTTCTAGACCAAAGTAAAATGAAGAGAAAGGCAAAGGAATGCAAAAAAAATTTCATCGTAGAGGATTAGTGCAAGTGAAGAACAGGAACTAGTGCACTGTAGCACAAGCACAGAGAAGAAAAAGATGTGTTGGGGCACTCTGTCTCAAAAAATAGAATGCGTTGGGTCTAATTTGTTTAAAATACGTCACAAGAAACACTACCAAGCTCAAAAAATTGTTTCCCTAATGTCAATCATTATCTGAATAAGTCAACTAAGGTCGCTTTGAGAGGTGAAAAGATGATAAGGCCAAGGAAACCGCTAAGGGAAATATTGGTCTCGGGTGGAGTCGCAAATTTGCTATATGGAATTTCACTTATGTGGGAAAAAATGAATTCTCTAGATCTAGTGGTCTGATCTAAAACAATAGATCACAACAATAATCAATGTTTTCATTAGAGAAATCAAAATATGGAGAAAGAACCTACCTCAGATCTGTAGCAAGTCCTTCTCTCTGCTTTTCTTGTAAGCTCCAATCTTAGCTCCACATGTAATAAATGGAATTTGCAACAAATGACTAAAACAAGAAAAAGGAACTAAAATATCCATATAGCAGAATCCAATATTTCTATTCAATGAGTCAACATGGATTGAAATATAAGAGCATAATCATAACACAAGTATAGGAAAAAAGGATGCTTTTGTATTAATAAATAAACGACAAAGTTACAACCATATATATACGCTGACTTTGTATATGTGTCTTCCCACTTGACTTGTCCTTTCTTGTCAGAAAGAAAACATTCACACTCAACCCTAATGTAAATTGATGATGATTCCTTAAGCTCAAAGTGATAGCATGAGGGAACTAGAAATCTCCAAAAGCCAAGCCAGACTCCATGGGATGAAGTAAATATATAGGGTAAACATGGTATTTTTGGATTTACCAAATTACAAATCTAGGTTTGAGATCCACATATGAGGGTAGGATGAGCTCAAGGGATAAGAGATAAGGTATCCAAGATAAGATAAAATAAGAATTTGAGATCTCTATTCGATTGGTAAATGGTTAAAACCACCTTAGAAACTTCTGGAAGAAGGGGCTTCGAAAATATTTTTTAATTTTCCTGAATTTCTGGAATCTGTGCACCTGCAAAATTGAGAAACATGTGCTGATCAGCGGTAGTGCTTAGGTATGCAACTTGCACCCAACGATGGTGGACAATAACACAACATGTGCTAGGCCTTAACATATTTTTTTTTCAGCAGATAGACCCAAAAGCTCAGAATTTTTTGAGAACTAATGCTTAGGGCTTTGCAAAGCGATTAAGAAAAAGTGTTCATAGATGTTGATTGATCCAATTTTCCGTCCTTTTGGGTTGATGTGACAAAATGGCCTATAACATTGAGGATCTCAACATTGTTGAGGAGGAAGGAGAAATAGCTTCTAGGAATATTTCTCCCTCTTCTAAAAAGGAACCTAAACTCTCTTTGGATTAGCTAGAATAAGGTGCCCCCCATCTTTATCCTCATATTAATGGGGTAATTGATGTTGAATTCCCCTTCGATTAGGAGGAATTTCACTCTCCTGGATCAACTCAGACAATTCCTTTAATGACAATATTAACTGATGAAAAATAAAATATGGAGAAGGGAATGGATCAATACCACATTCATAAAAATATAGGAAGAAAACATAATAGAAAAGTTTTCATTGAGAAAGTTGAGAAGGAAAAAGAGTTGGGAAGACAAATTATTCTAGATAGACACATCATAAAAACCAAGAATACAAGGAAAGGAGGAAACTCAAGCTCGAGCCATGGGGCAACAAAATCCAATTGCTAATGATGAAGTTAATCATCTGCAATTGCAGAAGGTTGGGGTGAGAAAAAAAATGTCTAAAGTTAAATCATTAGTCCATAAATAAAACCACTAGGTTCTCCCACTCTAGGAGACTAAAATGGGTGATCATGAGATTTCCAAAATACAATATAATATTTGGAACAAAAATAGGTGTTCAACAATCAGTTCAAGGGGAGCTTGAGGAGGGCTTTGTGTTGTCTGGGATTCCAATTCTCTAAAATGTTTGCCTTATCACTCTTCCCTTTCTTGGCTAGTAGTGAGGTTCTTACACGTCCCTTCCTAAAAGGTATTTTCTATTTTCAATTTGTACACGTCTATACATTTTTTAGAAGGAATAGAATTTTGGACCTCTCTTTTGGATTTGGGAGAAATAAAATTAGGTTCATATTGTATTATAACAGGTGATTTCAACACAACTATGAATCCTCAGGAAAAAGGCGAGCCTCTTTAGCCATAAATCAGTTCTACGAAATCATGGAGGATCTAACCAGAAACTTAAGTCTTCTATAAATTAGTACATCCTCCAAAAATTTCACTTGGAAATATAGAATATTGGGCCCGGATATATTATTTCTTGACTAGATCATTTTTTGGTTTTAGACTCACTTCTCATTCAACCAAAAATATTTTCATCTATTCCACCAAAATGTTTCCATGGTGCAACTTATATCATCGTATGATTTCTCAAAGTGGTTTAGATGAAATAATCCACACCAATCCCATTTCATTTTAATTTAATTTGTATCTCATCAAAATGTTTCAATAAATTAATAATGTCAATTTGTCGCTAATAGACAACTAGCAACCCTGTAACGATTTGGGATGGGAGAATAAAGCTATATAAAGTTGCGTTCAACCATTATGACAATACATAGAAGGTTTCAATGTCTTCATAGTTCTATCTTCTCTACTCCAATATTGGAATTAACTCAACAAGCTCTTGAAACTGGTCATGTATCCCGTGAGCTCCTTCATCAAGAAAAAACTAAATTTGAACAATATCATAAGGCATTTAAAGACAAAGATGACTGGGGGAGACCTAAACCATGAAATTTTCGGCTCGAAGCTGGTGACATGAATACAAAATTTTTCCACAAACAAGCTAAGAGAAGATCTTGGAATAAAAATATCAATGAAATCACAATTCATGGAAATGGTGTAGTCAAATTTCCCAAAATCCAATTTGAGGCCATATATCATCATAAATATCTCTACAATGAATCAATTTTGGATGAGGAAGAGTTGAAGAAATTGACATTGGAATATATTCTAGTGGATATCTCTCAAGAAGGTAATGAATCCATTTTTAAAAGAAATATTAGAGGAATAAGTCAAGTCTATGGCTTTCTCCTGCAATCTAGGTAACACCCCTAACCTTGATGGCTTTTATTCCCATTTTTACAAGCAATACTGGGATGTGATGAAGTTTGATATTCAAAGAATGATTGATTATTCTGTCAAGCATGCATGCATAGGATGTGGCATAAACTCCTTGTTATCCTTATTTCCAAAGGGGTCTAATCCCTCCTCTTTCACATGATTTTGACCTATTTCACTATGTATTGTCTCTTACAAAATTATATTAAATATTTTGGCATTCAAGCTTAAACATATTATCCCAAAAATAATCAGTAAGGATGAAGGGGGATTTGTTCACCAATGGAAAATATTTGACAATATCATTTTAGATTATGAAGTAATGTACTCCAACCAATCCATAAATGAAAATGGAATGGGGATTAGGTTACATATAGCTAACACTTTTGACCATGTTAGACATTGCTTCCTCTTCAAGGTAATGTCTTGTTTTGGTTTTAATATCACATTTATCTATTGGGTGTGTCTTTGCATTTCGGGGCCCTGGATCTCGCCCTTAGTCAATGGGTGCTCAATGAGGTTTCAAGTTTCAAGAGGGCTCCAACAAGATTTTCCCATTTCTCTTTTTTATTTTATTTTATATTATTAAGCTTGATTCATTGAGTATGAGCTTGGAGTTTGAAAGACAAAATTAAAGTCTCCTTGGAATTCACCATACAAGAGGAATTAAAAGCATAAACATTCTCAATTTGTGAATGATACATTACTCATGGGTGGATCTTATTCTATCATTTATAGAATATTTAAAACTATTTTGGATCAATACCTTAATGCATTAAGAGGAATGATCAATTCTGGAAAATCCCAGATCTTTCTTGAAATATTAACTCCAAGAAGAAAAATCAATTCATGAGGATTCGAGGATCCAAATAGTCGATTCCTAGAAGGAATTAAAGTATATTTGCATTAAAATATTCCTTAAATCCATCATATCAAGCTTTTGAAGGAACTTTGAAAAGGTTTAAATCTAAGTTTTCCCAGTGGGGGGTCTAGTTGGTTGAATTTGGCAGGAAGGTTAGTCATGATAAAGAAGTTCTTATAGCTATGCATCTTTATCATTTTGGTGTCTTAGTAGCCCGAAAACATGTCCTTAATACCATGGAAAATAAAATTATTAAACTTATTTGGGAAGGAGGAAAATATAACTTGAATAATTTTCATTTAATCAAGTGGGAAACTATGTGATTGCCAAAATTACATGGTGGCCTAAGGATCACAGATATGGTATATGAACAAATATTTTGGTGCTAATCTAGTTTGGAGGTTCTTATCCACAAAATTAGAATAGTGGAAAGATGTTTTATGTTCTAAGTATTTGCCTGGGCACAATTTCAATCTAGACAACCTTTCCCTCTAGCGTGGGGCGTCAACAGTTTGGAAGCTATTTGTGGCAACAAATCTCCTCATAAACTCGAATATATTTTCAGAACCTAGTCATGGTAGTTGTATCAAAACTTTGTATAACAAAATAATAAACAAACCTCCATTGGAAAGGTATATTAAGATTATACCTCTCAAATAAGCGTTCATCCTTAATGGGAGATGCACCTCGGTTAATATTTCATAGTGGGATTCTCAAGGGAACTTGCAAAGATGGAATTTATACTTTGTCCCTTCCTCCCAGCAACACTTAGTGCTAAAATTGTGCAAATGTCTAATACGTTGCAGTCCTTGGAATAGGAAATTCGCTAATGCTCATGGTTGCAAGTCATCGTCATATATAGTTTCTGATGATTATTTGTCCCTTCTATTCCCTTGTGGAGTTTTGTTGAAATTACATTATTGGGAAAAGACATGGTTACCAAATTGCCTCTCTAATATCAACTCTTTTTATAGGTTGTTGGCAAAAAAAAATATTAACTATAGATAGTTTAAGGAAGAGAGGAATACATGGGAATTCTCAATGCCCCTTGTGTAAAGTAATGAAGAATCCATTCAACATATCCTTTTAGAGTTCTCCTTCACCAATGATGTATGGGTTGCAGTGTTGCTTCCTCTTTTTAATATATTAAATTGGCTAAGCATAATTACATTCTTCTTCTCCTCTCAAGACTTGAAATAGGCAAATGGTTTCAAACAAATGTCCCTCCTCGGGTAGGTTTCAAATTCTTTTCCAAAATTTATCTCTTGGAAGGTGTGGCAAGCTCGAAACAACTATTTTTTTAAACACAAAAAGGTGATACCTCAATTAGAAGTTATGAAAGAAATAGACTTGTGATCAAAATTTTGTTCTAGAAAGTGGATGAATATATCCTTGAGGAATGGAATGGATCCATTCGAGGTAGATTCACTCCCTGAATTCTCTCATTGAGATTATATGGATCAATATTCTAGAGTATCCTTAGGACCATATATTAAGGCTTGGAAACTGAATTTGTCATAGATGGATTTAAGCAATGGAGAGCAACCTTCACTAATTTCATTGTCTTGTTCAATGGAGTCTCAAAAGGAAATTGAGGAATGGAAGGAGGAGGGGTTTTTTACGGCGCCAAGGAAAATAAAGTAGTGGAGTTTGCGTGGGGTTTTGGGAGAGTAACAAGAAAATATGTTGAAGTATATGTACTCCTACAAGGTATTTTTCTAGCCAAAGTTGGGGTCCCCTCTCTCCTGATTGTTGGAGAGTTTCTTTTGATAATTCAATATCTAATTAATGGAAAAAAATCATAAAGAATCACGCCTGGAAAACCTCCTTAATCATATTCGAAAGACCTTGAATGATTTCCCTAAGACAATCTTCAAGCACATCTTAAGGGATAATAATCACAAAGTTGATCATTGCACCAATAGAGGTTGTGAATTGAAATGTGGGGAATTGATGGTAAACGGTATTTTCAGACCTTTTCCCATAGCATAAGTTGGTGATATGATGTGTATTGAGTGTGGGATAATTTCCTTAAATATGCAACCATTTCAAAAGGGAAAATTTGACCTTCGTATATTACAGTTCTAAATGAAGAAAATCAATTTAATCGTTTGGAACCTTAGAGGTTTCCTAAAGAAAACACTTCAAAATTGGAAATGTTAAGTATTTTAGAGAAAAAGTGAGGTCTTGGTTGCATTGTATGAGTTAGGGTTGTTGACTAGAGAAGACATCCTCGTTTGTAGATGCCCCAACCATCCTAGTCATGCTCTTAGTAGAGGTCTGATCGTTGAGGAAGCTGGTGTCATTATGGTTTCGATTCCTATTCTTGGGACCATTGGAAAATTATTACATCCTCTTCTCCATTGGAGTTATGTGGGAACTTTGCTGCTATTTTGTGTATTTGGGAGGAGGAATGTGCCCACTAGAATCTATGCATCACTATTGTTCTTAAATCGGAATAGCTTGACCTCATGACATTCTATATGATAATATGCAATTAGATTCCGAGTGACTCTTTGTTTTCAAACTCTACTAGGGTGCAAGACCCATCTCTAGGTGTAGTGAATTGGGTTGAAGGTTGTTACAAATAGATGCATAGTGATAGTGAAATCAATTCCTTCACCCACACAACAATGGCGAGCGAACTCCATAAGTTAGTGGTTCAGCCCAATGACCATCTACATGGCTTACAAGTAGAATTCGTAAAGTTTATAATGCAACAAAATGAACATCATGCCTCTTCCCCCAAACTTAGTGACTTTGGTTGGAGACTAGAGGAAAGCTGGATACACGAGGAGGAAATTAAGCTTTTTCACTAGCACGTGGAAGAATTATATTCCTTGTTTAATGTTCTAGTCCAAAATGTAAAAGAGTCTGTTAGTTCTATTAGTATTATTGTGAAGTGTTTGGATCCCAATGATGGAGTGAATCTTGGTAGTCATGTCATATGGAAAGATTATATATTAAAATAAGTCTTATGTATTGTTGGTTTTGCCTTATTTTGGGGATTTAGTGGAGAGCCTTTACCTCCACAGTATGTGTTTAGCATTAATAGTTCTCCTCTTAAAGGACCATTCTCATCTTGTCATAGAGAATGAAGATAATAAGATACCTAGGATGTAATTCTAGTAATACAAGCGCGGTCTAGGCACATTATTTGCAAACAAGACAAATTTATTGTAATTACATTAAAAAAATTATGAAGAAATATTTAACAAACAATGCAATTCTATTAATTTACTTCATTATCAAATATAATTAAAAGGATATATTTTAAAAACATAGTCAGTGATTTTAAAAGTCAAGGTACTCTATAAATGTTATTTCAATAAAGCATTATCTAACTATTAAAGATTTTAGAGTTTTTAGACTGCAAAATTCTTTTTAGTCAAATCTTTATTTTTGTTATTTAAACTAGGTTTTTGATCACAAATATAAATTCAGCACTTTATCCTCTAACACTTTGATTATAGAAAATCCACAATTCAAAATTGTGATTCCAACCAATACCTACCAATTTGAGCAAATTAGAAAGAAAAATAAACCAAAAAGACTGCTTAACTTCTATCGAATAATCCTGCTTCTTTGGAGATTCGACCCGTACTAAATGCATGAAAGCACAAGTGAGCCCCTCCTATAGATGTAATTTTGAGGTTTTCCTTTCCCAGTCGGGCAGGTCTTCCGGCCAGAGTGGCAGAATTCCTTTACTTAATGCAAGCCGACAGGCCAGCCAGCAACGGCCTAACTGCTACAGGCGCTTCGCAAATTCGAAACATTCTTCCGTTTGAATAGGTTACTGGGATTATCCAAATAAAAACAACTGACATATTATGGGATCTATATAGAAAGTAAAATAATGTCATTCAGCTGTGCAATTTATTGTACGTAATTTGGTTGAAATAGCTTAGCGATGTTATTTGAGAGTAGAATTTATTTCTAGCTAGATAAATTATTTTTTTACCTATAATTATTCCGTTGAAAGAATGGTTCTAGATGAAAGAAGATCTCTACTTGCTAATTTTTAGAAGTTAGTTGAAATTATATATTCTCAAACCATTCAAATAGAAAAAAGATTCTATCTAATTATAACAGAAATCATATATTTATGATTATACCCGACACATAGGTAATATTGTTATAAATATAGCGTTTCCATTAAACTTCCAACAGAGATATGAATATGAGCAGCAGTGCAACACGGCTTTGAATAATCCTTCTATTGTTTGTGTCGTGGACGATATCAGTGATGAGAATGAGGTGGCTGGTCCTCCTTTTGTTGATTTCGTTACCGAGAAAATTAAGAGGGGATGACACATACAGAAATTGTATTATCTTTGGCCACCTCGACAAGCAAGTATGCCGAGGGCTTGCAGCAGCAGAATTTAAGGGTCGTATAACATTCAAGGTGTTAGTTCCTCAATCTGCTTTAGGTTGAAGCAAGGCAAAATTTAGGGTAACCACAAACCACGTTCAGCCTCGTAGCTAGCTCTACGAGGACAGGAGAGGGCTATCTCCAGTGATTCTCAGTGAAAAATAAACGACTACTAGGGTGTGAGAATGACTTAAAATAGAAACTGACTTTAGGCTAGGGAAAAAAATATGAAAGAGGTATTTTGATGAATGACTGAGTTTTCTGGGATGTATGGGACCAAGGAACAGCATGCACAGAGAATTTAACTCAAAGACGCAGATTTTTTCGTGAGGCAAGATAAGCAGAAAGTCTAGCAATTAGATTTGAAATAATATGAAGTGGAGAGATTGTTTAAGAGGGTGAAAAGGGCATAAATACATGAATCATTTTCAACAGAGAACTTTTCCAAAGTAGGGCAGTAAACTGAATTCTACATTTTCTTACTTAGAAGCTTTCACTGGAAACGAATATGAATGAACTGTGAAACACGAAATACATATGAAGCAGAAAGAAAATACATTTACTAAACTCAAGCCACGGGAATCTCATGAGCCAGAGCTGCAACCTTTCATTAATTCTCTGTCAAAATGTCCAGTGAGTAATTGAGTTTTTCCCCCACCGTTTCCCAGAAATTCTCACCAACCTTTTGCAAATGGTTTTTCATACAATAAATAAGCTTCACTATCAAAAATTGGATAGACCCAAAGTTGGAGAGTTTTTTTTTTTTAAATCATTACAAACTGGAAATGAAAAGCCAACCATTAGCGATAGGTGTAGCGTTACAAAAAAACAAAATGTAGCGTAGATTTTTTTGGTGACTGCTCGCCTTCCTTTGCCACTTGGATAGAAGCCAACCTTTAATGAAAATGTCTTTTAAACTTTGCCTTTGATGCTGGGAAAAATGTATTTTTAATGAATGGGCACACTTGGAGAAAATTGCAAATCGAATTCTCGCGGAGCGGAAGTGATTTTGGCCTTTGGGTCTCTGTGTGCTGCGCCGAAAGATGTATACGTCGCGCCACTTTGGAGTGGGTTTTGAGACACTTCCTGCAGTCCAAATTGAGCACAAGTGTGCTTGTTGGAAATCCCTGCATGTCTACTTTCCAGCCCAAGGGGAATTTTTGAATTTGGATGCCATTTTCCCCTCCAAAACTACAATCTCCCAAGACTATTTCCTGTGTGTCAAAATAGGGGCAGAGAGGTCTTTTTTTGTGTGTTTTTGAATTTGGATGCCATTTTCCCCTCCAAAACTACAATCTCCCAAGACTATTTCCTGTGTGTCAAAATAGGGGCAGAGAGGTCTTTTTTTGTGTGTTTTTGACCTCCTGAGGACTCAAAATTGACCCAAACTTCTTGGCAATGCATCAGCAGTCATAATTTTCCATGGCAAATCCAAAAATATAAAATTTTTGTGATTTGGAGCTCTCTAGTGAAAGCGCGCACCAGGTGGCGCGACGCACATGGGGAAAAAACCTGTTTTTTGTGCACAAAATTTCAAAATACAAAAATGTGCTCCAAATTTCTTGAAATTTGGGCTGTACCTTCTCTATCACATGTCATGTTGGACCAAAGAAGCCTCAGCCAAGATTTGAAGCCGATCTTGCTCTTTTTGCCTCTTTTGTCTTTTTTGTCACCTTCCTCAAGTTCATCTTTAGGCTCCTGATTCTCGCTTTGGAGCTTATGTTTCGGGCCATGTAATGGTGAGTCATGCACCTTAGCATTGTTTTTTCCCTATTAGCCTTCTCCAATATCTGGTCCAAGTGAACGTTCACTTTCTCTAAAACATACTCCCGGTCCTCATCTCTTTGCTCCATAGGTTTACCTTGTGCTGCTATGATGTGTTGTCGGTTTTCCTTGATCAGTTGCAACTCTATCTCAGGTTGCCGATCCTCAAGTTGTTTTTTCCTCTGCTCCAGATATTTCATATTCCATTTTGCTCTACAATATTAGACATGCCGGTAGCTAATGAGATAGAGTCCGGTGTAAGTGTGAAAGTAACCCCTGCCAAAGTAACTTGAGCACCATGTAAATGTAAAACAAATAGGCGAGCCAACTCATGGTGGAATTGAACATTTGTAACCTTTTCACAAAACTCATAGCATGACTGAAATCGAAAACAAGAGATGGCAAAAGGGCAGGCCTGCAATTCTGTGAGGGTAGTCGGTTCTTCTCTAACATGTCTGCCACTTTTGTGAGGCCTTCGGGGTGCACGTTCTTCCGTGGGTGAGTCACTATGAGTTTCCTCCTCATAGTCGGATGAATGATCATATGAAATAATTGATGTTATGAAAACTGCCTGGAGAAATGAATGCTGGTTGCAAGACTGTGTTGGACTGCTGTTGTGATATGTTGAAATCTGTCACCAAGGGAGCAATGTAACAGGGACTACTAGGGAGGGAAAATATGAAGGGATTAGGAGTATTAGGATAGATTTTATTTAGGGCAGTGTAGGAGGGTTTGGGAACTTTGCATAGGGTAGGGTTTGGGGTTTTTTGCATTGGGCAATGGGTGAACGGGAATTGGGGATAAGAGTTTAGTAAATTTAGGGGATGGGGGCAATGACCTTCGAAGGGATATGGTATAAGGAAAAAGGGAATGAAGGAAAAAGGGACAGATGGGATGAAAAGGGAAACTTGGTGACAAAATGATGAATTTGCAACCCTTAACAACAATTGATATAAGGATTTTTAGAGGTAGGGTTTGGAAATTTTGTTTCAATATTTGGAACCATAAACCACCATCATATGACACACAAAAATGGATGAATCACGAGATGTTGACCCTACCTGGCACGTCTAAGCAATTCAATGGCGATTTGGAGGATTTTCGGGCGTTTTTGGGGTAGTTTTACTATATGCGTCGCGCCGCTCTTTCTATGCGCCACGCGCTACCAGTGCCCCGCGCCTGTTGAAATTAGCACTGGAGGAACACGCCCAATGCGCCGCGCTGGCCTAGTGCGTCGCGCCACCTACTGTATGCGCTGCGCGTGTCAAGACACCTTCAACCTCACCCAAAATGCACGCTGGCTCACCAAATTCCTTTGAAATGCTTTCTCTCCGACCTTGGCATGTAAAATGACTTTGATTCTTATGAGAAAATCTATATAAAGGCATGGAGTCATGGGTTTGATTTTTGTTTCTTCAAAACCCACTTTGCAATGTTTCATTTTGGCACTTTTTCCACAACTTAATACAACTCTGTATTTCACATTCTCTTTTTGGATGTTTGACTAAAATGATGAAAATTTTGGCAATTTTTTGTAGGAGTAGCTGTCATGCCATTTGGCAAAGGATGACCAAAACCAACTTTTCAAGTGCTTCATGTTGGAGAACTTTACATATTTATCATAAACATTAATTTGACGATTTCCTCTTCAAAATAGAGTTTTGAAGAGGAATCACCCTTGAGCATCATGGATGATGAAAATCTAGAGATGAAACTTGTTGAACCTCCCTCTGGCCTGCTGGCATTATTGGGAATTTTGAAAACGTGACTTATGAAACCCTAGACCTATGACTGACATGATTTTTTGCCTCATCAAAAGACCAAAGATTGACTGTCATTTAATGAACTTTGATGAACAGAGCTGAGCCAACAGGTACAAAGCATGAGGGGTAATGACTGACAAGACCCTTCCGTCAGATTATGGCATGCCCCTTGCGAAATGCAGCTGGGTGAGTGGAGCGAGACACCTAAAAATGAAATGCAGAAAGAGTTTTGATCTCCGATGGAGGACTGACAAGACCGACTCTAATATTGGCTCCAATGGGGGATGGTAGCTCCTTAGAGGTGCCAAGAACAGCAGATCTCTGGAGGAGTTAGGTAGTGCCTTCGTCCATTGGGTTATGGAGTCACTATTTCGACAAACGACACGAAACTCTTGACTCATTTATTGACTGAAACTTGACTCGAACTGACTAAAATTTGGACTTAAAATGAATCAAAGACTAACTAGACGAACTCAAACCAAAACTGAAATAAAATGGTATTTACAATGACAATGGAAACAGGAGAAAACTTTTCAGAAATGGTACTGCTTGAGCAGCCGACCATTGATCGGCACTCCTGGGCAATCTTCCCTGTTCATTTCCTTCAGAAGAAAGGCGTTTTTTCCCCGATATGCTGCAATCTTAAAGGAACCTTTCCAGAGATTCTCGAATTTACTGTGCTTACCCTTTTCCTCATTCCTTGCATCCCACTTCAGCACCACATCATCCAACTGAAATTTGTCCACCTTTGCCTTTCTGTCATAAATTTTCTTAATCTTCTCCTGCAACTTGGATGTGTTTTGGAAAACTACTTCTCTGGTCTACCGCAAATGAATCATTTGATTCAATATTCTCTGCATAGGATCATCTTCACTGCCGGCTTCTTCAAGAAGTTTGACTACCGGGGCTGCGAGAGAGGTAGGAAACAACGTGTCAACTCTGTACACAAGCTCAAAGGGGGACATACCAATGGATTTCTTCTGACTGACCCGATTTGCCCAAAGTGCGTTGACCAACTTCTTATGCGAACTCTTCTTGTTGATTTCCAGCAACTTCTTAATGATGTTGACTAAAGATTTGTTAGAAGACTCCACCAATCCATTGCCTTGCGGATGATAGGTAGTTGAGTGACCCAAAATGATGTGGTATTTATGAAAAAACTCTACCATCCTTTTTTATTTGAAAGCTGCTGCGTTATCAGTGATTAACTTATTCGGGCAACCAAAGCGAGACAAGATGTTATTTTCAAGGAATGAAATAATTACCGCATCTGTAGCTTGTCTGCTGGGAATTGCTTCGATCCATTTTGTGAAGAATCTGTTGCCGTGAGAATCCACCGATGCTGACCAGAAGAAGCAGGATGAATTTCACCAATGAAATCCAACCCCCATTGCTGAAAATGGGCACTCACCTCAATGGGCTTAAGCGGTAAAAGCTGTAATTTCTGCCTTCCTTAAAAAATATGGTATTTATGACAGCTCTTGACAACCTTATATACATCAGCAAACAATGTCGGCCAATAGTATCCCACTCTTAGAACTTTATTTTCTATTGTTTTCCAAAAAAGGTGACCAACACAATCTCCTTCGTGGAAATCCTCCATGACCTGCTTTGCTTCTTCTTCCAGCAAACAATTCAAAAGAACGGCACTGGGATCTTTCCAATAAAGTGCAGAATTTAGAATGCAAAACTTGGCAGCCTTTTATTTGAGAGTTCTACCTTTGTTTCTAGTCATGCCGGGTGATGGTGACAAATTTTGAAGCACATATATGATATCTGAATACCACGGAGAAAGAGCAAACATTTCAGATACTTGAATTGACAAACCTTCCTCATTCTCATCGGACATAGCAACGATCAAATTTATGTCTAAAGCATGCAATTTTGATTCGGCCATTAACTTTGCCAATCCCTATCCTTTGACAAGCTTTGTGGGCTTTATTTCGACATCATACTCCAACAAAGCTGCAATCCACTTGCCTCGTCTTCCTTCCAGATCTGTCTGCACTAAAACATCTTTGACAACAACATTAGGAACATAAGCCAAAATATGAGAATGCAGAATGTATACCCGAAAATATTTCAATGCTTTCACAAGTCTGAGGGCTTGCTTCTCAATGATGTTGTACTTTAAGGCTGCATCTCTTATAGATCGGATGAAGAAAGCAATTGGTTTCTCGTGATCATCTCTTTTCTGCATCAACACAACTGCCATAGTATGCTCCGAAGCGAATGAGAACAATATAAAATCTTGAGTGTATTCCGGGCTGATTAGGACTGGAGCTGAAGAAAGAGCCAATTTGACTAAATTGAAAGACTTTACCGCCTCTTCCGTCCACTTCACTTGGCTATCCTTTTTAATCATGTTTGTGATCTCTCTTAGGTGTTCAGTAAGATTAGGTACAAAGCGGCGTAAGAAATTCATTTTACCACTGAAAGATTGAATCTCCTTCTTATTCCGGGGCAGATCGATTCGCTGAATAGCTTGTACACATGCTAGATCAATACGAATGCCATATTTTGAGATAATGTGCCCAAGTAGTTTGACTCCTCCATGGCAAACAAGCTCTTTTTCAGATTCAGTGATAGACCATATTTTCTGCACTTTTGAAAGACAGTTTTCAGATGATACATGTGTTCTTCATCAGATTTGGAAAACACCGTCAGATCATCAAGGTATACAACCAAAAAGACATGCTTCTCATTTGCGAAAGCTAAGTCCATTGCCCACTGAAAGGTGGCACCCACGTTCTTCAAACCAAAAGGCATTTTAGCGTAATGAAAAGTTCCCCACGGAGTGGTGAACACTGTCTTGTCTAGGTCACCTTCACGGACAGAAATTTGGTTATATCTAGAATAACCATCGAGTAGTGACATACGCGATGCTCTAACTACTCGCTGAAGTATATGATCCGTTTTGGGCAGTGGATAGTTATCTTTCAATGAAACTTCATTGAGATTCCTAAAATCAATGCACAAGCGGATCTCACCTATCTTCTTTCGTACGGGCACCAAATTAGAGATCCAGTCCAAAAATCTGATGGGAACGATGATTCCTAATTTGTAAAACCTGTTTATCTTCTTTTCAATTGATGGCAACAGTTTTGGATTTAGCCTTGTCAACTTCTGTCTGAAAGGTTTCTGATTAGGCTTAATGGGTATAGTATGTTGAATTATATTGGTATCGTATGTCTTCAAGTTAGAATAGTCCCAAGCAAACACATCAGCAAATGAAGACAGCAAACTGATATATTTGGCTTTCATCTTTTGTGGCAATGCTTTAGACAGTTTTACCATTTTAGGATTAGCAGTTGTTCTGATATTGACCTCTTCAACACCCTTCTCTGTTGGCTGCAATGTTGGTTTCCAAGCTACGTCATCTTGATCAAAGAGTTCTTCTAAAGGTATCAAGCCTTTAGGAATAATGTTATCCTTTAGCTGCAACACATCCATTTGTGTTATAGACATTTTTGTGCCTTACAGCTCTAAGCATGAAATGTCCATAATCCAAGGGATCCAAAGTCCCTAAAAGTGTTGTTCCTGCCCCTAAAGGAACAAGGTCAACCAATGACAGCTTCTCCCAAAAGTTCTCCACCAAAAACCACTCAGAACTAGTCAAATCAGGATCAATTCAGAAGCTCCACTAGCTGCCCGCGTTGCAAAGCACCCCAATACACTAGCTAGGTGCATTGCAATGCACTTGAATGCACTACCCAGGTGCGTTGAGCGGGAAATGACAAGTGGCAGAGTCATTCAACGAGGTGGAGAGACAATGGAAGCTTCCAGAATCTTCTCTAATGACACTTGCCTCACTGAATTCGACCAAGTGATGAGTAAGAGGCTCTTAGTCTCCAAGTGGAAGCAAGAACTGACAGAGAGAAGCCAGAAGTCAAAACATAAGCTGACTCATCCTCTCTACTTACATCTATATATGGATCCCTCATCCCAGAGATCCGGAGGCTGGAATTTTGTACTTTGCAGAGAATTGTTGTTGGTTTGAGATTGAGATTAGTACATTGGGTGATTTATGCTTTGTTGGAGGAGAGGAAGGGATTCCTCTGCTGGGAGGTAGATGCTGGATCGGGACTCACTTGGTTGTATCTCCTCTTGGACTTTCTTATCATATCAATAAAATTATTTGAGTTTCTCCTACATGCTGTGTATCAATGATGCTTTGTTATATTTGCATGTTTAGCTTAATCTGATCCTGAGATTTTTATGAATGTAAATCTCTATCTTCGTGTAGTTTATCTCTTCTGTGATCTTGCAGGAATTTGGTGAAGCTGGGCCGGTAAGGGAGCAGGGAGCTGGGAGCTATTGAAGAGAGGAGCGATTGGATCAACAAACTAGCGAAAGACACAGGTTAGTTACATCCTTCCTCTTCATTTACATTTCATAAAGAAGAATACTCAAGTAGTTTTCCTTGTTTGTTGCTAAGGCACTATCACACCCTAGAGTGGGATAGGGGTGTTCTGAATAGATACTTTTCCCAACAACAAATTGGCGACTCCACTGGGGATCGTATCTAGTTAGTTTGTTTGTGTTTCTATTGTTGTTCTTCTCATAAACTTAGGAGTGGCAAATCGAACTGCATTTTCCATCTACAAATGCAAAGTAGAGATCTGCTACTCTAGTCCATTCACTGGGCCTGTTTATGATCTGAACAGCTGATCCACAAATGCTCTAACTGCCCTTTGTGATAGCTCTTAGTCCTTCTTTAAATCATCCTTCTAATTGTACCTTGTTGATAGCTTTTATCCGGCCAAAAACCGTAGATTAAACTGCAAACCGTGACCCAGAACCCAGAGAAAATTCTCATTTCTGCTTCAGCGCAGGCTCTGTGAAGAGTTTCTACATTTCAACGCAGGTCCCAAGAGGGCTACCTGCACTGCAATTCAGTTTCTCTGTGCAACAGGTGCGCTAATCAGCCTTTGCCCTTTGCAGCTATGGTTCTTTGCTTCATTTTGTTCAGTTTTATCTCTGATTTTTGCAACCTGTTATCAGTGTGTGTACCTATTTGAAAACCCCTTTTCTTTGCCTTAATTCCGCCTCAGTTGTATAAAAGAAACTGTATTTGTTTTTATGTATTTGTTACATCATTTGCAGTTTCCCATTACAAAAGTAAACTAGTCATACTATCGCCCTTAGATCTAGACCTGTCGTAAGTGTCGTTTTGATCTTAGGAGTAAGTTTGTTTGCTGTTGACAGTTGATTGCGCTTTTACTTTTGTCTTTTGGTTTGAATTTGTGAATTTCTAGTGTCGTAATCGTCTTTTTGATTTCAAAAAGAAACTTTTTTGTGTTTTCACTTGAAATCGAATTCAAATTTGTACAACAGCTTTCTTTTTAGGCATCAATATTAAGAAAGTGAAAAAAAATACATGCATTTGTGCATTTGCATTTTGACAGTTTGCATGCTTTGATTTAGGAAAAGTGCATCTACAGTGTGCTCTATGCTCTTTGAGAAAAGATTGTGTCTTTCTTTTCCCCTTGTAGCTAGGATTTTCATTGTTGAAAAGAGATAAAAGCTTGCTTATCATCTTTAGACTACATTTAGGAATTATATCTACATCTCGTGGTGATCCAAAAAGGCAAACTTCTAAGAAAGATCAACCTAAAATAAATTGAATGAACTTAACAATGCTTTGTAACTTAACGCACAACATAGAGGTCTAGGCTAGAGACGTGTTCCGGCGTCGTAAAACCTGGTGACTGTCGGCCTCACTGATGGTTGGGTGATTCCTCCTGAGAGACGATAAGTGCTAGTACGGATTGTGCTCCCACGTACCGTCGAGTATATATTGGGAGACCCCTATAGGCATAAAACCTTTATCCATAGGAATCCGTGTCAACCGCCCTACTGATCGCAATGCACTGAACACAGCATTCGGGAAGATTGACCGCCCGTACCTTAAAAATTATTCTGCGGTTTTGCGATTGGTTTGGCACACCCTCTACCTAGAACTCCAGAGTAGTCCCTTTCGTTCCTTTTCAGACTCCTTAATGGAAAAGGTCCATATGAGCACTTGTCACTTCAGGCTCATTAAAAATCGAAGGAGACTAGAGTCATCTTTTGCTTTTTCTCGACTCTTTAAAATTGAAAAAGCAAGTTGTGTCCAAGCGTCGTTAAAATTTATTTTAAACGGAATATTCATACCCTTTTTCCCGCGTTGATCTTTAGGTTGAGAAAATGGAGCCTACCAACCAAGGAATTCCCCTTGGTGGAAATCCTAGTCCCTTCTCCTCTTGGGGAGATGTTGGTGCACCCCATATGGCCACATTGTTGCTTCCAGGACTGACAATTGGCTTGCCAATCTGGCTCTTCTCAACCAATGTCGTTCAGAACACCACTATTCCTGAAAAGTCGAATCAGCAGTTAGACCAGTCCAAAGTTACCCACCAACCTTCTACTTCCTCTAATTCTTCCTCTCCTCCTTCCTCTTCGCTTGATGGGGCTGGCAAAGCCAAAAGTCAAGTTCCTAAGGAGAAGAAGGAAAAGAAGAATAAATAGAAGAAGAAGAAGGAGCCAAAGGCGAATGGGGGCAAACGAGTGTCGTCTAACGAAAATCCACACACTGCACTGACCAGGCCTAAATCTCCATGTGTCATTTGCAAGGGAGACCACTTTCACAGAGATTGTCCCTGCATCCCTCGGATACTAAGGGACTAGTCTCCCCGTTTGCACAATCCGGTGGTGTCAACCTCTGATTGCCATGTTGAAAGCGCACCGTCAACTAGCGAAAGTGAAGTCCCAGGACAAAAGGGGAGAGCTAGATCTCCCTGTAAACTGTGTGAAGGCAATCACGCCATCCACTGTTGTCCCTTATTAGACGAAGATAAAAGAGTTTTGGATGATCATCCGGTTTCACTGTTACGACTTCCTCCTGGATATAAAAAACTCTTGCCAAGTCCTTCGTTAGTTGAAAATCCAGCTGGCCCGCTCAAGTGGTCAGCTGAAGTGCCAGTCATTGAAGATGAACCAGCTGTATCCATACCCGACGAAAGTCAAAAGGTCGAGGCGGCAGTTGACCCGGTCTTACCTTCAGAGGATTTATCTTCGAATGACACAGTCACTGAAGAGAGCAAGGATGACACCATCCAAATTCTCTTCATCAACACAGAATCCAACGAACACGGGGGCAACCTACCCATTCCTTTATCGCAGGAAGGAAGTTCGTCAGAGCCATACCCGGCCATCTACTCGGTCCCACCACCAAGCAACCTAGTTGTATCCTTCGACTAGAACCAACTAGGCAGACCCCATTTGCCAGCAAGCATACCATTCCAAATTATCATCCAAATATACAGAATGGTCATGGCTGGCACCATCATTGATGAAGGGGCATCTGTGAGTATCCTTTCCTCTATTGCTTGGAAAGCGCTTGGTTCGCCATCGCTTTTGCCTGAAATGAGAAATCTGATAGGCTTCGATAAAGGAACCAGTCGACCTTTAGGGATCCTCCCCAATGTGCCCATAACATTGAAAGGGAAGACCGTTCAAATGAACGTGATGGTCGTTCAAGGACCCTTGGATTATAACCTACTCCTTGGACGAGACTATATATATTGCATGGGAGCCATCGTCTCCTCACTCTTTAGAGTAATGTGTTTTCCGCACGAAGGAAGAGTGGTCAAGCTCGTGGACCAGCTTTCATTTCCTGGATCATGCATCACAAATAGTCATATACCATCCCTAAATGGTCTCTTCATGCAAGAAATGTCTCAACCCACTGTCCGTCCTCCCGATGAGCGCGAGTAATTCGGAGGGATATGACTGGAACCCAGGGGGCATGCATCCTGGTTTGCTTCGGCAGGAAAACTTTGGGTATAGGGTAGGTTTCTGGGGGAGAATATGACTAGTCCATACCCCGTCCGTGATTGGAAGAGGGGTTGTTCTAGAATAAGATTCTTTTGTCAAAGTTATGTGTTTGGCGCTCGCTGTCACTCACCTTTGTCTATCTCGGTAGACATCGCCGAAGAAGTGTTTTGTTTGCTGCGCAAATGCGACAATCTTTGGTAACCTGAAAGAGGTAGGCCTTTCTTGGTAGAACAAATGTTTTATCTGCAAATTGAGGGGTAACCTTGAAATCGTACTTTATACCTGGGGGCATGCAAACCTTTTGGAGTGCAAGCAAGGGGCGGCTATTTATTTTTTAAATTTTTAGGACCTCTAACCCTTTAAACTCGTAGGATTAGTTGTTTCCGAACTTGCATAACGAAAGGATGCGGGGCATAGCTTTGTAAGGCGCAAGCTCCATAAAAAATGGCATCTTACATGAGACATTCTCATCATATGAATGGATTAATCGAGCAGTTTTAGCACATAGTTCATGCTCGTTAAAAAATAAACATAAGATCGAGCAGTTTTAGCACATAGTTCATGCTCGTTAAAAAAAATATATAAGATCAAGCAGTTTTAGCACATAGTTCATGCTCGTTAAAAAATAAACATAAGATCGAGCAGTTTTAGCGCATAGTTCATGCTCGTTAAAAAATAAACATAAGATAGAGCAAGTGTTTCAACCCGCGTTTAAGCTCGTTAAAAAATTAACTATCCTACGGTAAATAACCACCGTGAATGTAACATTATCAGCCATTAAAGCCTTGGTCGTGTTTGCACCGTCACCTCCACTTTTCCTTTGGCCGATCATTCACCTCCATTTGATTGTTTACCCATTTTGAGGAACAGCTGCGAAGAGTGATTTCACTAGCCATCCTTGTGACACTGCCGTGATTGGAAAATTCCGACCCTTACCAGGAATTAGCTGCTACCCGTTTTATCACTCGTTCCTCAAAAAACGAGTCTTCTTTAAGCTCTTTTCATCTGACTCGTAAAATATGAAAAGATTGCCGAGTTTTGGCCTTCCAGCTCGTTAAAGCGACCGGAAGTGTTATCCCTCCTCTAGATTTTAATCTTTTTGGACCTGAGGGATTATTGCACAAAAAGATCGAGCGCTTGTTTTGTTTGGCTCGTTAAAACTATTGAAAATTCATCCCTTCTGTATTGTTTTATACTTTTTCGGACTTAAGGGATTAGATGACGAAAAAGGAATTCCGGAGTTAACTTTATGTACCTTTTCAGACTCTCTAAAAATGTAAAGGACCGAGTTATCTTTGTTGTTAGACTCGTTAAAAACATTAATAGCGACAAACTTGTCTTTAGACGAGAACGAGTTTCACTATCGCTAGTCTCATTAAAACATAGCGATGGGTTTGCCCGAAGGGCAAATTATAGAACAAGCATATGTTATCCTCCTCAAGCTTGACAAAAATAAAGAGGTACTGGTCAGCGATGACTGGGGAAAAATTGGGAAGAAACTCAAAGAACCTTTATTGGTAGCAAGTCGCTCTTGAACATGACACTTCCACTCCGTGCCTGAGTCGGGTTGGGTTGTTTCATTCACCAGTCACATCACCATGGTCTCGCCATACCATCCACCTTTGGTGTAAATGCTACCAATCCATCATATAAGTGTCGCCGATATGTTCAAGAGAAGTCATCCAGAGAAGTCATCCGTGTCCCATCCACTACCATACATTATACTTCATTCTTTCATGACCGCCACCCTGAACCATATATCATCAGATCGTTTTCACCTCCATCAAAATCATTTGCTCCGTTCCGTGTCACTGATGTGGGATACATTAAGGCCCTCCTTTGACAGATCACTTGTCAACATCAGCTCATTATCCAAGAAGTTGATCTAGGAACACCCCCTTCAGTACTTTGAAGCTTGCATGCCTCAATGGTAAGTTTCTCACTTCCGGCGACAGGTATACATCAATGACCTTCGACCGAAAGATTTTGCATGGTGTTCGATGCCAAGTCCTTTATTCACACCACATGAATTGTACTGCAGTACCTTGAGGGTCATCATCCTTATCGGTGATTCCTCTCGCGCTTGTTAACAGTTTACACCATTGACTGGTAATCAAGCGGTGTCTTTCCATGTTCGACTTCAAAACATTTCTCACATGGATCGACTTGTACTTAGAGTGAAGATCGGACGAGATTGAAGACCCCGGATCTAGTTTCATCCATCCAGGCTGCGATATATATTCAGGAAAAATAAAGACATTGGCATGTACAACATTGCAGCACAGATGATCATCCTACCAAAAGGATGATGATTTCATCAGAATCATCAGTCGACCATCAGACGATTGTCTGTCCTATGTACATAAAAATGAATTTATAAAGCTGAGCATGGGAATGCCTGCCTCAGCTAGATCATGAAAACAGTGTGAAAAGTAATGTATTGTATTGTATCTTATTACAGGTCTCCTCCCAGCATTGAAAGAACTTCGGATCCTCCTAATAAAGCATTTCACCCGATAAACGACCTCATACTTTAGGGGGCAACTGTTATAGACATTTTTGTGCCTTACAGCTCTAAGCATGAAATGTCCATAATCCAAGGGATCCAAAGTCCATAAAAGTTTTGTTCCTGCCTCTAAAGGAACAAGGTCAACCAATGACAGCTTCTCCCAGAAGTTCTCCACCAAAAACCACTCAGAACTAGTCAAATCAGGATCAATTCAGAAGCTCCACTAGCTGCCTGCGTTGCAAAGCACCCCAGTACACTAGCTAGGTGCGTTGCAATGCACTTGAATGCACTACCCAGGTGCGTTGAGCGGGAAATGACAAGTGGCAGAGTCATTCAACGAGGTGGAGAGACAATGGAAGCTTCCAGAATCTTCTCCAATGACACTTGCCTCACTGAATTCGACCAAGTGATGAGTAAGAGGCTCTCAGTCTCCAAGTGGAAGCAAGAACTGATAGAGAGAAGCCACAAGTCAAAACATAAGCTGACTCATCCTCTCTGCTTACATCTATATATGGATCCCTCATCCCAGAGATCCGGAGGCTGGAATTTTGTACTTTGCAGAGAATTGTTGTTGGTTTGAGATTGAGATTAGTACATTGGGTGATTTATGCTTTGTTGGAGGAGAGGAAGGGATTCCTTTGCTGGGAGGTAGATGCTGGATCGGGACTCACTTGGTTGTATCTCCTCTTGGACTTTCTTATCATATCAATAAAATTATTTGAGTTTCTCCTACATGCTGTGTATCAATGATGCTTTGTTATATTTGCATGTTTAGCTTAATCTGATCCTGAGCTTTTTATGAATGTAAATCTCTATCTTCGTGTAGTTTCTCTCTTCTGTGATCTTGCAGGAATTCGGTGAAGCTGGGCCGGTAAGGGAGCAGGGAGCTGGGAGCTATTGAAGAGAGGAGCGATTGGATCAACAAACTAGCGAAAGACACAGGTTAGTTACATCCTTCCTCTTAATTTACATTTCATAAAGAAGAATACTCAAGTAGTTTTCCTTGTTTGTTGCTAAGACACTATCACACCTTAGAGTGGGATAGGGGCGTTCTGAATAGATACTTTTCCCAACAACAATTTGATTGATCTGCACCTCATCTTTACCATCATTATTTTCTGCATCAACTGATGTCTCTTTGAACTTATCTTTGTTTTGCAGAAAATCATCAATATCCTCATCATCTTGGAAAACTGCCAATATCTCTAATTGTTGAGGATAGTCAGATGATGCTTGACATGGATTTCGAATTTATTACTGGAGTTCATTGGAATCTTCAAACTACTGGCTGCCTTAGCAAGAGCATCAGCAATGTTGTTTGAACACAAGGCACACATGTCAAGGTATATTCTGAAAATAATTTTAGGATGTCTAGAAATTCATTCTAGTAAGCCCGCATCCGAGGATGTTTTGCTTGATATTCACCTCTGACCTGCTTAATCACCAATTTGGAGTCGCCATATACTGTAATCCTCTTAGCATTCATCTTTTTTAGAATTTTTAGGCCAGCAATCAGAGCTTCATACTTAGCCTCATTGTTCGAACAATCAAAAGCTAATTTGTAGGAACATACCTGCACATTACTAGGAACCTTGTTTGGGGCGGAGAAAGGACTGTGTACCTAAATACCAATTCCAACACCATCATTTCCCACTACACCGTCGAAATCCATGGTCCACAAACCTTCTTCCTCTTCTTCCAAGTGCTGAAATTCCGCTGGCTTTGTTTTTCTTGTTTGCTGTCCATTACCTTCAGCTGATTTCTCAATGGTGTTTTGTTGTTCTCGTCCTTCTTTGTTCAAAACTTCTCTGAAATTTTTTACTATTTTTGGAATACTTTTTGCTTCTACTAACTGACTATCAATATCATTAAAACTATCTGAATACAAAACAAAAGACTCTAGATCTGTATGTACATAATTAATTGGATGATTAATGGGTTTCTCCTTGCTTGTAATCATGTATTTCATTTTTTGTTCCCGATACAGTTTCCTCATTTGGCCAAACACGGGAATCGTTGCATAGGAGAAATCTAGTTGTAGTGTCCCTTTCAATTTTTCTACCCAAGACCTGGAAAGAAGTATGCCAAACCTGGGAGGAATATCCGCTACAACAATATCCATCAAAACACTATTCATTGGGATTCGATCTAGACTCACAACCAAGTCTTTGATGAGCCCGATACATCTTACTCTGCTGGAATCAACGAATAGAGATCATGGTATTTCCAGGTGATGTCCAAACCCAACTTATCCATGATAGCCTTGGGCATGATATTGTGAGAAGCTCTAGAATCGAACATGGCATTATGTAACACAAAATGATACAATCTTAAACGGATATAAAAAGGTTGCACATCACTATCTGGAGACTCACCATTCAACGCTGGCCCAAAAATCATTTCGGGTTGATCATCTTCGACATTCACCATATCAGACATTGGATCACAATTCAAAATTTTAGAAACTTTCCCTCTATAACTGTTGTTCCTCATTATTTCAGTCAAGGGAATTGATACCTTCAATTTAGAAATTTCATTCTCTAGACTAAAAGTGGAAGTCTTTTCTACCTCTTTGACTGGGACTTCTTTCTTTTCCTTTTCTCTCGATACAATTTGCTGATTTGATTTTTCTGCTGATGGTGATTTGCTGCTATCAGGATCAAGTGCCTCTTTGCCTTTCTTTTGTGTAACTGATGAATCATTCTTTGATGCCAAAACTTCCTTCCTCTTCTGAATTGGGTTAACTGGCACATCTCTGTGTCTAAGTGAATATTGCCACTACTGAGTGGACAGAGCATTCATATAGCCTCTTTGATACTCCTCTGATTCTTCTTCCAAAACTATGTCATTTGCTAGAATGAAATCTGCGTCTTTGTGTTCAACTGAACTTTCTGCATACTCCTCCTCTTCAGTAATTTAAATAGGAAAATCATCAGGAGTAAAGAAGTGGTTCTCTTCTCCTATTACCTTCCCTTCCTCATCAAACTCTGGTCCATGCACAAAATTTTGCTGAAGAGGTGGTTGTACTGCTTGTTGTGCTATTTGATCTTGGGCTCGCTGATCTCTCTGCCTTATTCTGTATTGTGGCTGCTGCTGGCCACGGAAGTTAGGATTTCTAACTTGTACCTCAGGTTTGTTGAGTTTCACCCTTTCAAGCATCTACTCTACCTTCCTGAGTAATTGATCCATCAAGGAAGACTCTTCCTTTACTGTGACCTTCTTTTCTGCTTTTTCTCTAGCCCTCTTGGTCAGCAGATTCGCTTCAACACTGACCGCGATCTTCTGCATGTCTTCTATTATGGCTGGCTCTCTCTCTCTGAGTTGATAAGCCATGTCAGCATCAAAACCATCCGGAAAATTCATCATGGCTAGTCCCACAAGTGGCCTTAGATGATCGGGAATTTCATTATAAACAGAATTGAATCTAATGCAGTAGTCTTGGACCGACTCACCAGCGTTTCGTTTGATTTGTTCATATTCAGCCAGAATTTGAAGAGGATTCTTTTTCACTTCCCAGCGGTCTAAAAATTGTCTTTGCAGTTCGGCCAAGGTAGCGATACGTGTAGCCGACAAACCTCTGAACCATTTCCTAACTTCACCGGCAAATGTATGTACAAAGGGTCTCATTGTCACATTCTCTGCATCGATCTCATGAAGGTCACAGAAATCCGCCATTCTGTCCACATGTTGCTGAGTGGTAATGCTATGAGGAGTGCTATCAAACAAAGGAATTCTACTTTGATAATCTGTGGGCATATCATCTAAAACTTGAGGCAGCATAAGAGGTGCAAAACGGGCAGCCATCACTCTTGGTGGGTTTGGTCTTGGAGGTGTTGGAGGAGTGTGTGCAATTTGTAGGGAATTAACAATTGGAGTTTGAAGCTATGTTGCACTATAATTATCAATTGACCGGTTCGCCCTCTTAGTTTCTAGGTCTACAAGAAACTGTGGATTGGGGACAGTAGAGTCAACAGCCCTTTCGGATTTGGTCTCGAAAAACAATATTTCAAACTGCTCATCAAAATCAAGCTCTTCAAGATACTCAAAAATGTCAGGACATGAATGGGATTTGAACACGGGAGTTATAGAGCTCTCTTGACGAAGAAGTCTTGGAATCAAATTGGGGTTTTCGTAGATATGAGGAGGATCTAAATCTGGATTAGCTCTGGTATATCTTCTTGAAGCCAGTGTGCTATTTTTAAAAAATCAAAAGGACATGAACAACTTACTCAGCCTATCAAATCTTAAACTTATCATCTGGAAGCTTAGAGTTATCAGAAGTATGGGGTGTTTGTAGGTTAAGCCTACCGTTTACGCAACGAAGAAGACTAACAAAGAAAGAATTTCGTCCCCAGTGGAGTCGCCACTATGTTAGTGCCTAAATCTGCCTTAGGCTGAAGGAAGGCAAAATTCAGGGTAACCACAAACCATGCTCAGCCTCGTAGCTAGCCCTACGAGGACAGGAGAGGGCTCTCTCCGGGTCACGCTCAGTGAAAAATAAATGAATAGGGTCTGAAAATGACTTAAAATGGATACTGATTTTAGGCTGGGTAAATAAATATGAGAGAGGTATTTTGATGAATGACTGAGTTTTCTGGGATGTATGGGACCAAGGAACAGCATGAGTAGAGAATTTAACTCAAAGACGCAAATTGTTTCGTGAGGCAAGACAGGCAGAAAGTCTAGCAATTAGATTTGAAATAATATGAAGTGGAGAGATTGTTTAAGAGGGTAAAAAGGGCATAAAATAATATGAAGTGGAGAGATTTTTTAAGAGGGTAAAAAGGGCATAAATACATGAATCCTTTTCAACAGAAGAAAACATAGAACGTGAAAACTTTCCCAAGGGAGAGCAGTAAACTGAATTCTACCTTTTCTTACTTAGAAGCTTTCACTCGAAACGAATATGAATGAACTATGAAACATAATGAAATACATATGAAACAGAAAGAAAATACATTTGCTAAACTCATGCCACAGGAATCTCATGAGCCAGAGCTGCAACCTTTCATTAATTCTCCGTGAAAATGTATAGTGAGTAACTGAGTTTCTCTCCCACCGTTTCCCAGAAATTCCCACCAACCTTTTGCAAATGGTTTTTCATACAATAAATAGGCTTCACTATCAGAAATTGGATCGACCCAAAGTTGGGGAGAGATTTTTTTTTAAATGATTACAAACAAGAAATGAAAAGCCAACCATTAGCAATAGGTGTAGCGTTACAAAAAAACAAAATGTAGCGTAGATTTTTTTGGTGACTGCTCACCTTCCTTTGCCACTTGGATAGAAGCCAACCTTTAATGAAAATGTATTTTAAACTTTGCCTTTGATTCTAGGAAAAATGTATTTTTAATGAACGGGCACACTTGGAGAAAATTGCAAATCGAATTCTCGCGGAGCGGAAGTGATTTTGGCCTTTGGCTCTCTGTGCGCCGCGCCGAAAGATGTATGCATTGTGCCACTTTGGAGCAGGTTTTGAGGAATTTCCTGCAGTCCAAATTGAGCCCAAGTGTGCTTGTTGGAAAAACCTACCTGTTTACTTTCCAACCCAAGTGGAATTTCTGAATTTGGATGCCATTTGTCCCTCCAAAACTGCAATGTCCTAAGACTGCTTCCTATGTGTCAAAATAGGGGCAGAGAGGTCATTTTTTGGGTGTTTTTGACCTCCTGAGGACTCAAAATTGACCTAAACTTCTTGTTCATGCACCAGCAGTCGTAATTTTCCATAGAAAATCCAAAAATATAAACGTTTTGTCATTTGGAGCTCCCTAGTGAAAGCACATGCCAGGTGGCGCAACGCACAGGGAAAAAAAACCTGTTTTTTGTGCACAAAATTTCAAAATGAAAAAATGTGCTCCAAATTTCTTGAAATTTGGGTTGTACCTTCTCTATCAAATGTCATGCTGGACCAAAGAAGCCTCGGCCAATATTTGAAGCCGATCTTTCTCTTTTTGCCTCTTTTGTCTTTTTGTCACCTTCCTCAATTTCGCCTTTAGGCTCCTCATTCTCGCTTTGGAGCTCATGTTTCGGGCCATGTAATGGTGAGTCATGCGCCTCAGCATTGCTTTTTCCTTATTAGCCTTCTCCAACAGCTACTCCAAGTGAACGTTCACTTTCTCTAAAACATACTCCCGGTCCTCATCTCTTTGCTCCATATGTCTACCTTGTGCTGCCATGGTGTGTTGTCGGTTTTCCTTGATCAGTTGCAATTCTATCTTAGCTTGCCGACCGTCAAGTTGTTTTTTCCTCTGCTCCAGATATTTCATATTCCATTTTTCTCTACAATATTAGACATGCCGGTAGCTAATGAGATAGAGTCTGGTGTAAGTGTGAAAGTAACCCCTGCCAAAGTAACTTGAGCACCATGTAAATGTAAAACAAATAGGCGAGCCAACTCATGGTGGAATTGCACATTTGAAACCTTTTCACAAAACTCATAGCATGACTGAAACCGAAAACAAGAGACAGCAAAAGGGCAAGCCTGCAATTCTGTGAGGGTGGTTGGTTCTTCTATAACATGTCCGCCACTTTTGTGAGGCCTCCGGGGTGCACGTTCTTCCGTGGGTGAGTCACTGTGAGTTTCCTCCTCATAGTCGGATGAATGATCAGATGAAATAATTGATGTTAAGAAAACTGCTTGGAGAAATGAATGTTGGTCGCAAGACTGTGTTGGACTGCTGTTGTGATATGCTGAAATCTGTCACCAAGGGAGCAATGTAACGTGGACTGTTAGGGAGGGAAAATATGAAGGGATTAGGAGTATTACGATAGATTTTATTTAGGGCAGTGTAGGAGGGTTTGGGAACTTTACATAGGGTAGGGTTTGGGGTTTTTTGCATTGGGCAATGGGTGAATGGGAATTGGGGATAAGGGTTTAGTAAATTTAGGGGATGGGGCAATGACCTTCGAAGGGATATGGTATAAGGAAAAAGGGAATGAAGGAAAAAGGGACAGATGGGATGAAAGGGGAAACTTGGTGACAAAATGATGAATTTGCAACCCTTAACAGCAATTGATATAAGGATTTTTAGAGGTAGGGTTTGGAAATTTTGTTTCAATATTTGGAACCATAAACCACCATCATATGAAACACAAAAATGGATGAATCACGAGATGTCGACCCTACCTGGCATGTCCAAGCAATTCAATGGCGATTTGGAGGATTTTCGGGCATTTTTGGCCTATTATACTATATGCGTCGTGCCGCTCTTTCTATCCACTGCGCGCTACCGGTGCCCCGCGCCCATTGAAATTAGCACTGGAAGAACGCGCCCAATGTGCCACGCTGGCCCAGTGTGCCACGCCACCTACTATATGCGCTGCGCCTGTCAAGACACCTTCAACCTCACCCAAAACGTGCGCTGGCTCACCAAATTCCTTTGAAATGCTTTCTCTCCGACCTTGGCATGTAAAATGACTTTGATTCTTATGAGAAAATCTATATAAAGGCATGGAGTCATGGGTTTGATTTTTGTTTCTTCAAAACCCACTTTGCAATGTTTTATTTTGGCATCTTTTCCACAACTTAATACAACTCTGTATTTCACATTCTCTTTTTTGGATGTTTGACTAAAATGATGAAATTTTTGGCAATCTTTTGTAGGAGTAGCTGCATGGAATTTGGCAAAGCATGACCAGAACTAGCTTTTCAAGTGCTTCATGTTGGAGAACTTTACATATTTATCATAAACATTAATTTGACGATTTCCTCTTCAAAATAGAGTTTTGAAGAGGAATCACCCTTGAGCATCATGGATGATGAAAATATGGAGATGAAACTTGTTGAACCTCCCTCTGGCTTGCTGGCATTATGGGGAATTTTGAAAACGTGACTTATGAAACCCTAGACCTATGACTGACATGATTTTTTGCCTCGTTAAAAGACCAAAGATTGATTGTCATTTAGTGAACTTTGATGAACAGAGCTGAGCTAGCAGGTACAGAGCATGAGGGGTAATGATTGACAAGACCCTTCTGTCAGATAATGGCATGCCCCTTGTGGAATGCAGCTGGGTGAGTGGAGTGAGCCACCTAAAAAGGAAATGCAGAAAGAGTTTTGATCTCCGACGGAGGACTGACAAGACCGACTCTAACACAAGGGACCTTCGATAAAAGAGGCTTCCAATGAATTTGGAGGTATATATCACAACAAACTCGTTGATGTTCTCTCTCCATCCTCAACGGAGGATATCAATAAACTGATAATGATAGCAGCTACGTCTCCCAATTTAACAGTCGCTGCCAGAGGCCATGGCCACTCCGTCAGTGGGCAGGCTGTTAAAATGTTACTTTCAACTGCAGCACCAAAGCCGTCATGGGATTCCCCACACCACTCTTACAGGATGGTGGTAATTCTCCGGGGCCAGCGAACACACTCATCGGCTGACACGTACCCTGAGCAGTTTATCAATACAACCTTTCCCCAGCGCGTAAAGTTCGCTAAAAGAGGCCGTGCGATTTTGCCGACAACCATCCGATTAATTCCAAGGCTCGATGTATAGCCGCTAAATAACTGTATTCATCAATAACAGAGAAGTTGAAGTTCCAGCAGGACCGATAAACGTGAGGGCTGTGCTTGGGAAAAAGTAGTTTTCGTACACTCCTCTGGGCTGTCCATACTAGTAAATGAATATGGATTCACTTTTCAAGGCCTGCACCATGGAGCTATTTATTACTTGATGTGAATTGGCATTTTCATTGATGACCAGCTTTATCAGTGAAGTAATTAATGAAAATTTATTACGGTTGTTGAATGTAGGTGAAGATTTTTATTTTTATTGTTTTTAATTCACGGGAGTCGGTTTCTACGGTACAAGTAAAATGTAATGTTATGTTTTTTTTTTGGTAGATGCAATGTAATACGCAACAACACAAAAGTACGAAGTAAAAGGAAAAATTACACACAGTAGTGTTAATTTTCAGGAGAGACAGAGTGAAGGTTTTTTTGGAACTGCCTCTGAAGCAGTCTTGCTGTAATCCCTCTGTTAGAGGAAGATTTTTGTAACAGTTGGTTTTTTTAATGAATACAAGTTTTTTTTGTGTGTGTGAAACTATGTCATCCCAAAAACATTTTTAGTTTTCTTGTGTTAAGAAACAGAGCATTATTCTCTATTCGTTTTTGTTATGGAATTATCAGAAATTCCCAAGATTGTATCAGAGCCTGTCCAGGCTCTTTGAAGGTGTCAAAGAAGCTGAAAGGAGTATTTCTTGTTGCAGCAGCTTCTCTAACAGAGTGAAGACCGAGTCAAGAAAGAATCCAAGGTATTTCTCAAGTTAGTTTTTTGTGTTACTATTGAGGACAGTCAGTTATTTTAAATACGCAGTCAAGTATTTTGAAGCATAGTTAAGAGTGAAAGTATGGCTGGAGCCAGCACTAGCATAGGTATCTGTAATACTCAGCTCCCACAATTTAATGGAAAAAACTATGACTATTGGGCAATAACTATGAGAGATTTGCTTGCTTCCCAAGACTTATGGGAATTTGTTGAGGATGGTTTTGAAGAACCAACAATTGAAGATGAGTTTAATAATTTGACTCAGGTAGAGAAAGAACTGTTGAAGAGAAATAAGAAGAAGGATTCTAAAGCCCTATACTTTTTGTATCAAGCAGTGCATGAGAGTGTGTTTCTAATGATTGCAGCAGCCACGAGATCCAAAGAAGCATGGAAAACTCTCAAGATATCCTATCAAGGCATGGAGAAAGTGAAGACAACAAAACTACAGTTGTTGAGGAGAGATTTTGAGACTCTTTGCATGAAGGAGTGAGATAATATTGACTCATTCTTCACACATGTGATTGGTTTTGTCACACAGATAAGGTCTCATGAGAGATTCTTGAAGAAAGGAGGATTGTGGAGAAACTATTGAGGATCCTACCCTCAAGGTTCGATGTGATTGTCACCACCATAGAAGAGACAAAGGATCTCACAAACTTCTTAGTTGATGAACTACATGCATCACTGATGAAACATGAGCAGAGATTGAGTAGAAATGAAAAATAATCTCTAGATCATGCCTTTAAGACCCAGATGTTCTTTGGAAGAGGAAGAGGTCAAGCCAGAGGAAACAAGAGAGGAAGAGGCAGAAGCCAAAACAGAGGTGGAAGAAACAATCTAGCAAATGCTCAAGGAAGAGGCAGCAATCCAAATCAGAACCAAGGCCAAGGCAACAGCCAACAAAGTGGACAACATAATGCTCAAGGACAAAGGTATGATAAATCCATTGTCCAATGTCACTATTATAAAAAATATGGGCATTATGAAAATGAATGTAGGAAGAAGCAGCATGATATGAGTAACAGAACTAGTGCAAATTTCACTAGAGAAAATATCAGCCAAGGTAATTTGTTTTTAGCCTATAATATGACTGAAGCAAAGAGTGAAGATGTATGGTTTCTACACTCTGGTTGCAGTAACCATATGACAGGAAACATAGCCCTTTTTTCTATGTTTGATCAGAGTGTGAAGTCACAAGTCACACTAGGGACTGATAGTAAAGTTTCTGTTATGGGAAAATGAGAAGTAAATGTCTTAACAAAGAAAGGTGAAAATTAAACCATAGCAGATGTTTATTATGTTCCTGGAATGAAATGTAATCTCATAATTATTGGATAGCTTATTCAAAACGGGTACAATGTTTTCTTTGTGGATGATGTATGCACCATCATGGATAAAACACCCAGCAAACAATGTATTGCTGAAGTGAAGATGACAAGGAACAGGATGTTCCCTCTTAGAATGAAAGCAGATTTAAAAAATGGAGAAGAAATAGCAGCAGTGACACACGAGGCTTTCCAAAGTGAACCAAAAGATGAAAATTGGTTGTGGCACTTGAGATTTGGACATCTCAACTCTGGAGGTCTTAACTTGTTGAATAGAAAAGGAATGGTAAGAGGATTATCATTGATAGAGAAACCAGACAGCCTTTGTGAAGGTTGTATCTTGGGGAAACAACAGAGAGAAAGTTTTCCATCTGGGAAAGCATAAGGGCAAAAGCACCTTTAGAAATTGTCCACTCAGATTTATGTGGACCGATGCAAACTCCATCACTTGCAAGAAACCACTATATGCTAACATTTATTGATGACTTTTCTAGGAAAACTTGGGTTTATTTCCTAATGAACAAAAGTGAAGTGTTTGAAAGATTTTGCAATTTCAAAGCACTTGTAGAAAACCAAAGTGGGCTGCATATCAAAGTTCTAAGAACAGATAGAGGAATTGAGTATATCTCCAAAGAATTTCTACGTTTTTGTAGAGAAAATGTAATTCATAAGTAGTTTACCACTATGTACACTCCGCAGCAAAATGGAGTTGTCGAAAGGAAGAATAGGACAATCATGGATATGGCAAGGAGTATGTTAAAGGCAAAGCATTTGCCAAATGATTATTGGGCTGAAGCTGTACATTGTGCAGCATACATTTTGAATAGATGCCCTACAAAAGAAGTCATGAACAGAGTGCCGAAAGAAGCATGGAGTGGGACAAAGCAAGCAGTCACCCACATGAAAGTTTTTGGATGTGTGGCTGATGCACACATTCTATATCAACTAAGGAAGAAGTTGGACAACAAAGGGGAGAAATGTATTTTCATTGGATACAATGAAGAACCCAAAGCTTATAGGTTATATAACCCATCCAACAAGAAGCTTATTGTGAGTAGAGATGTTCAGTGCATTGAGGAGAAAGCTTGGGATGGAAGCATAGAGAAAAAAGTGAATGTTAAAAACTCTTTGTCTCATGATGAAGATGATGAGGAGATGGCTGAAATACATCCCCAAACAGCAGCACCAACACAAGGGCAGCAAGAGACACCCTTGAGGAGAAATGAAAGTGCTTCTCCAAGCACAGCACAAGGAGGAAATTCAAGTGCTTCTTCAAGCACTTGTACACCAAATGAAAGAGGTAAGAAGTTAATAAATTGAAGTGAAATTTATGAACAAGTGGCACCAAATGAAGGTATGAACTCTTTGTTTGCTTTATATTGTCATGTTGATGACCCTGTTCATTTCGAAGAAGCAATTAAGGATAGGAAACAGATAGAAGCTATGGATGAGGAGATCAATGCCATAGAAAGAAACAAAACATGAGATTTAGTTGAACTACCAAAAAGAAAAGAAGTCATTGGAGTTAAATGGGTCTACAAGACCAAGAATAATGCTAAAGGAAAAATAGAAAGACACAAGGCAAGACTTGTTGCCAAAGGATATAAGCAGCAGCATGGGACAGACTAGGAAGAAAGTTTTGCACCAGTTGCTAGAATGGAAACCGTGAGAGCAGTTCTGTCCATAGTAGCACAAAACAAGTGGAAAGTTTACCAAATGGACGTGAAGTCAACATTCCTAAATGGAATGTTAATGGAAGAGGTTTACATTGAACAACCTCTAGGCTATGAAAAGAAAGGCCAAGAGCACAAAGTGTGCAGATTGAAGAAAGCTCTTTATGGGGTGAAGCAAGCACCAAGAGCGTGGTATAGTAGGATAGATTCCTATCTACTGGAAAATGGATTTGGAAAGTGTGAGGGAGAACCCACTCTCTACATCAAAGAAAATGATGGTAAAATACTAATTGTTATGTTATACGTTGATGATGTTATTTTCACAGGTAATGGTGATTACCTTATTGAAAATTTCAAAACATTCATGAAAGAAGAATTTGAAATGACTGACATGGGTTTGCTGGGATACTTCTTAGGAATAGAAGTAGAACAAAATGGAAATGGGATTTTTATCTCACAAGCAAAATATGTTAATGAAGTGTTGGAAAGATTTAATATGCAGGAGAGAAAAGCAGCTATCACTCCCATAGCGATAGGATTAAAACTCAGCAAAGATGAAAACAACAAGGATTTTGATCCTAGTTTGTACAAGAGCATAGTTGGCAGCCTCATGTATTTGACTGCAACTAGGTCAGATATAATGCATGTCGTTAGTTTGATTTCCAGATTCATGGAGAGGCCAAAAGAGGCACATTGGCAGGCAACAAAAAGGATTATGAGGTATGTTAAAGGTAGTAAAAGGTTTGGCATTTAATATACTGCTTTAGAATGTTCAGATTTAATTGGATACACTAATAGTGATTGGGCTAGAAGTGTAGATGATCAGAAAAGCACATCCGGTTATGTTTTTCACATGCGTTCAGGAGCCATTTCATGGGCATCTAAAAAACAACCTATTGTAGTGTTGTCTATAACATAGGCAGAATATGTGGCAGCTACAGCAGCAGCGTGTCAAGCAATTTGGATGAGAAGAATGTTAAGGAGTTTATGCCAAGAGCAAGCAAAAGGAACTGTGATTTTTTGTGACAATAGCTCAGCTATTGCATTATCCAAGAATTTTGTGTTTCATAAGAGAACGAAACACATTGACACAAAGTTTCATTACATCAGGGAATTGGTAAACAATGGAGAAATTGTTTTAGAACACTGCAGAACTCAGGAGCAGGTTGTAGATATTCTGACCAAACCATTGGGGCAGAAAAGTTTTGAGTTTTTGAGGAAATGTCTGGGTATGACTGATAACCCAATAGTTGAAATTAAAGGGGAGTGTTGAAATATTACTTTCAATTGTAGCGCCGAAACCATCATGGGATTCCCCGCACCACTCTTACGGAATGGTGGTAATTCTCCAGGGGGCAACAAACACACTTATCGGCCGACACGTACCCTGAACAGTTTTTCAATAGAACATTTCCCCAGCGCGTAAAGTTCGGTAAAAGAGGCCGTGCGATTTTACCGACAACTATCCGATTAATCCCAAGGCTTGATGTACAACTGCCAAATAACTGTATTCATCAATAACGGAGAAGTTGAAGTTCCAGTGAGACCGATAAACATGAGGGATGTGTTTGGGAAAAAGCAGTTTTGGTACACTCCTCTGAATTGTTCGTACTAGTAAATGAATATGGATTCACTTTGCAAGGCCTGCACCATGGAGCTATTTATTACTTGATGTGAATTGGCATTATCATTGATGACCGGATTTTTCAGTGAAGTAATTAATGAAAATCTATTACAGTTGTTGAATGTAGGTGAAGATTTTTATTTTTATTGTTTTTAATTCACGGGAGTCGATTTCTACAGTACAAGTAAAATGTAATGTTATTTTTTTTTTGGTAGATGCAATGTAATATGCAGCAGCGCAAAAGTAAGAAGTAAAAGGAAAAATTACACACAACAGTGTTAATTTTTAGGAGAGACAGAGTGAAGTTTTTTTTGGAACTTCCTCTGAAGAAGCCTTGCTGTAATCCCTCTATTAGAGGAATATTTTTGTAACAGTTGGTTTTGTTAATGAATATAAGTTTTTTTGGTTTGTGTGAAACTCTGTCATCCTAGAAACATTTTTAGTTTTCCCGTGTTAAGAAACAAAGCATTATTCTCTGTTCATTTTTGTTTTGGAATTATCAGAAATTCCCAACACAGGCTATGGCATTGAATGGAATTGTGGTCAACACGACTTCACTCAAAGGAATCAATATTGTTTGTGAAAGAGCCACAGATGCTCCCAGATGCTCCCTATGTTGATGCACCGATGGCTGAGCTTTGGGTTGATGTGCTGAGTGCTATAGTGGGTGTAGGACTTACTCCTTGCTCACGGACTGACTATCTTAATATTTCCATTGGCGGGACTCTGTCTAATGCTGGAATAAGTGGGTAGGCGTATCTATTTGGTCCACAAATTAGCAATGTCTTGCAGCTAGAAATTGTTACAGGTTCTTACTAAATCAATCTCAAACCTCTGATTGCCATGTTAACCAATCTTGTTTTATTAAATGAGTTTTGGATCATCATCTATTAAATTTGATATAATTCAAATTAGTCTTTAGCCATGGACCCTATTAGATTTTCCACTTGATCATTAAAAATTTATTTCATTTCTTTACATTGAAAACGATAGATCTTTTCGCGAAGATGAAGGGTATAGAATTTATTTTCGCTCATTATTTTCATCTAAAAATTCAGCTGCTTTGACGTTATGTGGGATTACAGGTAAAGGCGAAATAATAACCGCTAGTGCCTAGAACCAGTCTGATATCTATTTTGGTGCACTTGGAGGATTAGGACAATTCGGAGTCATTACGAGAGCAAGAATCATTCTTGAGCGTGCTCCTCGAAGAGTAAGCAATGGCCGCTTTTCCCAGAATGGAAATCTCGGATCATTTTGCTTTTTTCACCTTTTTTATGTTTTGCATTTTCTATGATATGGCTTGTGCAGGTGAGATGGATTATGAATTACATTTTTCTTAAATTTATAAAGCTTTCATTTTTTTTCCAATTAAATAATTTCTCCCATTTCGAATTGAAGAATCTTATATCTATATGTGAATCAAGAATGTATGCATAGAAGGATTGTTTACAGTGCTAATCTAAAGTGATATGATATGGCTTGTGCAGGCGAGATGGATAAGATTGGTGTACTTGAATATAGAGGACTTCATTCACGACCAGGAGCTCCTCATTTCTCTGCCACCTGCCCAGAGATTCGATTTCATCGAAGTTCGCGTTGTGGTTAACGCGAATGACTCAGTAAATGGTTAGCCTTTCATACCTCTTCTGCCCAGTCAATCCTTCGATACCTCTCTCATTCCATCCACAACCGCCCCCCTATTGTACGTTGTCGAGGTTGCCCAATACTACGATCCTGGAGTGGACATCGATAAGGTTACTAAGTATTCCCTGATTCTCTAAGTTCATGACGTCTATTGCATACTATTGTTCAAGGCATATGTTAATTGCTTATCGTAATTGGCTGACGGCCTCCAGATAATCAAATCCCTATGTTCCAAACATTGGTTTTTTAACAGCTTACAATTCAGCGCCAACCATTCATACTTCGATTTTCTCTATCGTTTTCGCCCCACAGGGAGACAAAGCAGTGTCTCGTCTACGCCTCACGCGTGGCTCAATCTCTTCTTGCCTAAGAGCAAAATTGTGGAATTTGATTCCAAGATCTTTAAAAAGATACTCGCAAAAGGAGTGAATGGCTCTATCCTCATATATCCTGTGCATAGAAACTTGTAAGTATGGCACCACTATAATTGGGTGAATGAACAAGTTTTTATCTTAACTAATAATTTGCTTACACACCCAAGTTTTTTCTACATTGCAATGACGTCCAGGTGGGATTCTCGCACGTCTGTTGTTACTCCCGAGGAGGATATCTTCTACGATGTGTGCCTGCTCCGTTACAACAAACCTTATCCAGAGGGGCCTCCTCCGCAGCTCGTTCTGGATCAAAATAACGCAGTTATTGACTCTTGTAGAGCAAATGGTATCCTTGTGAAACAATATGTTGGTCTTCATAAAAATCAGGCAGAATGGGAGAGGCATTTTGGTAAACAGCGGTGGAAGCAATTTGTAAAGAGAAGGAGATTGTTCGATCCAAAGGGTATCCTGGCTCCAGGACAGAATATATTTCCCAGAATAGGTTAACCGGCTATTCAATATCCAACTCCTTTAAAGAATATATTGGAACATAGATGGAATTGCACTAGCTATTTAGCCGTTTCAGGAAATAATGAGGGTTAATATTGATCGGTCTCTAAACATTATATTGCAACATACATGGAATTGTTGTCCTTATGTTGCAGTCTGAAATCAATTCTTTATGCAATCAGTTCTTGCACTCCTTATATTGCCATATAGAGGCAACTAGTCTATACTACCTCCTAATTGCATTGTGCTGGCCTTGTGCGATATAATGCAAATTTATACAGATTATCTTAACTGCTATTTTTTAATGGCAGAAGAACCAAATGTTGTAGGTTAATATTTTAAATTACTTACATTATCAAGTATTTTTATCGTAATTGCATTGTGCAATATGATGCCAGTTTATACAGATCATCATAACCAATATTTTTTAATGCCACAAGATATCAGAAACTTGAAGACTCATGGAATGAGCTTGATCATTACATTACAAACATAGAAATTTATACACAAAGATATTCATAGATGTTACAAAAACCTTCCGACTGACATTTATGGTTCAACAACAATGGCAGACTACCACCGCTTGCTGTCGACTAATATTGATGACTCGCCGACTATCACCGTCATACGGTCAGGCATTATTAATGTTCTAACACCTTCCATTAATCACGATGACCTAAAATTTAACTTACCTACTGGTCTAAGTCTCAGCTAGGCTTACAACAAAACATTTCATTTTTGCCTTCTTATTAAAGGGTCCATGCTTGTTCCTTTTCCTTTGCTGGTGCAGTTTTATCTTCACCTTTCTGGGTTTCCTTATGAAATTCCTTTGCTCCTTGCTTACCTACTTATTGTCAACAACCTCTTCTGGATTGGGATGTAATGCAAGATCCCATACAAGGTAATCTAATTCATCTTCTCCCCACTTTCCATGAGGAGCCACCAAAATGCACTCATCCTCGAACATGAGTGGCCTCAAAACAACATCCATGGTAGTATCCTCCACAATCGTGGTCATCTTGAAAGCAGATCCAATAAAACTTCTAACAATTGGGTTATGAGAGAAGCAAGTTTTACTCTGAGTGCTTTCTTCAACAACATGATCCTCAACAACATGAGTGATTTCTTCAACAACATGATCATGACACTATTTGTCAATGAACTCAAAAATACTGCCAAACCTAAATGGGTTCCAGAGGAAATGATCATCGAAAGGATCATTGTCAAAAAAGTCTAAAAAAAGAGACATATCAGCTATCCTCCAATGGCGCTTACTGTTAACTCCAACTTACAGCACACAGCTTCCAACTTACAGCACATAATCGAGCCCTCCTTTACACGACTCACCAACACAGAGCTCACAGCTCTTTACCAGCACTCGACCTCGGCGTTCCACTAGTCTCCATAAGGTTGTAACCCTCAGCAGCTTCCACAAAGCCTTTACACAGTGATCACACCCTCAGCTTACCACAATAGACTCACCGCTCACTAGATCAAAACCGACTCTGTAACGTATAGGTCGCCACACCACGCATAGGTTGCCAGACCAACAGTTCGACTCCCCATAGACGCACAAAACATGACCTCTTCATGCCACAACTAAACGGGCCAAACTAGAGACACAACTCTTGCAGGAAGCCTATTTCATACAGGCTCCAATCGCTGGACGAAGCAGCTGCTATTCTCGTCTGGGTGGCACACAATCCACCACTTCACATATGGTGGATATAACAACAATTCTATGCGCCAAAAGAACCAACACACAACTCCAACTCAGAGGCTCCAAAGCTAGCCTCACACGCTCTTAAATTTTTCTCGCTGGAACTCGTAGTTCCCACAATAGAAACAACTAAACGCGCATCATTGCATGCATTCAAATATGGAACACCCAACAACTAAGCTTCCACGCACAAGGAGTAACAACTCTTCAAATAGAAGACTGAGCCCTCAGCTCTTCACTCCACCGAGCCCACTCAACTATGGCTCTTGTACGCAGAGGCAGATTTCCCTCACGTAGCCCTTCAAGCAAGCAACAGCTCCACAGGGCTTTGACAGGGGCGCGCCTTCCTCCTCATGGTTTACAAAACACTGCTCTTACACACAAACAGACCTCACCAGGTGGACTGCAAGTTCACAGCAGCACTACCGCCTCACCATTAAACTCAACACTCAACACAGCTCACCTAACTTGCACCACCGAGCTCACAACTCCAACAACTGAACACTGATATCTCCTTTCAAATGCTCTCTAACAGAGCTTCACCACACATTCGATGAACCTTTCACAACAACAACGGAGTCTCCACAGGTAATGGCAACTCCACGACTCTGCAATCTTCCACTCTTGGCAGCAACGCTGGCCGAGGTAGCAAGAGTTAAATTGCAACTTGCTGAGCCAACAACTGGCTGAGCACACAGCTCCACCACATATAGCCACACGCATAGCTCCCAACTCGATTTCTTGACCCGCTCTCACACGAAAGGTTTCAACACATCCTATCTGCAACACGACGATTTCTCAAACTCACGCACAGCGGGCTCTCACACTCACAAATACAAAACACTCCTCTTACTCAGAAAGGGAGCAGAAACATAGTCGGTCAGACTCGAACACAACAACGACTCGCACAGCCTCATGCCTACTCTGTGACCTCGCAACTCACCTGAGCTCTGATACCATATTAGAAACTTGAAGACTCATGGAATGGGCTGGATCATTACATTACAAACATAGAAATTTATACACAGATACAGCCATAGATGCTACAACAATCTGCCGAATGACATTTATGGTTCAAAAACAATGGCCGACTACCGTCGCTTGCCACTGACTAATATTGATGACTTGCTGACTATTGCCATCATACAGTCATGCATAATTAATGTTCTAACACAAGAACCAAACGTTGTAGGTTGATATTTTAAATTACTTACATTATTCGTATTTTTATTTTAGAGAAGCTTGAGGCTTAGTGGAGATGTACCAGTTTTTCTTTCAAAAGGATTTCAGTCACGATGGTATTTATTTATTTTATGGTAATAAATGATCTGACATTATAATGGTGGAACTGTAAAACATACATCACGTGACGAATCAGGTTTAATATTCATAGATCATGTGTTTAGCTAAAAAAAAATCACTTGGAAAATGTATATATATATATCCCAAGTGGGGAAAGGGAATGTAGAAAGGAGAAAAAAGGAAGAAATAACATGAGTAAAATAGGTAGGGAAAAATATGTTTAATATTTAATTGGTAATAAATTTAATGTAAATTTTTAATAAAATAGATAATAGAGTAAAATTAATTTTTTAATAATATTACTAAATAATTATATATAGAATAATAGATGAAGTAAACATTTTATGTATAGAGTTATAACTATAAGATAGAAGAATTTAGGATTTTGTGTCCATTTGTGGTAGGAATGATTTTGGATGTTGTAATTATGAGAGCAACAAAGCATGTAAATCATGGAAAATTTTAGGGGCTAATATTTGCAGGTGGGCTATTTTCCTATGATTTTTCAGAAAGAAAAATTAGCCATTTTCCATTTTTTTATAAAAATGTTTTGCCCAAATTTTACAATATAAAATTATTTTACCTTAAAAATTGCTAACAATACATAGAGAGTATATAAAAAATCATTATAAATTTGAACAATTTTACAACTACATCAATAAACATTGTATAGTTTGCATATTAGGCAGTAGTGATATTCACCAATGTTTTTAAACTTAAGATAATTTTCCATTCTTAAAAATTTCCCTCATGTAAATGGGGGTCTTATGAGAGAAACAAAGCATGTAAATGGAAGTATTCCTTCTTTCGTAGTGAGAAATAAGTAATACATTTCATTTTTTCATAGCATTTGAAGGAGAATGGTGATGTTATTCATATTCCTTCTAGGGTAGTAGTGTGTGACACTGCCTTGAAGGTCAATCCTAGATGTTCAGTGTTACCAATGACAATGGTATATTTTTTTAAGGTCATTCCTAGAGATGTATGAATAGTTAATGCCCAAGCCATTTTAAAAGGGGATTTTTTCTTGCTACTTTGTTGTATTGGTGAAATTGGTATATTGGTTGTGCTTCATCCCATGCAGGGCAAATGTATTTATCGAATGCCACAACAAAATATGTTAGTAAACTTGGAAGGCTATGTCCTGGTGCATATACAATTTGCATTCCTACTCTAAGAGCACCATTGACTAATGCTATGTGGAACCATAAATTGCAAGATAGCATAACTCGTTGACCTACACATAATAGTATTTTTTTTTTTTGTTGGTCATCATGTTGTTGGTGTGCTTATGAGCCATTTGTTAATTTTGCAATACATCGTGCAATTGGCATACATAAGGTTTCAAGCGTGGATTTATTATGGTTATCAACAACAATTTTTGGTGCAAAGAGCTGGATGAAGTTCTAATTCTTTGGTTCTCTTTTATGGACAAGAATTAGTTAGTCCTAGAGTGAAGGAGGTCCCAGTCATCTATTGTTGGTGTAGCATAATGAATGTTTGTCAACAACTAGTGGAAGCGAGCCTAGATGCCAAGAATTCCTTTTTATCGGAATACTATTTGCAAATTGATTATAATCATAAAGTTTGTCAATAAATTGCTCCTTGGAGTTGCACCTGCATAAAGAGGTTTTTCTATTATGGGTGGAAGTTGGCCCAAGTCCCCTACCAGAAATTTTGTGCATTGACTGAATGAGTTGTTGTTTCTTTATGGAAATGCCTCCTACAAATGATTGTCTGTTTGCTCAAACAATTTAGAGCCTGGGTAACTCATCTCATCGATTAGTATGTATTGAACATGTTTCATCTCTTCTTGGAACACTATAAGGGATTGCCCATTTAAAGGCTTCGAGTGAATCCTAAGCCCCTAATGTATAGTGGTTATATGCATGTTAAATGTTGTAACACCAATAGGGGAAAGAAGAAGTATTGGGCTATGGATAGATGTTGCTAGAGAAGATAGTGCCTCTTTGATGTAGCTTATCAAGTAGGATATTTCAGTGCTTGCAATGCCCTGGATGATCATCATTAATAGTTCTTTTGGTTCTCTTGTTTCTCAATGTTGTAGGATTATGTCCAATGCATGTTGTTGATCTGTAGATAATGTAATTTGAAAATAACACAGGGGATTGGTTTCTTGTAAGTCCTTCTTATCCCTTCAACTGTAGTTAATGAAGATTGGTGAAACATCCAATGTACATTTTGATATTTCTAGTTGATCCCATGAGTGGGATGTGTCGATTCCCTAGAGGCCTAGCATGTCAAGATAAGTATATTGGATATTCCCTATACGCACCCATCTTAATAAACATTTTCATTCATTTAACTCCATATATAATAGTATGTTAATATGGGTAGGTTCATCTTTTGATGCTTAGTCATGAAGATTGGGAACAAGTATGTGATTAACATGCCATGCATGGTAGTCATTTCTTATGCTCTCCTAATTATCCAAAATGTATTTTTCAAAAAGATCTCTTGTTAGGAGAATTAATTTTCTTTTAGTTGGAATCAATTAATTTCACACACTTAAATTGTCAACCAATATAGGTATTTATTTCAAGGTTATCATGCAAAATATATGCAGGTAGAAATTATTAACATATACTATTCAAAACTGAAATCTCTCTAAGATCATGACACACAATCAAAACTCAACTTGTTTTAACTCCTTAATCTCAGCAAATGGAAATCATCATTGTCAAACCCTTAAACACTCTAATCACTTTAAACATTGTTCTATGAGTAAAATCACTCTTTTAGAATAAACATGACTCAATCATTTAAGATCACACTTGTGGATATAGATATAGGAGTCCTCGAAATAATTTCAAAAAAATTGTTCCAATAAAACTTCACACAACCAATGAACTCACTGCAATCATCAATTCAACAATCCGTACAACATATAGTATTAGGAACATAAGACTCTATCTAATAATATATATAGCAAAACTCAAAAACTATAACAAAAAAATAATTAATAACACACAACTGAGAAATGGATAGATCCAAGACCTATGATGTTACACAAATAACAAAGATCAACTATTTTGCAAACCAAACGGTCAATAATTGCAACAAATTAATAGAAGTATGTAGGAATGACAATTAAACAATATTAAACATAACTACGAGGAAATAAAACATACCGCTACACTACCTTATTAATAGAATTATCCTTACTTAAGAGGAGGGTCCTTCCTCTTTTATAGGGATCTAGTAACTTACAACTCATGTGCTAATAAAATAGAATATAGTTGAACCACAAACCCATGAAAGTTTGTATTAATATTAAAGAGTTACATATGCATAGATTCTCCAAAAATACAATTTTGCCACCCCCACATGAGGCAGAGGGATTCTCCTTTAATAGGTTTACATTATTTCTATTCTAAAACCAAAATTAGCCATGAGAATATTTTGATTCTCAAGCTATCCAAGTTGAGAGTCTCGTACAAAAAATTACAATGAGTTTGATAAGAATAAAGAGAGTGTTTTAACAATGTCTTCAATTAGTGAGAAGTCAACAATGAAGAATCATAACATTCAAGTCAAGTTTGCTTTATTGTCAAAACATAGTTGTCTTTTTTGGCACAATGGTCTAGGTTGACTATGACCAAGTAGTAGTTTCCAAGTTAACTCCCAATTACATCATCAAGGGAACATTGTAATATGGAACATCAAAATAACAACACTAGTAGAACTTATTCTAGAATATCAATAATAAAAAACTTAGAGAAACATCATTTCATGTAACCAAAAACACTCCAATGAGTCAATCCCTCCTGAAATGACTCCCTTGTTAATTTTATTAATAAATTTTCCCAAAACAATCAACCTCTCATTAAACACAAGCAAAAATGTATGAAGTAAATCGACATGAAAGAGTAGCATGCATTAGTCAAAATGGTGATAGGTGGAGTAACAGAATATGATTATAAGGTTGAAAATGGTTGAAAAGGTGGGAAAATTATGGTAAAATGGATGTCAATTCCAAGACCCAACATATCCCCCCAACTAAAGCAACTGCATGTCCACATGCAGACCCTTCAATCATCCCTCAACGCATGTTGTGAGTGTAGCTCAAAGACTTGTAAGATGTTGTTGTGTCTTCTATAAAAGCTTTATAGCCTTGAAAAATGATCAAATCCAACCATTGCATTTCTTCATCTGGTGGCTTTAGTTGAAAGTATTGTTGATACTTCAATGAAGGAAGCCAAATTAATAGGAATTTAAACTTTAGCCTAAGCAATATTGGGCCCACACCACCTGATATAGTCATCATAATTTGGGATTCTAGAAAGAGCGTGGATGAAATTGGAAAGCAATATGGATCCTCATTTCTCAACTTCTTATTCTTAGAATTTAAATAATAGAGCAATGAAACACACAAAATATTATGCAACAAAAACATAGAAAATAATAAAAAAAGAGAGACAAATATACATGGTTCACCCAATTTGGGCTACGTCCATGGAGAAATGACCATTCCTTCCTTTTATATTATCCAAAAAACTGAAGGGATACAACCTACAACAAATTTGTTGTAACTTCCTCTCCGATCTCACACATTCTCCTCTCTCTTTTTGACATAGAATAATACCTAGTTGCAATAGAATTCCCTCACATAAATTGACGGTTTCCTTTTAGGGAACAAAAACCCTAAATTAAAACAATTTCTACCATCATATCTTCCACCTAATGAATGGTCCAGATTTACTATGAAATTAAAATATTTTACAAGGAAAATTTTATCTAAATTTTTCCTCAGGGTTGTCGCCCCTAAACCCGTACCAGGGAGTGGAAACAGTAGTAGGGTGACAAGCCCCCAACATCCCTAGTCAAGGATTAGGATCGAAGCGTATCTAAAATAAGACTTGTGAAGTGTTGGGTATGTGTTATATTATTTACACGACTGGCCCCGAAATAAATTTTATGGGGTCCATGGTAGTGCCCCAAAATAAATTTTATCGGTGGTTTTGTGCATGGTTTTTGGCATGATGGTTCTCTGCCCATGGTATATTTTAGATGTGGTCAAGCGAACTACAATTATGTTGTAATCCAGGGTTAGTGGATTGGGGGTTATGAATTCTTCAACGTGTATATATATCTATTGTAACATTGAAAAAAAAATGAAAAATTAATCTGGTAGTCCCGGTTATGGGATCTAGGGGAAAAATCTATGTGTCTTTTTTTATATTCTTGCTTTTATATTTTTCTATTTTAAGAATTTATTTGCAAGTAATTTATGTACGGGGTTAAAACATACGTTTGGTATTAGAGCAGTTTCAGCTTTTAGGGGGTGCCTTTTCTACTAAGGGGTTTTGCTCATGCATGTGGTAGACCTTGTTAAATGGGAGATCTACGGGATTGATTCTTGCGATGTCAAGATGGAAAACAATGGAAAGATAAATATCAAGAAATTTAATGGTAATAATTTTGAGCTATGGAAGCTCAAAATGGTGGATCTTTTGGTGGATTGAGATTAGTGGATTCTTCTAGATCCATTCACGACACCAATAGGAATGTCAACAAAAGACTAGAAAATCTATATTGGAAGGTGAAAAGCACAATACGATAGTGTGTCTCAGATTTAGTATTGTTGAATGTATCATGGGAAGCTACTGAATGAAGCCCTTGTGGGAAAGGTTAGGGACTTTGCACCAATCCAAGTCTCTCATAAACAAAATGTTCTTGCAAAAAAAGCTATATAACCTGAGGATAAAAGATGGAGAGTCAGTGATAGAGCATATCAACACCATTAATACTGTGGTAAGTCCATTTTTTCCTGTTGATATTAAAAAATTAGATGAGGATATTGCATCAGTTTGTCATATTGTTTACCGGATTTGTGTGATAGTTTGGTTGTTGATATAGATAGAAATACAACTACCTTAAAGTTTGATGAAGTAGTCTCATTCTTGTTGTCATAAGAGATGAGATGAAAAAATATGGAGAGCTAGAATGGAGATGCCTTGTTTATAAGAGGATGGTCCTAGAACAGAAACATAAATAATTTCTCAAGTGGGAGATCTAAATCTAGAGGGATATCTAAATATCCAGGGAAAGTTGTAAATGTATGCTAGAAATGTGGAAATGAAGGGCACTAGAAAAAGGATTGTAAATCTAAAACTCCTGAAAAGAGAAAGGGTTCTGAGGATGCTCCTTTTGTAGAGGAAAAATGTTGTGCAACCAACTGACAAAATAGAAGAAAACATAAATCAACGAATTCAAAATCACCCTCTTCAAGGGGGAAACCTCCTTTACATTACACAAATGAACAATTCTTGGATGATACAAATGACAAGACCTCATTTCTATATATAGGAGTCTAGGGAGTTCCAATACAATCAGCGCCTACATAATTATAAAATTGTAGGGGCACAACAATAACAATAGTGGGCTTCTATGTGGCACAATAATAACAACATGGGGACTACATGGGCAGAATAATAAAATAAGTGGGTTGCACTAATAACAATAAGGGGTTAAACTAATAAAAATAAGGGGTTACACTAGTAGCATAGTGACCTAACATGCCCCTCTCCTTGAAAAATTGTTGTCCTGAATGCTTGAATTGTTCTATATGATTCTGTATAAAATTCTCATCTCCCCATGTGGAACCTTCAACAAGTAAGTTCTTCCACTTGATGAGATGCTCTAAAATTGATCGATTTCGTAGCTATCGATTTCTTGTTTCTGTGACTGCTTCAGGTTCCAATATAATTTTTCCTTGCTCACCAAGTTCTAGAAATATTGTTTGAACTGGGATCTTCTCACCTATAACCTTCTTTAAGCATGAAACATGGAAAACTAGGTGCACTCGAGAAGATGCCAAAAGCTCCAATTTGTATGCCATAGTACCAATATTTCGTAGCACCTTGTAACAACCATAATTCTTTGGTGATAATTTATTATCCTTCTTAGCTTGCTTGAGGGACATTTGTTTGTAAGTTTGTAGTCGTAGAACTACCCAGTCCCTACATCAACAATTCTTTCGTTGTGATGTTGATCTCCCTATTGTTTCATTCTATTTTGCGCCAAAGTGCAGTTATCTTTTAAGAGTTTGAGAACTTATTGTTGATGCTCGATGTGATCTTCCATTGCTTGAACGTTAGAGTTTTCTTTTAAATATGATTTTATGGACAGTGGATGATATCCGTAAAGCACCATAAATGGGGTCATTGTTGCACTATGGAAGGAAGTGTTCTACCACCATTCAACTAGAGGCAACCACGTGACCCATTGTGTCTATTTATCGTATACAAAGTAATGAATATATCCTTCCAAATTTTTTTTCACTATCTCAGTTTGACCATCAGTTTGAGGATGATAAGATGAGATATGAGATAACTGAGTACCCAGACAAGAAAATAATTATGTCCAAAAATCTCCAGTGAAAATGGGATCTCTGTCGCTTACAATATTCCTGCATTGGCTAGAAATCTAATTTCTGTGAGCAAGATGGATGATGCGGGTCTAAAAACAGTGTTCAAGAATTATACCAATAAGATGGTTCGAGGAAAACTTGTATTGATGTGGCAAGTATGGATTGGAACTCTGTAGAAGCTTTTAGGAAGCACTTTTATTGATGGGTGCAACATTTATGTGGTTGTTAAAAGTGGAGGAGAAAATCTAGTGGTCTCTCGAGAAAATACCATGTTATGGCATCAAATGTTTGGACATATTGGAGAGAAGGGCCTTCAAATACTACATGGTAATTGTATGGTAGAAGTTATGTCTAAGTTCTCTCTAGTTTTCAAATTCTATGAACATTGCGTATATGGGAAGTAGAATCAGGTGAGTTTCCCCTCAGGTGCTAAGAGGGTGAAAGGGATATTAGAGCTTGTAAACAGTGATGTTTCCAGACTTGTTTCAGTTCCATCACTAGGTAAGTCTGTGTACTATGTCTCATTTATAGATGAATTCTCAAGGAATACATGGATATATTTCCTCAGGAAGAAATATGAAGTCTTTAACAGGTTTAAAGAATTTAAGACTCTCGTGGAAAATTAGATAGAGAAGAAGATCAAGGTATTGAGGACAGATAATGGTAGAGATGTTTGCAAGAAGGAATTTGAAGTGTTTTGTAAGAAGTGTGGCATAGAACAACGTATGACTACTCCATACAAGCCTAAACAAAATGAAGTTGCAGAAAGAATGAAAAAGATGTTGATGGAAAAGGAAAGTAGCATGGTGGGTGGTGCCGACTTAGGACTTGAGTTCTAGGAAGAGGCAGTGGATACTGCATGTTTCTTATTTAATAGATCACCTTCATTAGTGTTGGAGGATAAGAATCCACATTAAGTATGGACTGGTAAGAAACCCTCTCTTTCAAATTTCAAGGTATTTGACTATGACTCACATGTACATGTTCCAAAGGAGAAAAGAACCAAGTTAGATAATAATTTGGAGGTTCATATTTTTTGGGTATAAGGATGGTTTAAAAGGTTATAAGCTTTGGAAGACATAAATAAGGAAAGTTGTGTAGAACCCTAATGTGGTGTTTAGATAGTTGAAGAATGTAATTAAACATGAAGTGCTACCAAAGGAACCTGAAAAGATAGAGTTTGAACTAAAGGAGGAAGAATCATACTCTACAATAGAATAAGAATTAGAATAGTAAGAGACAAAAACTCAAGTCTTGAGAGGATGAATTCGAGAGGGAAGGAAACCAAAGAGGTATAATCCATCTACTTTCTATTCAAATTTTCCTTTAGCTATTACTGATGATGATGCTAGAACTGTTAGGGAGGTAGTGCATTCACAGGATGTAAAACTATGGAAAGTAGCCATGGTTGAAGAAATGACATCTTTGGGTAAAAATGAGGCTTGGGATCTAGTGGAGTTTCTAACTGGAAGGAAACCCATTGCCAGTAAATGGGTGTTTAAGAAGAAGATAAATGCAAAAGGAAAGGCTAAGAAATAAAAAGCTGGATTGGTAGTAAAAGGTTATTCCCAGGTGTCAGGAATTGATTTTGGTGATATCTTTTCTCTTATTGCAATTTTAGCTTCTATTAGATTACTTTTATATGTTCCTACTTCTTTTGATTTTGAAGTAGAACAAATGGATGTGAAGAGAACATTTCTTCATGCGGATCTAGAAGAAGAGATCTACATGAAGCATTTTTAGTGAATGGTAAGAAAGATTTGGAATGTAAGTTAAAAGTCTCTTTATGGTTTAAAACAATCACCAAGGATTTGGTATGAAAAAATTGATACATATATATGGGGACCTGGATTCACCAGGGGAAAAGTGGATTAATGTATCTATTTTAAATTAGTTGGTGACCCTGTTATTTATTTGGTCTTTTATGTGGATGATATGTTGTTGATTGGAAATGACAAAGAAAGTATCTAGGATTTGAAGATCCAATTGTCCTCTAAATTCGACATGAAGCATATTGGTTTTGAAAACTATATTTTGGGCATGGAAATTAAACGAGATTGGGAAAAGAGGAAGCTTTGGCTAAACTAGAGAAAGTATGTTGACATAATATTACAAAGGTTTAATATGTAGGATAGTAAATCGGTGAAGGTTCCTATTCTTGTAGGTGTAAATTTATCTAATGAATGGTGTCTAAAGAAAAAAAGAAGAGGAAGAGGACATGTCTCGTTTTCAATATGCAAGTGTAGTTGATAGCATGATGTATGTAATGGTTTTCATTAGATTAGACATTACACATGTAATGGGAGTATTCATAGGGTTTATATCAAAACCATAGAACAGGCATTAGATAATAGTGAAACGAGTTTTCATGTATTTGTGTGGCACTAGAAATTATGGTTTGTGCTACCAAGGAAGATAGGGATTGGAAAATGTTTTGTACATTTATGGCTTTTCTAATGTATACTAGGCTAGAGATTTGGATCGAAGAAGATCTACAAGTGGGTATGTGTGTAAACTATTTGGAGGAGGAATTTGTTGGCTGAGAAAGAGATAGTATGTAGTGGCACTTTCAACTATAGAGGTTGAATACATGAAAACTACTCATGCAAGAAACGAAGCAATTTGGTTGTAGATTTTGTGTTCAAGTATGGGGTTGGTACAACAAGCTATAAGGATAGACTGTGACAACCAAAGTGAAATTTCCTTGGCAAAGAACCCTGATTATCATTCAAAGAAAAAACATATTGATATTTAGTATCACTTTGTGAGGGATATGATTCAAGACAAAAATGTGTTGCTAGTAAATGTGGACACTTTGAAGAGTGTTGCAGATGCATGGACGAAGTCTGTGAGAAATAAGAAGTTTTCTTGGTGTAGAGAAAAAATGGGCATCGTAGCATTGGATCAATGACTATTCACCCTTGCAGCACCCTCTGTCGAAAGAAAACAACAAGAGGGAGAATTTTGGGTATGTGTTATATTCTTTCCATGACTAGCCCCATAATAAATTTTATTGGGTCCTCAGTAGTGGCCCAGAATTTGTTTTCTGGGCAGTTTTGTGTGTGGATTTCGCGCATGGTTTTGGCTATGATGGTCTTCTTCCCATAATATTTTCTTGATTTGGTCAAGGGACGTATGGTTATGTTATAATCTAGGGTTAATGGATTGGGGTTTATGAATTCTTCGGCATGCACGTGTGTGTGTGTGTGTGTGTGTGTATTTATATTGTAACATTGAAAGCTCCAATCCTAGCTCCACATGAAATAAATGGAACTTGCAAAGAATGACTAAAACAAGTAAAGGAAATACAATATCCATATAACATAATCCAATATCTCTATTCAATGAGTCAACATGGAATTTAAATACAAGAGCATAATCATAACAGAAGTATAGGAAGAAAAGATGCTTTTTGTATTAAAAACATTCACATTCAACCCTAATGTAAATTGATGATGATTCCATAAGCTCAAAGCGGTAGCATGAGGGCACTAGCAATCTACAAAAGCCAAGCCAAACTCCATGGGAGGCAGTAAATATATAGGGTAAACATGGTAGTTTAGGATCTACCAAATTACCAATCTAGGTTTGAGATCCACATATGAGGGGAGGATGAGATCAAGGGATAAGAAATAAGGTATCCAAGATAAGATGAAATAAGAATTCGAGATCTCTATCTGATGGTAAATGGTCAAAACCACCTTGGAACCTTCTGGAAAAAGGAGCTTCAAAAATATTTTTAAATTTTCCCGAATTTCTAGAATCAGTGTACTTGCAGAATGGAGAAACATGCGTTGATCAGTGACAGTTCTCAGGTATGAAAATTACACGCAACGATGGTGGATGAGAACACAACATGTTCTAGTCCTAAACATATGTTTTTAATGAGATAGACCCAAAAAGTCATAATTTTTGGAGAAATAATGCTCAGGGCTTTGCAAAGGGATTAAGAAAAAATGTTCATAGATGTTGATTGAGTCGATTTTTAGGCCTTTTGGGCTGATGTGACAAAATGGCCTATAACATTGAGGATCTCAACATTGTTGAGGAGGAAGGAGAAATCACTTCTAGAAATATTTCTCCCTCTTCTGAACATGGGGCCTTCACTCAATGAACCTCTAACATAACACGTGCGTTCATTGCATATTAAACAATACGCTTAATTTTACTACGTATTGGAAAATACCTCTAAAAATCACATTATTTAACCCCCTACCGATATGAACCCAATACACCTTCCCAACTTAAAAAACCCTTACTTTCACTAGATATTGTACGTATCCATTTTTTCGTTAACATGTTTTATACCCCTTTATATATTTTCATTAACTTTGAGCTTCATTTTTTAAAACTGCCAATATAAAAACCCTTTACCCCCTATTATATGCTCAATATATTATATTATTTTTTCCTCAATTAATATCCCCCAATATGAATGCACGTGGTATGGTATTGCTCCCCCATTGAAGCCCTCATGCTTCTAAAAATGAAACTAAACTCTCTTTCGATTAGCCAAAAGAAGGTGCCCCCCATCTTGATCGTCATATTAATGGGGTAGTTGATGTTGACAATCCCTTCGATGAGGAGGAATTTCACTCCCTTGGATCAACTCGGACAATTCCTTTACTAAAAATATTAGCCGATGAAAAATAAATATGTAGAAGGAAATGGATCAATACTACATTCATAAAAATATAGGAAGAAAAAATAATAGAAAGGTTTAAATTGAGAAAGTTGAGAAGGAAAAAGAGTTGGGAAGGCGAATTATTGTAGATAGACACATCATAAATAACAATATTACAAGGAAAGGAGGAAACTCAAGCCCTAGCAATGGGGCAACAAAATCCAATTTTTAATGATGAAGTTAATCATCTGGGATTGCAGAAGGTTGGGGAGAGAAAAAAAGTGTCTAAAGTTAAATCATTAGTCCATAAAAAAAACCACCACGTTCTTGCGCTCTAGGAGACTAAAATGGGTGATCATGAAATTTCAAAATTACAATATAAGCTTTGGAACAAATGTAGGTGTTCAAGAGGAAGTTCAAGGGGAGTTTGAAGAGGGCTTTGTACTTCCTGGGATTCTAGTTCTCTAAAATGTTTTCCTTATCACTCTTCCCTTTGTTGGCTAGCAGTGAGGTTCTTACACGTCCCTCCCTAAAATTTATTTTCTATTATCAATTTGTACATTCCTATACATGTTTTAGAAGTAATAGAATGTTGGACCTCTATTTTGGATTTGGGAGAAATAAAATTAGGTTCGTATTGTATTATAACAGGTGATTTCAACACAACTATGCATCCCTAGGAAAAAAGCAACCCTCTATAGTCATAAATCAGTTCTAAGAAATCATGGAGGATCTAATCAGAAAATTAAGTCTTCTATAAATTAGTACCTCCTCCAAAACATTCACTTAGAAATATAAAATATTGGACCTAGGTCATATTATTGCTTGACTAGATCAATTTTTGGTTTCATACTCACTTCTCATTCAACCAAAAACCTTTTCATCTATTCCATCAAAATATTTCCATGGTGTTATAGACATTTCTGGGAACTGCAACCCCAATCATAAATGTACATAAACCAAGGGATCTTAAGTCCTTAAAAGTGTTGTTCCAACCCCTAAAAGGACAAGGTCAACTGATTACATCATCTCCCAAAAGTTCTCCATGAAAAGCTACTCAGAACGGGTCAAAACTGGACCATCTCACCTCCTCCATGGTCAAAGTGTGATGCATCCCACCTAATGCACACGGGAGGTGTGAAGAATTATGAAAATCCCTTCTATGGGGTGTGATGGACGAGAATAGACAAGTGGCGGAGACAGTTTGCGAGGTGGATGATCATGGAATCTTTCAGAAACTTCTCCTGTGAAACTTGCCTCTCAGAATCGCCCAAGGATGAGTAAGAGATCAATGAGATCCCCAAGTGGAATCAAGAACTATCAGAGAGAAGACACTAATCAATAACCCAGAGCTAACTCACACCTCTGAAAATATCTATATATAGATCTCTCATCCCAGAGATCCATAGGTTGGAGGCTGGAATTTTGTATCTTGTAAGGAAGTGCTGCTGGTTTCTCGGTGCAACATCATAGTGTTGGATGATCTAAGCTTTTCATAAGGTGAAGAAGGGTTTTCTTGCTGAGAGGATGATACTGGGTCAGAAAATTTGGTTGTAATCCTCTTTGCTATTATTGATTATTAATAAAGTTATTCAAGTTTTCCTCCACATTCTTGTATGATTGATGATATATGTATTTGTGTGGTCAATATATATCTGGTCCTATATTGCTTATGATAATAGAACTATGTTCTTGGATAGTGTTATGCTGCTTTGGTTCTCCAGGTGCTCTTTGAAGCTGGTTCTATAGGTTCTCTTTGAAGTTGGGTAGACGAGGAAGCAAGTGGTAAAGGTCTATCAGAAGGGAGAGGAATCAAGCAAGGAACCAAGCGCAAGACAGAGGTTGGTCTCCTTTATCCCCCTCTTATCTATTTCTCATAAAGGAAAACGAAAGTAGTTTTAGTGTTTCTAAGGTAGCTACCAGCCTTAGTGGGACTAACAGCTCTGCATAGACACTAGATTTCCCGATAACAAAATGGCGACCATACTGGGGACAAGAAGAAAAGGAAAGGGAGAAAAAAGAAGCACGATGAGTCATCTCCTGAAAAAACTTCTGCAAACCCTTCTGGGAAAAGGAAACCCCCTAGGGGGTGTCAGATATGCGATGAGGATCATCGGACCAGAGATTGTCCACATAAAGCTGAAGTTAAGAAACTCTTTAAGAGTTCAAAAACCTCAGCAGTATTGACTGATCCATTTCCAAACCCGGGAACCAAACTGGTTGCTAATAAAAATGCTTCCCGATCCCAAGTGCTTATGTTGTCTATCTCAAAGCAGCAAAATGATTCTTTGACAAGGAATAAAGATTACGGGAATCCATAGCTGTCGAATAACAAGGCTAATGAACAACCTAGTAGTTCGACAACAACTTTGACCGAAGTTGTGCCACCCATCATCCCTGAGCCAATGATAAATCCGCCAAAGGGAGTAGTACACAAATCGACATATAATCCTCATGACAAAGTAGCACAGAATTATAATATAGTAGAGGACTTGCCCCAATCGTCGTCCGCTATGTCGACACTCGAGGTACAGCAAAATTGCCCCTCCCAAAAGCATGATCTATTATCAGTAATAGGTGGGATTGACCCAATGGATTCCAATCTTGTATCCTTTAATCATAAAGGATATGACCTTTAGTTACCAACTCAACTAGCTTTCCTTATTCAAGTGAAAGCCCTCAACAAAACTATTCATCAAACAATTATTGATGAGGGGGCATCTACATGTATTATGTCGATGAGTTGCCGCAAAAATTTAGGCTCACCACCCTTGTCGAGATCATCAACGACGTTAAAAGAATTTGATGGATGATCATACACTCCATACGGGATTTTAGGTAACTTGTGAGTTGAACTGGGGGGGAAAATAGTAGAAATTGATGTTGAGGTTATCGATGGAAACCTCGATTACAACATCCTATTGGGAAGGCCCTGGATTTATGCTATGGCTGCAGTTGTGTCGACATACTTCAGAAAGTTTGCATTTCCCTTTCAAGGAGGAATTACAATCGTCGACCAACAAACATTTCTTCGCAGTAGTTCACAAGTTACGGGAAGCATTCCAATCATCCATGGAAGAAATCATTCGCTTCAAAATATCATAGTAGGCCTCCTAAAAGACCCTGCCTTAATGGGTGCTTTTGCCCTACCGCCTCCGAGTAATCTGGCGGAAGTGGCCACAGTGGAAAGCTACAATATGAAATCTTCTATATCTAATGGATTCGGAAGATTCCTGAACATTTTGACGGCATGGATCATCGCCATTTTAGAAATATTGTAGCAATCAATTTTCTTGGCTTGGGGGGCAAACCCAAATCAACTCTCATTGAGTGTTTGGATAGATAGGTCTAAGGAATATGGTACCTCTTCAGATCCTTGGTCGCCTATACGTTCTACAGACAAAGGAATCATTCAGTCAATGATGATAGGAGAGGTACCATGGGAAAATCACCACCATCGTTCCTATCTTCCAGATTACCACGAAGATTATTCCAGCAACCTTAATCATCCTTCAGTTTTTGATTTTCTATCAAATACTGTAAATACGGTGGATACCGAGGATGGTTCTTATCTCATGTCGACCTCTTTAAAAAATGAAACAAGGAGTCATGAGGTTAGTTCTTTTACTGTGCCAACCTCATTAAAAAATGAAACAACTCCCTTTCCAAATTGAGTCTTTGATTACGATCTCGTAAAATCAAAGTCGAGTCTTTCGAAGATCTCGAAGGAAAACCTTCATTCTAATCACCGAGATGAATGCAATGAAGCATGGGGGGCATGCGTCTCGATTTACGTTATTATGTTGGGGGCATGCAAACTTATCATGAGCAGTGTTACCGTAGGGTTCAAGCTCATCAAAAAATAAACCTGCCACGAGCACTGTTACCGGAGGGTTAAAGCTCATTAGAAAATAAACCCACCTCGAGCAGTTTTTATGTGGAGTTCAAGCTTGTTCAAAAATAAACATAAGCAATGAACAAATGTTTCCCCCAGAGTTTAAGCTCATTTATTAAAAAATGAACCAATTTCCGGTAAATAACCATCGTGAATGCATTATCATCAGCCTTTGAAGCCTTGGTCGTGTTCTCATCATCACCTCCACTCTGTATTGGCCGATCATTCACCTCCATTTGATTGTTTACCCTTTTTGAGGAACAGATGAGAAGAGTGATCTTGTTAACCATCCTTGTGACATTTCCGTGATTGGAAAATTCCAAACCTTACCTGGAATTAGCTGCTACCTGAATTTATCACTCGTTCCTCGAAAAATGAGTCTCCTTTAAGCTCTTTTCATCTTACTCGTAAAATATGAAAAGATTGTCGAGAAATTGGCCTCTCCAGCTCGTTAAAGTGACCAGAAGTGCTATCCATCCTTTAGATTTTAATCTTTTTGGACCTGAGGGATTATTACACAAAAAGATCAAGCGCTTGTTTTGTTCGGCTCGTTAAAAGTACCGAAAATTTATCACTTTTGTATTGTTTTATACTTTTTTGGACTCAAGGGATTATATGACGAAAAAGGATTATTGGAGTTTTCTTTACGTCCCTTTTTCAGACTCTCTAAAATTGAAAAGGACCGAGTTATCCTTGTCGTTAAACTCGTTAAAACCAAATAGCGACAAACTTCTCCATACAAACAAGAACGAGTTTCACTATCGCTAGGCTTGTTAAAACATAGCGATGGGTTTGCCCGAAGGGAAAATTATAGAACAAGCATATGTTATCCTCCTCAAGCTTGACAAAAATAAAGAGATACTGGTTAGCAATGACTGGGGAAAAATTGGCAAGAAAACTTGAAGAAACTTTATTAGTAGCAAGTCACTCTTGAACATGACACTTTCACTCCGCATCCGAGTCGGGTTGGGTTGTTCCATTCACTGGTCATATCACCATTGGTCCATCACACCATCCATATTTGGGGTTAACGCTACCAATCCATCATGTCAGTGTCACCGATATGTTCAAGAGAAGTCGCTCAGAGAATTCACCTGTGTCTCATCCACTGCAATACATTTACGCTCCATTCTTTCATGACCGCCACCCTGAACCTTATATCACCAGATCGTTTTCACCCGCATTAAAATCATTTGCTCCGTTCCGTGTCATTGATGTGGGATTCACTAAGGCCCTCCTATGACAGATCGCTTCTTGTCGACATCAGCTCATTATCCAAGAAGTCGATCTAGGAACAACCCTTTCAGTACTTTGAAACTTGCATGCCTCAATGGCAAGTTTCTCACTTCCGGCGATAGGTTTACATCAATGGCCTTCGACCGAAATATTTTGCTTGGTGTTCAACGCCAAGTTCCTTATTCACACCATCTGAATTGTACTGTAGTACCTTGACAGTCATCATTATTATTGGTGATTCCTCTCGTGCCTGTTAACAACTTACATCATTGGCTGGTAATCAGGCGATGTCTTTCCATGTTCGACTCCAGAACATCTCTCACATGGATTGACTTGTACTTTGAGTGAAGATCGAACGAGATTGAAGACCCCAGATCTAGTTTCATCCATCTGGGTTGCGATATATATTCAAAAAAATAAAGACATCAAATGTACATCATTACTACACAGATAATCATCCAATCCAAGGGATAATGGCTCTACCAGAATCATCAGTCTGCACTCAGACGATTGTCTGTCTTATGTACATGAAAATGAATTTATAAAGTTGAGCATGGGAATGCACGCCTCAGTTAGATCATGAAAATATTATGAAGATAATGTATTGTATTGTATCTTATTACAGGTCACCTTCCAGCTTGAAAAAACTTCGGATCCTCATGATAAAGCATTTCACCCGACATCAAAAGATTAACGACCTCATGCTTTAGGGGGCAACTGTTATAGACATTTTTGGGCACTGCAACCCCAATCATAAATGTCCATAAACCAAGGGATCTTAAGTCCTTAAAAGTTTTGTCCCAACCGTTAAAAGAACAAGGTCAGCTGATTACATCATCGCCCAGAAGTTCTCCATGAAGAACTACTGAGAACTAGTCAAAATTGCACCATCTCACCTGCTCCATGGTCAAAGTGTGATGCATCCAACCTAGCGCACACGGGAGGTGAAATGCATACTGAAAAGCCCTTCTATGGGGTGCGATGGATGACAATGGACAAGTGGTGGAGATAGTTTGCGAGGTGGATGATGATGGAATCTTCCAGAAACTTCTTCTGTGACACTTGCCTCTTAGAATCGCCCAAGGATGAGTAAAAGATCAATGAGATCTCCAAGTGGAATCAAGAACTATCAGAGAGAAGACATTATTCAAACACCCAGAGCTGACTCACACCTCTGCAAATATCTATATATAGATCTCTCATCCCAGAGATCCAGAGGTTGGAGGATGGAATTTTGTATCTTGTAAGGAAGTGTTGGTGGTTTCTTGGTGTAACATCATAGTGTTGGGTGATCTAAGCTTTTCATGAGGTGAAGAAGGGCTTTCTTGCTGAGAGGATGATGTTGGGTTAGAACAATTGGTTGTAATCCTCCTTGCTATTCTTGATTATTAATAAATCTATTCAAGTTTTCCTCCACATTCTTGTATGATTGATGATATATGCATTTGTGTGGTCAATATATATCTAGTCCTATATTGCTTATGATAATAGAACTATGTTCTTGCATAGTGTTATGCTGCTTTGGTTCTCCAGGTGCTCTTTGAAGCTGGTTAGATGAGGAAGTGAGTGGAAAAGATCTATCAGAAGGGAGAGGAATCAAGCAAGGATCCAAGCGCAAGACAGAGGTTGGTCTCCTTTATCCCCCTCTTATCTATTTCTAATAGAGGAAAACGAAAGTAGTTTTAGTTTGTTTGTTTCTAGGGTAGCTACCAGCGTTAGTGGGACTAGCAGCTCTGCATAGACACTAGATTTCCCGATAACACATGGTGCAACTTATATCATCGTATGATTTCCCAAAGTGGTTGAGATGCAAGAATACACACCAATCCCATTTGATTTTAATTTAATTTGTATCTAATCAAAAGGTATCAATAAATTAATAATGTCAATTTGTTGCCAATAGACAACTAGAATCCTAGTAATGATTTCGGAGGGGAAAATAAAATTATATAAAGTTGTGTTGAACCATTATGCCAAGAGATAGAAGGGTTCAATGTCTTCATAGTTTTATCTTCTCTACTCCAATATTGGAATTAACTCAACAAGCTCTTGAAACTGGTCATGTATCCCATGAGTTCATTCTTTAAGAAAAAACTAAATTTTAAACAATATCATAAGGCATTTTGTTGGGTTGTGTTATATTCTTTCCATGACTAGCCCACATAGTTAACTGAGGTGTTAGAGGGGGGCGGAGCCCCCTTTTGTTGCATCGATTATGTAGCGGAGGGGGGGTTGAGGCGTACCCATAACCCCACTTTATGGGGTCCAGGGCAGCACCACGGAAAAATTTGGTTTTGGACCCTACGCTAGGCATGGCGGACCCACCTACGGTTTTGTGCATGATTTTTGCACATGTTTTTTGGACGCGATGGTTTTCGGTCCATGGTATTGGACGTGATGGTTTTTGGTCCATGGTATTGGATGCTTCGACATGTATAAATATGTATTATTACATTGAAAGGAACATAATGAAAAATCAAGCTAGTAGTCCCGGTTTTGGGATCCAGGGGAAAATCTCTGTGTATATGTGTTTTATGTGTTATGCTCTCACATTGTTTATTTTCTGTGTTTTAGAATTCGTATGCAAGTAGTTTCTGTATGGGGTTAAAACCTACATTTTTTATCAGAGTAGTTTTGGCTTCAAGGGGATGCCATTGTTGCTGAGGGGTTTCGCTCAAGCTTGTGGTAGACCCTGTTTAGTGGGAGATCTGCGAGATCGATTTTGGTGGTGAAAGAAGATGGCAAGCAGTGGAAAGATAGAGATCAAGAATTTAATGGTCAAAGTTTTGAGTTGTGGAAACTCAAGATGGAGGATCTGTTGGTGGATAAAGATCAGTGGATCGTGGTAGATCCAGGTACTAAACCAACAGGAGTGTCTGATGAAGAATGAAAGAAGTTGGATTGGAAGGCAAAGAGCACAATACGATTGTGTGTCTCAGATTCAATATTGCTGAATGTATCAGGGGAAGTTATGGCGAAGGCTTTGTGGGAAAACTTAGGGACTTTGTACCAATCTAAGTCTTTCGTGAATAAACTGTTCCTATGGAAAAAGTTGTATAACCTGAGAATGAAAGATGGAGACTCGGTCACAGAACATCTGAATGCATTTAATACTATGGTAAGTTAGTTATCATCTGTTGATACTAAAATTTCAGATGAAGATAAGTTCATCAATTTGTTGTGTTCTCTACCAGATTTGTGGGATAGTCTTGTTATTGCAATAAGTAGCAATGCAACTGCCTTGTAGTTTGATGAAATAGTCTCATCCTTGCTGATAGAGGAGTTGAGATGGAAAAATATGGAGAGGCAGAATGGTGATGCATTTTCTGTACGAGGACGGTCCTAGAACAGAAACAAAAATAAGTCATCGAGTGGGAGATCTAAATGTAGAGGGAGATCTAAATCTCCAAGAAAACCTGTAAAGGTGGTGTGCTAGAAATGTGGAAATGAAGGGCACTACAAAAGGGACTATAAATCTAAAGTTCCTGATAAAGGAAAGGGATCTGATGATGCTCCTTCTATAGAGGCGAAAACCACCTTAGATGAAGGTGGGGATGTGTACTTGGATTCTTCAAGTACACATGTAAATCATGAGGCATGGTTGATTGACTCATGTGCATCCTTTCACTTCACTCCCCATAGGGAGTGGTTCTGCGAGTATGAGAAATATGATGGTGGTGATGTCTTCTTGGGGGATGACAGGAAGGTTAGAATCATTGGTTGTGGAAAAGTAAAGTTGAAGTTGCAAGGTGGAAGGGTTAAAACACTTCCGGGTGTTCTGCATATTCCTGCATTAGCTAGAAATCTCATTTCTGTAAGCAAGCTGGATGATGCAGGTGTAAGAAAAGTGTTCGAGAAGGATACCTGCAAAATGGTTTAGGGAGAATTGGTATTCATGCGAGGAGTTTGGATTAGAACTCTGTACAAGCTAGGTAGCACTATTACTAATGGGTGCAACATTTATGTGGTTCCTGAAAGTGGAGCAGAAAATCTAGTGATGTCTAGAGAAAAGACCATGCTGTGGCATCAAAGGCTTGGACATATTAGAGAGAAGGGCCCTCGAATACTTCATGGTAAAGGTATGGTAGAATTTATGAGTAATAGCTCTCTGGATTTTGACTTCTGTGAAAATTGTGTATATGGGAAGTAGAATCGGGTGAAACAAAAATTAGAGCTTGTGCATAGTGGTGTGTTTGGACCTGTGAAGTTTCCGTCACTGGGTAAGTCTGTGTACTATGTATCATTTATAAATGACTTCTCAAGGAATACATGGATATATTTCCTTAAGAAGAGATCTGAAGCCTTTGACAGGTTTAAATAATTTAAGGCTCTCATGGAAAATCAGACAGAGAAGAAGATAAAGGTGCTAAGTACAGATAATGGTGGAGAGTTTTGTAGTAAGGAATTTGAATAATTCTATAAGAAGTGTGGTATATCACGGTAGAAGGATACTCCATATACACCTGAGCAAAATGGCGTTGCAGAAAGAATGAACAAAATGTTGATGGAAAGGGCAAGAAGCATGCTCAGTGGTGCCGAGTTAGGACAGGAATTCTGGGCAGAGGCAGTGGATACTACATGTTACCTAGTCAACAAGTCACCTTCATCAGCATTGGAGGATAAGACTCCACAAGAGGTATGGATTGGTAAGAAGCCCTCTCTTTCACATCTAAGGGTATTTGGATGTGATCCATATGTACATGTTCGAAAGGAGAAAAGAACCGAGTTGGATAGTAAATCTAAAAAGTGCATCTTGATTGGGTATAAGGATGGTTTAAAGGGTTATAAGCTTTGGAACCCAGTCATAAGGAAGGTTGTGTACAACTGAGATGTGGTGTTTAAAGAGGTAAATGATGTTATTAAAAATGAATTCCAACGAAAGGAACCTGAGAAGATAGAGTTTGAGCTTAAGGAGGAAGAATCAGACTCTACAACAGAGGAGGAATTAGAAGATGAAGAGCCACCAAATTTGGTTGTGAGAAGATCAGTTCGAGAAGGAAGGAAGCTAGAAAGGTACAATCAATCCGTTTTTTGTTCAAATTTTTCTTTGTTTGTTATTAATGATGATCCCAAAACTGTGAAGGAAGTAGTGGATTTAGAGGATGGAAAACTATGGAAAGGGGCCATGTTTGATGAAATGGCATCTTTCCACAAAAATGAGGCTTGGGATCTAGTAGAGTTGTCGGCTGGAACGAAACCCATTGGCAGCAAATGGGTGTTCAAAAACAAGAAAAATTCAGAAGGAAAAGTGGAGAAATACAAAGCTCGGTTGGTAGCAAAATGTTATTCCTAGGTGCCGGGAATTGATTTTGGTGATATTTTTTCTCCTGTTGCCAAGGTGACTTCTATTAGATTACTTTTATCTGTTGTTGCTACTTTTGATTTTGAGGTAGAACAAATGGATGTAAAGACAAAATTTCTTCATGGGGATTTGGAAGAGGAAATATACATGAAGCAACCTGAAGGCTTCGCGGTGAAGGGTAAGAAAGAACTGGTATTTAAGTTAAAGAAGTCCCTGTATGGGTTAAAACAATCACCAAGGATGTGGTATTAGAAATTTGATACAATTATACGGAGACTTGGCTTCACCAGAAGCAAAGAAGATCACTGTGTATATTTTAAATTAATTGGTGACCATGTTATTTATCTGGTCTTGTATGTGGATGATATGTTGCTGGTTGGAAATGACAAAGAAATTATCCAAGATTTGAAGACCCAATTGTCCTCCAAATTTGACATGAAATATCTTGGTGCTACAAACTATATTTTGGGCATGGAAATATGAAGAGATCACACAAAGAGGAAGCTTTGGTTAAACCAGAGGAAGTATGTGGAGACAATACTGCAGAGGTTTAATATGCAGGATAGTAAACCGGTGAAGGTTCCTATTGCTGTAGGTGTAAAGCTATCTGCTGAATAGTGTCCCAAGACACAAGAAGAGGAAGAGGATATGTCCCGTGTTCCATATGTAAGTGCATTCGATAGCTTGATGTATGCAATGCTCTGTACTAGACTAGACATTGCACATGTAGTGGGAGAATTGAGTAGGTTTATGTCAAAACTAGGAAAGGAGCATTGGACAACAGTGAAGTGGGTTTTCAGGTATTTGCGTGGCACTAGTGATTATGGTTTGTGCTACCAAGGAAGACCTGGATTGGACAAAGTGTTGGATATCTGTAGCTTTGTTGATGCAGACTGGGTTGGAGATCTGGATCAGAGAAGATCTACAAGTGGGTATGTGTTTAACCTATTTGGAGGTGCAGTCAGTTGGATGAGTAAGAAACAATCTATAGTGGCACTATCAACTACAGAGGTGAAGACATGGCAGCCACTCATGCAAGCAAGGAAGCAGTTTGGTTGCAGAGATTGTGTTCAAGTATGCGGTTAGTACAGGAAGCTATAAGGATAGACTGTGACAGCCAAAGTGCAATTTTCTTGGCAAGGAACCCCGCATATCATTCAAAGACAAAGCACATTGATGTTCAGTATCACTTTCTGAGGGATATGATAGAAGACAAAAAGGTGTTGCTGGTAAAGGTGGACACTTTGAAGAATATTACAGATGAATTGACAAAATTTGTGAGCTCTGAGAAGTTCTCTTGGTGTAGAGAGACAATGGGCATTTCAAGGCTGGAAAAATGACTAAGCTCTCTTATGGCCCCCTGTGGAAAGAAAACAACAAGTGGGAGAATTTTGGGTTGTGTTATATTTTTTCCACGATTAGCCCACATTGTTAACTGAGGGGTTACAGGGGGGGCGGAGCCCCCCTTTGTTGCGCCAATTGTGTAGTGGTGGGGGGGGGGTCACAGGGGGTTTGAGGGGATTGGTTTTCTGTCCATGGTATTGGATGCTTCGGCATGTATAAATATGTATTATTACATTGAAAGGAACATAATGAAAAATCAAGTTGGTAGTCCCAGTTTTGGGATCTAGGGGAATATCTCCGTGTATATGTGTTTTATGTGTTATGCCCTTGCATTGCTTATTTTCTTTGTTTTAGAATTTGTATGCAAGTAATTTATGTACGAGGTTAAAACCTACACATTTAAAGACATAGATTACTAGTGGAGACTTAAACCACGAAATTTTTTGCTCCAAGCTGGTGACATGAATACAAAATTTTTCCACAAAGAAGCTAAGATAAGATTTTGGAAGAAAAATATCAGTGAAATCACAATTGATGGAAATGGTGTGGTCAAATTTTCCAAAATCCAATATGAGGCCATATATCATTATAAATATCTCTATAGTGAATCAAGTTTGGATGAGGAAGAGTGGAAGAAATTGACATTGGAATATATTCTAGTGGATATCTCTCAAGAAGATAATGAATTTGTTTTTAAAAGAAATATTAGGGGAGTAAATCAGGTGTATGATTTTCTCCTTCAATCTAGATAACACCCCTAGCCTTGATGGTTTTTATTCCCATTTTTACAAGAAATATTGGGATGTCATGAAGTTTGATATTCAAAGAATGATTGATTATTCTCTCAAGCATGCATGCATAGGAGGTGGCATAAACTCTGCCTTGTTATTATTATTTCCAAAGGGGTCTAATCCCTCCTCTGTCACATGATTTTCGCCTATCTCACTATGTATTGCATCTTACAAAACTATATTGAATATTTTCACATTGAAGCTTAAACATATAATCCCCAAAATAATCAGTAAGAATCAAGGGGGATTTGTTCACCAATGGAAAAATTTTGACAATATCATTTTAGATTATGAGGTAATTTACTCCAACCAATCCATAAATGAAAATGGAATGGTTCTTAGGCTACATATAGCCAACACGTTTGACCATGTTAGACATTTCTTCCTCTTCAATGTAATTTCTTTTTTTGCTTTTAATATCACATTAATCTATTGGGTGTGTCTCTACATTTTAGGGCCATGGATCTCGCCCATAGTCAATGGGTGCTCAATGAGGTTTCAAGCTTCAAGAGGACTCCAAATGGGTTTTCACCTTTCTCTTTTTTTATTATTATATATTATTAAGCTTGATTCATTGAGTAGGATGTTGGAGTTTGAGAGAAAAAACTAAAGTCTCCTTGGATTTCACCATACAAGAGGAATTAAAAGCATAAATCATTGTCAATTTGTGAATGGTACATCACTCATGGATGGATCTTATGCTATCATTTATATAATATTTAAAATTATTTTGGATTTATACCTTGATGCATTAAGAGGAATGATCAATTTTGGAAAATCCCATATCTTTTTTGAAATATTGAGTCGAAGAAGAAAAATCAATTCATGAGGATTCTAGGATTCCAAGTAGTCGATTCCTAGAAGGAATTAAAGTATATTTAGCATTAAAATATTCCTTAAATATAACATATCAAGCTTGCGAAGGAACTCTAAAAGGTTTAAATATAAGTTTTCCCAGTGGGGGGCCTTGTTGGTTCAATTTAGCAGGAAGGTTAGTCATGATAAAGAAGTTATTATAGCCCTACATCTTTATCATTTTGGTGTCTTAGTATCCCAAAAACATGTCGTTAATAACATGGAAAATAAAATTCTTAAATTTCTTTGGGAAGGAGGAAAATATCACTCAAAACAATTTCATTTAGTGAAGTAGGAAAATATTTGATTTCCAAATTACATGGTGGCCTAAGGATCAAATATCTGGAATATGAACAAATATTTTGGTGCTAAACTAGTTTGGAGGTTCTTATCCACAAAATTAGAATAGTGGAAATATGTTTTATGTGCTAAATATTTCCCTGGGCACAATTTCAATCTGGATAGCCTTTCCCTCTAGCATGGGGCATCAACAGTTTGGAAGCTATTTGTGGGAGCAACTCTCCTCATAAACTCAAAGATATTTTCAGAACATAGTCACGGTAGTTGTATCAAAATTCCATCTAAAAAAATAAGAAACCTCCATTGGAAAGGTATATTAGGATTATACCTGTCAAATAAGTGTTCATCCTTAATGGAAAATGCACCTTGGTTGATATTTCATAGTGGGATTCTCAAGGGAACTTGCAAATATGGAATTTAGACTTTATCCCTTCCTCCTAGCAACACTTAGTGCTAAAATTGTGCAAATGTCTAATAGGTTGCAGTCCCTGGAATAGGAAATTTAGTGATGGTCATGGTTGGAAGTCATCTTCATATATAGCTCGTGATGGTTATTTGTCACTTCTATTACCTTGTGGAGCTTTGTTGAAATTACATTATTGGGAAAATGCATGGTTACCAAATTGCCTTCCTAATATCAATGCTTTCTATAAGTTGTTGGCAAACAAAAGAATATTAACTATAGATAGTTTAAGGAAGTGAGGAATACATGGAAATTCTCAATGTCCCTTGCGTAAAATAGTGAAGAAGCCATTCAACATCTCTTTTTATAGTTCTCCTTCATGTTTCCTGTTTCCAATAGATTAAATTGGCTAAGCATAATTACATTGTTCTTCTCCACCCAAGACTTGAAATAGGCAAATGGTTGCAATCAAATGTCCCTCCTGTTACAGATCAATTTGGGCACACCAACCAAAACTTACAAATCAATATTATTAGGGCTCATCAACCCCTAATTCAGTTGTTACATGCCCTAAAGAAGTCAACCTTCAGAATGCCTAGCTTCCCAAGAAGTCCCATAACCAAAATCATCCAGAACCTGCCTCTAAGAAGCTCAGCATAGGTAGGCCTTCATTATGGTGCACTACAATGCAAACCATACACTGATAGGGTGCTATGCAGCGCACTTGGTCCCTCTTTGGCCTGCATTGGGTGAATTTGAGCAAAATTGCATTGGGGTTTGGGAATATTCTTATCCATTAGGTGCATATAGAAGTTTCCGAAGTTTATCTACTCCTTTGAGCTCGTATTTGGATGAGGAAGGGAGTTAAGAAAGATCAATCCCTTATCCCTTCCTCCATGGAACTCAATTCTAAGTTTGGGAGGGCATTCATTATCACCATTTATGGCATATCTTCCTTCATTCACCTATAAAAAGACCAGTCATATAAGTGATCAGGGGATGGAAATTATTGAATTATAGGGAGATGTTGTTAATATGAGACTTGTTTTGATTTCATGTATTGCAATGATGTCAAAATGTCTTGCTTGATATGAGGAGAGGATGGGATTGAACTGGAGGAGTGATGCTGAATTGAGCAATGGGTTGTAACTCTTCCTTTTACTAATAAAGTTTTCAAAGCTGTTTCCATATGCTTGTGTTATTCATTTATGCTTTCATATGTATATCATCTACTTGATTCCATGCTATGTTTAATCAATAGATCATTATCATATTCTTTGATTGGTTGTTGTCGTTTGTTTATGTGTAGGTACTCTTCAAGTGGATTAAGCACAGAGAGGAGTGACAGAATCGGTCAAGGAAGATAAGGAGAAAGCGAAGGCTACAGGTAGGCTTCTTTGCCTCTTATTTAATCTATTGATCATAGGAAAAGTAGAGAAGACTTTAAACTGTTGTTCTAGACTTAGCTACTAGTCTATGTTTTAAAGTGTTTATCCGTAGACACTAAAACATCCAAAAACAAATTGGTGACTCTGCTGGGGAAGATCACCTTTCCTAATAGCTTATCCAACTCCTTAGTCACCTTGACATACTTTACTTGTTGCAATTCATCCTTTTGCATTGAATTTTGGTCAAAATTTGAGGTTAGATGACTCTTGAGTGGCTTCACAGGAATCAGTGTAGGCTAGCCTTAGAGACAATGCTCTACAGCGTAGTTAGGACTTCTTTGACCTACACTAATTAACATTGAAATAATTCAATCAACGTAGATGGACCCTATTTGACCTGTGTTGATCAGTGTAAATAGGACCTCTTTGACTTGCACTGATTAATTTTGAAATCATTGAAATCAGCGCAGGCTTTAGTGAGAGACAGTGCTCTGCAGCGCAGTTAGTCCCTCTTTGACTTGCACTGATCAACCTTAGGTCAAATTCCCACCTCTGGATTGATTTTTTGCCAAAATTCTTTTCATTGCTTGTTTGTTGAATGTCAATGATGTCATGTCTCAGAAAATAGGTTTTCATCTCCTTAGCCAGCCCTACTTTGATTGGATTGATTAATGTTTCTTTAATGTTTTCTTTGTCATTATCAGTCTATAGTCAAAGTTAGTTTTTGGTCGATTGCTCTTTGTCTAAAGAAAGTGTCATACAGTCGTCTTTTCCTTCGAAAATTGAATTATTGTAAATTCTTCATTCATAAAAGATTGATTGATTGATGTGTGCATATGATTAATCTTTGTTCGAAAGAAAGTGTCGTAAAGTCGTCTTTTCCTTCGAAAACTGAATTGTCGTAAAGTCTTCATTCATAAAATATCGATTGATTTATATGTGCATATGGTTTGTATTTTCATCAAAAGTGTTGTAATTCCTCATTTCTTTGAAATCGAAAGTGTCCTAAATTCTTCCTTGAAAAGAAATTGTCGCAAAATCATCATTTTTGTGAAAAGAGATTTCTGATCGATTGTGCATATTTCCTTTTTTTTCATCATAACATTAAGGGATTTGAAAAGAAAAACTTGCATCATTCATATTGTAGTTTGTGAATGCTTGAAAGGAATAGCTAGGGAAATTGCATTAGTTGTGCTCTTTGCTCTTTGTCAAAGATCTGATTGCTCTATCCCTACTAGCTAAGGATTTTCATTGTTAAATTGAATGGAAAGAATGCTTATCACATGGTGAACCTTGAAAGGAAAATTCTAAAGAAGATCAACTTAAAATTTATCTGAATTTATCTAAAGGAGCATTGTCACCTAACGAAAAACATTTAGAGGTCTAGGCTAGAGATGTGTTTCGGCATCGTAAAATAAAATAGTTGTCGCTAACTTGTCTACAATACATCCTGAGTGCGATACCTCATTCCACGTACGTGAGTATATCGTATTCCATCCACGTACCTTCGGGAATATAGGGCGGTGTTATAGTACATAAAGTATATGGGAATGCGCTCACTGTGTGGTTTTGCATTAGACATCACTTATATGGACTGGGCCTCCACATACCTTCGGGTATATATGGGAGGAAAACTCTAGGTTGCTATCCATCCTTAAGTAACCAAGTTGGCCACCTTTTACACTATGATATACCAAACACAACATTCGGGGAGGTTGCCTGCCCGTACTTCTTGGTTCGCTAGGAGGTATTCTACAGTTCATAGTTGGTTGGTAAACATTTTTCCCAAACTATCCCTCTTTTGATTTGTTATGTTACTTCGAATAAAATAAAATTAATTGACCGTGGATAACATCCTCCACGCTCACTCCTTAGTTGATCTTAGGTTGAAACATATGGCGATAAATCTGGAATCCATCAATTAAGGAATTCCTTTTGATGGGAATCCTAGTCCTTTTCCTCCTTTTAGAAATACTGGTGCTCCTTATATGGCTACATTGTCCCTTCCAAGATTTACCAGTGGCTTGCCAATATGGTTGTTTTCAACCTCCTTAGTTTAAAATATCGTTATTTCTCTGCAATCGAGTACACCTCCAACTGGACAAAATCAACCTCTAGTTGATCCTAAAGTTGACCCTTTTCCTTCTTCCTCATTTGTTTCTTCTTTCCCTTCTTCCTCTTCACCTAGTGAAAGTATTGGTACTAGTAACCAAGTGGCTAAGAAGAAGAAGCAAGGGAAGAAGAAGAAGAAGAAGCAAATTCAGCTAAGGGGCAACCAAACAACCATTCCTTTGAATGCAACATCTGATGAGAAATCATCCATAAAGCCTCACAAAATTCAATATCCATGCATACTTTGTGCGAGAGACCATATTCTTCGAAATTGTCCTGATATTCCTCAGATCTTAGAAGAATGGTCTTCCTGTTCACATCATCCTATGTCATCAACTTCTGGAGATCATGCTGGTGACACACCATCAACTAATGGTAGTAAAGTTCATGGAAACAAGGGTAAAGATAAGTTTCCTTGTAGGTTATGTGAAGGGAATCACCCTGTTCACCTTTGTCCCTATTTGAATGAAGCCAAAAGAGTGTTGGATAACCATCCTGCTTCAACACAGTGACTTCCATCTGGTTACAGGAAACTCTCCCTAAATCCTTCACTAGTTGATGAATTGACTAACCAAAATCAACCGTCGGTCAAATCCATTCTCTCTGAAAGTGAATCCTATGAGTCTATACCCGACCCAAATCAACAGGTTGAGGTAACCGTTGACCTGATTTCACCTTCAGTAAATCGTACCTTTCCCGAAGAGAGTGAATATGATACCACTCAGGTTCTTTTGATTTCTTCAGAATCAAATGAGCTTGGGGGAAATCCACATGTTCCATCAAGATTTGAGGAAAATCCTCCCATTCTCGTAACTTAAGGGGTTAATTCTCTCATTTCTACAGTACCCCCTCCAAGTAGTCTAGTCACTTCCTTTGATTGGAATCGACTGGTAGGATTCTGCCTTCCTTCTTATGTGCCTTTCCAAATCATAGTACAGGTTTGTAATATGATTGTATCTAGCACCATTATAGATGAAGGTGCATCAGTGATCATCCTTTCCTCAGATTCCTGGCAAGCACTCAGTTCGCCACCGCTTGTACCAGTTACCTAGAATTTGTTGGCTTTTAATAGAGGAACCACTCAACCATTAGGGATCCTCCCTCACTTACCCATTACTTTGGGAGGAAAAATCGTTTATTTGAATGTTAATGTACTCCCAAGCCCTTTAGATTACAATTTACTACTTGGGCACGACTATGTTTACCACATGGGAGCTATTGTTTCAACACTCTTTTGAGTGATTTGTTTCTTGCATGAAGGAAAAATTGTCACCGTTGACCAGCTTTCATTTCCTGGTCCAAATATGGCTCCCAATCAACCATCTTCCCTAAATGGTCCTTTTGTACCAATGGTATCATCCCCGCCATGGGCTAATTATGTGGCAACTCGTTCCATACCTATATCAACTGACGATCAATTCAATGATGTTGTACATTATGTACTAGGGGCATTGGAACCAGATCTCTCCTTCATGACCTCTTATGAGTTGTGATTGAAGGGCACGAGGATAGTTCTTTTCTTGTGTCAACCTTGTTAAAGAATAAAACAAGTCCATGACGATAGTTCTTTGACTGTGTTAACCTCGTTAAAAAATGAAACAAGTATACGAGGATAGTTCTTTTATTGTGACAACCTCGTCAAAAAATGAAACAGGTCCATGAGGATAGTTCTTTGACTGTGTCAACCTTGTTAAAAAATGAAACAGGTATGTGAGGATAGTTCTTTTACTGTGTTAACCTCGTTAAAAAATAAAACAACCCTCATAAGCATAGTTCCTTGTCTTGTGTCAACCTCGTTAAAAATAGAAACCAAGGAATCTAAGCATAGTTCCTTGTCTTGTGTCAAGCTCATTAAAAAATGAAACAAGGGTCTAAGAGTAGAGTTCCTTCTCTTGTGTCAAGCTCTTTAAAAGATGAAACAGGGAATATGAGCAGAGTTCCTTGTCTTGTGTCAAGCTCATTAAAAGATAAAACAAGGTCCCAAGTTCCAAGTCGAGTCTTTGATTAGATCTCGTAAAATCCTAGTCGAGTCTTTCACTTAATCTCGTAAATGAACCTTCATTCCATCCACATGATAGCCATGAGTAGTCTACTTAGGTGAATGTAATGAAGCTTGGGGTGCATGCACCTAGTAGTAAAGTTATGTTTCCCTGTAGGTTGTGTGAAGGGAATCACCCCATTCACCTTTGTCCCTATCTGGACGAAGCCAAAAAGGTCTTGGATAACTATCTTGCTTCACTGCAATGACTTCCATCTGGTTACAGGAGACTCTCCCTTTCATCATGTTGGGGGCAAGTAAACCAATCTCAAGCATAGTTCTTCATTTCAATCTTGTGTAAAAATGAAACTGAATTCAAGCATAGTTTCTCATTTCAAGCTTGTATAAACATGAAACTGAATCCAAGCATAGTTCCCTATGGTTCAAGCTTGTCTAAAAATGAACCCATTTCCATTTTAACCCCTGTGATTGCCATTCTATAAGCCTCTTCCATCAGATGAGACTTGGTTGTTTTCATCCCATCACCACCATCCCTTTGGCCGATCATACGCTTTCACTTGGTTTTTTTACCTTTTTTGAAGAACAGTTGTAATGAGTAGTCTTATTAGCCAGCCTCTTCACATAAATCAACATGTTTTGAGAATTTCGAACATCACCGGAGCCAATTGCTACCTTAGACACCACTCATTCCTCAAAATGGAGTCCTCTTTAAGCTCTTTTCAGACTCTCTAAACATGAAAAGATTGTCGAGCACTTGTCCTTTCCAACTTGTTAAAAGGATTGGAAACGATATCTCTCTTATATTATTTTACGCTTTTTCAGACTTGAGAGATTATTTTACGAAAAGTAACTTGTGGAGTTTCCTTTTCGTCCCTTTTCAAACTCCCTAAACATGAAAAGGATCGAGTTATCTTTGTCATTAAACTCGTTAAAAACATCAAAAAGCAACAAACTTGTCCATCTAGACAAGACTAAGTTTCACCTTCGCTAGACTTGTTAAAGCATAAAATAGTGATGGATTCACCTGAAGGGTGAAATTATACAACAAGCATATGTTATCCTCCTCAAGCTTGATAAAAAAATAAAGACGTACTGGTCAGCAATGACTGGGGAAACGGAAAAAGTTGAGAAAACTTTATGGTAGCAAGTCGCTCTTCAACATGATACTTTCACCTCATCACCGTGACTATGTGGGTTGGGTCATTCAGCTTGATGGTTATCACACCGTTGGTTTATCATACCATCCATTACTTTTTTTTGGGTCAATGCTACCAATTCATCTTACTGTCTCCGACATGTTCAAGAGAAGTCATTTAGTTCAAACTTCATCCATTGCAATATCGTAAACCTTCATTTTCATGATTGCCATTCCTGAACGTTGTGTCATCAGTCATTTTTTCATCTCCAAAATCATTTACCTCATTTCGTGTCGTTGATGTGGGATACATCAAGGCCCTCCTGTGACAAGTTACTTCTTGTCGACATCGGCACACCATCCAAGAAGTTGACTTAGAAACACCCATTCAATACCTTGAGGTTTTCATACATCAATGGTAGTTTTCTTGCTTCCGGCGATAGCTTGACATCACTGGCCTTGAACCGAAAGACTTTGTATGGTGTTCAACTTCAAATCACACCATGTGAAATGTACTGTAGTACCTTGGGGGTCATTATCATTATCGGTGATTCCTCTCGCGTTTGTTAACGACTTACATCATTGGCTGGTAATTAGACGATGTCTTCCCATGTTTGACTTCAGAAAATCTATTCACATGGTTAGACTTGTACTTGAGCAAAATATTGAAAGGGATTGAAGACCCCGGATCTAGTTTCATCCATCCGAGCTACGATATGTTCAGGAGTACCAAATCAAATGTACAATGGCCTTACATTCATGGTCATCCATTCATGGGTCAATATCTGTAGATGACTATATTTGTACATGTAATGAAAGTTTATAAGCTGAGCATGGGTATGCATTCCCTCATCTAGTTCATGAGAAAAAATCAAATTATCATGATATAAGTATTGTAATTGATGCCAGTCACCTTCCGCTTCGAAACCTCATCTCCACATGATAAATCATTTCACTCGATATATATATTTACAACTTCATGCTTTAGGGGGCAACTATTACAGATCCATTTGGGCACATCAACCCCAACTTATAGATCAGTATTATTAGGGCTCATCAACCCCTAATTCAATTGTTACATGCCCTAATGAAGTCAACCTTCAGAATGCCTAGCTTTTCAAGAAGTCCCATAACCAAATTCATCCAGAAACTGCCTCTAAGAAGATCAGCACAGGTATGCCTTCATTAGGTTGTGCTGCAATGCAAACCATACACTGATAGGGTGCTATGTAGCGCACTTGGTCCCTCTTTGGCCCACGCTGCGCGAATTTGAGCGAAAGTCCATTGGGGTTTGGGAATATTCTTATCCATTGGGTGCATATAGAAGTTTCCCAAGTTTATCTACTCCTTTGAGATCGTATTTGGATGAGGAAGGGTGTTAAGAAACATCAATCCCTTATCCCTTCCTCTATGGAACTAAATTCTAAGTTTGGGAGGGCATTCATTATCACCATTTATCGCATAACTTCCTTCATTCACCTATAAAAGACCAATCATCTAAGTGATGAGGGGATGGAAATTATTTAATTATAGGGAGATGTTGTTAGTATGAGACTTGAGTTGATTTCAAGTATTGTAATGATGTCAAAATTCCTTGCTTGTTACGACGAGAATATGGGATTGAACTGGAGGAGTGATGCTAAATTGAGCAATGGGTTGTAACTCTTCCTTTTACTAATAAAGTGTTCAAAGCTTTTTCCATATGCTTGTGTTATTCATTTATGCTTTCATATGTATATCATGTACTTGATTCCATGCTATGTTTAATCAATAGATCATTACCATATGCCTTGATTGGTTGTTTTCTTTTGTCTCTGTGCAGGTACTCTTCAAGCAGATTAAGTACGGAGAGGAGTGACATAATTGGTCAAGGGAGATAAGGAGCAAGCGAAGGCTACAGGTAGGCTTCTTTGCCTCTTATTTAATCTATTGATCATAGGAAAAGTAGAGAACTCTTTAAACTGTTGTTCTAGACTTAGCTACTAGTCTAGGGGTTTAAGCATTTATCCGTAGACACTAAAACTTCCCAAAAAACCTACTCAAGTAGGTTTCAAATTCATTTCCAAAATTTATCTCTTGGAATGTGTGGCAAGCTCGAAACAACTATGTTTTTAAACACAAGAAGGTGATACCTCAATCAGTAGTTATGAAAATAATGGACTTGCGATCAAAATTTCATTCTAGCAAGTGGATAAAAATATCCTTGAGCAATGGAATGGATCCATTCGAAGTAGAGTGGCTCTCTAAATTCTCTCATTGAGATTATATGGATCAATATTCTAGAGTATCCTTAGGACCATATATTAAGGCTTGGAAACTGAATTTGTGATGGATGGATTCTAAGCAATGGAGAGCAACCTTCACTAATTTCATTCTCTAGTTTTATGGAGCCTCATAAGGAAATTTAGGAGTGGAAGGAGGAGAGATTTTTTATGGCGCCAATGAAAATAAAGTAACAAATTTTACATGGGGTTTGTGGAGAGTAACAAGAAAATATGTTGAAATATATGTACTCCTATAAGGGATATTTATTGCTAGAAAAATTAGGGTACCCTCTCTCCTGATTTTTGGAGAGTCCCTTTTGATAATTCAATATCTAATTAATGGAAAAAAAATCCCAAAGAATCACACTTGGAAAATGCCCTTAATCATATTAGAAAGACCTTGAATGATTTCCATAAGATGATCTTCAAGAACATATTAAGGGATAATAATCACGAAGTTAATCATTGCACCAATGGAGTTTGTGAATTGAAATGTGGGGAATTGATGGCAAATGGTATTTTAAGACCTTTTCCCATCGCATAAGTTGGTGATATGATGTGTATTGGGTGTGGGATAATTTCCTTTCATATGCAACCATTTCAAAAGGGAAAATTTGACCTTGGTATATTGCAGTTTTAGATGAAGAAAATCCATTTTATTGTTTGGAACCTCAGAGGTTTCCTAAAGAAAATCCTTCAAAATTGGAAATGTTAAGTATTTTAGAGGAAAAAGTGAGGTCTTGGTTTCATTGTATGAGTTAGGGTTGTTGACTAGAGAAGACATCCTCGTTTGTAGGTGCCCCAACAATCCTAGTCATGCTCTTAGTAGAGGTATTATCATTGAGGAAGGTGGTGTCATCATGCTTTCGATTCCAAATCTTGGGACATTAGACTACTATTACATCCTTTTCTCCATTGGAGTTATGTGGGAACTTTGCTACCATTTTGTGTGTTTGGGAGGAGGACTTCCTCCACTGGAATCTGTGCTTCATTATTGTTCTTAAATCAAATTGCTGTGACCTCATGACATTCTATATGATAATATGTAATTAGATTTAGAGTAACTCTTTGTTTTCAAATTCTACTAGGGTGCAAGACCCATCTCTAGGTGTAGCGAATTGGGCTAAAGGTCGTTACAACTAGATGCATAGTGATAGTGAAATTAGTCCCTTCACCCATACAACAATGGCGTGCGAACTCCATAAGGTAGTGGTTCAACCCAATGACCATCTACATGGCTAACAAGTGGACTTCATAAATTTTATAATGCAACAAAATGAACAACATGCCTCTTCCTGTATATTTAGTGACTTTGGCTAGAGGCTAGAGGAAAACTAGATACACACGAGGAGGAAATTAAGCTTCTTCACTAGCACGTGGAAGAATTATATTCCTTGGTCAATATTCTAGTCCAAAATGTAAAAGGGTTTGTTAGGTCTAGCAGTATTAATGTCAAGGGTTTGGATCCCAATGATCAAGTGAAGCTTGGTAGTCATGTCATACTGAAAGACCATATATTAAAATATGTCTTGCCTCATATATTGCTGGTTTTGCCTCATTTTGGGGATTTATTGGAGAGCCTTTACCTCCATAGTATGGGTTTAACATTAATAGTTCTCCTCTTTAAGGACAATTCTCATCTTGTCATAGAGAATGAAGATATTAAGATACCTATGATGTAATTCTAGTAATAAAATTGTGATCTAGGCACATAGTTTACAAACAATACAAATTTGTTATAATTACATTAGAAAAAATTATGAAGAAAAATTTAACAAACAATGCAAGTCTATTAATTAATTTCATTATCAAATATTATTAGAAAAATATATTTTAAAGACATAGGCAGTGATTTTAAAAGTCAAGGTACTTTATAAATGTTATTTCTATAGAGCATTGTCTAACTATTAAAGATTTTAGAGTTTTTGAACTGCAAAATTCTTTTTGGTCAAATATTTAATTTTGTTATTTAAAATAAGTTTTTGATCACATATATAAATTCAGCACTTTATCCTCTAACACTTTGATTGTGGAAAATCCACCATTCAAAAATTATAATTTGAACGAATACCTACCAATTTGAACAAATTAGACCCCAAAAAAAAATAAAAAAATAAATAAACCAAAAAAACTGCTTAACTTCGGGCAAATATCCTCTCGAACGAATACCTACCAATTTGAACAAATTACCTACAAATTTGAACAAATTAGACCCAAAAAAAAATTAAATAAATAAATAAACCAAAAAAACTGCTTAACTTCCGGCAAATATCCTACTTCTTTGGAGAGTCGATCCCGATCTAAATACATGAAAGCACAAGTGAGCCCCTCCAATATATGTAATTTTGAGGTTTTTCTTTCCCAAATCGGCAGGCCTTCCGGCCAGAGTGGCAGAAACTTCCTTTACTTAATGCAAGCCAACAGGCCAGGCAGAAACCACCAAAGTGCTGCGGCCGCTTCGCATATTCCAAGCATTCTTCCGTTTGAATAGGTTACTGGGCTTATGGATCTATATAGAAAGTAAAATAATGTCATTCAGCTGTGCAATTTATTGTACGTAATTTTGTTGAAATGCGATGTTATTTGAGAGTAGAATTTATTTCTAGCTAGATAAATTATTTTTTACCTATAATTATTCCGTTGAAAGAATCGTTCTAGATGAACGAAGATCTCGACTTGCTAATTTTTAGAAGTTAGTTGAAATAATATATTCTCAAACCATTCAAATAGAAAAAGGATTCTATCTAATTATAACAGAAATCATATATTTATGATTATACCCGAGACATACTCCAACACGCTGCTGAGGTAATATTGTTATAAATACAGCGTTTCCATTAACCTTCCAACAGAGATATGAATATGAGCAGCCGTGCAACACGGCTTTGAATAATCCTTCTATTATTTCTGTCGTGGACGATATCAGCGATGAGAATGAGGTGGCTGGTCCTCCTTTTGTTGATTTCGTTACTGAGAAGATTAAGAGGGGATGACACATACAGAAACTGTATTATCTCTGGTCACCTCGACAAGCAAGTATGCCAAGGGCTCGCAGCAGCAGAATTTGAGGGTCGTATACAATTCAAGGGACCTACGATAGAGGAGGCTTCCAGTGATTTTGGAGGTATATATCACAACAAACCCGCTGCTGTTTTCTCTCCATCCTCAGCGGAGGATATCAGTAAACTGATAAGAATAGCAGCTACGTCTCCCAATTTAACAGTAGCTGCCAGAGGCCATGGCCACTCTGTCGGTGGGCAGGCTACGGCATTGAATGGAATTGTGGTCAACACGACTTCGCTCAAAGGAATCAATATTGTTCGTGAAAGAGCCACAGATGCTCCCTATGTTGATGCACTGGCGGGTGAGCTTTGGGTTGATGTGCTGAGTGCCACAGTGGGTGTAGGACTTACTCCTCGCTCATGGACTGACTATCTTAATCTTTCCATTGGCGGGACTCTGTCCAATGCTGGAGTAAGTGGGCAGGCGTATATATTTGGTCCACAAATTAGCAATGTCTTGCAGTTAGAAATTGTTACAGGTTCTTACTAAATCAATCTCAAACCTCTGATTGCCATGTTAACCTCTTATTTTATTACCTCTTATTTTATTAAACGAGTTTTGGATCATCATCTATTAAATTTGATATAATTCAAATTAGTCTTTAGTCATGGACCCTATTAGATTTGCCACTTGATCATTAAAAATTTATTTCATTTTTTTACATTGAAAACGATAGATCTTTTCGCGAAGATGAAGGGTATAGAATTTATTTTCGCTCGTTATTTTCATCTAAAAATTCAGCTGCTTTAACGTTATGTGGGATTACAGCTAAAGGAGAAATAATAACTGCTAGTCCCCAGAATCAGTCTGATCTCTATTTTGGTGCACTTGGAGGATTAGGACAATTCGGAGTCATTACGAGAGCAAGAATCATTCTTGAGCGTGCTCCTCAAAGAGTAAGCAATGGCCGCTTTTCCCAGAATGGCAATCTCGGATCATTATGCTTTTTTCGTCTTTTTATGTTTTGCATTTTCTATGATATGGCTTGTGCAGGCGAGATGGATTATGAATTACATTTTTTTTAAATTATAAAGCTTTCATTTTTTTTTTCAATTAAATAATTTCTCCCATTTCGAATTGAAGAATCTTATATCTATATGTGAATGAAGAATGTATGCACAGAAGGATTGTTTACAGTGCTAATCTAAAGTGACATGATATGGCTTGTGCAGGCGAGATGGATAAGACTGGTGTACTCGAAGATAGAGGACTTCATTCACGACCAGGAGCTCCTCATTTCTTTGCCACCTGCCCAGAGATTCGATTTCATCGAAGGTCGCGTTGTGGTTAACGCGAATGACTCAGTCAATGGTTGGCCTTTCATACCTCTTCTGCCCAATCAATCCTTCGATACCTCTCTCATTCCATCTACAGCCGGCCCCCTGCTGTACGTTGTCGAGGTTGCCCAATACTACGATCCTGGAGTGGACATCGATAAGGTTACTAAGTATTCCCTGATTCTCTAAGTTCATGAGGTCTATTGCATACTATTGTTCAAGGCATATGTTAATTGCTTATCATAATCGGTTGCCGGCCTGCAGATAATCGAATCCGGGCTTTCCAAACTTCGGTTTATTAAAGGCTTACAATTCAGCGCCGACCATTCATACTTCGATTTTCTCTATCGTTTCCGCCCCACAGGGTCACAAAGCAGTGTCTCGTCTACGCCTCACGCGTGGCTTAATCTCTTCGTGACTAAGAGCAAAATTGTGGAATTTGATTCCAAGATCTTTAAAAAGATACTCGCAAAAGGAGTGAATGGATCTATCCTCGTATATCCTATGCATAGAAGCTTGTAAGTATGGCACCACTATAATTGGGTGAATGAACAAGTTTTCTGCTTAACTAATAATTTGCTTACACGCCCAAGTTTTTTCTGCGTTGCGATGATGTCCAGGTGGGATTCTCGCACATCTGCTGTTACTCCCGAGGAGGATATCTTCTACGATGTGTCCCTACTCCGTTACAACAAACCTTATCCAGAGGGGCCTCCTCTGCAGCTCGTTCTGGATCAAAATAACGCGGTTCTTGAGGCTTGTAGAGCAAATGGTATCCCTGTGAAACAATATGTTGGTCGTCATAAAAATCAGGCAGAATGGGAGAGGCATTTCGGTAAACAGCGGTGGAAGCGATTTGTAGAGAGAAAGAGATTGTTCGATCCAAAGGGTATCCTGGCTCCGGGACAGAATATATTTCCCAGAATAAGTTAACCGGCTATTCAATATCCAACTCCTCTATAGAATATACTGCAACATAGACGGAATTGCACTAGCTATTTAGCTGTTTCAAGAAATAATGAGGGTTAATATTGATCGGTCTCTAAACATTATATTGCAACATACATGGAATTGCTGGCCTTATGTTGCAGTCTGAAATCAGTTCTTTATGCAATCAGTTCTTGCACTCCTTATATTGCCATATAGGGCTACATAGTTGCATTGTGCTGGCCTTGTGCGATATAATGCAAATTTATGCAGATCATCTTAACCGCTATTTTTTAATGACAGAAGAACCAAACGTTGTAGGTTAATATTTTAAATTACTTACATTATCAAGTATTTTTATCGTAATTGCATTGTGCGATATGATGCCACTTTATACAGATCATAATAACCGCTATTTTTTAATGCCACAAGAAACAAACGTTGTAGGTTGATATTTTAAATTACTTACATTATACGTATTTGTATTTTAGACAAGCTTGAGGCTCAGTGAAGATGTACCACTTTTTCTTTCGAAAGGCTTTCAGTCACGATGGTATTTATTTATTTTATGGTAATAAATGATCCTAACTATAATATAGAAGAATTTAGGGTTTTGTGTCTATCTATGGTAAGAGTGATTTTGGATGTTGTAATTATGAGAGCAACAAAGCATGTAAATGGGTGTCTTCTTTTTTTACCTAGTGAGACATATGTAGTATTTTTCATTTTTCCATAGCATTTGAAGGAGAATGATTATGTTATGCATATTCTTTCTAGAGTAGTAGTGTGGTGACATTGCTTTGAATGTCAAGCCTAGATGTTCAATGTTACCAATGACATTGGTATATTTTGTTAAGGTAATTCCTAGAGATGTATGAATGATTAATGCCCAAGGCATTTTAAGAGGGGTTTTTTTCTTGCTACTTTGTTGTATAAGTCAAATTGGTACATTGGTTGTGCTTGGTCCCATAGAGGGCCAATGTATTTATCGAATGCCACAACAAAATATGTAGGTAAACTTGGAAGGCTCTGTCCTAGTGCATATACAATTTGTGTGCCTACTCTCGGAGCACCATTGACTAATCCTTCATGGACCCATAAATTGCAAGATAGGATAACTCGTTGGCCTACACATAATAGTATTCCTTTTCCTGTTGGTCATCATGTTGTTGGTGTGCTTATTAGCTATTTGTTAATTTTGCAATACTTCGTGCAATTGGCATACATAAGGTTTCAAGCATGGATTTGTTATGGTTATCAACAACAATGTTTGTTGCAAAGAGATGGATGAAGTTTTAATTCTTTGGTTCTCTTTTGTGGACAAGAATTAGTTAGTCCTAGAGTGAAGGAGGTCCCAATCATCTATTGTTGGTGTTGAATTATGAATGTTTGTCAACAACTAGTGGAAGCGAGCCTAGGTGCCGAGAATTCCTTTTTATCGAGACATTATCTGCAAATTGATTATAATCATAAAGTTTGTCCATAAATTCCTCCTTGGAGTTGCACTTGCATAAAGAATATTTTCCATTATGGGTGGAAGCTAGCCCAAGTCCCCTACTAGAAATTATGAGCATTGACTAAATGAGTTGTCGTTTCTTTCTGGAAATGCCTCCTACAAATGATTCCTTATTTTCACAAACAATTTAGAGCCTATGTAACTCATCTCATCGATTAGAATGTACTGAACATGTTTTGTCTATTCTTGGAACACTATAAGGGATTGACCATTTAAAGGCTTCAAGTGAATCCTAAGCCTTGAATGTATAGTGGTTATATGTATGTTAAATTTTGTAACACCAGTAGGGGAAAGAAGAAGTATTCGGCTATGGCCAGATGTTTCTTGAGAAGATAGTGCCTCTTTCATGTAGCTTATCAAGTAGGATATTTCAGCCTTGGATGATCATCATTAATGGTATTTTGTGGTTCTCTTGCTTGTGAGTATTGTAGGATTATGTCCAATGCATGTTCTTGATCTTTAGATAATGTAATTTTAAAAGGACATAGGGGATTGGTTTCTTGTATGTCTTTCCTATTCCTTCAATTTTATTTAATGAATATTGGTGAAACATCCAATGTATCTTTTGATATTTCTAGTTGATCCCATGGGTGGGATGTATTGAGTCCTCAGAGGCCTAGCATGTCAAGAGAAGTATATTGGATATTCCCTATAGGGACCCATATTAATAAAGTTTTTCATTCATTTAACTCCATATATAATAGTATGTTAATATGGGTAGGCTCATCTTTTGATGCTTAGTCATGAAGAGTGGGAACAAGGATGTGATTAACATGCCATGCATGGTAGCCATTCCTTATTCTCTCCTAATTATCCAAAATGTATTTTTCATAAAGACCTCTTGTTAGGAAAATTAATTTTCTTTTAATTAGAATCAATTGATTTCAGACACATAAATTGTTAACGAGGATAGGTATTTTATTTCAAGGTTATCATGCAAAATATATATAGGTAGAAATTATAAACTGACATTGTTCAAAACTGAAATCCTTTTAATATCATGGCACACAGTCAAAACTCAAGTTGTTGTAACTCCTTAATCTTAGCAAATGGAAATCGTCATTGTCAAACCATTAAACACTCCAATCACTTTAAACATAGTTCTAAAATTAGAATCACTCTTTTAGAATAAACATCACTCAATCATTTAAGATCACACTTGTGGATATATATATAGCACTACTGGAAATAATTTCAAAAATCATTCCAATAAAACTTGACACGACCAATGACCTCACTGCAATCATCAATTCAACAATTTGTACAACATATAGTAATAGGAACATAAGAGTCTATCTAAATATATCTATCAAAACACAAAAACTATAACAAAAAATAATTAATAACACACAACTGAGAAATGGATCGATCCAAGATCTTTGATGTTACACAAATAAACAGGATCAACTATTTTGCAAACCAATCGGTCAATAATTGCAACAAATCAATAGAAGTATGTAGCAAGGACAATTAAGCAATATTAAACATAACTACAAGGAATTCAAGCACACTGCTACACTACCTTACTAATAGAATGATCCTTGCTAAACAGGAGGGCCCTTCATCTTTTATAGGGATCTAGTAGCTTACAACTCACATGCTAAGAAAATAGAATATAGTTGAACCACAAACCCATGAAAGTTTGTATTAATCTTGAAGAGTTACATATACATAACTTCTAAAAAATACAATTGTGCCACCCCCAAATGACGCAAATGGATTCTACTTTTATAGATTTACATTATTTCTAATGTAAAAACGAAAATTAGCCATGAGAATCTTTTGATTCTCAATCTATCTAAATTGAGAGTCTCGTAAAAAATATCACAACTAATTTGATAAGAATAAAGAGGGTTTTTTAACAATATCTTCAATTAGTGAGAAGTCAACAATGAAGAATGATAACAATCAAGTCAAGTTTGTTTTATTGTCAAAAGATAGTTTTATTTGATGACACGATGGTCTAGGTTGATTATGACTGAGTAGTAGTTTCCAAGTTAACTCCCATTTACATCATCAAGAAAACATAGTATTATGGAACAAAGTATCAAGATCAAAATAACAACATTAGTAGAACTTGTTCTAGAATATCAACAATAAAAAACTTAGAGAAAAATCATTTCATGTAAGAAAAAACATTCCAACGAGCCAAGTCATCCTGAAGCAACCCCCTTGTTAATTTTATTAATAATTTTTTCCAAAAAAATCAACCTCTCATTAAAACACAGGCAAAAATGTATGAAGTAACTCGACATGGAAGAGTAGAATGCATTAGTCAAAATGGCAATAGGTCGAGCAACAAAATGTGATTATAAGGTTCAAAATGCTTGAAAAGGTTGGAAAATTATGGCAAAAGGGATGTCAATTGCAAGACCCAACATATCCTCCCAAATAAAGAAATTGCATGTCCTCATGCAAACCCTTCAATCATCCCTCAGTGCATGTTGTGAGTGTAGCTCAGAAAAATTGTAAGATGTTTTTGTGTCTTCTATAAAAGCCCTATAACCTTGAAAAATGATCAAATACAACCACTGCATTTCTGCATCTGGTGGCTTCAGCTGAAGGTAGTGTTGATACTTCAATGCAAGAAGCCAAATTAATAGGAATTTAAACTTTAGCCTAAGCAAATTGGGCCCACACCCCCTGATATAGTCATAATAATTTGGGATTCTAGAAAGAGCATGGATGAAATTTGGAAGTAATAGGGATACTCATTTATCAACTTCTTATTGTTAGAAATTAAATAATAGAGAAATAAAACAAACAAAATATTATGGAAACACAAACATAGAAAATAATAAAAGAAGAGAGACAAATATACGTGGTTCACCCAGTTTGGGCTACGTCCATGGAGAAATGACCACTCCTTCCTTTTATATTATCCGACAAATTGAACGAATACAACCTACAAAAAATTCATTGTAACTTCCTCTTTTCTCTTACACATTCTCCTCTTTTTTTCTGACATAGAATAATAACTAGTTGCAATACAATTCCCTCATATAAACTGAGGGTTTCCTTTAGTGAAAAAAACACTAAATTAAGATAACTGCTATTATCAAATCTTCCACCTAATGAATCATCGATATTGACTATGAAATTAAAATATTTTGCAAAGAAAATTTTCTCTAAATTTTGCTTTCAGGAGTGTTGCCCCTAAACCCCTACTAGGGGGTGGAAACTGTAGTAGGGTGACAAGCCCCCCACATCTCTAGTCAAGGATTAGGATCCAAACGTGTCTAAAATAAGATCTATGAATTGTTGGTTATGTCTTATATTATTTCCATGACTGTCCCCAGAATAAATTTTATGGGATCCAGGGTAGCGCCCCAAAATAAATTTTATGGGCGGTTTTGTGTATGGTTTTTGGCATGATGGTTCTCTGCCCATGGTATATTTTAGATCTAGTCAAGGGAAATACAATTATGTTCTAATCCAGGGTTAGTAGATTGGGGTTTATGAATGCTTCAATATATATATATATATATATATATATATATATATATATATATATATATATATATATATATATATATATATATATATATATATATATATATATATATATATATATATCTATATATATATATATATATATATATATATATATATATATATACGGGTGATGGTAACTTACCTTTGAGAAGAGATGTGGTGGCTACACACCTATGAAATTAGTTGCAATGAGGCTCAAGGGCCTTTTTGTTATTGAACAATAAGAGAAAACCCTGAAAAACCAAAACCCTATCCCAAGGAGATGTAACACCAAGATTTTATGAGCCCCGTTGGTTTTAGTTGGGAAACCAACTTCCCGAGGTCGTAACTTGGACATATTATCTCCATTTGACGTGTGTGATACCTCATTAGAAAGATCCCTCCAAAGACTACGACTTGTAGTGGGATTGCAATAGCAATTAATAAGAAATTTTACCAAAAATAACATCATTTGGGGTCTCAAAACTTCTTCGAAAGTTTAGGACCTGAAAAACTGCCAAAATAGTAAACTATGCTACAATTAAGGAAACAAATGAAAATAACTGGGGGGTCTAGGTAGAATAGGTCGGTGGCCAACAATATCCACCTGAGTCAAGGCATGAGGAATATTGAGAAAGTAATACAATCAAAGGAAGTATAAAAAACAAAGAGAACGGTGGAAGCTTGATGACCAAAGCACCCTAAACACTCCAAGATCAAAGACCCTTTGGAGGGTGAAGGCGTCAATGATAAAAAATTGTATAAATAATGAGGACACAAGTAGTAATCCATGTCACCACTCAAGAAAGCCCACGTCATCAGTCACTATTAGTCCCAGTCATCAAAAGTAGTGGCATATCTTGTCTTCATCATATGATGATGTGGAAGTTGTCATCTAATGTTGTAATCATTGTGAAGATAAACAAGTAGAAGTCCAAGAGTCATGTATGTAAAAAAGAGCCATGGAAGTCCAAAAGACATTTAATACGAAAAGCCATATGTAATTCCAAAGGTCATTTGGAAGTCAAAGGTTGTTGAAGTCCAACATCATTAGAAGTTAGAAAGTCAAGAGTCATGGGGATGAAAAATATCATTCCCCAAGTTATAAAAGGATCCTCATTTACTATGGAGAGGAATTTTAAACTTGGCTTCTCCCATAAGGAGTTAGAGAGATAGAGTTAGTACTTTTGGGGAGTAAGTAGTGCCTCTAATGCTGCACTATTAGAGCAAGTGATGTTCATTATATTTATGTACCTTGCGAATTTTTCTTATTTTTGAAGCCTTTCAGGCTCGCACATTTTCATACATTGATTGTGAATGTTTCTAGGACTATTCTTTGGATATTTATAATTCATGTTTTCTTTCATCTATATTGGGGTAATTGAACTATATCGATGACTTCGGTGCTCAACTTATTAGAAATGTGTTGTAATGTCTATAAGGATTGACACATCTATGTGAACTATTTCGCTTGATGTTAGATGAGTCATTCTCATTCATGTGTGTCCTCATTAGGGTAGTATTATTACTTCTCTCTTAGAGGCTCACTTTTGTTCCCCTCTGTAGTGAGCACCTGCAATTGAACAGTCACAACGCACACTCACGTGCTCATTCGAAAGGAAATTTTTGCTTCTCTCTCATGCTCAGAGTTAAAGGAAAGGCATATTTTAAAGCAAACTAAAGTCGTGTCATATTTTGAATGGGACTCCTACACTAAATGATGTAAGGTATAATTGGGACCTCATATCACGGAAATCACTTATCTGTTGGTGGTATCCAACACCATCAACATTCTAGCACTAGAAGGAGGGAGACCAATTTTTAATGGCTTGTAACTCCATACACGCTGAGCATTCATCTACTGGACAGGGTAGCAATATTTTAGGCACTATTCCAACCCTTCTTCCTGAAGAGGGAGGATCTTCTCAGCTTGGTTTGGAATTGGCATATGAATTTACGTACGAATAAATCTTGACACTGCAACATATATCCCCTCAGTTTGTCAATACTATTGGGTCAATTCAAAGAGAAAATAATCTCCTGCACTTCCCGAAGAAGAAAGTAACAACTCATATCATCATATTAGTTTCTACAATGGAATAATTTGTTTTTTCTACTCTTGAAGAATTAGCAGAATCCAAAGATGGTATAGTGCAGGGAGTTCAACTTCCACCCCTTAAAAAAGGGTACAAGGATGGAATTATTCTTTCCGATGACATTTTTTACAGTTTAGATGTTGAAGGAGAAGACTCCTCAAATTTTTAAAAGGAAAAGGAGCACAATGATGAAGACATGGACGATTGGGACTTGGATTGGGTGGCCCAAGGGCCTCTTTCTCTTCCAGAAAATATTCATAATATGCCTAGACATACGGAAAAGTTGTTATCAAAGTTTGATCCAGATACGAAGACAAAGGAAGAAGATCACATCGACGGCTTCTACATTCATCTATGAATGTTGGAGGTAAGGTATAATGATGTTTCTTGTAGACTTTACACTTATAGATTAGAGCGTAGAGCAACAACATGGTACCATAGTCTACCTGTCAATTTACTCCATAGCTGGAGGGAGATTAAGAAGTTTTTTCTAGAGTAATTTGTTGATGACAAGACTTCTACCATGTTATTCAAAGAGCTTAGAAACCATAAAATGGAAGAAAAGGAGAAAGTGAAAGAATTTAATCATAGATTCAATGATATATTGAATAATTTTCCGCCAAGCATGCAACCACAGGATTCAATTACTATTGATTATTATACAACTACCTTGCCCACTGAAATTTCCCAATTTATTAAAAGAGATGCAAAGGGAACACTGGAATTAAACTGTGCAGAAGAGATCACCGTTGAGAAGGACTTGCATGCCATTCGAGTCATTACTAACGATTAATAATCAAAAGAATCCAAAGAAACTAGTAGGGAGTCTCAGCCTTATTCTAGTAAGGCTAAAGAAAAGGACTCATTAGATACTGAAAGCTTGGCCAATATGGTGAAAGAACTTACCAATAAAATTTTAGAGCTGATGAAAAGGTCAAGCGAAACTTCTACTAGTAGCAAGCCTCCCAAATATTTCCCATTTAGAAGGAATAATAATAATAATAGTAACAACAATAATCATCCCGCCAAGGCTACCTAGAGTTCGAACGTTGTGTTGAATGTAGAAAGTATGGGTATGGATAATTATTGTTCTTTTCACTAGGAATATCATTCAGAAAAGACATGCTTGTAGTGGAACCACAACCTGAGTGCTCTGGATGCATATATTATGGATTCTTTATTAGTAGATGAGTAGGTGGAATAGATAGAAGAAACAAAAGAACCTGTAGCAGTTGAAGAAAGGAAGGGTATTGGACATGTAGTCAATGCATTTGATTGTAACTACAACGCTGACAAGAAGAATGTTGAAGAACCACCAAAAAGTGAAGGCCCTACTCCAAACCAAAATGGTTGATACAATTTAAGGAATAAAGGTCCCATTTATGATTAGAAGGCGATGAGACAAATATTAAGCGAGCAATTTTTAGGAAGGATCTCATCACCAATCAATCTTGCTCAAAATGCACAGACTAAGTTTGGAGATACAACCACTTCCATGAACACTTCCTCTAGCATTAAAAGTAATTCCACCACTCCAGAAAAGTTAAATCAATCCAATCCTCTAGACACTTCAACATAGTCTTCTAGAGGTTAAACAATTGATTATAACAATATTGAATATTTGAAGATAGTGTGTGCCAATATTTCCATCTATGAGCTCGCAAGGATCACATGCTAGCGTGAATTAATTGTCCAAGCCTTTTCACAACCTTCACCATTTGATAAACCTTCTTCCTCTCAAAATGTGTCTAGCAAGTCATCTGGTCCACTCGAATCTATAGTTAATGTTGTAACATTAGAAGCTAACAATATTTTCCCTCTATTTTTATTAACGTTCAAAATTTTCAATTACAATGTTCACAATTTTGTAGTAGATTCGGGTGCATTTGTAAAGGTAATGCCATTATATGTTTTGAATAAAATAAATGTAAAACGGGACAAAATCGATGCACAAATTCTTCAGCTGTACAAATCTCTCATCCAAGATGTTGGTGAACTGAAGAATGTGCTTATTAGATTATCATGAGATGATTGGGTTCATCAATGCATAAATATTGTGACTTTGGACATCCCAAAAGCCTGTGGTGTACTCCTCAATAGAGACTAGTCTAGCTAGTTACAAGGGTATTTTTTGATAGAATGGTCACATTTATTGCTTCCATACAGTGGCAAGAATAACCATATTTGGGTGGAAAGTGAGCCATATATGAAACACATTATGACATCACTTGAGGGCCACAAAGAGCCTGTTACTTTTTTTGATATGATTTTTTGGAATTATTTCCTCGAAACCAACCTTGGGTGTTACCAAGCACAACTGCCACTCGTTCCATCAAATAGATAGTTGGAGATCCTTCCTTGTCCTCCAGTTGGTTCGAATGAATATTCATATATGTACATATTAGTATTAATAATATTATAGGAAGTAGCTTTGTAGCTAATAATATTTGTAATCTAACTCGATTGTTCAAAGATGCAAGATGGTTGTGGAGTTGGTTGTGTACCTACAGACCCATGTAATAAGAATCATATCCTTTCATGTCATCTAGAGTTCGAGTGCGCCAATAATATTGTTGAATATGAAGCACTCACACTTGGATTGAAGAAAGCTATTGACCAGAAAGTAGAGATTCTTAAGGTAATCAATGACTCATAGGAGAGGTGGTCACTCGTTAGGTACAAGATACTATACATTGTGTTTCATTGAGTCTAAAAAACTACCTGCAAGAGGTATGGTGTTTAATTAATCATTTCAAAGACTTCAATATTATTTGTGTTCCTAGAGTTAGAAATGTTGTAGTATATGCATTAACAAATGCAACTATTAGGATGTCGCCATTGAAAATTGGTTTTTCTATTGAAATTATATATAAACCATCTATACCATATAACATCACTAATTTACGTGTTTTCAATGACGAAAGACATACACTCTAGTTTATGGCTAATGCATATGTATTCAAAGATGCTGCGATAGAAGAGGATGAGCACAATCAGGCTTTGCAGAAATCATATAGTGCAATGAAAGGAAACATTATTCCTAAAGGTGTGGTGTCCCTTGAGAGATTACTTGACTTGCAAAACCGATTTAGAGTACAAATCAACCCGAAGATTTAGAGCTCAATTTTATCATCTGAACAAGTCAATCTCAGGATTCAAGAAGATATGAAGTATGTGAACCTTCGTACATGTTGTTCTCCAAAAGAATGAAAAATGTTTATTCACTTATTCAAACAATATCATGATGTGTTCGCATGGACATACGACAATTTAAGGATATATGATACTCATATTATCTAGTACATTATTCCTATAAAACAAGGGGAAAAATAGTTCCAAAATAAACTATGGAAATTTCATCCAACACTAGAACCCATCATATAGAAGGAATTGAGAAAACTATTCGATGCCTGGATCATTTTTAAATTTATAAATTCCACTTGGGTCTCCACTTTAGTCCCAATTTGAAAGAAGTCTGGTCAAATAAGGATATGTGTAAATTTCCGCAATCTTAACTAGGCATCTGATAAAGACAATTACCCAATGCCATCCATGGAACTGATCCTCCAAAAGTATCTCAGAAATTTTCTTGCTATTATATGGTTTCTATGGTTCTAATCAAGTGCTAGTAGCAAAACCTGATCAATTAAAAACTACCTTTGGGACTAAATGTGGAAAATTTGGTTTTAAGAGGATGCCATTTAGGCTTATCAATGCCGGTGCTACTTTTCAAAGAGAGATGGCCATTAGTTTCCATAGCCTTATTGGTCAGAGCATTGTTTTTATTTTGATGATGTTACATTTTTTTCCAAAAGAAGAGTAGATCATGTGCGTCATCTAAAATAGATATTTGAGCAATGTCGAAAGTATGGGATTTCTCTTAATCCCAAGAAAAACGTCTATGGTGTGTGAGAAGGGATTCTCTTAGGGCACATCATTTCAAAGAGAATAATTAAAATTGATCCCGAGAGGTTCAAAGCAATTACACATCCCATTCCTAGTGAACGAGAAAGCTATGCAATATTTCTTAGGAAAGATCAATTTCCTAAGGAAATTCATCTTTGATTATTCTTAGAGATGATTAGAAAATATGAAACATATAAATGGGAAAAATGGGAGAAGGACATTTTTGCTCAAATTAAGAAGCCTATTATTGATGCACCCACATTATTCAGTCCAAATTTTGGCAAAGATTTCCTATTCTATACATTTGCTTCAGATTCATCAATTGCAGCCATATTAACTTATAAGGATACAAAAGGAAATGAGCAACCTATTTCTTTTATGAGCGCTAGCCTACATGACCCATAATTAAATTATCCTTCCATTAACAAATACACATATGTTGTTTACAAGGTAGTTAATCATTTTAGGACTTATATTTTGAAAGCTCACACGTTCATTTTTGTGCCTCATCCAGTAGTAAGAACATTGTTCATGCAGCAGGATATAGGTGAGAAGAGGGCTAACTAGATGACTTGCTTAAGAGGATATGATATGGAGTTTAAAATATTTCATACCATAAAGGGTCATGAGCTCTCCAAGTTATCAACCGAAGAAAGATATGCTCCCGAGAAAGATCTTTTAGGATGGGAGTAGGATATAAAAGTGTATATTATTGAACATGTCCCTCATTACACGTCTATAGCACCATGGTATTCCAATTTAAAGAAATTTATAGATCATGGAACCTAGCCCACGCACTTGTCAAATAAACAAAAGAGGGCAATCTATTTAAAATATCTATCTTATGAGCTAGTCCATGGAGTTCTCTTCAGAAAGAACCACAATGGTGTCGTGCTAAGATGCCTTGAGCCGTAGGAACAAAGAGGTACTTAGAAACTTGCAAGATGAACAAACATGTGGCCACTATTTGGGTGACACTACAACACATGAAATTATGAGGGTTGGTTATTATTGACCCACTGTACTCAAACATTCTCATATTATGTATGCAGGTGTCCAACTTGTCAGAGATGCATTCATTGCAATCAAAGGTCATTCTCCCCACTACTACCGGTAGCATTTGAGGAACCATTCCAATAGTGGGGCCTGAATTTTATCAGATAAATATTTCATTAGTCATCAAAGCAACACAAGTATATCCTAATAGCGACATATTATTTTACCTGGTGATTAGAAGTAGTTCCCCTAAGATATGTAAATGACTAGGAAGTCATCCAATTCTTATGGAATTCTTACGTCACTTGTATTTGATAACATGACTCACTTTTCATATTTAAAATTTTATGAATTCACATTAGAAAATGGGATTTTTTTGAAGCATGTATCTAATTATTACCTGCAAGGAAATGGTTTGGTTTAATTGACAAATAAAAATATTATCCACATAATCAAGAAAATCATTTTCTTTGAGCAGAAACTCTGGAATATCTCTTTGAATAATTCATTATGGGTTGACCATATAAATCACAAGCCTTCGCTGAAAACCTCATTGCACTTTCTAGTTTATGGTAAATAATTTATCTTGCCCCCGAACTTGTATCTTCCAGGCTTGCAACTCTCAAAAGAGTCATAGCGTATACCATGTCTTCTAGTTCAAAGTAGGATATATAGTTTACTAAAACTTGAGGAAGAAAGGCTCAAAGTCAAGGAAATATTTATTTTTCATTAAATCTATGTGAATCGTTTGTTTGATAAGAAGTCTGATGGGGAAAAGAGCATTGATGCAGGTGACCTAGTGCTGAAGTGGGATGAACCCCAAGAATTCAAAGTTAAACACATGGAGTTCAAACGTCTTTGGATTGGACTATTCACCATCGAAGAGAAGCTCTGCCATAACACCTTCAATATGAAATCCTTAAATAGGAGGATTGACCCCCTTCACATAAATCGTCGATATTGGAAACATTACTTCCAGTAGCAGCTAGAAGCTGTGTTTCCTATACATTTTTTTGTGTATTTTCTTTTCTATATGTTTCATTCATATGCCTTCTATGGTAGTCATGTATTTTCATGTCATGTTTGTTGGTCACTGTACATAAATAAGACCTTATGTGAAAGTGCATGGCTGAAAAGAGACTTTGTGGTGTAATAAAACAGAAGTGTGATAACCACAACTCTTGGCCTTCTATTGTTTTGTTTCTTTTCTTAGGAAAATTCCATAGGTTGGGGTAAGTCCAGATGGAAAATATTAGTCTTCCATAAGGATAATATTGACGGAACCTATTAGATCCATGCATATGTTAGTATTGGAACTACTCAACTTGGTGTAAATCTACTTTTGTGTTGACGCTTGTTAAATCTAATAAAGAAAGGATAAGGGGATAATATAAAGCGAGAAAACCAATATCATAGGTATTAAAATAATTCTCTAAAGGAGAAAGTTGCTCTCCTCTCAATAATTTTGGATCCCTCTTCCGCCCGTTAAAAATAATAAGTGTCGAAGTACAACTATACTAAATAAATAAATATGTGAGAAAGAAGAGAAATTCCTCCATAGGGAGGTGAAGCAAGCAACTTCGTCAGGGTACTATCTAGGCTCCCTGGTAGCAAAGCAACATTAGTGTTGTTGAGGTGACTCTATCAGGGTACTGTCCAGGCCTATTGGCAGAAGAGAAACACTAAAGATGAAAACTCATACTTTGAATATCATAAAATCACTGCACACATTACCCTTTCCTAGATTGAAATAATTGTGATATGGTGTATCTTTTGTATATGTTCAACCAAGTAGAAGAAAGTGAGATGCTATGTATGTAACTGGGTCGAAAAGGGGAAATCAATGAAATCAATACTTAGTGAAGGTAAAAACCTCTAATTGAAAATCTATTCCTAAACAGAGAAGCTTGGGTTTAAATCTCACCTATTCTCTAATTGAAAATCTATTCCTAAAAAGAGAAGCATGGTGAAATCTATTCCTCTTTCTTTTGAATGTAATTCAGGAGTCTGCAAAAATACCAACTTCCTCAGATCATATCTCCACAAATGTTGCGTGAAAAGCTCTGAAATTTGGACCCAAGGTTCAGTGTGATTTCTTCTCAAATGGGTTTTTATTTGCGACTTCTGAAAGATCATAGAAAAAAAGTTATAGCGAAAATGCCATGATGACTTGTTTGGAGCAGAAAAACCCTAGAATCCAAAGCTCCGATACCAAATGTTATGAAACCAGCTCAAGAAAAGATAGAAAAGATAGATCAACGCCTTAGAATTTAGCCTCTTCGAGGGGGCAACCTCCTTTACATTACATAAATGAACAATTCTTGGATGATACAAATGAAAAGACCTCCTTTCTATATATAGGAGTCTAAGGGGTCATAACATAATCAGAGCCGACATAACATTAATAATGTAAGGGCACAATAATAACAATAGTGGGCTTCTATGGGGCACAATAGTAATAATATGGGCACTACATGGGTACATCAATATAATAAGTGGGTTATACTAATAACAATAAGGGGTTACACTAGTAGTATAGGGGCCTAACAGCATCAATGATCTTAATTTGTATAAAGAATGACACAAATGGAAAGACATGTCACCACTAAAAAAATTCCATGTCATCAATCACTATTAGTCCTATTCATCAAAGATAGTGCCATATCTTGTCTTCATCATATGATGATGTGGAAGTTGTCATCTAATGTTGTAATCATTGTAAATGTAAACAAGTAGAACTCAAAGAGTCATCTATGGAAAAAAGAGCCATGGGAATCCAAAAGACATGTAATACCAAAACTCATATGTAGTTCCAAAGTTATTTTGGAAGTTCAAAGGTTGAAGAGGTCTAAAGTTCATTGGAAGTTAGAAAGCCAAGAGTCATGGGGATGCAAAATATCATGCCTCAAGCTAAAAAGGGATCCTCATTTCTCATGGAGAGGACTTTTAGCATTGGCTTCTCCCACAAGGAATTACAGAGATAGAGTTAGTACTTTTGGGGAGCAAGTAGTGGCTCTAACGATCCACTATTAGAGCTAGTCATTTTCATTGTATTTATGTATCTTGGGACCTTTTCTTACTTTTGAAGTGTTTCAGGCTAGCACATTTTCACACATGGATTGCGTTACAAGCGATTTTGTCACATGTTCAATAGGCTTGCAAACTATATCAATTAAAAATCCTTAAACGCTTTGTCATAATCCCTTCACAAATCCCTAAGCATCACTTCTCCAGAAAGATCTAAGTTTCGGGGACAATTAACTCAAAAACACTATTTTTAGCTCCATCACACCTTGCATGATTGGCCACCTTCATACAATGCATGTTGCATACCTGCAAGCTAGCATTGGTAAGCACATGTTTATCCCTTCTACAGGTGTGCTGATTTTAGAAATTTTGGAAAAATAAAAAAAATCTCTGAAGCTTCCTCTTCTAGAAGATTCCAAGGTAGTTTTAACTATTTACCACAGATAGAGAGCTAAAATTCATATCTAATACTATCTTGGAGACCTTATCTCTTATCTCGTGAGCTCATCCTCCCCTCATATGTGGATCTGAAGCCTAAGATGGTAAATCCTAAACTACCACACTCATCCTATAAATTTACTGCCTCCCATAAAGTTTGCGTTGGATTTTGGATATTGATAGTGCCCTCATGATGCTAATAACTTTAAGGCTAAAGGATTCACCAGATTCATGCATTAGTGTTTATGTTGAGGTGGGATTTGTGGAAAATAAGGAAAAGTCAACTTAGAGATACATATACAATGTTAAACTTCTATTTATGGTTGTAACTCTCTCCTTTATTTCTTAATATAAAGAGCATCTTGTTTTCTTATATTTGTTGTGTTATGTTGGCACTCATGTATTTCAATGGCATGCTGATTCAGCGAATAGATATTTTAAAATATAATACATGAATTATGGTTCCTTGACTTACTTTAGTCATGTGTGTAAGTTCTAGGTATAGCACTTGGAGATAGAGTTCGAGCTTACAAGAAAGGAGGAAAGCCAGGCTTGCTACAGATTCTAGGAAGGATTCTTTCCCATTTTATAATCTTTTTAAGAGAAACTCAAACATTTTTGTCTTCTACTATTCTAGATCATACCACTAGATCTCGATAATTCACCTTTATCTGCAATCATGAAAATTTCACATAACAGATTGTGAATGCTTCTAAGACTATTCTTTGGATAATTATGATTCACTTTTTCTTTCATATGTACTGGGGTAATTGAACTATTTTAGTGAATTCAGTGCTCAACTTATTGGAAATGTGTTGTAATAATTATAACTATCATTGGATCTATGTGAACTATATCACTTGATGTTAGATGAGTCATTCTCATTCATGTGTGTCTCCATTAGGGTAGTACTATTAATTCTCTCTTAGAAGCACACTTGTCTTCCCCTCTGCAGTGAAAGAACCTTGATACATTTGCAATTGAATAGTCACAAGGCACACTCGCTTGCTCATTTGAGAGGACAATTCCTCTTCTATCTCATGGTCATAGTTAAAGCCAAGGAATATCTTATAGTAAACAGTAGTTGGGCCGTATTCTAGATGGCACTCCTACACCAAACGATGTAAGGTCTAACTGGGACCTTATATTGGGGATATCCCCTATATGTCGGTAGTATCCAACACCATCAACACTACATTAGTAAATTTGGATGATATAGGTAGATCCACACCATTTTCATATGATGATTAATATATAAAAGGTGGAAAATGGAACTAATTGACGTATATCAACCACATTTACTAATATGGTTGTCTTACTTGATGACATAGTCATGTGGGGAAGAATAATAGACCATGGTTGATTTGATTGAGTTTAGCTAAATATAGATAAGGTATGGTTGATTTGGGTTGGTTGGCCATCATTAAATATGGTTGACTTTTAATGACTATGGTTGAAAATGGTGAAGAGGGTTGACTATGGTTGACAAGGGTTAGCCATGGTTAACAATGTTTGACCATGATTTTTTGTCAGTGACAAAGCTTGACAATGGTTGATTATGGTTAAACATGGTTGATCATGGTTGACCATGGTGACAGTAGTTGACCATTGATAATATGGTTGACTAAGATTGAACTTGATGACCCATGGAGACCACGTTTAAACATGGTAGACTATGTTCAACTATTGTTGACTAATGGTTGATGTGCTTGACCATGATTGTCAATGTTTTACGAAATATGGATATCATTGACATTGTTGACTATGGTTCACCAATGTTGACCATGGATGACAATGGTGACCATGGTTGATTACGGTTAAATGTATAAGACCATGGATGACCATTGTTGAGCTAGTTTTACCATGGATGAACTGAAGTTGGTGACAGTCTACGATCATGGTCACCATGTTTGACCATGGTTAGGCTTGTTTAAGCATGATTGATTATGGTCAACTATGGTTGAGTATGGGTTTACATGGTCAACTATAGTTGACCATTTTTTACGTTGGCCAACCAAGTTAACTATGGTTGACTATAATTGACCATGTTTGATAATGTTTTAGTTTGTTGCATTACAACATCACCTTCCTTTGCTCGAATTGTGATAGAATTTTTTCTTCAACACATTGCAACATCAACTTTCACTCCTCAAATTGCAATGTATTTTTTCATCACATTGTGGAATTGATTTTTGTGTCACATTTTGATGTTGATTTGTGTTTTTCACATTATGATATAATTTATTTTTTTACCACATTATAATGTTGATTTAAATTCATTTTATTATGTAAGTGTTGACCACAGACGACCATCGTGAGCATGCTTGGCTATTGTTGAGAATTAATGACCATGGTTGATCATTTTTGAGATAGTATGACCATGGGTGAGTATGATTGAATATGGTTCCTCAACAATGTTTCCCATCATCAACCCTTAGTTAACCATGTTGCTATGGTAACTTATGATTGACTAAGGGTTGATGTGGTTGACCATGGTTGTGAAAATTTAACTAAAGATTGTCATTAACAATGTTGACGATGCACACCCAAGGTGAGCATGGTTCACTATGGTTGAGCATGGATGGAATGGATGACGATTGTTGATATAGTTTGAACATTTCTAAATATCATTGAATATGGTGGAACTTGTTGAGCATGTACAACAATGGTCACTCTTTAAGTATAGGGGGTTTACGCAGTGCATTGTATTAGATATCATTTTGGGATTCAACTGCGTTAAGTAAGTCATTCACGTATGACCATTTCCATGAGAGGTAGTCGTAACAGACTAATTTATCATGATTTGAATAGTTCAATTAGCACTCATTGCAATGAGTGATGCTCACAGGGGTGAAGAAGTGGGATTGAAACTAGTGAAATGAATCACATAGCATCAATCATCAGCTTGCACCCAGTAACGAAGACTTCCTGGGAGGTCACCCATCCTAGATCGCCTCTAGCTCAGGCACGCTTAACTGTGGAGTTTCCCCAGAATCAAGCCCACTTAGCTTGCTACCCCATTTTCAAAACCTTAGAAAATATTGTGCCTCATAAACCATTCAATTAGAGATCCCTTCACTATTTTTGAATTTAAGTATAGGGGGTTTATGCAATGATCATTTTGGGATTCAACTTCGTTAAGTAAGTCATTCACGTATGACCATTTCCATGAAAGGTAGTCGTAACAGACTAATTTCTCATGATTTGAATAGTTCACTTAGCACTCATTGCATCGGGTGATGCTCATAGGGGTGAAGAAGTGGTATTGAAACTAGTGAGAATCACCCGAAGTAATGAGTGCTAAGTGAACTATTCAAATCATGAGAAATTAGTCAGTTATGACTACCTCTTATGGAAATGGTCATACGTGAATGACTTACTTAATGCAGTTGAATCCCAAAATGATATCTAATGTCCACTATGTTTTTTTATCATGGTTGAGCTTGATTCACCATGGTTGATTATGGTCAACTATGGTTGACTGTGGGTGGACATGGTTGTCATGATTCAACTACAAATGAACATCGATGATCATGTTGTTTAAGGTTCACCAGGTTTTCCATGGTCAACCATGTAAACTATTGTTGACCATTGATTGATAATGTTTTACCTCAGTTGATTATGTTGTCAAGTTCATCTGGATATGAAATGGTCAACCATATTCACCATGATTGACCATGCTTTTCATGAACGAAAATGGTTGACCATTAATGGAAATGTTTGACCATGTTAGCTATGTTTGACCATGGTTAACCAAGTTATAAATATTGTTGATTATGGTTGACCATGGTTGATAATTATTTAATTTTTGATCACAAACTTTTGTGATCCATAATGATTGTTTGAGACTATCTTTTAGATTAATCACATAGAATAATTTTCTAGTTGATGTTTCGAAGATACTAATGAGATTCATCTTCAAGAAAAAGGTGAAAAAAATAGATCAATCAATGGGATTAAATAGTGACGAGATGCATCAAGTTCCAGAATTAGCCATTAGGACTATAATATTATTTAATAAAAATTGACCATAACGACTAGTTTTTAGTTAATAAATTATAACTAATAAATTCAAAGGTAAGAATTTATGTTTATTATCTAATAAATTCTTACCTTTGACTTTATTAGTCACAATTTTTTAAACTAAAAGCTGGTATTTATGGTGAGTTTTTATTAAAAAACATTATTGTCCTAACAACTAATTATAGAACTCATTGAAAGCCCCAAGGGATAGCTTAACTGGCTAAGTACCTATTGTTAAGTACCTCACTGATCGGGAGGTCACGGGGTCAATTCTCCTAGACGCCCTTGGGGTTAGGCCCTACTAGTCTCGCCGATGGGCTTTAACAAATTCCCTCCAAGGTTGATCTACCCATATTTTCCGAGGGGAAAAAAATTCAAGAACTTGATGCATCTCATCTCTATTTAATCCCATTGATTGATCTATTTTTTTTTCACCTTGTTCCTAAAGATGAACCTCATTAGTAGGTTTGAAACATCGACCATAAAATTATTCTATGCGATTAATCAGAAAGATAGTCTCAAACAATGATTCTATTTGTTGCATTGTGTCTGTTAATATTTATTTGTAAATAATGCAATGATCTCTTTTGTTGTCTAAATTGTAATGTCATTTTTTCATCATTATATTGCAGCAAAAAATTTTATTCATCGCACAACAATGTCTTTTGTTTCTCAAACTATAATGTCATTTTTTTATCACAATGTGTATGTTTGACTATGGATGAGCATGGATGACCATAGTTGACTATTGTTGAGCTAGTTTGAGCATGGATGAAGACGATTAACTATGGTTGAACTTGTTGATTATGTATGACCATGGTTACCATATTTGACTATGGTTTATTATGGTCAACTATGGTTGAATATGGGTGAACGAGGATGAACATTGATTTCAACATTCAACTATAGACAAAAAGTGATCATTATGTTAACTAAGGTCCATGTTATCCATGGTAGATCATGTAGATCATTGTTGATCATGGTCTGAAAATGTCTGACCTTGGTTGATTAGTTTGTGATGTTGACCATGGATAAGCATGGGTTGGCCATATTCATCATGGTTAACCATGTTGTTTATGGTTGACTAAGGTTGACCATTAATGAACATGTTTAAGAATGGTCAACCATAACTAACGATGGTAATCCATGTTAACATTGGTTGACTATAGTTGAGCATGGTTGATAATTATTTTGTTTGTTGTGTTCCGACATTGATATTTGTTCCTCACATTGCAACATTTTTCTTACTGCTCAAACTACGATATCAAATTCGAATGCCTTTCTTCATCACATTGTGGCATTGAATTTTGTTTGTGAGATCGTGATATCAATTTTTGTTTGTCACATTGTGATGTTAATTTTTTGTTTAACACATTAAAAACTGATTTTAGTTCATCCAATTATGGCAGTGTTGAACATGGATTTCCATGGTGAGGATATTTGGCTACAGTTGATCATGAATAACCATAGTTAATCATGCTTAACCATTGTAAACCACAAATTAATCACATTGACCTTTGTTGGCCATATCAACATAATTAAGAATCAAATATCTAAGATATATATGATCATGGATGACTATGTTAGACTAAAGTTTTTCATTGTTTGCTATAATAGATCATGCTTATTTATGTTTGATGATTACTAACTTTGGTTGGTCATGTTTGATTATGTCTAACAATGTTTGGAAATGATTAACTTTAGTAAAACATGGCCTACTAAGATTGAATTTGATTTACCATGCTTGAATTGCATGAGAATGTTAAATTATTATTTGCAATGGTTTAGGGTGGCTGACAACCTTTGACTATGATTTACTATGGTTGGTCATGAAAGAACATGATGACTATGGATAACCATGTTGATTATGGTTGACAAAGTATGACGTGGTTGACCATGTTTATTATGGTTAGCTTTGGTTTACAATGGTTGTCTAATTTTAACCATGGTTATTTATGTCTAAACATGGTAGACAATAATTAACCTTGTTGGTTAGATTTGTTTAACCTTGGTTGAATTTTTTTTATTATGCTTAACTATGACTAACTTATGGTTCAATTTTGATTTTATGTTTTATTTATAATGTCTAAGGAGATTGGTTTATTATGGTTAACTTATGTATATATTTGATTTATTATAGTTTACCTTACTTGATATTAACATATTATCGATTTAATATTGTATTCCTTCATTTATTATGGTTGACTATTGTTGATGATGGCCGCCCTTCCATAGTTAAACACAGTTCGCAATCATCAGCCATGGTTGGGCATGACCATGAACATATTTGACCATGGTTGACCTTAACAATGTGACATTGGTTATGTCTATCACATTGCAAGATTGAGTTATGTTCATCACATGATGACATTGGAAAAATGTTATTTTGGTTTGTGTCAAATTGTGACGTTACAAAAGAGTTATGTTTATTTTCATCACATGATGACATTGGAAAAATGTTATGTTGGTTTGTGTCAAATTGTGATGTTACAAAAAAGTTATTTTTATTTTCACAACATTATGACACTCAATTAGGGTTAGTTGTATTATAATGTTAATTAATGGTTTATTACTAGTTTTTGTCACAATAAAAGGTTTATTAAGGGTTATGTAACATTGCAACATTTGTGAAGGGTTTGGTCATTGTTTTACTGGCTACAACGATCCTCCAAAATTTTTCCTTAGCTTCGTTTTGGAGCCTCCCTACCAACCATCCTTAGCACCATCTCTTGCACTCCCTAGGTACTTATGTTATCCGTTGAGTTTCTTTGGCTTATCAGCTTCTGTTCGCTAACTTGTTTTCCTCTCACCTGCAAGCTGACTTACCGTGACTTGGTCTTCAACTGGTTCTTGTGTTGACTTGGAGAATTTCACAAAACTAGAGGGTGACTGTCCTTTCTCTCCAGAATTTCGTAATGTATCATGGTAGCCAACTTCTCTCCAGAATTGCACAAAGCATGCAGGTTGTCTTCCCCTTGAAAATTGTGTAGAGCTGCCCATCACCAGGCTTGTTCTAAGAATTTGCGCAGTTCTAGCTAGAATAATTGGCTTCAGTCTAGAAATTGTTCAGAGCTTGAGGGGAAGCTAGAGCCACTCAGCCCAGAAACTATGTAGAAGTCATCCCAAGGCTTTTTGTTCAATATATCTACTCACAAGTTGACCAGTTACCTCCAAGACTATAAAATCTTGCCTTGCATGCATGGTAAAATTTTACCAAAAAATAAAAAAAGTAAAAAGCATCCCTAGAGTTTAGGGATCTATTTTTAGTAGTTGGGGATTACATGCAAAAGTCGTATTAGAAACCTCCACCAAGCGTCACTTTTTCCTAGATTTGTGGTATGCGCATCATAAGCCTTGATCTTGTCAAAACTATTTATTTGACGCTTTGGACCTCATTCTTCACTTCGATCTTATAGCTCTAACATTCCTAATGCATCTAGGAACATTCAACACACTTATTGCAACTTTTTCCTGGTAAGTCCGCTTTTCATGTTTTCTATTTTTTTTCTGTCACTTTTTGTATTTCGGTTTGTGTGAGTGTTGTTTTATTTCTTTTTTTGAATTATTTCTATCATTTTAATTAATGTTAGCTTGAAGAAGAATTATTTTAAGTTTTCGATTGCATTTCCTTGCTGTTGCATTCATGACACTATTTCTGCACTAATGGTTGTTACTGCGGCGACTCACTTCACACGCCTCATTGTTTACACATCTTACTGAATCATGCACTTGTTGATTGCATGCATGTTCATTAAATCATGTCTACACCCATATTTTCACATGCATTTATTCCTTACTATTTACAGTCGCTCGTCAGCAGGTCTGAGCTGCCTTAGCCTGGACCTTGCCTTGCTTGGCTTGCACTATGCATTTTTGGGATGGAAAGATTTGCCTTGCTCCCAGAAATTATGGAGAGCTTACCTCACACTAGCCTCCCAGGATGTGCTTTATGAAATTTTGAGAGCCAATACCTGAATTGGCCCCCAAAATTGTGCAGTGCAATTTTCTCGGGTTTTACTCATGCTCAATAAAACTGCGCATTGCACAGTTCCAGTCCTCAACAATCCAAGTTGGATTGTGCTCTACGTAGTTTCAACAATTAGTTTGCTCACTGGGAGTCAGGATAGTGCTCTTGATAGTTCTGGCAGCTAGTCTCCTAGCCTCCGAGAAAAAATTGTGAAAATTTCTGAGTCAGTCACCCAGGTGTGTTGGATGTTAGTCCTTAAGGTTCTTATGGTTTTCAACTGACATTTTTATTTCCATGAGTGTTGCTCTACCTCTAGGTATCATAGGAGTTCACTAGTCTCTTATCAATACAGGTACAATGGATTTCAAGAGAGTAGGGTCAAAGAACACCATTGAGAGCGCAACTGGAGATGTGGTCGAGAAAGTGTTTATGAGCTTGCCCATCTATGAAGACACTAAGATTTTCATAGACAAGGAGTTAAAGATCAAATGGTAGGACATCAATGAAATATTTTAAGGCACCTTTGAGGAAAATCTGGAGGGCCATAGAGTCTATGTCAACATTCACAAATCTGGCTTGTACTAGTTGCATGCAGGTATCCCGCATTTCCATGCGCAGACATGATCCACTAGATTGTCTCGCATAATGATCCAGAGACAATGGTGTTGAGAAGATTCAGTGGAAAATAACTTACAACCTTCAAGGAAGATAAATTTAAGGAGATGTATCACTTACCGCAACTGGTGAACACAATGGATGCACTCTTCACCAATCCCGGGAGGAACACAAACTGAAGAGGGATCTTAAAGAGCTAGGTGAGAGAGTCGTCTAAGTTCAGGATGACACCCAATAAAGTATACAGGAAAAAGAAATTGTGGAATGGTTATCAGTTCTTGGTCATCTTCGCATGCCGCTTATACGACCAAGAGAGTACATAAACCTTCTCGCAGAGTTGGGTGATTGTGTTTGATCAACTGGCGAACGAAGGAATACCTTTCAATTGGTCCAAAATGTTGGCTCTCAAGTTAAAGGCGTGATTAACAAAAGCTCGACATCTGCCCAAGGGTCAACAATCAAAGTTATTCATGTCTACCTAAATTCTTGATGCAATCTATGCCCGCCAATAGTTCCCTGGCTTGGGTTGGGCATGGACACCTTCGAAAACCTCTGTGCACATATATTGAAAGTTGTTCTCGGAGTGGAGTTTCCATGGAGTTATACTATAGCTATGAGACCACTTCATCACCCTGATGTACATGATGATCTTTGTGTTGGATCTGCCTTGCATGTCATAGATAGTGATGGATGCATTGGTTAACATAGTAGATTGGTATGCCTCTCCCTTTGGCAAGTTCATCTAGATGTACAGTGCGGCGAAGGCTCCACATATGTTACCGAAGTTTTCCATGGACAAGCTAGTCATGCCAGAGGTTGCATACCACATCTCGACAGGGTTCTCAAGCAGACTACACGGGAAGAAGAAGGCACCTTGTCCCGCTCTTCCTTTGCAGATCGGGTTGTATGAGATCTAGAGTCTCAAGCATGATGAGGTTGAGACAGAGGAATTCAAGAGGTTTACCTTCGGCACCAGAAGTTTGAATCCATATGACTCGCATTACTTAGTAGGGGACCAATGTGCGAGAGTGTATCGTCCTTGGATCCATCGGGCATGTCATTCGCTTGAGGAAGACCCATGCAGATACTGCTATAACTACTAAAGGTTCAATGAATCAGTGAGAGTGGTTGTAGAAAGTTTAGTAGTGCACAAGGAAGTAGCATCTCAGAGAGCATCAACATCAGCAGCAGTACAGGGCAATAGACCTGTGCATGAAAAAGGAAAGAGGAAGGTTGTTGACAACACAAAGGTGGGGAAAAGCTGCAAGTTCAAGCTAGATCCACTTGTATTGATAGAAACATTGGAGATTGAGGCAAAGAAGTGACAACACAACAAAAGGATTTCATAAGGACAGACGAAGAAGAAGAAACTGGAGGAGGTAGAGAAGAAGTTGCAGGTGGTGAAGAAATGACTAAGGGAAGAATAAGTACTATGCATAAGGAAGAAGGAAGCGCAGTAGAAACAGGGATAACATGAGGTGAAAAACACACACATTGATGAAAATGTGAAAATATAGGTTATTGATTCATCAGAACAGTTGTCAGATAGAAAATAGGATGAGCAGTTATAGCAACAGGACTTTCATTAGGAGATTGAACATAAGTTGGAGAAGATAGACATGGATGGGGTTCATCCAAAGCAAGATGAAGATACAAACCTCATGCCCAAAGACCCAGAGGTCACTACACCAGCTTCACTAGATCGAGGAGCAGAGAAGGTCCCGAGTGATCAAGGAGACACTGAAATCCTTGAGGAAAATCCAGAAGCAGATGTGCACAACATATCCTTTGACAAGTCACAACACAGAGTTGTGTAGTCACACAGAATTCTGACTCAAGATGTCCATGCATCTCCTATGAATTTTTAAGAACGAGTGATCATGCTTGTTGTGCATAGACATCCATCTACTTTGGTCGATACTACAAAGGCATACTCCAAAGCCACCAACTCGAGTGTGACATTCTTGATAGCTGAGAACGAGCGCATGGATAAGAAACTTCAAGCGGCCAAGTAGAGAGAAGATAAAGCTACAACATCCACGGGAACAAAGTTGAAGAATGAAATACTTGATGAAGTATCATCTCTCGAGAAAATAATGTGGAAGTTTTACTTTAGGTTCGTCACCATGCATAAGTCAATTTTCCATCTTAATGGTTGGTAGCAGCATTGTGCTAGAAGAGCACATATCTTGATAGACATACACACTATTGTCGACCAAATGTAGATACGGACAATGAGGTAAAAGGGAGCCCCATTATACTTGCAAAAGATGATGAAGCCAAAGACAGTGGAGTTGAAGGCACATGTCGAGAGTTAGATCCAAAACTATGAGGAACTCCCATAGCTCATCACCAGCTTATAGGCTTCACATGCACCAGCGTTCAGGAGCATGGATTTCATTCTGCACAGGCATACAACCACATCCATTAGCACACTCAAAAAGGCAAAAGAAAAGAACCAAGCCAGACTAGAGCTAGAGATGTACTTTGAGCAGTTGATCCATATAGCCACTAGCATAGATTTGCAAATGAGTAAAGACACTATGCACTAGTATGTCATTAGGCCGATTTCACTCAATAACATGATGCACATGTTGAACAGAGGTACCAAATCAATGTACCCAGATGCAATAGAGGCAAGGGTTCACTTTAAGAAGGATGTCACCATCGAGTATGTGGACACCATAACAGGCTACCAATCTTGGCATCAATTCGCCACCATCGATCACCAAGAGGATATTGACATGTTATTCTTCCCATAACTATCTGAGTCCCAATGATGTCTTATATGGCTTACTCAATCCCATTTTTGTCTCACATGGGTACATGTGTAGATTGTATTGTAAACATGTTGTAAAGTGAAAGACCAAGTGTCAATAGTAGAATGTAAATAGTCATGTGTAAGTTGAAGAGTCATGAGGGTACTTGAAAAGTCACAAAGGGGAATGTCAAGGGTTGCCCCACTTTTTTCTATATATAGAACCTTGTCACTCATTGTATAGGCTTTTGGGAGCCAAGCTTCTGATAGGTATAACTTACAGAAAGCTTGGAGTGTATTATAATGAGCCTTGGCTTCTCCATAGTGTAGAGTGAGTACATCTCTTTGGAGGAGCAGGTGGCAGTTTCTGTAACATTGCACTATTGGGGCTAGTGGCTGTCATGGTTGCATGTATGATTGGATCTTTCACTCATTTAATATAAAGAGTGAGAACATTTGATGCATATATTGTTATTGTAGTTAAACTATTCTAGTAACTCTAACAATGTATGTAGTTGTAATTTACACATGTATGTATGGACTATTCCATATGTGTTTGTATGAATCTTATCGAAGCATTTTCTTGGTATAACTCATCACTTTGGATTGTCAACTATTCTGCTTTCCATCTCATGATGTCTTTCAGGTTGTGTTCTCCCTTTCAAGTTAGGTGCTATCACAGGCTTCTAAGGGGAACACTCTTCTCCCCTTTCGTGTGTTAGAGCCTTTCATGCACTTTCCTTGACTTGCTGCAAGGTCACACCCTTGCTTCCAACAAGGAATTATTACTTACCTCTACGTGCAACTACAGTCAAGGCAATACCATACTACCCTCTACTAGGATTCCTACTCCAAATGATCTGACATCTAGTTGGGTCTTCTTACTGGGCAGATCCCCTGACATGTTGGCAAGTCCAACATCATTAACATTTTTGGTGCTAGAAGGAGGGCCAGACAACAAGGTGAGTCCTCACAATCTGTTTGCATCTTCACACATATATGATGGAGTATGTTACAGTTCACCCCCTTAAATTTTTGTCCAACAAACATATCTTTTAATTCGAGAGGGAGTTTTGGGACGACTTATCAGAAATCACATATGTTGGTGAAGGTGAAGTGGCCTCCGCTAAGCACTTAGATGAATTCCATGCACTCATGGCGAACATGTAAGGTTTTAATGAAACGGATATTTGTACGCTTCTCACACACAGACTTCATGACTACCCATTATTATGGTGTACGATACTGCCTCATAACTTCGTGCACTCATTCAAGTAATTTAGTGATCTAATCGAATATGTTTTTCACCAATTTGATCCTGAATCACTTCATAAAAAAATGATAAAACAATGGAAGGCTACACATGAATCTCTAGAGGAATTTTGGGGGCACTTCAGTCAACTCTCTTTTGAAGCTCTGAAAATTCAAATGAAATTCCAGTATCTTATTAAAAGATATGAGTATGTTTCTATCAAATCACTTTGTACCACAGTGAAGAAAAATGTTAAACCCCACTCAACATAATTTGGTGATGGATTTGTGCAATCACAAGCAGACACAGTCCTTTTCACAAGTGACTGTCTTCCTTCCTCTCACCAAACAACACCACCCCCACAGAGTGATGTGGGAGAGCATGAACACATGTCTGTTCAACTGTCACATCATCCCACGTTAATTACTCTTAATTTCTGCGTAGATTTGGTTGGGAAGCCCATGGGTTGTCATATGAACTTGTTACCTCAACCTTTGTCCCCATGTTCTACTGATCCTCTGGATTGTATTGTCTTGTGTTCTCCCATTTTGAACTCTACACTTATTGTGAATGAGGATCGACGTATTGACAGAGTTGTTATTGCACAACCAACCTACGTTGTCATTTACGATGAGTATGACTGGGAATATGAGCATGAACCTACAGTGAAGGATGACCTCCCTCTATCTGTGCCTCCTTCGCTTTTTCCTGACATCTATAGTAATTCTGTTATCTCTGATTTTCCTTGTGAAAATCCATCCCCAGATGCATATACTTGTGATCATTTACAGAACACAGCCGATGTCAGTCCATCATTTGATATTGGAGAGGACAAATCTTTCACTGATAACACACTTGATTTTTCATCTACTGTTTTCAGAAACGTAGAGGGTGAAGATTCTTTCTTCTCATCTACCCCTCTGTATGATTCATCATATCATGAGGATGTTGATGAACTCATTTATTTTTTTGATCATATATGTCATGATGCCTTTACTCCTATATCCAATCACGATGTTTAGCTAATCATTATTGATCTCTCAAAGACACTTATTTATGATTATCTATCTGTTGATGAAGTTAAGACCCCATAGGTTATTGAGGAACTTCATCCTAAGTCGATGGTTATGTTATGTCCTTGATGTCGTGAGGTTAGTCTCACTTCTAATCAGGAAACTATTGAACCACCCAAGGCTCCTCATCACTCATCTATATGCATTGAAGATCAATCCAATACACAGATTTTTCTCCCTCTACTTGAATCACATGATCCCATCGCTCATGCATCAGAGGAATCATACACAATGAGCACACTTGTAAGGTGTAAGTTTTCTCTCTTTCTCATGTATGCTTGTTTGTCATAGTCATGACAGTTGATATGTTTATCATCTAAACACAGTGTGTCACAATACCATGTTAAGTCCGCAGAATTCTTGTCTTGTGCTTTCACCCTATTCTTTTTGTGGATGTGTTTAAACTTAGAGTGTGTTGGTATTCATTGTTATATCTTTCATGTTTGTTGGTTCGCTTGATTTTACTTTTCACAAACCACGCCTTCACCAACATAGGTCAACCAATGCATTGGTGGATGCATTGGAAATATCACTTCATGCGAGCACATCCATGCATCATTAGCTTAGGAGTAGGAGTAGTGTTTTATTTATGTCATGTTTTCTTCCATGCACGTTTACTTTTTCTTTTCTTTTTTCTTGCATGCATGCTTTGCCTACTTGCTTTTCTTATGCATTTTATTTCACCCTTTGCTTTATTTTTTTGTTTCTTGCTTTACGTCGATAGGTTAGTTTCACATACAACTATGTACAACTCTTAAAGACAGGCAAGCTAAAGTACAAGATAACTTGTACAACTATCAACACTTGGTTATTTGTTTTCGTCTCTCTTTATGTAGAACTTGTTTTCTTCATTCAATGATACACCAATGGAAAATATGTTATGTTCATAGTGAATCTTGGTGAAAACACAACACTTGCACTCTAACTAGTACCAACTACTCTAGTCAGCTGTCCTAGGTTAACCCTTGTCAACTCAGTCAAGTAGAGTAAGGTGAGGGGGATAACCATAACCAGCATGTCAGAGGTATATATATAACATACTTCTATAAATGAACAACCTCTTTTTCTCTTAATAAGTCAACATCCCTCTTCCGCCTATGAAATAAATAAGTACCTATGTATAGTTCTTTGAAAAATGAAAAATGAAAATATGAAAAGAATTGAAAAAATGAATAAGGCAAAAGAAGAGAAAGGATTTCTATGCAAAGATGTGATGCAAGCAACCCTGTCAAGGTACTAAGTAGGCTCGTTGGTAGCAGAGCGATGCTTGTGTTCCTACGTGACTCCACCAAGGTGTTGTCTAGGCTTGCTGGTAGCGGAGTAACACCAGAGATGAAACTTAAACTCTAATAGTCATATTACTTGTGCACTAATAAACCCCTCATCTCCAATTAAAAGAAATAAGTTGAATTGGCTTGTAATGTGTGCTGACTAATCAAGAGAATTGAAGGTGCTACAACTTTCACTCAAGCTATTGTGGAAACCATGATGATCAAGGAGTTGAACAATACTTCTAGAGGACTTAGACTCGCTTTTCACGAAAGAAGGTCCATTCAGGGAGCTCGAGTTTTACGAGTGTGTTTCCAATGTTGTAGTACCTATAACCATCAAAATTTTTCCTCAGCTTCTTTTTGGAGCCTCCCTACCAACCATCCTTAGCAGCATGTCTTGAACTGCCCAGGTAATTATGCTATTAGTTGAGTTTCTTTGGCTAATTAGCTTATGCTCGCTAATTGGTTTGCCTTTCACCTATAAGTTGACTTCCAATGACTTGGTCTCCAATTGGTTCTTGTGTTGACTAGGAGAATTGCACAAAACTAGAGGGAAGCTAGCCTTTCTCTCTAGAATTGCATAGTGCATCATGGTAGCCAACTGTTTTCCAAAACTGTGTAGAGCATGTAGGCAATGTTCCCCAAGAAAATTGCATAGAGAATGAATCTCCCTTCCCCTTGAATATTTCTCAAAGTATCCAATCATCGGGCTTTCTCTATGAATTTGCACAGTTCTAGATGACAACCTTGGCTTCAGTCTAGAAATTGCACAGAGCTTTAGGGACAGTTAGATTCACTCAACCCAGAAACTATGCAGAAGTCATCCCAAGGATTGATGTCTATTCCATGCGCTCACAAGTTGATCAGTTCCCTCTAGGCCTGTGCAATATTTCCATGCATGTGAAAATTTTTCTTGAAAATAAAATCTAAAGAAGAAAAAAGCATCCATAGATTGTAGGGATCTATTTTTAGCAGCTCGGGGTTACATGCAAAAGCGGTTTTAGAAACCTCTCGGCAAGTGTCACTTTTTCCTAGATTTCTGGCATGTGCGTCATAAGCCTCAATCTTGTCAAAACTATTTATTTGATGCTTCAGATCTCATTCTTCACTTGGAGCTCTGGCATTCCCAATGCAGCTAGGAACATTCGACACACTTATCGCAACTTTTTACGAGTAAGTCCGCTTTTCATTTTTTTGTTGCTTTTCTCTTGTTTTTTGTATTTCAGTTTGTGTGAGAGTCGTTTTCTTGGTATTTTTAAATTATTGTTGTCATTTGAATGCATGTTATCTTGTACAAGAACTTTTTCAAGTTTTCCATTACATTTCCTTGTTGTCGCATGCATGACACTGTTTCTCCACTAACGGTCGTCATTGTGAGGACCCACTTCACACACCTCATTGTTTTGAAATCTCACTAAATCCTGCACTTACTGATTGCGTGCATGCTCATTCACTCATTCCCACACTCATATTCACACGTGCATTCAATCCTTACTTCTTTCAGTTACTCGTCGACGAGTTTGAGGTTCCTTGGCCCAGACCTTGCCTTGCCTGGCTTGCATGTGCATTTTTGGGATGGAAGGCATTGCCTTTCTCACATAAATTGTGCATATCTTGCCTAACAGTGGGTTCTAATTATGTTCTCTATGCAATTTAGAGAGGCAGTGCCTCAGTTGGCCCCCGAAATTTCCCAATGCAATTTTCCCGAGTTGCAGTCATGGTAACTGAAACTGTGCATTATGGAGTTCTAGTTCACAAAAGGCCAAGATGGAATGTGCTCTGTGAAATTTCAATAGTCCTTCATCTCACTGGAATTCAGGATTGTGCTCTACGCCGTTCTTACAGCTAGTGCCCCAGCCTCCCAAAGAAATTGCATAAATTTCCCACTCAGAGAACCAGGCGTGGCATGTCATTCCTCAAGTTGCTTTTGGTTTTCAACTGAAATTTTTATTTCCATGAGTGTTGCTCTATCTCCAAGTGTCACAAGTTTTCATCAATCTCTCAGCAGTACAGATACAATGGCTTCCAAGAGAGCAAGGTCAAAGGACACCATTGATAGCGCAACCAAAATTCTATTCGAGCAAGTGTCTATGAAGACACTAAGTTGTTCATAGACAAGGAGATCAAGATAAAATGGTAGGACATCAATGACATCTTTTCAAGCACCTTTGAGGAGAATCTCGATGACCGTGGAGTCTATGTCAACATCCAAAAATCTGGATTGTACTAGGTTGCATGCAGGTATCCCACATTTCCATGTGCGGACATGATCCACTAGATTGTCTCACATACTGATCTGGCGACAATGGTGTTGATTAGTATCAATGGAACAAAACTTTCTACCTTCAAGGTAGAGAAATTTCAGGAGATGTATCACTTTCCGTAGTCGGTGAACACAATGGATGCACCCTTCATCAATCCCAGCAACAACACAAACTCAAGGGACATCTTTAAGAGCTCGGGGAGAGAGCCATCTATGTTCAGGATGACACCAAACCAAGTATATAAGACAAATACATTAAGAAAGTCTTATCAGTTCTTAGTCATATTTGCATGCTACTTAAATGGCCAAGACAGTTCATAAATCTTTCGGTAGAGTTGGGTGATTGTGTTGGATCAGCTGGTGAATGAAGGAAGCTAGGCATGGACACCTTCATAAATGTATGTGCACATCTATTGCAGGTTGTTCTCGAAGTGTAGTTTCCATGGAGATATACTAGAACTATTAGACCACTTCTGCACCCCAGTGTATAGGATGATATTTGAGCAGGATCCGCTTCGCATGTCAGAGGTAGTGATGGAGGCATTGGTTAACATAGCAGATTGGTATGCTTCTCTCCTTGGCACGTTCGTTTGAATGTACATCATGGAGAAGTCTCTGCATTTGTTACCAAAGTTTGCCATGGACAAGCAGGTCATGTAAGAGGTTGCATACCACATCTCGATAGGGTTGTTACTGAGACTACATAGGAAGAAGAAGGCACCTTGGCTGCTCTTCCTTTACAAATCGAGTTATATGATATCCAGAGACTCAAGCATGCTGAGTTCGAGACAGGCGAATTAAATAGGTTCACCTTTGACACCAGAAGTTTCAATCCATATTACTTGCATCACTTAGTGGAGGACCATTTTGCGAGAGTGTATCATACTTGGATCCGTGAGGCATGTCATTTGCTAGAGGAAGACCCATGGAGATACTACTATAATCCCTCAAGTCTCAATGAACCACTTAGAGTGGTTGGAAAATAGTTTTTAGGGCACAAGGTAGTAGGATCTTATAGAGTAGCAAAATTAGCAGGAGTAGATGGGAGAAGACTTGCACATGAAACAGGAATGAGGAAGGTTTCCAAAAACATAGAGGTGGAGAAAAGCTCCAAGTTCAAGGAAGATCCATGTGTATTGACAACAACTTTGGAGATTGAGGGAAAGAAGAGACAGTGTAATAGAAGGATTGCACAAAGACAGACAGAGAAGCCAAAACTGGAGCAGGCAGAGAAGAAGTTGCATGATTTTAAGCAATAACTAAGGGAAGAACAAGATATGCGTAGAAGAGAGAAGGAAGCACAACAAGAATAGGAATAGTAGGAGGTGCAACACACACACATTGATGAAACTGTGCTAATAGAGGCTATTGATTCATCAAAATAACTGGTTATAGAAAACATGTTGAGCAGTCGTAGGAGAAGGACTTTGCTAAGGAGATTGAATAGATGTTGGAGAAGATGGAACTGGATGGGGTTTAGCCAGAGAAATATCAGGATAACGAACTCATGCCCAAAGACCCAGAGGTCACTCCTCCAGCTTCACTAGATCCTAGAGTGGAGCAAGTCTCGAGTGATCAAGGAGACACTTAAATCCTTGAGGACAATCCAGAAGCGAATGTGCACAACCTATCGTTTGATGAGTCATAACTCAGAGTTGTGCAGTCACGCATAGTACCCACTCTTGATGTCCATGCATCTTCTATGCATTTTCAAGAATGATTGATCGTGTCTAATGTGGGAAAACATTCAACTGCATTGGCCGATGCTACAAAGGGATATGTCGAAATCAACAGCTCAAGTGTGAGATTCTTGATAGATGAGAATGGGAGCATGGATAAGTAACTGCAAGTGGCCAAGAAAGAACTAATGAATTTTGAGAAAGAAATAACTAATGAAGTATCATCTCTCAAGACAATCATATGGAATTGTACTTCAAGTTCGTCACCATGCATAAGTCAATTGTCCACCTTAATGGTTGGAAACAACGTTTTTCTAGGAGAGCGTGCATCCTGATAGACATACACACTACTGTCGATCACATGCAGATATGGACAATGAGGTTCAAGGGAGCCCAGTTGTACTTGCCAAAGTTGATGAAGCCAAAGGTAGTTGAGTTGAAGGCATGCATCTGGAGTTAGATCTGGAACTATGAGGAACTCCCACAACTCATCACCATCTTATAGGCTTCACATGCACGAGTGTTCAGGAGGATGGATGTCATTGTGCACACACATGAAATCCCATCCATTGGCACACTCGCTGAGGTGAAAGCAAAGAACCAAGTCTGACTGAAGCTAGATATGTATTTTGAGCAGTTGATGCATATAGCTACTAGTAGAGATCTATTGATGATTGGAGACATTGTGGACCAGTATGTCATTGGCCCAGCTACACTCAAGACCATGATGCACATGCTATATGACGAGTTGGAAATAGCTGACAAATCAATATACACAGATGCAATGGAGGCAAGGCTTCACTTTCAAAAGGATACCACCATGGAGTACACGGACTACCAAGCTTGGCATCACTTCACCACCAGCAATCACCAAAGGATGTCGGCGAGTTTGTCTTCCCACAATTGTCTGCATCTCAGTGATGTATTCTATGGCTTACTCAAGCCCATTTTTGTCTCACATGGGCACATGTGAAGATTGTATTGTAAACATGTAATAAAGTGAAAGACCAAGTGTCAATAGTAGAATGTAAACATTCATGTCTAAGTTGAAGATTCATGATGGTAGTTGAAGAGTCACAAATTTAATGTCAAGGGTCACCTCACCCTTTTCCATATATAGAACCTCATAAATCATTATACATGATTTTTGGAGACAAGCTTCTGATAGGTATAACTTAGAAAAATCTTGGAGTGTATTGTAATGAGTCTTGGCTTCTCCACAGTGCAGAGTGAGTACATCTCTTTAGAGGAGCAGGCGATAGTGACTGTAATGTTCCACTATTGGGGTAGTGGTTGTCATGGTTTTATGTATGATTGGATCTTTCCCTCTTTTAATATAATAGAGCCAACACGTTTCATGAATATATTGTTATTGTAGTTTGACTATTCTGGTTACTCTAATGATGTATGTAGTTGTAACTTATGCATGTACGTATGGACTATTCTGTATTTGTTTGTATGAATCTTATCGAAGTGTGTTGTTGGTATAACTCATCACTTTGAATTGTTAACTATTCAAGCTGTGTGCTATCACAGGCTTCTAAGGGTGCACTCTTCTCCCCTTCCATGTGTTAGATCCTTTCATTGAACCTTCCCTGACTTGCTGTAAGGTCACACTTTTGCTTTGGATGGGTACATCTTACTTACCTCTGCACATAACCACAATCAAGGCGATATCGTACTACCCACTCCCGGGACTCCTACTCCAGATGGTCTGAGGTCTAGTTGGTACTTCTTATCGGGGAGGTCCCTTGACATGTTGTTAGCTCTAGCACCGTCAAAAGTCATATTGTGATATTTTTCAAGATCAATGTTGGATTGTGATGTGTCTTATGATTGTTTCACAATGCGATGTTCATATTTTCTATGTTATGTCAACAAAATTCTTATATTTGGTAACATTTCATTATGATGTTCATTAATACTTATGACACCTTGCAACATTCCATAAGTGTTATGGATTATGAGATGTTCTTGAATAGTGATGATGAATTGTGATATTCATATTTGTTAGGTTATAAGGTAATGCCATGTTACTCATTATTTATGTTGCATTGTGACATTTATAAAGGTTGTATTTATTGTATATGAATATAAAAAATGGTAACTTAGATTAACCATACTACTATGGCCATGATTATATTAACCATGTTTATCCATATTACTATGGCTAACAAAGGTCCATTATCATTAAAGAAGGTCAATTATGGATGAAATTGGTGGACCATAGTTGCATGTATCACTATGGTTGACGAAGGGTGACTTTGGTTTAGTGTGGTTTACTTTATTTTATCTAATGTTTATTATGTCGATAGCCATTTTCTATTTTGGAATAGAGATTCCAGGTTGATAATTAAATTATAAAAAATAATTACGTGTATGCTTGTAATTGAACATGTACCAAATGTTCTTAGTAGTATACAAGAATAGATAGTTGATATGTATCCCACACAGTCATCTTGTTCATTTTCCACCTTTTTCATTTCAATTAAATTGGTTAATTATTGGCTTTCACCACTTGTCTTCCCCATTTACTCTACCTAAACCATGTTTGGCTTCTTCACCATGATTAATCCCACATTAATTATTTTTTAACCATGCTTTTCCTTCCACTAAATATGTATGTCTTCACCACATCATTTACCACAACATTTACTTTTATCTACCATCTATCATTTCAATTCACTATCTATTTGTGATTGTTATCTTCATCGTACTGATTTCTTTCTATTATTGTTGTATAATTCCCCCATGATTACATGCACCTGGACTACCATTAGACTACTATATTTTTCAAATGCAGGCATGCTAGGCTCACTTAATTGGTCATTTCGCCCTTGCTTCAGGCATCTACCATTCTGAAAACACAATGAGAATACCCTCAAAGCTTGATGCATGAGCGACTCTCTGGTTCAAGTTGTCCCCCCACTATTACATAATATCATAGGGTTTGAGAAGAGTGTTTTAATGCACGTGGAGATGAATATGAATACAACAATGATTATTTACAAAATAAAGTTTTTTTTTTCTTTTATTGTAGTTGCACATGAAATTGGCATATTGAGGTTAACTAGAATTCCATATACCCAATATAGGGCTAGAAATTATGTTTTCAAACAAATCTCAAGAAAGCATCCTATTTCATTATATGTCAAAAGCCCTCATGGTGTTCATGGAATGGGTTCTACTAGATTCGGTCATGGTTTTCCTTTAAAGGAAAACTAATTTATAATGAGAGGAAGTGAAGTTGCCACTGATAGTCAAATTAGGAAAAATTTTGGGTTCTAACTAGGTTGTACAAAATTATAGAAGAGTGATACTAAAGATATTCTGAGATTCTATCCTTAATATGAAGACCTTTTCTACTAGGTATTTTCAAATTCCCTTATATAAATAGTTACTACAATTATATTTTTATCACGGGCTTGTCACATTCTTGTTATAGCTAGTTTATTGTGATTGCATTTATGACTATTTTAATGAAATTTAGGTCTTTTTGTTTTGTTTTATAAAATATATTCAATATAAGATGATTTTACATATCATTCTACACCTGAACCTCCAACTACCATCAACTAGCTCGTTGTTGGCAATACTAATTGTCTACAAATAATACAATAATTAACCCCTTTCTCATTAGATCCATTGAAGATATAGTTAACAAGAAAATTGGCTTTTATGAACATATCTATTGGGTTATTTGTTACACGTCTATTAACAAACAAGAGCACATGAATTCAAATTTATGCACTTGAAAAAAGTATCCATCATTACAAAGTTATAGAGTAAATAGTTAAAATCAGTGGTAGAGTTGAGGATTGTTAGCAATGGTTTAGCATCACAAGTATATGATGGATTTTTGTTGTGAATAACTGTAATATTTAAATAGTTAGGTTACTTTTCCATTGCACCTTTATTTTGGTATTAACCTTAAAATACCGTTTAAAATACCCTTTACGAGGTATTATATATAATTGTCATAGTCTAATTAGTTGGAGAAATTTTCTGGAAAGTTATGAAAATTCTGGTCATATTTAGAGAAAATCTGGCAAGTATTTTTGTAAATCCAAGTTATAGTTGTTAAACATCAAAATTTTTGGTGTCTTAGACATTTTTGATGGTGCTGAATCCATTTCCACTATCAAAAACAAGATTCAAATGTTACCTTTACAAGATTTTTTGAAATTTTTTTGCCCAGATTTAGGTCACTTTTGGTTGGCCGGGCAATTCCTCCACCTCGATAGACGACTCCTATATAATTTTGAAAAAATGAAAATAGACATTAAATCTGAAATGAATGGTTATATGTAAAATAAAAAGGTCACTTTCATTTTAGTGAGTAAAAGTAAAACAATTTGTTTCCTAAGTAAAAATTAAAAATTTAATTACAAAATCATTAAACATTATTATTAATATTATATAATAATATTATACTAATATATTTTATTAATAATATTATATACATTTATTAAATTCTAAAATCAGTGCTGGATGTGAAGAATGCTAACAAGGTTCAATATTAAACCTTTAGCACGGGAGATTAAGGTTTGGTATTAAACCTCCACCCGTGGAGGTGAAGAATGTCAACAACATAGCATAATAATGGACCCCTTCCTAATAAGAACCCATGGGGAGATAATTAACACAATGGATAATGAGGAAAATTGACTTTCATGAACGTATCGATTGGGTTATTTGTTACCAGAAGGATATTAACCAAGAGAGAACATGGATTAAAGCTTAAGCATTTAATTTTTTATTATTATCTATAATTAGAAAGATATTTGCAGATATTTAAAATCACCATTGGATTAAAGGTTCAATATCACATCGTGTGACTTTTAATGTGAATAACAATATTCAACATAATTACATTTAATTTTTATTAATGAAATTATTAATAATGATTCCAGATTTGATTATATCTAATTTTATCAATGAGGTTATTAATAACATTATTAGATCTATAAAATGATTAAAACTAGAGACCTTCCATTGAGATGAGTAGTGTTTTAAACATTGATAACCTTATAATAGTAAATTAATAATTATATATTAATATATTTATCTATACATTAGTATAATAACAATATATTTATTTATATATTAGTAATATATTAATTTACATATTATGATACCAAGTTATATATTAAGTTATTAATTTGTATGCTAATTATTTTTGACTTGGTTAACCATATATTAATTTTACTTACGATTTACAAGAAGTATTATATTCAACATTTTTATAGCTAACCATAAACATCATGCCCAACATATTCATAGTCAATGTTAGTCTATTGTATTCAATTATAGTCAACCATTATGAACTATAGTCAACAATTGTCAACCATGATCAATATTTTTTTTAATATTTATGATAATAATAATAACACATTTATAACATTTTTCAATGTTGCCACCTTATTCGACCATGGTAAAATTAGCCCAACTATCATCAACCAAGGCCGCCACACTCTTCCATGGTCACCATGGTTTCCCATGGTTAGCGTGGTTAACAATATTGAACATGTTCAACCATATTCATTTATAGTTAAACATCGAAAATCGTGCTTAGCAATTTCCACGCATAGTCAACTAGAGTTTACCATAAGCAACCATGTTAAAAAATTGACACCGCAATGTGACAACAAATAAACAATGTTGTAATGTGACAAATAATAAACCAATTTATAATTTGACGAACAACAAACAATATAGAAATTTGAAAAAACAATAACATCACAATAATAATATTAATATTTTTTGTTAGTACATTAATATCAAGATTATTATTATCCAACTAGGAGGGTTGGCGAGCTCTGAGAAGCGGATTAGAGTTCCTGTACTCACCTGCAACGGCAGATCTGCAGAACAGAGGACTCCAGAATCAGATCACGACAGCGCAAATAACAAACGACTAGGGGTTTTGACCGGCGGTCACAATGAACCCCCATCCGGGGGAAGGAGGGACGCCTCCCTCAAACGGCAACCAGCAAGGGAATCCTGAGGGTTTAGAAAGAGAACAGGAACATAATGATGGAAGCACAGGCAAAAGTCAGCAGCAACAGACTGAACAGGCACAGCAAGATAAACCGAAAGTCAGCTCATCCACATGCAAGCCAGTAGCCGCACACAGACCAAAAGTGGAGCTACCCAGTCACCGTATCAATGCCAGAATTCAATACATGAGAGATCATGCTCTCATAGGCAAATTTATCAGAATATGGCCAAACGAGAAAGCACTGAGAGCATGGATAAATGTCAAATGGCATCCAAAGGGGCACATAACCCTGCATCTAGGGCCGAAGGGTTTCTTCACTGCAGTTTTTAACTGTTTGGAGGATAGGAACAGAGTTTTTGAAGGAGGACCTTATTTCTTTAACTCTGCTGGGCTATTTCTCAGAGAATGGATTGAACGGTTCAACCCGGATAAAGAGGACCTAAGTTGGGCGCTGGTATGGATCAGGCTGTACTCTCTACCATTGGAATACTGGGAGGAGGAGTCCCTCAAAGCCATTGGTAAGGTTCTGGGCGACTTCGTCAGAATAGCCGAAGATACAAAGACACAGAGATATACCTCGTATGCACGGATCTACGTATACATGGACCTGAAACAACCTCTGCCCAATACGGTAAGTCTCTTTCATGAAGATGTGGAATGTATCGAGTTAATCAATTATGAACATGTCCCCTTTAGATGTAGGAAATGTCATGACCTAGGTCACCTCTTCAGAGACTGCCCATTAAATAGCAAACATACGATTCAAACTGAACAGGAAGGCCCATTGGTAGACGGTTTCACCAAAGTGACAAACCGCAGAAGAGGGAATAAAAAACCAGCAGTTACTACAAAGAGACCTCCAGGGAATCAATCAAAGCCATCTACTAGTAATAGCTTTGCAGTATTAGATAATGAGGATTTTCAAGACCCAGAGAACTCAACCTATAATAAAAGAGGACCTACTCAAGAAAAGGAAAAAATGGATAGATCCCAACCGAAAGGAAAAGAAAAGGAGATAGATCTAGAAGGTAATCAGCCCAAGAAAACCTCCACAGACTAGAGTCTTCCTGAAATGGATATAGATGGCACAAATCCCAGCATAGAAAATGAGAAGGAAGGCGATGGTCACTCTCAGGAACCACAAATCATGGAGGAGGATACAGAATCAATAGACATTGGTGAGCTGGATATCTTGGGATTAGAACATGCATGCAAAACAGGGAACTTCGACAAAATACCTGACAGCCAAGTGGACAACCTAGTGGCAGTCCTCAATAAAGCCCAGAAAAAATATTCTCTAGGGGTTCAAATTGGCAGCCAATGGGACAGCAAATTCATTACCAAAGACATCAAAAAAAGGGGAAGGAAAACTACCTTAGAAAGAACCATCAAGATTGGAGAAGTGCTGGTAGACTCAGGCAGATATGCCAAGCTAACCAAGTATTTCAACATCAATCCCAAGCCTTCCCAATGAAGTTGATCTCATGGAATATCAGAGGGCTTAACTGCCCAAGGAAAGGAAAACTCTTAAAAAACATGTTAATGGAAGAAAAACCAACAATTCTTAATGCAATTCGACAGCTTTGGAAAAAATAGCAGCTAAGGCCTGGCCAAGGGGGATAGTAGCAGCTGTTGATGCTCAAGGTGCTTCTGGAGGACTTGCATTGCTTTGGGATGCAAGAAAGATTCAAATGACCGACATACATGCAAATAAAAGTTTCATCCAAGCAACATTCCATATAATAGGAACCAACATCTATGGGCACATCACTAATGTGTACTTTCCTCAAGAAACTCAGCACAAGAATGAAATACTGGAGGCTCTAACAAATCTCAGCATCGATAGGAAATACCCGTTATGGATCGCTGGAGGAGACTATAATATGATCGCTTCGGTGGAGGAAAAACAGGGAGGCAGATGCAGAACAAAAAGGGACGGATCTCTATTAAAGGATTTCATACAGAATAACTGGTTTATAGATATTCCTACTAATAATGGCCTCTAGACATGGAACAACAAAAGGACAGGTCCAATGCAAATAGCATCGCATCTGGATCGTTTTTTAATCTCTGACAATGCTGTTCATGTAGGGGGAGAATTCACAGCTTCTATTCTCCCTTACTCCGGTTCCGATCATTGGCCGATAGCCCTCCAATGGAACCGTCCTGGCTGCCATATTAGACGTCCCTTTAGATTTGAGGCTTTTTGGTTGTCTCACCCGGACTTCAACGAATTTGTTAGAGCAACCTGGGTAAAATGCAATTTGACGGATGGTACAAAAATGGCTTCATTCCAAAGGAAGCTGAAATATCTCAAAGGGGAAATTAAAAAATGGAATCATTCTGTCTTTGGCAACATTTTTAAGGCTAAGGAAATCCTCAATCAAGAAATGAAAGTAGTTCAGCAAAGAATGATAACCAAAGGACGCTCGGAAGAACTCAGCAAGAAAGAGCAGTCCTTAGAGAATCAACTCCTCGAGCGAGAGTCGCAGGAGGAAACTCTCTGGAGACAAAAATCGAGAGTTAGATGGCTGAAGGAGGGTTAGAAGAACACGAAATTCTTCCACAAATCTATAGTGCAAAGGAGAATGATTAATCAAATTTCCCAGGTGACCAATGAACAAGGAGGCAAAATCGAAACACATGAAGGGATAGAACAGGTGTTCCTCAACTACTTCAAGAAGATGAATCAAGAGCCGGATATAAACAGAACATAAGCTATCAGGAAAATCATCAAAAATATTCCCAAATTAATCACGGATGAGCATAACACTCTCCTTCTCAAACCCATAATCCTCCAGGAAGTTGATGATGTTGTTCATCAACTCAAAGCAGGAAAAGCTCCGAGACCCGATGGCTTTACTTCAAATTTCTTTTATCACTTTTGGGATCTGGTCAAATGGGAGGTGTGGCAAGTGGTGGAAGAATCGCGTACCCTCAAATGGATGTATCCAGGACTGAACGCAACATTCATAGCTTTAATCCCTAAAGAAGAGGAATCATCCACTCTGGATAAATTCCGTCCGATTGCCTTATGCAACATCATATACAAGATTGTCTCCAAAGTGATAGCTTCCAGATTGAAGCCCCTGCTTCCACTTCTCATCTCTCTAGAACAAACTGGTTACGTTGAAGGAAGGCAGATTACGGATGGGATAATTCTAACCCATGAGATAATCCACTCACTCAAGCACACAAAAAAACCAGGTATGTTGCTCAAACTCGATTTATCTAAGGCTTTTGATAATATCAGTTGGGAATATCTGCAACAAGTCCTTCAAGCCTTTGGTTTTGCCCCCTCTTGGATTAGATGGATTAGTAGTCTCATTTCCTCTTCATTCTTCTCTATTCTCATCAATGGAATCCCCTCACCCACTTTTCGTCCTTCCAGAGGCATACGCCAAGGGGATCCTATATCACCCTTCCTGTTTGTCATTTTGGCTGAAGGTTTAGGTCGTAGCATTAAAGAAGCCTTCCGCTCTCATCATCTCAAAGGTCTAGCCTTCCACCAAGTCCCTGCTTTTACACAACATCAATTCGTTGATGACAACGTGCTTTTTGGTTACCCGTATGTTCAAGAAGCTCGAGCCCTTAAATCTATTCTTGCAGACTTTTCGGAGGCCTCTGGTGCCCTCATCAACAAATTCAAATCCCAGATATTCTTCTTCAGCACTTCACCATCCATCCAAAGAACTATTGCCCGTATCTTTGGTTTTTCCATTGCTTCCCTTCCATCTAAGTATTTGGGGGCTCCTTTATTTGCCACGGCTCCTAAGCATGCCTCATGGAACAATCTTTTAGAGAAAATGGAAGCCAGATTATCCCTGTGGACGCATAGAGCACTCAATATGGCAAGTAGGCTAGTTCTAATCAAAGCAGTGCTTCAAACCATGCCTCTTTACCTATTCTCCATATTGGCAGCACCAAAATGGGTCCTTAAAGCTATCAAACAGCTTCAGAGAAACTTCCCTTGGGGTAATTCGAGACCCAATAGAAAATGGGCATTAATAAAATGGGAGAAAGCATGTCTTCCAAAAAAGGCAAGGGGAATTGGACTAAGAGACCCAGAACATAGTAATATGGTTATGGGGGCCAAAATCTGGTGGAAATGGCTAACCAATCCCACAACACCTTGGGCCTACCTTTGGACAGCGAAATATGCAAGCAACAAATCCATGGAGGAGAGACTTAGAATGTCAGAAACTAGTAAAGGATCTGTGATTTGGAACTCAGCCATTCAACACAGGGACATAATTCAGAAACACATTTTCTGGGAGGTGAAGGATGGTCACACGACTAGATTTTGGGAAGACTCATGGCAGCAGCTCCCTAACCTCAGAGACACAATTCCAGGTATTGCTGATCAAGACATACAACAACATGAGAAGGTGAGTCGATTTTGGGACTCACACAACACTCAAGAACATAGAAAGTGGAAAGAGGCCAGGCACATAATACCACATAGCCCGGAGCAAACTCAACTCTCCCTCTCCACTGAGCTTCAAAAAAGGAAAATACTCACTTCGGCAGGCCGGGACACCCTTAGATGGGGATATGAGGAAAAAGGCACTTTCACCACCAGGGAAGCTTATAAAATACTCATCAAAGAAAAGATAATGAAAGATCAATTATGGGATCGGATATGGAACCCATCCATATGGCCGAAGGTCTCAACTTTTTTATGGCTTATCTCTCACAACAGAATTCTCACATGGGACAATCTCAGGAAAAGGAATTTTGCTAGACCTTCCATCTGTCCAAATTGCAAATAGGAAGAGGAATCAACATTACATCTTATGCAATCCTGTCCAATGGGAAGGAAACTCTGGGAAAAAATTGCCTTCCGATGTCAGAAGGATGGAAGAGTGAATGGAGACATCAAAGGGACTCTCCGCACCTGGCCCCAAGAGCCGTATAAACACACTATGGAAGCTCATACCAGGATTACTTATGTGGAATATCTGGAAGGAAAGAAATAGAAGGATATTTAAAGATCAAGCTCAACCAATTGAACAAATTTGGCAAGGACTGCACTAGAACATTAAAGAAACTCTGTCTGTTAAAGGATGGTCTAAAGAGGACTTCCCATCTCTCCCGCAGGAACAAGCCATATGGGATAACTGGTAGATTCAATTACAACATCCGTTAATATCAAAGGATAACTCTTCAAAGCAACTAGAATCTCCATCAAGTTGGACACCTCCCGCAAATAATGCATACCAGCTTAACTTCGATGGAGCCTCGAAAGGGAATCCTAGAAAAACAGGATACGGAGGAAGCATCAGAAACTACCAGGGACTTCCCCTAATAACCTATGTTGGCTCAATTGGTTGGAATACCAACAATGCGGCAGAATTGGAGGGCCTATGGAGAGGACTAAATTTGGCACAGGAACGGAGACTCTTGCCTCTTATAGTGGAAGGGGACTCCCAAATCATCATCAACATGGCCTCAAAGCTTATGCAGGGATCTCAGGTATATAAGGTCAGTAGCAGTTGGAGATTGGCCACTAGACTAGAGCTTCTCAAACAATGGTTTACCAATCACCAAGCAATTTCCTTTAAACACATTAGAAGGGAAGGGAATAAATTGGCTGACTTTCTTGCAAACATAGGGGTGGAAAGTGGAAGGGAATTCTTTGAAGGCTCAATCTCCAGCATAGTTTCAGAGAATCAACTCTCCATCTTCAAGACTATAGTTACTAGTGATATGCAGCCGCAAGAGAACTTGCACCCGGATGCGGGTGATATTATGAGCAGTTAATGCCCATACGAGCGACGCTGGCATTGGGCACCATCGTAGAGCAAGTAGGCGACTTTTGGCAACACATTAAGTCCCATTAATGAGGAATTGGGTGTACAACATGCGGAGTAAATACTTCAGGATGATGAGAATACGATTTATTTCAATTGCCCAGAGCTCGACACTCTCCCTGGCTCATTCTAGCGGAGACATTCCAGGTCGATCTGGTTCACAAGAGTTAGATGCAGTACTAATCATTTGGAAGCCATCAGGGCTCCATCGAAAACCACAACAGGCCAGCCTCAAGCATCTAATCACGGTTCTTCTGGCTCGCATCTGGTATGGTCATTGTTTTTTCCTTGGGTATATAACTGAAATTCGTCGGGTCTCGGAGTCTGTTGAAGCTGTTTGGGCTAAGGGTGGGAATCATTCAGACAATTCTGGTATTTATTTCGGGGTTCTGTTTTTTATCTGTGTGGTGCTTTCTCTAGGCACTTTCTACTCTGAGTACTATTATCCACGGTTTATTTCAAATTGGGGTGGGGCGTTCTTCTTCCTCATCCAACCCTTTTGTCCTCTCAGTTTATCAATCATTGCTGGTATGGCTCGACCTCGAGGAAGTTCCCGGAGGGGCAGAAATTCAGGCACACGGGGGGGTGTTAGAGGAAGGAGAGGTCCTGTTCCTCGACGCATCTCCCCACTTGTTTCTATCTCGCCAGCCTCTCCATCATCCGACCACTCTGGTCCGTCCCTCTCCAGTTCTTTCCACTCCTCCCGTTTCACTTTTAAAAGCAAGCTAAACAAGCCTACTATCTCTGCTATTATCACGGTCATCTTCTCAGAGGAAGAAGATGACCTCCCTGGCTCTGATGAACATTCCATGGACAGGACTCTCTCACAGAATTCTAAGGACTCTCAAGGAGGCAGGGTAGAGGATATCCCCATTCTTCCAGAGGGGCAGCAGGATGAAGGTCATGAAGAGGATGCGCGTCTTCAGCAAACTTCTTCACACGAGGAGGTCATTATTTGTGCACCGACGCAGTTCTCTGGCACTGTTCTGTATCCGGTGATGCCTCCTGGTCACAATATTACGGATGTTGAAGACAATGTGATGATTGAATGGGTCAGCTCTCCGTGCAAAGCCAACAGCGAAGATGCAGAGTTACCACCTCAGGCAGAATCAACCAACGACGGAGATTGATGGAGCAGATTGGATGGCGGTGGAGGATTTTGAAAGGCTCTTTTTGGCGGAACTTTACATCCCGAAAATTCAGAAATGATGACGTCAATCGAGAGCCACGTGTCAATAGGAGATTTCATCGGGCTCGTTCATACGGAAACCGCTCGCTGGTCGACGGCGGTCCGATAAACTGGTGGTTTTTGTTAAGCGGTTTAATGCTGCCGCTGATGTCCACGTTAGTTTTTTTCAGTGTAATTCTCCATCGTCTTCTTGTTTTTGCTTTTTGGTGGTGGTGTCTAGTTCTACAGAGTCCTGGGCTCTCATTTTTTATCTATGTAAACAAACAGTTAAGAGCTGATGGCAGAAGTTTTCTTGACAGAGGGCTGGCTTTAGCCCCCTCAGAGGTTCCAACCTCTTTGTAAATATTTTTCCCCTTTTATTTATACTTAATAGAATAGTATTTACTCAGAAAAAAAAATATCAAGATTATTATTAATGTTAATAGTAATATTAATCTTAGTATTAATATTAATACAAATGTGAATATTAGTACCAATGTGAATATCAGTATCAATACTAACATCAATATTAATATTAATGTTAACATTGATATTCATATTTATGTGTCAATGTTAATACATATATTAATGTTAACATTAATATTGATGTTAATATGAATATTAATATATTAATGTGTTAGTATCAACATTCATATCGACAGTACTTCTAATATTAATGTTAGTGTTAGTTTTGTTGTTGGTATAATTATTGGTATTAATGTTTATTTTTCCTGTCGAAAAATCATAACTTTCTATTAATTATAAAAAGTTACAAAAGTAGATGCACATAGTGCATTCCCAATCTACAACACTCAAAAAGTTGGTGCCCATAAAATGAGAGCCAGAAAAATCAGAAGAACAAAAAGTCTTAGTCACCCTTTTCTCCCTTTATTCTTTTCTACTTTTCACCATCCTCCTTGAATAGAAGTGGTTGTCACAATAATTAGTTGGTTCTCTTCTATCGGCCTTAGATGTTCCTAATATAAGTCTGAAATACTAAATGTATAAGGGCGTTTGAATCCTGTTATCTCCTTCTCCTTTGACCTTTCTTGGCCTGAGTGACCTTCTGCTCTCAGATTTTGTGAAGCTAATCCCACTGTTCCGTGCTGACTCAATTCTTCATTCGCTAAAGATGTATATGGATTTGGGATTTCCTCAGTGATGGGGGGTCCCAAGTCCTACTTCTCCTCTTCTTCATTAGGTTGTGGTGTTGGGAAATGCCATGCCTTTGTATTCTCAACTTTATTTTTCCTCCTGGGATCCTTCTTTGCCAAACGACATGTGCTTTCTAGATGTCTATTTTGATTATAGAGACAACATCTTAATGTAGTGTTCTCATAATCTAAGAACTGGGTCTAGCTCTAGTTGTTGTGTGTGAAAAGGATATGGTCGGGTATTCCTTTACTAAGGTTTACCTAAACACATATCCTAGAAAAAGTATAAATTTCTTCTTTAGTTCTTCGTGTATCCATCATCATATATCTCCCTAGCATGTTGCCTATTCCTTACAACTACTTTTGGGTGTGAGAAGTGAAGGGTTAAGTTATGCACTTTTACATAGACCCGTATTTTGGAGACCGTCATTGCATTAGCATCAAAATCTAGGAAACATGGGGTGATGTTGTAGCGGCTACAACCACCCTCTGAAAATTTTACCTTAGCTTCATTTTGGAGCCTCCCTACTAGTAATCCTTAGTAGAATGTCTTGCACTGTCAAGTATATAGGCTTGAGCTGAGTTCTAGTGGCCTCTCAGCCTGTGCATGTGAGCTAGTTTCTCTCCCTCCCGTACGCTGGTATCTTGGACTTAGACTATTTGCTGGTTAAGGCACTCCCCTAAAAAATTGCATAATTTTGGAGGGCAACCAACCTCCCCTCTAGAAATTGCACAAATCAGATGGGCAACTTGCTGGGCTCCAGAATTGCGCAAAACATTCAGGAAGTCTTCCTTCAGGAAACTACACAATCTGGCCCAAAACTACAGCTTGGCCCAGAAATTTTGCATTTCTGGGAGAGAGTCACCCGCTAACCCCAAAAATTGTGCAATCCCTCAGGGAAAACCAACCTAGCTTAGCCCAAAAACTGTGCAAAGTTTCATCCCAGGCTCGCAAACCGATGTATGTGCTGCCAGGTTGACTGGTTTCCTCTAGGACTGAGCAAAGATGATTTTCATGCATGAGCTGCTTTGCTCGAAATAGAAAAAGGAAGCCTACGAAAGGCATCCCTAGTTTTAGGTTCTACTTTTAGCATCAAAGGTTACATGCAAAGATAATTTTAGAAACCTCCCGCCATGTGTCGATTTCTCCTAGATTTGTGGCATGTGCATCATAACCTTGATCTTATCAAAACTTATGAACCAAACACTACAAAGCTAATTCCTCACAATGATCTTGCATCTCTCACATCCCATATAACATCTAGGTGTCTTTGGCATTTCCAGCTTAGCTGTTTCAGGGTAAGTTTGCTTCTCATGTCTTGCGCTAAGTTTTTGTCACTTTTTTTGTTTTGCTTTATGTAAGTGTTTTTTGCTTTATTTCAATAAGCGTTTTCTGTTGTTTTGATGTATGTTAGCTTGTAGAAGCATTGTTTTAGTTTTCTTTTGCATCTCACTATTGTCACATGCATGACATTGTTTTACACTAACGGTCACCATTGCAGCGACCCACTTCACACACATGTATGTTTACTCGTTCTATGAATCCTTATTTTATTGTTTGCATGCATGAACATTCACACTTGTTTACACTCAGTATCACCATGCATTCATACTTCTCATGTTTTCAGTTGCCCGTCAGTGGGTTTGGGCTGCCTTAACCCACACATTGCCTTTCTTGGCTAGAACTGCACATTTATGGAAGTGAAGGCTTTTCCATCCCTCCAGAAATTGTGCAAGTCTGGCCCCACACTGACCTATAGGCATGCATTGTGCAATTCTGGGAGGTAGTGCCTTGTTGGCCCTAGAACCTGCGCAATGCAATTTGCTGGTTTGCATGTCACTACTGACTAAACTTGCGCATTGCCTAGTTTCAGTCCCCGGCAGGGTTCGATGGAGTGTGCATTGTGTAGTTCTAGAGTTGGTCAGCCTGCCGATAGCCCAGACTATGCCTTGTGTAGTTTTGGTTGTCAGTCTCCAAGCCTACCCGTGAAAATTGCATAATCTTCACAGACAGTCACGCAGGCATGTTGCATGTCAGTCCTCCAAATTGTTTGGTTTTCAACTGACAGATTGCTTACCATGAGTGTTTCTATGTCTGCAGGTATCATAGTTGTTTGTCTGCCTCTCAACAACATCGATACAATGGTTCCCAGGAGAGAAGAGTCAAATACATCATTGAGAGAACAACTAGGGATGCAGTCGATCAAGTGTTTATTAACTTCCCTATCTATGAGGAAAGCAAGTTGTTCATATACAAGGATATCAAGATGAAATGGAAGTTCTATCATAGCTAACAACACCATCAATAGCAACAGAAGGTAACAGATTTCCATGTGACAAATGGAAGAGGAATGTTGTTGATAGCGCAGAGGTGGAGCAAAGTTGCAAGTTCAAAAAGATCCAATTATGATGAAATCAGCTTTGGAGACTAAGGCTATGAGGCAATGATGTGATAAGAGGATTGTGCGAAGGCAAAGAGAGAAACAAATAAGGAGTTGCAAGTGCTGAAGTGGAAACTCAAGGAAGAACAGGAGTTGCAAAGATGAGATATGGAGTTCTAGTAGGAATATGTACAACAGGAGGCGCAACATACATAGAGTGATGAAATTGTGCCTATACAGGTTATAGACCCAGCTCAACAACTGGCATGGAGCATACATGGTGAGAAGTGTCGTTAATTGCATGCAAGCATCATGTTGAGGAGCATGGATGTCATTATGTGCATGCATGCGATCCCAGCCGTTGGCACGCTCTCCGAGGCAAAGACAAGAAGCAAGTCTGACTGGAGATGAACATGTATTTCGACAAGTTGATGTGCATGGTCACCAACACACACTTAGAGATCAACACAGACACTATGCATGAGCATGTTGTTGGTCCAGCTGCACTCAAGGTGATGATTCACATGTTATCAGATGATTTGGATAGAGGAGCCATATCTATGTACCAGGATCAAAGAGAGGCAAGAATTCATTTTCAGAAGGATGTCAGCATTGAGTGCATGGAAACCATCACAGACAACCAAGATTGGCATCAGTTCACCACCATCAATCATCGCAAGGATGTCAAAGGGTTGGTCTTCCCACAACTGTCTGAGTCTTAGTGATGTCTTGCATGACTTGTTGAAGCCTATTTTTCCTCACATGGGTACATGTCCAGATTGTATGTAACATGTTGTAAAGTGAAAGTCCAAGGTTCGATAGTTGAATGTAACAGTCATATAGTAGGTGAAGAGTCACAAAGGGGAATGTCAAGGGTCACCCCACCTTTTACTATTTATAGAAACTCATAACTCATTGTACAGGATTTTGGGAAACCAAGCTTCCAATAGGAGTATGTTAGAGAAAACTTGGAGAGTATTGTAATGAGCCTTGGCTTCTCCATAGTGCAGAGCTAGTACATCTCTTTGGAGGAGCAAGTGGCACTGACTGTAACATTCCATTATCAAGACTAGTGGTTGGTCATGGTTGAATTGTGTGATTGGAACTCTCACTTCTTAGTATAACAGAGCCATCACGGTTCATGCATATTTTCTTATTGTATTTCAGTTATATTGGATACTCGAATGATATATGTATTTATTTGCTTACGCATGTATGTATAGACTCTTTTTGTATATGTATGTATGAATCTTAGTAAGATGTGTTGTTGGTTTAACCATCACTTTGGATTGTTCATTCACCTGCTTTCCAGTTCATGATGCATCTTTGCTTGTGTGTTCCCTTCCATGCTATGTGTTTCGACAGGTTTCCAAGGGGAAATCTCACTCCACTTTCTGTGTGTTAGAACCATTGATGCACCTTCTTTGGTTTGTTGTGCATGTCATACCCTTGCTACCAACAAGGAAATATCACTTACCACTATGCACGACGCATTCAAGGCGATACTGTACAACCCATTACTGTGACTCCTACACCAAATGGTTTGAGGTCTAGTTGGACTTCTTATCGAGGATATCCCCTGACACGTTGGCGGGTCGAGCACGTAAACATTTTGGTGCTATAAGAAGGGCCAAATGACAAGATGTATCCTCTCATCATGATTTTAATCTTCGCACATCTGTCATGGATACTGTCAAGCTCATCCCTCCAGAATGTTTTTCACATGTTGAACCTCTTGACATCATGAGGGAGTGTTTTGATCTCTTGTCAGAATTCACATATGATGGTGAAGGTGAAGTAGCATGGCCTAAGTACTTAGAAGACATCTATGCATTCCTTGAGGATGTAGACAAGTTCTATGTAGAAGAGGCCAGTATGCTACTTGCACACACACTTTTTGAATGCCCACAATGATGGTGTGGTAGTTTGCCACCCGACAACATGCACTCACTTTAGGATTCCTATGATCTCACTGAATCTACTTTCCATAATTTTGATCCAGAAACACTTGACCAAAAATTATTAAAACAATGGAAGACTCCTCAAGAATCACCTTAGGATTTTTGTGGGCACTTCTGTGTATTATATTTTCAAGCTCCGAAAATTCATTTGAAATTCTAGTATCTCACAGAAAGATTTGAATATTGCCTTACTAAATCTATTATTCCCATGAATAAGTTCAAGCTCAAACCCCACTCAGCATAATTCGGTGATGGAGCTACGCAATCACAGATGGACATGGTCGTTGTCGCAAGTGACTATCCGTCGTCCCCTCATCAAACATCTCCACCACCATAGAGTGATGTGGGAGAACATGCCCACATATTAGTTCAACTGTCACATCCTCCCAACATCACTTCTCTTAATTTTAACGCATACTTGGTTGCGAAGCCCATGGGTTGTCACATGCATGGCTTACCTCAACCTCTGTCTCCATGTTTTCTTGATCCTCTGGATTGCACGACCTTGTGTTTTTCCATTCAGGACTCTACACCTGTTTTGAACAAGGATAAAACTATCGATGGAGTTGGTGTCACACAACCAACCTGCACTGTCATTCATGAAGAGTATGACACGGAACCTAAACATAAACCCGTGGTGAAGGACATTTCCCTTTTCTCCACTCGTCCTCTGTTTTTCCCTAACATATTTGGTGATTCTTCCATCCATGATTTTGCATGTGTATCTCCATCTACGGATGCACCCATTGTTGATCATTCGCAGAACACATTGGATGTTAGCTCATCATTCGAAAACGGAGAGGATAAATCATTCATTTAACATCTACTTGATTCTTCATGTGATTTTTCCGAAAACGTTGAGGGTGAACATTCTTGTTTCTCATCTACCCCTCTGTGTGATTCATCAAATCATGAGGATGTCGACAAACATCCTGAATTTTCTGATCGTGGTTGTCATGATCTATGTACTTCTTCATTCGATCACAATGTTGGTTCACTCGTTGTTAATCTGTCTACGCCACTGGTCTTCAATGATCTACCTATCGATGAAGTCAAAAGCCTCCAAGATGTCGAGGTACTTTAGCCCGAGTTGATGGTCATGTTAGGCCCTCGCTATCCTGAGGTTGGTTTCACTTCTGATCACGAAATTGTTGAAACACGCAAGGCTTCTCATCACTCATATTTATTCACTGAAGATCAATATAACACTCAAATTTCACTTCCTCCACTCGAACTACACGATCCCATAGCTCATCCATTCGAGGGATCTTACACAGAAAGCACACATGCACAACGTAAGTTGTCTACCGTTCTCACTTTTGCTTGCATGTCACAGTCAAGAGAATGTGTATGCTTAACATCTGCATGCAGTATAGCACAACACCATGGTAATTCCACAAAGTGCATGTCATGCGCTTTGACTCACTTATTTTCTGTGGACACATTTAAACCCGAATTGTGTTTGGCTTCAATGTTATGTCTTTCATGTTTGCTAGTTCTCATAGCTATGCTATTCACAAACCATACCTTCACCATCATGGGTCGACCAATGCACCGGTGGCTGCATTGGAAGTATCACTTTACATAAGCAAACCCATGCACTGTTATCTTAAGAGTAGGAGTAGTGTTTGCTTTTGGTTTGTTTCATTGCATGCATGTTTGCTTCTTACTTTGAATGTTTGTTTTTTTACCTGCTTCTTTTATTTCTCGCCTTTCTTACCCATTTGCTTTTTCTTTTTCTTTGTTTGTTCATTTGTCTGCTTCTTTGCATTTGTAGATTAAGTTTCACATGAAATCGTGTTTGACTCTTGAAACAAGCTGGGTAAAGTACAAGAGCACTTGTGTAGTTATAAATACTTAGTTATATGTCATCCTTCCTCTGTATGAAGAAATTCTTTCTTCATTCCATGATACATCAATGGAAAATACATTCCAATCGAAGTGAGCCTCAGTGAAAACACAACGCTTGCATTCTAACTAGTGTCACCTACTCTAGTCGTTTGTTTTAGGTTAACCCTTGTTAGCTAAGTCAAGTAGAGTAAGGTGAGGGGGAAAACCTTAACAAACACATCATAGGTATATACAAATTACAGCTCTAAAGGTAAACCTTCTTTTTCTCTCAATAAGTCGGCATCCCTCTTCCGCTGCTGAAATGAATAAGTGCTATGCACAGTGATGAAAATGAAAATGAAAAAAATGAAAATGTTAACTTTTCTTGAAAAAATGAAAATGAATAAGGAAAAATAAGAGAAAGGCTTCTCCACAGAGAGATGACACAAGTAACTCCGTCGGGGTACTGACCAGGCTCAAGAGTAGCAGAGCGATGCTTGTGTTCCTGTGTGACTCCGCTGGGTACTGTCCAGGCCTGCTGGTAGTGGAGAAACACCAGAGATGAGAACTTAAACTCTAACTATCATATGGCTTGTGCACCAATATACCCCTCATCCCAATCAAAACAATTGTGTTGGCTTGGCTTGGAATGTATGCTGACAGATCAAGAGCATGACGGATGCTACAACTTACAATCAAGCAAGTGTGGAAGCCAAGACAATCAGAGAACTGAACAATACCTCTGGAGGTGTTAGACTTTATTTTCATGAAGAAGGTCCATGCAGAGAGATGGAGATCTACCAGTGTGTCACCAAATGTTGTAGCGACTACAACCACCCTCCAAAATTTTTCCTTAGCTTCATTTTCAAGCAACCCTACCAACCACCCTTAGCAGCATGTCTTGTACTATCAAGTACATAGGCTTCATCTCAGTTTGAGTAGCCTATCGGCCTGTGCATGTCATCTTGTTTGTCTCCCTCCCGCAAGATTGTATTCTGGACTTAGACTATTTGTTGGCTCAGACACTCCCCTCGAAAATTACGTAATTCAGGAGGGGAACCATCCTTCCCTTAAAAAATTTCACAAATCAGCTGGGGAGCCTACTTGGCTACAAAATTGTGCAGAACAATGAGGCAAACCTCCTTCAGAAAACTATGCAGTCTTGCTAAGCACTGCACCTCAGCCTAGAAATTGTGCAATTCTAGGAAACAGTCATGTGTTGACCCTAGAAATTGTGCAATCCCTCAAGGACAACCAACCCAGCTCAGCCCAGAAACTATGCAAAGCTTCATCCCAGGCTCGCAGACCGATGCATGTTCCTTTAGGTTGACCGGTACCCTTTGGGACCAACGAAAGATGATTTTCATGCATGAGTTGCTTCTCCAAAAATAACAAATCGTGGCTTGCAAAATGCATCCCTAGTTTGAGGTTCTATTTTTAGCACCTAGAGGTTACATGCAAATATCATTTTAGAAGCCTCCCACCACATATCTCTTTTTCCTAGATTTGTGGCATGTGCATCATAACCTCAATCTTATCAAAAACATATGAACAAGATGCTACAGAGCTCATTCCTCACATCAATCTTCCATCTCTGACATCCCAGATCATATCCAGGAGTCTTCAACACTTTGAACTTAGCTTCTTGAGGGTAAGTCAACTTTTCATGTCTTACTCTGAGTTTTTATCGCTTTTTTTATTTCTCTTTGTGTACGCATTATATGCTTGATCTCAATGATATCTTTTTGTCACTTTGATGTATGTTAGCTTGTGGAAGCATCATTTTAGTTTTCTTTTTCATTTCACTGTTATCGCATGCATGACATTGTTTTACATCGACGGTCGTCGTTGCAATGACCCGCTTCACACACATGTATGTTTTCCCATTCTCTGAATCATGCACTTAATTTTTTCATGCATGATCATTCACTCTTTTTTACACTCAGCATCACCATGCATTCAAACTTCTCATGTTTTCAATCAGCCATCTGCGGGTCTGGGTTGCCTTGGCCCAGACCTTTTCTTGTGTGGCTAGCATTGCACATTTCTAGAAGTGAAGGCTCTGCCTTCCCTATAGAAATTGTGCAAATTTGGCCCAACACTGACTTCCAAGCTTGCATTACGAAATTTTAGGAGGCAGTGCCTTGCTGGCCCCAAAAACTACGTAATGTAGTCTGTTGGTTTACATGTCATTGCTGAGTGAAATTGTGCATTGTGCAATTTTAGTCCTCAGCAAGCCACGTTGGACTGTGAATAGCGTAGTTCAAATAGTCATTCAACCTCCTAATAGCCTGGGATGTTCCTTGCATAGTTTTGGCAGTTAGTCTCCCAGATTGTCGATGAAAGTGAAAATTGTGCAATCTTCACAGATAGTCACACAGGCATGTTGCATGTTAGTCCTCCAAATTTTTTTGGTTTCAACTAACAGATTGCTTGCAATGACCTTTTTTATGTCTCTAGGTATCACAGGTTTTCTTCTGCCTCTCAGCAGCATAGGTATGCTTCCCAAGGGACCAGAGTCAAAGGCACTGTTGAGAGCGCAACTCGGGATGCAACCGATCAAGTGTTTATGAAATTTCCTATCTATGAAGAAATCAAGTTGTTCATAGACAAGGATATCAAGATGAAATGACAGTGGCATCATAGGGAGAAGAACCCTTGGCAGCAACAGAAGGTAGCACCCCAACATGCAAAAAATGTAAGATGAAGGTTGTTGACAGCGCAGAGGCGAAACAAAGTTGCATGTTCAAGCATATCCACTTGTGATGAAAGCAGCTTTGGAGACCGAGGGTATGATGCAACAACACAAAAAGAGGTTCATGTGAAGGCCGAGAGAAATAAAGAAGGAGTTGTAGGTGCTGAAGTGGCAACTCAAGGAAGAACAAGAGCTGCACAAATGAGAGATGGAGTTGCAGCAAGAACATGTATAACATGAGGTGCAACATCCACACTGACAAAGCTATGCCAATACAGATTATAGACCCAGCCCTGCAGCTAGCACAGGGTAAACAAGGTGAGTAGTGTCGTTAATCACATGCAAGGGTGTTCAAGAACATGGATGACATTATGCGCATGCATACGATCCCACCCATTGGCACACTCACCAAGGCGAAGGCAAGAAGCAAGTCTAATTGAAGCTGAACATGTTTTTCAAAAATTTGATATGCATGGTCACCAGCACACAGTTGGAGATCAACACAGACATTATGCATCAATATGTTGCTAGTCCAGCTACACCAAGATGATGATACACATGTTATAAGAAGAGTTGGACAAAGAAGCCATGTCAGTGTACCCGAATGCAATGGGGGCAAGAGTTCACTTTCAACAGGATGTCACCATTGAGTGTGCAGACACCATCATGACCAACCAAGCTTGGCATTAGTTCGCCAACGTCGATCATCGAAATGATGTTGAAGCGTTGGTCTTCCCACAACTGTCTAAGTCTTAGTGATGTCTTGCATGACTTGCTCAAGCCTATTCTTCCTCAGGTGGGTACATGTGCAGATTGTATGTAACATCTTCTAAAGTGGAAATCCAAGTATCAATAGTTGAATGTAACAATCATATAGTAGTGAAGAGTTATGAGGATAGGTGAAGAGTCACCAGGGGTAATATTAAGGGTCACCCCACCCTTTTCTATTTATAGAACCTCATAACTCATTGTACAAGCTTTTGTGCAACCAAGCTTCTGATAGGAGTATCTCAGAGAAAGATTGGAGAGTATTGTAGCAAGCCTTAGCTTCTCCACAGTGCAGAGATAGTACATCTCTTTGGAGGAGTAGGCGACAATGACTATAATGTTCTGTTATCTATACTAGTGGTTGGTCATGGTTGTTCTATATGATTGGAACTCTCACTTCTTAATATAACAGAGCCAACACGTTTCATGCATATTTTGTTACTATATTTCAATTATCTTGGTTACTCTAATGATATAAGTATATATTTTCTTACACATGTATGTATAGACTCTTTCTGTATATGTATGTATGAATATTACTGAGATGTGCTATTGGTTTAACCATCACTTTGGTGCCTTCCAGTTGATGATGCATCTTTGCTCGTGTGTTCCATTCTAAGTTGCATGTTTCCACAAGTTTCGAAGGGGCACACTCACTCCACTTTCCATGTGTTATAACCACTCATGCACCTTCCTTGGCTTGCTCTCGCATGTGACACCCTTGCTACCAACAAGGACATTTTACTTACCTCTGCATGTAACCACTGTCAAGGCGATACTGTATGACCCACTGTTGGGACTCCTACATCAAACTGTCTGAGATTTAGTTGGGACTTCTTACTAGGGAGATCCTCTGACATGTTGGTGGGTCCACAACTATCAATAGGTCATAAATAATCTGGTATTTCCCCATCACCAGGGACCCTCATGTAAAACGATATCCTGGAAAAAGTATAAATTTATTCCTCAATTATTTGTGTATCCATCTTGATATATCTCCCCAGAATGTTGTAGATTCCTTCCATTACTTTTGGGTGCTAGAATTGAAGGGGTATGTTATGCAAACTTACCTAGGCTGATATTTTGGAGATTGTCATTGTATTAGCATCAAAATCTGGAAACCATGGAGTCCTAAATAATCTCGTGTTTCCCACGAACCAAGGAACCTCATGCAAAACTTGATCTTTGACCTCTCATGATTCAAATTTTACTAATGAGGAAACCCTTTCAGCATAAGTGAATTTCACAGTTTACCATCCAGTTCGTAAAAATCCACTGGAAAAGATCCATAGGTTTTGGCCAGTAACCATTAAACTTCGAAATGATTTCCTGGGATTGATATGTTGCAGAAATATTATTGATCTTTGCTAGATCTACAATCATTTGTGGAATACCATTCATTTGCTCTACAATATAGTGCCCACAAATATTGAGGATTTGTTCAGGTATACCTGATGTTTCAACCTTTCCTTTAAGGGAATATTTGAATGACGTAGATCTGTTTCTTTGTCCTTTGGCTAACCTAAGGCCCTTGGGGATATTAGATCCTACCCAACCCTGCCCCCTCCTCTCCCCCCCTGCGGCAACCTCAGGTTAATGAAGATCGAGGAATTTTTTTCTATGCCATATTATTGTAATTTCCTTTTTCCCTACGTGGATCTGCCCACATAGATCAAGACTTTTAGTTCCATTAGGATATGATATCTTTTATAAATCACCAATTTTAGAACTCACACCAGTGAATCCTTTTGAATCCATAAGATGATCGATCTTCCTATTGAGGTTTGTGAAAAAAATTGAAAATTCCTTCTCCGAGTAGAGAGATCTACCAGATCTAGGCCTCTAGAGTAGCAAATAGTTGAAGAACACTTCCATTTGCTACAAAATGTTTCCTCTTGGGGAATTATCATCCCCTTCCCTATCCCATCCTTGATCGTCTGTTCATGTTTTATTCCTTGTGAAAATATGATACCCCAGCTGCCTTGGGGCTTGAGAAACCTGATAAATATTGTCTGGTCCTGATGAGGAACCGTAGTTGTTGGTTCAAAATGTATCGGCCAAAAATTTCTCTTATGTGATTTCTACTGAAAGACTTTTCTTAATTCATTATGGATCACATAAGCCTGAATACAAAAAAATCCCCGACAAGTATTAGATCGTTGCAAGAAAAAAAGGTCGATGAGACCTCCATTCGCAAGATACTTCAGGAGCATCTTGTCGATGAGTCCGATGATCGATGTCGATTCCGATTGGGATCTACGGCCACCAGCTTTACGATCCCTGATAATTTAACTACAACAACACTAATATGACAAGTCCACATCTCCTTGTCTCCTAATCCATCATCTTGGAGTTAGCAATCAACGAAGGAGGAGGAAAAATTAGGGTAAAATTGAGGAAGGGAAAGGCGAGAAGCCATCTAAGAGGAAAGGCCATTGAGGGTGTTGCAGAGGGCACAAATACATGTCCACGGTTACATCTCGCAGTACGGAAAGAGGTTTACGTTAGTGCCATAAACAGGATGGGAGCCCATTTCATCCACGACAACAAAATGAATGAGTATCCCCCATAGCAGACCCCCTTCTCCTGTACCTCTGCCTCACTTGGGAACCTTGATACCCTGGTCTTCAAAACCATCTTTTTTGAGCTCTGATTCATCCCTCTGCTATATTTCTATTAATATTTTTCTTGGTATTAATGTTATTAATACTAAAATTTATATTAACATTAATTACAGATATATTGTGTCAAACCTTTGCATAACTTTCTTGAAAAAATTATCCCTTATTAATTTTAATATCACTTTCTATTTAGTATCAATAATTTTTATATTATTTACCATGATAAATGATGTTAAATGTTAATGTTCATCCTCTTTAATATGTTTATTGTTAATTATTATATTTAATGCTAATATTGAATAGGCATATTTAACATCTTTAACATGTATAACCTGATAATTAGAATGTTTAACATATTCAACTTGTTCAACATCATAAAGAATTTCCGTATTCAAGCTTCTGTGATCCATAATGAATTAAACAAAGTCTTTCGGTAGAAATCACATGAGAGAATTTTTTGGCCAATGCGTTTCAAACTCACAAGTGTGGTTCATCATCAGAACCAGATAAATAATGTTTAACAAATTTACGTTTGTTGTTTCATATTCTTTACCATTTTAGTTTTAGTAATACTTTTCATCTTCATTATATAATGTTCAATTTTTTTTTGTTCCAGAAAATCTCGTAATTTACTTATGGATTAAGTTATTTGGAAATTCCTACCCTTTGAGATTATTGAATCAATATTTCTTTGACTCACACATTTAATTATCATAGTACTTTGAGTGGTTTGTAAATGTTGGAATGTGTTTTTGCAAAACACTTTTTCTTGTTTTGTCCTAATTGATGTGCTATTAAAAAATTATTTTTCTAGCCTCACCAATTCGCACTTAATGATTTTCTTTATTAGATGGTACCTTAATGATAAACGCCATATATTTTGTTTTTTTGTTTTTTTATTGATTTGAGATACACAATTCAATGAGATTGATGATTGTATTCTATTCCTACAACACTTACCCTTTCAAAGAATTATTTTTGTTAAGTAAATTGATTCGGGGTTAGAGTCAAGTTTGACTAAGTTAAACAATAGTGGTTTTGGGAACATGGTATAGTGTACCCATGGTATTTCTGCTCATGGTATTGCATGTAATGTATCCATAAAAGTTTGGGAGAACTCCATTATGAAACATGCCAGGGAGGTGAATGGTGAAGGCTCACTTCGCTGGGTTGGTCAGGATTTTGATGAAAGATAATGAAATTTAATTATGGTAATTTTTCCCTAGATTTGGAGTTTTTTGGAGGGAAAACATTTTGTAAATTATGTATGTTTTGTAGAGGTTTTATTATTATTGTTGTGTTTATTAATTTCTCTCTCAAATGAATTAATATCTCCGCTAATTTTTCTTCATTTAGTATCAGAGCCAAATTGGCTTTGGTTGCTTTCGTTGCCAAGGGTTTGTTTTTTGACCCAGTGAATGGAAACATCTGAGCACAATTAGAGATCGATATCGAAGCTCTATTATATTGGGCATTTAATCTAAGTGCTATAAAAGGCTCGAATGTCGGATCATTGATGCATGTTACGATGAGTGTGAAGGTCGTGGTGTACGAATGCTTATGATTACAAGTGATGAAAAATTTATCCTTTCGGATGAATGTGAGAGCCAACGAGATAAAGCTCAGATTGGTTGAGTTGTTGGTGATAGCCATCGTAGAGATTTTATTGGGCCTGTGACCGAAAGAGGTATTGGAGTCTCGAGAAGGCATGTAATTTGACATCCCACAGGGCGTATTTCATATTTTAAGACTTATTTGATAGTTGTAAATTTTTACCTGTCAAATTTGACGTGCTTCATAAATCAAAAACCATCATTTTGACGTTTAATTTAGGATTTGTCCTGTCAAAAGTTAACAGTACCTGTCTTTTAAGTTAAAAACACCAAAGTCAGACTAAGCCCAAGGTAATAACGCAAATGCATACAATGCCTGCCATTTGAGCCTTTCACACTTTCATAGATTTGAATCTTATAAAAAATTATCTGCCTATAGTCCTTTCGTAGATTTGAACATTATGAACGGCGATCTTGCCCTAAGCGAGTAAGAAAAACTACATTGTAGATTAGGTATTACATTTAAGGAATCGACCAATGAGTCTAAGTCAAGAATGTGAATTTAGCCATCAAACTGTAAGCTAGTATATGATTGAAAAATACTAAAAATATACATGAATTTTTTTGTGTGTATAACACTGAGAAGGGGTGGTGGGCTTGTTTTTGTTCCTTAAGATTCCCTCAAACATTCCACACTCTCCCTCTTGTTTGATTCTACCATCTTCCAACATCGATGAAGAAGTGCTATCGAGAAATAAAAGTAGCTGAGGAACAACAGGTGACGTGAAGGGCAGTTGTAGTGTTTAATTCAACAACATCTTTGTCGAGGCTTATCAAAAGTCACACCAAATCAGAAATGATGGTAGGGCTCCCTGCTGCTAAAACGTTGTGCTTAGGAAGGGCCCTAGACTCCCGAAGAAAATTAGAAATCCATTACTTACATACTATAGCACAACCATGGAAGCTGGAGGGCTCTGTGCCAAAAAGTGGGTGGTAAGATAATAAAGAGCTGAAGATTGCATTGGGCTAACTATCTAAAACCAAATTTAAGGGGAAAAATTCACCGTGCCGGAAGAGAAGACTATTATTCAACTTTATGCTCTACTGGGAAATAGGTGGTGTGCCATTGCTACTCACCTTCCCAAACAAATAGACAACAAAATAACAATGAAAAGCGGTAAGAAAAAGGTGGACCTTAAACTCATTCAAAACAGTAGTAACTGCCATGCTATTTTCTTGAAAAGCAAGCATAGTTACTGATTTGAGGCTTTTCGAACCATTCCCGGTGGTTCATGAATCATGAAAGATGGTTTGAAACGTGGATTCCAAAAATTTGTATGCAATAACTCTGAAAGACAACACCACAACCAAAGATAAGTCACTAAAAATAAATATTGGAGCTTTCTACTAAACTTTCCCTCATCATTTACTTCAAAATCGACAAGATTTACCAGTTTTCAAGCCCCAAGTCTTCAACCAGTTTCAATCTCATTTGGTGGTTGTTTTTTTATTTCTTTCTTAGTATTTGTTTTATGTGAAATAAATGTTGTGAAATTATACAGGCTTGTCAAAATTAATTTCTCTAAGGTTCGTTCTTTTACAAGAATAATATATCATGTCACGTTTAAAAAAATATCTTAAATATTAGAAAAATAACTTGTGATTTGTTCCATAATGAAGTGCTCAATTACCATATTGAAAAGCCCATGCTTATTTTGACTATTTTTGTTTTTTTGAGTGCCCTGTCTTATTTTGACTAAAAATAGCTTGTGGTTTATTGCATAATGAAGCGCTCAATTACCATTTTGAAAAGCCCATGCTTATTTTGACTATTTTTTTTTTTCGAGTGACCTATTTTGACTAATTTTGTATTTTGAGTTTTTTACTAATTGCTCTAAAATCAACTTCATTTTAAACGTAGTGAATTTCTCTTTAAAAAATAATTATATAGTTATTAAGCTAAATCTTTCTTACAATAAAAATAATTATTGAAGATGTTACAAACTCATATTTATTTAACATACGTATTTAGATTGTCAACCACTTCTAATATAGTTGTATTTGGAGGATTCAACCCGTACTAAGTACAAGAATAGTACTAAGTACATGAATAGAATAAGCGATGGTATTATCTAGAGAAATGTTTAATAGGAATGATTTCTTTGTGTAATTGGTTGGGCTGTATATTTAGTCTATGATGTGGACAGTAATGTGAATCTAGTTTTTTAAGATGTGGAAATCATAGGCTCATATTTAAGATATTATGAAAATGATTAGTTAACAATGTTCAAATGTAGATGATGAGTTGATTACCTCGTAGAGAGATTGTAGAATTTACCTGGTAGATTGCAGAGTTTGCTTAGTCTTGACATTTTTCAGAGTGATGGTTTTAGGAATAATGTGTTCAAAATATGTGTAATGGATATCAAATTAGTTGAAAGGATATACAAATATTTTAAAAAATATTTAGTTATTATTATTGGATTTATTATTCAAGTAGTTCAAGTAGTTCACAGTTGGTTGAAAGTGTACTTATAGGGATTAAAGTTATCTTGGTATAAATAAAGAATTCACTAAATAAAATATGTAACGAGTAAGTAAAGATGTGTGTGCGCATTTGTAAATAGAATATTTGGTGAAAATAGGGTATTAAGAAATAGTTAAACATGTAATTATATGTTTAATAAATTCGACATATGTAGCACATTATTGAATTTAAATAAATTATAAAAAGGGATAGTAGTTAAATTCTTGATATTTAAAAAAATAACTCTATCTCATTTACTTGCAGTTGAGAATCCTCCTCATCTTAACTATATGGCTTTGTTTAGTTTCTTTCACATGTCAAAATTTATGTACATAATCAAAATTATTAACTCCCAAAGGCTAAAAAGATTTATAAAATCTTAAAAATATGGTTGTATACTAGGTGGAAACAGATATGCTAACTTAGGAAGAAACAAGGCATTCCCATAAGGAGATTAAAGGAAGTTGAGATGAAGGAATAGTTGTAAGAGAATTTCAAGATAAGGGGAAATTGACACTCACAAATTTAAATAGAATGTAAAATGAAAAGCATAAAAAATGCCAAAACGTCATCAAATTTTCATTTGACAGGGAGAGGGGATTTGGAAATTCCAGGCGTGGTCTCGATTTGAAATTCCAAGCGTGGTCTCCAGTCATGTCAACGAAACGAGATGCTCAGGTTTGGATATGACTGGAAGACCGATGGGGATTCTGTCGAGGACCACAACTTGCCATCACGATAGATCTCTCTGAACAGGCTCAGGCGTGGGATTGACCATCCGTTGCAGCATCAATTGAAAATAGTTCACAACTTATGGTGAGAAAGGAAATCCACAGTGCTCGGGTGGGGACCACATCTGAGACACGATGGTTGGGAGATGGTAAGCATTGACGGTTCGTGATGGCGCATGATTCAATTGCAGTCGTTCCGATGATTGTTTGCAGCGGTGATTACAAAGCATAGCGGGAGTTCGTGGATTCGCAATAGAAGGTGACCATACGACTGGGGCATGTATGCGTGGTAAATCACATGAATGATGAAACGAATGAGCGGGCGCAGATCTAAAAATGCGGATCTGGATCAATAATTCTTCACAACATATGGAAGAAGGGCGTACTTTAAGAACTCCACTGATAACTTGCATCCATGATGGAAGGCGAAAATCTATAGATCTAAATTGAAAGTTTTTTCAGCGTAGGGAAGGAGTTGGGCAGCAAGGCGAATTGGTATGGAAGCTGCCTGTTTAGCGATGTTGCCCTCATTGCAGAGGTTGTGGAAGAACACTGCTTACCAGACTGAATGGAAGTGCATCAGCCAAACAGCAAGAGTCGACAACACGGACACGAGGGAAAGGAAACACTCGGTTTTGTGAGAGCCAAGTCGAAGAGGAAGATCATGGCCGGTGGTGGAGAAGGGCAGCTCCACCAAACATATATTCAGATTGGGGCCAGAGAAATCGATGTCGGTGGTAAAATGAGAGGTCAAGCCTGTACATAAGCCCCATCATTCTTTGGCAGCTTTGAAGGCCACAGTATTGCTTAAATGTATTCCCCGCTGTAGTAATCGTATTTGAGATGTCTACTTAAAGCAGTGGTCATGCGTACAAGTATTCATAAATTCCTCTGCATTAAAGTCATCGTACAAGTCACGTGGAGGATAAAATTTCCATGAAGGTGATGATGACGAGAGCAGAGCATTAGCTACCAAGTGTATCCAGGCGAGAGGATGGAAAAAAAGGAATTAGCTTTTTATTTCGCTATGATGTGTTACGGGTCGAATGGCCATATGATTACTCAGCTTCAGTTGTCGTGAGAACTGAAGCGAGAAGGTGGGTACGGTTCTGCTGCAAAGCATCATGTTCAAAGACAGCGAGAGAAGTTGTGTAAAAGTGAGGGAAGATATCTATGGTTCTGCTGGAAAGCATTATGTTCAAAGACAGGGAGAGAAGTTGTGTAAAAGTAAGGGAAGATATCTATGGAGAAGTGAGAGAACATAGGTCTGGAGAGCACCAACGAAACAAAAAAAAAATATTATTACAATGGAGTCAAATTTCATGGCATGTAAATGAGAATATTTTTATAATCTTTGGTAATGCATGCATAAGCCTTCGTAATGCATGCATAGTCCTAGGTAAATCAATAGCCAAAGTTGTGTTACGAAATATTATCACAATGGAGTCAAATTTCATTGCATGTAAATGAAATATTGCTATAAGCCTTGGTAATGCATGCGTACTCTTAGGTGGTAAATCACTAGTAAAAGTTGTGTTAAGTGATAGGGATGTTGGGTTAACAAATATTTTGAGTAAAAAGAATGAGGGGGTAAGGGCCTTAGTGAGTAGGGTTGGATTTACTCACTTAGGAAGGTTGGATGGATTTAGTCAAGGAAACCAAGGTCAAGTTTAAGGCGCAATATTACGTAAATTGAGTTGGCGTTAGAGTCAAGTTTGAACAAGTTAAAGAGTGGTGGTTTTGGGCACATGGTATAGTGTACCCATGGTATTTCTCCCCATGGTATTGCATGTAATGTAGCCTTTAAAAGGTTGGGAGAAATTCATTATAAAACATGCAAGGGAGGTGAGCGGTGAAGGCTCACTTGGCTGGGTTGGCCAAGGTTTTGGCCAAGGATAATGAAATTTCATTATGGTTGTGGTTTTTCCGAGGAAAAAATATTGCACTAGGTTTTGGCTAAAGATAATGAAATTTCATTATGGTGGGTTTCCCGGGACTTTTGGTTTTTTGGATGGAAAAATATTGCATTTGGTTTTGGCCAAGGAGAACAAAATTTCAATATGGTGGGTTTCCGGGGAGTTGTGGTTTTTCCTAGGGAAAAATATTGCACTGCGTATGTTTTATTATTGTTGTTGTGTTTATTAATTTCTCTCTTGGTAAATAAGTTAATATCTCATAATTTTTCTTCAATTTTGTAGTGAATTCTTTTCCGAAGACATTTAGAAATCTTTGGTATACTTCTATTATAGAGTAAGAATTGTTTTCTCTATTAGAAAATATTAGTTGATGAAAATATGATTGGGTTGTCTTGAGACATATGTACAAAAACATGTAATGGCATTTCTACATAGAAATATCCCCGAGGAGGGCATCTTCTATAAAGAAAAATTTTGATGGTTGTATTAAACGAAGATCATGATTATTACCATACATATGGGTACATCAAATATTGGTGGGATGTTTTGAAAAATATCTAGGATTTTTTAGTCGTTTGTATGAGTGACATATGACATATTTCATTAGCATTATACAAGAACTATCTTATTTGTCTCATCAATGAATATTCCACCTTGGTTGCTTGAGTGAGTGGATAATTTTCAATTTGGCTAACCCTACAATGAAGGAAGCCCAGATTATTGTCAGAATGATTAATATTAAAATTAATGTTAATTCCAATAATAAGATTAACATTAACATCCACATTACCATTGGTATTTATATGTTAATATATAAATATTCATTTTTATATTACATTACATTTTCAATTTCAATATTAGTAATATTAATATTAATATAATACCAATACAAACATTAATATTTCAATATTAGTAATATATTTTTAATTTTAATATGAATATAATACCAATGTAAACATTAATATTATTATATAGGATCATAAATATAATACGATTACTACTCATATGAATAGGCGTTAATGTCTGATTTGTTGTTTCAAATTATCATGCATTTTTCTCCAACTTTTATTTTTATTTTATTTTGAAAAAATTCTTTTGAGTTAATGTTAATATTAGCTCAATAACATGAACTACTAGAAACTCTCAAATGCCTTGATACTCAAGGAAATTAAGGGATTTCTTATAACCAAAATAAATATTGTTCGATGAAGATAAAAAGTATTATCATAATTTAGATGGTAAAGAATATGACACAAAAATATTAAAGTGGTTAAGAATTATTTATTATGCTAAATATGTTAATCATGCCTCATAATAATTAGCATTAAATATTAACATTAACATAAAAATTATATGGTCCACGGATGGGTGCATAATTGGAAAAAAATCGTGTTGACAAGCCCTTGTGTATCCAAGTGATCGAAAGTTCAACTCCCTTAGACATGTCTCACCAAATGAACTTATAAAAAAAGAAAGAAAAAAATATGTATGATAAACATATTTAACATTATTTAGCATATTAAATATGTTAAACGTTATGCATACTAAACAGAGTAATATTAAATGATGAGAAAATGTGATGATAAAAATCCAATGTCTCATTGTCTCAAGAAACAAAAATAGGCATTGTCTTTTGATTAACAAAAACCATCATCAAAATGTCACATTATGAAACTAACATCTCATTGTGGTTGTATAAAAAAAATAGTGCGAAACTACTATGAAAACAAATGCTAGGATAATGTGATGAAGAACACTAGCATGACATAATGACAAAAAAATCAACATCACCAATGTCATAGAAAAAGGTAATAGACATTTGATTTGGATTAACATTACACATTAACACAATGTCACATTACACCACTAACATCACAATGTGGGTGTGAAAACAAAATGACATGAACATGCAATATGAAATTACAAAACTAGCCACATATTGGAGTTGTGTAAAAGAAATTATGTGAAACTATTATGAAGATACATGCTTTGAAAATACCATAAAAAAAATAGAATCAAATTCTAACAAAAAAGCCAACCTTATATCGTGAAAATATGCTCTGATGTCACAATCTCACAAACATTGTCTAATGTGACAATTTGACAAACATTATCACAATGTTACATTATATTCCCAATGTGACATTACAAAATGAAGAAGAAATTTAGCCAAGAGTGTGACATTTTTTCAACTTATCCAACATCACAATGTGACAAACATTCACAGAAGATGACAACACAAAACTAGTAGTGTGATGTGGTCGTGCAAAAAACATTTGTGTGAAACTATTATGGAAATAAATGTTTGGACAATGTGATGGAAAACATTAGTGTCACATTATGAAAAGTGAACTAACATGATAAACAATCCAACGTCACATTGTGACAAACATGTTGTGAAGTCATAACGGTACATAATTTATCCAAGATCGCAATGTGATCAACATTGTTCAACATTGTAATTAGTCAAATATAGCCCAACATTGAAATGTGGTAGACATAGTCTAACCAAGGTCAACCATGGGGAAACGTGGTCAAACATCGGCATCCATGGTCAATCATAGGCAAGCATATTTAACCACAAAGAACATGGACAACCAAGGTATACCATGGTGAACATGGTCAACCATAGTCAACATGCCCATCCATGGTTAACCATGATCAATGTAGTGAAACATAGTGAACCGTGTTCAACTATGGATGATCATGGTTGATAATAGCCAGTGATGGTAAATCAACCATAAGCAACCATAATAAATGAAGCTCAACCATAGTGACCATAACCAACCATAATTAGCCATGTTCAACCATGAACAATCGTCAACCTTTTCAACCATCTTCAACAATTAATGTAACTATTTTTGTAACATTAATATAAAAATAACATTATTGTCACATCAACCATGATCAACCATCATTGATAATTGTCAACCATGCTGAACATTAATGTAACAATGTAACAATTATCAAAATTAATGATACATTATTAGATTAATGTCGCATAAACAAATTATTTTATATATGCTAGACCATGTTGAACCATTGTAAAAAAAATATTAACCATAGTCATCTATAGTTATAGGTTGATAACCACATTCACTCACTTTAAAGCATAAGTGATCATAGTATACCCTAGTCAAATAATTTCAATGACGGGAAAACATGCTCATTAGAGAAAATTTCATCCTAAGAGTGACCCTCTAAGGAAAAATAATAAAATAATAGGAAAATAATAAAATAAAAGATGATTTTTTGAGGAAATAGAAGAAAACTATTTTTTTGTTGTATTTTTGACTTATCTTTTCATGCGTTTACTCAAATTTCAAGTATATACACTCATTTGTATGTGAAATTAAATTCCATATCCAACGAGTACCCATTATGCATACTTCTAAGAAGTCTCACATTGATGAAAATTGAAGATATATTGAAAAACATGTTGAATATGTTTTTTTTAATGTATCTTCAATTTTTATCAATGTGGGTCTTATCAAAAGTATGCATAATGGTTATTAATTCGATGTGGAATTTCATTTTGCATCCAACGAGTGTATACACTAGAAATTTGAGTAAACCTATAAGGAGATAAGCCAAAAATACAATTCAAAAAAGTCTTTTTTTGTGAATGTCCCTCCAAAATATTTACACGTACCTTTATTTAAATTTAAAGGATTTTGATTGGTTTACATATTGCATACATGAACATTTTATGGGCTCTTTTAGGCTATAATCTCCTCTAATGCACCATGGTCAAACATGGGAAACAACTTCAACCATGGCCAAACTATCAAATTTGTAGTCAAGCATGGTTGTCATGGTTATCATGTACTTTACCTGGTCAATGACCAATATGTTTCACCATGGGTTAATAGGTAAACATTTTCATTCATTATCAGCCATAAACATCCATAAACAACATGGTCAATCATGATTTATTTAAAGGATAATTGGTCATGGTTAACATAACCAACATAATTAACCATGGGATGTCATGTTCAACTTAGCCCACATGGTCAATCATAGTCATATATACTTAAATGTTGACAACCATGGTCAAACATGTTCGCATAATCACCCATAGTTAAAAAATTTAGAACAAGTTCAACCATGGTTGAACAAGCTCAACCTTAGCTATCAATAAGTTGAATCTTAGTTGATCATGTTGAAGAATGGTAAAACTAGCTAAACAATGGCCAACCATGGTCACCATGTTCATTCATTGCTAACCATAGTAAATAATGGACACCATATTCAAAAAATACACATGCATGCCCAAGCATTTTCGACATCATCATCCATCCTCATGCTTACTCCACCATAATATCTCCTCCTCATCCCTAGTTAACCATGGTAATCGTAGTCAACCATAGTTGATAATGGTTAACTAAGCTCAACCATGGTAAACCAAGATGAAACATAACCAACCATAATCAATTAGGGTCAACTATAATTTTCCTCCAATTAGTACCCACCATAACCAGCCATAGCCATATAATCAATCAAAAACCATGAATGACCAACCCTCGTCAATCTCATCAACCCTCTTCAACCATTAATGAAACATTTTTTGTAGCATTAATGTAATAGTGTAACGATTATCAATATTAATGTTACATTGCTATATTAATGTTACATAACAATGTTAGATTTATGGTTGACCGAGGTCAAACACAATTAACCATGTTCATCAACAGTCAACACTCTTTAACATTGGTGAACATCATCAACAATGGTCAACCCCGTCAACCCACTTCAACCTTTAATGTAACCATTTTTTAACACTAAACATGCTTAACCATAACTGACAATCATCAAATATGGTCAACACTATTTTAATATTACTTTAAGAATGTAACAATTGTCAACTATGATCAACCCTGGTAAAGAAAGGTCAATCATAATTTCCCTCTTAATCCTTAGTCATCCATGGTACTCATTATCAATCATGTTCAATTAAAGTCAAACATGGTCTTTTTTTACAAACAATGGTCAACATCATTAACCATTATCATCCTTATCAACCCATTTTAACCATTAATTTCAACATTTTTATAACATATTTGTTTTGTAAATTAGAAAACTTTATTTCCTCAAAATGTCCTCAAAACTAGTTACATAGATTAGCCATGTTATGGAATTCCTTATTTTCATATCAAGGTATTCTCACTATGAACAAAGGGGGAAGAAGAATCCCCTAACTATCTCTTACAAATAGACTAAAAAAAAATGAGACATTGTGACTGCATCTGAATAGTACAAAACATAAGATGAAATAAAATACACTATCAAACGTGTAGACCATTAAGAATATGAGGAAGAAATAGGATCTAGATCCTTTACACTTGTGTTTGAGTCACATTTAAGATGCTATTCTACATGGACCAACCTTGAATCAAGCCTAGCTATAGAGAAACATTTGCTTCTTAGCATTATTTCTATGCCCTCTAGCAAAGAAAATACATTGTACCTTTCCATTTGCTTATGCCTCAATATCATACCCAATAGGGTATTCATTTAATTTTCCAATGAAATCAGTATTGAGGTATTTATTCATCCAAACTTTGGTATGACTAGGGATAGGTCATACTGAGATACATCCTCCAAAACCTCAGAAGTAGAATAGGTTTTTCTTTTCATGCCGACCATGGCTTCCAAGTTCCAAATTTCTCACCGAGTATTAGGAGGAAAAATGTTAAAGTAGGCCTTAGTGGAGTCATAGGAAAACATACGAGCCATACATTGACTAAGTGAATTATTTTCATTGGGCCATCTCCTACTATGCTAACATTACCTAGGAGGCAGGGTGAAAACAGAGGCTTTTCCCTCATGTGCGTTGACAACCTTCCACTATTGTGAGTATGAGGAATGCACAAAATTTTTGAAAAAACACTCACAATAAACCAACTAATGGTAAACCAATTTCCCACCCCCACTATTTGACACCAACTACGGCCAAGGAGTAAACCACCCTTACCAGGCTCATAGGGGAGAAAATCTCTTCCACCCTTGAGACTTGCAATACTTTGAGCACTGAGATGTAATCACAAAAAGAAATAGAGAAGATGTATACAGCAATAACCCCCCATTTTTTACATAAGAAAAAAGAGTTTTAGATAGGAATAAGAATAAAACCAACATTTCCTTCAAAAAACACCAACCATATGATAAAAAAAAATTTTCTAACTTGAGATACCCGTCAAATCAATAATTATGAGTAATAGAGACCTGCAGAGGGAAGTTAGGCATAATATTCTAGGAATACAAACCAATTTCTATTGTGAGGCCCAGAAAACAGAGAAGAAATAAAGTAATCATAGTTTTCGATGACCCAGACCAAAAACCAAATAGACCATAGATAATTGATGGAAAATAGATAGAAATGAGATTCTCTTCACTAGAAAAATTAGCAAGACAAAGAGGGATTACCAAAGAAACCCAAAACAAAATTGCTAAGAAAATAATTTCCAAGAGGAGAAATGCCCACCAATTGAATTTCTTAGCTAGCCTCGCTTTCTAGTTCACCCTGACAAGGTGTGCTTTCATCTTTGACTAGTCAACATGCCCAGTTGAAGATTCACCTTCCCCACCTAAGTTCTTAACTCTGTGAGGAGCCATGCATTTTTCCTAGTTTTCAAATGTCAAGAGAAACTTATCCCAATGAAGCACCAGTAGAAATGGTCTTGTGTCCTTAACCTTTCATGGTCACCAACCTCTTCCACCCCTCACCAAACTCATAACCCTTTACTTCCCACCATCCATAATAATAATATCGATTTGTCTTCTTACATGTATTCTCATGGTAGGGATGAGTTGTGCACCCAAACCTTTAATTTTCATTATGTCAGTAGGATGGATGGATTTTCTCATGAGAGCCCCTCTCAACCATTGAACTCAACCCTATCGACGAAACATTTTTGTAACTTTAATATTAGCATTAATATAACATTACCCATTTTTAACCACGGTTGAAAATGTTCAAACATGGTTAATATTAATGTAATAATGTAGCAATGGTAAACATTAATATAACATTATTGGACCGGTATAACATTAATACATTGTTACATGAATGGTTGAGTAGGGTCAACCTCCAACCATTATCAACCCTTCTCAAACCTCTTCAACCTAGATCAACCTCATCAATGATAATCAAACTCATCAACCCTCTTTAACGATTATAAACCTCATCAACCATCTTCAACCATCATCAACCATTGTCATGAAATTAACCTCAATTTATTTTAGCATACTATGGGTTCACTACCATTGACTTTGATTTTCTCTGGTTGATCATGATTAACTATGGTTGACTATGGTGATAATGGGTGGCCATGTTTGACCTTAATAATGTAGCACTAGAGAGATAGCAAGAGGAAATAGAGGGGGAGAGAAGAGGGAGAGGGATATGGGGAGTGAGAGAAAAATATGGGGAAAGGAAGAGAGATAAATGAGAGAATAGGGAAAGGGATACATATATGGGGGGGGTGGGTGTGGTGCAGAGAAGGATACAAGAGGGATACATACTAGGGGGAGTGAGATTTAGAAAGGGAGAGTGATAAAGAGAGGGACAAATATTATAGACGAGGAGAGAAAGAGTGGGAAGAGGATATAAGAGAGATAAATATAGAGGTAGGAAGAAAGAGGGAGAGACATATATAATATATAGACATATGGAATGAGAGAGAGAGAGAGAGAGAGATGGGGGGAGAGAGGACAGGCTTAGGGAAGTGGATGAAGAGAGGGATATATGGGAAAGATATGGGGGAGAGAGAGAAATGGATAAGGAAAGATACAAAGGGAGCGGGATAGCGGGAAAGAAGGGGGTAAATAATGGAGAGGGGCAATGGAGGGAGGAATTGATACAGAGAGAGGAAGTTAGACAGAGGGAAAAATAATGTGTGTGTGTGTGTCTGTAAGAGAGAGAGAGAGAGAGAGAGACCATGGTGGGGGTAGAGAGCAAGACATTGGTGGAGACATAGAAGTGGGAGAGAGAGATCAAGAGAAATAAATATAGGGATATAGGAGTAAGACATACAATGTAAGGGGGAGAGAGAGATGGAAATATATGTGGGAGACATATGGGGGGATAGAAAAAGGAGAGAGAGATGGGAGAAAGAAGAGAGAGAAATAAAGAGACAAATAGAGGCAAGGAAACAAGGAAATAGAGGGAGAGATAGAATGAGGGAGACATAAAGAGAGAGAAGAGGAAGAGGGGTATGGGAAAAGTGAGATATATCTTGGGAAATGAAGGAGAGAAAAAAAAATAGGTAAAGGGAGAGAGAGATAGAAAGAGGGATAAAGATAGTAGAGAGATAGAAATGGATTGAGAATGGGGATGCTTAGAGGGAGAAAATGAAATACAGAGAACAAAGAAAGGGGGGAATGGAGATATAAAAGAGGGGAGAGATAGAGATAAGGGAATGAAGAGTGAGAAATAGAGGGTGGGGGATGAAATAATGAAATGGAGAGAGAGGGAGTGGGGGGTTGGAAGAGACAAGAGTTAGCAGAAAGGAGAGGGATACAGGAGGGAGATAAAAGAACAAAGAAATAAAGGGATAAGTAGAGTGAAAAGAATGAAAAGGGAGGAATGGGATCGAGGGACAGTTGGGGGCAAGGTATATATATATATATATATATATATATATAGAGAGAGAGAGAGAGAGAGAGAGAGAGAGAGATGGGGGGAGAGATAAAATTAGAGGAAAGAGAGAGAGAGGGAGTGGGGTGGAGGGCGTAGGGAGAAAAGGGGTTTTGAAAAGGGGAAAAAAGTTTGATAAAGGAGAGAGATGTAACATATATATATATATATATATATATATATATAGAGAGAGAGAGAGAGAGAGAGAGAGAGAATAATATGGGAAAAAAGTTCATGCACATTATGAAACATGTGCATCTTATATAAGGTGTGCACATTATTCAATGCATACACATTGATATAATCATGTCTGCACACATGTTATTAATTTCCAAAAATATTTAGGGAAACATCTTTTTCAATTACATGGTGGATGAGGTGACCTATTTGGTTTGAAAACCCTCTTTGTTTGGTGAATATAAGTCAATAAAATTTCCATTTTTACAACTTCTTGATTTTCGACCATGGTTTTGTATATTCTGTGCCCTTTCATTACTAATGAAGTTGACCACATCTTTCGTTGTTAACAAAACTTAACGCATTACTCTCTATATAAACAAGTATTTCATTTTGATCATAACTTTCGATTGATCGACTTATTTTGATATTGGAAAAAAACTGACACTATAACAAATCAAGATCCACATAGTAAAAAAGTTATGAATATATTAAAACCCTTATAATGAAACGGGCATTAAACCTTCTCATTTTAAGGTTAGATTGTTCTATATATATAAAATATAGAAAATTAATGCTGGACAAAAGGCGGGTTTCAAACGATTTCATTATTTACATACAAAACCGAATGCTAAAATGAACATAATGCAATATACCCATTAAAAATACTATTTCTTTAAGTTTCTCCAATTTACTATAAATGAAAGTTATATCATCAAGAAGATAATTTGATGGTGTATGTTTCGTCCTTTTACAAGATGTCCCAAAAAATTGTGTAATTACTTTAGTGATTAGATAAAAAAATTCCCATATTTTTATTGCAACTAATTTATTATAATTATAATTAAATAACAACACAATAATGTAGAGTATTTTTTATAATTTTATTATGTAGTTATTTTTTTTCATTATTAATCCTCTGATTTACGTCAAACTCTACAATGATAAAAAGATATTTCATCGTTACTTTTTAGAAAAAAAAATTCTAACAAATTATTTCATATTAGAAAATACTACATAATTTAATGCATCTATCTTTAACTTTTAATTATATGATAATATAATATATAATGATAAATTAATACTTAATTTTGAGGAAATTATTAATAATATTATTGTTTTACGGGAGGATTTGTATAACTAGTATGAGAGAAATGTTGTCATGTAATATTATAGTTAAAAAAATAAGATAATACTTCTATTAACAAATTAAAAAATACTAATAACAAGTAAAAACAATATCGCTATAAATAAAATATTTCAATTTCTACCTTGATTTTACATCAAATTTTATAAAGACATACAATAATTGAAAAAAAAGATTTAAAAAAGAATTACTTTATATTATAAAGAAGATATGTAATTCTTTCATTATTTAATATCCAGTTGACAAATGGTATAAAAAAATAATATGATTAATATGTCAAGCGTAATTTATTCAATGTTAAATTAACAAGAAATATTTAAGACAAAAATATATTAATAAGTAAAAAATATGCTACCATCAAAGATAAATAACATAATTCAAAAATATTTCTATTTTCATTCATCTTTACCTTTTGTTGGGAGAGAAATGTGTAACTTATTCCATTCCTAACATAGAATTCATACTGATAATTAATAATAATAAAATTTTATGCAATATTTTAATTCTTAATAGGGAGTTCATAAGAAAAATTAATAATAGAAATATTTCATTGTATATATACATATATAATCAAAGTTTAATATGAAGTTGACACATAACGTTAAATAAAATTAATAACAAAAATAATTCTAAAGTCAAAATTAAAACTTAATGAAATTTTTTATTAGTGTGTTGTTCAAAATCAACATACATCGCATAATAGCAAGTGTATAACATTATGTCTATCAAGAGCTTGAGAGAAATTGAATCCCTTAAAAAAAGTTTGCAACATGAGAAATTGAATTTCTTAACTTTGATAAATTGAGAGTTTAACTATATATATATATATATATATATATATATATATATATATATATATATATATATGCTAATTCTATTAAAAGAAACAAAAATTATAATTACAAAGAGGCCATAGCCTCAGTCGTTAGCATCAAAGTTCATCAGGAGTATCTGAACTGCCCCATATTTGGGGAAACTAGTTTGCCATAACTAAAAACCATACAGATAACCCAGACCCAATCACCAAAGAAACCAGAAGAAGTGTTGACACAACATAACATGACACAGCTGAAAGTATGACAGATCTGCCAATCGATTAGACAAAAAACAAAAAAATCAAATGACTGGACCACACCAGTCAGCATCAAAGACCTGAGATGGCGCGTGGGTGGCAGCGGATGCCACATGGCTTCACTTGGGCTCATGCTAGTCAGGGGTCTCCTCGACAATGTGACAAGCGTACTGGTACCAAACTTTGTCTGCCTCCACCACGCCGCCTTCCTCCATGCCACTTGTTGGCTCCCTCACAGGAAGAGTGCCGCTCGAGCTGCCGGTCATAGCTACCAGAACAGAAGCACCAACTAAGCTGCCACCTGGTGGCCGAATGTCTCCAGTGTGTCCTCCTCCAACATGCAAACCGACACACCAAATTCCTCTGGAGCAGCCTAGAGTTGCGTCCAATTCCCTATCCTCGTTCCTCCTGAAGCTGCGTTTCAGAATTTCTCACAGGAGCGTTGTGTTGCTCGTTCTCTTTCGAGAAGATAATGGTGACATTGGCCATGATGATAGCCCTATTCAGTTTGCTCTTGAACCTAAATTGAGTTGATTGAGGGACCGAACTAGGGTGCAGAGAAAAGGTGGCTGTATGAAGCCTGACATCTTTGTGCTCAATAGATGAAGCCTGCCCACGACCCCGGCCACTGTGTGTCTGAGGATAATGTCTTAGCGGTGAGTTGGGAGGGGGAGAATTTTCATGGGGAGGATGTGGAGAGGTAGGTTCTGAGCTCTGCACTGCCTGTGCGCGAGTGCTACGACCACGGGTACCACCTCTGTGGCTCCTCATTAGGTGATGGACCATATCAGTGTGGTGGTTCTGGAAATGAGCAAGAGAGAAAGCTTGGAAGGATAGTAGAGTATGAATAACAGAGAGAGAAAGCTTGGAAGGATAGTAGAGTATGAACAACAGGCGACTGTGCGGGATTCAGAGGGCAGAGCCTGGAATGGGAATAATGATGCCCATTTCCAAGGTCAATACAGCACAAAAGCCAACAACGTCTTCCTGTTACAGTTATGCTGCAGGGATTTCCAGCAAGGGGCGAACAAATTGTGAGGGAAGGAGGGCAAGCTGAGGGGTTGAAGGACTCCATGTTATGTCGAACAGTGTCCGGATCTCGGCCTGAGCGGCCATTTAATGCATTATGTAGGCTTGCCTGCTCTCGTTTCAGGTGGACTTGGGATGGTGTGCTGGCCACCATCTGTCTCGAACGCCGCCATTTCGTGGAGTCTTCATTCATTGCTTTGGTTGTCACCCACATCAGGAAAACTAAATCTATATTGCTATTTAAAACTAAATTTAATAATAACTTTTAAACTTTTATTTTAATTTTAAATATATATTAAATAATAAATTAAATGTAAAGTATTCCATAATTAGGCGGATAAGAGTCCTTCCTATTGGAATGGGGAAATTTAATTTTTTTTCTATTTAATAGGATGGTGTAAATTGAAAGATGTGAGCATATTACAGTGCTTGTTATTAATCACCACATATGATAATTAAGGAGAAATAAATTTAAAACTCAAATTTCGAAACATCAATGGAATTCAAAAAATTGTTCCTCTTCACATTTTGAAATGTATCTCCATGCCTGTTGTGAACGTATGATCGTGGAGGAGTTAATTAGAGTTACGTGGTTGAATAAATGTTGCTCATGCCCATTCTGCTTCAGTTTAATTGTTGAGGTTGGAAAAGGCACAAACATGTTGTTGACATGTGTTCATTACTTGTATCCTTGACTCGCACAAACAACGAAGGTGGGGTTTTACTATCATATAAACAATATAGTTCTTAAATAATACTTAGGAAGTCCGGCAATACAGTTTGTGATTCATGTGTAGAAATAAATTAGGGAGAAATAAATTTAAAACTCAAATTCCTAAACACGAATCGAATTCGGAAAAGTCTGTCTCTTAGCATTCTGAAACATATCTCCATGCCTGCTGTGAACTTATGATCGTGTAAGAGTTCATTAGAGTTAAGTGGTTGAATAAATTGTAGGGTTTAGTTATATAGCAAATAATTATTATTGCTCATGCCCATTCTGCTTCAGTTTAATTGTCGAGCTTGGCAAAGAAACACGTGTTGTTGTTGACATGTGTTAATCACTTCTATCCTCAATTTGCACAAACAAATATGAGACGATTAATCAACAAAGGTAGTGTTTTAAATGATAGGTGGGGTTTTACTAATCTTGGTATTTTTTAATTTTAATCACATACCTAGCTGGTAACCGTTTTCTATTCTTAATAATTTTTTTAATTTTAATTACACATACCAGGCTGTAAGGTCTTGCTCTTTAAAACAAAATTTGAACATTAATGTTTTAGTATGAATTTAGGGTTTTAAATTAGAATTTCATAGTGAATAGTGTTCCATCATCAATAAGGTTTTAATGCTTGATGTACGGTATATTCCAGCTTTCCACTGTGGTTGTCGATCAATCCTAGCCATCACATTCTTCATGAGGTTGCGGTGCAATCGTCTGGACTAGGGATAAAAATTAATAGGTAATCGCAATGGCAAATATTCATTTAAATTACTAGAAAACATAGGATCGGGACATAGTCCATAAATTTTCATAAATCTTTGTTCAGTAGATATATTGCAAAGCTATAATTTAGGTTTCAAATCTTTTCCCGTCCCTGCTTTTCAAAGGCATCTTTCTTTCTCTGGTTTTACTGCAAATGTTGGTGATTTATGTGATTTTTCAGTAAATGAAATGAAATCTTTCCTGTTTTGTTTTATTTGTGTTGTGTAATTTAACTTTAAATTAGTCAATCAATGCTTAAATAAACCATTGTCGTGTTTTACTTTTTATTTCTAAATTAAATAAGCAGTAATTAAAGATATCATTCTCTCTGATTTTATTACAAATTATTGTGAGCTTCTGCAATTTTCCTGTAAATAAGGCTCGTTAAATTACGTTTCTTTGGTTTTAGTACAAAATATTGGCCTTGGTTGATTTATCCGAACGTTGGCAATTTCTCTGATTTATCCGTAAACAAAATGAAATCTTTCATGTGTTGTCTTATTTGTGTTTTGTGATTTAACATTAAATTAGGTAATCAATGCTTAAATAAACCATATTCCATGTGTTGACTTATTTGGATTTTGTAATTTAACATTAAATTAGGTAATCAATGCTTAAATAAACCATATTTGATGTGTTTTCTTATTTGTGTTCTATGATTTAATATTAAATTAAGCAATCAATGGTTAAATAAACCACTCCCTCCGGTTTTACATGCAACCATTGTCGTGTTCTGCATTTTATTTGTAAATTAAATAACCAATACTTAAAGAAATCATTCTCTCTGATTTTATTACAAATTTTTCTCCAGCTTCTGCAATTTTTCTTTAAATAAGGCTCATTAAGTTAAGTTTCTATGGTTTTAGTACAAAATATTGAGTCTGGGGTGTTAAGCCAAAATCACCTCAGGCTTAACCGAGGATGGCATAAGGACACAAGGGCCTGGTTAAACTATTGGGAGATCAATGAGAATTATGCTTTGCAAAACATAAATAACATTAAAGATATTGTTACTTCTAAGTTCAAAGAAAAATTGTGGTGTGAGAAAGATTTAGTGTCTAAAAGAAAATTAAGTTATTATAAGAAGGTCATCAACCCCACCCTTGAAGATCAAAAGTATCTCTCTATTCTAACTAGCTCAAAAAAGAAAATTAATATAGCAAAGATTAGAACGAATTCTCATGACCTCTATCTGGCTGCTGGGTAGTTCCTAAAACGCCATGGACGGAAAGGATCTGCCATATTTGTGAGAATGGGAGCATCGAGGATGAAAACCACTTCCTCTTAGAGTGCCCTGCATACAACCACATTAGATCTCAATTTCACAACCTATGTTACAATACTGACCTTCCTAGCCTTTTACAATGCCAAAATTATAGTGAACTTGGGAGGCTTCTCTCCAAGCTTTTTGACCATAGGAATAAAATCTTAAATCAAAATAAATAATTTGTCTTTTTAGGTCCGATAGATCATTATTTGGTCTACGTTAACCACCACCATCATCATCATCATCATTTATTTAATTAAATAAAGATTCACAAAAATCTCCAAACTTTTGAGAGAGTTTAGTGATTAGTCATAAATTAAAAAATAAATCGCTCAAAACATTGAATGATTTTAATCATGTAGTTTTATTGCAAGGTATTGGTTCATTTTCACATTTTCAATGTGATTTATCAGCAAAGTACAAAATGTAATATTCAAAATATAGTTATTTTGAAATTTACAGTAAGTTAATGTTTCATTTACACATTTTCAATATAATATATTTGTAAATTACCTAAATTAATATTAAAAAGGAAACCTTTATTCTTTAAATTGGGATTTGAAATCATTAATTATTATTAATGATAATATTAATAATGTTTTTGTTAGTATTATTATTAAACCTAATAAGAAAATATAAAATTTAATACTGAAACATTTTATTTGTAAATTGTTTTAGTTTGAATTAATATTAAAATCTAAAATTAATATTAAAATATTAACTCTCAAACTAATATTAGTTTTATAACTCATATTAAAATTAAAATCTAAAATTAATATTAAAATATTTACTTTAAAATATTAGTTTTAAATTATATTTTTAATATTAATTCTAAAATATTAGCTTTTGAAGTAATAACCATACTAATAAGCATAAATAATGAGTGGGCTAACAAATAATAACTTGGTTAACATAATGAATATTTTTGAATGAGTGGTGTATAGTATTTTAAATAAAAAATTAACCAAAAAAAATATGTAAAGAATAAACTGTAAATTTAAGAATATAGTTATCTCGGAATTCACAGTTATTTTGAAATTTATAGTAAATTATTGTTTCATTTACATGTTTTCCATATAATATATTTGTAAATTATTTAACTTAATATTAAAAAGAAACCTTTATTCTTTGAATTGGGATTTGAAATCTTTATAGTTATAATTAATGATATTATTAATAATGTTTTTGTTATTATTATTATTAAACCTAATATGAAAATATAAAATTTAATATTAAAGCATTTTATTTGTAAATTGTTTTAGTTTGAACCAATATTAAAATCTAAAATTAATATTAAAATATTAACTATCAAATTAATATTAATTTTAAAATATTAGCTTTTAAAGTAATAACCATAAATACTAATAATCATAAATAATGAGTGGGCTAACAAATAATAAGTGGGTTAACATAATGAAATTTTTGAATGAGCGATAAATAGTATTTCAAAAAAAATGTTGACCTAACCTAAAAAATCTATCTTGGGAGGCTTCCCCCAAAGCTTTTTGAGCATAAAAATAAAACCTTAAATCAAACTAAATAATTTGTTTCTCTAGGTTCGATAGACCAAAGTTTACTCTTAGTGGAGGTTAACCATCATCATCATCATCATTATATAAATTATTTATTTTTAAGTCAAATAGTTGAGATATGCTTTGTAATTTGAATAATTAATAAATATAATTTATTTGTTAATGATTAATTTTTTTTATTATTAAATAGACTTATTATAACTTTGAATTTAATACATTTGAGGAGAACCATAAATTTCTTTAAATATATTTTTATTTATTTATTTTACATTTAAGAAAAGTTAGGTTTGCATCAACCTCTTTACAGTTAAGTTTGCATCCAATGTGATTTATCTGCAAAGGACAAATTGTAATCTTAAAAATATAGTTATCTTGGAATTTACAGTAAATTATTGTTTCATTTACACATTTTCAATATAATATATTTGTAAATTACCTAAATTAACATTAAAAAGAAACTTTTATTCTTTGAATTGGGATTTGAAATCATTAATTATTATTAATGATATTATTAATAATGTTGTTGTTATTATTATTATTAAACCTAATATGAAAATATACAATTTAATATTAAAGCATTTTATTTGTAAATTGTTTTAGTTTGAATTAATATTAAAATATAAAATTAATATTAAAATATTTACTTTAAAATATTAGTTTTAAAATAATTTTTTTAATATTAAATTTAAAATATTTGCTTTTAAAGTAATAACCATAAATAATGAGTGGGCTAACAAATAATAAGTGTGTTAATATAATGACATTTTTTAATGAGTGGTGTATAGTATTTCAAATAAAAAGTTAACCCAAAAACATTATCCAAAGGAACAAGTGTAATCTTAAAAATATAGTTATGTTGGAATTTACAGTAAATTATTGTTTCATTTACAAGTTTTCCATATAATATATTTGTAGACTATTTAAGTTAGAATTAGAAGGAAATCTTTTTTCTTTGAATTGGGATTTCAAATCTTTGTGTTTATAATTAGCGATATTATTATTATTATTATTATTATTATTATTATTATTATTATTATTAAAAAACATGATATGAAAATACAAAATTTCATATTAAAACATTATCTTTTTAAATTGTTTTAGTTTGAATCAATATTAGAATGTAAAATTAATATTAAAATATTAACTCTCAAACTAATATTAGTTTTAAAATATTATCTTTATAACCCATATTAAAATCTAAAATCTAAAATTAATATATATATATATATATATATATATATTTATATATTTTTTGAATTTGTCTACTCCTATATTGATACAAAAATAGAATTACAGAGAGGCAGTGGCCTCGAGAGGACTAGCCCAGAGAAGTGGCATGCTTACAAAACCTCGCTTGAACACTAACCAAAAGGACTTGCTTAATGACTCACCAAGAAACAGAGATATATCTAGAGACTGTGGCTGGAGACTGACCAGAGATATATCTATACCAAGACAAATTGATTAGGCCCATTCAAGTAATCAGTAAAGCGCTGCCCTTTCAAAACTGGAATCTGACCCAAAAACAGTTTGATCCGAAATTGAGACCCAAATATAGGAGAATGCCACCCACGCAAGGGAAGCCGACAATTTAACATTGGAAAAAATGGTCTGATCCTCAGAACTATAAATCATGTAACAACTATAAACCTAAAGGGAATTGAGCATATTCATATAAGGACTCGACTCTTCAACAATACGACATCCATATTGGTAGGGGTCTTCATCCTCAGAGGGATGGCCCTCTTTGCTTGAAGAACCGCCACCTGTAGTAACACTCGGACCGGCCTGGGTGTTCATGTCCTAGGTTGCAGAGCCACCAGGGTCCTTTCTCTACATATTGGCAATTTGAGAATTATCATGCTTGTCCTCCATCCTTGGCTCCAAAGATACCCCTGGAGTAATATCAATCGAACCAAAAGTATCCTCTCGCAGCTCAATGGTAAGTGAAGCGATGAAGGAGGAATTACTGAGAGTGCAAGGGAACCAAAAGCGAGCCATGTGAGATTGGGAATGTTGAGAGTGCGCTTCTATATTAAGCTACCCTCGACCTTGGCCTCGGCCACTCTTGGTCACGAGATAACTGTCAGAGCAAAAGTCCGAGGCTTCAGATGATGGGTCTGAGGTAGTGGAGGAGGGCTAGCAGGTGACGCAGCCTCGGGAACTTCCTCTTCTATAGCTCATTCTTGAGCGCACTCTGGGCATGTTGAAATGAGCAGAAAGAGCAGAACAGACAGCTGTGGGAAAGACTGAGTAGGAGCAACAATGAAAATTGTAGAAAGGACTATGAGGAGCATGAAAACACAGTGGAGAATCAGCACAGCGATCCAGAGCCAGACGATACCCAGGGCTGTCTCGAGTGCGAGGAGCTGCTGCAACACTGGAATGACATGAGTGCAGGGGAGGAGCAAGAATGAAAATTAAGAAGGGCGCCATAACAAATAAACTTGCATACTGGAGAGGGGGAAGGAGCTGCATTAATGTGGCATTGAAGTTGTTGGCTGGAGACTTTAAAACTGGCTGCATGTGAGGCCGGATGGCGGTGGCATTAAGCCATGCACCCACCCTCCAAGCCACCTTCGTACAGCTTTCCATGCTACACACCCGCATCCGGGAAAATCTAAAATTAATATTAAAATATTAACTTTCAAATATTAGTTTTAAAATTAGTTTTTTAATATTAATTTTAAAATATTAGCTTTTAAAATAATAACCATAAATAATGAGTGGGATAATAAATAATAAGTTGGTTAACATAATGAAATTTTTTGAATGAGTGATGTATAATATTTCAATTTAGAAGATGTTGAGTTAACCCAAAAAAATGTTGAGTTAATGCAAAAGAATGTTGATAAACATTGTCTCAATATGAAGATAAGTCTAACAATCATTGTGACAATGTTACATTACATTGTAACTTATTCAATGTCGCAGTGCTATATTCAAAACTTGGATTTAATATGTTTATAATATTAGGGCCTTAGAATATTTGGTTTATTATATTAAATTTTAATGTTGTGTTTGTTGGCATTATGGCTAAAGTATTGTCCTTGATGGAAACCCATACAAGTGATAGATCACTGTACAGCAGGTCAGTAGCAGAGATTGATGATCAGCTCTCAAATATTGAAGGAAATAAGGGGTATGCAGGTACACCGTACAAAAGATGCGTACACGCAGGCATGTCTTAGATAAACTGCGTACATACATGCAGGTCACCCGTTCAGAAGGTGCATACCCCCAGTTCACTTACTTCAAGGCAGAGAAGCGCGTTCACGTGGGGTCTCCTATGTTTGGCCCGTGGTATTTAGCCCGCCGTTCTTGATTCTATGGTTTTGGCCCATGGTATTGCTTTATATTATTATTATTATTATTGAGCCCCATGTTTTGGTTATCTATGGTATTGATCCATGATTTTAGGAAGAGCTTGCCTATATAAAGCAAAGGGGATCATTTGGCTAGACACTTGTGAAAATTAGAAGATCTTAAGAGAAGCTAGATCTGAAATTCTTGTAATCGGTTTGTGAGAGAGAGTTGAATCAATATCAAGGAGAAACATGAGAATTACAAGCTGGATCTACTAATGGGTTGATATCTCCACGGCACATGTTCAGATCTGGAGATCTGACAGTCTGGGTTATTCTTGAAGTCTTGAAATTATCTATACCCACAGGTACGCAAGTACAGTGAACGGAAAGCGCGGAGATACGCAGGCGCAGAAGTGTTGCAGGTGCGCAGATACGCAGGCCCAGAAGCGCTGAAGATGCGGAGGCACGCAGGCAGTTCATTGGACACAGAGCGTAGGTACGTAGGAAGTCTGTGAGGCACAGTGCGTGGGTACGCAAGAGCGCAGTTGGAAACAGTGCATACTTCTACGCAGGTGTCATATGGGTGAAGCTGCATACTTCTCATGAAATCTATTTAGCTGCCCCTGTTTATTGTTGTGATTTTGGTTTTGAAGTGATGTCAGGTTTCTGGTTTTAAGTTCTGATAACAGCAGTGATTGATTAAATGTTTATACATTGATGGATGAATGGATCAGGTTCTTATTGACTCTTTTATGTGATCTGATGGAATAGATCAGATTGATGACTCACTTGTATATGTATTGATCTAGTGCTTGGGTAATTCAGAAGGTTGTTTGATTATGAGCTTCAATGTTGTTGGGCCCAGTATGAAAATTGGATGAAATGTGGCCTTTCAGATTATGTGTTGTGCTTCAATGTATCCAGTCTGAAAGTTGATGAAACGTGGTACCTGGAGGAAAGAAGATTGTAGGTCAGCACCTACGTACTAGTATCTAAGCTAGTACAAGAGCTAAAGGAAATCTTTGGCGCATTGTAGCAGGTAGTAGCCTGTGTACTAGTAAATGGATCGGCTAGTACAAGAGCAAAGGGGGTTGTAGCTCCCGTACTGGTATGAGATTGCACCAGTACAAAATATTGTAAAAGGATTTTCTTATTAAGAAGAAGATTGAGATGACTTGCAGCAGGTGGTTTCTCCCGCATTGGGTTTCCACCTTATATCATGGTGTTCATGTGTGTGCCTTATGTGTGATGATCTACTCTATGTTACTGCATCTGTTAACTGATAATATGGTTGATAATGTTTTAATGCACTCATTGAAGATCAATTAACTTAATCATAAGAAGTTGTGGAAGTAGCATATATGAATGTGATTATGGAAATGAAAAAGTTTTATTAATGTGATAATATTGATTCACCCCCCCCTCTGAGTATTATTTCCAACAGTGTTTATTATTTGTAGTATTAGGGTTTATAATATTAATCTCAGGGTTTCCTATTAATCCCTTGGGTTTATCAATCCCTTAAGTTTATCATATTAATCCCCTGCATTTAAAATTATCCCCTTCAATGTATAATCCATTAAGTTTATAATATTAATCCCTTAGATTTATTAATTACTTGGATTTATAATATTAATCACTTAGGTTTATAATATTAATATTAGGGTTTATATTTCTAGGGTCTAATATTAATCCTATGGTCTAATGTTATTCCCTTGGGTTTATAATCACTTACATTTTTAATATTAATCTAATGGGCTTATTAATCCCTTGGTTTTATAATATTGATCCTAGGGTTTCTAATATTAATCATACGGTTTATATTCCTTTATTTTAATATTAAGCCTATTCGTTATAATATTTTTTTTTGCTAAAGCAAGCGTACGTCCTTCTATTCCAATTAAAATAAAAGATACATAATAGACAAAAAGGGTGCAATTGCCCAAGGTAAAGCCAAGCACGAGCTTTGGACCCACAGACCATGCCTCAGGCCCACAAACCAAGCCTTGAGCCCCAACAAGGTCGTTTTATCACACCCCATAGATCTAATGATCCAGGAAAATATCGGGTGAGCAACATGCTCATACTTTAATGACAAAATCAGACTTGAAAATATGATAAATCATCATTAAACTTCATATCGGGTCTGAATGGGATGATAACCTTGGGGCAGTTTAGCCACCCGAAATGCACTAGATGCAAGCAGACACAAAAAGCCTCTCCAACTAGCGTGGAACTTAACTGCACCTTCGGACTTGAAGCCTTATAGAGTGAAATTTGAAGTACATTTCGTGTCCGAAATGGAAGGTTAACCAACGTGCAGTTTTCCACATGAAATGCATTGTATTTCCGTGATTATGCTGACCTACCCACTCTTTACTGAAGTTCTCGACACCAAACATTAAAATGCTTTGAAGACTTGTTCTATTAATAGTTTCCCACCTGTTAAAATGAAGACTTGTTTTGTTAATAGTTTCCCGCATGTTAAACTGATAACTATAGAATTCCTCTATCAAATTCCCATCTGATAACTAGAGTAAACCCCTAGTATCACTCTTGACCTCCTGTTCAAATTTTTCATCATGTCGACTAAAAGTCCTCTGAACATGAAGAACACCCTACTCATACATCATCTTGTTTATTTCCTCTGTTCTCGAAGATCTCCCTCTCTACTGATGCTTGTTTGTGGCATTCATCCCTGAAACGCCCTGAGGAGACTCTCACCATTCATATATTTTATTACTTTTGGCACATAGAATGCCCTCATTATCCATAATATCCACTAACCTGTTGGTTGTTCTTCACATACGAGTGAAACTAAGGGTTCTCATGGTGCGCGGGTGGGATTGAATAAGATGATAGACTTGCAATAATATCCAATGTTTTGAAACTTTGTCTGGTACTGAGCCATTACCTATTTTCTTGACTGAGTTGATTATCAATTCAAAATCAGCTTCAAATATGGTATTATGTAAGTTTGAGTCCTTTGAGATTCCTACGCATTGCTCCAAGGCCATGAACTTTGCCATATTATTAGTGGCTTTACCCAGATGACTATGAAAGATGGATTTTATCAACCCGTGGTCATCTCTTATTACTCATTTTGAGGCTCCATCTATATTGCACTTCATATATCTAGGGGGGGGGATTGCCAGAGATCCTTATCAGCTGATATATGACTTACATTCTTGGTTGTTCCCTGGGGGAAGAGCCCTTGAAGGCCCAACTGGATCAGAATCTACCTATCCTATTCATGAGGTTGGTTCTTGGCGGGGTTTTATAAGGCTACAAACAGCCTCTTTGAGTTGTCCTATGATCTGATCCATAATGATCTGGGCAAAACATCTCCTGTTCTTGAAGATTCTATTGTTGCGTTCTTTCCATACATCACAAATTAGAAAAACAAGAACCAGTTCCCAAGATTTGTTGAGAATTTCATTAGCAGAGAAATTACTCCTCGAGTTCCTCAATGTGCTTTTGATGCTACCAATGTCCGTGTCAGAATGTTTGAAGATTGAAGCTACCCAATTCCACAAGGTAGAGGTGAATTGGCATAGGTTGAGAAGGTGCTCGATAGTCTCTTCTTGTAATTTGTAAAGTTGGCATCTTGATGGCCCAATTACACCTCTTTTCTGTAGGGTTTCCCAAGATAGAATCTTTTTATGTTGCACCAACCACATGAACAGTTTGATTTTCATCCAAATAAGATTCTTCGATAGGTCCTTGTAGAGCATATCACAGTTTGGAAAGTCAAGCCCAAGGGTTATTCGCTTGGCCTCTTTAAGGTTAAAACTCCCTTCATTGTTTCTGCCCCATCTCAGTTGATCTGAAGATGTTGAAATCAGAATCTTTCTCTATTCCAAGATAGTTGTGAAAGCTTCTACCTGGGCCTTCAATGGAGAGTCCTCACTGTAAAACAAATTCTTCCATACTCTACATTTTACTTCGTTTCTGTTCTGCTCCGAGAAGTCATTTTCCCTGTGTAACCCTTTATCATCAGTATCCTTCTTAAGATTGTCAAACTCTTATCTCAGTAGTTTTAGTTCTTGTTGCCAATTATCTTCCCAAAACCAAGCAAGGTTTCCATCTTTGATTTCCCAGAAACTATGTTTTTGAACAATAGTTGTATTCTTCCAAGCTTTGTCCTAGATGTGGGAGCCTTTGATTATTCCATACATTCTGATGTGCTCCCTTTCTTGCCAATTATTTTCATATTTCTATTTCCAAACCTTGGCCCAAGGGGCATCTCATTCCTTTAGCCATCTCAACCAAAGTTTAGCCCCCAAAAATTTGTTTAGGATTTCAGGGTCATCAAGTCCCAAACCTCCTTGTGTCTTAGGTTTACAGATCTTTTCGCAAGCTACTAGATCCCATTTCTTTTTCTCTTCCGCTTTTCCCTAAAGAAAATCTCTTTGAATATTTCTAATGTGTTGCATCACTTCTTTAGGAGCTGGAATTACTAAAAACACAAGAATAGGAACAATCTATAGGATGGCTTCTGTAAGCACTAGTCTTCCTGTCAAATTCAAAGCCCTGTTTGTCCATTTTTGGATTTTTTCCTGAAGTTTATTAAAAGCAGGCTACCAAACTATCTTGCTTATAGGTTTGTCTATTAGAGGAACTCCCAAATAATTGGAGCATAACATTTCTCTTTGAAAACCTAGAATTCTGGTGAGATTTCTCTGTATAGCAATATCAGTATTAAGAAAGAAAATCTTTGATTTGGTAAGACTTACCTCAGTACCTGCAGCCAAAGCAAAGTCTTTCAGAATTTGTTGGAAGGCAAGAGCTTCTTTGACCGTAGGTGTACCCTGCAGCATGGTGTCGTCCACAAATTGTTGGTGAGTCAAAGCATCCCCATTCATGGTGAGTTTGAGCCCCTGAATTTCACCTTCTACTCTGGTAGCTTTGATCGCATTTCCCAGCCCTTCCATCATGAGAATAAAGAGGAAGGGTGAGAGTAGATCTCCTTGTCTAAGACCTCTTGTAGGCATGAAGGTTTTCGATGGTGAGCCATTCAGTAGAATTGAAAAGCTTGAGGTGGTAACGAGGTCCATTACCCATCTTATCCAGTTATGGTCAAAGCCATATGCTTTTAGAACTTCCCTGATGTATGCCCAACTAAGCTTGTCATAACCCTTTTCAAGATCAAGTTGTATGATCATGCCTGACTACTTATTTCTCTTCAAAGAGTGGATCACTTCATGAGCTTGAATGATATTATTTAGAATTTGTCTACCTTCCACATATCCCATTTGCTCCTCAGACACTAGAGTAGGAAGAAGGGGCTTAAGCCTATTTGCGATTATTTTCGAAATAATTTTGTACACCACATTGCATAATGCTATGTGTCTGAATCTATCTCGTGTCATAGCATTTTCCTGCTTTGGGATTAAGGCTATGAAACAGGTGTTTAGCGCCTTCAAAACAATTCTATTTTTCCTTGAGTCCTCTACCACCTCCAAAGTGTCTTGCTTGACTATGTTCCAGCATGCTTTGAAGAAGTCAACATTGAAACCATTCGGGCTAGGAGCTTTCCCATTTTGCATTTCTTTGGTGACTTCACTAACCTCCTGTTCATTCACTAGCCTGTTAAGATTATAATTATCCTCTCTTGTCACAAGCCTAAGAATGTGTTTAGTGAAGTCATTGATGAAATGTGATCTGTCTATGAGGGGCTCCTCTACTGTGCCTTGGAAGTGTTGAACTAGAGTAGATTCTATTTCTTTGTGGGTATTAAGCTATTTTCCTTGCACATCTTGCAGTTTTAGAATCCTGTTATGAGATCAGTGATCCATAGTGGACTTGTGAAAAAACCTTGTATTCCTGTCTCCTTCCTTTAACCATTAAACTCTCGATTTATGTTTCTAGAAGATTTCCTCTTGCTTACATAAGTCTTCCCAGTCCTGATGAAGTGAATCAGCTTGCTTCTTTCCCTCCTCGATGAATCCCTTTGTGATGAGCTCTTGGTTAATTTTATGTAGATTTCCCTCAACTAATTTTTTGGCTCCGAACATATTGCCAAACTCATTCTTATTCCAATCTTTAAGGATGACTTTGATGTGTTTCAGCCTTCGCTGCAGAAGGAACATTTTAGTTCCTTGAACATTCAAATCTTTTGTCCACCACTTTTAAATATTGTTGTTGAAGTCCATATGGGTAAGCCACATGTTTTCAAATCTAAAAGGTCTATTTCTTGGCATTCATATAAAGGATGCTTCTAATTAAACAGGTTAGTGGTCCGAGCCTCCAAAATGGAGAATCACAGCTGACAAGTCAAGGCCTAAGAGGATAAGGTCCTTAGAGATAATGAATCTATCAACTTTAGAGGCCACTTGAGCAGCCCCTCCCCTTTTATTGTTCCAGGTGAAGATACCATTGTAGGTTTCTATAAATACTAGCCTCATGTTGGTAATGAAGTTCTAAAAAGCTATGGAATCTCTACCTAGAGATCTAGACCCACCTTTTTTTTCTGAAAGATATTTGATCATATTAAAATCCCCTCACAGAACCCATGGGATGCCCATATGTCTTTCTCTCAGCTCCTCCAGAGAGGTTAGAAGCTTCAATTTATCCTCAAGCTTTTGTGGACCATAGACATTCATGATCAAATAAACTTCCTTGTCCCCCAAAGGTTAGATGACCACTGAAAGGTAGTTCCTGGATGCTTCCACATCTAGGATTCCAAGTTCCAGAGTGTTCCATAGTGTAAGAATTCCCCCTGCTACGTTGTCTACTTTAACTTCTAGATATTCATACTTAATAAGCCACTTGTTGTGTATCTGTCTTATTTTGTCTATAGAACATTTTGTTTCCTCGATAAAAACCAAATATGGTTTTTCTTTCTTGATTCTATTGCTGAGATTTCATTGTTTCCTTTTACTTCCTAGACCCCTAATATTCCATGTTGTAAGTTTCATTAAGAAAGATTTGTAAATGAGTAACTAGTAAGGTATTTCATCTTACCTGACTTGATCATGAGCTTTCCACATTCAATCAGCAGCTCATTTTGTGCTTTTCTTCATCTTTTTCTTCATGGGTTCTTGGGAGCTTGTCCCTCTGTTGCCTCCACAGTCTTGACCCCTTCGTTATCCTGACTATCATGGTTTCTTTTTACCCCAGAACCCTTTGCCTAAGTTCTATAGAGGAAGAGTTGTTGTACTCTGTTAAATTCCTCTTGTGGTAGAGAGTCCACTCTTCTGGTAGTTCCTTCCTCCAAGAACTTTTCTAGATCAAGATGTTCCCTTTCCAGTATGTCCTGCAGTTCATGCTTCTCTGTTCCCACTTCGCTTGAGGTCATTTCTTGGTCCCTATCAAGTTCCATCTTGTTGGGATGATCCTCCATTTGTTGACTTTCGTCAAGTCTATTCTCCATGCTGTCATCCTTTTCCTTCTCTACTGGATTGTCCTTCAAAACTTGCTTCACTCTATCCTCCTCTTCTTCTTCTTCTAATATCTTGAACCTATTATGACTAGGTTGTTTTTCCTCATATAATTTTTTTTGGCTTTTTCTTCCTCCTTTTCCTTTGCCTCCCACTTCGATAAATATTTCAGTGTCTCTACCTAAGATTGCTTTGAAATTTCTCTCCATTTTATTTAAAGGACAGTCTCTCAATAGGTGCCCGTGTTCATGGCATTTGCAACATCTGAAGGGTATATGCTCATATTCTGCTGCCTGTACCCAATCTTCATCATAAACTTCTAGAATTATTTCATCCGGCAAAGCCCCAGAAAGGTCCATTTCCATGCATATTTTGGCAAAGGAGGTATATTTTCTATGCAGTGTGGCCTCTGATATTTTTATGAAATGCCCTAGTTTATCACGAATGGCTCTTAGTGATTCCAGTGGCCAATAATCTAGAGGTAGTGAATAAAGTCTTATCCATAATGGCACCGTAGTAAACGTTTCTCACTAGGGATGAAGTTCATCACCCAAGGTTGTATATAGAGATCTGCAGCTGCATAGAAGTAGGGTCCTCCTTCAAATACCCTATCCTTATCCTCGAGGTTTGTAAATACAAATGTGAAGAAACCCTTGGACCAAAGGTGCAGATCTATATCTCCCTTAGCTTTCTAATGGTTGTTTATCCACGTGTGTAGGGTCTTCTCCATTGTACATAACCCCATGAATTTTCAAATCACTACATAACTCGCCATGTGCCCCTGTGCACCTGTAGCGATGTGTGACTTAACACCACTCGGGGTGTGATGGAAGGCCTAGGATTACGTGGTCCTGTCCAAATTCTGGGGTCAACTTTCTGACTGTCTACTTCTGTACGTTTCTCCCTTCTGACTTCCTCTTACATTTCTGCCATCCTCTGTGCTCTGCTATTTTCTTGTTTTCCTCTTTCTGTATACCCAGTTTCCACTTCCATGGGATTCTTGAAATGATTAGAGACCACATGACTGTAGGAGGGAGTAGAACTCCCCCCTTCTTGCCCCTCCATGGTACCCAACTCCAAAATTATGCTCCAAACCCTAGTTCTTCAGGTTTTCCCTCCTGGTCCTTACTCCTGGTGTTTTCCTCACCTATTGTTTATAATATTAATCTTAGGGTTTTATATAAATCCCTTAATTTTATAATTCTATGGTTTTATAGTATTAATCCTTTGGGTTTATTAATCTTAGGATTTATGTTCCTATGATTTAATATTAATATCTTAGGGTTTACTATTAATCCCTTGTGTTTATCAATCCCTTAGGATTTTAATATTAATCCTTTGGGATTAAAATCCCTTGGGTTTTTAATATTGTCCCTCAGGTTTCTATTCACATACAATTATAATGTTAATCCTAAGGTTGATAATATAAATGTTAGGGTTTAATGTTTATTTTAGGGTTTATATCGCTTCAATTTATAATATTAATTCCTTGTGTTTAATATTATTCCCATAGGTTTATAATCCCTTGGGTTTATGAGTCCCTTGCATTTATGATATCAATCCCTTACATTTATTAATCTAAGGGTTCATATTCCTATAGTATAATATTATTCACAAGGTTTATAATATTAATGCTACAGTTTAATTTAAACCCTGAATCTATTTTTTTAATATTAATCTAATGGGTTTATTATTCCCTTGGTTTTATAATATTGATCCTAGGGTTTCTAATATTACTCGTAGGGTTTATATTCCAAGGATTTAATATTAAGCCTATTGTTTACAATATTAATCTTGGGATTTAATATCAATCCCTTAAGTTTATAATTCTTTGGGTTTATGTTCCTACAATTTAATATTAATATCTTATGGTTTGCTATTAATCCCTTGTGTTTATCAAACCCTTGGGTTTTTAGTATTAATATTTTAGGTTTAAAATCCCTTGGGTTTTGAATATAGTCATTTTAGTTTTATTCACATACAATTATAATGTTAATCCCAAGGTGCATAGTATTAAGATTAGGGTTTAACCCGATCGGGATGCACATTGCGAGTTGGGACAACCTAGGTGTAGTCATGTATTGTAGCAAGGCACTTAATATCGTCGTACCCCACATGCTCAAGGTAGGTAGTGAGGTGACCCTTGGCATCGATGCATGCTAGGGGAGTGGGTAAGGCGGCAGGATAGGAGATAAGGCTAGGTATATGGGTAGGCGAGGGTATTCGACGTGCATCGTTAGAAAGAAAGCTTGTGGCGAAGGGTGGGGATATAGTGCAGTGGGAGGACACCAAAATGAAAAGAACAAAGGCCAATGATAGACAACTGCCGACTATGTTGTTCTAGAAAACATGTTATGGCTCGTGCTGCGAGAGGTCATGGGTGTGGCAGGAGAGGCCCGACACCCAAGAAATATAAGGGGTTGAGCACATCGGAAACATGCAATGGTTGGAAATCAGTTGAAAACCTCATCACTGAAGCAGTGGAGGCTTACCGAGAGGGGACGGATGCTGGCATTTGAAAAATGTTGGAATAATGGGAAGAGGAGGTAAGACAGGGAAGTGAGACAAAGGAAGATATGGATAATTGGAGGAATCTAGTTCTGCATCCGGGTAACACCCGTGGGAGAATCACATAGTTAAATCAAACACTGTACTTGTACTGGTCAATGAAGAGTTTACTAGGCAAGGCGATGGAGCAGATATCCATGGCTATGGTAGTGGAATGCCGAACTATAATAAGGATATGGAGAAAATAATTTTCCAGCCGCATAAACTATATATTAGGTTGGATAGAATCACCCATCACATCCCTTGCATTCTGAAGTTGTATGGTATGCCAGGGGCGTCTGATGAGGATCCAACACCTGTTGCGTCTGGCTCAGAGGATCAGAATGATTAGACTCCTACCCATGCAAAATTTTATTTCATGCGGTTAGCTTTTACTTTTCATGTTGCAAATGTTAGTTTTTTTCAGTTATGTAGTGTATGGACATGAGATAGAAATGTATCTAGCCTGGCTGGAAAGGTTAAGACAATATTGTTTTTGGATGACTTATAACGCTAACCGATGGCCAACAGACTTGATTTCCCTTCGGGGCAAGTTGAGGCCACCTGGTTAATCTATGTGGTGTAAACTTGCTTATTATCTAATAGAAAATGGAATGGACCTGCCAAGATTAACAATTTTTTTATTATTAATATTAGGGTTTAATGTTTCTTTTAAGGTTTATATGGCTTCAATGTATGATATTAATTCTTTGGCTTTAGTATTATTCCCATGGGTTTATAATGCCTTGGGTTTATCAGACCCTTATTTTTATGATACCAATTCCTTAGGTTTATTAATCTAAGGGTTCATATTCCTTGCGTATAATATTATTCACAAGGTTGATAGTATTAATTCTAGTGTTTAGTTTAAATCTATCGGGTTTATAATCCATTGGGTTCGTAATATTCCATCAATATGAAAGTCAACCATGGTCAATGATGGTCAACCATGTTTATTTTAGGGTTTATAATATTTATATTTTTTTTTGTGAACTGCGGTATTTCTATTATCTACAACAATTATAAAAGTACAAAACTTAGAAGCCTCAACCTGCCCCGTAGGGAAACCAGATCTGTTGGCTCCTATACATCAGACATTCAATAAAGTTTTCATGCTGGACAATGTCAGAAGCATAGCAGGACATTAAGCCCTCTTTCACCATGTTTTGCCAAAAAAAACTCTTCTTTCCCAGCCCTACTTGACAGACCCAGTTTTACTGCTACTGCTATGGCATACAAAATAATATTCAAAAAACTAGAGCATTGGCCTTCTAAATCGAAAAGAGAAACAGTTAACAGGCCTCTTGGTTCGCCGCTTTTCCTCTTCCTTCTTTGTTGCTGTCGTTGGCCTTCCCCAGCTCCTTCAACATTGCTTGAATTTCCTTGAGGTGCTCGCTCTGTTGCCTCACCAGCTCTTCCACTTTAGCAACCTCCTTTTTTGCTGCCGCTATTTCCTGCGCCATCTCCAGCATCTCGGTCGCGACTTGCTCCAAGGCCTTTGCCAAGAGGTGCTTCAGCACCCAGTAGGTATGGAGAGCGCGGCGATAAAGGGTAAGTCTGCCTCGCGTGTTGCCTGGGTCCGGCAGCTGCGAGGTCCATTCCTCCATCTCCGGGTCGGAGGGTTCCTCTAACACCCTGTCCTCCATGGCATCAATGATTTTCCTTATGTCTGCATTTGTTTCCAAATTGTAAGCCTGTTCAGCTTCATGCACCGCCATGCTGATCATCTTATTCCCCCTTTTCCGTCTTCTCTGCGTCTGGTTACCCTGCGCATTGCTGGTTGGTTGACGGGGGCGCCCTCTTCCTCTATGCTCTTGCGTCTTCCATCTTCCACCCTTTCTGCCTCGCTTCGTACCTTTACTTCTCTACCCAGTTTCGAAATGCTTGCTTCTGAGCCCTTCCCCCTGACTGTACTCCATTTCGTCTGAACTTTCTATTTCTATTTTAACTTGGCCCCGTTCAAAGTGCTTGCCCTTAGCAGCCTCCCTCTCAGTCGGGACTGTCTTATCTCTTCGCTCTCCCATTTTTGTGCGTTTGAGGCGCTGGTTATGGTTTCTCTGCCAAGTCACCCCTTCTCTCGCCACCTTCTTCGAATTTCTGTTGCCTGTCCTTCTTTCCCTGTTCCTTCTTATAGAATTTTCGCCACCTTTTCTATTATGATGGGATTTCTCCTCCCTTCGTATCTCTCTTACGCTTTGAATGATGGTTTCAATGATTATAACTGGTTTTCGTTCTGGGCCGCGTCCCTGCTGATCTGAATGATCATTAATTGCTAATGTCAGGGAGTTAAGGGCGTCGTGCTTCTGTCCTGTCCTCATTGCCGCCTGTTCTTGCCTTATTCTCCTTTTCCCGCTCCACGCGGGATTTTGATTACCCTTGTGCTGTGTCATGGTTATCATTGTCGATGAGCTGTTTTAATCCGTCCCATTTTCCCATCGATGCCTGATTGGTCCAGCTGTCATCGAATTTCTCAAATGAATCTTTACTTCCCCAATTCGCTAAGCAGTCTGCGGGTTTATTTCCCTCTCTTCTTACATGCGAAGTCATCTTGTAATCGATCCCTTTCAACGTTTCCTCGATATCTCGGACTATACTCGCATTTCTCCAACTTTTAGTTACCTTCTCCCATTGTTTCCCTTGGATTAATTTCCTTATCGTACCCACTACCAGGGCAGAATCTCCTTCAATTTCTATCTTCCTATATCTATTTCTTCTGGCAATTTTGAGACCCTGACACACCGCCATAAATTCCACTTCGTTATTAGTCATTGTTCCTCCGTGTTCTGCATAGATCCATTCTGTCTCTCCTTGTCTGTTCCTGAAGATACCTCCGAAACCAGCTGGTCCTGGATTCCGCTTCACTGTCCCGTCGAAATTGAGTTTAATGAACCCTTCCGGTGGCTTTTGATAAATGGCGTGACTTTGGTTTGCTATAGGTTGGTGCTGCTTTGTTTTTTGCTGGTAGATCATCCCCTGTTCCAAGTTCAGTTTGTTTAGGATCTCTGTTTCTGCTTCAGAGGTTTTCCAATCTTCCTCTGCCCAGTTTTCCGCTAGTATTGATTCTCTGATTTGTCTTAGTGTTCTTTTCTAAACTTCTTCCGGATCTGAAGATTTCCCTTTAAAGATTCGACCATTTCTCTCTTTCCAAAGATTCCATACGTTGAAGCCTGCTGTAATGCTCCAGGCTCTTCTTACTATCTTTCTTTTAAACTTTCCTTCTCCCCATTCACATAGGGTTTGGATTATATCATGCGGGTTTCTTTCCGTGGTCGAGAATAAATTTCTGGTCTTTTCCCATTGGAATTGGGCCGCACTGCATCCATTAAGAAGGTGTTCCTGATATTCTTCGTCTGAATAACAAAGACAACATCTTGAAGGGCCTGAGAAGCCTATTTTTTGAATTCGATCCCAAGTTAAAATACGTTTTCTTCCTACCAGCCATGCGAACATTTTGATCTTCGGCCACCATTTATTTCTCCATATCCTTCTCCACTTTTGCTCTTCCTCCCCCTGCTCTTGTTGTATCTTTACTTTATAAGCTTCCTTTATGGTGAAAGCTCCTTTCGTTTCTTTGCCCCATCGTAGGATATCTCTGCCTCCTCTCTGTTTTATCTTCCTGGAGTCTAATTCCTTGCCAAATATATTTTTTTGATCTTCTGTTGCATTCCTTTTCCATTCCTCCAGAGGTTTCCATTCTCTCCATTATTCATCTCCTCTTTCTTCCATCCAGTAATCTTTGACCTTAATAAGATCTCTGTCCATACTTGTTCTGTAGATTTCTTGCATTCCTTGTAGGTTCAGCATTTTCTCCCTTTGTTTCCAAGCTTCATCCCAAAATCTCGTGATCTGGCCTCCTCTGATTTCCCAAAAAATGTGCCTGTCAATTAATTCCCTGCTTTGCATGGTTAGGTTCCATATATCTTATCCTCGAGGCATTTCTTGTTCCCTTAGAATTTCTTCCGGGGTGGATGGCATATTGTATTTTGTTGTCCAGATTTCCTTCCATAGGTCCGGCCCCCCTTGCATCCATCTCCATCTTAACTTGGCTGCTAGCACTTGATTTAAAGTCCATGGGTCTCTAAGGCATAGACCTCCTTTTTCCTTGGGTTTGGTTAGGCTGTCCCATGAACAGAGGGCCCACTTCTTTTGTTGCTTAGGTCCTCCCCAAAAAAAATTTCTGTAAATCTCTACAAGCTTATTGCATATTCCTTTTGGTGCTGCCATCACTGATAAGGGGTATATCGAAATCGCCTGAATGGTGGATTTAAGCAGAATAACCCTTGCTGCCAGGTTCAGAGAACGGAAAGTCCAATTTTCCAGCCTTTTCATGATCTTCTCTAGGATATTCTTCCAATTTTCTATTTTGAGGGAAGAGGAGTCTAGCATAGTTCCTAAGTATTTGGTTGGGAGATCCCCTTTCCTATAGCCCAAGATCCTAGTTAAATGGTTTTTAATAGGTTCCACTGTATTAAAGAAAAAGGTTCTGGATTTCTCATTATTAACCTCCATGCCTGAGCCTTCCATAAATATCTCTAAAATTCTCTTTATCCTTCTCACCTCTTTCATGGATGCTTTGCAGTATATCATTATGTCATCCACGAACTGTTGGTGGGTAACTGTAGTTTGATTTCCCCATAATCGCAGGCCCTATATTTTCCTTTCTCTTAATTCTTTCTTGAAGTATCTACCTAATCCTTCTGCTGCTATTATGAAGAGGAAGGGGGATAGGGGGTCCCCTTGTCTAAGGCCTCTTTTAGCATTGAATGTAGTTGTTGGAGCACCATTTAGCAAGATAGAGAAATTCAGGGTAGAGATCATGCTTAAGACCCATTTCACCCACCTGTCACAGAATCCAAAGGCTTTAAGGATAGTTTCTGGATAATTCCAGCCTAGCCTATCATAGGATTTTGAAAGGTCTAATTTGATCAGCATACCTTTTTCTTTCTTCGTTTTCAAAATGTGGATTACTTCCTGGGCCACCACTAACCCATCCAAAATCTGCCTTCCTTCTACAAACCCAGTTTGCTCTGGGGAAATAATACTTGGCAGGATCGATTTCAGCCTTTGAGCCACTACTGATGCCACTATCTTGTAGATAACGTTACAAAGAGCTATGGGCCGAAAGCCTTCTACTTGATCTGCCTGATTGGTTTTAGGAATAAGGGTCAGCAGGGTTGAATTTATTCCTGGCCATATTCTTTGATTTATTCTAGCTTCCTCTACTACCTCCAAAACTTCTTCTGCAAGAAAATGCCACCCAGCTTGGAAAAATTCTACTGTATACCCATCCGGCCCAGGAGCTTTATTCCTTTTCATGTTTCTGACTATATCCTCCACTTCTTCCATCGTAACTTTCCTCATTAGGGCCAAGTTCTGATCTCTGGTCACCAGATTTGGAATCTCCCTGCTTATCTTTGATATGGCTTCTGATCTATTACCCTGAGTTTCCTTTAATAGATTTTTGAAATGATTGACCAACACTTTTTCAATTTCTTCATGTTGGAGAACTCTTTGACCTTCTTGATTTTTTATTGAGAAGATTCGGTTTCTTTGTCTATGTTGTACCATCGCTTTATGAAAGAACTTAGTATTCCTCTCTCCTTCCCTAAGCCATTGAACCCTTGATTTCTGTCTCCATAAAATCTCTTCTTGTTTCCTTCTTTCTTCTAGCTGATTTAATATAATACCTTCTTCCTTTGTTCTCTCTTCCTAAATGCCTTCTAAGATATCTATCTGCTGCAGCTCTTCCATTCTCTGCTCCAGTCGCTTTTTTTCCTCTAGGATATTACCGAATTCTTCTTTATTCCATTTTTTTAACTTATCCTTCATTTCCTTTAGTTTGAGTTGAAAGGTGTGCATCTTATTTTTTCCTCTTTGATCACTCATCCTCCACCATTCTTCAAGTTTCTCTATCAGTCCTTCGTTTCCTAACCAAAAGGCTTCGAATCTAAAGGGTTTGTTGGGAGGTCTTTGCTTTAGGTCTATTTCCATTTTAATCGGCCAATGGTCCGATCCTGCTACCGGAAGGATAGTGGCTTCTATGAATACATCCTTCATCATTATCTGTTCTGAGATTAGGAATCTGTCAAGTCGAGAAGCTATTTGATTAGCTCCCCCTCTGCGGTTATTCCAAGTGTGATTTCCATTAATGGTTTGAATATCAATCAGTTTCTGCTCCCTTATCAGATCTCTGAACTGCTCCATTGCTTTATCCATTCTCCTTAGCCCTCCTCTCTTTTCCCCTGAGGTTTTAATCAGATTAAAATCCCCTCCTATAATCCATTGTTTTCCAGGTATTAGGCTTCTTAGAGATTTTAAATTATGTAGAAAGTTTTCCTTTTCTCCTAGGATATGTGGTCCATACACCCCTGTTATAAAGACCTCCTCCACCGTTCCTACTATTCTTGCTGATCCTGTTAGAATTCTTGGGAAGCTCATCCAATTACTAAATTGAATTTCTTCTGGGTTCCAAATTATTACCAGACCTCCTGCGCTTCCGATTGCATCCTGTCCCATCATTTCATATCTGTTCTTGTTTCTATTCAGAATTTCTCTCATTTTCTCAGTACTTATTTTTGTTTCTTGTACTATCATTATACTGGGTTTTTCTTTTTTCAGTCTGTCATCCAATACCTCTGTTTGCCTTTGCTGTTGAGGCCTCTTATATTCCAGCTTGTAATGATCATCGTAACAATTTCGTAGGGGATTGGAATACCTCTGAAAGAGGTATCACTCTACCTGAATTGACGAGCATCTCTCCCACTTCTTGAATTGTTTCACTCATTGTTCTTCTGCCTCTTTTTTTGCCTCCCTTGCCAATGCTTCTCATTCCTATGTTTTGTGTTTCCTGTTTCTCCATTTTCTGGCTTTCTCCATCTTCTATTAGTCCCTTTTTTTCTTTATATCTTTGGAATGCTTCTTTGTACCTCTGTTTTTGTTCCTCTGGGATAAATCTTTCATCGAGCCTCTTCCATTCCTGTAGAAGCTTCGCCATTACTTGTTCTTCTTCTTCTCCTTTTGCTTTCTGTGGGTCTATTTCCATTTCTCTTTGGTCCTCTTGGGTTTCTCTTAGGTTTTCTACCCTCCCTTGATCCTTATTCATTTGATCTGTCTCTTTGTCTACATTTTCTTTTATTACTTCCATTCCTTCTAATTCTTCTTCCTCGTTTGCCTCTGTTTCTATTTCTTCTTCCTGCAGAACTTGAAACTTATTTGGTGATTCTGTGCTCTGGGGTCCTTTTTGCTTGCCCATCTGAGTCTTGTTGCTTCCTCTCTTTTTCCTTCTTTGCACTTCTCTGAAATCTTCTTCCTCTTCTCCTGCTTTTCTTGTTACATTTATCCTTTCCTTTTCCGCTTCCCTTTCCTTTTCGGCTAGCGTAATGGGGCATTCCCGATATAAATGTCCATACTCACGGCATCTTCTGCAGCGGAATGGGATATGTTCATAGTCGATTGTTTGATGCCAGATCTCGTCATGATATTCCAATTCTATTGTATCTGGAAGTGGCTCTGTGATGTTCATGTACGCACATATTCTAGCATATGTTGTATATCTTCCTCTCTTTGTTGATTCTGCCACTTTTACAAACGATCCTATTTCATTTCCTATGCCTTTGAGGATCTCTGGGTCCCAAAATTTTGTTGGTAGGCCGAAGAGTCTTATCCATATCGGGGCAGCTAACATCTTCTCCTTCTCTGGGTTATAGCAGTCTACCCAGTCTCTCATAAACAGTCCGGCATTGTTCATGAAATAGGGTCCTTCCTCAAAGATCCGTTCCCTATCTTCTAGATTGGAGAATATTACTGTAAAAAACCCTTTCGCTCCCAACTTGACTTCCACATGTCCTTTTGGTTTCCACCTCTATTGGATCCATCTAAGTAGATCTTTCTCAGCTGGCCAATATCCTACGAACTTACAAATCAAAGCATAATCTCTCATGTAGCTTCTGTAATTTTCTAATCTATTGGGCGGAATTACAAACCTGGGTTTGTTCGTTGCCCTTGGTAGACATTTTCTTGGTATTCCTGATCTCCTTTGTGCTCCTGCTGCTGAAGTTTCACCTTCATTTGTTCTCTCTCCTTCCTTTTGCCGCTCCTTCCTTGCTTCCCCCGTTATTACTGCCTTATAGGAGGGGATCTCTCCCCTCCCTTGCTCCGTACCCATCTCTTCCAGTTAGCAGTTACCCTTGGCTTATCCCGCTCTCTTTTGTTTTTGTTTTTTTCTTCTGCAGAAATCTGGCTTGCTGAGTTTCGCGCTCGAGGTTTATCCTGGTGCGCAGGATCCGCCCTTACCCTTCGATCCTCCTCCTCCTGGCTGAACCCTGGCCTACGATACCTTTGTCTCGCATCCACTCCAAAACCCTAGCTCTACCCAAAACACATTTTGATTCTGTCAATCGAAAAAGTCGTAATTTTCATTAGTGAGAGAAAATTACCGGGTTTATAATATTTATATTATTGTTTATATACATTGGGATTTTAATATCCTTGGGTTTAATATTATTTCCTTTGGCTTTATAATCCCTTTGGTTTTTAGTGTTAATCCATTTCTTTTATTAGTCCCTTTGGTTTATAATATCAATCCCTTGGGTTTATTAATCTAAGGGTTCATATTCTTAGGGTGTAATGTTATTGATAGGGTTTATAATATTAATTCTAGGATTGAATATAAATCCATTTAGTTTATAATCATCATCCACCATGATCAACCAAGGTCCAATTTCATATCGTGACAAAGATTGTCTCAATATTAAAATCAACCATTTTGAACCATTGTCAACCATCGTCAACCATGGTCCAACATCACATTGTAACAAAGACTATCTCAATATGAAAATCAACCATAGTCAACCATGGTCAAATGTCACATTGTGACAAAGATTATCTCAAAATCAAAATCAATCATGGTTAATATGAAAATGAATCATGGTTAATCATGGTCAACCATGGTACAATGTCACAGTGTGACAAGTTTTTTCTCAATATGAAAATCAACCATTTTCAACCATGGTCAATCATTACGAAGCATAGTCCAATGTCGCATTGTGACAAAGATTGTCTCAATATGAAAATTAACTATGGTAAATGATGGTTAATCATGGCCAATAATCATCAATAGCCATGGTCACATTATGATAAATTTGTCTCATGGTCGAACATCACATTGTCACAACCATTATCATCAATGGTCAACCATGGTCCAATGTCACATTGTGACAAAGCTTGTCAATTTTAAAATCAACCGTGGTCCACCAAGGTCAATCATGGTCAACCATGCTCAACCGTGGTCCAACTTCACATTGTGACAAAGATTCTCTCAATATGAAAACAAATCATGGTCAAACATCACATTGTGACAAATATTGTCTTAATATGAAAATAATCCATTGTCAACCAAGTTTTTTTTAGGGTTTATAATATCTCTCTTAGGGTTTATATACCTTGGGTTTTCATTATTAATCCTATGGGATTTTAGTATTAATCCCTTTTTTTTCTATTGCCTTGGGTTTATAATATCAATCCCTTGGGTTGATTAATCTAAGGGTTCATATTCAGGGTATAATATTATTGATAGGGTTTATAATATTAATCCTAGTGTTTAATAGAAATCCCTTTGGTTTATAATCCTTTGGGTTTATAATACAAATTCCTTGGAATTATAATATTAATCATAGGGTTTATAATATTAATCCCTTGGGTTTATTAATTTGATGGTTTATATTCCTATGGTTTAATATTCATCATACGGTTTAATTTTATTCCCTTGAGTTTACAATCCCTTGGTTTTTTAATATTAATCCATTGGGTTTATTAATACATTGAGCTTATAACATTAGCCGTAAGGTTCATGATATGAATCTTTTGGTTTAATGTTTGTTTTTGGGTTTATAATATTTATCTTAGGGTCTATATCCCTTGGTTCTATAATATTAATCTCTTGGGTTTAATATTGGTCCCTTGGGTTTACAATCCCTTGGATTTTTAGTATTAATTGCTTATAATATTAATCATATGGTTTATAAAAAATTTAAAATATTAATCATATGGTTTATATTCCCTTGGGTCTATAATCCATCGTATTTTTAGTATTAATCCAATGAATTTATTAATCTCATGGGCTTATGATATTAATCTTAGGGTTTAATATTAATCCTATGGTTTATAATATTAATATTGGGGTTTATTATTAATCCATTAAGTTTATAATCCTTTGGGTTTATAGGATTAATCCTTTGAGTTTATTAATCTTAGGTTTTATGTTACTAGGATTTAATATTAATCCTAACGTTTAATGTTATTCCTATGGGTTTAAAATCCCTTACGTTTATTAATCGCATATGTTTATAAAGTTAGTCCTAAGGTTTATAATATTAATCTTACAGTTTAATATTTATTTTAGAGTTTATATCCCTTGAATTTATAATATTCATTCCTTGTGTTTAATATTACTCCCATGGGTTTATAATCCCTTGGTTTATAATATTATGTTAATTATGCTATAGTTTGAAATATAACTATTAATATTATATTATATAGAAACATAGTACTATATTAATATATAGTATAATTGATCTGATATTTGCCCTATGAGTGACACCAGTTAAAGATTTATTAAACTAAGGTGTTATAGACCTATGTGCTGGTGTGTGTTCTTTGTTATTGAAACAACAGATCGATCAGATTTCCAATACACAAACAACAAAATGGAAAGACAGCAGAGAAATACAGTAAGCAACACGAAGACACAAACAGTTTTAATAAGAAGTTCACTCTATTCTCCAGGGATATGTCTCCGGTCTAGCTTCAGTGGTGGCCTTGTTTTATTGTCTCTTTCAACAGAGAAACTACAATACAGGGACTCAATATGAGTTCTCCTGAAGAATATTTTGCTTGGCAGGGTGGTTCTTGGATTCCCCAAGCCACATGGAGTACACAGACTCTTCTTCTTCCTACCAACTCTATGACCTCTTGGTCTACAGTGGAAAGAGCCAAATGTGATGCTCAGCCCGGACAGAGTCCTCTATGGGAAGGGTTGAATCTTCAAGCTCTCTGGTGCTCGACGCTGCCTTTGGTCAGCTCAGCCCTTTATCTCTTCTACTTAGCTTTACCGTTCTCTGTGTCCATTCCTCCTTTCAGGTTTCACAGTTCACTGTCTTTCTTGGTCGCTTGGACTCTTCTCAAATCTGATTCCAAACCAACTCTCACTGATTTGACTGTCTCTGTTCATGGCTTTAGCCATTCGATCCCTATCACTGTTTGGTTCCTCTTCCACCTATGTTGATTCACCTTCTGCAGCTGCGCTTGGAGTTCCATATGTTCGCCGTCATCATGAATGCTCAGGGAGTGGCCACTTCTCCTCCTTTAAATGGCACCAACATGCTTCATCGGTTCGTTTTTCAGTTACGCCATGTATGCACTCTTCCTCCACCGTGGTAGTCAAACAAATGAAAAACCCCTTTAGAACGTAGCTTAATTCCCTATCGATTCCACTTCTTTCCATCAGGTGCAATCTCATCTATCTGATATAGGCCCTCTAGATCCGACGCCATATGCACATTTCGCGTGGTTGACTTTCTCGATCGATAGTGCACAATCAATAGCGGTTTTCTCTCACCTCCACCTACCATGTGTTGATTGGTGTATGGAATTGCTCCGCTCCTGTCCAAAACCTCTTACCATTAAAGGGCACCCCGATCAATATCGTCAGTTTTCTAGTGTGTGGGTCCCGCCTTCGTACGTTACCATTTTTCGATTTTTTTTCTCCAGCGATTTTCCTGGCTCACGATGTGACTGAGTGCTCTGGCTTCCCCTTCAGGGCCCTATTCGACTAGCGATGCACGAATCACGCATCAAAAACCTCATCCTTTTCCCATTCTGGGGCTCCTAGAGGCTACTTTGGCCTCCTGCGCGATCTGCATGGGCCTCGGTCAGCATGCTTTAACCGAGGTCCTCGTCGTTCCACATCGACTGCCATTGCCACTGGTTCAGGGTGTTTTTGATGCTTTTTTGGATTTTCTTAGAGATTTGTTCGACCTGATTCAATCATGGTTCTTGAAAGTATTTCTATGGATCCAATTTGGATCACGGCCTCCCTACTGAAAATCTTTTGGACCACCAAAAGTTGGTTTTCAAGAATCGACTAAGTGAGGATAATGTTTCTTCACTTGTCCAATCTCAATCCACTTTGCACTGCTCAACTTTGAACCTTTGAGCCCAATCCTGAGGTATTGAACTTCTCCCCTGCGCATTGTCCTCACCTTCCTGTCCAACACTATGTCTTCCTGCAACTCATTGAGGTATTCAGGTAGCAGGTCATCAATAGAAGGTAACTGACTTTGCTCTTCAGGGTCCTCAATCATTGAAGGTTCAAACAATCTCAAACAATCTACATTTACGACTGAGTAGATGTGCATGTAAGCTGGTAGATCAAGGCGAAAAGAATTTTCACCAATTTTCTCAAGTGCTCTAAAAGGTCCATACCTGATAGGCTTTAGCTTTTTACCTTCACCTTGCATCCTGTTCTTGCCAATATATAGCTAGACTTGGTCTCCAACTTGAAAACTATGCTCTATCTGATGCTTATCATGCCTAGCCTTGTACTTGGCCTGGCTCTTTTCCAGCTATTCCTGTACTACCTAATGGATCTCCTGGATCTGTTCAATGAACCTAGTTTCCTTGTCCACGTCACTGTTTCCATCAACCATGGTATCTTTTCTAAAGACAAAATCCAAAGGAGACCTTGGTCTGAAACCAAAGCAAGTCTCAAAAAGAGATCTCTGCGTAGAAGAGTGTTTGGTTCTGTTGTAAGCATGTTGCACATAACACAAGTGTTCATCCCAAAGCTTAGGATGTTTACTGCAATAACCTCTTAGTAACTAGATCACAGTCCTGTTTACTACTTCTGTCTGGCCATCTCTTTGTGGATGAAAAGATGTGCTTTTCTTTAACTTGGTTTCCATCAGTTCCCATAGACTAGACCAAAAATTTCCCACAAATCGGGTGTCTCGATCAGATACAATGGAAGTTGGTAATCCAAAATGAACCCATACATGTTCAAAGAACAATTTTGCAGTCTGTTCAGTTGTGACCTGTTTACTAAAAGGTATCAAAATACACATTTTGCTAAACCTGTCCACAACAACATATAGATAATCATGACCTTTCCTAGATTTAGGCAGTCATCCAACAAATTCCACGGAAACACTTTCCCAAGGGTGAGAAGGAACTGGCAATGGAGTGTACAAGCCTAGTTTTCTATTGCTGGGCTTGCTTTTAGCACACATGGCACACCCTCTTACATATCTAGAAACTATCTCATTCATTTTCAGCCAATAGCAGAATATTTACAGCCGTGAAACTATTTTACTTACCCCAAAGTGACCTGATATCATAGAAGTTTGTGCTTATGTAATTATCTTTACTCTCTCAGTTTGTGGAATGCAGAGTTTCCCACAATGGTATAAGAGTCGGTCCTTTATGTGGTAATCCAATTCTTCTACTCTTTTGCCTTGACTCAAAGTTGCATATACATCTTTAAAATCCATGTCTTTAGCATATTGTTCTATGTAGCTTTCATGTAGAATAGAATTATGCTTAAGTATGGTAGATGCATTTATAATGGGTCTAGATAACATGTCTGCAACCTTGTTACCTATGCCTTTTTTATATCTGATGACTAAGTGAAATTGTTGTAGAAAACCCATCCATCTATAGTGTTTTGATTGTTGCAACTTAGTTTGGGAGTGTAGATATTGAAGTGGCTGATGATCAGTATGTATTACTGTCTCTTTCCCCATTAAATAATGTTTCCACTTTTTCACACTCTGAACTAATGCATATAATTCTTTACCATATGTAGGATAGTTAAATACTACAGGATTAAAAGTCTCAGAATGATAACATATGGATTTGTTGTGCTGTGTCAACACTGCTCCCATGACATAGTCACTGGCATGAGTTTGGATCTCAAATGGTCTTTGTAAATCTGGCAATGCTAATATAGGCGTTGTACTAATTTTCTCTGTTAAGGTATCAAAGGCTTTCTAATATTTTCCTCCCCACTAAAACACCTTATTCAATATTTTTAAAGCATGTAAGGGAGTTGCAATCGAGGAGAAGTTAGAAATGAACTTCCTTCAATATTGTGCTGCTCCTAAGAAGCTTCTTACTTCTATAGTAGACCTGGGTTTAGCCCAATTCACAATGACTGCCACATTAGGGGGATCTATTTTCAATTCTCCTCCCCCTACTATATGACCCAAGTAGTTTAGAGATGTTTTGCCAAATTCACATTTTGAGAGTTTAACATAAAGTTTTTCTCTTTTCAAAAAATCTAATGTCTACTTAACATTCTTTAAATGTTCTTCCCATGTTTTACTAAAAATCAAAATGTCATCCAGATACACAATAACAAAATCATCAAGAAAAGGTGTGAGTACATCATTCATTAATCTCATGAAAGTAGCAGGAGCATTAGTTAAGCCAAAAGGCATAACCAATCATTCATACAATCCCTGCTTTGTTTTAAAAGCAGTCTTCCATGCATCTTGCTCTGCAACTCTGACCTGATGGTATCCGCTGTGCAAATCCAGCTTGGTGAAATAAACAACTTCTTTCAATTGATCTAAAAGATCATCTATGCGAGGAAGGGGATAATGATTTTTGATCATTATCTTATTCAGTGCTCAGTAATCTATGCAAATTCTCCACGAGCCATCTTTCTTTCTCACCAAAATGATTGGTGACCCACATGGTGATGTGCTAGGCCTAATGAAGCCCTTCTCGAGCAACTCTTGCACCTGCTTCTTGATTTCAACATTCTCTAAAGCAGACAACCTATACATCCCAATGTTAGGAAATGGAATGTCTTGCTGCAAAATAATATCATGTACTATTCCCTTTTTGGGTGGCAGACCTCTGGGTTCTTGAAATAAGACATCATACTCTAAAACAACCTTTTCTATATCAGCTTGTTATTTACCATTACAGCCCTCAAATGCATTGGTTTTATCATGTTTCTTTTCCTTTACAACCATCAGTAAGAATTGTTTGCATGAATTAATCATTCTTTTCATCTGTCCTGAGTTTATGAGAGTATAATTATTCTTGAGCTTATGAGCTCTTACAAAATATTCGATTCCATCTTTAACTAGTAGATACTTGTTCTCAACTCTATAGAAAATACCCTTTCTATCATACAAGTAAGGACTTCCTAAAACAATTCCACATATATCCAAAGGAATTATGTCTAACTCAACCTCATCTACAAATGCTGACCCAAAAGAAAACTTGAGTTTGCACTGACTAGTCACTTGTAGTTGTGCTTTATCATTCAACCATCCTAATGGGTATGGTTTCTTGTGAGGTGTAGTTGCTAATCCCAATTTCTTTACAATTGCTTCAGAAATCAAATTTACTTGAGATCCACTATCAAAAAAAGTATCGATCTTTTGATTTTTGGAAATAACTTGAATATGGAAAAGCTCATGTCTTTTTCTCTCATTTTCTTCATCAATAACAGATTGAGAAGAATTACTAGTAGATGCTTCAGAATTCTTACCTCTTATACCTGTGGCCGCTATAGTTGTTTCATCTCCCACGTATGACCCCAAATCTCTTTGACTAGCTGCATTTGTCTTCTTCTTCTTGCCCTCAGACTTCTTAGGTCTCAGCTCTGGATGAAAAATCCAATAATGCTCATCATCATGCCCCTCCTTCTTACAGTGAGTGCATGAAGCTTTGGCTTTCTGTGCAATGTTAGCCTTCCTTGCTTTCCACTTCTGTTTTCTTTTCTCCTTGCTCTTGCTTATAGTGGATTGGGATGGTCCCCCAACGTCTGGACTGCCATTCTTTCCTCTAGCCTCTAGATGAGTAGCTTTTACAGATACCTCATCTATACTAGTGGGATTAAGCATGAGGATGGAATGCCTCATGTAGCTATGTAGACCACCAATGTACTTCAAAAGAGTCTCTGGTGAGTCTAGTGAGATACCCAATGTCAATTCTCTCTTCCTGAACTCTTGAGTATACCCTTGTACACTTTGCCCCTTCAACTGCTGAAGAGTTTGCGAACTCATCATGGCCTGCTGCATGTAGGCCAATGGATAAAACTGTTTTTTGATTGCAGAAACAAAGTCACTCCAGACAGAGATGGTCTTACCATGTCTTTTCATATCAACTTGGGTTCTACCTTCCCACCAAACCAAGGCAGTGCCTCCTAGGCATAGGCTTGCCAACTGAATCTTACTCTTGTCTAAGTTTATGTTCTGTACACTGAAATACACATAAATTTGTCTAATCGAATTGTCCAATTTTTCAGCATTTAGCTCTCCATCAAATCAAATTTAACATCTAAATTAATCAAATATTCTTTCTTATTATGTACAGGGCTATTAGGAGGTGTGAGAAAGTTTTCCTCTTTTCGCATTCCTTTGGAGTTGTTGTGGAAGTGAGACTCATCTTCTTATTTCTCTTGCTTAGAGCCAGATGCATCTTCCACCTTTTTCTTTCTAAAGTCTCTGTACATTTCTTGAACCATAGACTTTATAGCTAGGAAACTCTCTATGAATTGAGGGTCTGGCCCCATAGAACTTTCTTCTGACATGGTCTTTCGAGGATAAACTCTCCCATTTTTAGGACTAGTTTCTACCAACTCTCCTTCTCCTAATTTGAGCTTTGATCTTATGAGCATTCACAGCTATACCAACAAAATATTTTCTAACTCTACAGCCTAGAGCTCTGATACCACTTGATCTGATATTCACCCTATGAGTGACATCAGTTAAAGATTTATTAAACTAAGGTGTTATAGACTCGTGATATTGTGTGTTCTGTGTTATTGAAACAATGGGATCGATCAGATTGCCAATACACATACAACAAAATGGAAAGAAAACAGAGAAATACAGTAAGCAACATGAAGACACAAACAATTTTAATAAGGAGTTCAACCTATTCTCCAGGGCTACGTCTCTGGTCCAACTTCAGTGGTGGCCTTGTTTTATTGTGTCTTTCAGCAGATAAATTACAATACAAGGACTCAATATGAGTTCTCCTAAAGTAGATTTTGCTTGGAAGGGTGGTTCTTGGATTCGTCAAGCCACTTGGAGTACACAAACTCTTCTTCTTCCTACCAGCTCTATGACCTCTTGGTCTACAGTGGAAAGAGCCAAATGTGATGCTCAGTCTGAAAAGATTCATCTATGGGAAGGCTTGTATCTTCAAGCTCTCTGGTGCTCGACGCTGCCTCTAGTCAACTCGGCCCTCTGTCTCTTCTGCTTAGCTTTACTGTTCTCTGTGTCCAGTCCTCCTCTCAGGGTTCACTATTCACTATCTTTCTTGGTTGCTTGGACTCTTCTCAATTCTGATTCCAAATCATCTCTCACTGATTCCACTGTCTTTGTTCATGGCTTTAGCCATTCGATCCCTATGCCTACTCGGTTCCTCTTCCGCCTGTGCTAATTCACCTTTGTAGCTGCGCTTGGAGTTCCCTGCGTTTGGTGTCATCATGAATGCTCAGGGAGTGGCCACTTGTCCTTCTCTAAATGGCGTAAGCATGCTTTGTCGGTTCATTTTTTCAGTTACGTTGTGGATGTGTTCTTCCTCCACCATGGTAGTCAAATAGATCCCAAATCCCTTTAGAACTCCGGTTAATTCCCTATCGATTCCACTTTTTTCTATCGGGTGCAATCTTAGCCGTCTGATCTGGGCCCTCCAGATCTGACGCCATATGCACGTTTCACGTGGTTTACTTGCTCGACTGATAGCGCATGATCAACAACACTTTTCTCTCACCTCCACCTACCACACGTCGATTGGTGTATGGAATCGCTCCACTCCTGTCCAAAACCTCTTACCATTCAAGGGTACCTCGATCAATACCACCGATTTTCCAGTGCATGGGTCCCACCTTCGTACGTTAGCGTTTTTCACTTTTTTCTGCCTGTGGTTTTCCTAGCTCCTGATGTGACCTAGTGCTCGAGCTTCCCCTTCAGGGCCTTTTCGCCTAGCGATGCGTGAATCGCGCATCAAAAACCTCATCCTTTTCCTATTCCGGGGCTCCCAGGGTCTACTTTGGCCTCCTGCACAGTATCCATGGCCCTTGGTCATTGCGCTTTGATTGAGGTCCTCATCATTCCATGTCAGCTACCATTGCCACTAGTTCAGGGTGTTTTTGATACTGTTTTGGATTTCCTTAGAGATTTGTTTGACCTGATTCAGTCATGGTTCTTGACAGTCTTTCTATGGATCCAATTCGGATCAATAATATAAATACAATAACCATATTATTATTTATATCATTATTTACAATTACAAATATTTAATTTTTAATAGACATCTTTAAATTATACACCTAATCATTATTAATGTGGTTTATTTAAGCCTATCAACAGATATGAACCACATTTACTAATGTGGTTGTAAGTGTACTTGATATACTCCTATCAATGTATATCAACCACATTAGTAAATGTGGTTGTTTTGGGTTTAATGTTATTCCATTCGGTTCATAATCCCTTGGGGTTTAGTATTAATCCCTTAGGTTTATGTTTCCATAGGTTCATAATATCAATCCCTTGGGTTTATTATTAACTTGGGCCTATAATATCAATCATGGTCAGCCATAACCAACCATGGTCAATCCTGGTGGCATCTCGCATTATGACAAAAATTGTCTCCATATAAAAGTCACGGACAATCATGGTCAACCATGGTTAGCCATGGTTGATGATGGTCAAACATGTTTTATATAATAAAACATGGTCAAGCATAGTCAATCATGGTCAAAGATGTTTGAACATTGCATTATGACGAAAATTGCCTCGATATGAAAATAAACCATGGTCCAATGTCGCATTGTGACAAAGATTGTCTGGATATGAAAATTAACGATGGTTAACGATGGTCAAACATGGCATTGTGATAATGATTTCCTCAATATGAAAATCAACCATGATCAACCATGGTCCAACGTCGCATTGTGATAAATATGGTATGGATATGAAACTTAATCATGGTCAACCATGGTACAACATGACATTGTGATAAGTATTGTCTCAATATGAAAATCAACCATGGTCAATCATGTTTATTTTATTTTTTATAATAGCTATATTAGGGTTTATACTCATTGGTTTATAATATTAGTCCCTTGGGTTTAATCCTATTCCCTTGGGATTTTAGTATTAATCCCTTCGGTTTGTTATTTCCTTGGGTTTATAATATCAACCCATTGTTGTTACACAACATTTTGTCACTGTCCCTGTACTCCCCATTCCTTCATCCTCGAGGGACTCTACAACGAACCCTACATGCTTACCCTTCATGAAGAAACTCCCATTGTGTCCCTCTTCATGAGCAGAGCAATTCCATTTTGCACCATTTCCCCAAAAACTTTTGTTTTTCCCAGTTTACAAGGCCGATGCTAATGGCCTTTATCCTCCTCAAACCGATATGCAGGGTTTAACATTGTCCCTAGCACCAACTAGAGCGACTAAGCTTTGTTCCAGTCATGCCAGTACTCTTATGGAAAGTTTTTTAAATAAAGAGCTGAAACTTTCAGCTCTAGAAGCTTCGTAACGGAAGTCCGGTAAATGGTTTGGCCAGATGGGGTCAAGGATGATAGTTTGGGATCCTTTCCCCTATAATGGTGGAACTACCTCAACAGATAAGACCTTTTCCCATGAGAATAGGATCCATCTCCCATCCATTGATGCTATATAAACCTCCATTTTTCCCAAGCATAATCTAGAGTTAGTGTTTAAGTGTTAGTGATATAGTGTTAATGTTGGTGTGCTAGTGCTAATTAAGTTTGGAGTAAACAACAAGCTATTCATAGTTGTATCTATCTTGTTGTGCGAGGGAGAAGTGTGAATTTAGTTTAGTGTGAAGCCTAAAGGGAAGAGCCTTAAAACTACTATTTTTGAGACCATCATGGAATGTTAGCAGAAGTGTGTGGGAACCTAGTTTTGTCGAAGGAGGACGACAACATCAAGACAATGGTTGTAATCTCTTCTTGATTCAATATATATGCAACTATCAATTGATTTCTTACATGATTTTTCATCTTACATGTTCATGGCTTAATGTTTCTTGACTTGTTAAGTAGGTTGAATTACAATTTGTCTATTACCACGGTTGTTGTTTCTTGTTGTTTACTTGTTTCAGGTGTTTGAAGAAGGAAGCAAGAGATAGCTGGAGCAAGAAATCAATGACATCATCAAATGGGATAAGTGTACTAAGAGGTAGGCCCTGTTAATTGGTTCTAACCTAAGGAAATTTTCCATAGAATGTACCAGTTGTGGCTAGACCCATTATCGGGCTACGCAAATTATTTGTGTCCATACGCATAATTTTATTCACCACAAATTGGTGACTCCACTGGGGATCCAGTCCTTCTGTTTGTCTTGTTTGAGATTTCATGATTTCATGTGAACTTTTCTAGTTCCACTTTTTCCCTTTGGTTTTGTTACTTTTACTCTGCCTACTGGTTTGAGTTTGAAATTCATAGTAGCAGATCTTGTCCCAGCTTCAAATTTTTTTAATTTTTTTCTTGGATCCCTCTCTCAACGCGCTTAATCTGCTGACAGCCACACTGATCAACATGATATGCTGAAAATCAGTCGCACCGACCTCCCTTTGGCGCTTGTTGTCAGTTAGGCAGTCACATCGATGCTTGTAAGTGAATATTAGGGTTCACCCCCGATCTTGGCTAGTGTGTTTTGCTCTCATTATTTCTACCCTCTAAGTTGTTTAGATCATCCTCTCCCTGACTAGAGAGCTTCATTTAGCTTGGTTTGTGATCTTTCTTGGTTTAGCCCACCCTTTGATGTGTTAAGTCTGGCCCTATGTGAAGTTATTTTTTATTTTTTTCTTTGAATCCCTCAATCAGCGCTATTTTTGGCCAAACATTCATGCCGATGAGGCCTATCAGCACTAGGTTTAGCCTGAAAGTCATGTCAGTCACACTGATCAGTACTAGTTTTTTTCCCAAAAGTCCCTTTGGTCTCTGAGTTGAGAAAAAAATCACAATTTCTCCCATTCTAGTGCTAGTGTGTCTTGACCCTCTGACTCTCTTCCTCCTCCTAGAGGTGACTAGATGCTTTGTTTGCTTTGATTTCAATTGAATGAGTGAAATAGTCTAATTTGTTCTCTTATTTCAAGTGCCTCTTTTCTCTTCCAAGCATAGATTACATTTCTTGGTTTATCGATTGAAGCATTTATGTGTTAGGTTTATTCGATTCACGGAAGAAGTTTCTTTTAGTTTCATTTATCATGCTTGTTTGTTAGGAATTGTGAAAATATTCATTAAAGTTCCTTATGTAAAAGATTCATTTTGCATTTTATGAAAAGAAGAACATCATTCTAGTTTACTTAAGCGAAAATATTGCTTTAGTAGCATTATTTAGAAGCTAGAATTGCATCATCATAAGCATTGGAAATGAAACGAAACTTATTTTGTTATTAAGGGAAGATTAAGTGCATTTAGGAGATTTATTAGAGAAATATTTCATTCTTTGATTGTTTCATTGACTTTGTGTTCCCTATCTCTCAATTAGTGTTAATTTTCCTCAAACAAAGATCTCTTTTCTCATATAGCTACATGTAGGGGTTTTTTCAAACAACATCCGTAGGGCCTTGTAATTGAGACCTAATTCAAGATCAACTATTAAAATTTATTGAATTAACCTAAGGAAGCATTGAAACTTAACACTCACATTTAGTGGTCTAGGCTAGAGACGTGCTCCAACATCTTTAAACATAGTGGCTATCGTTCGCTTCGACATTAGACAATGCTAGTATGGATTTGTGCTCTCCATACCATCAAGTATATAATGGGGGACCCATCTAGGCTACAATCCTTTATCCATAGGAAGTCGAGTCGGCCGCCTTGTGAACGTGATACACCGAACACAACATTTGGGGAGATTTCCTTCTCGTACTTCTCGGTTCGCCAAGAGGTATTATGCAGTTCATAGTTTCCTGGTAATCCTTTTTACCTAGATCATCCAGAGTAGTCATTTGATCTTTACTAAATCGTTAAACTTAAAGGATCATTCGAGCACTTGTCTTTTCGAGCTTGTTTCCAATTGAAAGTGACTAGAGTCATATTTCATCCTTTTCTCGACTCTTAAAGCATGAAAAGGTAAAGTTTTGTTTCAGTGTTCTAAAATTAACTTCCCATGAAATATTCTTAGTAAAGGTTATCCTCCTTAGTAATTCTTTAGGGTCGATTCCAATAGTAACATTTCGAGAGTCCACCGGTCAAGGGTTCCCCTCAAATGGGAATCATGGTCTTTTTCCTTCTTTTGGAAATGTTGGTGGTCCTTATATGGCGATGTTGTCCTTTCTAGGGTTAACAATTAGTTTACCGGTCTGGTTATTTTAGACCTCAGTGGTCCCCATTGTCTCGAATCTTATCCAAACATCTTTTTCATTTGAGTTACATCACGACGATTCTAAGTTTGACCCCTTGCCGTCTTCCCCTATTTCTTCACCCCCCTCTTCTACTTCACGTAGTGAAAGTTTCAAGTCTAGTAACGAGGAGGCTAAGAAGAACAAGATGAAGAGGAAGAAGTTAGATAAGTGAGAGGCCAACTGTGCAGCTATTACTCCAAATGCACCCCCCTTCGACAAACCTTCTGATCCTTCGTGGAAGGTAAAATTCCCTTGCAGGATGTGTAAGGGTGACCATCTCCTTCGAGACTGCCCTGAAATTAATTTAGTCTTAGAGGTATTGTCTCAAAATCTGGATCGACCATTCCTATTGACCTTTAGAGATCATGTCGATGCTAAACCTTCGGCCAATGATGGTAAGAAGAAGGGAAATATTAGATTCCCTTGTAGGTTATGTGAAGGGAGGCATCTTCTTCACCTTTTTCCTCTCATGGATAAAGCTTCCAAAGTTTGGGAAAACCTTACAGCTCCTCAACCCCAACTTCCTATTGGTTATGAGAGGCTTTCTTCTGAACCTCTCCCAGTTGGTAAATAGATTGACTTGGATTTATCTCTTACCCATCATGATCTTCCTGACCATGACTCTCTTGCATCTATTCCCAACCAACCATTGATCGCAAAGAGTGTCGACTTAGATACGCCTTTAGTTGTTCACTCTGTTCCTGAAGAGAGTAATGATCATACTGCTCATGTTCTTCTCATCTCCTTAGATTATCATGAATCAAAGAGTGACCCTCCCATCCTGGTGGTTCATGAGCATCCCTCTCCTTTTCCTGTAGAGCATGAGGGTAATTATATGACACCCCCACTAAGTAGTTCTGTCGTTTCTTTCAACTGGAGTCACTTGACTTCTTTCCGCTTCCCGTCTTATGTGCCTTTTGAGATCACAGTACAAACCCATAATATGGTAGTACATGGCACTATATTAGATGAAGGTGCGTCTATTAGCATCATGTCTTCTACTACTTGGTAAGCTTTGGGCTCCCCACAGCTTGTGCCTGTCAGCGAAAATCTGTTGGCTTTCAACAAAGGAACCAGTCAACCCTTGGAGGTCCTTCTGAAGTTCCTGATTACTTTCGGAGAAAAGACCATCTATATAGATGTGATGGTAGTCCAAGGTCCCTTAAATTTCAATCTTCTCCTTGGACGCGACTATGTTTATGTCATGGGAGATCTTGTTTCTTCACTTTTCTGTGTGTTTTTTTCCACACGAAGGGAGAATTGTGATTATTAATCAACTATTGGTAATTGGTCACTAGGTACCTCCTTTGCAACCATCATCCCCTATCGGCTCTTGTTTTCAAGTGGTACCTTTCCGCCATAGGTTAATTATGTGGCTACCAGTTCTGTCTCCACATCTGCTGATGATCACACAGATGGTATAGTACATTATGTACTGGGGGCATTGGAACCCATTCTGTCTTTGGTACCAAATGACATGTATTCTTCCCAGAGCGTGGTTCTTCCAGATAGTGAATAACCTCTTAGGAGCCATGTTCTCATATGCTCCATGATCAAATTAAAGAGGATAGTTCTTGGTCTTGTGTCAAGCTTGTGAAAAAATGAAACAAAGGATGAGCATATTTCCTTGTCTTGAGGCAAGCTCGTTAAAAAATGAATCAAAATGTCTGAGGATAGCTCTTTTACTGTGTCAACCTCATTTAAAAAATGAAACACCTCACTTTTCCAAATCGAGTGTTTGATTAAGATCTTATCAAATCCTAGTTGAGTCTTTCTAAGATCTCAAAAGTTAACCTTCATTCCATCCACCTAGTTGACTGAAATGAAGGTTAGGGGGCATGTACCTCAATTGAGTCATTATGCTCGGGGCATGAAAACATATAGTAAGCATAGTTTTTCATTTAAAGCTTGTGTAAACATGAAACTGAATCCAAGCAGAGTTCCCCATGGTTCAAGCTTGTGTAAAAATTAACCCATGCCCAATTTACATCTCGTGTTTTTCGTTTTTATCAGCTAATTTATGCTAGATGAGCCTCGGTTGTTTTATTACATCGCCACCATCTTTTTAACCGATCCTATGCTTTCACTTGGTTGTTTTTCCTTTCCTAAGGGACCTCAATGATGAGTGGTTTTATTAGCCAGCCTCTTGACCATTACATGTTTTGAACAGTTCCACCATTGTCGGAACTAGTTGCTACCCTTTATACCACTCGTTCCTCCAGGACGAATTGCCTTTAAACTCTTTTCTGACTCGTAAAAGATGAAAAGGTTTCCGAGTATTTTTTCCCTTTTTTGACTCGTTAAAGAGAATAAAAACAAGGGGTTTTCTTTCAAGCTCTTTTTCAACTCTTTAACCATGAAAAGATAGCCGAGCCCTTGTCATTTCGAACTCATTAACAGATGCGAAATGTTGTGCGCCTAGTATATGTTTAACCCTTTTTCGGGCTGGGATGCACTATTTATGAAAAAGGTACTCCTTGACTGAAATGGTCAAGTGGTTCTCTCAAGTATCATTTTCTACCTTTTCATTCTCGAGAGACACAAATGTACAAAAAGGGACCATGTGGAGTTTTCCTTTCTGTGTCTTTTTCAAACTCTCTAAACATGAAAAAGATACTGAGTTATACCTTTGTCAAACTCGTTAAAATATTAAATGACATTGGATTCATCACCAAGATGAACATGAGCTTCTCCTTCGTAGGGATCGTTAAACATACTAGGTCGGATTCGTCCAAAGGATGAACTTACAGTACAAGCATATGATATCCCCTTTAATCTTGCGATAAAAAAAAATTGGGGTACCTACCAGAAATGGTGGGGGGGAATTTGGAAATATAATCAGTTGTGTCCGTAGCTCACTCTTGAACATGACAGTTTCTGCTTCATGTCTGGTTGGGATATCCTCCTTTGTATCGTTGAGCTTCCTGGGTTGTGTCGTTCATTTTTTCCTTCAATTTGATCTCTGCCAAGTCATCATGACCAACGAATGGATCCAAAAACTACGAAACTTCTAGTTGTGTCGCCGATATGTTCAAGAGTTTCCCTTCTGCAGTTATATTTACCTCTTATTCTCTGTATAATCTAAAACCATTTTGCATCCTTTTTTCTTGCATCGATGATGTGGGATACATTATGGCCATCCTTTGACACAATCACTTCTTGTCCACTTCAACTCATTATCCGAGAATTTCACCGAGAGACTCCCTCCCAGTATCTTAGAGCTTGCATGACCTAATGGCAAGTTCTTCGCACTTGACGACGAGTTCACATCATTAGATTTTGATCGAGTGATTTCATGGGTGTTCGACTTAAGTTCCTCTATTCAGATTTTGTGGATTGTGCTGATAGTACCTTGAGGACCATTTTCATTATTGGTTTTTTCTCTCGCGCTTGTTAACAGTTTACATCATTGACTGGTAATCAAGCAAATTTCTAGCATGTTCAATGCCAACACATCTCTTTGCATGTTAGAATTTGTACTTTGATCTACTCATGTTAGAGCGCAAGACACTGGGCTCAGAACACAAAAGCCCAAGTTGCAAAGTGATGTAACATGGTTATGATGATATGCATGTCTCTTTTAGATGGATGGTTGTGACCATACCATGAGCTATCATCTATGATCCTTCTCATTTTTGGATGGCTACGACCATACCTTGGTTTCATTATGATCCTCTTTGACGGATGGTTGCACCCATACCTGGATCCATTTACATGATCATTCTCTGGATGGCGACATCCATGCCATGATTCATGTATCATTTGATAGAGTTCTTAGTTATGTATATGTATTTGTACTTGCTTGTAGGTTTTCTGACGACAGATTACGGTTCCCCACATTGATTCATAAAGCACATCCCTCACTCTAGTTTGGCCTTCATGCTTTAGGGGGAATCTGTTACACAACATTTTGTCATTGTCCCTGTACTCCCCACTCCTTAATCTTGGAGGACCTCTATAATGGACCCTACATGCTTACCCTTTACGAAGAAACTCCCATTGTGTTCCTCTTCCTGAGCAGAGCAATTCCCTTTTGCACCATTTTCCCAAAAACTTTTGTTTTTCCTAATTTACAAGGTCGACGCTAATGGCCTTTGTCCTCCTCACGCCGATATGTAGGGATTAGTGTGAAGCCTAAAGGAAAGAGCCTTAAAACAACTATTGTTGAGGCCATCATGGAATATTAGCAGAAGTGTGTGGGAACTTGGTTTTATCCGAGGAGATTGGAAACATCAAGACAATGGTTGTAATCTCTTCTTGATTCAATATATATGCAACTATTGATTGATTTCTTACATGATTTTTCATCTTATATGTTCATGGCTTAATGTTTCTTGACTTGTTAAGTAGGTTTAATTACAATTTGTCTATTATCAAAGTTGTTGTTTGTTGTTGTTTACTTGTTTCAGGTGTTTGAAGAAGGAAGTGAGAGATAGCTGCAGCGAGTAAGCAAGGACATCATCAAACATGATAAACGTACTAAAAGGTAGGCCCTCTTAATTGGTTCTAACCTAAGGAAGTCTTCCATAGAATGTATCAGTTGTGGCTAGACCCATTATCAGGCTAGAGGAATTGTTTGTGTCCGCACTCATAATTTTACTTCACCACAAATTTTCGACTCCATATCGGGGTGAGGAGGACAAAGGCCATTAGCATCGGCCTTGAAAACTGGGAAAAATAGAAGTTTTTGGGGAAATGATGCAAAAGGGAACTTCTCTGTTCATGAAGAGGGACACAATGGGAGTTTCTTCATGAAGGGTAAGCATGTAGGGTTCACTGTAGAGGTACTGCAGGATCAAGGAACGAGGAGTACAATGACAGTGACAAAATGTTGTGTAACAATTGGGTTTATAAATATTAATCAAGGTAAACCATGGTCAATCATAGCCAACCATGTTCAACCATGGTCAAACCATATGGATATGGAAATCAACCATGGTCAACCATGGTCAAACATTGTGTTCTGACAAAGAGTCTCGATATGAAAATCAATCATGGTCAGCCATGGTTAACCATGGTCCAACATTTCATTATGACAAGGATTGTCCCTATATGGAAATCAACCCTTGGGGTTTTATTATTAATCCCTTGAATTTATTTTTCCTTTCGATTTACAACATCAATTACTTGGGTTTATTATTCCCCACTCAACAAAAGTTTATTACGATATCAACCATGGTAAACCATGGCCCAACATCGAATTATGATAAGGATTGTCTCAATATGAAAATCAACGATGGTCAATCATGTTTATTTTAGTGTTTATAATATTTATCTTACTATTTATATACATTGGGTTTATAATATTAGTCCCTTTGGTTTAGTATTATTCCCTTGGGTTCATAATCAATTGGGATTTTAGTATTAATCCCTTGGGTTTATAATATCAATCCATTGGGTTTATAATATTAATCATTCTCAACCATGGTCAATCATAGCCAACCATGTTCAACCATTCTCAAACAAGGTTGGATATGGAAATCAACCATGGTCAAACATGGTTAACCATGGCCCAACGTTGGATTGTGACAATGATTAACTCTATAATGAAATCAACCATGGTCAACCATGTTTACTTTAGGGTTTATAATATTGATGTTAGGGTTTATATACCTTGGGTTTATAATAGTTATCCCTTAGGTTTATTATTCCCTTGGGTTTATAATATAAATCCCTTGGGTTTCTTGATCTAGGGTTCATATTCCTAGGATTTAATATTACTCAATAATGGTTAACCATAATGAACCACGGTCCACCATGGTCCACTGTCGCATTGTGACAACGACTGTCTCAATATGAAAATCAACCATGCTCAACCATGTTTATTTTAGTATTTTTAATATTTATCTTAGGCTTTTTATACCTTGGGTTTATAATATTAGTCCCTTTGGTTTAATATTATTCCATTGGTTTCATAATCCCTTGGGGTTTTAGTATTAATCCCTTGGATTTATTATTCCTTCGAGTTTATAATATCAATCCCTTGCATTTATTATTCACTTAGGTTTATAATATAAATCATGGTCAACCATGGTCAATCATGGGGTTTTAATATTAATCCCTTCGGTTTAATTTTCTCTTAGGTACATAATATCAATCCCTTGGGTTTATTATTAACTTGGCTTTATAATAACAATCATGGTCAACCATAACCAACCATGGTCAACCATAGTGGGATATCGCATTGTGACAAAAAATGTCTCCATATAAAAATCATGGACAACCATGATCAACCATGGTTAGGCATGGTTGATCAAGGTCAACCATGTTTTATAGAATCAAACATGGTGAACCATGGTCAATTGTGGATAACCATGGTTAATCTTGGGTTTTTAGTATTAATCCCAATGGTTTGTTATTCCTTTCAGTCAAACATGGTAAATCATACTCAATCATGGTCAACCACGATCAAATGTCGCTTTGTGACAAAGATTGTCTCAATATGAAATTCAACCATGGTCAACCAAGGTCAACCATGATCCAACATCACATTGTGAAAGAAAAATTATTATTATTAATTATTTACATTATTAATTAATATTATGTAAAAATGAAATAGTTATTATTAAATTTATTTGATTAATTAATATTCATATTATTTTTATTTACTAATATTTAATTAAAAAATATTATTATGGTTTAAGAATAATGAACTATTTAACTATTATTTATTCATTTTTATTAGTAAATTATTATTCTTAGTAGTATTATTATTATCATTATTATAAAACAATAGTAAATTTTATTTACTTTTAATAAAATAAGTAATTATTGATTTGCATTTTATAAGAAATGAGTAATAGATTATTATTATTATAGTTATTTTTTAATATATATATATATATATATATATATATATATATATATATATATATATATATATATATATATATATATATATCAATGGTTTCTATCATAGATAGAAATGAAGTCTTATGAATATATCAACCACATTTACTAAAATAATTATTGTTTTAATTAAATATTTATTGTTATTAAGATTATTATTGTTAATTAGTATTACTAATATTATTATGAGTTAATATTATTATAATAATAATATAATCATAATTGTATTGTATTGTATTATATAATAATAATAATAATAATAATAATAATAATAATAATAATTACTAGCCTAGATCCATCTTAACACCCGATCTATCAAGCGTCGAGAGGGATCAAATCTCTCGAGGTGCAAACCTATTTTTTGAGTGTAAAACTTGAGGAGAGGTTTGCACCTCAGGAGATTTGATGTCTCTTGGTGCTTGATAGATCTGGTGTTAAGATGGATCTAGGATGGTTTCAATCGTGTGTGGTCATACAAAATTTGTTGAACATCTAATTATTCTGATAATTTTAAATATGATAAATATGTATAAGATTAATTTGGTCAGTCATATTTAAAATTTGCTTAGATACCTTATTTTGTTGAGATAAGAGAGACTGTTAGTAACTTGAATGATGAAAAATGATGAAATACAAATTTTGAGTGAAAAGTGTCAATGTAACAATTTTGATAGATATAAAATGTGGATACTAAGAATATAGTGAATTACAAACAATCTTCATTGAAATAAATATGTAACTATTTTCTTCTACTGTTCCTATTGTCACACCTATTAGTTTTCCCATGTTCTCATATCGATCATATGAAACAAGTAGTTGGAATCATAGGCCATTTCAATATTTAACTCGAGCTACTGTAGTAAACAACATCATACCCTGTCTCTGTTCCTCTCTAATAGTAATAGTAGTTTTCTCAAAATTCAATCGTTGTGACTTACGGAGTGTTAAACCCGAAATAATTTTCAATGGTAGTTATTTTCTATTACCGTGTTTGAATGCAAAGTAATTAACAATGTTGAATGATGGAAAATGGGAAATAAGAATGTACCTAATTATAAATAGTTTATAGTTTCAAGAAGCAAATATTTTATTTAGGATGAAAATTCTAGTATTGTATTTATGGTTGAATAATTTTTATGTGCTTACACTGAGAGAGAGTGTGTATGTTTTGGTGGTGAGAAGGAGAGACAATGGGAGATAGAGATATAGATGGGGTAGGGGGAGAGGGAAGAAGAGAGAGGCAAAGCCAGGGAGGGAGGAAGAGATATAGATATGGAGAGAGAGATGTTAGAGATAGGGAGAAGGGGAAGAGAGAGAGAGAGGGAGGGGAAAGGAAGGGAGGGAGAGAGAGATAGATAGATATGGAGAGAGAGTGTGTATGTTTAGGGGCTGAGATAGAGAGATAAATAAGGAGAGACAATGGGAGATAGAGATACAGATGGAGGTAGACATGTGCTTACACTGAAATCAATGCACACTATTAATCTAATTACTTTGAAATTAATGTATATCATACATCTTGTTGAATCAAAAAAAAAATTACATCTACACTAAACTGAATACATCTACTGCAAAAAATGAAATAGGATTAGAAATCAACATCCATACTGAAATCATTGTTAATCACTTTGCTTGGCTCCTTGGTTAAGATGCATCTATCCTAGTTCTTTATAATATTATTTATATTACATAAATTTCACATATGTATATATAAAAGTATTCTCATTGTTTAGTTTATTAAAATCTCCATTTAATCTCTATGAAAATATTGTTAGTAGTCGTGAGGATGGAGGGTTTAGATATGCCTCAAAAGTAATTATAACCTTTTTGATCTTATAGTTAGTTAAAAAATGTTATAAAATTAAATTAAATTAAAATATTTGTAAAATATTTTTTATTTCGAAATAAGTTATTGTTTTTGGGCATGTGGTATCGATAAGCCATGATATTGGCCCATGGTATTGGAACAATTAAAAGCCTAGATCCATAACATAATAATCAAATGTCTAGATGACCCATGGTATTGATAAACCATGGTAGTAGCCCATGGTATCATAATTTTCTTCCGTCCTCTCGCTCTCTATCTTTCTCTTCCGGGTATTGGCCCATGGTATTGTAAAAAAACCTATTTAGAAGTTAATAATATCCATGTTAAATATTACATTCCACTCAATATTTCCCCACACTCCTACTAATTTATTGAGCACCTTCCATTATATTGACTTTACCTTCTTACAACCAAAATCCTGAATGCAACGAAATATAAATTTACCTGATTATTATTATTACAGGAATCACACAACGAAAACCTAAATGCTAGGAAATTTACCTTCTTATTATTACAGGATATGACCAATTGAATCATTCACTTCCTTTACTTAATTTTATTTTTTATTCAATGAATAAGCTAATCGATCTCCTTTTAAATTGTATATATATCGTTTTCAAAATTGAGTTTGTTAATATTAGCCGAAACATTTATTTATTTAATTTTTTCTTTTAATTAATTTTTTTTGAGTTTGTTAATATTAGCCGACATGTGTATTTTCTTTTTAATGTAACATTACCTAACATCTCCTTCATTTTCTTTTTTTTAATTTAAAGTTACAACATCTCCATCATATTTTTTTAAAAATTGCATATATATCGTTTTCAAAATTGAGTTTGTTAATATTACCCGACATATTTACTTATTTTAATTAGTTATTTTTAATTATTTGTTGTGAGTTTGTTAATATTAGTCGACACATTTATTTATTTTAATTAATTTCATTATTATTTTAATTTTTAATTTTTTTTAGTTTGTTAATATTATTTGACAAATTTATTTATTTTAATTATTTTTTCATTTCAAAGTAACTTTACACATATTTTCTTCTATTGTTCCTATTGTCACACCTATTAGTTTTTCCATGTCCTCATATTGATCATATGAAGTGAGTAGTTGGAATCATAGATCATTCAAATATTTCACTCGAGCTACTATAGTAAACAACATACCTTGAACGCAAAGTAATTAACAATGTGGAATGATGGAAAATGAGAATAATAAGAATGTAACCAATTATAGATAGTCTATAGTTTCAAGAAGAAAACATTTTGTTTAGGATGAAAATTCAAGTATTGTATTTATGGTTGAATAATTTTTATGTGCTTACACTAAGAGAGAGTGTGTATGTTTGGTGGTGATAAGGAGAGAAGGGGAGATAGAGATATAGATGGGGTAGGGGAAGAGGGAAGAAGAGACAGGCAAAGACAAGGAGGGAGGGAGAGATATAGATATGGAGAGAAAAATGTTAGAGATAGAGAGAAGGGGAAGAGAGGGAGAGGGAGGGGAAAGGAAGGGAGATATAGAGAGAGAGTGTGTATGTTTAGGGGCTGAGATAGAGAGATAAAGAAGGAGAGACAATGAGAGGTAGAGATATAAATGGAGGAGGTAGACATGTGCTTACACTAAAATCAACACACACTATTAATATAATTACTTTGAAATTAGTGTACATCATACATCTTGTTGCATCAAATTAGAAATTAGCATCTACAGTAAAAACAATGCATCTAGTGCAAACAATCAAATAGGATTAGAAATCAACATCAATACTGACATCATTGTTAATCACTTTGCTTGGATCCTTGGTTAAGATGCATCTATCCTAGTTATTTATAATATTATTTATATTATATAAATTTCACATATGTATATATAAAACTATTCTCATTTTTTAATTTATTAAAACGTCCATTTAATCTCTATGAAAATATTGTCATTAGTCATGAGGATGGAGGGTTTAGATATACCTCAGAAGTAATTACAACTTTTTTGATCTTAGATTTAATTAAAAAATGTTATAAAATTAAATTAAATTAAAATATTTGTAAAATTTTTTTATTTTGAAATAAGTTATTGTTTTTGGGCATGTGCTATAGATAAGCCATGTTATTGGCCCATGGTATTGGAACAATTAAAAGCCTAGATCCATAACATATTAATCAAAAGTCTAGATAGCCCATGGTAATGATAAACCATTGTAGTAGCCCTTGGTATTATAATTTTCTTCCCTCCTCTCTCTCTCTCTCTATTTTTATTTTGTGGGTATTGGCCCATGGTATTCTATAGTGGACTTGCTGCAAGGAAAACAAGTCATTGGAGTGAAGTGGGTCTATAAGACCAAAAAAACATTAAGGGAAAGATTGAAAGGCACAAAGAAAGGCTAGTTGCCAAAGGATACAAGCAGTAGCCTAGAAGAGATTATTCAGAGATATTTGCGTGAGTCGTGAGGATAGAGATAGTGTGTATAGTTGTGGTGATTTCCACACCACATAAATGTAAAGTGTATCAAATGGTCGTAAAATCAACGTTCTCGAATGGAGTGCTAAAAGAGGAAGTGCATGTTGTGCAACTGCCTGATTATAAGGTAGAAGCACTACTACATGTAGGGGGGTTTTAAGACAATATTTGAGTCAATTTTCTTAACTTGAGACAAAAGGAACTCAAATATTGTCTTAAATATTGTCTCTAAGCAGGTGTCTCAAAATATAATGTCTCAAAAATTATTCTCTATAAAGACAATATAGAACACATATTATTATTGTCTCTGTAAAGACAATTTGATTTGTCTCTCTAGAGACAATTTCATTTGTGTCTCTTTAGAGACAATTATATTTTTGTCTTTTTGGAGACAATTCCATAATTCAAACTATTGTCTCTCTAGAGACAATATAAAAAATTATTTAAAAAAAATAAATGTCCATAATTAAAACTATTGTCTCTCTAGAGACAATAAAAAAATTATTTAAAAAAAAATAAATGTCCATAATTCAAACTATTGTCTCTCTAGAGACAATATAAAAAATTATTTAAAAAAAATAAATGTTCATAATTCAAACTATTGTCTCTCTAGAGACAATATAAAAAATATTTTAACAAAAATAAATGTCCATAATTCAATCTATTGTCTCTCTAGAGACAATAAAAAAAATTATTCTAAAAAAAATAAATCTGCTCAAACTATTGTGTCGGATTTGTTCCTACCAATCTATCTGTGTATCCATCTCTATCTACCTATCCATCCATCCATCCATTCAACTATATGCATGTTTGGATATACATATGTAAGCCTGCAGATCTATGTTTTATAGTGTGTGCTCTCCTAAAATTTGGGATATGCGTGCACATTGCATTTATAGGGTGTGCCTTGGGAAGTATGTATCCATTTTGACTTTTCTCCATCTCATTTGCAAGGAGAAAAGATATATCAAACTGGTTAACATTAAATAACAAGGAAATGACAATTACTGTACAATAATAAACCATGCTCATCCTGATTCAGGGACTAAATAAATTCCCTGGTCCATTAAATCAGAGAAACATACACCAGAGAAAATTCAGGAAAAAAAAATATTCGATAATACAAAAAATTTCATCCTGATTCAGGGACCAAATAAATTCCCTGGTCCATTAAATCAAAGAAACATACACCAGAGAAAATTCAGGAAAACAAAAATATTCGATAATACAAAAAATTACAAGCTACACAGGTAGCATCCTCAAAACTACCAGCGCAAAATATTCGATAATACAAAAAATTACAAGCTACAAAGGCAGCATCCTCAAAACTGCCAGCGCTCTAGTTGCACCTCTGCTTCAGTTAGGTTTTTCTGAGATTTCTTCCTACGATAAATTATTGGGCAGCCATGACTGCAATAAGGATGGGACATCAATGTAATTATAAAAGAGATAGTAATTGTAAAAAAAAAAAAACATCCTATTAATTAAAAACAAATACATGATCACACAAATGTTACAAAATACATCCATAATGTAAATTTAAATCATGTTATGAAAATGTAATACTATGTAATACTTGAAATATAATATTCAAAAACCTTGTGCAAAGAAGATCTTGGTGCAGAGAGCCTTGGCACAACTGACATTGTGTCCATAGTTTATCAAAGAGCATTTCTAATTCCCTCACTGACATTGATCAAATATTAGTGTAATATGATAGAAAATCTAGGTGAGAACAATAGACACAAGGCCTACTTTAAATTCTCCAAATAAAGAGTAATGGTATTATAATACTAGCTTACCATTTGCAACTGTTTTCTGATACAATTCTGCTTCTTTTCCTTTGCAATGTGAACAAAGTGTCTGATCTTATTTGCTATGATGGAAACATGAAATCAGGTAACATCATGAATTTCAGTATGAAGCAACCTAACCAGACATTCTTATTACAAGAAACCTAGACAATTTCTTACAAGGAGAGCAGGCATGGAATCATGCAACCTCATAGATTTTTCCACGTCAAAAAGATGAACCCTAGTAGCTTTCTAAAGCGCCAAACTGAAATAATAGTTACTGTCAATTGTGCACTACTATAAGCAAGGAAGCCACATGCAGGACACCCTCTACTTGTATTAACTAAATACCTGATAGGTGTTTTACAACCAATACAACTCAGTTGTTTCTTGACAAATTTCATAATTCCACTATTTGAAGGAGTTGATATGGAAACTGCTCGTGTGTGACTACCATGAAGAATCTCCTTGCTTGCATTCTTCAAAATGGGCTCAAATATTCTCAACAATGGCTACAGAGCAAAAACAGGCACTAATAAAAAACACTTAGCTGGAAAGAATTAGTATCTATCAAGATATATTTGAAACACAGGTGAAATTTTCAAAAAGAGCATAAACAACAAGTGATGATTCTTTGGTCTTTCACCTTGCTCAGTTGATTCTCCCGATAATATTGTGGATCAATAGGGATGTTATTATCCAGTATGTAAATTGGATCCTCAGTTTTCTCATATGCCTGAGCCCAAGTAAACACATTAGTCATTATATCCATAATCCCTCTGTAAATTATACCTCCAAATAAAACATAACAAAATAATTAAAATAATCATTTTTTAGTGCAATATCAAGACTTATGCTGAGCATAGAAGGGGTTAATTATTACCTTGGCACCTTTTGCACCCTTTATGATGACATATGGAACACGATCACCCACAGTTGGAGCAGCTGCAACATCCCTCTGTAAACCAGGGGCAACTTGGCTTTAAAACACAACAAAATAATTAAAATAACCATTTTTTAGTGCAATATCGAGACTTATGTTGAGCACAGAATGGGTTAATTATTACCTTGGCACCTTTTGCATCGTTTATTATGACGTATGGAACACAATCACCCACAGTTGGAGCAGTTGCAGCATCCCTCTGTAAACCAGGGGCAACTTGGCTTTAAAACATGACATCAATTTAAAAAATCCAACAATGGACTCATTGTCAATAAAAAGAAAAATATTACAAGAGTCTTTAGATGCACTGCAATAATAAAAATAGAGAGATAGGATTGAAATGGAACCAAAAGGCATTGAACCATTCATTATACTTGTTCTGAGAAGTTATTTCCAGTATTTACCGTCCGCATGTCCTCAACTAGTTCCACGTGTGCTGCCTTGACTGCATAGTCATCTCCAGTCTTTGTCAGACCCTGAGTCAACAAAGAGATTGTTAGCACAGGCAAACAACAATGCCCTTAAGAATATGCCGATAGCCTTGATAAAGGATATGACCTGCAAACATCTGTTTCTGCCGCAGCTAAACAGTAATCAATTTTTCTCAACATGAGATTAAAGATGCAGATATATTATACATTGTCATCTTTTGATTCTCTTCGATTGTATAAGAGCCTCCCTTGACACTTCTTCCTCCCATTGCTAGCAGTAAACATTGACTGAATCCCTTCCAAGTACAGAATGTAGGGAGAAGAAACATGACAGACTTAAAAACGAAACTTCCATGGCCTGCCCCAACTAGGTATATAGTATATACTTCTAACAATTGAAACCAGGAATATGTAATAAGTGACTTGCTCGCAATGTAAATCTCCGCTTCCCCCTATCATATTTTATCCATTTCAAAAGTAACAAATGGTCAAACAAATTTGTTCATAAACATGCAGAAGGATTCATTGTTCTCACCTTAGTTATCACCAAAAGTGACAAATCCATTATGTTCATTAACAAGTCAGAAATAGTTTTCTTGACATACTTCACTGCACCAGGTATTTCATGATTAATGAGTATTTTGTGAAGGTACTCTGTAACCAAGTTCTTCACCAGCACGCAATTGTCCCTTCGCACTGTTTCAATGCCTATTGATATGGAATATTTAATAATTAAGAAGGTATCAAATAAATTATTTTTCTAAGAGCGTTTTGAGCCTTCAAAAACACTAAGGCCTGTCTTTGAAACAAAAAGATCAGGTTTGTCACCTTTAGTATACATTTGGTCATAAGCATATAGCTTTGTCCACAACAACCAAGCATATCTTTTCTTGCTGATCAACAAGAATGGGTAGTATATTTTTTCAAATTCTAGTTTAATAGGCTGCATAAAAGCATATGTTAAATAACACACTGATTAGATGCCAAAGATGCACCAAACAGATGCAGATAATCCATAGAAAAGCATAACTGATCATCTTGTCCTGTGCATATTTACAAATATCTCATGGAAGTGGAATGTCAAAAGAAGATTAGTTTTAAAACGAAATGTGATATTAAAACATTCATCCCTACAAAAACATCATTAACAACTCTAGAGGCTTCACGGATATTTAAAATTCTTGACATTGTACCTTTGTAAATGTACCACTAATATAATTTGAGGCTTCCCTCCCTAGCGTCATGGCCTCTTCCATATTTGGTACAACAAACTGTATCATAACTGAATCTATATCTCCATATACAACCTAGATTCAAATATAAAAATATAATATCAAGATTTACAGTAGAAATCTTGGTTAGGATCAGATCACCCATTATGATTTCAAGAACTTGGACTATCACCAATACAAAAAGTGTACTTCATGTCATTACTGATCCAGTTCAAAGATTACAAATGACTTTAGTTGCTAAATAATAGCCTACCTCAGCATTCTACAGGTAACCACCAACTATTGTGAACATTTCTTCAACTAGCCTCTTTGTATGCTCTATCATTTGATGGCCTGACAAGCGGAAAAAAATGAGATGATTAATGATATGAAATTTTAAAACAATACGTAAAATTGATATTTTCTGATGGAACAGAGAATGTGTCAAAAGAGAAAACTGGACTTGTAATCAAAATATAATAAGAGGGCCTAAGCATATCATCTTAGTTGTACAAGTACACATGACTAATTAATGCAATTCAAGAACTCGATCTTATTTGTACAAGATTGTCAATTACAGTTCATACACAAAACATTATGCCAGGAGGAAGAAAAGAATTACATGGATATAATTGATGCCCAAAAATAATCAATGTGAATGGTTGATACATGCATATATAGAATAAGAGAGGACTGCAAACATCTCTATCTTGTAAGTAAAAGATGCACCAATAACATTACAACTAGGAAAAATGAGGGGAGAATCAAGGTGTCCATGGATTTAATGTTTTTTTTCCATGGAAGAACTGTGAAATTACCATAGCTCGTCACACTCGACGAAATCTCCAAACAGGGCAATTTCCCAACAGTGGCACCAGTAAACCCATAAACTGAATTCGCACTTATCTGCAAGTGCACATAGTCAAAACTATTTTATGCGTTTCACCAGCATACCTAGTTTTACTTTTATTCCATGTCCAAGCCATAATTAATACAAACTTGACAAAGCTGTAATTACCTTCAAAGCCAATTGTCGGCCATCCAAGACAACCTTTTCAAAAGGATCTTTAGCCTCCTAAACAAGATTACAGGAAGTTAAAAACTGAGATGCTAAGTGGAAAAAATACAAGCATGTAACATGAACATAGGAAGCACTTACTTCACCACCTTTAGGTCTGCCTTGGCTCTTTTCCTCGCAACCAGTAACTCTTCTAGGATCTCTGGTAATATGCCCTAGGAAACAGGAAAAAGAGCATTCAATTTAGCATCATCTAAAATGGTCAACATATGATGGTTAAAAAGTAAATAATGAAATAAGTATCAGCATAGTGTTTGACATGCAAAGACATTAAGGTCTTAGCATCCTACTTTACTTTTAATCCTTTCTAGTAGCATAGCTTCTGGTGCCTATGCTAGTATTACAACGGCACAACTGTGCATTATACAGCTGGGATGACTAGGAAAGTGTATTGGGATCTCATCCACATAGCAATTTGACTGCTAAAGTCTACCATACATGTTAGGGAACCTATCTACTTCTTGTACATTGACGAATCAACCAAATCTGAATCTGAATCTGAATCTACTGAAAACTTCAAAATATGTATCATAAAAGTAGCCTAGGGTTTATTTTCCATTAGTTCGAGGACTAGCTCACCTCAACTTAGCCAAACTTCCAAGACCAAGAAATAATACATGTCAACTTCACTTGCTAGTTTCATATTGCACCATGGGATAGAGTTTTTGAAACTAACTGTTAGGACCAGGTAATTTACATACAACACAAATATAAGCATATCAAATTTATCATAATCAAACAAATAATAAAATTTGGGACCTGCAACGGTCTTAGTGATGCCCATAATCTGTAAGCACTCATAAATAGATGAATACCAAGCACAAGAGGCTACTTTAGCCCAGAAAGGGACTTCTTCAACTTGCACACATGTGTATCGCATCCTAACAAAGATATTATATTTGAACCCAAGCTGAAACAAAACCATGAATCACTCTTCCTGCCACCTGCATCTCTGGCCCTATCAAAATCCATTAAAGCATGCAACAGCTCAAAGCATTGTGCCAATGTGCCCTTTAAGTACCTCGCATACCTCAGACCATGGAGCATATTTGCAGCAATCTCAGCTCAACCATATATTAGAAGCCAAGCTGGACAATAAATTGGTGTCTGAGCCCCCCTTGTTAGTGAGACAAGGGATCTCATGACATAGCAATTTGACTGCTAAATTCTACCAAATATGTTAGGGAAGCTATATACTTTTTGTACGCTTATGAATCAACCAAATTTGAATCTTAATCTACTGATAACTTCAAAATATGTATCATAAAAGTAGCCTATGGTTTATTGTCCATTATCCGAAACTTCTTCAGAATCTCAATTGCTTACTTACCCCTATTCAAGGACCACCTCACCTCAACTCAGCCAAACCTCCAAGACCAAGAAATAACACATGAGGTGTATATCCTTCATGTCAACTTCACTTGCCAGTTTCTTCTTGCACCATGGGATAGAATTTTTTTAACTAACTTTTAGGACCAGGTCATCTACATACAACACAAATATAAGCATATCAAATTGATCATAATCAAACAAATAATACAAGTTAAGACCTACAATAGTCTTAGTGATGCCCTTAATATGTAAGTACTCATCAAAAAACAAAGTATCTTCAACATTTGTTTTGACGCACACATAATTAGTTTATGTTTGGACCCTCACAACCTAGTGCGCTGCTTAGAAGCTAGAGCGATGCACGTTCAAGTTATTAAAATTTAACACATATCAATCCATTTTGTTCTCTTTTTGGGAGGTGCTACATTAATTTTCGGTGTGGAATGCTCATCACATTGAACACCCTCCTCATTATTTCTGTCTCCCATTCACTGAAACTCAACAATGGTTTCCTGCCAAGGTTCAGGAATGACTATTGGATGATTTTATGCAACAAGCAGATCATCATGTGCTTGTATCTCCTCCCCATGCTCACTCCCAGATGTTTCACCTAATTCCTATACACAGCACACTTTAACTTGTTATAATAACATTAAAACCTCCAATTGATTTATTACATTATTAATATAATATTATAAACAACTAACCTCATATCCATAACCAGTAATTATTTTTCCCCTCGATTTATCATGTGTTGGAAAAGACCTTGGGAACCGTGTAATACAACATATTTTAGGTCTTCCTCTAAAGCTTCCTTTTGAAACTGGTGAACCTACATTAACAAAGATAATCATATCTATAAGGTAAAATAGCTAATAAGATACAATTAACTCAATGTGACCATGGTTACTTTGCCTAAAATAGAAATTATAATATATGGAAATATCACTTACCATACCACCATGAATACTATTATGTCCACCAGAGCTTAATTTGTGAGATCCAATTTTTGACACCCTAGCTTGGGTCGCTTTTCTTGTATCTCGTAGGAATATCTTAGCTCCTCCTTGTGCAGATGGCATATAGTTTGGATTTATGAGGACTTTCCTCTTAAACATGGCATCTTTCATAAGTTCATCCCATGTCACTTGGTCTGTGATCCAAGCTGGACGTGGATACATCAAGTTTTTTGTCAACTTTGTCCTTAAATTGGACCTCTTTGAGTGCATGTATTTACTTGCAATCTGTAAAATAAGTTCCTTATCAAATCTAGGATTACCAAATGCTATTACTACATCTTTAAATAGTTCCTCTTTTTTGGCATTGGCTTGTTTCCTCCAATCCATTTGGATGGTATTTCCAAATAATTCTTCTGCATGACGAAAAATAAAGTGATAAAATTTCAGCCCTATTTCATCCTTCAAGACATTTGCTTCTAAAGTGAGCAAGATTGTAACTTCTTGCATTCCTTTTGTGGTCACCGATGATATTTTGTAGTCTCGGGGATTGAGGGAAGTTCCCTTATAGATACATTAGGCACTGTCTCACTTACTTCCTGCATTTACAATGAAATTGTGGAATTATTAAGAACCGAACGAAAATATGAAACTATTTTTCATATCTAAAATAATGATCCTAAACATAACAAATGAAATTATAAAAAGAAATAAAATAATTTTACCTGTTGATCTCTTGCAGGAGCTACACTCTCCAACAATGAATTTTCCCATAGTTGAATTTGTTCAATTATTTCTTGTCTGATTTGAACATTTGTAGGAATATCTGGTAGGAGCCTTAACATTCTTGTTTGTGAGTCTATAAGACTCCTCAAAGAAACTTGTTCTAGTCCTGGTGAGAGAATGTTGACTAGACCCACATTTGATGTAGAGGGCATGTTATGGGGTTTTGGTCTAGGTGTAGATGGCATAACATGACCCTCTATACTAATAGATTGTGTAAAGGGCATGTTATGGGGTTCTGGTCTAGGCGTAGATGGCATAACATGACCCTCTATACCAACAGATTGTGTAAAGGGCATGTTATGGGGTTCTGGTCTAGGTGTAGATGGAATAACATGACCCTTTATACCAACAGACTGTGTAAAGGGGGCATGTAATGGGGTTCTGGTCTAGGTGTAGATGGCATAACATGACCCTCTATACCAACAGATTGTACACTTGTTGGAGTCACCCTAGAAACATCCTGCAAGGCACAAATATAAATAATAATATGGAATAACAGATAAATAATGTTGAAATATGTAACTAGGTTTGGTCCTCATAATGACATATCTAATCACAATTCTATGTAATTTATGTAAAAAAAGGAAAAAGAATATTATTTTTGTTATGACTGAGGCATGGGTTTCATGAACACATGAAGAAGAAAGTCCCATTATAGAATAACAATTTCTCGGAAGACTCATTAAAAGAAGGTCCTGAAGGTGGAAAATGATCAGTGAAATGTAGTGTAAGGTTGCAAATAATCATGGCAACCAAAATACTAATCAGTACAGATAGGTGTCCATGAGGTATGTATAATAATTTTCTTTTAAAGGGTCCATCATAAGATGTAATAGGGTTGAATTTATGGGTTTATATTTTAAGAAATACCCTAGTATTTAGAAACCTTAATCTTAAGGTATTTGTTCCCTATGATTTGATTTCTAGGGCATGGGATAAACTCTAGAATGACATAAAGGGAAAAGATTATGATCTAATGTTTGAATTTAAGAAACCCTAAAAAGGCCTCTTGATTACATAAAAACCCTAAAAAAGTAACTTGACATCATGTTTTGGAATAACATATTGCTTGGGTTACTTGTTAAAATAGTATTGTATGTACAGGAAGGAAAAAACAAATGGGGTGATCCATTTGAAGGCATGATGTAGCTCTTCGTAACACCTCATAAATCATGGAGTCGTTGTGTAACACCTTTATTAAATATATGCCCTAGATTTCTCAACAAATAACATAATCAAACTCACATAAATAAATTGTTGAATCTTACATCTTGCATAACATTAGCTGTATATGGGGGCATTAATGATCCCTGCATGCCAACATTGGTTGTATTGAGGAGCATAAATGAATCCTGCATGCCAACAAAATGCACGCTTAGTAAAAACACAAATATTAATAAATATATATAGTGAAATAATTTAACTAAATGCACAAAAATATTGAACAAGTTTTACCACTATCATTACCTTAGATGTTTTATAAGGTGTTATAGGGGTTGGAATGACTTTAGCAATTGCCTGCATTCCACAAACATAAATTAGCATAATATAATAAGGAATATAAGATAATTGAACATATAAAAGACAATATCCAAGATTACCTCATGCATCATCATAGCAGCATCTTTCCCTCCTGCATTTGTTAACATTTCCATGAAAGTAGTGAATATCATTGAACCCCCCATAGTAGCATCAGTAACACCCATGGGTACATTCTTAAAAAACCACATAATAACATAAAAACAAGAAAACCTTGATCAAAAAACTGATAAGAAAATAGAATCGGTAACACCAAATATGTGTTGAGTGAGCATTGAAGATCTGTCCAACACTGTGAGGAAAGCTTATCAGAGTGTTTTGACAAGCATTTAACTAGTCACAAACAAACTTTTGAAGTATCATTTTAAAGTTATTTCTAAAAACAAATCCAACCTATAACTAAATCAACAACATAAATAATACAAATACCAAAAGAAACATAAATACCCGGTCTGCCATTTTGTATAGAATAATGTAATAGAAATCTATGAAGAAAAGTTTGTGGACACTAGTTAGGATCATTACATAAATAAATGTTGAAATATATGACAACGTGTAAAACCATAAAATTATTCTAAAATATGTTGGTTTGAACTTCTATGCATGTAATACTAATTTCGTTAACGAGTTCTTTGGATTATATTACAAAAGGTAATGCAGTGTCTTAAATTTTTGTCGCATAATGCAAAGTAATCTTTGTAGAATATCTCCTTGCTTCCTATAAACATTACTTCACTATCTCATTGTAGCCACAATCAACTCCAAACCAGACCTTGCTTGCCTCAAAACCCCAGACCATACCTCAAGATAATTTTCTACCACAAAAAAACCTTAGGGGTGATTCGTTGCCACAAACAATCCCTTATAGGTGGTTCGCTGCGACAATTGATACCTCAGGGATGATCTGTTGTCATCAACAGTGCCTCAAAGGTATCCTTCTATCCCAGAATTACTTCATAAAGATATTGCTACCACAATGAAGCCTTAGATTTAATGTGCTGCTATAGATAATGCCTTAGAGATAGGCCAATGCCTCAGGTAATGTCTCAGGGATGATTCGCTGCCTAGATAATGCCTTAAGATATTTTCTTGACACAGTTAGTGTCTGTTCGATCATTTATATAACAACATTCAGAAGTTGGATTAAAGTGAGAGATTTTAGAAAATTAAATGAATGTTTGTTGGTTGACTCTCTGCAATTATGGATTGAAACCAATGAGGTTCCATATATGGTGCTCCAAAAATAAATAGTGTTCCTAACAAACAAGCATCATTTTGTATATAAAATATTTAAATAAATTATCACCAGTTTATATTAAACTGTGAAATCAACATTTGAAAAGAAATGCATATGAAGCATATTAAGTATGCATGGAAACTACTAATCGTAGTCCAAAGAATTATTATGGTAAATGAAGCGATATGGTGCGTTTCCTTAGAAGAGCACCAATATGCAATAAAGAACCCTGAAATATGGTTGGAAAATGAAAAGACATAAAATAATGTAGAGCACTGGTGGCAGAGAGGGTATAAAAACTCAGAATTATGTTTAACCCTCCAATATAGTTAACCACACATGGAATAAGTGAATTCAAATGAATGACAATGCAGTGAATGCCCATGAGCTCTGGTTTCATCAATTCATGAGTAAATGTTGGTGTGGGATTAAACCAAATAATGCCAATTTCATGCCTCATACTTCTCAAAGACCCAAGCTACAAATATCATGGCTTGGTATTTTACCTATGCGCAGATTTATGCATATTTGAGATGTTCAAAGAAGAATCAATCATATTTCCATAACACCCCTCTCGAACCTATTTCATGCTAACGAATTAGAGTCTAGTGCCAAACACATGATCACATATCCATCTAGTGCATCTCCTAGAATGGTGGATATCAAGTGACTCAAACTAATGAATAGAAGCCACGATTTGACTCCAAGACTATTGAAGATTGGAGAAATTCACTTTTTCGTGTTGCAGACATTAGTGGTTTCGAGCTGGAGGCATGAAATACTGAGTGAAAACATAACCTTCAATATCAACGATAGTATTTTATGTTTGATAAATAGACATAGATGTTTGTTTCTCACTGTTATATTTATTTTCTTCTGAATAACTAGCAAGGAGCTGGAGATGGAGCTACTAGATAAGGTGGTTAAATGTCTATCGGAAATAGTGAAAAAGCCAGACTTGCCCATGGCCGACTATCCAACAGGCTTGAATTTTAAGCTTCAAGATTTTGGAGAGACAGTCTTGTTGCAGCAAGAAAAAAGGGGGAAGTCTGAGATATTGGGGATAGTGGGGTTAGGTGGCGTAGGAAAGACAACTTTTGCAAAACATTGAAAAAAGATGAGATTTTAACCCTATTTTTGATGTGGCCCCATACCTTTTAAAATTGACAAATATATTTGGTGTAAACATGTTGAAACCTTTGCACTACTCTACTAGGAATGGCAAAGAGTATATATCAAGACTATTGCATACAAAACAACTAGTACCAAAATGATAATGTTGATGTCACTAAGTTCTAAACATTGAAAATAGATACAATGAAAAGACAAGCACCTAACTCAATCAATATTTCCATACTATTGAAATATATGTCCCCCAAATCTAGACTAGATGACCTAAATTCACTACCCAGTGATAGATAGAGAAATAGGTACTTTGAGGCCAAATGTTTTAAGAAAAAACTAGATGATAACATGGGTAAAAGTATGGAGAATATTGTGAACCCATATGCTAGAAAAATGAGATAGGGAAACTTGTAGTAGAATTGGTGTTGGTAATCTTCCAGTATAAATGTCACTAATAAATTTAGCTCCGATTGTACTCAAATGTTTTTATAAATATCCTCCATAATATTCCAAGGAATTTAACAAAAAGTTTTGAGATCAGAACTAGTTTCAGAAATCAATTTCAAGAGACAAAATCCAATAGTCCTAAGAATAAAAAAGACAGTCCAATTCCTTCCTTGTATTTGGGGATTAACACTATCTTCAGGTAGAAATAAATTTACATTTTTCCAATTCCCAAGTGAAGTTTCAGATCCATGTTAGAAAATTTGTAAACTCAGATATATCTAACAAGTATGATGTTTGTACCAAAAGAGCCTAGGTTCCTTCTACAACATTCATGGAAATGAGATGAGCCATCATCTCTTTCATGGCACATTAAATAAGGAAACTAACACAATCTCATGTCAATCAAGATCTAGAATGCACCTAGACATAGGAAACTCGAGGATGAATATCTATCTTGACTTCACACAAATGGTCGATGTATGCATTATTGTAACTCTAAATATCCAACCTAAATTTAAATAGATTTGGCTAATGTATATGTTAATTTATAGAAATGTACTTCAAAGAAAACCCAAGTGCGTAGAGAGGGGCTGATGACATAAAATTGAAAACCCAAATCATGGTTACAATACTTAAATATAAAATGCTATGTTGTTTAGTTTGAACATATAAAGGAATGTACAAGCATATCTTGCATGAGAAGTGTGGGAATAGGTTTAAAGAGGGAAATATGGCATCATTTAAAACAATTCTTTTCTCAGAAACCACTGCGTGTAGATTGTTACATCTTTGAAGCTCTCCTCCTTTCCATTGTCAAGAAAACTTCATAAACCATTTTTCCATCCATACATAACCATCCTAAGAGACGACAATAATGATGGGAATAGACCTTCCATGTACTACCAACTTCAATTCTGCCCATTTTGTATTGAACTCATGGAAGACCAAGAGGCCACAAAATTGGTGCAACCTAAATTTTTAAAATGGGTTTATGAGCAAACTACAGAAAAACCCAAAACAGATTGAGAATGAGTAGTTATGTAAGTATAAAGGTCCCCAGAATACAAGGTTCCCATTGATAAACAAAATGAAACCTCAATACCCTTCTAGGGGCCAATAATAATGCAGAAAATCCACCAAAAATTTAGATTGAGATAGTAAATTGGATTATCACAAATTTTTCTCGTAATCCATGATTCAACTGTAGCAAATTATAAGTTCTTCCATGGAAATAAATCAAGTACTGTTGGAAACACGAGAAGGAACTTGTTGACTCAACAATAAGGTAAGAGGAACAAAACACATCCAAAAACAACCAACTCCATCGAAACCTTTTGAGAGGACACGCGGGATTCTGGGGGGTGCTGCTTTGGAGGAGGATCAGCCTCGTGACATTTTTCTAACATTTCCCTGAAACATATCATGACCTCATCATACTTATTAGGTGGATCAAAGCCGTGGAATTTCTCTAACATTTACCTGAAAATCCTCATGATCTGTTTATACCTATTGAGCGTAAAATGGGCCATCATTAAATGATTAAAATTCAATGTACTCAGTGTCATCTCAACCTCGTAGATGGTTTTCAGCATATTGAACCAAGCTTCTATGTCCAGCCTAACAATGAGTGCTCAAAACTATTTTTTATGTAACGAGATTCCATATAACACCAAGTTATTTAATAAATTTACAAAGAGAAACAACATTATGCCCTAATAAACATTATTGCCCTAAATTTACACTCAAATTCAAGACGAAAGGGTTAAATGTCTGTCAGAAATAGTGAAAAATCCAGAGTTTCTCGTGGCCGACTATCCAACAGGCTTGAATTTTAAGCTTCAAGATTTTGAAGAGACAGTCTTGTTGCAGCAACAACAAAGGGGGAAATCTCAGATATTGGGGATAGTGGGGTTAGGTGGCATAGGAAAGACAACTTTTGCAAAACATTTCTTCAATATGAAGAAATCAGATTATCACAGATCCTACTTTTTTATTTGAAGTTAGAGATAGTGCAACTAAAAACTCTTTAAATTCGTGGCAAAGAACACTTCTTAAGGCCAACATCTTTGCAAGGGAAATACATCAAATTGAACGGAAAATACCTATGGAAAATAAACCCTTTGCTGTCTTCCTTGAAACTTCTAGCTCAGCTTCAAGTTCCTTTGCAAAATAACAGTGAAAGCCCCAGCATATAAAAACTAATACAATTTAGCGCCAAAAATATTTTCGGCCTCTACACCAAAAAAGTTCGGTGGTTTCAACGGTCTTGTTTCCATTTTAAGATGGCCTAGCCCGCTGTTTCCTGCTATTTCCCGCGTATATCTCCAACTTTTCATAAGAATGAGGGTCTTAATATCTATCTCCCACCACCCCCGAATAAATGAGTATGTACTCTGCGGTCGTTGGGCCTCGTGCCCTTAATGCCCATCACAAAAACCCTAGTCTCGTGGCTTTAAAAGATCAATAACTTAACACAAGCGCATTCTTGGCAACAAGACTACAATTTCATAACCAAAACCAAAAGTCTAAAAATGAGGAATTATTCCTCTAAGTTTGGCCCAGTCCCTCTGAGCTATTATAACAAGCCCCTCAGCCTTAGGCTAGAGAAACCTTTTAAAAATACATTACAAGGATAGTATTCCGTCCAATTCACAGATGAAGGATGTTAACTAATATCCCTAGCGTAGTTCGACAAACAAACACATACTTGGTAGTGGGCACCAAGAAACTGGTAGACCCAACCGCAATTCGGTATGACTCCGAAGACCCACACCATAGCCAACTAGGGCTGCATATTCAAGTAGAAAACAAGATGAGTATGTGATGAAAAAACAAGAGAAAAGCTATAAAACTCAGAAACTATTTAAGTTTAACACCTAAAACAAATATGCACTTACCTTAAGAGACTATCCAAGCTGGAAACCCTTTCTGAAAATAGAGACTGTGTATTAGTGCACACGTGTTATACCACTGAAAAGAACCAATTTTGAAGGCAATCAGAAGTGGGCAACTTGATGAAAGGAAAACTGTGGCGAGGTAAAGCAGCGGGTAGAGAACCATAACATAGAAAGACAGAAGTGAACCATTTGAGGACTCGACAGACTAACACTCCCAGCTTGACAACCCTAGGAGGTCACCTCAAGACACACAATGTACCAAGATCTAACACCACGACTGTTGCATTTGGAAGAGGCATCTACACCATAGAACCGATCCATATTCCCATGGAATGATTCCAACTGGAGGCTCCTTGGCAGTCGAACCATGCATAACCCTAGGCATACGACAACCAGGGTACCAACTGGAGGCTCCTTGGCAGTCGAACCATGCATAACCCAGGGCTCTTAATACTTAATATATTTTAATTTAAATCTTTTATGTTAAATTTATTAATAACAAACATATATTTAACTTAATTTGATTTCTTACAGGTTTAATAATGTTAAATTCCATAAGAATTTTAAAATGTTATGTTATTTTACATAGGTTAAGGTTCTGTTTGAAGTTGCTTTTTTGAATTGACTTATTATTGATCTACTTGTTGTACTATAGGTAGTGTCTAGTAATTTTTAAAGGAGCATTCATCAAAACAAAGAAATCTAATGAACCATAATAAATATCATATTATTGAAGGGATTTTATCATCATAAATTACCAAAATGTAATTTGAGTGACTAATAAAATTCTTCTATTACAAATAGATAAAAAAAAAATTCATTCTACATTCATAAACACTTCAAGGTGGAATGTGCTATTCTTTAGTAATTACACTGTATTATCTTGACATATTTACTATGTAATGACTATCAATCCTTCACTCTTTATTTGATTATTGTGATTTATTGTAATTGTTTTGCATGTAGGTAAATTATTTAAATAGAAATGGCTCCAAAAAGGAAGGGTCAATCAACTAATTTTTTTTATGTATATTTTAAAACATCAAAGACTTATAATGTTAAAGGTATTCCATATATACCTCATTTGAATGATGATGCTAATGAAGATATGAATGAAGAGTATTTTGTTGATATAGAAATGCTTGGCAATAAAAAGGGAGGACACAATGGTGGATCTAGTAGTTCGTGGAGCAAGGCCTTCTCAAAACGTGAATTCTGAGAAGAGTGGATGATAAAACATCCTTGGGTGTATAGTATCAATGTTGAATATCACAAGACTCATATGAAGTGTAAAATTTGTGAGAAATACAAGGATCAAGGTCCATGGGGTATTGGAGATGGATTTAATACGATTCAATATGATGTTGTGAGAACTCATGCAAAATCCATTATTCATCAAACACCAACTCAGAGAAATTTGTATGACACTGAAAGGTTTGAAAATCTCATTAAAGAACACATAGTGGCTATAAGTGAGGCTAATAAGGAAATGGTCATAACTACCAATTAGTTAGCATATTTTATTGCAAAAAAAGATATTTCAATTTTTACTTCTGAAGATCTTTGTCATATTCAAATGCATCTACAGATGCCTAATATGCCTTCTCGAGTGGAGTATTCTTCCTGCATAAATAAAAAAGAAGCTACTAAATTCACTCACTCTATATCAAATTGTCTTGAAGAGGTGCAATCTAGAAAAGTGTTAGAGAATCCCTTTTTCTCTATAATGTTAGATGAAAGTATAGACAATGGTTTGGAACAACACCTTGTTGTGTATTTTACATATCTAGATTTAAAAGGTTTGGGCCCTCCAGTCACACAATTTATGAAAATGATTAATGTTCCTAGTGGAAAAGGAAAGATTATATATGATACCACCGTTAATTTAAAGGAAACAAGGTAGTTGGAAAATGAGAAACTAATAGCGGTTTTGACTGATGGTGCTTCATCTATGGTTGGATGTGAAAATGGATTTGTCACACTGCTAAAGAATGATTTAGCAAATTTGATTGGCACTCATTGCATTTCACATATTAAAGCACTTGTAGCATCATATGATTTGAAAAAGATACCTGAGTATTTGTATGTTGAGACAATAACAAACAAGGTATAATCATGGGTTGGAAATTTAGCAAAGAGAAATAATAAGCTCATTTCCTTATTAAAGATAATGGAATTAGAATCCTTGCAGGTTCTTCAAATCCATGGGATTCTATGCCTCTGTATTTTGGTAAAGCCCAAACTAGTGAGATAGTTATCGATCCTAGTATACCAAGCACGGGGTGCTTGTTTGAGTCCATACAACACTCGCTTGAGTCTGCACACATGCGAATCTCTGTTGAAGGTCTCGAACCCCTTCGATTGCTCAATATACAGCTCCTCCTCAATAACTCCATTGAGGAATGTTATCTTCACATCAATTTGGTGGATCTTCCACCTCATCTATGCTAACTGTGCTAGAATTGACTTGATGGATGAGTACCTTGTTACTGGAGCAAAGGCCTCCTCATATGCAATTCCCTCCACCTGAGAGAACCCCTTGGCCACAAATCAGGCCTTGTGTTTCTCTATGCTACCATCTTCTGCATGCTTTATCTTATAAAGCCATCTCGAACCAACCACTGATGTGTTTGTTGGTCTTTGGACCAATTCCAAAACACTGTTTCTGACAATGGAAAGATATTCCTCTACCATAGCATCAACCCATATTGGTTATTGCACTGCTTCCTTGAATGAAGATGTTGATGTCTCAACTAGCTCACTCATCAAAGCCATGTACCTAGTGTACTGATCCTATGACCTCCTTTGCTTGCACTGTGATGTGGGTGCTCCCACATTCTCTCGAGAATCCTGCAATAATTTGCTAGTTTCCCTGGTCTGCTTCCTTCCTTCTCTCGATGTCTCCACTCTCTTCTCCTTTGCTTGTGGCTACTCCACAACTTCCTGAGGTTCTTTCTCTGAAGCCAAAAGCTCCTGATTAGGCTACAATTGAAGCTCCCTCTCAGGAGAACACCTCATTGCCTTCTCCTCATCAAACTTCACATCTCTTGTGACCATTGTCATCTTGAGAGATGGAGAGTACACACGATAGTTGTGAGTTGTGTCTGTGTACCTGTTGAAGGCTAAAAATTCTCTGCCTCAACATTATAAGGGAGACCACCTAGCCGGGAACTTAAAGCAGCTCATTTTCCATTGAGGCCACTTTGATGAATTCGCCTAAACCATTCCCAATGTCTCGCAAAGAGTCTTCGTCCCAATACTCCAGAGGGAGAGAATAAAGGCACAACCACACTGGGGCCCAGCTCAGATCTTCTTTGTCCGGGTTAAATTGCTCGATCCATCCTCTTAGGTATAGCCCTACTGCTTTGAAGAAATATGGTCCTCCATACTAGTTAGTCATAAGATCATGTTGGTCACAACCTCCGTAGATTAAATAAACAAATGGTAATACTCTTCATCTTCTAAGTTATGTAATAAACAAGTGAAAGGTAGCAAGACATGAAGAGGAAACACATGGAATGACTTTCAGTTCTTGCAACCATGCATATCATTGAAGACAGAATGATTCAACAATGATAAGAAATATTTTAAGCTACACTAAGAGGTGTATTTCAATTGATGTGCTTTGTTTTCCATACCTAGCCTCCAAAGGGTTATGCATTAGATGGATTCTTCATGCGGTACTGATATTCTCTCATACCTTCAATTTCTCAGTATTCTTATTTTTCTCCTTAGTTCCTTGAGAGTCATCTATCATGTCATCATTCTTCATGGCCCCTGAGGGACATAATTGTTTAGTTTCAGTGGGCAATGATTGTTGCGGGATGAGGCCCTGGGGGGACACATTTACATAGTTTTAGGATTCAAGCCACTGTTATGGGATGAGGCCCTAGGAGGACACATCTACACAGTTTCAGGATGCAAGGTAGACTGGGTAGTGCCTTGAATTATACGAACTTGGATAATGTGTCATCTTTCTTCCACATGAAGAAGATCCAACACTTCCATGAGAAGTCATCAATAAAAATGAAAAAATATTTGTATATGGCAATGGAGGTTGTCGAGAAAGGTCCATAAACATGACAGTGGATCCTTACAAGGATTGCATGTGGTTTTTTGTCCCGATCATGGAATGTGGATTTTATGTACTTCCGCAACGTACATCCTTTGCATACTATTGGGTTGTGTTATATTCTTTCCACGAATAGCCCACATAGTTAACCAGGGGGTTAGAGGGAGGGAGGAGCCCGCCTTCGTTGCATCTATTATGTAGAGGGGGGGTCACAGGGGGTCTAAGGTGTACTTGTAACCCCACTTTATGGGGTCTGGGGCAGCGCCCTGGAAAATTTTGGTTTTGGACCCTATGATAGGATGGGTGGACCCACCTATGGTTTTGTGCATGATTTTCGCACATGTTTTTGGACGTGATGGTTTTCGGTCCATGGTATTGGATGCTTCGGCATGTATAAATATGTATTATAACATTGAAAGGAACATAATGAAAAAATCAAGCTGGTAGTCCCGGTTTCGGGATCCAGGGGAAAATCTCTGTGTATATGTGTTTTATGTGTTATGCTCCCACATTGTTTATTTTCTGTGTTTTACAATTCGTATGCAGGTAATTTTTATACGGGATTAAAACCTACACATACATAATACTACTTAAGTGCGCCTTTAGGGAGGCTAGTGGTTATTTGTTGTATAATATTCAAGGTGTCATGATACAAATGGCCAAGTATTTTGTGCCAAAGTTCATCGACATCGCGACCTGCACTTTCTCCGCCTTAGTGCTTAATGCAACATAGTCTTCCACATATAGATTATACAGGTTCTTCACACGTACCCCGATCTTCTTCACCTGTCCCGTGGCTATGGGTCTTAGGAATGCTTTTCCTTTGATTAATACCACTTCACAACCATGGTCTTCCAAAATTGCAACAAAGATGAGATTTTTCTTTAGGCCTAGAACAAACATGACATCCTTGAGCCTAATGTAGGAGCATTCGACACTCTTAATCAAACAAGGAATTCAAAGAGGAGCAAGGAGGATGATGTGGACCATCAGAGTAAACATGGGACATTTCTATTAAAATAGAGCTAGTTTGATGGAATGGATAAAGTCTCTAGAATACTTATTTAATGTAATCTGCCATATGTATGTATGCATGTAGAGAGAATTAGGGACAGTTGAGTGATTCATGGAGAGGATTTGATCGGATCCTTTTAGTGATCCAATCCAATGTGTTTATAAATGATGAACCTCTGTGTTCAATAGGAAAGAGTGAGAACAAAGTAAATTTGTGAGAACAGAATGATCAAAATGCAGTTGAAGCGGAATTTGCTCCTAAGGCTGAAATGCCTTAGATCTGTAATCATATCGTGTATAATATAAAGTGTGTTCAGTGCTGATATTGTGTGGATTTCTGTGTGTGTATATGTAATAATGCCTTTTCGTGTTATCTGTATATATATATGCGATGATGGCTTAATTCCTGTGTTATGAGATTGTTGATCGACCATCGATCACTATAAAGATCGATGGCAATCCATTTATTAATGAAAATATTGTTATATATGGTGTGTCGTGTGTAGACAGAGTCGGTGGCAGAACTGTGTTTTAAGTGCAGAATCCATCAACAAGTAGCCAAATCTGACAAGCGGTGAGGGTACATGCAAGATAAAAAGCAAGGATTAATGCAATGGAGTAATGCAGAGGAGTGTACTGACAACATACATATCATAAAACATCTTTCATCCCGCTTAGGATGTCTTGCATCGTGCCTAGTTAGTCATAAGATCATGTTGGTCACAACCTCAGTAGCTTAAATAAAGAAGTGGTAATACTCTTCGTCTTCTAAGCTATGTAATAAACAAGTGAAAGGGAGAAAGACACGTAGATCAAAAACATGGAATGACTTTCAGTTCTTGCAACCATGAATTTCATTGAAGATGGAATGATACGACAATGATAAGTAAACTTTTAAGCTACATTAAGAGGTGTATTTAAAAGACGTGCTTCGTTTTCCATACCTAGCCACCAAAGGGTTATGCATCAGATGGAGTCCTCATGCGGTCCTAATATTCTATCATACCTTAGGTTTCTTGGTCTGCTTATTTTTCTCCTGAACTCCTTGAGAGTCATCTATCATGTCATCTTTCTTCGTGGCCCGTGAGAGACATTATTGAGTAGTTTCAATGGGCAGTGACTGTTGCAGGATGAGGCCTTGGGAGGACACATTTACACAGTTTTAGGACGTAAGGCACTACTTGGGACGAGGCCTTGGGAGGACACATCTATGAAATTTCAGGATGCAAGGCAGACTAGGTAGTCAAGGGACAAAAGTACATAGTTTTTGGAGATAGTGGGTTCTGGCTGAGGGAAGGAAACTGGAAGAAACCACTGCACATTTTTGAATGGTAAGGGAGGTTCGGATTTCTGTGTATTGCACGGTTTGAACAAGCAAAAAAAAATATTGAGGGTTACACATGTGAAGTATGTAGTTCAGGAAAGTTGGATGAGGCTTGGTTGCTAGGGAAACTGTCAGGCCAGGAGTAACTCCAGTTTGGCAGAAAACTAATTCAATTTATTTCATTAGGTAGCATTTGTTATATACAAAGAATGTGATTGTTGAGTTCATCTTCTGATGATTTTTCACATTCCAGATTCACCCAATCATAGAGGATTAGGTGTCAACAGTTCTGAATGTTTCAAGCTTTTCTCTTCCAAGCGCTTTGGTGAAGATGTCTGCAATTTGCTCATTTGTGGAATAATGAGGGAGATGGATTGTTTGGCCCCAACGTGATGTCGGATTAGATGATATTTATTATTGATGTGCTTTGTACGATCATGAAACTTTGGGTTCCTGGCCAACTTTATTGCAAAGGTGTTGTCAATCATGAGTGGAGTTGATTGTACTTGTTTTACCTGCAAATCTTCAAGAATTTTCCTAACCCACACAATTTCTTTCGTTGCTTCAGCTGCTGCCACGTATTCTTCTTCTGTTGTGGAATCTGTTGGAACTGATTGTTTGTGTGATCTCCAAGAGACAGCTCCTGATCCAAGACTCATAGCATATCCTGAAGTAGATAGCCCAGTTTCTTTGTCTCCATCGAAGTCTGAATCAAAGTATCCAATGAAGCTGAAGTCGTCCACCTATGTATACTTGGTTCCAAGGTCTTGAGTTCCCCTCAAGTACCTTAGAACTCTTTTTGCAGCAGACTAATTTCCCTCACAAGGCTTTTGCATAAACCTGGAGAGGATTCCAACAACAAATGAAATGTCTGGTCTGGTAGTAGTGAGGTAGATGAGACTTCCTACAAGCTGTCTATACTTTGTTGCATCCTCAAATTCCTTTCCTTCAATAGATGTGAGCTTTAAGTTTTGTTCCATTCGAGTAGAAAGAGGATTGCACTCTGTCATGCCAAATCTGTTTAACGAATCTCCAATTTATTTCTTTTGAGAAAGAAATATGGATTTTGGATGTTGGGTTACTTCAATGCCAAGATAGTAATGAACATAGCCCAAATCAGTCATTTCAAAACTTTTCCCCAATTCCTTCTTTATGGATGCAATGTAGCTTTCGTTGTTCCCTGTCATTAAAAGATCATCTACATATACCACAAGATATACAATTGTTTTGCCAACTTTCTTGACAAATAAAGTTACATCATCAAGATCAAAATGATTGAAGTTGAGTTTCAGAAGATGATTAGTTAGTTTTTCATACCAGGCCCGCGGTGCTTGTTTGAGGCCATGTTGATGCCCCGAAAATCATTGTGTCAACATTGGGGGATAACCACCCAGTCCGGACCTTAATACAGCTCCTTTTCCGTTTGGAATGGTGGCTCCGACTGGGGATAATGGGACCAGTTTCCCAGCAATGAATAAACGGAATGAATGAATGATTGATTGACTAATCTAATGATAGGCGAATAACTTAATTTATCAGCGAAATAAAAAGAATTACTACTAATCCCGGGAACTATTGTACTTTGAAGTGTAGCGCTTGATGATCTATGTTTATTAACAGGCATGTAGATGACTCCATCTAATAAACATGGACATTTACTCATTCAAGGATTACTTTGCTTAAATAGTTAAACAAGGTGATTAACACAATATTGGTACACTCATCATTATATCATTAATACATATATGATCAAAAGAAAAGCATTAACATAAACATCCAATAGTGGAGGGAATAAAGAAATGTTGTTAAAACACATATATATATTCGATAATAGCGAAGGCGATCAAATAACAATTCATATAAAAAGAATGGATTCAGACATAGATAATAGTACCATATGAGCTGCGAGTCACTCTCCAATATCAATCGCTATTTGAAATTCTTCCTCTAACGCAGAAATACTTTCAAAAAAAGACAGTAGTGCACATTTGCATAAAAGCTTCTTTGCAAAAATCAGAATGATTGGTCCAGTTTTATAAAAGAATATGCCTGAAGCACAGTAGTGCAACTTCAGGTTTTAAGTCAAGTACAAAACATTATGACCCTTTCTAAAAACATGAAAGGGTCTATAAATACTGAATTAAACTAACTCTCTATGAAACTGGAATCCTACTTAATTGGTATCAAATGATTTTGAATATCTTCTTCTTAGCAACCTGGCAGTCGGCGGCATGAATCATCAAGTAGGCTATTTGCCCTTAAATTTGAGTTGACTTATCGCAAGCATTGGCTCCACTTCGGGCGGTTTGTTGAGGCGAGAGTTAAGTTGGGCGGCATATGTGGCATCCTGCATATCGGGGATAATATACCCGATTTCATCTGTAAGGCATTTGAGGGCGGCTCTTTGACTGTGTGGTTTTACCAAGAAGAACCAATAGGTGTCCCATGTTAAACTGTTAATTCCAGCAATTAATCTCCCCTTTTCCTCTAGATCTGGATAACATGACTGCTCCAATGTTTTCACTGCTGTCAATTTACCTGGAGTGCATTGGGAAATCATGTTTCACAAGTAGAGAGTATTATTAACCAATTCAACCAAATTACTTGTGGTTGATTTGCACCTTGAAATTGCCCTCTCTTCTTTCATTAACTGGGACTGCCATTCTGTAAACAATATTTCTTTATGTGACTCTAAAATTCTTGGTAAATTTGCCCCTTGTCCCTGATCGGTATCTTGCCAGTCAAGAAATTCAGTTAATGTTTCTTTAGCTTGATCTAATTCTGTTTTAGCCTTTTCTGTTCGTTTACTTATTGATGTCGTCAATTCGCATAGTGGTTCCGCCTGGGCGATTTGTTGACATAGAAGCTTGATTTGTGCTATTAATGCCTTATTTATCTCTAACGCTTCTAATTTGAATTTGGTTATTTGTGGAACACCCTTTGTCTTCTCAAGCTGTGCTGATAGTTGAGCAATCTACTCATCTTTTGACTTCAGCATCTGTTCATTCGCTGCCCTCAGTTGTGCCAAGGCTTCAGAGAACTCTTTATGCTTTTGGATTGCACTGTGATCAATCCTCTATTTCTCTTCCTGCAATTGTTGAGTTAATTGATTATTTATCTGTTGTTGTGTTAACAATTGCTGTTCTGCCTGCTCCGCTTTCTGCTGTGCTTCTGTTAGCTGTGTTTGCAATAAAAATATTTCCTGGTCTTTTGCTTTTAATAAAAGACTCACCTCTGATGCTTTGTCTATTTTTGCTCCCGAATAGGCTCCAGCATATTGTGATAGTTTTGTTAGGTCATAAGAGGGGTCAAATTCCTCCTTCCAAACCACATTGCCCATGACTGTCTGTTCTAGGAAAAGGGAAGGTTGATCAATCCTTCTTCTCTTCCTCTATCGTTTTACCACAGCTTTGTGCCTTGGGCTATAGAAGACATCCAAGGGAGGAATTTCTTCTATCTGCAAAATGATTTGATCAGAGGGGTCCTTTGGGATTATTTCTACTTCCTTTGAACTCGGTAGGCCGCTGGTTCCACTTGGAACCTGTTTTGAAGTGGTTTCCTGTGTATCTGCTGCTTTCGAAGTTTCGATGTCCTTTGAACATTCAAGACTACTGATAATTGAATCAAATTGCTGCCATTCCTGGAGCAATTTGGGATGAATTTGAGTATCCACATTCATCTCTATGTTGCTCTATTTCTACTCTTTAGTCTAGGTTTCCTCTCGCACCTTCTCCTGTTCTTTGTTCTAAGTTTCCTCCTGCACTTTCTCCTATTCTTTTGTTGTAACCAGAGGTTCCTTTGAATGTTGTTGTTCAGGCTTGCTTGGTCTTGTTGCTGGGGTTGTTGCTAACAAATCTAGAGGCAGAGCTTGCAACCTCTGTTCTCTAAGTCTGTTGAATTAAGTTAACCCTTCATATTTGTATTGAATTATGGCCAACGATCTAACCTGATACATTGATTCAGCTGAAGAGAACAGGTCGGCAAACTTATCTTCTACATGATCAAACTTTGTTAATTTAACCTGTTCAAGTGCATTATAGGCGACTTTGTTGGGACCAAATCGCCTATTTGGGAGAGTCGCTAGAGTTAATGATTTCATTTTAGTAGCTTATTTTTTTGCATGTTTGAAATCATGCAAAGTGTAGACACCACATCTCAGAGGAAAGGAGGGCCAGACCTGTTTCTTATTTTTCTTGAGAGTTTGTGTAACTCCTTCGACAATAATCTCATAGGCTATCTCCCTTGCCAGCAGTTTATCAGGTATGTACAAAGGAAGAACATGAGGTTCGGCTTGGCTGCCAAAAATTCTTACATAAGTAAATTTCTCCTCTCCGAACCATCTTCCTATTGATGTTAAATCAATCCCTGCTTGGTAAGAAATTTTGGGAGCAGGTTTATTAAAAATAGAATAATGAATGGGTAACATGAAACCATTGCAGACTTGGTACAAATGGTGCTTATAGGAAGTCTTCCACAATTTCTGATGGTATATGTGAATAGGCGTGGGGTCTTGTGGAGTCCACCTCCAACCGAGTATAGGAAACTCAGAATTAAAACACAGGGTATCTAGAATATAAGCACTATAGTAGAATGGGGGAATAATCCTTTCTGAGACGGAAGTTTTAGCTCTAAAACTAAGAACTGTGGTCGCTAGCTTATCTAACAGTATGGTTGCCCAATCCATTATCTCACTATTACATGCCGCTTCCATCAAGGGAACCATTTCTATAGTGAAATTAGCGGAATCGTGCAACCCCCACAATCTACACATCATTATCCCAGAATAACAATACGGAGGACATAGAGAATCAACAGAGTAGTTACCAGAAGTTTCATGCTTGTTTTTCGCCGGATTTTGCCTCCATTCCCGAATGCGTTTGGATTCAGTTTTGTTCTCATTTTCGAATTTCTCTAGAAATGCCTTGTTGTATTTCTTCTCTAGCTCAGGCAAATGATACATTTGCCTCAAATCATCAGCGTTGAATGAACCGAAGATTCTCCCATCTATGGTGCAGAAAGTTCTGTCTGTGATTGGGATTTCCTCAATTGCCCACTTTACTACATCCGTATATGGGATAATTTGTTCCCGAGCCGCTATCTGATGAAGGAAAGAGTCAGCCAAGTCTTTCAAAGTACCATCAGATTTTCTACTGGAACCCGCTATAGCTTGTACTGCCATCACCTTTGCTTCTTCGGCTTCGATCAAATTATAGGTACTTTGCCAAGTGGTCTTGGCAAGTCCTGAACATGTAGTATCAGATATTACTCCTTTCTTTTTATTTGTTGGATCAGCGACGGCTTGTCCTGTGGCTGGTGCAGTGGAAGTGACTGTGGTTTTCTTGGACTTCTTCCCCATTCTGCTTGAATCTATTACTTCGGAAGAATTCTGCACAATAGTGGAAATAAGCGTAACACAGAGAATCGGTAGCGAAAACCAAATACGAGTGAGATATATTGATCAATGCATGATGAGGGATTAACTTTAAAGTGGCCGCGGATACAATCTATGAGAGGATTTTTGAAGCTTACTATTTCATTAAATGGCCATTAAAACCTGTCAATCCTTTAAATGCTCATCATATCTCTTATCGGCCGCATGATTTATTTAAGCGTGCCTTGGACGTTTTGGCTGTTGAGCGCAGGTGAATCACTATTTGAAAGATAAGGCCTTAAATACGAATTAATCGTAATACCTCTGCTTTAACGGCTTTTTGAAGTTTGCGATTTTGGCTTTATCACAATCGGGTGTCGGGAAAAACTTAAATCTTCATATTGACACCTTTTGAAATCCCCGATCGCCGATAGCGATATCGCATCTCATCGCATTGGGAGTATGGGCACTTTAAAAGGCATGCATGGTATATCACCGATCACCGATAGCGATATCGCATCGCATCGGGGCGAACGGGAGTTTATCGCATCGCATCAGATCGAAAGGCACTTTAATTATGGGAACTTATGATTGCCAATGTCCGATAAGCTATTGCATGTTATTACATCTGAGCAAACCAATGGGTTTTTAAGTTATGCCTCCTTTGTCATTGTGATATGCGATCTTGCGATCACTTTATCACAATGATAAAAGACTGATTATTTATATTATAAGACCAAAATTGGTTTGTCAAAAAGGTTTTTTGTAATGTTTTCATTTTGTTTTCGAACCTCTTTGAATAATACAAAGTTGATACCAATCAAAACTAAAAGGGACCCATTTCATATGATAGTTTTGTGAATAAAAATGATATGAAATGGGGGGTTGTTATAGAGCACAACAATTGGCGATTCGCTAGAAGAAATAGTCATCTCTGAAAAGTATGGAAATACTTAAACTTTTTCAAAATAGAGTTCTAATCAAAGGGGAAAATTCTAATGTAACTAGGTATATATGTATTCCGAGTAAAATGAAACTATCTTTGCTAATTTCCTCTCTTATTTAAAATTAGATACATTCTAAGTTTTAAATAGGCCTCTATTGGTTTATAATGATAAAACATAAAACCTTTCCAAATCAGCTTTTATAGTTAACTCGTCTGTCATAGGTAGAGCCTCTGCTGCCAGCAAACGTTCATAGTTTCGACAGGGATACCTTTTAACCATATTATTGTCCATTATTCCATCCATTTAAGAGTGTGATTAACAGAATGAATTCAAAACATGTTTTCATATTTTGTATTTCCTTTCCTTTTTCTGTTATTGCTAAGATAAAAAGCCATTGTCCTGGTTTGGTGGCCAGCTGTTTGACAATGCCATTCACTGGTAGTAATCTAACCGAACAAGCTGGCTCGTGATGAGACCCCTTGTCTTATAATTCTAAGCCATTACCCTGTTTTGGTATGCAGTATTGGTAATGTCGGTTAAACTATTTCCCGATGATCATGGTAAGCAGGCTTGTAATAAGACCTCTTATCTTTTATATCAAATATTTTAGAATTACACTCTGAGTAATCGTAAACTTTGGTGAATGGGATGGACAATTTTCTCCTTAAGAGTAAATGGATGACAGGGTAAGAGTTGAAGATGCTGAAATTGGATTAGTTTCTGTTTTGATATTGATAACCTTTTTGTGACCAATTTGAAAACAGAAAATGATTTACAATATTTCTAAACTTTGAGAAGAGTTCACAACAATCGAAGTGTGATTTCGGAATGCAATTATAACTAGTTTCCTAGAAATTGTTCCTCTCATCTAAGACTTCTATTATTTTAAAAGTAAATATCATCACTACTTCTGTTGAGAAACTTTTAAGTACAGCAAAGGCCAATGGAAGATACCTTACAACTTTATTTTCTAATGGTCCTACAAACTACAAAATTCTATTAAAAAGGAGAAGGGGTTACCTTCTCAATTGAAGAATTTTTTTAAGATAAGGCCATTAACAGGGAGAGAATCTCTCGAACCTGATAAATCTTGTAATATGAAGGTCGAATGGCCTATCTTTTCATAGATCTGAAACGACCCAAGCCACATCTTTTGGAACTTGGTGTGTTTTCCCTTGTCTTCATGGGCTTTGTCCCATTTCAGAACTAAATCACCGACTTGAAATTATTTTGAACCGGATGAAACTAAATCAAATGATGACTTGATTATTTGCTAATGTTCTGCATGAATAACCTTGGCTTTTTCTCTTTCCTCTTCTAATTTTAGAATTTGGTCATGTCTAAGTTGAATAGAAGAAGAAGGGCTTTCCTCAATAAACTGAACTAGGGCTAGGGAAGGAAGAACAAGATTTGTTGGTAGTACTGCTTCTTTTCCATATACAAGGTTGAACGGAGAAGATCCTATGGAAGCCTTCTGTGAGTCCATAGTGCGAATATTAAGGATTTGTGCCATTTTTTATGATTCTGTTCGATGGTTCACTTAATAATTTTAATCAGATTTTTATTTGTAGACTCTGCTAAACCATTACCCTGGGGATAGTAATTAGCAGAATATTTTAATTTAAATCCTCTTTTAATAGCGAAATCAAACATAGCATTGCCTGAAAAGTAAGATGCATTATAAAAAACAAGAGCATTTGGGACACCAAACCTGGTAATGATGAATTGATCTATGAATTCAATGATTTCCTCAGAATTTGTTGTCTTCAAAGGAATTGCTTCAACCCACTTAGTAAAATAATCAGTAGTAGTAAGGATATACTTATGCTGTTTGGAAGAATGAGGAGTAATTTCCCCAATGATATCTAATCCCCATTGCTCAAATGGTTGTTCAACGTTGACTGGTTGCAAAGGGAAAGCTAGTTTTCTTTGCCTTCCACTAGAAGTTTGACAATTTCGGCATTTCCTTACATATTCATGAGCATCTCTAAACAGAGTGGGCCAGTAATATCTAGCATGAATGATTTTATGGGCTGTTGTATCAGCTCCAAAATGTCCTCCTGCTGGTCCATCATGTAATTCCTGCAAGACCTTTTGTGCTTCAGGTTTTTCTAGGCATCTTAATAAGATTGAATCATAATTTTGCCTAAAAAGCACATCATCAATAATTGTGAAATTTTTTGCTTTCAATCTAATGGCCCTTTTGTTTTTGTAAGACAGGTTAGAAGGTGCATACCCATTTTTCAAATAAAAGATTAAGTCAACATATTGTGATTCCAAATCAGTAATACTTATCTGGTTGATTTCTTCGGTTTGATCTATATCACCTGATTCTGGAATGTAGGATGCTCCTGCCAATAACCTGCAAAAACCTTGGCCTCTAACAATCTTTGCTGGTTTAATTTCTAAATCATATTCTTCAAGTGCTGTAACCCAGTTTGCCCTTTTTTCACCTAGTTCTCTTTGGATTAATAGTTGCCTTACTGCAGGGAAAGGAACTATAACTTTTGTGTGGGCTTTTAAAAGGAAGGGTCTATAATGTTTGACAGCTTTATATACAGCAAAGGCTTGTTTTTCTACCTCGGAGTAATTCAATTCAGCACCCTGAAGATTTGAACTATAGAATGAAATGGGTGCTTCCAAATTGTGATCATTAAGCTATGTGAGTACTGCTGCATAAGAAAAATCGGATGCGATAGTGTACAATGTGAAATGATTAGAAAAACTAGGAGTATTTAAAGCGGGGGTGTTAATTATTGATTGTTTGATTAAATCAAACGCTTCCTTTTCTACTGATCCCCACTTAAAGACTGAATTTTTCTTATTCATAGTTTAAAGTGGCAAAATGATTTGAGAAAAGTCTGGAACAAATCTTTTGACAAAATTGATTTGGCCTAAAAATGACTGCATGGATTTTTTATTATGAGGGAAAGGGATTTCAGAGATTTCATTGATCCTATCAGGATGAATATAAATGCCATCTTTAGAAACAATAAAGCCTAAGAGCTTTCCTTGGTCAAGAGCGAAGAAGGATTTTTTAGGGTTAAGAGAAATACCATATCTTTTGCAGCGTTGAAATATTTTATTTAAATCCTGCAAATGATTGGACTTCTCCTTAGAAAATGCAGTAATATCGTATAGGTAGACGACTACTGTTCTGTTAATCAACCCTTTAAAAGATATATCCATCGCTCTTTGGAACGTCACTCCTACATTAATAAGTCTGAAAGGCATTTTCTGATACGCATATGTTCCCCATTTTGTTCTGAATGTGGTTTTGAGTTGGTCATCAGGATGGACCAAAACTTGGTTATATCCTGAGAAACCGTCTAGAAAGGACATTAACTCAGAGCCTGCTACTGATTGGAGTATCTACTCCATAGTAGGTAACGGGAAATTATCTTTTAAGCTCGCCTTGTTCAAATTTCTGAAATCTATACAAATCCTAATGTCACCATTTTTCTTTCTGACTCGCACCATATTGGAGACCCAGTTTGAGTGCCGAACGGGAAAAATAATCTTAGCTTTCAAGAGTTTATTAAGTTCAGATTTTATTTAACTCTCTAAGTTCGGATGTATTTTTCTCAACTTCTGCTGAATTGGTTTCTGTTCGGGAAGCATTGGAATGGTATGCTGGATGATGGATGTATCATATGTCTTTAAATCATCATATTTCCAAGCAAAAACCTATTTATTCTTCTGTAACAGTTTAATTAATTCTTCCTTTTCTTCCAAGGAAAGTCCTAATCCTAAATTAATGTTTTGAGGAGTTTTCTCAGTGCCAACGTTTATCAATTCAAACCTTAGGGTAGAACTTTGGAGTTTTGCACTAATCACAGGTTTAAACCTGTCTTTAATATCATAGAGATCCTCAAGCTTCACCACAGGCTTAGGGATTGAATTCTCCTCGGGTTTACCTCTCATTTGATGGTCATGCTCGTTTTCCTCGATCATTTGATCATCATAGGACTTTTCGGGTGTTAAAAACTGTAAAATGTCTTCATCATGGTTGAATACTCTCCAATTAGTTACATTGTCGGGAATTGATGGCCTAAAAAGCAATTCTACGGAAAATCTATCTGGGGTATAGTCTTTGGAAGGTAGGAGCTTGGAAGCAACATTGGCTAGCAGGTCGGCTGTCGAATTTTGAGACCTAGGAATAGAAGAAATATTGAATGCCGAAAAGTGGGAGGTGAGTTCCTGTACCGGTGATTGATAATGTTTGAGATGGGTGGAAAGACAATGAATTGTATTCCTTACCTGTTTGATAATAATTTCAGAATCTCCAAACACTTTCAAATATTGGACCTTGAGGCCAATAGCTTTATATAGTCCTTGGACTAAGGCTTCATATTCTGCTGTGTTATTCGTGCATTCAAATTCTAACCTACAAGACAACATTGTTTTTTCTCCTTGCGGGCTAATCAAAATAGATCCTGCTCCTGAGCCCTCACTAGATTTGGACCCATCGAAATATAACGACCAAAATAAAGAAGTATTAAGAATTTTATTTACAGTTTTCTCAGTATCATTGAAACATCTTGACCTATCTATTTGTCAATAATTTTCGATCTGAGATGTAAAATGGTTTACTGAGAAAGGGGATGGTTGGGCAGCGAAGTTGCCAAAGAATGACTCTGATGAATAATTCCCCAAAATGTTGTTATTAAATGCTATTGGTTGGTTTTCTTGTTCAAATTCAGTAACTGTATGGGTCATATGCTTTTCCCGATCGATTCTTATTTCATTTGGCTTACCCTTATAGGGTAGCCACATATGTGACCAATCAGTAGAAATATACCCATGTAGTTTTTCAGACCAATCCCTACTCAAGATCAAACCATAAAATTTAGGTATATCGGCGATCAAGATATCAATCCTTTGTACTATTCTGGGATCAGCAGATAACCTGATAGTTACGGAGTTGATCTCTCCCAAAACCTGTACTCTAGTCCTGTCCAACTATACAATATGAATAGCGGACTTCTGGGGTTCAATGTTCAGTTTGGAACAAACTGAAGCTGGCATTATGTTAGAGGATGCCCCTGAGTCAATCAAACAGTTATGCAGGTTTCTATTGTAGATCTCATAGGTTAGAAGGAAAGGTGGAGTATGAGAATTTGATCTATCTCCTATCAGAACTACATCAGTAGCTTCGACCATACCAGAAGGTGGTTGACCTGTATCGTTTGCAGCTTTAGCACTGGGAAGGGGTGAAGTAGGAACAACATTTAATTCTTTGAGAAGCAATTTTTGTTGATGTTTCAATTTACTAAGTTCAAACATGTTAATGTTTTCCTTGGTCTTTTTCATGTCATCAACAATATTGTAATCCATTGAGTCAGACACTACCAGTGTCTTAGATGTTGATGGGATTGTTGAGGTTAAAGGTTGGTTTTGTGGAATTGTTACAGGTGGCTTCTTCGAGGGTATCTTTTCCTTTGTTATAGCAGCACCTGCACTTCTTTTCTTCGAAGTTGTCTGAACGGGTTTAGAGGTACGTCTACTCCTGGTAGTGACAGGAAATGCTTCTTCTTCATTTTCTGTATCGGAGTTAGGCAATATAAAATCCCACATTCCATGACATTCAACAACTTCCTCTTATTCATCAGTTGGTGTAGCTATTTCTTCTTCTCCTTCTTCAAGATCTGAATCTGCATTTGATATAACATTTGGTGGTTTTGATTCAGTTTTCTTGTAATTTCTAAAGGGTCTTTTGGTTGAGGTTTCGGCTACTTGTTTTTTGATTTCAACCATTTCATTAGACATAGTCTTGAGGACCTTTTGTATACCCTCCATGTCATATGGATCTTTAGGGGTTTTCTTCTTTGAATCATCTTTAAAAGAAACTTTTTTGGCTTTTCTATCTTCCAGAGCAGCTTTCTTCTCTAGAGCATTAATAGGTTTCTCCACAGCAGGTGCTTCTTTCATGTTTTCAGCTAAAGTAGGTTTTCCAGCCCTGTCTACAAAAATAGCTATATTGGCAGGTAGGGCAGTTATATACCATTCGCTTCAGATTTTCTCACTTGGTTTGGAGGCCGTTGGGATTTTATTCAAGAGTTTATTGAATCGCACGTTAAATTCCTTAATTGGTTCCCTATGCTCTATCCTAAGATTGGAGAGATCGTTTATTAGTGTAGCCAAAGACCTATCATCTCCATACTTAGTAAGAAACTATTCTTGGCAAGTCGTCCAACTGGTAATGGAACCAGAAGCTAAAGAAAAATACCAGGATCCTGCTGATCCTTGAAAAGTATAAGGGAAAAGCCTAACGACAACATCTTTCTCTGCTACTCCCTTCAAGTTAACTGCCAACATGAAGTTATTAATATGTTCCTAAGCTTGCGTTCCATCATCTGGGTTAAACTTGGGTAGCCATTTTTCAGGCGCATCAGGTAATGCATGCAATGGAGCTGGCATATTGACTGCACCAGGCCTGGTCCATGGATCTGCCATTGTAACCGCAGTAGTGGATGATATTGCTGTTGAACTTACAGAAGTCTGGGAAGGAGTTAATATTAAGGATTGCGTAGTTTGGGATGTTGTGGTTACTAATCCCTGATGAACAACAATGTGTGATGAGGGAGTGGATGTTTGACTTCGCACGGGGGAAGGTGAGATGGAGGATGTGAATGAAAGCTCTTCACTGTCAAACTCTTCAGTGTTTTTCTTTGCCTTTTTCCTTTTGGGTAAAGGGAACTCAGTGGGTTTCATACCGAGCTTTCCGCTCTGAAGTCTGGTGAGAGGGTGAGGTAAATTAAACTACGAAGTCGCACTGCTTTGAGATACCTCAGATTTCTATGGTGAAATCGAGAAGCTCTGAAGTTTGTGGATAAGAGGCTGGACTTCAGGGGATTCAAGACTTAGTTGTTCTGGAGTATGATGGGTTTGAGCAGTGGTAGTTGATTCCTCCTCTTCTTGTTTGGATATTGGAGAACCGTGTGCAATTGGGAAGTATGAGGTGATGCGGAGGGAGAATTACTCTTAGAATGGCCTACAAATTTGGGTTTGCCTGCCATTCACAGTTGAGGCACTCCTTCTAGCGCCAAAAATGTTGATGCCCCAAAAATCGTTGTATCAACATTGGGGGATAACCACCTGGTCCGAACCTTAATACAACTCCTTTTCCGTTTGGAATGGTGGCTCCGACTGGGGATAATGGGACCAGTTTCCCAGCAATGAATAAACGGAATGAATGAATGATTGATTGACTAATCTAATGATAGGCAAATAACTTAATTTATCAGTGAAATAAAAAGAATTACTACTAATCCCGGGAACTATTGTACTTTGAAGTGTAGCGCTTGATGATCTATGTTTATTAGCAGGCATGTAGATGACTCCATCTAATAAAAATGGACATTTACTCATCCAAGGATTACTTTTCTTAAATAGTTAAACAAGGTGATTAATGAAATATTGCTACACTCATCATTTATATCATTAATACATATATGATCAAAAGAAAAGCATTAGCATAAACATCCAATAGTGGAGGGAATAAAGAAATGTTGTTAAAACACATATATATATTCGATAATAGCAAAGGAGATCAAATAACAATTCATATAAAAAGAATGGATTTAGACATAGATAATAGTACCATATGAGCTGCGAGTCACTCTCCAATATCAATCGCTATTTGAAATTCTTCGTCTAACGCAAAAATACTTTCAAACAAAGACAGTAGTGCACATTTTCATAAAAGCTTATTTGCCAAAATTAGAATGATTGGTCCAGTTTTATAAAAGAATATGCCTGAAGCACAGTAGTGCAACTTCAGGTTTTAAGTCAAGTACAAAACTTTACGACCCTTTCTAGAAACATGAAAGGATCTATAAATACTGAATTAAACTAACTATCTATGAAACTGAAATCCTACTTAATTGGTATCAAATGATTTTGAATATATTCTTCTCAGCAACCTGGTAGTCGGCGGAATGAATCATCAAGTAGGCTGTTTGCCCTTAAATTTGGGTTGACTTATCACAAGCATTGGCTCCACTTCGGGCGGTTTGTTGAGGCGAGAGTTAAGCTGGGCGGCATAGGTGGCATCCTGCATATCAGGGATAATATACCCGATTGCATCTGTAAGGCATTTGAGGGCGGCTCTTTGACTGTGTGGTTTTACCAAGAAGAACCAATAGGTGTCCCATGTTAAACTGTTAATTCCAGCAATTAATCTCCCCTTTTCCTCGAGATCTGGATAACATGACTGCTCCAATGTTTTCACTGTTGTCAATTTACCTGGCGTGCATTGGGAAATCATGTTTGCTAAGTAGAGAGTATTATTAACCAATTCAACCAAATTACTTGTGGTTGATTTGCACCTTGAAATTGCCCTCTCTTCTTTCATTAACTGGGACTGCCATTCTGTAAACAATATTTCTTTATGTGACTCTAAAATTCTTCGTAAATTTTTCGCTTGTCCCTGATCGGTATCTTCCCAGTCAAGAAATTCAGGTAATGTTTCTTCAGCTTGATCTAATTATGTTCTAGCCTTTTCTATTCGTTTGCTTATTGATGCCGTCAATTCGCATAGTGGTTCCGCCTGGGCGATTTGCTGACATAGAAGCTTGATTTGTGCTATTAATGCCTTATTTATCTGTAACGCTTCTAATTTGAATTCGGTTATTTGTGGAACGCCCTTTGTCTTCTCAAGCTGTGCTAATAGTTGAGCAATTTTCTCATCTTTTGACTTCAACATTTGTTCATTCGCTGCCCTCAGTTGTGCCAAGGCTTCAGACAACTCTTTCTGCTTTTGGATTGCGCTGTGATCAATCCTCTGTTTCTCTTCCAGCAATTGTTGAGTTAATTGATTATTTATCTGTTGTTGTGTTAACAATTGTTGTTCTGCCTGCTCCGCTTTCTGCTGTGCTTCTGTTAGCTGTGTTTGCAATAAAAAGATTTCCTGGTCTTTTGTTTTTAATAAAAGACTCACCTCTGATGCTTTGTCTATTGTTGCTGCCGAATAGGCTCGAGCATATTGTGATAGTTTTGTTAGGTCATCAGAGGGGTCAAATTCCTCCTTCCAAACCACATTGCCCATGACCGTCTGTTCTCGGAAAAGGGAAGGTTGATCAGTCCTTCTTCTCTTCCTCTGTCGTTTTACCATAGCTTTGTGCCTTGCGCTATAGAAGACATCCAAGGGAGGAATTTCTTCTATCTGCAAAATGATTTGATCAAATGGGTCCTTGGGGATTATTTCTACTTCCTTTGAACTGGGTAGGCCGCTGCTTCCACTTGGAACCTATTGTGAAGTGGTTTCCTGCGTATCTACTGCTTTCGAAGTTTCGGTGTCCTTTGAATATTCAAGACTACTGATAATTGAATCAAATTGCTGCCATTCCTGGAGCAATTTGGGATCAATTTGACTATCTACATTCATTTTTATGTTGCTATGTTTCTGCTCTTTTGTCTAGGTTTCCTCTCATACCTTCTCCTGTTCTTTGTTCTGGGTTTCCTCCTGCACTTTCTCCTGTTCTTTTGTTGTAACCAGAGGTTTCTTTGAATGTTGTTGTTCAGGCTCGCTTGGTCTTGTTGCTGGGGTTGTTGCTAACGGATCTAGAGGCAGAGTTTGCAACCTCTGTTCTCTAAGTCTGTTGAATTCAGTTAACCCTTCATCTTTGTATTGCATCATGGCCAACAATCTAATGTGATACATTGATTCAGCTGAAGAGAACAGGTCGTTAAACTTATCTTCTACATGATCAAACTTTGTTAATTTTTCCTGTTCAAGTGCATTATAGGCGACTTTGTTGGGATCAAATCGCCTATTTGGGAGAGTCACTAGAGTTAATGATTTCATTTGCGTAGCTTCTTTTTCTGCATGTTTGAAATCATGCAAAGTGTAGACACCACATCTCAGAGGAAAGGAGGGCCATACCTGCTTCTTATTTTTCTTGAGACTTTGTGTAACTCCTTCGGCAATAATCTGATAGGCTATCTCCCTTGCCAACAGTTTATCAGGTATGTACAAAGGAAGAACATGAGGTTCGGCTTGGCTGCCAAAAATTCTTACATAAGTAAATTTCTCCTCTCTGAACCATCTTCCTATTGATTTTAAATCAATCCCTGCTTGGTAAGAAATTTTGGGAGCTGGTTTATTAAAAATAGAATAATGAATGGGTAACATGAAACCGTTATAGACTTGGTACAAATGGTGCTTATAGGAAGTCTTCAACAATTTCTGATGGTATATGTGAATAGGCGTGGGGTCTGTCGGAGTCCACCTCCAGCCGAGTACAGGAAACTCAGAATTAAAACACAGGGTATCTAGAATATAAGCACTGTAGTAGAATGGGGGAATAATCCTTTCTAGACGGAAGTTTTAGTTCTAAAACTAAGAACTGTGGTCACTAGCTTATCTGACAGTATGGTTGCCCAATCCATTATCTCACTATTACATGCCGCTTCCATCAAGGGAACCATTTCTATAGTGAAATTAGCGGAATCGTGCAACCCCCACAATCTACACATAATCATCCCAACATAACAATACGGAGAACATAGAGAATCAACAGAGTACTTACCGAAAGTTTCATGCTTGTGTTTCGCTGGATTTTTCCTCCATTCCCAAATGGGTTTGGCTTCAGTTTCGTTCTCATTTCGTAATTTCTCCAGAAATGCCTTGTTGTATTTCTTCCCTAGCTCAGTCAAATGATACATTTGCCTCAAATCATCAGCCTTGAATGAACCGAAGTTTCTCCCATCTATGGTGCAGAAAGTTCTGTCTGTGATTGGGATTTCCTCAATTGCCCACTTTACTACATCCGTATATGGGAGAATTTGTTCCCGAGCCGCTATCCGATGAAGGAAAGAGTCGGCCAACTCTTTCAAAGTACCATCAGATTTTCTACTGGAACCCGCTGTAGCTTGTACTGCCGTCACCTTTGGTTCTTCAACTTCGATCAAATTATAGGTACTTTTCCAAGTGGTCTTGGTAAGTACTGAACATGTAGTATCAGATATTAATCCTTTCTTTTTATTTGCTGGATCAGCGACGGCTTGTCCTGTGGCTGGTGCAGGGGAAGCGACTGTGGTTTTCTTAGACTTCTTCCCCATTCTGCTTGAATCTATTACTTCGGAAAAATTCTGCACAGTAGTGGAAATAAGCGTAACACAGAGAATTGGTAGCAAAAACCAAATACGAGTGAGATATATTGATCAATGCATGATGAGGGATTAACTTTAAAGTGGTCGCGGATACAATCTATGAGAGGATTTTTTAAGCTTACTATTTCATTAAATGGCCATTAAAACCTGTCAATCCTTTAAATGCTCATCATATCTCTTATCGGCCGCATGATTTGTTTAAGCGTGCCTTGGACGTTTTGGCGGTTGAATGCAGATGAAACATTGTTTGAAAGATAAGGCCTTAAATACGAATTAATTGTAATATCTCTACTTTAACGGCTTTTTGAAGTTTGCGCTTTTGGCTTTATCGCAATCGGGTGTCGGGGAAAACTTAAATCTTCATATTGACACCTTTTGAAATCCCCGATCACCGATAGTGATATCGCATTGCATCGCATTGGGAGTATGGCCACTTTAAAAAGCATGCATGGTATATCACTGATCGTCGATAGCGATATCGCATCGCATCGGATCGAAAGGCACTTTAATTAGGGGAACTTATGATTGCCGATGTCCGATAAGCTATTGCATGTTATCGCGTCGGAGCAAACCAATGGGTTTTTATGTTATGCCTCCTTTGTCATTGCGATATGCGATCTTGCGATCGCTTTATCGCAATGATAAAAGATTGATTATTTATATTATAAGACCAAAATTGGTTTGTCAAAAAGGTTTTTTGTAATGTTTTCATATTGTTTTCGAACCTCTTTGAATAATACAAAGTTGATACCAATCAAAACTAAAAGGGACCCATTTCATATGATAGTTTTGCGAATAAAAATGATATGAAATGGGGGGTTGTTGTAGAGCACAACAGGCCATACAAGGATTTCACAAGTTTGCATACTTTATTTTCATGTCCTTTCACAACAAATTCTTTAGGCTGGGACATAAAAACATTCTCTTTTAGATCTCCATTCAAGAAGGAAGTTTTTACATCCATTTGATGGACTTTCCAACCGTTCTGAGCTGCTAGTGCAAAGAGTGTCCGGATGGTGGCCCATTTTGCTATCGGGGCAAAAGTTTCCTCATAATCGACCCCTTCCTTCTGTACAAAATCTTTTGCCACAAGCCTAGCTTTGTGCTTGTCAAGTGAGCCGTCGGCTCTATACTTGTTCTTGTAGACCCACTTGCATCCAATTGGTTTTGTTCCAAATGGAGGATCAACCAGCTTCCAAGTGCCGTTCTTTATGAGGGAATCATACTCCTTTTCCATTGCTTCTTTCCATTTATCATGAGAAGCAGCTTCTTTGAAGGAAGTTGGTTCAAAATCTGTAGACAAGTTCAATTCACAATCATAAGAAACATCCATATCAACAGGTGAATTAGAGTCATCTACATCACCTCCATTTTGTCGGTTTGAATTTCTGGTTCTTGTTTTTCCAATTTCATCAGGATGAACACTTTCAAGTGTCTTTGTTAGCAACTTTGGGGGACCTTTCTGAGATGGTCCACGCCGCTCTGTTGATTGAGTTGGGACTGAATCAAGATTGAGTCTCCCAATTCTGTCAATTACATCACTTAAAGCATCATCCATTGTTGGAGTTTCAGTCGGGGGAGAGTGTTCTTCAGAAGAAGATTCCACATGTTGATCTAGTATAGGAATCCCCCCTTCAATATGTGGAATTTGATTATCAAATTCTTGAAATGATTTCGCTTTTGTGAATCTATCCAAGCAATCAAGTTGCCGCTCAACAACATTGTCAGATTTGGATGATTCAAGAAAAAATACATCTCTAGATACAACAAACTTTTTATTTGCTTCATCATAGAGGCAGTATTCTTTGGAGGTGTTTGAATACCCTAGGAAGATACACTTATGAATTCTAGCACGAAGTTTGTTTCTATTTACCTTTGGTATCAAAGCATAACAGGTGGAACTAAAGATCCTGAGATGTTTTACCTAAGGAACATGTCCATACCACAATTCATAAGGAGTCTTGTTTCTTATAGCATTAGATGGACATCTATTCTTTATATATGCAGCACATAGAAGAGCATTAGCCCAAAACATCATCTTTACATTTTTGAAGAAAAGCATGGATCGTACCATATTCAAGATTGTTCTATTCATTCTTTCAGCTACACCATTCTGTTGGGGATTATAAGGCACAATAGTTTTATGTTTGATCCCATGTTGGGGAAGATAGTTTTCAAATTCATTTGATGTATATTCTTTTCCATTATCAGTGTGAATAGACCCAATATGAGATTGTGCATCATTTTCAATCCATTTATGAAAATTCTTGAATGTTTGAAATGCATCAGATTTGTTCTTCAATAAATAAACCCAACACATTCTGGTGTAATCATCGATAAATGTCATGATATATTCATTTCCATTTGTAGAAGGAACAGGCATTTGACCACATAAATCTGAATGAATGAGTTCAAGCTTCCTATGTGCTCTTGAATGTGAATCATGAAAAGATTTTTTACTATGCTTTCCTAGAATGCAAGCAGCACATTGCTTATGTTTCCTAGGAATTGTAGGCAAACTAGCAACACCATTTTTCTTCAATAAGCGGAGACTGTCATAGTTTAAATGTCCAAATCTAGCATGCCATAATAAACTTGATGGAAGCGTACCTTCTTCATGATGAGAAATATATGAGAAATGTTGTGCATGAGCAGAGGTTCCTTGCAGTTTGAGAAGCCTTTCTTCTTCTATTCCCCTCATGACAAGTGAGTGGTCCGAAGCTTTTCTTACCTCAAGCTTGCCATCAAACATATGAATGGAGTGACCTTGTTGGTGGATGTGGACCAAGGACAGCAAGTTTCTCTTGAGCTGTGGGAGATATAGAACATGATCCAGAAGAAAGTCTAGAAGACCAGGCAGTTTAAGCCTTATTGTGCCAAGCCCTGATGGCTTGGTTTTTGATTGATCTGCAAAGTATACTGCTCCATCAACATTGTTAGTGAGATCTTCAAAAAAATCTTTTCTATGAGTCATGTGACAGGTTGCTCCTGAATCAAGCAACCAATCATTTTTCGAAGAAGCAAGTGAAGCATTAAACAAATCTACATTTACTCCAACGTTACATTGTGCCTCAATATAGTGAGCGGATTCATGTGCTTTACCTTTGTCTGTATCATCAGTTTTACCTTTCTGTTGGTTTCTTTTCTGCTCAATTTTGTCCCATGGTAGCTTGCATGTAGAGGCATCACGTGATCCATTTCTTTTGCAGCGAATGCAGTGTAGGTCTGCCTTTTCTCCTTGAGAATGTCTGCCCTCCCTGCCTTTGAAATATCTTCATCTTCCTCTTCGTCCACCTCTTCCTCTTGTAGAATCTTGAGCAGGATGCTTTTCTTTATGAGCAAGGCACACAGTCTCTTCAGAAGATTCAGGGGTTGTCTTCTTTCCAAAGGCTTTCTCTCTTTCAACAAACTTTTTCACAAGAGAGTCAAAGGTTATATCTTTAAGATTTCCATTTTCTTGTAAAGACTCAAGATAATTGGAGTAAGTAGGATAGAGTGCCTTGAGAAAAGAAATAAGAGGGATATCCAGCTCAACCTTAGTGGATTTGATATCATGCATTATAGCCTTTACTTCAGATGCCAGAGGAAGAGGATCATTATTTTTCAGTTCAAGAGTGAAGAATTTAATCATGAGCTGAACAAATTCAAGTGCAGAATGTGAGTCATAAAGTTCTTTCGGGTTTTGTAAAGCTTCAAAGGCAGTTGAATATGATGAAATATGGCGACTCACCTCTTCATTTACAGATTCTATGATTAGTGCATAGGATTTGATGTTCTTGTTTTCCCAAATGACGAGCTCTTTGTCTGAGGTAAACTGTATTGGGTCATTGTCTCCTTCTCCGAAACACACTCCTTTCCACAACTCATTGAAGATGAGGGTGTGTTTTATCATCCGGGACCATTCCGGATAGTTCTCCTTGCCAGTGAGAACTATTCCTACCATAGAGATGATTGAATGCATTCTGTAAAAAAAATACTTATGTGGGTAGAAAAAAAATACTTCTGTTGATATACACTGAAATTGTACTCAAAAATTTATGTGGGAAATGATTTTGGTTGTTTAATTCATATCACAGTCAATAATCAATCATTCACCGCGAGCTCTAGAAAGTTGGAGTAGCAACGACATCAACCGCGAGCTCTACAAAGTTGGAGCAGCAACGGCATTACAATTTCAAGCTCTGATGGCTGACATCTCATGTAATCTGAGAATGTTTTAAACAAAACGTTAAACATCTATATTCTAGAGTTGTTGCTTTGGCTACGCAGCAAGACTTCCTTCCAAAGTGCTTAACAGCCTTAGAACATATGACAGCTTTTAAAAAAATATGGAACAACCTTAAAACATATGGGACAGCATTAAAAATACATATGGTTGCCTTTTAAGACATATCTAACATAGAGGTATCAACACCATTCAAAGGTACCATTCAAGGGAAGCGGCTTCTCCCACTTCAAACATTCATCAGTCTCTGGATTCTCCATGCATTCTGATGACAATCTCCACGTAGAGGTATCAAAAGACAATAATATAACCACGAGTATCAGCTGTCTCAAAGCAGCACATCAAAACCATGCATCAGCAGTAGCATACTATGTAACTCATCAACAACACATCAAAACAATGCCCAATCTTTTCACATTTCCACACACGGCGCCATATTCAAACCAGGGATCTCTCAAAAGAATCCCATTACACTTACAAATACCAATTTAATTTAAATCCCTCTTATAAAAAATGTTTCTGACAACAGCATCCCCTAACGCCCCTGGAATTTCTCATAAATTTCTACAACTAAAGGTTGGCTAGTTCCAAGGAGTCTGTGAACGCTAGTTACTAAGTAGACCAAAACACGCAGGTAGACTGGAAACGGAAATAGTAATCAACATATGAAGTATTTGTGGGAGCAGATTTAAAAACGCAGTGTAGTATTCAGAATGGATACCGTGAAGGACCTACATAATTTGATATGCATTATGAAAGAGGACATCATAGAGGGCAGGTTTATAGCATGAATTTGAATGACAGTAACTAGGTTGAGGAAACGATAGCGAGATTTCAATGCGCACCATTGGGAGTTGCAAGGCGAATCAACGATGTTCACTATTTGATGCAATGATCAAAGAGGTAATGTGCAATACGAAAGGTGGGACAATCTTGAGGTATGGAGACCGGAGCTTGTTTCCCAGAAACGTCCAGCGTTCAAAAACCTATGAAACGTTCATCGTATGATATCAATACAATATCAGATCAGCGTCCAATGGAAAGGTGTGACTGAAACAAGTCAGAACCAGTGTTCAATTATAATGTCAAAACATTCACAAAAACAATTTAACGTACAGCGCTAGTGATGGAGCAGGCTAGCAGCGTAAATCAGGACAGGACAGGACAATGCTTAGTTCAGGACAGTGTTCAGGTGAACTTTTTATGACAGCACTTAGACACAGTAGCAACAGTGAATGGAGTTACAGCTATTTTGAGAACTTGACTCTAATACCATGTCAGGCCAGGAGTAACTACAGTTTGGCAAAAAACTGATTCGATTTATTTCATTAGGTAGCTATTTGTTATATACAAGGAATGTGACTGCTCAATTCATCTTCTGATGATTGTTCACATTCCAGATTCACCCTATCGCAGAGGATTAGGTGTCAACAGAAACTCTGAATTTTAGCTAAGTGTGGGATTACCGGAACTTATGTGAATAGTGATAAAACCTCACTACGATCACACACTTGAAAACTTATCGATACAACATAGACCATCCAGAACATATAACACATACTTCACTTAATGCAACAACCTTTGTGGCAGCTTACGGCAAGTGTGGCTTCAATTATAGACTTTGGGAGGATAAAGGGGACATTTGTGTAATACCAAAAAAGTTACAGAGAAACCTGATCTCAGAGATGTTAAGCGTCAATCATCATCACAAAATGCAACTATTGGTATTGGACTGCCCCAACAGAGGGGAAACCAGTCCAAGAAGCTTTGAAGACTTCCCTTGTTATGGGGGAAACCAGCCATTGAGCCTGAATAACTATTTTCAAAGTAGACCTTGGTTTTCCAAAATGAACAAAGAGGAATGCAATCCTGAACCAAAAAGATAGGGACATAACCAAGTAACAGTATGCCATTTCCACCTAGTAGAGAGTCAACTAGAGAATTCAAGACACTTGGCATGAAGAGAGAACACATCCAGACCACAAAACCATGAATCATAGAAACATATACGCTTAGAAGCCGGACACCTTTGCGAGGGACCAAAAACCACAAAAGGTGAGATGAATCCACCTGGGAGCCGAAGACCTTTGCATGAGGCCACGTGTTAGGTTGGTGGTTCCACCAGAGCTGACTCTTCCTCAATCCGGAAGGAAAATTGATACTAATCCTCATCTTCTTCAGATGCGCCGCAACCTTGAACAGTTGGAGAATCTACAGTGCCTTCAACATCCATCTGTCACTTACCAGCATCCCCAACTTTACCTTTGTCATGTAGAGCCTTACTGCTTTCACCTTGCTGCTTGTTGCTGATCCCATGACTACTTGTCACTTCCCTATTCTGCTTGTTCCCACGACTGGAGAGAATAGCTTGTGTTGCAGACTCTTCCTTGAAAGAAATTATGATGGTAGCAATGATTGTAGGCCTATTTAGTGAACTTCAGAAACAAAATTGTGTGTTGTGAGGGCTAGAAAGAGGAGGGAGTGGGAGATCCATAGTGTGGATAGCATTGTCCCTCCAACCTCTCCCACTTCTGGTATTTGGGTAGCTATGAGTGGGGTTAATGAGCGAGTTGGGAAACTCAGTAGTTGAGTCTGGGGAGTCAGAGGTGGAACTGGTAGACGCTCGCGAGTGGTTAAAACCTCCATACGAACCTCCACGCTTACTAAGCATGTGGTGTCTGAGGCGAGCCATGGTGTAATTGAGAGCGAAACAATTGGAATGAAGGCGACAATGAGTGGGAGCTAGGGTGGGTGAAACACAATCAAGAAGACAATGACAGGAATGTGAAAAATGAAAACCATTACCAAAATCCTGATAAGGGAGAATTAGGCAGCGACTGCCTGTAGCAGTTCTGAAACACGATTCATCGGCTTGCGGAGGACAAACGCCATGGAGAAGGGGAGGAGTAACAAAACGGTTTGCAGGGGCCATGGTGTTGAAGGAAGTGAGCTCATCACAGCTTTCAGAGTCAATAAATGTCACCTACAAGGTGTTTTTAATCCATCTGCGGTGAGCCCTCAGGACGAAGCACTTAGCTAGATGGCTTCCCAACCCGCCAGCGATCCATCTTGTCATTTAAATGTCGTTGTTGACACCCGCATCTGGGTGCGTTTCCTCTGCATTTTCCCTTTCCTTTTGCACTAGATCATTGAAATCCTACAATTGATGAGTATTGGCTATAGTGCTAAGAGCTCCTACATGAAGAGTCTTACCACTTTCAACGCCAACGTTTGCTAGGAGGTCTGCTACTTTGTTACCATTCCGACGAGTGTGCCTGATGGTAACTACTCTATGAATGAGAAGCCACTGCTCATTCTGTTCCAGCCTTTACACCAATATCGAACTGCTACCCACTTTATGTGTTGGAGTTTCCTGTACGATCTGGTTGATCATGTTAATTAAGATCTAGGAGTCCCTTTCAATTATGAGTTGGAAGAATATATTGTTCTGAGCCAGGAGAAGTTTTTGCCAAATTCCTTCTAATTCGGCTGAGTTGTTTGTATCCCAACCTATTGGCCCCATGAATGTTTGGAGAACATTGCCCCTGTGATTTCTAAATATTCCCCCAAATCCTTCTTAACCTAGATTTCCCTTTGATGCTCCATCAAAGTTGAGCAGTACCATCTGTGGTGGGGGTGGAGTCCATTTTTCAGGTGTATCTCCAGAGGGAGCAATTTTCCTTAGCGGTGCCTGCTCATGGTTCCACTGAAGGTTCCAGTTCAGCCATATATTTTTTTCCTATGGTGTGGATGGGAAATCATCATCAAGCCATCTTTGGAGCATCAAGGTTTCTGATATGTTTTGACATATATTGATCCATAGAAGTTCTATGGGAGAGGAATGGTCTTTGAAGATGCATCTATTTCTCTCTTTCCAGATTGTCCACATGAGGAAACCTGGTATTAGCTTCCATAAGGTATTTAAGATTTTTCTTTTATAAGGGTGAGGTGCCCAAGAATGAAGAGTGCTAGTTGAATTCTCCTTATTTCATACATCTCTTTGACATCTGAAGCTAACCTTCTCCCAAAGTTGGGTTTCTAACAGACATGAGTTTAGTAGATGTTCCTTAGTTTCTTTTGCCTGTTTACAATTTGGGCAGATGGAAGGTCTATGAAAACTTTGTTTCCTTAGATTATCCCAAGTAAGGATTCTATTTTGGCACAGCAACCAGAGAAAGGTGGAGATTTTTGGCCAAATTGGTGATTCCCAAACTTTGTGCTAGAGGCTATCCTTGACAGTATGGTCCCTTAGTATTATATGATATGCTTCCCAGGAAGCGAAGGTACCTCTCGTTTCATAACCCCATCTGATGATGTCTTTCTTATTTGATTGGTTAAATTTCCTGTTTGAGAGTTTTGTATCCAGGCTATCTTTGATTGATTGCATGGCTTGCCCAAGAATGAGGTTCGAGCATAACCATTGCCTATAACCTTGGTTGTCAACTTCCTCCCAAAGTTGATTTACTTTGATCGTCGATTACTCTACCGAATCCTGAAGCTGGTGGGGCATGAGTAGGTCCTTCAATTTTGGTCTTTGCTGCTAGGAGTCCTCCCAAAAGCTCGCATTATCTCCGTTCCTGATTTCCCAAAAACTCTATTGTTCGATTAGATCTTTATATTGTTTGGCAGCATTCCAAATTAGAGAGCCTGTGATAACTTCTTTGAGCCGAATTAAATTATCCACTGGTCTATTATGAGCATACTTAGCTGTCCAGAGGATTGCCCAAGGAGTATATGGGTTCGAGAGCCATCTCCACTAGATGTGTGCTACCATGACCTCGTTGTTGTGCTGAGGATCCCATAATCCAGTGCCTTCAGAGGATTTTAGGTGACAAATTATTTCCCACTTTACCAGAGCCCATTTTCTTTTTTGTTTCGTATTCCGCCATAAAAAATCTCGTTGAATATTTTTTATTGCTTTAAGAACCCATTTGGGTGCTGCCAGGACCGCGAAGAGGTAGAGCAGCAAAGATTGTAGCATTGCCTTGATTAGAACTAGGCAACTGGCCATATTGAGAGCTTTGAAGGTCCATGAAGAGATATATGCTTCCAGTTTTCCTAGGATAATTTTCTAGGATGAGTGCTTTAAGGCAGAGGCTGTCATTGGAGCTCCCAGGTATTTGGAGGGCAGAGATGCAATCGAGAAGCCCAAAATTCTGGCTATGGAGGCTTGAGTGATGGGAGGTGTGTGAAAGAAGAAGACTTGAGATTTTGATTTGTTAATGCAGGCACCAGAGGCATCTGAAAATTCAGATAAAATTGATTTCAGCTTACGGGCTTCCTGGACTGAAGGATGACCAAATAACATATTGTCATCCACAAATTGCTGGTGGGTGAAAGCGGGGGTATTTTGGAAAGAAAGGCCATGTAATTGCTAGTTTTGAAGGGCATCTTTGATGTAACTTCCAAGACCTTCCTCCATAATAAAAAATAGAAAGGGTGAGAGAGGGTCCCCTTGTCAGATACCTCTGGATGGGTGGAAGGGGTGGAGGGGTCCCGTTAACAAGAATTGAGAAAAAGGTAGAAGTGATGAGACTCATAATCCATCTTAGCCAAGGAGGGGTAAAGCCAAAGGCTAGTAGTATTTTTTGAATATATTTCCAGCTTAAAGTATCAAAAGCTTTTGAGAGGTTGATTTTAGGAGCATACCTGCCTTTTTGGTTTGCTTTAGGGAGTGAATGATTTCATGAGTGAGAATTATGCCATCGGTGATCTACCTTCCTTCCACGTAACTTGATTGCTCTGGTGATATAAGAAGAGGAAGCAGGGGCTTGAGGCGTGTGGTGATCACTTTGGAGACAATTTTATACAATACCTTGCATAGTGCAATAGGTTGGAATTTGTCCAGAGTCTGGCTGTTCTCCTCCTTAGGGATGAGGGCGATGAAGTTGGAATTCAAGGATGGAAGCATCCATCTGTTAACTCTGGACTCCTCGACTACTTTCCATACTTCCTCCTTGATTAGATCCCAGAAGTTGTGAAAGAAGTCCGAAGTGAAGCCGTCTGGTCCGGGTGCTTTCCCAACTTTGAGCTGTTGCATAGCTGTCTCCACTTCCTGTAAAGAAATAGGTCTAAGGAGTATTTGATTGTTTTCCTCAGTTACGATCTTAGGAATAATCTTCATGATCTTCTCTATAGCTGGCAACCAATCAGTCTCCTTTTCCTGATGCACCCTCTGAAAGTGGGTGAGGAGTTCCTGTTCTATATCTTCACACTTCTCTATATGTTCCCCTTGTCGATTTTGGAGGAGAGTAATGTTGTTGTGCATTCTCCGTTGGATAGTGGTATGGTGGAAGAGCTTTGTATTGTGTTCGCCCTCTTTAAGCCATTAGATCCTCGATTTTTGTCTCCAAAGAATCTCTGCTTGTCTTGCTCTTTCTGAGATCTGTGTTTGTAGTTGACGTTCCTGTTCTACTATGGTTTCGGATCTGCCTTTAGCTATGATTCTCTACTGTAATTTTTGCATTTCTTGTTCAAGAGTGTTTTGCGCCTAAAAGATGTTGCCGAAGGTAAAGCAATTCCACTGTTTTATTTTTTCCTTGATATTTTTTAGCTTTTGTTGGAGCTTGTACATTTTTGCGCCTTTTGGTGGTGTGAAATTTCTCCATGTCTTTGTTATCAGGTTATGAAAATCGGGGTGATTTAGCCAAAAGGCTTCAAAGCGAAAGGGCCTATGAACATTGTCTCCCGGTATTTGCCAGTGAAGCCTAATAGGCCAATGGTCTGAGCCAGAGAGTGGAAATATAGAGGCCAAGAGATCCCCGCCAAGATGTATTGTGTTATCAGAGATTAGGAATCTATCTAACCGAGATGCAATTTGGTGGGCATTTGCACACTTGTTGTTCCAAGTATAAACGCCATTATTGAATTCCATATCTATAAACCTATTGTTATGAATGTAGTTTTTGAAGTGCGTGCTTTCATAGTCCAACTTGATCCATCCTCCTCTTTTTTCCTCCAATCTTGTAATCATGTTGAAGTCCCCTCCTGTGATCTAAAGTGGGTGGGATCTTTCTGAGTTGATTTGAGTTAGGGTGTTCAATGTGTCTACTTTGTTTGTTGCCTCCTCGGGGAGGTAGACATTAGTTAAGTGTCCATGAACATTTGTCCCTGTTAAATGAAACTTGGCCTGAATAAAGTGCTTACTGGCATGTATGTTGGTAAGTGTTATAGCTCTATCATCCCAAATGATGGCTAGCCCTCCTGAGGCTCCCATGGCTTCCATCGCCACTTCTTTGCTTCCTGGCCATGCTTTGGCAAGGATCTAATCCAACGTTGCAGAATTACACTTGGTCTCCTGCAAGAAGAGAATTTGAGGCTTTTCCCGTTGTAGCATGTTCCTTATTAATCGTCCCTTCCCCGGGCTGTTGAGCCCTCTGATGTTCCATGAGATGAGCTTCATGATTCACGATTGGGAAGGGGATTATAGTAATTGGTGAGCTTTGAGTATCTTCAAGATTCCACCAGCATCTCCCCTATGCAGATGGTTCTCTGAAGATCGGTTTTCCATCCTCGTTTCTTGTTGTCTTTGAAGATATTTCTTCCATCCCACTGACTACCAGTTTGGACGCCTAATGATCTTTGTTTCTGTGCTCTTGAGGGAATTACTTCTAAGTTCTCTATCTATCGCTTAGGAATTTTGTCATATTCCTTTTTCTTACAAGCCTGTTCAAGTCTAAGTATATCTAGATCTTTGATCTTGAAGCTCTTCGGTTCCTCTTTCGTGTGCTGTACTATTTCCTGCTCTACCTCTGTATCATCTATAATCGTGAGCTACATCTAAGTGCTATCTACTTCCATACCTTGAGCAGTCTTTTTCTGCATGTTACTGGGAGAGGACGTTTTGGTGTCTATGGGTTGCTTAGAAGTGAGGGCTTTCTTTGAGCTTGATGGAGCAAAATGGGCAGAAGTCTTAGGAATGGCTTCAGGTTGTTTCTGATTATCTAAAATATGAACCTCTGGCTGGAGCAAGATTTCAAAGCTGTTGCTTATTGAAGGCAAGGAGGTGCTGGTGACAGGTTCTTTGACTGAGGTAGAGGGCTTTTTATGGGTCTTTTTTCGATTTGGAACTCTTGGGAACCCATCCGAGTCAGATTTGTCCATTGAAGGGGTGGTCGTGGATTTCATATTGGAGGGACAGTCTCGGAATAAATGGCCTAGGGCGTGGCATTTTCTATGGTGGAATGGTACATGCTTATAATCTATTGTTTGTAACCATTCATATTCATCATGGTAGAGGTTTACCATGTCCGGGAGAGCTTTTCTGAGGTGCATGTATACATAGATCCACGCATAGGAGGTATATCGCTTCAGCGTTGTCTCCTCTGCCACTTTGATAAATTTGCCTAAACCATTCCCAATGTCTCGCAAAGGGTATTCGTCCCAATACTCCAGAGGGAGGGAATAAAGGCAGAACCACACCAGGGCCCAGCTCAGATCTTCTTTGTCTAGATTAAAGTGCTCGATCCATCCTCTTAGGTATAGCCCTGCTGCATTGAAGAAATATGGTCCTCCATCCATTACCCTGTTTTGGTCCTCCAGATAATTGAAAATGGCAGTAAAGATGCCCTTAGGCCCTAACTGCAGTGTTATGTGCCCTTTTGGCTTCCATTTGGTTGTGATCCAGCCGTGCAAAGCTTTCTCCATTGCCCAAAGGCCTATGAAATTTCCTATCAAAGCATGATCCTTCATAAACTGGATCTGAGTGTTGATGCGCTGACTTGGGAGCTCGATTTTGGGTCTGTCAACTGCTACCAGCTTGCAGGTGTTTGACGTCACTCGTGGTTCTTCATTTGTGTTGTTATTCGTTGGTGTATTTTCATTCTCTGCTGTTGTATCTTCTAGATGGTCCATCCTGACACTTTCAGTCTGTCGCAACCCGTTTTTCGTATCAGCGGGGGGAGGCATCATGTCCTCCCCCTGAGGGGGTTCCATTGTCTGATAGTTGTTCCTTATTGTGTTGTAGCTGCCTTATGGTTGAAGGTTAATGGCAGAACGATGCAGTCTGTGAAGGTCTGCCAGTTGTAGAACAACGTCAAACCCTAAGCGTTGTGCTCTCCATTTTCATTCGAAGTGAAATATCGTATTAAACATAGGTTTGATCTAAAGTGGTCATTGTATTAAATATAAATTTTTGTCTTAAAATATTTTTGTCTCAAAATGCTTTTGTTTTAAATATAAAGTTTTGTCTTAAAATAATTTTGTCTTAAATTGTTTTTGTCTTAAAATAATTTTGTCTTAAACTGTTTTTGTCTTAAAATAATTTTGTCTTAAACCATTTTTGTCTTAAATATAAGGTTTTGTCTTTAAATTTTTGTCTCAAACTACTTTTGTCTTAAATATAAATTTTTGTCTCAAAATATTTTCGTCTTAAATTATTTTTGTCTTCAATATAAAGTTTTTCCTTAAAATATTTTTGTCTCAAACTACTTTCGTCATAAATTATTTTTGTCTTGAATATAAAGTTTTGCCTTAAAATATTTTTGTCTCAAACTATTTTTGTCTTAAAATATTTTTGTCTTAAACTATTTTTGTCTTAAATATAACATTTTGTCTTAAAATATTTTTGTCTCAAACTATTTTTGTTTTAAAGTTTATATTTAAGACAAATCAATTGATATTAATTTTTAATATAAAATAACTAAAATAAAAAAATGATTTTGTGAGACGAGATTTTTTTTGAGACAAAAGATTTTTTTGTCTCAAAAAAATGTCTCAAAAGTGCCCTTGGTGTAGTATTGAAGGCCAAGAAGACAAACTGTATCAGTTGAGGAAAGCTCCTTCTGGGCTAAAGCAAGCACCACATGAATGGTGCAGCAAGATAGATGCCTACTTGTTGGAGAATGGTTTCAACAAATGTGACGGTGAGTTTATTCTCTACATCAATGAGAGTGATGGTAAGAATCTTATTGTCGTCTTATATGTAGATGATTTAATTTTTACAGGCAGTGGTGATTTCCTCATCACTGATTTCAAGAAAGTCATGAAGAATGAATTTGAAATGACTAACTTGGGCTTGTCAAGATATTTTTTGGGCGCAGAAGTGAAGCAAACAGAAATTGGCATTTTTATTTCTCAAGAAAAGTATGTAGTAGACATTTTGGAGAGGTCTAAGATGAAGAACAAAAAGCCCACACCAACTCCAAATGTCATGGCATTGAATTTGAGCAAATAAGATTGCAGCAGCAATGTCAATCCGGCATTATACAAAAGTATGATAGGTAGCTTGATGTCTTTGACCACCATTGGGCCAGATATAATGTATGCAGTGAGTTTAGTGTGGAGGTTCATGGAGACACCTAAAGAAACACATTGGCAAGCGGCGAAAAGGATTCTAAGGTATGTAAATGGGACAAAGGAGTCTAGTATTCAGTGTGTCGCAACAAATGATTTTAGGCTTGTTGGTTACAGTGACAGTGATTGGGTAGGAGGTTTTGATGACAGAAAGAGCACGTCAAGATATGTTTTTCATTTGGGTTCCGAAGCCATTCCATGGCTTCTAAGAAGTAGCCAATAGTGTCACTGTCAATAGCAGAAGTTGAATATGTCACCCCAACAGCAACAGCCTGTCAGGCAGTTTGGATGAGAAGGATGTCGAGGGTTCTTTGTTACGACTAAGGGGCAACGACAACTATTTTTTGCGACGACACCTTAACAATTGCATTATCAAAGAATTCTAGTTTTCACAAGAGAACCAAGCATATTGATGCTTAATATATTTTTATCAAAGAGTTGATTAACAATGATGAAATTGTGTTTCAGCACTGCAAGTCACAAGAACAGTTTGCTTATATTTTCACAAAGCCATTGGCATGTGAAAATTTTGTTTATCTCAAAGATTGTTTGGAAATTTTCAATGGCAGGAGTTGTGATTAAGTGGGAGTGTTGGAAATAACAATTCCAACCACCGTCTTAGACAAACTAACAAACACCATGCTTGCCCAATCAACTACTGCACGGTTGGGATTTTGTTTGCAGATGAAAGGACAGAAGTCAGAGAAGAAGTACTGCATGGACCATTTCGCAACACATCACAGAAGTTAAGGTATTTAATGAAGTTTAGTAAATAAGTATAGGCAAGCATTCACTCCGCAACTGTTACCCACAGTCCACAACACCTGCAAGTTTAGAAAACCAATTACTATGTAAAATCGCCCATGTTGCCTATTAATTATTTGGTCTGTCATGTATTCATGTCAAATTTGTATGTTGAGATAAATATGGATGTAAAAGTCATTTGTATTGTTGGGAAGTTAGAGAGCGAGGTAGTGAGGAGAAAATCATGGAGGAAATATTAGTTGGCGAGTGAAAACTAGTTTTATAGAGTTTTAAAAACATTTACTCTGCAACCCCAGTGATACCTAAATCGGAGTAACTCTTTTGTATTTTCACTTCGAGCTGGAGCCTTCATTTATCACACGAATGTATTTTCCTATGTTTTATATTATAATAAAAAATATGTTTTATCAGGCGAATGTATTTTCCTATGCTTATATTATAATAAAAAATATGTTATGTTGTGTTATGGTTTTAAACATTCACAAATAAATTTACATCAACCCTTTTGTTTTTACTCTGTTTTGCAATGAGTTATTTCCTGTCTTTTATTAAGCTCATGTGTAGTTACGGTTTCAATGCCGCAACATAAGACTTACATCGACGCAACTGAATTCACATAAAACTTACCTTATAAAACAACAAATAGAAACTAAATTCTCATAAAACTTACGTTATAAAACAAATAAATATAACACTAATAAAACTAATTCCAAACATATCTTTTATAAAACAAATAAATGTAACATTAATAAAACTAAAACGTAAAACTAATAAAACTAAAAATATTTGATGGTTTTTCTTAGTTTACCTATCTTCAGAGTTTGCAAGCTCTATTGTGATTTGCTACCCGACATTGTGAAGGGCACCTAAATCTGATTGGTGTCAACAATGTGCATGACTGAAATAAATAAAACTTCATTGTTTGTAAACTTTTCGGAGGAGCCATCCATTCGACTTTAAAAACACGGTTTGATGTGACACCAGAAACTGTAGGTGATAAATCCATTAGTCATTAACTCAGAGATAATTCCTGCGGGCTAAACAGACAGAGTGATTGCACTTCATTTTGTGTGAGAGAGAGTGGCGCGATGAAAGGAAATTATCCGTTTGGATTTAATAACACAATTTCATCAGCTACCTGTAACCTAATATATATTGTAAGTGATAACTCTGTTAATTAGTAAATAAGAGAGCTTTGCACAGAATGGTTGGAGTTCTTTTTCATCAACTCAGACAACTTTATCCTAAAGGAAACAGACTGAATAGTTGCACCTCGCGTTGCGTGTGAGCCATTGGGCAGATGAAAATTATTTTAGAATTCGATAGTAGATATTTTTTTTATTATTATTGTAAATCTGATAATATATATTTTGGTGTTTTATTTCAATATGTTAATATATATTTTGGGCAAGATGGTGAACTTTAGTTTCTTATATTATATTTCTGGATGGATATATAGGACTGAGATTTCTTCTGCCCAGCCACTTCATTTCTACAAATTCCACAACTGAAACTAAAACTTGAAAGAAAAATCTTTGCAAAATTTTAAACAAATTTGACTTAGGAAAAGAAGAGATAAAAACAATCAGACTGCCGCAGATTATTTCAGTCTCCATGTGCCAATTTAAAATACCACCGCAAAGAAAAAAGAGAAAAGCAATTAGACTGCTGCAAATTATTTCAGTCTCGATATGCCAATTTATTTTATCATGCAAAAGGAAAGATATCAACAGCAATCGACCATTACATTCGCTTTAAACTCCCTGCGTTTCAGTCCATCCTTTGATAATAAAATGACACACTGGAGATTGCTTGCAACTTATTTGCTAAAGGCGACGGCCTTCAAGACTTGAAACACACTAATAAATTCAAACGGAACATTAATTGATCCAACCCGACCAATACAGATGCCGAAATAAACCATCGCATGCATATTGTACCATCGTACAATATCGATTATTCATAAAACAGCTTTATAATATCGTTCCTGCAATTGAAGGAGATTAGATACAGTGACGATCAACGAAAGACATCAGTAGACAAGTGTACCTTTATTAGTAAGCAGGATGAGGAGGAGGAGGAAATGTGTAGTCATGAGGGGGGGATTTGTAGATGGGAGGAGAGTGAAGCAGTGGAGGAGGCGTTAGTATCGGTTTTGGAGGGGATTTGTAAATGTAAGGAGACTCGAAGAATGGAGATTTGTACTCCGGGGGAGGAAATTTGCGAACCGGGGGAGGATATTCTATCGGCTTGGGTGGAGATTTGTACTCCGGGGGAGGAAATTTGTGAACCGGGGGAGGATATTCTATCGGCTTGGGTGGAGATTTGTACTCCGGGGGAGGATATTCTATCGGCTTGGGTGGAGATTTGTACTCCGGGGGAGGAAATTTGTGAACCGGGGGAGGATATTCTATCGGCTTGGGTGGAGATTTGTACTCCGGGGGAGGATATTCTATCGGCTTGGGTGGAGATTTGTACTCCGGGGGAGCAAATTTGTGAACCGGGGGAGGATATTCTATCGTCTTGGGTGGAGATTTGTACTCCGGAGGAGGAAATTTGTGAACCGGGGGAGGATATTCTATCGGCTTGGGTGGAGATTTGTACCCCGTGGGAGGAAATTCGTGAACTGGGGGAGGATATTCTATCGGCTTGGGTGGAGATTTGTACTCTGGAGGAGGAAATTTGTGAACAGGGGAAGGATACACTATTGGCTTGGGAGGAGGAATTACTACGTGCGTGGGTGGAGATTTGTGTATAGGAGGAGGATATTCTATCGGCTTGGGAGGAGGAATCACTACGTGCGTGAGCGGAGATTTGTGCACAGGAGGAGGATATTGTATCGGCCTGGGAGGAGGAATCACTACGTGCGTGGGTGGAGATTTGTGCATAGGAGGAGGATATAACATCGGCTTAGGTGGAGATTTATGCACTTCTTGATGATGATGATGGTGATGTTTGTGCACGTGATGATGAAATATGTGTTCGGGAGGAGGATATTTGTGAAGTGGTGGAGGAAGCACTGTTGGCTGAGGAGGAGATTTGTGGAGAGGAGGAAATGATATGGGCGCGGGAGGAGAATCTTTACGCACTGGAGGATTGAATGTAATGGGCGCGGCCGAAGATTTGAGCACCGGAGGAGGAAATACCATGGGCTTGGGAGGGGATTCCGAAACTGGAGACGGTGGAGTGTAATTAGCGCCACAGCTATGGGCCTGGAGGCATATGACTGTGAAAACGGCGAGCAGGAAGCCGTAATGAGTTCCTGCCATGTTTCGCAACACGAGGACAGATAGACAGTGATGGATGCGATTGGAAACCCGTAGAATTGGTTTATATAGACAACCAAATGTGAAGGTGGATGTGTAGATTCGTTACAAAGTGAGTTTCGTGTGGAACCGATGTTGCTTTCGTGTGGTTAGGAAACCGACAAACAGGTATTGAAGGTGGTGGAATCGACCACCTAATATGCCATTTCCAGCGCATACCTGCTACTCCGTTCTTTCATTCCCATGTATCGATTTCACGGAAGCATAAAATAATGGCATTTCTCAACTCCTTTATTCGTTTCTCCATTATGAACTGATCAGTAAACCGACACCGTGTATCAGCAACTTTTTGCCTGTATGATATGAATTCTAATCAAAACTCTGTACATGATGTTAAACATTTCGTTTTCGGCATGGCAATAACTTATTATATAGGTTATTATTCCAAGGAGTTCACGACAGTGGTATAAGATATTTCTATATTACAGCTCGACATTGGTATAAGATATTTCTAAATTTCAGCTCAATAACATATTTTTGTGTAGGATGTAAAAGATACTTAAATTGGTCAAGTTCGAGTGGTTAACTTACTAATTACGGAAATTTACTGTATTATATTGCTGGTTGTTAGGTTTGATTAGGTAAAACCAACAAGTAGAACTATTTTATATAAAAAAAAAATTGCATGGAGAAGTTATTAATGTTTTGAATCCATTAAACCAATTTAGATCTATTTAACACTAGTCCCACTTTTAGAGGGATCAAATCCCTAGAGGTGCAAATCTTTTTTTGGAGTGTACAGTTTAAGGAAAGGTTTGCATCTCGAGTGATTTGATCCCTCTCCACGCCCTCTCCACACATGATAGATTCAGTGTTAGATGGATCTAAGTTGGTTCCATGAGGGAAACAATGTCCTCATTATTATGTGCATTTTTAGATTATCATTATTATGTATATGTTTGAAATTGACATCAAAATTGACATTATGTTTTATTTCCTTGGCATGACCATATAATTCTCTTCTTTAATTTGGTTTGTGTTTCTTGCCTTGAATGGTTTTGGATGCTTTGAATGGTTTGTGTGTTAATATGTTTGGATTTGGATGATAATGTTTTTGAATTTACACTAGTTGTGTTATATTTTTATATGTGCATGTAATTGTCTATGGTGATGAAGAAAGAAGACAATCTTGTCAACAGTTTGCAAGAGTATTCATACTCTACATTTATTTCATTTATTTTAGGTATCTCAACTTCTGACCACTAATTATTTCTCAATAGTGCCCCTCCAGGTATTACTAAATATATCTTGAAGAATGGTTTTAATAATAATATATTTTGTCAAGATTACATTTGAAATAATTTTTCTTTGCGGAATAATTTTTTTCCTTCAAGAATATTTTAATGATTCTTTATCTATAGTCTATTCAGCAAATTCAAGAAATAATGCATTTATGATTTTGTATTTTTACTGAGTCGCTAGAATTATAAAATCTTTATATTATTTGTTTCTCCAAACAATTATCACATCTCCTTCAAGAATATTTTGATTTGTTTGGAATGTTTATAAATATATTTTTTCCTCTTATAAATATTACAAATACATTGTTCTTTGCAATTATCTATGAGTAATTTTGAATATATGTAATTGTATATTAGTAATTAGTTGGTGATCTTGTCAAGGATTAATTTGCAAACACTTTGCAAGAGGATTTATTATTCAAATCTATTTCCTTTTTAATTCTAGGTATCACAATTTCTAATAGCTAATTAATTCTTAATAGTGTCCTTTTAGGTATTTACTAAATATAAATAATAACAACATATATTGCATCTAATGAAAGCAATCAAATAATATTAGAAAATGACATCTACACTAAAATAAATGCATCTAATGAAATCAATCAAATGAGATTTGAGATTAGAAATCAATATCTATATTGAAATCAAATAGGATTAGAAATCTAAATCTACATTGAAATAAATGCATCTAGTGTAAGCGATCAAATAGGATTATAAATCAACATATACACTAAAATCAATGCATCTAGAGGAAACAATCAAATAGGATTAGAAATAAATATCTACACTGAAATCAATGCATTTAGTGCAAGAAATATTCTTCCCTTTGTCTCCCCTCAATCAAATCTTGAATATTTTTAATAATTTACACTATGAAGAACAACATCCAATCCATGTGATGTAAGCAATCAAATAAGGTTAGAAAACATCTACACTGAAATTAATGTGTCTAATGCAAGCAATAAAATAAGATTAGAAAACAACATCTACAATAAAATCAATTCATATAGTACAATAAAACAAATATAATTAGAAATCAAGATTTACATTGAAATCAATGCATCTAGTGCAATCAATAGAAGAGTATTAGAAATAATCATCTACACTGAAATCAATGCATCTAGAGAAAGTAATCAAATAGGATTATAAATAAACATCTACACTGAAATCAATTCATCTAGTGCAAACAATCAAATATAATTACAAATAAACATTTACACTAAAACCAGTACATCTAGTGGAAGAAATCAAATAGGATTATAAATCATCATCTACATTGAAATTAATACATCTTTTACAAGGAATAATCATCCCTCTCTCTACCCTCCATCTATGTCTATATCAACCTTCATCTCACCTTCTCACCTCCCCTAAACACACATGTTCTCTCTCTCCATATATATCTATTTCTTCATCCCTCCCTCCCTCTCTCTATCTCTCTCTTATTCCCTCTCTTCACCACCCATCTATATCTCTATCCCCCTGTGCCTCTCCTTTGTCTCTCTATATCAACCCCAAAGCATACACACTATTTCTCCATATCTATATATCTCTCCCTCTCTCTCTCCCCCCTTTCCATTTCTCTTCCCTCCTGCTCTCGTCTCTCCCTCTCTCTCTCTGACTTATCACTCCCTCTCTCTCTCCTTTCACCTTTATCTCTCTGTGTATTTTTTATTACCCATATCTCTCAGCCCGTCCAACTCCCTCTCTCTCCCTCCCTTTGTCCACTCTCTCATGTCCTCTCTCTCTTCCTTCCTCTATGTCCCTTTCTCTCCCACCTCACTTTATATCCTCCCCGTATCTCTCTTCACCCTCCAACTCTATCTCTGTATCCCTCCCTCTCTCCTCTCCCCTTCTCTCCCCCCTTCCTTTCATCTCTCCTTCTTTCTCTCTCTATCTCACCCCAAAACATATACACTCTCCCTTGTCACTCCTTCTCTCTCCCCCCTTTTCTCTCTCTATGTCTTTCTTCTTCACTCCCTCTCTCCCCCTCCATCTCCATCTCTTATCCCTCCCTCTCTCCTCCTCTATCTCAAGTCCTCTCTTTCTTCCTTCACCTGTCCCTCCCTCTCTCTGAAGTCCTCTCTTTGTTCCTTCACCTCGCTCCCTATCTCTCCTATGTCCCTCTCTCTCCCCCATCTCTCTCTTTCTCTACACTCAAACCTTGTCACTATCTCTCTCTCTCTACACTCCAACCTTGTCAATACCTCTCTCCCCTCTTCATCTTTTTTTCTCCCCCTATCTCTCTCTTACCCTTCTCTCACTTTCTTACTCCTCTCTTTCTCTCTCTCTTCATTTCTTCTCTTCCCTCTTCTTCATTGTATCTCCTCCTCTCCCTTGTCACTCCCCCTATATCTCCACCTCTATCACTCTATGTCTTTGTTCTTCCCTCCATATATATGTAGATTTAATATATATCATGATAAATTAATATATATTATAATATAACAAATTGAATATTACATTAAATTTAATATTACATTAACATAAAGTTATTAAATTTAATAATATTAAATATAATATTAATATTATAAGCCCCATGGGATAGTACAGTTGGTCGAGTTCTTGTTGTTAAGTACCCCCTTATTGGGAGGTCATAGGGTTAAATATCCCCGACGCCCTTGGGTTAGGTCTTGCTAATATTACAATATCAATATTAGATTTAATGATGCTTTCTACATGGCATGCTAGCAAAAATTATAAAAAAACTACATCAAATTAATATTTTCAATATTACAACTTTGATGTGGAAATATTTATGTCTATGTCTGTGAACCACCTTTAAAATGATGCTTTTTACATGAAATGCTAGCAAAATTGATAATAAAACTGCATCAAATTAATATTTTCAAATATTACAACTTTGATGTGGAAATATTTATGTCCTTAAAAAATTTCATATATCTCTAGGACATGACTTTTCCTTTTAAAGATTCATTTTACAAATATTTAGTTAAAAGAAATATTAAAAAAGATTCTAGTAAGATTTTAGATTATTTGTGTTGAATTAACTTTTTCTCTTTAATTTAAGAAATGACATTGGCTTTAGTAAAGAGTAAAAATATTTAAAATTTTACCTAATTTAGAATTTTAATGTGGTAGAAAAATATGTTAAAGGTAAATTTATGAACCATTCAAATTCACGTATATGATAAAGGAACTATTAAACACATGACCTAATTTACTATCTATTCAAATACATAGTTATATTTTAATAATTAATCTTAGTCCATTAATAAGATTAAAAGGTTATATGAAATTTAAGATTGGCTATATTAGCAAAAATTATTTTTGTTATTTTTTGAGGACTTGACATAGTTACACGTCGAGGTCATACTAGGCGGTATAAAAACCCTGTGCACACAAACATAACCATATTTTTTGAGAACCTGACATACTTACACATTAAAATCATACTCAGCCATAGAATCCACCTCTCAACACAAACACAAAGATTTATTTTTTCAATTATTATTTATCAATTACATTCCAGTGTTATTGAAAATGTTAAATTATTTGCTACAATGACATAAATATTTTATTTTGCGCATGTCCTTATTGGATGCAGCCGGTGTACGGTCGTTATATCGTATTTGTGATTTATAAGTACAACCCATTAATAAAGGGAGTAGTTTAATTAGTTGCAGCGGGTGTACCGTTGTTATATGGTATTTGTGATTTATAAGTGCAGCGAATTAATAAAGAGAGTAGTTTAATGATTATAAGAATTTTTTTAGTAGAAATGGGTTAGTTTCATTTTTAGTTAAATATAGTGATTTTTTCGTTCTTTAAAGTGTGTTTTTAAATAGATTAAGGAATTCTTCGATTTAAAGTTTAAAAATTAAACAATTTAAATATTGTATTCGATTTATTTTTTTTAATAGTTAAACTGCTCATGAATAAAATGGTTGATGCATGCAGTAAATTAGTAAATCACTTTTAATTAATTATGGTTGATGTTATTTCATTATAGTTAAAATTTATATTAAAAGTTGATCATAGTTGATAATGGATAATCATGGTTGACAATACTTAGTTACTGTTGAAGAAACTCTACACAATAGTTAGTTGACCAATATTAATAAAGTTGATTATAATTAATACATAGTATTTATATTATTATAAATTATTATTTTAATAATAACCTTTTTCATTGGAATCTAGTGATACACTTTCAAGCAAAATTGTGAATTTTTGTTGTTTAAAATACATTTTTGAATTCATAAACATATTTAGCACCTTGAAGTAAATTAGATTAATCTCTTTATAATATAGCTTGGTTTTATGTTATTTTTAGTATATTTATGTATTGATTTGTTCACCGGGCAGAATGTTCCACTAACAGGAAGGGGATCTCCCCGGTGCAAAATCCCATCTAGACTCTACACTGTTTGGTCTAGGAGTACCATTTTGTATGTAGGGATGAAAACCATCATATTGCTTATAGTTCAGTTTGGACGAAACAAACAACACTCATTAGAGGGAAAAATAAAACCTTCAACAAATTCAAATAAGCAACTTATGGAAATTAAACATGCAGACGATTATGCATATAACAATAGCTAGTTAGCATTGACATGAGTCCTAAGAGAAGAAATTTCGGAAAGACTTTAAATAGAACCCATGTGTTGAATGAAAATTAGTTCATTTATTATAAATAAGTTTATAATCAACAACATCATGAAAACATGTGAAGGTGTACAATCTCATACATAACATATGCTTAAATCAATGAAACAGTTCACCAACATACACATAAAATAAACTCAACACGTACCATATGATCACCGCAATAGACCTACAATTATTGATAACAAGTGAAGCAATTTCACCCTTATGCTTGAAAAGCATCAAAAGGTGAAATACTCGTAACATTATCACATGAAAATTCCATGACATCCATAAGTGGAAGTGCAAAATCACCACTTATGTTAAGAAAAGTTCTATTAGCTCCTAAACAATGTACACAAACTTAGTCCAAAACCAAAAGTACATTACATTGAGCCATGAAGGTATTCCTATAAAAGATAAGGTGATATTTCACCTTCTGTGACTTTTCAAATACTCTCAATGACTCTCTATAATTGACATGCCTTTTCATATTCTGCGAGCTAATATATTATCAATAAAATACAATTCACATATGTACTAAGAAAACACGGAATACTAAAAAACTAGTCTAGTAATAGAAAAATCGAGGTCATTGCGTTGTAATCCTTGAACCAAATACGCCTTCCATAACTTGTAATCTTCTACAAGAGTTAGAATCTAGTGTTGTAGCTCGTCCTCATGCCTTTGTAAGCACACAAGTTCATCTCGTACTAGGGTAGGCTTCTTACCATGTATCTGATTTGAGAGAGTCACAAGCTTAGTATATAGCCTCACAAGCTCAACCACATACTGAGTGACCATCTCCTTTGTAACTTCTAGGTCATCTTTTGTGGAGCCTTGCTGGATAGGTTCCAAAAATTCTTGAATCTCTTGTCTTACTTCCTCCTTTGGTCATATTTCACCGAGTATGCCAATGAAAGGAATACTTTGAAATCCAAATAGACACTCTAGCGAGCTCACTAAGGGTCGATATGTTGCTATAAATTTTTCTATATCTCTAGCCAATTTTCATGTCATTACATCTTAATACGTACAACCACTTTGTCATTTTCTGTTGTGACCAAATCTTTTCTAGGGAGCATTTTAGGTGCATAAGGGTATTGATTGAATCATTCATGTATATCTTCCACTATTGTTGAGGCTATTTTAATCGTTATTACCCTTTCTTTTGATTCCTTGTGCATGTTAGGGAATGGATCCATGACTTGACGTAGGGTCATAATTTCATTATAAACCAAGTCCATTTCTTCATCTAGTATCTATAACTAATATGAAATGGATGACTGTAAGCCTTTACCCTTAGAGTATGATGTAAGCAAGGCCTCATTCTCACTTTCTACCTGTGCAACTCTTTGTTCAGAGGCAACAAGCTTCAAATTTAGACTGAATTTTTTTACATAATCTATTTACATTTAGCTCTATGGCTATCATAGAAGAGGTTCCATCTAAGGAAATTATTTTTGGGTTTATATTGATGTTTATGGAAATTTCCTTCTCCATGACCACTAATATATGTTTAGGTCGATTCTTTGCATAGCACTTGCATGTTTCTTGCATAATTTTTCATTGGAACTCATCAAAAGTGACCTTTATGTATACCTTGAAATCCTCTTCACTTTGCAGGATGTCCTTGTTTGCAAAATTAAAGTAATTATCCCACTAGGTAAGCTTTTTTCTCTTATCAATAGTATTGCAAGTAGATTCTCCATATATGGGTAGAGTTGGTGGGTTGTCTACAACCCCTTCAATATTACTTTCAACTATGGAAAAGCTCTTAACAAAACCTTTACGTGAACCCTTCACCACTGTTGGTGCCATCTCTATGGAGAAGGATGATATATTGATATAATCCAGATTAATGGCACATGGAATTTCAAAAATATGGCCCTAAGGGGGTAGATGTTAGCATGAATAGTAATAAGCACAAATAAATCAGAAAATAAAATTTCCATTTATGGGGCCTCAGGGTGCAAGAGTAAAGCATTTTGTTGAGGTCGTAGTTTCAATTAATAGCGCAGGTAACATATTTTAAAGGTAAAGAAGGTCACACAATTCATGTGTAGAGCAGGTCGTAAGGTTTCATGGCATATTAGGTCGTATATACCATTAATATTCTTAGTTGTGATTTAGAAAATTTGTGACTAAGGACCTAAGGATAACCTAATCATGGTTTTGGAGTCAAGGGAGGCCACATGTTGAACTGGAAAGGAATGGTCACAAGGATAAATAGATCAATTATTGTGATTTGCAGACTAGTCGCAAGTCACAAGGTCATTTAGTGTTGTTGTCGGATGGGTCTACGACCTTACAGAGTTCGTCATTTATTACTATGGATAGGTTATGACACTGGATGAGATTTTTGGGAAACCGATAGGAGATTAAAGGCATGACCTATTTGAACCAAAGATTTGACATCCATGGATGTTACTTGTGCTCGATCAATGGTAAAGAAATTTTTGGGCACTAGGCTAGATGGGAACATGGTCTAGTGCTATGCGTTAGGAATGGGGAGCACTATGAATGTCGAACTCCATAATATACCCGAAAATCCCCAATCAAGGCTATCACCTCCAAACATATGAGTGATAGGCTCAAATCATGATACATGTAAGTCAACTAAGTTGCTATCGAGACTAGGGTTTGGCTGATGCCTCAATTTGAGGGTTTAGGAGTATCGAGTCACGGAAATTAAAAAACGGTTATCGATGGAGGGTTGAAGTGATACATTAGCTTTTATGGTATACCAATGAAACCATGAGAGCCAAAAGGAAGAAATTATTGAGAAAAGGATGGAAGGGTGAAGGCATAGCATAGGAAATCATGAGTTGAGAATAGTGAATGTGCAAGGATAGGCACATTGTTTTGACACATGTCTATCACAATAAGATTAATGATTATAGTTAGTGAGTGTTACATACCTTAGGTTGCAATCGTTGTTGGCAATCGAAGGAGAGGATTCAAACCATTCAGCTCTAAGAGCATCTGTGGCAAATAATGAAGGTTATGAGGGAGTGGGGGAGTTTATAAGAGAGGGAGGCACGTATGAAGGAAGTCACCAATTAGGTTAGCATGATATCTCTATCACATATGACTAGTCCAAGGCAAAGGTTGAATAATGGGATCACATGGTAAGATCATTAGAGTGAGGTCATGGAAGGGAAAATTTTAGGGGCTAATATTCGCCCATGGGCTAATTTTCTATACTTTTTCCAAAAAAAGGATTCACTAATTTCCATTTTTTTGTAAAAATGATTCGCCCAATTTTTATAAAATGAAATTATTTTACCCTAGAAATTGCCAAAAATTTATCTATAGACTATATAAAAATATTATAAATTTGATTTTTTTACAAAAATATCTCCAAACTTTTTATAGATTTCATATTATGGACTAGTGGGATTCACCAAGGTTTCTAAACTCTAAGATAAATTTCCATCCTTAAAATTTTCCTTGGGTCACGGCTCACAACAACAGGTTAGAGAGATTGGTAAATAGGAGCCTGTCACATAACTTTGTGACCTTTTGGAGAGATTTATTTAATGGGTTTCAAATCACAAGCCCAATTATCACTGTGAGTGCCTTTATGGGTTAAGGATTTGACTAGTGACTAAAATAAATGGTTGCAGGTCATAGGATTAGCAGTTAGTGAAATTGTAACTTTAGACTACAGTTGTACCTTACAACTTGGTGAGGAAAAAGATCAGTATCAAGGTTTTAGGTTTTCGAGCTTAGGTTTTCTAAGACTAAGGGAAAACCCTAGATAGGTCAGGATGGAAAGAAACCCTAAGTGACCTTAGGGAAAGGACGACAAAGATTTTAGAATGGGGGTCTCCAGAATGTGGAGAAGGAATCTTTTTTGTGCTATTGTTGTAGCTACAACAATTGGTGATATATTGGTCGGACATATGTATCTCTGTTTCACCTCTACTTAAAGTGAAGCATTACCCTTAGAAGCATAGCTATAGACTCACGAGTCCCACTGATTTTAGTGTACAACTCTTCATTAAATATGATAGATCCTTCATATTAATTGGCGTACCTTGAAAAAAATCATCAATTAAGAGACAACACTAATGACTGTAATAGGGGATCCATATAATAATACATGAGCTAAGAGTGTTCGGAATCGAGGTAGGTCTCTGCTGTTTCTCCGCTGCTAGCAGGCCTGTTCATTACCCTAACATAGTCACTTCAAGAAATCACAAAATGCTTCTTTGTTGCCAAAAATATTGTTTAGTACCTCGCTGAAGTCACTTCTACCACCTCTCTGTGTAGGAATATTTTCTTAATCCTTTATCCTTTTATTTAATTATTTATTTGTATATGCACACTAGCATCATTTGTTAGGCATTCATTTCTCCAGGGAGGATGAGGGTTCCAACTTATTTTACGAGAGAGAGAGAGGTTGTTTCTTTTTATTCTGAGATTTTGTTTATTCTTTCAAAAAATATTTTTCTCATGGTAAGCTTCTCCTTTTTTCTTCTTGAGCTACCAAGCCAAGTTATTGGAAACAAAATCTGAATTTTGAACCCAAATGAAGTGATGAGGATCCTATTAAAAATCCTTTGTTAATTTCCATTTGAAAAGAAATATTAAAATACAAAGGACCATATTAAAACTCAAGAGGGACCGCACCTCTACATGTCGAAGGCCACATTATCATGCATTAGGGTTCATTCCTACTAGGGGATACCTATATCGCATCAACCCTTTTGATATCAACAAATTTTCTAAGCGCGAGGTTCTAGACCTCAAAGTTCCTAACCCTATTAGCTAACATGTCAATTCATGTTAACATCTTATGTCTACACCATTTTTCACATGGTGTAGTATGCCAGAGGCATTGAGGTACTGACACCGAGAGGGTAACTTGTTCCCACTAACTATCATGCCCATTTTTACGTTGTAATATCCTCAGGTTAAAATTTCATGTCATAAAGTTAATAAAGGAAAAATAAGACCAAGGTCATGGGACACATATTACAAGTTGAATGTTGGGAAAAGCATCCTAGTGGGAACCACTTGTTGTTTATTATGGCTAAGGGAAATTGGAAACGGCATCGGAAAAGGCTTTGAAAAGGGAAAAAGACATTATTGACATTTAATTTATGAAAATAAAGGAAAATAGGAGAAAAAGGAGGTGAAAGGTCACAAGTGGTATGTGAGGGGAAAATTGAAGGAAATAGAGAAATGAAGAAACTAGAGGCATCAATAATAAGAAGAAATCATATGATCCATTTGGGGCCTTTTGTCATTTCATTTTTGGAATTGGTTTCAGAGAGGAGAAGAACACCAAGAGGAGAAGGCAAGAAATCAGGTAAGGGAAGGACAAGGAAAGCCATAGAAAGCAATGATCAAGAAAGGAAAGTTGGGTCAAGAAACTTCAGCGGGAATACTCGCAAGTAACATTTTGCATGTATGATTTCCTAGCTAGTGTTGGCATGCATGGTATATGCATGTTTGCATTTGGTTAATTTGATGTCATTGGCATGAGTTTTTCCTAGTTTGACAGTGGTTTCATCCTTGCCTTACCATTTCTAGATAGCCATGGTGTGATGAGATTCATTCTTGGTTGAACTTTGGATTGTCGAAAGGTTTTGGATCTGGGTGAGGTGGTCTTAGGAAAATCCCAAGGGTTGGGGGTGGAGATGGTTTTATCTGGGAAGCCTTGAATAGTTGGGTGGAGATAGGAAAGTGGCCCATCAACCATGATTATTGTTTTTCCTTTATTAACTTTTATTACATGGAATTTTCACAAGCGTTGTTACAAATATGACCAGGTTAGAGAGAAAATCATGTTCGTCTACTTCTAGCTCCATCTATGATGCTTTTCCTTACAATCGTCCTCCAAATCCAATAATACGTGGTACTTCACTCCACCTTCGACTCTATATATGAAGTTATTACTTTAATATGTTGATATTTCAAGGCATGATTAACCACAAAAAGATTAAATAATATGCAGATGAATCTAATCTAGCAAGGTTATGAATTGTATGAATGGGTTGGAGAGCTTTTTGGTGGGGACATTGATTTCTATTCCTGCTCTATTATTAATCCTGAGGAAGTGGTGGAGATTATGTAGGTGTATTGAGGGGGATTTATAATAGGGAGTGTGTCATGATGTAACTCTATGTACAATACAATTCTGTAATGTGATATGATATACATAGTTTGCAAACCCCACACCAAAACTCTATGAAATCATATCCTCCAAGCAATGTGTTGTTAAAAATTCATAATTGAGAGAAAAAATGGTTCGTCAAAATAAAATGTTGAGGAAAATAAATGTGACTATGCACAGTCTCACCAACTAGTTGTCAATAATTTTTGCGAAGCTCTCAGTGAGAACCATCCTTCATTGGACATCCTTCATTTTTCATAGAAACATTGGTGTCAAGACTTTTTCACACATCACACTTTCTCTTAGTTTTCATGTCTTCTTGGCACACACTACAGCTTGAATATATTCTCGTGTTAAAGTTCTTAGCAAACCAGGGCTTGGTGTTCCTCATTTTTGGAGATTATTTTCAAAGTTTTAATATCGCTAGAAATTCCCTCTACGCATGTGGATATTTTTTTATGTCTAGGTTACAAACAAAATGCGTACAAACCCAACATATAATGTATGACACGTCCATAGTTTAAGGTATAATGAAAACTTATTTTCAAGGTTATCTTCCTCTTACATGACAAAAATAGATAGGGGAAACACCTTTGTCATGGTCTATTTCTTATATCTAGGCAATAAAGTTCGTGCACACAACCATAAGGTGGATTCAATACACTGGAGGTTTTGTTCATGAACACCAACATGTGGAAATAAAAATCATATAACTTCAATATGGAACAAAATTATAATAATGTTTGATTCAAAATAGTCTAATAACACAAGAAAAGGAAGTCTGAGCAAGACTAACAAACAGATTGGAATAAGAATGATGGAACGTGTGTAACATTCTAAGAAATGTTCCAACGCTTGACTTTCTAGTGAGGAATGATTGAAATGGCAGGGAACGAGAGTTATGACAGTGGTATGGGAAAAGAAAAATTCATGGGAAGAGGGCAAAATTTAGGTCCTGGACTCTGACTGATGCAGATTTGGAAGAGTCTAGACAACACCCAGATCTGGCGACAGACACACATAGAAAGGCCACAAGAAATAGTGACTCAAATTGGAGTAGAGAAGGATTATGCCTGTTGATCAGATATCATGTTAAATACATGAGTAAATGGGAAACCAAATAATGTTAAGAATGAGATACATTATTATTCATAATATATACATTTATATTACATTCTTGTAACCTTTGGTATTTATATAACAAGTGGTCTCTTGGACTCTAGTGACAATTCATATTCTATGCCAACCTTTAGCGGATTAGATGTTCAACAATATTAATGTTACTATTAATACAAATATTAATATTAACATTAATTCTAGATATATTGTTTCAAACCTTTGCATAATTTTCTTAAAAAGAACACCTTTATTAGATTTAAAATCACTTTCTATTTAGTATCAATAGTGGTTAGAATCTTCACCATAATAAATGATGTTAAATGTTAATGCTCATCATGTTTATGATGTTTATTGTTAATTATTATATTTAATGCTAACATTCATGAGGCATATTTAACATATCTAGCATGTATAACGTGATTATTAGCACGTCTAACATGTTCAATATGATAATGTTTAACAACTCTATGGTTGTTGTTTCATATTCTTTACCATTTTAATTCTATTAACACTTTTCATCTTCATTATGTAATGGTAAATATTCATTTTGGTTCCAAGAAATCCCTTCATTTACTTATGGATAAAGTCATTTTTGGATGTTTTTCCATTGTAGTTTATTGAGTTAGTATTTCTTTGACTTTCATATTCAGTCTCACAAGATTTTGAATGGTTTGTAAATGTTGGAATGTGTTTTTGCAAAACCCTCTTTTCTTGTGTTTTTGTAATCAATGTGCTCTTAAGAATTTAAATTTCTATCTCCACGAATTCACAATTAATGATTTAGTTTATGGGATGCTACCTTAATGATGAAGGACACATATCTTTTTTCTTTTTCCTTTTATTGATTCATGATGCACAATTCAGGGAGATCGACGATTGTATTCCCTATTCCTACAACCCTTAGCCATTCAAAGATTTATTTTGTAGTGAATTCTTTTCCAAATACATTTAGAAACCTTGTGTATCTTTCTATTAGAGAGTGCGAATTCTTTTCTGTATTAGAAAATTTTAGCTAATAAAAATAGGATTGGTTTGTCTTGAAACATATCTACAAAAAAATGCAACCACATTTTTATATTGGTAGCAGCATTGATATGGTCTATACGATGATAAAACATCCTTTAAAACATCCTTATGGTGGCATAATCCCCCAAGAATGACATCTTCTATAAACAAAAAGCTTTTTGATTGTATTTAAATGAAGATTATGATGATTACCATACATATGGGCAAACTATATATTGGTTGGATGGTTTGAAAAATATGTGGGGTTATTTATTTATTCATATATATATGGTGTATTCCATTACCATTATACAAATACTGACTTACTTGTCTCATAAATGAAGGTTCCATCTCTATTTGGTTGCCTGAGGAGGTTGACAATTTTCAATTTGGCCAACCGTATATTGAATAAACCCTAGATTATTTTCAACGTGATTAATATTAAAATTATTTTCAATACTAATATTAATATTAACATTCACATTTTCATCTGTATTTATGTATTAATATATTAACATTCCTTTTTACATTAAATTACCTTTTCAATTTAAATAAAATTTAAATATTATAGATATATTTTTAATATTAATATTAATATAATACTAATACAAAAATTAAAATTATTATATAGAATTGTAAATATAATACCATAATTATTGATATAAATAGGTGTTAATGTTTGATCTATTTTTTCAAACTATCATCCATGTTTATCCTTTCTCTCATTTTAAAAAATACCCTTTTGCGTTAATATTAATATTAGCTCAATAATTTGTATTAAAATTATTATATAGAATTGTAAATATAATACAATAATTATTGATATAAATAGGTGTTAATGTTTGATTTATTTTGTCAAACTATCATCCATTTTTATCCTTTTTCTCATTTTAAAAAATACCCTTTTGCGTTAATATTAATATTAGCTCAATAATATAAATGTTAGAAACTCCCAAATTCCTTTATCCTTGTAAAAATTAAGGGATGTCCGAGAAAAAAATAAATATTGACCATCATATGATGATGAAAAAAAGTATTAACATAATTAACATGGTAAAGAATATGAAATAAAAGTATTAAAGTGGTTAAGAATTATTTTTTATGCTAAATATTTTAGTCACGCCTCTTCAATATTAGCACTAAATATTAAATTTAATATAAAACATGTATGATAAACACCTTTAACATTATTTATGATGTTAAATATGTGAAAAATTATTGATTTTAAGCACAAAATAGTATTAGATGACATGACAATGTGATGAAAAAAATCCAATGTCTCATTGGGTCAAGAAACAAAAATAGACATTGTCTTTTGAAGAATAAAAACCATCATCAAAATGTCACAATACCAAACTAACATCTAAATGTGGCTATCAAATGGCTATGAAAATAAATGCTAGGACAACATGATGGAAAGCACTAGCATGTCATAGCAACAAACAAATCAACGTCACCAGTGTCACAGACAAAAATAATATACATTTCATTTCGATGAACCTTGCACATTATCACAATGTCACATTACACCACTAGCATCACAATATAGTTGTGAAAAGAGAATGTCATGAACCTACAGTATGTCATTCAAAAATAACAACATATTGAGGCTGTGTAAAAGAAATTGTGAAACTATTATTAAGATAAAGGTTTCGATGATGTGATGAAAATAACTAGCATCACATTGTAACAAATGAACCATTGTGAGAAACAAGCCAACCTCACATTCTAAAAAATATGTTTTGATGTCAAAATGGTACAAAACATTATGTAATGTCACATGTGAAAAACATTGTCTAATGTCACAGTGTGACACACATTATCACAATTTGGCATTATATTGCATTTATCCAATATACCAATGTGACATTACAAAATTAAGAAGAAATTTAGCCAACAATGTGAGATTTTGGTAACTTATCCAATATGACAATGTGACAAACATTCTCACAACCTAGCATTACAAAACTAGTAGTGTGACGTGGTTTGCAAAAAAAAGTGTGTGAAACTATGATGAAAATAAATTCTTGGACAATGTGATGAAAAAATTTAGTGCCACATTATGAAAAGTAAACTAATGTGACAAACAAACCAATCTCACATTGTGACAAACATGTTGTGATGTCAAAATGGTACAAAATTTATTCAACATTACAATGTAAGAAACATTGTCCAACATTGTAATTAATCGAACATCACCCAACATAGAAATGTGACAAACATAGTCCAACCAAGGTTAACCATGGGGAAACATGGTCAAACATGGGCATCCATGGTCAATCATAGACCACCATATTTAGCCATAGAGAACATGGACAACTAAGTTCTACCATGGTGGACTTGGTCAACCATAATCAACATGCCCATACATGGTCAACCATGAGTTGCTTCAATCAACAATTGTCAACCTTTTCAACCATATTCCAAATTAATGTAACCATTTTTGTAACATTAATATAACATTAACATTATCTCACATCAACCATGATCAAACATGGTTGATAATGGTCAACCATGCTCATCAATAGTGTAACAATGTAACAATTGTCATCATTAATGGTACATTATTAGATTAATGTCACACAAATAGATTGTTTTATATATTGAAAACCATGTTCAACCATTGTAAAAAATTTATTAACAATAATAATCTATAGTTATAGGTTGAAAAACATTTTCACTCACTCTAAAGCATATGTTACCATAGTCAACCATGGTCAAATAAGCTCAATGAAGGGAAAACATGCTCGCCATGGTAAAATAAGATCAATGATGGGAAACTATTCTTGTCATGGTCAAATAACCTCAATGAAGGGAAAAAATGCTCGCCATGGTCAAATGGAAAACAAGTTCAACCATGTTTAAACTAGCTTAACTATCTAGTCAACCATGTTCGCCATGGTTATTGTTAGGCTACTAATTTGTCATTATTATTATAACTTTTTAATGTCTACATCTGTTATTTGTAATCTGGTCTGAGTTATTTCTCAAGACGAAACCTAGTCTTGGGAAGATGGGCCCACTATCTTGGATGAGTTGTTGCCTTGAACATGTAAATTAGTGTAGTTACGCATTTGTTTATTTGAATTTCAATTGTCATTCTTTAAAGTAGATTTCATTTCTTTTATCTAATTTGTTGTTTTCTGCATTTTATAGATTTGTTATTTCATCCAATTTATAGATTTCATTTAATTTACTAATCTACATTATCATTTGAATTATGTTGGGTGCAATAGATTAAATTTCCAATTAGGCAATGTGTGGTTTAATTTAGCAATGATTCAAGTTGTTTCATTAGCATACTTTTTTTCCTGTCATTTACTTTCCTCTTTTTAATTTTAGTTTTATTATTCAAGTCTTACATTTTATTTGTTGTTGAATGAGCTTGATAGTATAGAACACAATCATATAGAACCAACTTTAGTTGTTGGTATTTGTTATGTATATATTTTATTGATTGCCTTGAAATAAAAAGATGCTCCTCGGTTTGATAATTAATGTTCAAATGATTAGTTGTTTTTATTAAGAAATTAATTTTCTCCAACAATTATCATGTACTTTACTTGGTCAATGACCAACATGTTTGACCATGGTTTAAGAGGTCAACATTGTCATTCACTATCAACAATAAACATCCACAAACAACATGGTAAACAATGATCTTTTAAAGCATAACTGGTCATGGTTAACATAACCAACATAATTAACCATGGGCAGTCAGGTTCAACCATAGCCCATATGGTCAACCATAGTCATCTATACCTAAATTTTGACAACCATGGTCAAATGTGTTCCCCATAGTCACCCATATTTGACTATATTTAACATTTTTCTAACAAGTTCAACCATAGTTGAACAAGCTCAACACTGGTCATACATGGGCATTAAGTTATATCTTCTTTAACCATGTTCAAGCATGCTAAATTAGCTAAAAAATGGTCAACCATGGTCACCATGCTCATTCATGAGTAACCATTTTCAACCATGGATGCTATATTCAAATAATACCCATGCATGCCCAACCATTTTCAACATTGTCATGCTTATCCACCATAATATCTCTTCTTCATCCCTACTTAACCATGGTAATCATAGCCAACCATGGTTGATAATGGTTAACTAAGACCATCCATGGTAAACTAATAATAACCATAACCATGTATAGTCAACCAGGCTCAACCATAATCCTTCTTCTAATCATAACATACCATAGCAAAATAATCAGTCACAAAACATGAATGACCAACCATAACCAATAATAGTTAATCTCGTACCCCCTTCATAACCATCAATGAAATATTTTTTGTAATAGCAATGTAATAGTTTAACAATTATCAGCATTAATGTTACATTGCTAGATTAATGTTACATAACAACGTTAGATTTATGGTCGACCATGGTCAAACTCAATTAATCATGTTCAAAAACAGTCAACACTCTTCAACTTTGGTTAACCTCATCAACCTTGTCAACCATGTTCAACCTCGCTATCCCACCTCAACCATCGATCTAACCATTTTTTTAATATTAAAATAACATCAAACATCGTTAGCCATGGTTGAAAATGGTTGACCGTGGTCAACACTATTGTAATATTTTTTTAAGAATGTAATAAGGGTAAATAATGATCAACCATGGTAAACAAAGTTCAACCATAATTTTCCCTCTTAATCCACAGCTATCCACAATACTCTTTATCAATCATGTTCAATTAAGGTCAAACATGATCTGTGTTGACCAACAATTGTCAAATTTATTAACCATAGTCAGCCCTATCAACCTACTTTAACCATTAATGTCAATATTTTGGTAACATATTTTTTTTTGTAAATTAAAAAACATTATTTCCTCAAAATGCCTTCAAAACTATATACATAGATCAACCATGTTGTGGAATTCCTCCTTTTCATATTATGTGATTCTCACTGTCACTAAAGGTGCCAGTAGTATCCCCTAGATATCTCTTACAAATAAACTCAAAAAGAAAAAGTAGACATTGTGGTTTCATCTAGATAATACAAAATGAAAAAAGGGAATAAAATACACCACCATACTTGTAGACTAGTAGGAAATTGAAGAAGATATAAGAGGCAGGCCCTTTAAACTTGAACTAGGAGGATCAGGTGTATTTGAGTCACATTGAGTATGCCCTTCTACATGGGCAAGCCTTGCATTAAGCAAGTCCACAGAGAAACATTTATTTCTTAGCATTATTTCAATGCCCTCTAGTGAAGTAAACACATTTTACCTTTACACTTAATTATCCTTCAAGACCATACCCAATAGGGACTTTATTTACCAGTGCAATGCAATTGTATTGAGGTATTTCTTCCTTTGACCTTTAGTATACTAGGGTCAGGTACCTAGCAGTATACCTCCTCGGAAACCTCAAAATCAGAACAATATTTCCTTTTTGTGCCCTCCATGGCTCCAAGGTTCCAAATTTTTCATCAAGTATAAGAAGGAACAAAGTTAAAGTAGGCCTCAACAATGTCCTACGCAAACATACAATCTCTACGTTGACCCTGTTAATTGTTTTCATTGGGGCTTCTCCTGCTATGCAAATGTTACCTACGAGGCATGGTGTGAAAGGAAGGATTTCCCCTCAAGTTCCCTCAGAAACTTCCATCTTTGTGAGTATGAGGAATCATGCATAGAAATGTAGAATAAACACTCACAACACTCTAACTAATAGTAGACCAATTTCCCATCCATAATATTTAACACCAACTATGATGAAGGAGTGAGCCACCACTACTAGGCTTATAGGGAAGAAAAAATATTCCACCCTTGAGACAGGTAGTACTATGATCACTATGACACAACCATTAACAGACATAGAGAAGATGTATACCATAATAACCTCCCATTTCTTTTACATAAAAAAAAAATTTGGACTCAAATAAGAATAAAACCAAAATTTCCTTTAAAAAACCTTATCGAGATGATAAAACAATATTTTATAACTTGAGATACCTTTGACACAATAATTATAAGTAATAGTCACTTGTAGCGGGAAGCCATCCATAATCTTCCAAAAATACAAACCAGTTGTTATCATTAGGCCCACGCAATAGAGAATAAATAAATTAATGTTAGAGTTCAGTGACCGAAACCCAAAAACTAACATACCATAGATAATAAACAAACAAATAGAAATGATACAAGGAAAATTAGTAAGCCATAGAGGAATTACCATAGAAACTTGCACTAAAGTTGTTAAGGAAACAATTTCCAAGAGGAGAAATTCCCACAATTTCACTTGTTAATTAGCCTCATTTTCTCGTTCACCCTGACAAGGTGTGTTTTCATCTCCCACCAGTTAGCATACCCAACTGAGGTTCACCTTCCCCACCTAAGTTCTTCACTCTTCTAGCATCCATGAACTTCACCTGGTTTTTAAACATTAGGCCAAGCTTATCCTAGTGAAACACCAATAAAAATGGTTATGTCTCCTTATCCTTGAATAGGCACCAACCTCTTCCACCCCTCATTGAACTCATAGCCCTTTCCTTCCCACCAACAATGGTAATAATATCCATTTGTGTTATTGCAATGCATACTCATGGCAGGGATGAGTTTCACACCCTAGCCTTTAATTCCCACCATGTTGGTAGGGTCACAAGATCGTCCCATGAGAGGCTCGCTCAAATTTCAAACTCACACCCATCGATGAAAACATTTTTGTAACTTTTTTGTAACTTTATTATTATCATTAATATAACATCACCCATTTTTAACCATGGTTGGAAATGGTCAAAAATTTTCAACATTAATGTAATAATGTAGCAATGGTCAACATTAATGTAACAATTTTGGATTGGTATAACATTAATAGTTGACTAGCATCAACCTCTAAACAATATCAACCCTAGTCAACCCTCTTCGACCTCATTCAACCTCATATATGATAATCAAACTCATCAACCCTCTTCAAACATTATCAACCATAGTCATGGAATCCACCCCACACAGGTCGGCCATTAAATAGTGCAACCACATCAGTTAATGTGGTTCATATAAATCAATATATGACATTTTGCACCTTACATTCCAATCGATGTATGAAAATGACATTGATAAATGTATATCAACCACATTTACTAATGTGGTTGCGCTAGTTATTGTTAACCTCAACTATTTTTGTTTACTATGGGTTCACTGTCATTGACATTAATTTACCTTTGTTTACCATGATTAACTATGGCTAAATTGGTTAACTATGCAATTTCCCTTGACCATGGTTTAACTTGACCATTTTTTACCATGCTTGACAATGACCGATGTTGGTTGGCCATGTTTGACCTTGATAATGTGGCACTAGAGAGAAAGGAAGAGGTAAATAGAGGGATAGAGAGGAGGGAGATGGATGTGCGGTGTGAGAGAGATAGATGGGCGAAAGGAAGAGAGATAAATGAGAGAATAAGTAAAGGGATACATACGGGCGAGGGAAGAGATGGATATAGGAGGGATACATAAAAGAGAGAGAGAGAGAGAGAGAGCGAGAGAGAGAGAGAGAGAGAGAGAGAGAGAGAGAGAGAGAGAGAGAGCGATATTAGAGAATGATAGAGAGAGTGGAAGAGAGTCTATAGTAGGGAGAAATATGGATCAATTCAGAGAGAGGGATATAAAATAATAACATATAGAGAGTGAGAGAGAGAGGGAGAGAGAAAGGGAGTTGGAATATTCAAGAGGAAAGAGAGAAAGAGGTAGAGAGAGAGGAGGCTTAGGGAAATGGTGGGAGAGAGGGATATATAGGGAAGACATGTGTGAGAGAGAGAAATAGATCAGGAAAGATAAAAAGGGAGGGGGAGGGGGGAATAGAGGGAGAAAAATAAGGGATAGGAGTAAGGGAGCGAGGGAGTGATACATAGAGGGAAAGTGAGATGAAGGGAAAAATAAATGGAGAGAGACAGAGAATGAGAGAGATGTCATGGTGGGAAAGAGAGAGGGATGTTGGTGGAGTCATACAAGTGGGATATATATAGGAGGGAAACATAAAATGTGGGGGAGAGAGAGAGGGATATATGTGGGAGACATACAAGGGGGAACAAAAAAACGGAGAGACAAAGAGAAAGAGATAGATGGATTCAAGGTAATAGGGAAATATAGGAGGAGACATAAAAATGGAGACATAAGGAAAGAGCGAGGAGGAATAAGAATATGGTGAGAGAGAAATACATCTTGGGAAATGAAGGAGATACAACAAAATAGGCAAAGGGAGAGAGAGATAGAAAGAGAGATAAAGATAGTGGAGAGATATAAATAGGTTGAGAATGGGGATGCTTAGAGGGAGAAAGAGAAATGGAGATAAGAGAGAGAGTGGGGGATGGGATATATGAGGGAGACATAAAAGAGGGGAGAGAAACAGATAAGGGAAGGAAGAGAGAGAGAAAGAGAGGGGGGGGGGTGAAATAAGGAAAGGGACATAGAGATAGAAAGGAGTCATATCATGTTCATAGAGAGAAAATGGGAGGAATAGTGAAATGGAGAGGGAGAGAGTGATATAGGAGGGATATGTAAGAATAAAGAGAGAAAGGGATAAGAAGAGTGAAAAGGATGAAAAATGGGGAATGGGATGGAGCGAGAGTTGGTGATTAGGAAGACATATGGGGTGAGTAATATATATATAGATATTGATATAAAGAGAGAGAGGGGGGTTGCTCAAGATAGAAATAGGAAAACATGGGGATAGAGAGATAAAGAAAGGAATAAAGGAAGGGGGTAAAGAGAGGCTAGAGGAGAGAGGAGGGAAACACATGGGAGTGAGAAAATTATAGTGAAAGAGAGAGAGAGAGGGAGTGTGGGGGAGAAGTTAGGGAGAACAGAGGGGGCTTATTGAAGGGGAACAAAGTTTGATATAGGAGAGAGACATAACAGAGAGAAAAGTAGATAAGTAGATGGAAAATAATGTAAAAGGCAGTACAGTCGGGGGGGAATAGAGAGATAGAGAGACAAAGAAGAAGATGGAAAAGGGCTCATGCACATTATGAAACATGTGCCTCTTATATAAGGGGTGCACATTCTACAATGCATGCACATTGATATAAGATGTGTGTGTTAATGCAAGAATGTTATTAATTTCCAAAAATATTTACGGAAACACCTTTTCCAATTACATGGTGGATGAGCTAGCCACTTTGGTTTGAAAAACCACTTTGCTTGGTGACTATAAATGAATAACACTTTCATTTTTAGAACTTCCTGATTTTAAACTATGATTCTATATATGCTCTACACTTTCATTGCCAATGAAGTTGAACCCGTCTTGATTTTGGCTATATTTCTTGATTCGTTGAATTATTTTAAAATTGGACCATACTAAAACAAATCAAGACCTAAGTAGTAAAAAAAAAAATATGTTAAAACCCTCATAATATAACCCACATTCAAACTTCTCACTTTAAGATCTAATTATTGTTGGGTTGTGTTATATTCTTTCCATGACTAGCTCCCCTAGTTAATATGGGGTTAGAGGAGAGGTGGGGGGGGTGGAGCCCCCGCTACGTTGCGTCAATTGCACAGCGGGTGGGCACAAGGGTTTCAGTGGGGAAGGTAGCACCCCTCTACGGGGTTCGGGGCAGCACCTCGGGGAATTTTCTTTTGGACCCTATATTAGGTGGGCGGACCTACCTATGGTTTTGTGCATGGTTTTCGCACATGGTTTTGGGCACAATGGTTTTCAGTCCATGTTAGTGGATGCCTCGGGATGTATAAATGTGTATTCTAACATTCAAGGGAACATAATAAAAAACCAATATGGTAGTCCTGATTTTGAGATCCAGGGGACAATCTTTGTGTTTATGTGTTTTATGTGTTATGCTCTTGCATTGTTTATTTGTTGTGTTTTAGAATTCATATGCAGGTAATTTATGTATGAGTTTAAAATCTACATTTGGTATCAGAACTGTTTTGGTTTCAAGGGGATGCCTTCGTTGTTGAGAGGTTTCACTCAGGCTTGTGATAGACCCTGTTCAGTGAGAGATCTGCGGGATCGATTCTGGTGGTGAAAGAACATGGCAAGCAATGGAAAGATAGAGATCGAGAAATTTAATGGATGAATATTAGTGGATCCCGGTAGATCCAGGTACTAAACCAACGGGAGTGTCCAATGAAGAATGGATGAAGTTGGATCTTAATGCAAAGAGCACAATACGATTATGTGCCTCAGATTCAGTATTGTTGAATGTATCAAGGGAAGCTATAGCAAAGGCTTTGTAGGAAAATTTACAGACTTTGTACCAATCTAATTCTTTGGTGAATAAATTGTTCCTATAGAAAAAGCTATATAACCTGAGGATGAAAGATGGAGACTCAGTGCTAGAGAATCTGAATGCATTTAATACTGTGGTAAGTGAGTTATTATTGGTTGATATTAAAATTTTAGATGAGGACAAGTGCATCAGTTTGTTGTGTTCTCTACCAGATTCATGGGATAGTCTGGTTATTGAAATAGGTAGCAATGCAAGTTCCAAGGAAAATTTTAAGGATGGAAATTTATCTTAAAGTTTAGAAACCTTGGCGAATCCCACTAATCCAGAATATGAAATCTATAAAATGTTTGGAGATATTTTTGGAAAAAAATCAAATTTATAATATTCTTATATAGTCTATATAAAAATTTTTGGCGATTTTTAGGGTAAAATAATTTCATTCTATAAAATTTTGGTGAATCATTTTTAGAAAAAAATGGAAATTAGCGAATCTTTTTTTGGAAAATGTATAGAAAATTAGCCCATGGGCGACTATTAGCCCGTAAAATTTTCCTTGAATGAAACTACCTTACAGTTTGATGAAATAGTGTCATCATTGCTGATGGAGGAGAGGAGACGGAAAAATATCAAGCTCCAAAATGGTGATTCCTTGTCTATATGAGCGCGGTCCCAGAATAGAAATAAAAATAAGTCATCAAGTGGGAGATCTAAATCTAGAGGGAGATCTAAATCTCTGGGGAAACCTGTAAAGGTGGTGTGCTGGAAATACCGAAAGGAAGGGCACTACAAAAGGGACTGTAAATCTAATGTTCCTAGCAAAGGAAAGGGATTTGATGATGTTCCTTCTGTAGAGGAAAAAACCACCTCAGATGAAGGTGGGGATGTTTACTTGTCTTCTTCAAGTACACATGTATATCATGAGGCGTGGTCGATTGACTCAGTTGCATCCTTTCACTTCACTCCCCATAGAGAGTGGTTTTGCAAGTATGAGAAATATGATGGTGGTGATGTCTTCTTAGGGGATGAAAGGAAGGCTAGAATCATTGGTCATGGAAAAGTAAAGTTGAATTTTCAAGGTGGAAGGGTTAGAACACTTTCGCTTGTTCTACATATTCCCACATTGGCCAAGAATCTAATTTTTGTAAGCAAGTTGGCTGATGTAAGTGTAAAAATAGTGTTCGAGAAAGATATCTGAAAGATGGTTTTGGGAGCACTGGTATTGATGTGGGGAGTTCGGATTTGAACTTTGTACAAGCTGCAAGGTAGCACTATTGTTTATGTGTGCAACAGTTTTGTGGTTCCTCAAGGTGGAGTAGAAAATCTAGTAGTCTCTAGAGAAAAGACCATGCTATGTTATCAAAGGCTTGGACATATTAAAGAGAAGGGCCTTCAAATACTTCATGGTAAAGGTATGGTATAAGGTATGACTAATAGCTCTCTGGATTTTTATTTATGTGAAAATTATGTATATGGGAAGCAAAATCGTGTGAGTTTCCCCTCTGGTGGTAGCAGGGCAAAACAGATATTAGAGCTTGTGCACAGTGATGTGTTTGCATCTATGAAGGTTCCATCACTAGGTAAGTCTGTGTACTATGTATCATTTATAGATGAATTATCAAGGAATACATGGATATATTTCCTTAAGAAGAAATCTGAAGTCTTTGATAGGTTTAAAGAATTTAAGGCTCTGCTGGAAAATGAGACAGAGAGGAAGATAAAGGTGCCCAGGACAGATAACGGTGGAGAGTTTTGCAGCAAGGAATTTGAAGAATTCTGTAAGAAGTATGATATAGCATGACAAAAGACTACTCCATACAAACCTGAGAAAAATGGAGTTGCAAAAAGAATGAACAAGACGTTGATGGAAATGGAAAGAAGCATGCTCAGTGGTGTTGGGTTAGGAGAAGAATTATGGGAAGACGCGGTGGAGACAACATGTTACCTGGTCAATAGATCACCTTCATCAACATTGGAGGATAAGACTCCACAAGAGGTATGGACTGGTAAGAATCCCGCTCTTTCACATCTAAGGGTATTTGGATGTGATGCATATGTACATGTTCCAAAGGAGAAAAGAACAAAGTTGGATAGTAAATTTGAAAAATACATCTTTATTGGGGATAAGGATGGTTTAAAAGGTTATGAGGTTTGGAACCTAGTAACAAGGAAGGTTGTCTACAGCCGAGATATGGTGTGCAAAGAGATGAAAGATGTTACTAAACATTAAGTCCCATCAAAGGAACCTGAGAAGATAGAGATTGAGCTTCAGGAAGAAGCAGACACTACAACAAAAGAGGAATCAGAAGATGAAGAGCCACAAACTCTGGGTGTGAGAAGATCAATTCGAGAAATGAGGAAGCCAAAAAGGTATAGTCCATCTACTTTCTATTCAATTTTTGCTTTATCTATTACTGATGATGATCCCATAACTGTGAAGGAAGCAGTAGATTGAGAGGATGGAAAACTTTGGAAATAGGCCATGGTTAATGAAATGGCATCTTTCGACAAAAATGTCACTTGGGATCTGGTGGAGTTGTCAGTTGGAAGGAAACCCATTGGAAGCAACTATGTGATCAAGAGGAAGACAAATGTAGAAGGAAAGGTGGAGAGATACAAAGCTTGGTTGGTAGCAAAAGGTTATTCGTAGGTGACAGGAACTGATTTTGGTGATATTTTTTCTCCTATTGCCAAGGTAGCTTCTATTAGATTGCTTTTTTCTGTTACTGCTACTTTTGATTTTGAGGTAGAATATATGGATGTGAAGACAACATTTCTTCACAGGGATCTAGAAGAGGAGATCTACATGAAGCAGCTTGAAGGCTTTCCAGTGAAGGGTAAGAAAGAACTGGTATGAAAGTTAGAGAAGTCTCTATATGGGTTAAAACAATCGCCAAGAATGTGGTATCATAAATTTGATACATTTATAGGGGGACTTGGATTCACCAAAAGCAAAGCAGATTGTTGTTTGTAGTTTAAATTAATTGGTGACTGTGTTATTTATCTGGTCTTATATGTGGATGACATGTTGCTGGTTGGAAATGACAAAGAAATTATCCAGGATTTGAAGACCCAATTGTCCTTCAAATTCGACATGAAAGATATTGGAGTTTCAAACTATATTTTGGGCATGTAAATTAAAAGAGATAGGGCAAAGACGAAGCTCCAGTTAAACCAGAAGAAGTATGTGAAGACAATATTGTAGAGGTTTAATATGCAGGAGTGTAAATTGGTGAAGGTTCCTATTCCTGTAGGTGTAAAGTTATCTGCTAAACAATGTCCCAAGACACTAGAAGAGGAAGAGGATATGCCCCGTGTTCCATATGCAAGTGCAGTCGTTAGCCTCATGTATGTGATGGTCTGCACTAGACCAGACATTACACATGTAGCGGGAGTATTGAGCAGGTTTATGTCGAAACTAGGGAAGGAGCATTGGGCGCAGTGAAGTGGCTTTTCAGGTATCTGCATGACGCTAGTGATTATGGTTTATGCTACCAAGGAAGACCAGGATTGGACAGAGTTTTGGATATTCGTGGCTTTGTTGATGCAAACTGAGCTAGAGATTTGGATCATAGAAGGTCTACAAGTGGGTATGTGTTTAACCTATTTGAAGGTGCAGTCAGATGGATGAGTAAGAAACAATTTGTAGTTGCACTATCAACTACAAATGCAAAATACATGGCAGCCACTCATGCAAGCAAGGAAGTAGTTTGGTTGCAAAGATTATGTTCAAGTATCGGGTTAGTACATGGAGCTATAAGGATAAGTTCTGACACACAAAGTGCAATTTTCTTGGCAAAGAACACTGCTTATCATTCAAATACAAAGCACATTGATGTTCAATATCACTTTTTGAGGGATATTGTTATCACCCCAAGAAACTCTCCTATGTTGTATCTCGGAGATGCTCGGGAACATTACAAACTGAACTTAATGTTGGAAATGGATGAATGGAAGGAATGATGCTTGTTCAAGCAAGATAACCACTTCTACTTTTCTTGACTCCAAACATGCATGAACACCCCCAAACTACAATGATTTAGACCACCAATTACTCATAGTTTAAGGATTGGGTGAATATGGAGAATATTGCCACACCCGTAGATGCACAAGACCCTGTGATGGCCGACTACAACCAGTAAATAGGTCTGCAAATCTAATTCCCTAGTGAACAGACAGGATGACAACTCCTTGTCACTAAGTGAAAAGAAACCTGACTAATACACTCACTGATACATGCAAGATTTTAACACAAAGGTTGGATGACAGCTCCTCTAATGCTAACCATTAAGAGTTCAAGAAAAATGCACATGAAGCACAACCTAGAACAAAATGGACATGGAAAGTGAGCAATTAACAGCAAAAGAAGCTTGTATTACCTAAAAATAAACACGAGATGTTGCAAGTCTTAAAGTAGTTACAGTCCCCAAAAGTTGAACCTTACATCAAAACAACAACCATCAACCCTGATTACATCTTGTTTCTGGTATATAAAGAGTTTGAGTACAAAGGCACTCAGCCGTTCTAGGTGTGGATGGGTCATAATCGACCACCCACCGCTTTAATTGCCTGGTAGAATTCTGAGTGCAATTTTCCTACTTTGGCAGATGGATTTGAATGTCTCAGGTGCTCTACTGTCCTTCTCGGGCAGGTGGAGTGTTATATTGGATGAAGTCACATAACTAATGAATTCATTTACCTGCTCAGCTCTGTACCTTTCCTTCTCGTCCATAATATCTGTTGAAAGAGGTTTTTGAGGAACGAATGCACCGTGTACTAGTAACTGGCCATCTTCATCCTTCGGGTACGTGTGACAGTTCAAGGACATGGATAGTTGGGAAGAATGGATGAGGAATATTGGTCGTTAGATTAGGTGGATCGATGGCAGGGAGTGCTTGGTGGGGTCTATCGGGAAGGTGAGGCAGAAGATGATCGCAGGCTGTTGGATCTTAGTCGGGCAGATCCAACGGTCGCCGAGCGTCGAAAATGCACAGAGTTTATCGGGCGAGAAGAGTGGGCTTGAGTGGTAAGCAGTATTACTCACACCGCTATGTCGAGTGGTAATCGTACAATTGTGCCCGATCCCAGTTATCGTGTGATGTGTGGCAGCGGGAAACACGGAAACCACTTTTCATCGTGAGTTAACATGCAGTTATGTTATGGCAACGAGGGAAGCGGATGCCGTCAGATCGCGGCGAATGTGACCAGATGGTGGATATTTAATTATGCAATTTTTCATTGAATGCAGTGGGGACCGTTGGATCGCGGTACAGCGATCGATGACTCTGATTGCAGTGGAGGGTTTATGAAGGCATGCGAGTATATGGGCGTGGGTTATATGTGGTTTTTAAACTTAGTGCTTGGGGCTTAAGAGTAAAAGTTTTCATATGATTTTTGATATCAAGCTCCGGGAAATGGAGGTGAAAGGAGGATAGATGAGGTGGAGGGGAATGTGAGAGTGACCGGTATGGGCCTCCATTGAGAAAAACCAAGAACCAAGCCCACTTTTGCTCCTCGAATATCAGCAACCTGTAGTAGAGCTAACACTGCCTCCTTCTGGGGATGAGATCCTCCCTGTGAGGTCTCAAGAACTTGCAAATCAATGCCTTTCCTGTGAAAACCAATTTGCAAAATTTCCTAATGTTCCATTGGGCATGGAGTCTAGCTGAGCTTACACTAAGATTGATAAAGCAACATACTTACAATTTTAAGGCCAAAAGACCTTAAATAACATAAATTTTTAGAAAACGCCTATTAACTGCGCCATCAAAAATGGTCTCCCCTCCCATACTTCGCAGTATGAAATTATTGTTCCCTTGAATCTGAGAACTAATAAAAGGCCCCGTCCAGAAAGCATCAAATTTCCCATGGTTGCCTTTCTTCTCTGTCAGTGCATCCCACTTCAAAACCAAGTCTCCAACATGAAAATTATCTATTTTTGCTCTTTTGTCAAACATTTCCTTGATCTTCTTTTGATGTGCCACAGAACTTTCAACCAGTTGTTCTCTGATCTAATGTATCTCTGATAAGTCAATGATCCTTTTCACCATATCTTCTTCCTCATTCTGCTCTTCTTGTAGGAACTTTGCCACAGGGGGAGTTAACTGAATTGGAAACACAGCCTCAGTGCCATATACCAACTTGAATGGAGAATTCCCTGTGGATTTCTTGGTAGTCACTCTGTCAGCCCACAGTGCACATTTGAGCTTCAAATCCCAATTTTTCTTATTGTCTTCCAACAGCTTTTTAATTATCCTTAATAGGATTTTGTTGGAAGATTCTTCTAGGCCATTGCCTTGACGGTAATATGACGTGGAATGAACCAGCTTAATGCCCATTGAGTCACACATATCCACCAATTCTTTTTCCCTGAAGGTTGTTGTGTTGTCTGTAATTACTTTATGTGGACAACCAAATCTGGTAAAGATATTCTCTATCAAGAACCTCATGACCACATGATGATCAACCTTTCTAGATGGGATTGCTTCAATCCACTTAGTGAAGTAATCAATGTCTACTAAGATCCATCTATGCTAGCCACTGAAATGTGGATTGACTTCTCCAATGAAATCTAAGCCCCACTACTGAAAAGGGCCACTAGCATGTATAGGTTTCAAGGGTAGGGACTTCAATTGCTATTTCACTTCAAATATTTGGCACCTATCACAAGATTTAGCAAATGAAAAGACATTAGAAAATAAAGTGGGCCAATAGTACCCAGCTCTTAGAATCTTGTGGGCTGTAGTTTTCTAATAATGATGCCCTCCAAATAGGCTAGAATGAAATTGTTGCATGACCTCGATGGATTGTTCTTTGTCCAGACACCTTAGCAGAATTCCAGAGGGATCCCTCCAGTAGAGCAGATTTTCATGAATGCAATATCTAGCTGCCCTGAGCTTAACAGTTCTGGTTTGGCTTGGACTAAGGCCTAGAGGGATTTCTAGCTTCAACAAGAATTGAGCTATTGCATGGTACCAATCACAAGAAGCTAGATTTTCTGCTAATTACTGTTCTTTCCCTAGTTCAGCTGCTTCTTCTGTTGTTTGACCATTTTCTGCATCTGTACTTATGAGATTTATGTCCAGCATTCTGCAATTTTCTTCAGCGAATCACTGGGCAAGGCCCTAACCTCTGACAAGCTTGGTGGGCTTGAGTTCTATATTAAATTCAATAAGCCTTACAATCCACTTAGCCCTTCTTCCATCAGCATCAGGTTGCATTAGAACATGTTTTATTGAAGTATACGGTACATATGCAATTATCTTGGAATGCAGAATGTAAATTCTGAACGCTTTCAAGGACATGATAAGAGCAGTGCTTGTTTTTCGATGATATCATAGTTCAGCTTGGCATCCCTGAGGGTTTTGCTGAAAAATGCCACTGGATGCTCTGAGCCTTCTTTGTCTGCCTATAATAAAACTGTTGGAAGGGTGTCTTCAGAGGCAAATGAAAATATATGGAACTCCTTGCTGTAATCCGGACTACTTAACGTAGGAGATTCCATAATAGCTTTGTTAATGGACTCAAAGGATCTTCTTGCTGCATGATTCCATTTTATCTCTGACCCCATTCTCAACATGGAGGTAATATGCTTTGTCAGCTCTGCAAAATTTGGGATAAACCACCTCACAAAATTTATTTTTCCCAGAAAAGACTGGATATCTTTCTTTGATCTCGGGACAGACAGAATTTGTATTTCTCTTACTCTATCTGGGTCAATTCGGACACCCTCAGTAGAAACAACATGTCCTAATAGCTTGCCCTCTTCTAAAACAAACTGTGACTTCTTAGGATTGACTGAAATCCTAAACCTTTTGCACTTCAGGAACACTTTCTTCAAATGCTTTAAATGGTAATGATGGCTACTAGAGTACACTGTTATATCATCCAGGTAGACAAGGACAAACTTATCCTTCTCTCACACAAATGCTATATCCATAGCTCTATGAAAGGTGGCTCCAGCATTCATCAGTCCAAAAGGCATCTTGGAATACATAAAATTGCCCCAAGGAGTGGTGAATTCAGTCTTCTCTTGGTCGTTTGGATGTACAACAACCTAATTATACCCTGAAAATTCGTCCAGGAAAGACATCACTTTGGCCCCTGAGACCTTCTACAGCAAATGCTCCATCTTGGGTAGAGGATAGTTGTCTTTCTTGGAGCATTTGTTTAAGTTTTGAAATCAACACAGAATCTAATTTCTCCACTTCTCTTCCTCACCACTACCAGGTTGGCTATCCACTTTGAATATCTGAGGGGGACTATGATTTTGGTAGCCAATAATTTCTTGATTTCTTTTTCAATTAGAGGAAGGAGAAAAGGATTTATTGGTCTCAGCTTCTGCTTGAAACGAATGGTGTCTTTCTCTAAAGGGATTTTATGCTCGATGATCTTCTTTTCATATGTTTTCAGGTCAGTATATTCCCAAGCAAAGATATCAGCAAATTGCTTCATTAAATTGTAGTATTCAACACTTTGGACTGCAGAAAAATGGGTGGACAGATTTATATATCTTAGCTCATCTGGACTCCCTAAATTATGCTTACAGACTGCAGATTTGTCTTCCTTTTGGGCAGCCTTATAAGGCACATCATTTTGGTGAAACCACTTTTCTAATGGAACCAAACCCTCAGGTATATGACCATTGGACAATTGGACAATGCTATCTTTACCGATTCTGTTTCTAAGCTGGGATTTGGGGTTTTCTTCCAAGGCTTCATTCTCTTGGTCAATTTTCATTTCATAGAATTCATCAATGACTTGCAGAAACCTATTCACTTCATCATCATCTTCAAATACTTTCCAATGTTGGACATTATCAGGCAAGGATGGTCTGTATTTCATTTGAACTTCATAACCTAGTCTGGGAGGGATGAACATGCTAGCAGACACAGCAAGGGAATCAACAAGTTGATTTTTGGCTCTATGGATATATGAGATACAAAAATTATCAAAAGAATATTTGAGTCTCCATACCTCATCTCTATATGCTTTCAGCCTTGGGTGCTTTGCTTGAAATGCTTAGTTCACTTGTTGAATGATAATATCAGCATCTCCAAACACTTTTATGTTTCTAATTCCTCTGTCTTTAGCTGCATTAAGGACCAATAGCAGAGCCTCATACTCTGCTAAATTATTTGTGAGTTGAAAAGCTAGCTTAAAATACATATGTGTGCTTTCTTGTTTTGGAGATATCAGCACCACCCCCTCTCTTGCAGTCTCCCTAGAACATGCTCTATCAAAGAAAATTTCACAAACCTGACTTCCTTGCTCTCCCTCGGCCTAATTTACTGGTTTCTTGATCTGCATTGAGGCCTTCTGGGATTCTTCAATTTGGAGAATACAAGCTCCAAAATCAATGTCCATAGCATAAAAGGGATGATTAGAAGGATTCTTCTCATCACTGATGATGTATGCCAACTGTGATTCTCTATACAATCTCCTATTTTTCCCTCAAAAGACTGGGATGGTGGCGTAGGATAAGTCATTCTTTAATGTCCCACATAGTCTCTTGATCCACCCTCTGGATAGCATTATACCAAACTTAGGAGGGACATCTGCTACCACAATATCCATCATCATGCTCTTCATGGGCAACTAAGTTAGGGTAATGGCTGGGTCTTTGATCAATCCTAGGCATTTTACCTTTCTTGAATCAAATGAAAATAAATCATGATATGGTCTAGTAATATGAAGGCCTAACTCTTCCATGACAACTTTAGGCATCAAATTGTGGCTGGCCCCTATGTCTAGCAGGAAATTGTGAAGGATTTTTTCATGAATGGTCAAGGAGACATAAAATGATGGGGAATTATCATCAACAGGTCCAATCATTGGGCTAAGCACAATTGTAGGCTTATCATCTTGCAAATTTACATAGTGAGTGGAGGTTTGTGTGGCTTTCTGCTCAAGAGCATCAAGGATAGGCTTTCTAAAAACTTCACTCTTTACAAGTTCTATCAGAGGCACAAATATTTTTAACTTCTGGACTTTTGATTCAAAACTGAAAGAGAAAGGGGACTTATCAGGACCTCTTACCTCTTGAGTTGGTGCTTTGAGGATGACTAGATCAATTGTTGGTCTTTTCTGTCTATTATTGTGTTGTTCTGTTTGGACAACAACTCTTTGGGCAGGATTCTCCTTGACATTGTTTGCTTTTGACCTCAGATTGTAACTTTGTTGTTCACCAGTCTGCAAAATAGCCTCTTTGTCCCACTCTTGACTGGTTTGGTCCTGCAGTAATGATTCTTCATATGCAGCCAATGTCAAAAAGGCAGCACTGCCTTTGTCTTCCATGCAATGGATTTCATCCTCTTCTTCAACCTGCTCCTCCTCCATGACTACATTCTGGAACAGAGCCTTAACTCTCTGTTCTTCATTTGCTTCTTTACCCCTTTGAATGATTTGTAATTGTTCATTTGCTCTTCTGAGTGGATTTGGATTTCTTGGAGCAAATGTGTTTTGAAATCTTGCTTTCCTGGAATTCTGCTCGACTTTCAACTTAGATATCTCAGCAACTAATGACTCTATCATCTTATTCATCTTTTCTAATTTGAGTTCTGAAGATGAAGCAGAGGAAGAAGAAGCCTCACCTCTCTGCCTTCTTCTATCAACATGACTTTTAAGCTTTTCTGCAGCCATAATATTTTATTCCACTTCCAGTGCTACATCTTGCATATCAGCTAGAGTGGCACATCCTCTTTCTCTTAACAGCAGGTAGAAATCCGAGTCAAAAGCATTAGAATAAGTGAGTTTGGTAGAGGTGGGGGTAGGCTTCACTTCAGACGGTATCTTACTATACATACGGTTAAATCTTTTATTAAAATCAAGCAATTATTCCCCATTCTCCCTCTTCAAGTTTTCAAACTCTGTATGGTAATAGAGTAGATCTTTCTTATCCCCCCATTGCTTCAGGAATGCATCATCCAATGCCTCAATGTTAGTAATAGACCTATGGGGAGATTCTGTAAACCATTTTCTAGCCTCTCCATCAAGGCTCTGGACAAATACTCTCATCCACACATCATCCTCACTGATATCTACGTTATCAACATAACTATAAAAAGATTCAAGGTGTTCTTCAGCAGTTACTCCCTCTGTACTAGTGAATTTGGGCATATATTTATGATATTCTCCTACAGGCATGGCACTCAAAAGAATGGGCAAGACTAGGGGTCCATACCTAGTAGCTATGATGCTTTCCATCTTTGTGGGAGCTTGGTGGCCTGCCATGACCGTGATAGGTGGAAGGATACTAACAGATTGAATAGTAGGAAGTAATGAAATAGATGATAGACACAAAGGAATATGATGGACTGTATGGGAGGTTTTCTTTTGACTAAGATCCAAAGGGGAACTGACTGAACAAGGAGCTTTATGAATCTCTGAAGGTATTTCTTTACTAACAATGCTTGGCTATAAATCTTCAAATTGTATATCCTTAGCTATAACCTTCTCTTTCAGAGATGCACAAGATTTATTAGGCTTATCTGATCTTGATGCTCCTTTCTATGAAGTTTTCTTCCACTTAGCAATCTTCTCAGGGTCAGGCACTAAGTCAGCTGGTGATTTCTGAGGATTTCTCCGGGTATGCATCACAAACTGAGCCAGAACTGTAATTTAGAGTCGCCACTAGGTTGGTTCTCCGGTAGAGTCACCAGATAGATGATTACAACCAGAAATGTGTCCAGGCTTTGTCTATCATCAAAGCATGGAACTGTTTCGTTTCCCAGGGAAGCTGAGCTTCAATCTCCTCTCCCTGGCAATGGCGCCAATCAATGTTATCACCCCAAGAAACTCTCCTAGGTTGTAGCTCGGAGATGCTCAGGAACATTACAAACTCAACTTAATGTTGGAAATGGATGAATGGAAGGAATGATTCTTGTTCAAGGCAGATAATCACTTATACTTTGCTTGACTCCAAACATGCGTGAACACCCCAAGATTACAAGGATTTAGACCACCAATTACTCATACTTTAAGGATTGGGTGAATATGGAGAATATTGACCACACCCGCAGATGCACAAGACCCTGTGATGGCCGACTACAACCAGTAAAGAGGTCTGCAAATCTAATTCCCTAGTGAACATACAGGATGACAACTCCTTGTCACTAAGTGAAAAGAAACCTGACTAATACACTCACTGATACATGCAAGATTTTAACACAGAGGTTGGATGACAACTCCTCTAATGCTAACCATTAAGAGTTCAGGAAAAATGCATATGAAGCACAACTTAGAACAGAATAGACATGGAAAGTGAGAAATTAACAGTAAAAGAAGCTTGTATTAGCTAAAAATGAAGACGAGACGCTGCAAGTCTTAAAGTAGTTACAGTCCCCAAAAGTTGAACCTTACATCAAAACAACAACCATCAACCCTGATTACATCTTGTTTCTGGGTATATAAAGAGTTTGAATACAAAGGAACTCGACCATTCTAGGTGTGGAGGGGTCATAATTGACCACCTGCCACTTTAACTGCTTGGCAGAACTTCTGAGTGCAATTTGCCTGCTTTGGCAGATGGATTTGATCTTCTTGGGTGCTCTATTGTCCTTCTCGGGTAGGTGGAGTGTTATATGGGATGAAGTCCCATAACTAATTAATGCATTTACCTGCTCATCTCTGTATCTTTCCTTCTCGACCATAATGTCTATTGAAAGAGGTTTCTGAGGAATGAATGCGTCGTGTACTAGTAACTGGCCATCATCGTCCTTTGGGTGTGTGTGACAATTCAAGGACGTGGATAGTGAGGAAGAATGGAGGAGAAAGATTGGCCATTAGATTGGGTGGATCAATGGTAGGGAGTGCTTGGCGGGGACTATCAGGAAGGCGAGGTGGAAGGCGATCGTAAGTCGTTGGATCTCAGGCGAGTAGATCCAATAGTCGCCAGGCACCGAAAATGCACGAAGTTTATCAGGCAGGAAGAGCGGGTTTGAGCAGTAAGTGGTATTTCTCGTACCGCTATCAAGGGTCGGGCAGTAATCGTATGAGGGCCCGCGATCCCAGTTATCATGCGACGCATGGTAGTGGGAAACACAGAAATAACTTTTCATTGCAAGTTAACGTGCGACTATGTTATGGAAACATGGGAAGTAGATGTCGTCGGATCGTAGTGGATGCGATCGGATGGTGGATATTTAATTACGCAGTTTTTCATTGAATGCAGCGGGGACCATTGGATCGGGCTACAGTGATCGACGACTCTGATTGCAGCGGAGGGTTTATGAAGGCATGCGAGTATATGGGCACAGGTTATATGTGGTTTTTAAACTTAGTGTTTGGGGCATAAGATTAAAAGTTTTCATATGATTTTTGATAGCAAGCCCCAGGAAATGGAGGTGAAAGGAGGATAGATGAGGTGGAGGGGAAGGTGAGAGCGACTGGTATGGTCCTCCTTTGAGCAAAACCAAGAACCAAGCCCACTTTTGCTCCTTGAATATTAGCAACCTGTAGCAGAACTAATAGATATGATAGAAGAAAAAATGTGTTGTTTGTAAAGGTGCACACTTTAAAGAATAATGCAGATGCATTGACAAAATCTATGAGCTCTGAGAAGTTTTCCTGGTGTAGACAAACAATGGGCATTTCAGGGCTAGATAAATGATTAAGCTCTCCTGTGGTCCCCTGTGGAAAGAAAATAACAAGTGGGAGAATTTTGGGTTGTGTTATATTCTTTCCACGACTAGCTCCCCTAGTTAACCTGGGTGTTAGACGAGGGGTAGAGCACCCCCTTCGTTGCGTCCATTGCACAACAAGGGGGTCACAGTGGGTTTGAGGGGGGCGGGTAGCCCCCCTCTACGGGGTGTAGGGTAGCACCTCGGGGAATATTCTTTTGGACCCTATATTAGGTTAAACCTACCTATGGTTTTGTGCATGGTTTTTGCACATGGTTTTTGGTGTGATGGTTTTTGGTCCATGGTATTGGATGCTTTGGCCTGTATAAATATGTGTTGTAAAATTTAAAGGAACATAACGAAAAATCAATCTGGTAGTCCCGGTTTTGGGATCCGGGGGAAAATCTCTATGTATATGTGTTTTATGTGTTATGCTCTCACATTGTTTATTTTCTGTGTTTTAGAATTCCTATGCAAGTAATTTCTATACTGGGTTAACACACACACACACACACACACACACACACACACACATATATAGATATACATTAAAAATGATGAAAAATTAATAATGGACAAAATGCTTCTTTCGGACAATTCCATAATTTATATACAAAATTTAATGCTAAATTTAACTTATTCATTATGTTATAGACCAAAATAGAATAAAATAACATACCAATTAAAAATACCATTTTGATTTTGGTTTCTCCAATTTTCTATAAATAAAAATTATATATCAAGAAATAATCTGGTTCTATAGGTTTCATCCTTTTAAGCCATGTCTCTAATCCAGATTTAAACATGAATGCAGAAAATTACAAATATAACCATAAATATAGAGTTGCAACAGAAATAAAACTTCATTTCATTAATGTAAAGTATTGAAATATGCTTACAAAAAGAAATCGAAATAAACTAGCTCCGGTGATGATAGCTTATCTCTGAGGAGAGATGTGGTAGCTACATGCCTTTGAACTGTCTTACAATGAGGCTCGAAGGCCTATTTATTGTTGAGAAATAATGGAAAACCCTAAACATCCAAAAAACTAACCCAAGGATATGAAGCACGAAACTATGAGGCCCGTTTTGCATAAATTGGTACATCAACTTCCTGGAGTTATAACTTTCGCATACGATCTCCATTTGACGTGCACAATACCTTTTTAAAAATATCTATACAAGGAATACGACTTTGGGATGACGAACATGGGTCCACAGACCCATGTTGTTCCCAATTTTCCCAAAAATGTCGTTTAGGGCCTCAAAACGACTCCGGAAGTTCAGAACCCAACAAACTGCCAAAAATAATAAATTGTGCTACAATTAAGGAAACTGAAAGAGACAATTGTGGCCGTCCAGGGGGGATAGGTAGGTGGCCACCAACATCCACTTGGATAATTCCTCTCCTCTTACGAAGCAACGGTCCCCATTGTGTTGAGTTCCTCGATGAGATGAGGAAACTTCTGTTGAACTTAGTCCCTAGTGACCTGTTATGCAACCTCTGATGTGTCCAATAAGGGTGGGATGCATGGTCGAGGGCATTCCACATTGAACGCTCGATACAATCGAAGGAATGGGGGAATGCTATGCTCCAAAGCGTTCTTTCCCACTACCTTGGTATTGGTGGAAGGACCATATTGAAGTGGTCTGAGCTTTCGATGTGCTCTTTTAAGGCATCCTTTCTACAGATGCAACTAGACCTTGTCGCCCACTTGAAACTTGTGTGGTACCTGATGTTGATCATTTCGCTGCTTGTACTTGGCAATTTCCAGAATGGAGTGGTGATAGATCGGCCTAGTGGGTAGAGGTGCTCTGGAAGTCAGATTGGACGAATTCTTGACCTGACACTACAACGATACCCCTATGGGCGAGGAGAAGATTTCATTTTCTTATTTTATTATCGTATCAACTTGATTCGGCTGCGTGGAGGAACCCTTCTCGGGCACCATAGATGTGGCTACGATCTTCCTCTTACATTGAGAGCAAACTAGGAAGAAAATAAATTTCCTAGTCTAGGAGATGATTTTACTGCCATTCATAGTAGAGATCAAAGAAGTGGCGGTAGGTGCGGCTACCTCTGGTATCTTGTAGAATGCATTACACAAGGAAATAGTAACAGCATGAGGACTTGAATCATACACAACATGTCACTTCCATAAGTATGGTTGGGCTAATAATACATCGCAAACATCAAGAGGTGCAATATCACACAATAACTCATCTATGAAGGGCTCTATGTTGTAGGGAATGTAGCATTACTGGTGAACTCAGAGATCTCGTCCTTCGTGAAGCCATTTTATATTGTACGGTTGTGGGTTTGGTGTAGTCGGTAGGCTCAATCGCTTCACAACCTCTACTGAAATGAGGTTCTTTTCACTCCAACTGTCAACAATGAATTGCAATGGCAAACCTTTCAGCCACACTTTTAAGTGGAAAAGATGCTCCCCCTCTTTTGGATCTTCAGGTTCAATCTTTTGGACCTTGGCAGTGGAAACAATGGCGTTGGGCTCTGCATCAATGATTTGCTTCCCTTTTTATCATTCCCCTTTTTGGGTTCTGACTCATTGTCAGAACATGCATCTAATTCTGAAGCCTTCAACTCAGCCACGGGCGATTTCTTGCTCCAACAATCACTTGTGTTATGAGTGGGGCCCTTATGGAACTCACACCACTTTCCTGTGTCCTTGTTTGACTTCACAGTGTTGTTCTTTTCTTGCAACTTCAACGGGTTGTCTTGGGTCACCCCACCTTGGTTTTGTCCTTTGTTCTTCGTATTCACAGATCCAAAGTCTTGCTTCTTTTGTTTAAACTTCTGTTCGATCTTGACAGCGTATCAGTATGTTGTGCCGAGTGAGGAGATGTTTAGGAACTCCATCTCATCCTGGATCTACATGTGTAGGTTGTCACAGTATTTGAGTACCAAATGTAGCTTAGAATCCTTGATACCCAAGTTTTTGCGAAGGGTATGAAAAATATTTGTGAACTCCAGCACATCTTGGACCCATCCTTGCCGCAGCGTGGTCTACTTTATGTATTTATCCTCATTGTTTTTGACATGGTAGTACTACTCCTTAATGGAATATCAGAACGAATTCCAAGTGGGTGCAGCTAAAAACAATGAGTTCATACTTCCATCCTTTTCCTCGCAATAGGTTTCCCACAAATCCTTTATGTGGGGGGCTACTTTGAGAAGAGCGAAAGTAAACTTTTCCCTGCTGGAAAAATCATGAACAAAAAAATACCCTTCTAGTATATTTAACCATTTATCTACGACATCTGCATCTATTTGACCCTCCAATATGGGGATTTCAAATTTAACTTGTACCTTAAAGGGTGTGGTGTTTCCAGAGTAGATGTTGGAAGTAGATGCGTCGCCCCTGGGTAGCATTGAAGGATCTAGGAAAAGTTTTCCATCATCGCATTCCTTTACCACTCGAGGGCTTCCTCGAGCAAAATTTTGATAGGATATCTTGCCGCCTCGTCTTTCTTTTCATCCGCCATGGGAGGCCGTCGGGATTTGTGAGGGTGGTCTTGTAAAGGTTTGACTAGTTCAAGCCCTAACTCCTTATACCCCGACTTCATTGGGGACATGCAAAAAAAAAGCAGAGAAAGCGCAGACCACTCTGATACCACTGATTTGGATTTAAACAAGAACGAAACAAACTATATATATAACCATAAATATAGATATGCAGCAGATATAACACTTGATTTCATTAATGTAAAATATTGAAATATGCTTCCAAACAGAAATGAAAATAAACTAGCTCGGGCGATGGTAGCTTACCTCTAAGGAGAGATGTGGTGGTTACATGCTTCTGAATTGTCTTATAATGAGGCTCAAAGGCCTATTTATTGTTGAGAAGCAATGGAAAACCCTAAACATCCAAAAACCTAATCCTAGGAGATGAAGCGCCAAACTATGGGCTCCGTTTTGGGTAAATTTGTATATCAACTTCCCGGGATCGTAACTTTGGCATACGATCTCCATTTGACATGCATAATACCTCGTTAGAAAAATCTATACAAGGACTACAACTTTGGGATGAAAAAAATATTCCCAGTTTTCCCAAAATCGTTGTTTAGGGCCTCAAAATAGCTGCGGAAGTTTTGGACATGAAAAAACTGCCAAAAATAGTAAATTGTGCTATAATTAAGGAAACTAAAAAATTGAAATAGACAGTTGTGGGATCCAAGTGGGATAGGTGGGTGGCCACCAACATCCACCTGTAGTCTCATGTGATTACTTCGAATTTAGTGATTAGATAATAGCCTTTCCATATTTATATTACAATTTACTTATCATAATTATAATTAAGTAACAACCCAACCATGTATAGTTTTTTTGATAATTTTGTTTTGTAGTTTTTCATTTTTTTCATGATTATTTTTTTATTTAAATTAAACTTTACAGTCATAAAAAAATTCATAGTTATATTTTAATAAAAAATGCCATAGAAAATTATATCTTATTAGAAAATACTAAAGAATTTCATCTATCCAAGTTTAACTCTTAACTGTCTCATAATATAATATATAATTCTAAATTAAATTTTAGATAGAAATATAAAACAATTAAAAATTAAAAAAAAATGAATTTACTATGATTAATATGAAATTCCATCCTTATTCAGTATACAACTAACCCATAATATATAAAAATAATATTATCAATACCTTTTATGTAATTTATTCTATGTTGAATGGACATGTAACATTTAAAACACGAATATGTTAATAAGAAAAAACATGTTACCATGTTATAAATATGGTAATTCACATTAAAATCTTTCATTCAGTTTTAGTTTTTATTAGGAGAGAGATGTATACTTTATTCCATTTCCAATTTTCTGTGAATTTTAATTGTTAAATGATCACTAATATCTTTTATGTTGCGATTATTTAGTAAACATTTTAATTATGTTGCAGATTTTATTTTTTTTTGCTGTTTTAAACAAATTATTAGAAATAATAAAAACTATTTAGTCGGCCACTTGAGAAAATAGAAACCATTTGCTAGAAAGAATATTAAGAATGGATGACTGAATTATGTACCAGAGAATTTTATGAAATATTACAATACACGCATTTTTTTATTATTAAAATTCCATACATCTATTTTATAAAATAAATAAATGTAACATTAATAACACTAAAACGTAAAACGAATAAAACTAAAAATATTTGATGCTAAATGCATAACGATAAAAAAATAAAACATGATTTGCGAGGGTTAAATGTAAAAATGAAAGCGGTTTTTCTTTGTTTCCCTCTTTCATGAGTTTACTGAGCTCTATCATAATTTGCTACCCAATAAACCATTGCATTCATATTGTACCATCGTACAATAACGATTATTCATAAAACAGCTTTATAATATCGTTCCTGCCATTCAAGGAGATTAGATACAATGACGATCATTAAACTCTATTTAATAAAAATAATAAATGAGATCAACGAAAGACATCAGTAGACAATTGTACCTTTATTAGTAAGCAGGATGAGGAGGAGGAGGAAATGTGTAGCCGCGAGGGGGGATTTGTAGATGGGAGGAGAGTGAAGCACTGGAGGAGGCGTCAGTATCGGTTTTGGAGGGGATTTATCAATGTAAGGAGACTCGAAGAATGGAGATTTGTACTCCGGGGGAGGAAATTTGTGAACCGGGGGAGGATATTCTATAGGCTTGGGTGGAGATTTGTACTCCGGAGGAGGAAATTTGTGAACAGGGGAAGGATATACTATCCGCTTGGGAGGAGGAATCACTACGTGCGTGGGTGGAGATTTGTGCATAGGAGGAGGATATACCATCGGCTTAGGTGGAGATTTGTGCACTTCTTCATGATGATGATGGTGATGTTTGTGGACGTGATGATATAATATGTTTTCGGGAGGAGGATATTTGTGGAGTGGTGGAGGAAACACTGTTGGCTGAGAAGGAGATTTGTGGAAAAGGAGGAAATGATATTGGCGTGGGAGGAGAATCTTTACGCATAGGAGGATGGATATAGTGGGGGCGGGGGAAGATTTGTGCACCGGAGGAGGAAATACCATGGGCTTGGGAGGGTATTCCGAAACTGGAGACGTGAAGTGTAAGTACCGCCACAGTTATATGCCTGGAGGCATATGACTGCGTAAACGGTGAGCATGAAGCCGTAATGAGTCACCGCCATGTTTCGCAACATGAGGACAGATAGATAGTGATGGATGCGATGTGAAAGGCGTCGAGATGGTTTATATGGACAAGGACAGCAAGACAGTGATGGATGCGATGTGAAAGGCGTCGAGATGGTTTATATAGAGGAGGACATATAGACAGTGATGGATGCGATGTGAAAGGCGTCGAGATGGTTTATATAGACAAAGAAATGTGAAGGTGCGAGTGTACATAGGCCGAGAGGAACCGATGTTGGTTTCGTGTGGTTAGGAAACCGACAAACAAGCATTGAAGGTGGTGGAATCGACCACCTAATATGCCATTTCCAGGACATACCTGCTACTCCTTTCTTGCATTCCCATGTATCGATTTCACGGAAGCATAAAATAATGGCATGTCTCAACTCCTTTATTCGTTTCTCCATTATGAAGTGGTTAGTAAACTGACACTGTGAATCAGCAACTTTTTTACCGATATGGTATGAATTCGAATCAAAACTCTGTAAACGAGGTTGTAAAACATTTCCTTTACGGCATGGCAATAAATTATTATATAGGTTATTATTCCATGGAGTTGCAGTGGTATAACATATTCGTGAGTTACAGGTCTACAACATACCTTTGTGCGTCGAGAAGCTATTAATGTCTTGATTACATCAAACATTAAGCATAGGGGTTTATTTTTTCGGTCGTTATCTATGTGTTGCATTACACTGTTCTTGAAAATGGTAGGGATTATTCGATACAGTGATATACATATTTTATTATGCTCATGTATATATTGGGTGCAGTGGGTGTGCGGTTGTTATATGGTATTTGTGTTTTATTTATTAATGTGAGTTTTAATAATACATTTATATAAGTAGAACTCATTAATGAAGGGAGTAATTTAATTATACCCCATTATTAAGGGAGTAGTTTAATTATCAGCCGTAGTAGTTTAATTATTAGATCCATTTTTTGAGTATAAATTTGTTAATCTAATTTAGATATATTGTTTTTTTGTTATTTAAAATGTATTTTTGAATATTGATGAATTTAACCTTAGTAAAATGTAAAATTTCTATTCAAATTTTGTAAATTAAATAATTTAAACTTTTTAAAGTATCATTTTTTCTATTAGATAATTTACTAGTAATAAAGTAGATAATGCATGTGGTAAATTAGTAAATCACTCTTAATTATGGTTGATGTCATCTCATTATAATTAAAAATTGTTATTGTTAACTAAACTTGATCGTAGTTGATAATGGATAACCATGGTTTACAATACTTAGCTATAGTTCAAGAAACTCCACCCAATATTTAGTTGACCATAATTAATACATATTATTTAAATTATTTTTTAATAATTATATATTGAATGTATGTGTGTTGAAGGACACTCTCGTATATTATAATAATTATAATAATATATTATAATAGGTGTAGTCTAATTTATAATGAAATAGCCTTTTTCATTGGAATCTAGTGATACAATTCCAAGCAAAATTGTGATTTTCGTTGTTTAAAATAAATTTTTGAATCCATAAAGAGATTTAGCACGCTGAAAAACCCATGGGGAACTTGAATTCTATAGCTTAAACAACGTAAAATCGAGTTTTTAAACCAAATTTTAGTTCAAATTACTTGAATTCTATAGCTTAAACAACCTAAACTCGAGTTTTTATACCAAATTTGAGTTCAAATTAACCCAAAAAAATCTTTGAAAAAGGTCATTTTGTTTATAAATTAAACTAATCCTTTTATTGTATAACTTAGTTTTATGTTATTTTTATTATATTTATATATTGTTTTTTGGACGAGCTAGAATGTTCTGCCAACAACAAAGGGATCTCCCCAGTGTAGAATCCCAACTAGACTCTACATTGTTTGGTATAGGAGTCCCATCCGGTGTGTATGGTCAACAAGCACCGTATGGCTTATAATTCTCTTTGGATGAGAAAAATAAAAATCGTTAGAGAACAAAATAAAACCCTCAACAAATGCAAATGAACAACTTATGGAAATTATACATGTGGAACATTATGCATAAAAAAATGACTAGGTGAAGTTGACATGAATCCTAAGAGAAGCAGTGTTAGCAAAACTTCAAATAAAGCCCATGTATTGAATAGAAATTAGTTCATTGGTCATAAATAAGTTCATAATTAACAACCTCATGAAATCATGTAAAGTTGTACAATCCCATACATAACATATAACCACATCAAGGAAACATTTCACCAACATAAGGCTAAAATAAACTCAACATGTATGATCTAATCACCATAAGGGAAATCCTACAATCATTGATAACACATGAAGGAATTGCACCCTTAGGCTTGAAGAGAATCAAAAGCTGAAATACTCATAAAATTCTCACATGAAAATTCCATGATATCCATAAGTGGAAGTGAAACATCACCACTTGCATTCACAAAATGTCTTTAGCTCTCAAACAATGTACACCAATTCAGTCCAAAACCAAAGTCCATTACATTGAACCATGAAGGTATATTTATAGAAGATAAGGTGACCTTTCACCTTTCGTGATTTTTCACGTACCCTCAATGAATCTCTATATTCCACATGACTTTTCTTATTCCATGAGCTAATGTATTCTAAAAAAATACAATTCACATTTGTACTAAGAAAAAAAGTAATACTAATCAACTAATCTAGTAATAGAAAAAACTATGACTTTAGGTTGTATTTCTCGAAACAAATATGCCTCCCATAACTTGTATTCTCCAGAAAGTGTCAGAATCTGGTATTGTAGGTTATCCTCATGCCTCTGTAATCACTCAAGTGTCTCTGGTACTAGGGTAGGCCCATAACCCACAGGTCCACAATCGATATTTTAGAAATGAAAGGGATATTGTCTTATGGAAATTCCTCCTTTCATCAAGTGGTATCAGAGCAGGGAAAGGTTTCTTGTGTAAAAGAGATTTCATAATAGAAGGAGTGCAAGAAGATGGAGAAGGAGGTACATTTTTGTTAAAGCTTGTCAAGTTTATGGTCTTTACTGTTGTATAGATAGCGGCAGCAGAAGGTGAGAAGACTTGCAGCAACCTAGAGCAAGGAGTGCTCAAGTGGTTCGAGAGGAGAAAACCAGAAGGATGTGAAAGACTAAGCTCAGAGGAGAATACTTGGTAAGGTATTATGCAGCAGAGAAGACTGTTACTGTAGAGGTTTGGTTGCATCTCACAGAAGATCATGAAGGAAGTTCCACTGAGGAAGTGGGTAGAATTTCTATGGAATTAAGGAGAAGCATATGGCGAGGAGGTCATAAATTTTTGTGCCTTGGGAGTCTCATGCACGAGCATCCAAGCACTCTTCATTAAAAGATGAATCCAAAGCTGAGAAGGAGGAAACATCGACAAGTGTGCAAACCAGGAGGAAACTTCTATTAAAATAGGGTTAAAATGATGGAATGGATAAAGTCTCTAGAAGACTTATTTAACGTAATTTAATCTTCCATGTATGCGTACCGAGAGATTTAAGGGTTTGTTGATTGATTGTGGGAGAAATCCATGGATCGTAAATGAACCCTCCCTTTTGTAACTTCTTATATAAGAGTCTGTGTAAGGTGGTGAAAATATAGAGCAATAGATAGACATTTGTGGAACCGAAGTGTAGATTCAATGTAGTCGAGAGGGGGAAGTGTGACTAAGGATGAAATGCCTTAGGTTGTAATAGAAGTCTGTATATATATAATGGAAATATATGTGAGTTGTGTGAAATTCATGTATTTGGATAGTTACGCCTTTCGGAATTATTATGTGTTGTTGGAGTGTTGATCGACCATCAATCACTAGAAGGATCGATGGCAATCAAATGTTAATCGAATTATTTTTATATGGGTGTCGTGTGTGGAAACATAGTATGGTTGAGGAACTGTGTTTTAACAGAGATTCCATCAATAACAAACAAGATTAAGTCAAAGAAGGAATAGATGGAGTAATGCACAGGAGTTGTCAGATCTTATAGATTGACGGTTAGTATTGACGATCAATGGCGGAATGTGAGGTGAAGATGAGAACTGATTTGGATCATCAGATCTACAGATGGGTGAAATAGATGGATATCAGATCAAAAGATGCACACTGGTTAATTCAGAAACTGGACCCGGTATCGATTAAATAACAGTTTAATGTTCCCATCAGCTTCATCTAAAGGAAATAGACATGTGGAAAAAGTCGGACTTGAACTTTTATAGATTGAGGACTTACAATTCTCATCGGCTCTGTAAAAGCGCTAAACGTCATGTAAGTGATCCACCTGATATCATTGTGGATCGTCGGATCAAATGAAGTTTGATCTATGGCATAGGATCACCAAGCAAGTTAGTAGATCAGGGAATGATATCAACCGTCAGATCAAGAACCAGATCGACGACGGAGATTTAATCGCAAATTGCATTCGGTAAAAGAGTTTGGGTCTGCGATAAACCCATATTTGCGATGTTGCGAAGGACTATGGAAAGTTAGATCAAAGGGTTGATCGAATGGCGAAGGTTAAATCTCACATTTCACAGGAATCATGTGATGGCAGACTGTGGAAACTGCGATGTGCGATGAAGCATCGACCATTGGATCGTGAAGCTGATGAACGACGAAGATTGAGGAACAGTGGAAAGGTTTGTGAAGAGTGGAACCGAGAAGTTTATGGATGCGGATTCAATTTATTTGAGATCCGGCCTTAGGTGTTCATGATCGGGTTTCCATGTATTTCCGATGATTTGCGTTGTCCATGTTTTTAAGGCAAAAGTGCCAATTAACGCTTTCGATAAAATGTGGGCCCATAACCCACAGGTCCATGATCGATATTATGGAAATTCCTACTTTCATCAGGAATCATGCATAGAAATGTATAATAAAGACTCATAGCACACTAACTAATAATATACCAATTTCCCACCCCCACTATTTGACACCAACTATGATGAAGGAGTGAACCACCCCTATTAGGCTCACATGGAAGAAAAAATATTCCACAACTGAGACACGTAGTACTTTGATGATTATGACATGACCATAAAGAGATACAGAGAAGTTGTATACCATAATAAGCCCCATTTATTTTACATAAGAAAATAAATATTTGGGCTTGAACAAAAATAAAACAAAAATTTCCTTTAAAAAACATTAGCAAGATGATAAACCGATATTTTCTCACCTGAGATATCATTGACACAATAATTCTAAGTAATAGTCACTTGCAGAGGAAAACCATGCATAATCTTCCAGAAATACAAACCAATTGCTATCGTTAGGCCCACGAAATACAGAATAAATAAATTAAGGTTAGAGTTCAGTGATCCAAACCCAAAACCCAGCATACCATAGATAATAGACAAACAAATAGAAATGATACTAGGAGAATTAGTAGGCTAGAGAGGTATTACCAGAGAAACCTACACTAAAATGGCTAAGCAAACAATTTCCAAGAGGAGAAATTCCCACGATTTCACTTGTTAACTAGAATCATTTGGTCGTTCACCATCACAAGGTGTGCTTTCCTCTCCCACCAGTTAGCACGCCCAACTAAAGGTTCACCTTCCCCACCTAAGTTCTTGACTCTGCTAGCATCCATGAATTTCACCTAGTTTTTAAACATCATCCCAAGATTATCCCAGTGAAGCACCAGTAAAAAGGGTTATGTCTCCTTATCCTTGCATAGGCACCAACCTCTTCCACCCCTCGTTGAGCTAATAGCCCTTTAGTTCCCACCAAGCATGATAATAATATCCATTTGTGTTGTTGCATTGCATACTCATGGTAGGGATGAGTTGAACACCCTAGCCTTTAATTCCCACCATGTTGGCAAGGTCACGAGATCGTCCCATGGGAGAATCGCTCAACTTTCAAACTCACCTCCATTGAGGAAAACATTTTTGTAACAATTTTTGTAATTTTAGTGTTATCATTAATATAACATCACTTATTGTTAACCATGGTTGGCAACGCTCAACCATTTAAAACATTAATGTAATAATGTAGCAATGGTCAACATTAATGTAACATTGGTGGATTAGTATAACATTAATAGTTAACTAGCGTCAACCTCCAAACGTTATCAACCCTGCTCAACCCTCTTCAACCTCGATCAACCTCATAAATGATAACCAAACTCATGAACCCTCTTTAACCATCGTCAACCATACTCATGGAATCCAGCCCACATAGCTTTGGCATTAAATAGTGCAACCACATTAGTTAATGCGGTTAATATAAATCAATCGATGACATTTTTCACGTTTTACATTCCAATAGATGTATGAAAATGACATCGATTGACATATATCAACCACATTTACTAATGTGGTTGTGCTATTTATTGTTAACTTTAGTTTATTTTAGTTTATTATGGGTTTACTATCATTCACATTCATTTACTTTGGTTTACCATGATTAACTATGGTTAAATTGGTTGACTATGCAATTTCCCTTGACGATGGTTTAACTTGACAATTTTTTACCATGGTTGAATATGAATGATGTTGGTTAGCCATGTTTGACCTTGATAATGTGGCACTAGAGAGAAAGCAAGAGGTAAATAGAGGGATAGAGAGGAGGGAGATGAATGTGGGGAGTGAGAGGGATAGATGGGGGAAAGGAAGAGAGATAACTAAGATAATAGGGAAAGCGATACATTTGGGTGAGGGAAGAGATGGATATAGGAGGGATACATACAAGGGAGAGAGAGAGAGAGAGAGAGATTAGAGAAGGGGAGAGAGAGTGCAAGAGAGTCTATAGGAGGGAGAAATATGGATAGAGTAAGAGAGAGGGATATAAAAGAAACACATATAGAGAATGCGAGAGAGGGAGAGAGAAAGGGAGTTGGAAGATTGAAGGGGAAAGAGAGGAAGAGGTAGAGAGAGGGGAGGCTTAGGGAAGTGGTGGGAGAGAGGGATATATAGGGAAGACATGTGTGAGAGATAGAAATGGATAACGAAATATAAAAAGGGATGGGTGTGGGGGAATAGAGGGAGAAAAATAAGGGAGTGAGGGAGTGATATATAGAGAGAAAGTCAGGTAAAGGGAAAAATAATTGGAGAGAGAGAGAGAGAATGAGAGAGGTGTCATGGTGGGAAAGAGATAGGGATGTCGATGGAATCATACAAGTGGGATATATATAGGAGTTATACATACAATGTGCAGGAGAGAGAGAGAGAGAGAGAGAGAGAGAGAGAGAGAGAGAGAGAGAGAGAGATGTGGGAAACATACAAGGGGGGACAAAAAAAGGGAGAGAGAGAAAGAAAGACACAAATGGAGACAATGTGATAGGGAAATATAGGGAGATATATAAAGACTGAGACATAAGGAGGGAGAGAGCGGAGGAATAGGCATATGGGAATAGATAAATACATCTTGGGAAATGAAAGAGATACAAAAAAATACAGAAAGGGAGAGAGAGACAGAAATAACGATAGAGATAGTGGAGAGATATAAACAGGTTGAGAATGGGGATGCTTAGAGGGAGAAAGAGAAATAGAGATCGGAGAGAGAGTGGGGGAGGGGATATAGGACGGAGATATAAGAACAAAAAGAGAAAGGGAGAAGGAGAGTGAAAAGGATGAAGAAGGGGGAATGGGATGGAGGGAGAGTTGGGGGTTAGGAAGACAGATGGGGTGAGAAATATATATTTATAAAGAGAGAGATAGGGGGCCTGCTCAAGATATAAATAGGAAATCATGGGGAGAGAGATGTAAAGAAAGGAATAGAGGAAGGCGGGAAAGAGAGGTTGAGGGAGAGAGGAGGGAAACATGGGGGAGAGATAAAATTATAGGGAAAGAAGGAGAGAGGGAGAGAGCGTGTGGGGCGTGGAGAGTTAGGGAGAACATATGGGGCTTAGTGAAGGGGAATAGAATTTGATATACAGGAGACAAATAACAAAGAGAGAAATAGATAAGTAGAAGGAAAAGAATGTAGAAGGCAATATAGTGTGGGGGTTGGGCGGTACAAAGATAGAGAGACAAAGAAGAAGATGGAAAAAGGGCTCATGCACATTATGAAACATGCGCCTCTTATATAAGGTGTGCACATTCTACATCGCATGCACATTGATATAAGATGTGTGTGTTAATGCAAGAATGTTATTAATTTCCAAAAATATTTAGGGAAACACCTTTTTCAATTACATGGTGGATGAGTTGGCAACTTTGGTTTGAAAAATCACTTTGTTTGGTGAATATAAATCAATTACATTGTGGATGAGTTGGCAACTTTGGTTTGAAAAATCACTTTGTTTGGTGAATATAAATCAATAACACTTTCGTTTTCACAACTTCCTGATTTTAAACTATGATTCTATATATGCTCTACACTTTAATTGCCAATGAAGTTGAACACATCTTTCATGATTAATGAAACTTAACACACACACACACACACACACATATATTGACTATAACTTTTGATTCATTGAATTATTTTAAAATTGGACCACACCAAAACAAATCAAGACCTCAATAGTAAAAAAAAATAAAATTTTGTTGAATTAAGGTTTTTGTCATCCATATCAGCTTTCAAGATAATTACTTTGGCAATAATTACATCAAAATTCATTGTCGACACGTTTCAAACCAACAAGTATGGTTGATTAAAACTCACATAATACAACCCACATTCAACCTTCTTACTTTAAGGTCTAATTATTTTTCTATATAAACATTAAAAATTATGAAAAATTAATAATATACAAAATGCTTATTTCAAATAATTCCATCATTTATATATAAAATCTAATGATAAAATTAAGTTATGCATTATGTTATATATCTAAATAAAATAAAATAACATACCAATTAATAATACCCTTTTCTTTTAAGTTTCTCCAATTTCCCATAAATAAAAATTATATTATCAAGGAAATAATTTGGTTCTATATGTTTCATTCTTTTAAAGGATGTCTAAATAAAGTAAAATAACATACCAATTAAAAATACCATTTTCTTTTAAGTTTCTCCAATTTCCCATAAATAAAAATTATATTATCAAGGAAATAATTTGGTTCTATATGTTTCATCCTTTTAAAGGATGTCCCTTAAGTAGCGATTATTTATATTACAATTAACGTATCATAATTAAATTAAGTAACAACCAAACAATGTATGGTTTTTTTATAATTTTATTTTGCAGTTATTATTTTTTAATGATTATTTAATTAAGTAACAACCGAACATTGTATGGTTTTTTTATAATTTTATTTTGTAGTTATTATTTTTTTATGATTATTTTTTTTATTTAAATAAACTTTATAGTGATGAAAAAAAATATGATTTTTTTTTTGGAAAAATGGTATAGAAAATTATATCTTATTAGAAAATACTATTTTTTTTAATTTATCTAATCTTAGCTCCTAACTATCTCATAATATAATATATAATTCTAGATTAATATTTAATTTTGAGTACATTATGACTAATATGTTAGTGTTATATTAAAAAGTCTTGTATAGTTAGTGTGAGAGATATGTTGTTATGTAACATTATATTTAAAAATAATAAATTAATATTTATATTAATAAATTTAAAAATACTAATAAAAAATAAAAAAATATCACCATAAATAAAATATTTTAATTTCTATCTTAATTTTACATTAAATTTTATATAGAAAAATAAAATAATTAAAAATCTAAAAAAAAAACTAAATTTATTTTATAATAGGATTAATATGCAATTCCATCTTTATTTAATATACAACTAACTAATACTATATAAAAAATATTATTATTAATACATTTTAGGTAATTTATTCTATGTTCAATAGATATGTAACATTTATAACAATAATATATTAAAAAGATCATATTACCATATTATAAATATGGTAATTCAAATTAAAAAATTTGATTCACTTTTACTTTTTATTGGAAAAGAAATGTGTACTTTATTCCATTTCTAACTTCCTCTAAATCTTAATTGTTAAATGATTGCTAATATTTTTGTGTTGTGAACTTGTGATTATATAGTAAACACTTTAATTATATTGCAAATTTTATTTTTTTTTGCAGTTTTAAACAAATTATTAGAAAAAATATATATATTTGGTTTGCCATTAAGAAAATAGAAACCAATTGCTGGAAATAATATTAACAATGGATGACTGAATTATGTACTACGGAAATTTATAAAATATTACAATACTCGCCTGGTTATTTTTTATTAAAATTTCAAACATCTATTTTATAAAATAAATAAATGTAACATTAATAACACTAAATAGTAAAACGAATAAAACTAAAAATATTTGATGCTAATTCCATAAGGATAAAAAAATAGACATGATTTGCGAGGGTTAGACGAAAATATGAAAGCGGTTTTTCTTTGTTTCGCTCTTTTCATGAGTTTACTGAGCTCTATGATAATTTGCAACCCAATATTGTGAAGGGCACCCAAATCTGATTGGTATAAACAATGCGCATGACAGAAATAAATAAAACTTCATTTTGTGTGAACCTTTGGGAGCAGCCATGCATTCCACTTTAATAACACATTTTGATGAGCCACCAGAAATTGTTGGTGATAAATCTATTAGTTATTAACTAAGAGATAATTCCCGTGAGCTAAGCAGACCGATTGATTGCGCTTCATTTTGTGTGAGAGAGATTGGCGTGATGAGAGAAAACTATCCATTTGGCTTTAATAATACAATTTAGTCAGCTAGCTGTAACATAATATATATATGGGAAGTGATAACTCTTTGAATTAGTAAATAAGAGAGCTTTTTGTTAAGCTCCCTTTTCCAACGGCCGCGGATAATCTAGAAACTAACTGCAGTTATTTCTTAAAATTACGAAAATCAACCGTAGTTAAATTAATTTTTTGTTGGGAGCTCTTTGAATGGTCCATTACTCCCTCTGCAGTTTTCTACCATGATGTGTGGAATACTTACACATAGCCAACAGAAGCTTGATGGAAAGTTGGCTATAAATACTTATGTTTGGTCCCCAAGCTCACTAGCTCAATCCCCTTCAGCCTTACACCATCAAGTTAGAGTGAGCAGAGCTTGAAAGTGCACACGGATGTAAGTTTTTTTCTTTTTCTTGGTGAAATTGTTAATTGGCAGAGTGTAAATCCAAGCCGAGAACAGAGTAAAGCTTCAACGTGAACTTCTCTAAGTGTCACGCCAAAGTATTAAATACTCGAAAGAGTTTGTGTTTTGTAATAGTTCTTGTTCACATGAGTTTACAGACAAATATTTGACCTCAACTGTTGTTGCTTTCAAGTATCTGGTGGTATTGCGGAACATGCCAGGCTTCGGAGATCTCTTGCTATATTAGCTCATTCTTTATAAATATTTTGCTTCTCTGGTTACGAGGCGATTTTGGAATCTTTATCCTTGTCGGCACTGCAAAACCAAAAGGAAGTGGTCTGTATGATTTATGTGTGAGTACAATTTCAAATAGCGCAAGTTGCGATTGCATTCATGGTGTTAATATGCCCACATAGTGATCTACTATTTTTTTTATTCACTGACAAGAAGTGGATTGCCTCAAGATCGGAGCGAGTAGCATCAATGGCTAGAGGTATGATTTATTGGGCATTAAATTTTTTCGATGCTTTTAAGTGTTTGTTTCGCATTATAGAATCGTTATTTTAAGCTTACATCTAGTATCAGAGCAATTTTTATCTATGCCTTGGTGTTTATAGACATGCTCTGGTGGCTCAATGCCATATTTAGAAGATTTTTTGAATTAAGTCATTTATTTGAAAATATGTCTAATTTTTGCTCTTTTTTTTTTATGCTTATAATATTTATTTGTTTTAATTATATATAATTTAGATAATTGTTGTGCAAATTTATTAATTATGCTTATATTTAATTTACATGAATTGATCATTTCTGTTATAAATTAAAACATGCTATTTTGGATGAGTATACAAGACCCATCATTGAATGTTATGCATGAATATTATAGTTTTATTTATGCAAATTATCATTATTCTCATATCAAACTAATTTTTATGCATAAAAAAAATAATGTCTAATGATCCATATAATTTTTAATTGATTAAAGAATAGCCACAACATCTCTAGTTAAATACTATTTTATATTATAATTGATTAGGATCACATAAAAAATACTTAGATATTAATTGTAATTAATTATACTAAATATAATAAGTTTTATCCCACATGAATTTTTATTATATTTATATAATTAATTAGGATAAAATATCAAATTATTCATAACATACCCACAGGGATTATGAATTAATATTTTGATCATAAAGTTCAAATCTAAGATAGAATTTATATCAAATTATAATTATAATATACTCTTTAAGGCTATGAATTAAGTGAATAATTTGATAAATTCTATCATAAAGAATAATTGAATCTGCATGAATCGAAAATTTAGTCCACACACAATTTTTATGTAATTAGATTCAATTTTAAGCATGATTTACATTGGTAAAGCATGAAATTTTATGTAGGCCTCAAATTTAACATAAGCATGTGCTATTTAATTTTATGCAGTTGTAAAACCTGCAAATTTCTCTGAAATTCATTGTGATATCCCTGAACTTAAGGGAGATAACTATAAGGTCTGGAAGAAGAGAGTTCTCCTTCATTTGGGGTGGATGGACATATACTATGCTATTAGGAAAGATGAATCACCAACACTCACTAATACCAGCACTGCAGCAGACATCACACTTTATGAATGATGGGAGTGATCTAATCGCCTAAGCATGATGTTCATTAAGACTAAAATTTCAGCTAGTATTCATTGTTCCGTTAATCATCATGAAAAGGTCCAAGACTTGCTGAAAGCCATTGATGATCAATTTGTCACTTCAGACAAGGCACTAGAAAGCACCCTAATCATGATGTTCTCATCCTTAAGGCTCACCAGTGTGAAAGGTGTACGCGAGCACATCATGCAAATGAGGGATACTGTGGCTCAATTGAAGAAACTCAAGTTTGAAATATCAGAGTTCTTCCTGGTGTACTACATCCTGAGAACCCTTCCGCACCAATACAGACCCTTGAAAATCTCATACAACACACATAAGGATAAATGGTCAATTAATGAACTCATGACCATGTGTGTTCAAGAGGAAGAGAGACTAGTGATGGAACTGGGAGAAAGTGTAATGCTAGCAACGCGTGGAAAGAGAAAATCTCAAGCCAATAAGAAAGGGAAAGGTAAAGTACCTCCCCAAGCTGATATCAAAAAGGATTCTAACTGTTTCTTCTGTAAAAAGAAGGTACACATGAAGAAGGAGTGCGCCAAGTTTCAGAAATGGCTTGTGGACAAAGGTAATCCAATCTCGTTTGTTTGTTATGAATCTAATATAGTTAATGTCAATATTAACACCTGGTGGATTGATTCTGGATCAACAATTCATATTTTGAATTCCTTGTAGGGTTTGCAAAACCTAAGGAAGCTAGTGGGAAGTGAGCAAAGGATTTTATCAGGAAACAAGATGGGCTCGCATGTAGAAGCTATAGGAACATGCTATTTAACTTTAAATAGTGGCTTTGTTTTAGAATTAGAAAAGACCTTTTATGTTCCAAGTTTTTCTAGAAACTTTATTTTAGTTTGAAGGCTTGTGCCTTTTGGATATTCCTTTAACTTTCGAGAAACATCCTTCAGTTTATTTTATAAATTTGATTGTGTTGGGAATGGTATTATGTCTAATGCTCTTTACTGCATTAGTTTACAAAACAATGTCACTTATGATTCAATGCATGTTCACACTGACGCTAAAAGATGTGTTATTAATGAAGATTTCTCTAAATTATGGCACCAGAGATTAGGTCATCTCTCCAAAGAAAGAATTAAAAGATTAGTAAATGAAGGGGTACTTAATACTCTGGATTTTACTGATTTTGAGACTTGTGTGGACTGCATAAAAGGAAAGTAAACCAACAAGTCAAAGAAGGATGCCAATAGGAATTCAAACATATTAGAGATCATACATACTGATATATGTAGTCCAAACATGGACTCACATGGTCAGAGATACTTCATCTCTTTTATAGGTAATTACTCATGATATATGTATCTCTACATGCTTCATAAAAAGAACGAAGCATTAGATGCCTTTTAGATCTTTAAGGCTGAAGTAGAGAAACAATGCGGAAAGCAAATTAAGAGTGTGAGATCAGATAGAGGTGAAGAATATTATGGTAGATACACAAAAGATGGACAAGCACCTGGGCTATTTGTAAAATTTCTTCGAGTGCATGGGATTGTTGCCCAAAACACCATTTCTAGTTCACCCGACCAGAATGGTGTAGCAAAAAGAAGAAACCAAACATTATTAGACATGGTGTGGAGTATGCTTAGCAACTCCAATCTTCCTAAATCTTTATGGATTGAAGCACTTAAGATGACAGTGTATATATTAAACAGGGTTCCAACCAAGGCTATTCCTAAAATGCCATTTGAATTATGGAAAGGTTGGAAACTGAGTTTGCGACATATGCACATTTGGGGATTCCCGTATGAAGTGAGAATATATGATCCATAAGAGAAGAAGCTGGAACTAAGTACCATTAGTGGGTATTTCATTAGATATGCTGAAAGGTCTAAAGGTTACAGATTTTATTGTCCATCTTACAGCACTAGGATTGTGGAATCAAGAAATGAAAAGTTTCTTGAAAATGAATTAATCAGTGGGAGCAATCAAACCAGGGAAGGAAGGTAGAGCCTTCGCTTTCGAGAATGCACAGTGCTAGTCGAGCAAGGGACATCCAGGTCAAGGCAGTCAAAACCAATCGATTGGTGACTGGAAACATGAGAATATTGAATGCATGATGAGATGAGTGCAAACAAGAGTGAATGATTATGCATGCAAATAGTAAGTGGAGGATTCAGAAAATAGGACAGCATGCATGCGAGTTAATTGGATTGCCACGACGGTGACCATCTATGCAAAAACAGTGTCATGCATGCGAGAGCAGTGAGATGTGAATGAAAACTGAAATGGTGCTTCTACAAGCTAACATACATCAAGATGAAAACAAGTGCTTACTGAAATAAAGCAGACAACACTCACACAAAGAAAAACACAAAAAGTGACAGAAACATAGTGGGAGACATGAAAAGCAGGCTTACCACAAAAAAACTAAGTTGAATGCGTCGACAACTCCTAGATGCAATGTGGGATGTCAGAGCTGCAAGGTTGATCTCAGGAATGAGTTCTCCAACATCCAGTTGATGAGTTTTGATAAGATCAAGGTTGTGACGCGAATGCCACAAATTTAGGAAAAACGACACTTGGCGGGAGGTTTCTAAATGATCATGGCATTTAACCTCCAACTCCTAAAAATAGATCCATGAATCAAGGGATACCTTTGCATTCTGCCTTGGAAGGAGTAGTCCATGCATACAAATCAGTTTTACTCAGTCCTGGAGGGAACTGGCCAACTTGAAGGCACATGCATCAGTTTGCAAGCCTGGGATGAAAATCTACATAGTTTCTGGGCTAAGCAAAGATGGTTGTCCTAGAGGGATTGCAAATTTTTTTGGAGGAACAGGTGACTACCTCCCAGGATTGTACAATTTCTCAGCTAAGTAGTTGTCCTTGGTCAGACCTCACAATTTTTTCAAGGAAGCCTGTCTGGCTGCATCTCACAATTTCTGAGCCCAGGAGGTTGCCTAGATGGATTTGTGTAATTTCTTCTAGTTGTTGGGCTGGTTTTCCCAGAGGGATTATGCAATTTCAGGAAGCAACAAGTGACTGCTGCCCAGAATTGCACAATTTCTAGCTTGATTAGCTATCCTCAGATGAATTGCACAATTTTTTAGAGGAAGATTGACAACAAGAATTACACAATTATGGAGCCCAATTGGGTCTCTAGCTAGGTTCGTGCAATTTATATAGGGAAGGCTGGTTCCCCTCCAGAATAATGCAATTCCTTGAGGGAGCTGCTCAAATGCAACTAATAGTAAGTCCAGAAAGAAACCTGTGAAGGGGGTGGAACAAACTTGCATCCACAGGCTGACAAAACTCTCTGAAACCGCTGAAGCTGATGTGCTAGATAGTGTGAGACATGTTGCTGCGGATAGTTAGTAGAGAGGCTTGAAAATGAAGCTAAGGAGAAATTTTTGAGGGTGGTCGTATCCTCTACAACACTATGCTATTAGGGAAATCCTTACTCAACAGGGGTATCTTGTGGCATATTACAATGAGACACTTTTAGACACAGTTCAGAAGTATCCCACTTATGACAAAGAGATGTATTCCGTTGTGTAGGCCTGCCGACAATAGAAGAATTACATTTTGGGGAAGGAAATGGTCATCCACATAAACCACTGACCCCTACAGTTCATATGGATGCAAGGGAAGTTTCAGAATGATTGCCATCAAAAGTGGTCCACATACCTGCAATAGTTCCATTTGAATATCAAGTATGAAGGGAAGCACCAATAATGTTGCAGACTGGCTCAGTCAACCACCGATCATGGCGTTAACCATTGTGCTCAACTCTTGTGGGCACAAGACTTCTGATTGGCCACTTCTCTAAAAAGCGACCCAGAATTCGGCCACACATATGAGATGCTCTTGGAGGGTCAACAAGTTCTATACTTTCGCTCCAAGATGCCCTATTATGCCACTTGGAAGACCTTTATGTTCCTTCAAGCAAGCATGCGAAGATGACTTTGGAAGCGCACTACAGTTAGGCCACTGGGCATTTCGAGGTCGAGAATATAGTGGCACTACTGCAGAAGCATTTATATTGGCCAAATCTTCAATAGGATTTCGGGAAGTACATCAGATCATGCACTCTCTGCGCCATTGCCAAATCAACCATCATGAAGAAATGCCTCTATACTCCGTTGCCTACCCCAAGTCGACCTTGGGAATCCATATCCATGTATTACATGTTGGGCCTTCCTTCTAGTAAGCATGGCAATGACTGTGTTTTTTTGGTTGTCGACAAATGCTCAAAGATGGCCATTATGGTAGCCTGCAAGAAGAATGTCACAGCAGAAGCCACTGCTAAACTCTTCTTTAAACAAGTGTGGGTAGACTTTGGGATCCCATATTCTCTCATCTCAGATCGGTACAATAGGTTCCTTACTACATTTTGGTTCATTCTTTGGTCAACGCTGGACACTAAGCTCACTAAGTCCAAAAATTTCCATCCTCAAACTGATGGCCAAATAAAGGTGGTCAATAGGATGATTGTATACATTCTACACATGTATAACTCAAACCATCCATGAACATGGGATGAGAGAGTCCTTTATGTCCATCACAACTATAATTAGGCTCTCCATAGCTCAACTGACCACAACAATTTTTAAGTGGGTTGGGATTCCAGCCACTATGTCCCATTGATGTGGGCATACCATTTGCAGCTACTCAGGCAAATTTAGCTCATGTCCAGTCTGAAGCCGATAAGGCAAACAACTTCATTGAGCACATCCAACACATCCACAAGAAGGTCCATGACACTCTAGAGAAATCAAATTCCAAGTACAAGTAGTGACACGATCAACATCGGGTGCCACACAAGTTTCAGGTGGGTGACAAAGTCTAGTTTCATTTGCAGAAGTAACACCCTACCGGAGCCTATTGGAAACTTAGACCACTCTGATATCATCCTTACACCATTACCAATGCTATGGGAGACAATGCATTTGAGCTCAACATTCCCCCATTCATTGGCTTGTACACAATGTTCAATGTGGACCACCTTCGACCATACTTCCCACCATTGTTGGGCACATCAGACATTGTGGAATAACTCACACCTACAGAGTTAAATCCTACCTGCATAGAACAAAACCTAGTTGATTGGATCATGGACACGCAGATCAAGAACACCTGACAAAAAGGGATCCAACTATATCGAGTTGTCAAAGCAGGCCAACTCCTCGACGAGGGCAAGTGGCTCACCAGGGACCAAGTTCAGTAGAAGTTTCCTCATCTCATGGAGGAACTCAACGCAATGGGGACCATTGCCTCATAATGGGGGAGGAATTGTTTAGTTGGATATTGGTGGCCACCCACCTATTCCAATTGGTCCCCAACGTTGCTTCTTTCAATTTTTCAGTTTCCTTATTTGTAGCACAATTTACTATTTTTGGCAAAAAAAATCAGGTCCTAAACTTCTGGAGCCATTTAAAGGCCCTAAATGACATTTTTTTTTTGGGAAAATTAGGGCTAACATGGGTTGTTGATCGATGAAACCCATTCAAAAGTTGTAGTCCTCAGATAGATCTTTCTAACGAGGTATTATGTGTGTCAAACGAAGATTATATGCCAAAGTTCTAACCCCGGGAAGTTGATGTACCAATTTACCCAAACGAGGACCATAGTTTGGCGCTTCATCTCCTAGGGTTAGGTTTTTGAATGTTTATGGGTTTTCATTGTTTCTCAATGATAAATATGCCTTTGAGCCTCATTATAACACAATTCAGAGGAATATAGCCGCCACATCTCTTCTGGGAGATAAGTTACCATCGCCCGAGCTAGTCTTATTTCCATTCTTTTTGTAAGAGTATTTCAGTATTTGATATTAATGAAATGAAGTGTTATTTTTGCTACATCTCTGTATGTATGGTTATATCTCTAGTTTGTTGTGTTTCTGTTTAAATCTGGATCAGTCCTAAGAGAAATTATTACATATTAGGGAGTACAATTCACATCCAAGTTTGTTTAAAATATTGTGGAATGGTATAAGATAAAGCATCATGTTGTACCTCTCAGATAGTAGTAGATCAAGCTACCAATGCCAGAGCATCTAAAATAATTGTTTTGGGGGTTTTTTGGTTTTAGTTTTGGAAGACCAATGAAAGAAGACAGATGTTGAATTGAAGTAATTAATCCTTTGGGATATATTAATATCTCAAAAAGGGATACTATAAGACTTTACACAATGATATAGATCAAAATAGTGGTGAGTAGAAGACAACAAAAAATATGATTATCACAGTTTCCATACTGTAAAACAGAACAATCATAAGTAGGAAAACCTTCTGAACTACATTTAAAAGATTCAAGGCAGTATACTTAAGCTTACACAAGATGCTGATGATTTATTGATTAGAGGGGATTAGCTACACAAACAGTTGCATTAATCCAATATCTTAATAGATGATCACTTCAGGAGCTTATAGGAATCAGTTGAAACTCTAATTGTTCCTACCTAGATATCTCTGTAAGTCTCAAGCATATCAAGAAATAACACAATGATTGAAAACTGGAAAAGCTTACAGGATAATACAAAACTGTGTAAAACCAGATTCAGAATCCTCTCCTTTGTATTAAGTTTCCAAAAAGATCAATTACATCAAGTTTCTGCAAATGCTTCTTTCAAAGGCGACTTCCAGGTTCAAAGTAGTATAAATAGTCACAACTTTACATCAATGCTCTATGAATCTTGAACTCCGAACCATTTTCAACTCTAGAAAAGAGTTATTTATACAATAATAAAACTTAAGAAAAGATCCTAAAACTGATTAAGAATTTTAGGAATAGAAAGATCTTCATTGCAAGAAGATAGGGGCAGCTGTTTGAACTGCTTCTCACTGTCTCCTTTATTCAGGCTATGTTGGCTTTGTTTTACTGATATTTTTCCCCTTATGTTACTTTGTTGTTTGTATCCTCTACGCTGGTTGTTTTGTTCATTTTAATCTTTCATCTGACTTCTTTAAACTCTGTAACTCTCTTTTGACCTGGCTGAGTGACCTTTACTGCGCTCCTTTTATCATTTACTATGAATTTAGGTTTTTACTATGTTTTTCAACAGTAAACTGCTCATATTTGTCTTCCAACTATTTAGCAGGCTTTTTGTTTATAAGCCTGAAATAGCAGTCTTCTTACCTGCAAAACACAGAACTATTAAGAAAAGCATGGTGACAGAGGAGGTCTTGATGGATTTTTGACCTTTCGAAGGATATCAGGAGGAGTCCAGGGCATATCGGAGGGAAAATGATGGCTTAAATGGCCGCAGAGGCATAATGGAGGCTGCGCTATAATAAACAAGCAAACAGAGAAAAATGGCATTAAAATAGTAAAACAATCTTCTTTTCGGATTATCAGGTGAAAGTGAACAGTGGCAGAAAGAGTACGGAGGTATTAATCATGGTGGGGATGGCTTAATCATGATTAAAAATGTGATTAGTGGGTTAAATGGAAGCTTAGGTTAATTCTTCGTTTTAAATCGTAAAACAATTTTACAAAGAAAACCTTTGCAAATCAATATATAGCGGACTTGAAAAATATGAATTTGGGCGATATTAATATCGAGTCCAGGTCTTATTCGCATATTGCAATCGGAGTTTGGTGGGGGTAAGTCCATTGCAAAGGCATATAATAATGGGTGGACACCACATGGCATTAAACATGAAATATAATTGTGTGGGGTCCACGCTAATCGCAATCGGATATCGGAATGTGGAAAGGGTTATGTTATAAGCGGGACTGCGATGGAGGGGCGGATGCTATATGGTAATGGTTTGTAATATATATAGTGTCGCGTCCAGACTCGATCACGCATCTCATTTCTTAATGGTGAAGGGGAATTCATTATTAGTGGTACTGCGATGGAAGTTGACGTGATACGGCAATAAGTTGTGATATATATAACGTTGGGTCTGGGGCTATGACATATCACATATCGCAATCAGGGAAAGGTTCATTTATATGAAAGGTTGCAATCCTTCAACATTTGTGATGCAATACGTTAATAGATAGTTTTATTAATAAAACTATGGTATATGCATGTTTAAAGTCCTATGGTCTTGCCGATGCGATATTTGTACGAAATACATATTTCTATTATAAAACTAAGGGTTTCAGGCTATTATATAATAAATGGAGATATATTATATGGGAAAGGAATTTTAAGGGTTTAATACATAATGTCAGTGTTAATATTGAATATGAGTAGGAAAAGTGAAAATATATGAAATATAAGCAGAAAAGAGGAATAACACTAAGTATTATGTTTTTTATGGGTTTTTGCTTCCATATATGCATAATACTAAGGGTAAAACATCTTTTGTGGGTTTTTCATGTAAAAAGGGATTTATATGATGTTTTTACATTTCCTAGGTAAAAAATGGTTTTTACCATAGGAAAAGAGATTTTTAATGGAAATGAATGATTATGAACTGAATGAAGGTAGGAAGGGGAAATTATTGAATATAGGAATGAATGGGGATGAATGGGAAGTTAATTACCTGACGTTGTAGACCTTCATTCTCCTTGTATAATTTCCCCATGAGCATAAAAACATGATAAATATCAATTTTTCCAATCAATAATCAAATTGTTGCAACCTTTCTCTACTTACCCTTTGCTTATCCTATCATTTTTTTCTTCTTATTTAACAAAAAAAACTATCTAATTCTACCCTTATAGCCTCCAAGAGCTCAGATTAAACTGATGAGCACCTTATTATTCTCTACCTAACTACTGATCTAGTAAGATTAAACAGTTTGATTGTCATGGGTTGTGGCATTTAAAACAAGCTGCACACAACTATTATTTTGCAGAACAGAGTAGTGGCATTTAGAATTGTTGAGTTTTAGAGTTTATTTGTTTTCTTTCTGTTGGAAATAATACTGAGGGGGGGGGTGAATTAGTATTATCAAGTCACTTATTTTCTTTTTCAAACCTAGATCATATACACTACTTCAGTTAGATAAAACCGCGTATATACGCAACTAGAGAGAAGAAAACCCATGTATGCAATGCAGACCTATAATTTAATTTATCTTACTGATGTTGACCATTAATCCATGTATTAGGATTAAATAAACAGTAACGAGAAATAGTAAAACAGATCTGAAGACAATCATACACACAAGAACACAAGATATAAGGTGGAAACCCAATGTGGGTGAAAACCACCTGCTGAAATTTGTCTCTATCTTCTTTCAATCAAAAACGTTTTTATACAATGTACTGGTGCAGTCCTTTACCAGTATGCAGGCTGCAACCTGCAAAGAGCTACAACCCTCTCTCCTTCTCCAGCTTCTCCTAGAAGGGAGCTACAACCCCCTTAGCTCTTGTACTAGCCAAGATACTAGTAGGTAGGTGTTGGCCTATAGAAGGCTACAACCTTCTCTTTCTTCCAGGCACCATGTTTCATAAATTTTTAGACTGGATCCATGAACATAAATCAACCATCAAGAATTTCTGCATAAAGCAATCTCCTTTTCACCAATTGGAACTGAATCAAGTAGATACTTCTCTGACAGCAGTACCCATAACACAGTAACAGTAACCACACACCAAATTCTGAACCTAGAACACTATAGCAATACACAGAAGAAGCTAGATCACAACTCAAAAGATATACGCTACTTCAATAACCTGAAACCTGCGTGCATACGCTTCTATGTTTGGAGAAACCTGCGTATATGTTGTTTTTATTCACTTAACAAGCGTGTATACGCGCCTTTGCTTCACTGAACCTACATACAGATCTATAAAAGATAATTCACTCTTTCAAATATTTAGACACTAATTAACCCAGATTATCATATTTATAGATCAAGCATGTGCCACATACGACAGATCAAAATTATGCAAAGATATTATCATTCAAGCCTAAAGATTATGACCCATCAATAGAACTTATCCTTCTCTTTGCGCTAAGGCTCCTCCTTCATTCAGATCCCGATCTGCACCATAACCCCAATCACCAATATTTCAGATCTAGCACTAATTAGATATTCAATTAATTTAGATAATCATTTGCCAAATGATCTCCTTCCTCTTTTATAGTCTTAGGCCTTTCACAATACCGCGTTCCAAAACCATAATAAAACAATACCAAGGACCCAATAGTTGGGATCAACACTTCTGACGAGATACCATGGTCCAAAACCATAGGTTCAAATACCAAGGACTAACTACCACGGACCAAAACTAAGTTCTCCAACATATACGCACTTTTCCTTGCGTGAAAGTGCGTGTATACGCATACGTGCCTTTGTAACGTCTAACCGGCGTGTATACACGCCTTCGTCTAGGTGAACCTTCATCTATATCTTTTTCTTTCATTCTGAGAGCCTGTACTGAGATCTGTCACCAAAGTGAGTTGCCATCAAGGACAACACCTGTGCCATAGCTCTAAATCAGTGCCACAATGCCAACAATCTCCCCTTTCGACTTGATGGCAACCCCAAGATCCTCAAAGTCATTCTAACCCTTTGTCATCAAGGGTAAAGGGTTGTGCTCCCCCTGAGTACATGCTGAAATCTCTGCCCTGCTATGCTAACCATGCTCCCCCTGACTGTAGGCAAGATCTGCAAAAAGGTGTTCTTCAAGAAGAACCAGTACTTATACATCATAAAAGACCTTCCTATCACCAAAAAACTCAATACATACATCCATCACCCAACCAAGTGGGGATCATCCACCCAACCAAGTGGGGATACATCAGACATTTACATATGCCAACCAGGTACATTACATATTCATCCCAGGCATAGTGGGGAAACCAAAATAGGCCATTACATGACCTTGACACGATAAAAGAGATACATGACATAGAGATGAAATATCTAGAGCAAGACTTATGAAAGTCACCAATAACTGATAGCAGCATCTGTCAATCACCATTCAGATCAGCAACCATGTTTTTCTTCTACTTTCCTTCCGCAATTGTTCCATCTGAAACCAGCAACAGTTGTGAACTTGAACCAAAATCTTCTAAGATAATGCCAACATGCATCATTAGATGTTGATATGCTCCCCCTGAACCTATGCCAGATGGTATCTGTCAGACCCATATCAGAATATCTTCAACTAGAGCCTATCCCTACAGATATCCATAAAATCTCCATATACACGACTATCTCTGCACAAACCGGCGTATGTACACGGATCGTCCTCAGGCAACTCGCGTACAAGCATATTTCTTTGAAACAGACACCTTTTAACAGCAAGATGATGCATCAACTACTCCCAGCTTCTGTCTTAGGTATTCAAAAGTTTCCCTGGGCAGTGTTTTGGTGAGAATATCAACATCTTGTTCCTTAGAAGGAACATACTCCAACTTTACCTTTTGTTCCAACAACTGTTCCTGGAGAAAGTGATACTTGATTGGTATGTGCTTGGTCTTTGAATGCATGACTGGGTTCTTTGAAATGCTGATTGCACTTGTATTATTACATAAGATGGAGATAGGTGGTGTACAAGTGATTTGAAAATCCTGCAAGGTTTGCATCATCCAAAAGAGTTGAGTGCAGCAAGATGCAGCAGCCACATATTCTGCTTCAGCTGTAGATAAGGCAATTGAACTTTGTTTCTTGCTGAACCAAGATACTAATCTGGAACCCATAAAGAATGCACCACCACTTGTGCTCTTTTTGTCATCCACGCTTCCAGCCCAATCTGCATCTGTATAAGCATGAAGAGTGATATCTGTATCTCTAGGATACCATAAGCCATAGTTTTGAGTTCCCTGAAGATACTTGAAAATTCTCTTCACTGCCCGAAAATGAGTTTCCTTTGGATTTGCCTGAAATCTTTCAACTATTCCCACTGCATGCATGATGTCTGGTCGGGTACCTATCAAATAAAGTAGACTTCCAATCATAGATCTATAGGATGGTTGATGCACTGCTGCTGATTCATCATTTGCACTGAGACTGCATCCTGTAACCATGGGGGTATATACTGGTTTTGCATCTTCCATGTCATATTTCTTCAAGATCTGCTTGAGATACTTGGTTTGAGACAAAAAGATACCACCTTCATTTTGTTGGATTTGCAATCCAAGAAAATATGTGAGTTATCCAAGCAAAGACATTTCAAATTCTTTCTGCATCACCAAGGCAAAGCTTTGACTCATAGCTTCTTCATTACTGCCAAAGATAATATCATCTACATACACAAAAAGTATTAGCAATTTGTCTTTTTCAATTTTTATATAAAGATTTCTATTTGTTGATCCTTTTGAAAAACCTTGTTGATGAAGATATTTGTCCAAATGGTAGTACGAAGCCCTTGGATCCTGTTTAAGACCATAGAGAGCATTTTTTAGTCTGCATACAAGATTTGGATCATTCCGAAGAATGAAACCATCTGGTTGCTCAATGTACACTTCTTCTTCTAAGTTTCCATTCAAAAAGGCTGATTTCACGCCCATTTGAAATACTTTGAACTTCTGAAAGCTAGAGAGAGCAAGGAACATTCTGATGGCATCAAGTCTAGCAATAGGAGCAAAAGTTTCTTCAAAGTCTATTCCTTCTTGTTGAGCATACCCTTAACAGACAAGTCTGGCCTTGTTTCTAATCACTTCCCCATTTTCATTCAACTTATTTTTGAAGATCTGTTTTGTCCCTACGACATTCTTATCTTTTGGTATAGGAACCAACTCCCAAGTGTTATTCTTTTCAATCTACTCAAGTTCTTCATCCATTCTCTTGACCCAACATTCATCCCTGCATGCTTCTTTTACATTTTGTGGTTCAGTGGAGGAGAGCAAGGCCAAATAGCTTGAGGCTTCTGCAATTTTTCTTCTTGTTTGTATACCTGCCTCTTTCTGCCCCAAAATTTGAGATTCTGGATGATTCTTCTAAACATACCTAGATGGAGTCTTCTCTTCTCTCACCCCAGAAAGTTGTGGGTGTTCCAGACTCATCAAGCATTGCACGAGCAATTTGCTGAACCATTCTGTTCATCCTTTCCACTACTCCATTTTGTTGAGGAGTCCTAGCTGTAGAGAATTCCCTTCTTATTCCATGTTCTTCACAAAAATCGAAAAATTCATTCAAGGTAAATTCTCCTCCTCGATCCGACCTACGGCATTTGATTCTGATATCTGATTCATTCTCCACCAAGGCTTTGAATGATTTGAATTTTTCAAAGGCTTCGTATTGGTGCTTCACAAGTCCTATCCAACACATCCTCGAATAGTCATCAATGAATAATATAAAGTATTCTTCTCCTCGAGGTGACCTTTTCCTAGTTGGTCCACATAAATCAGTATGGACAAGTTCAAGAGGCCTACTGGCTGATCCTTCCTTCTCACGGAAGTTAGTTCTGGTTTTCTTACCAAACTGACATGATTTGCATATTATATTGTCTGGGATTTTGATGTCTGGAAGACCACGAACTGCCTGGTATTTGCATGATTTCCTTATTTGTGAGAAACTAAGATGCCCCAATCCTCTGTGCCATAGCCAATGTTCGTCATTCTTGCTCAGATAGCATTGATGTTGTCCTTCTTTGAATATGTATAAATTATTTGGAGTCCTTACGCCTTTGATCATTGTTTTTCCTGTATCAAGATCACGAACACTACATCCATTTGATCGAAATATTACCTCAATTCCTTGACCACACATCTGGCTGACACTTAATAGATTATGCTTTAAGACATCAACATACATGACATTTCCAGCTTTGACCCTTTCTTTCAACTGAACAGAACCTTTACCTTTTATGAGAGCAGGGGTGTCATTTCCAAAAGACACCTTCTTCTCCTTCTCTAAGGCACTATATGACTGAATTTTTTCTTTATCACCTGTCATATGTTTCGAACATCCACTGTCGATGTACCATTGATTTTCTTGCCCTTCCACATATAAGGCTATACCACATCTTTCTGGTTGGGGTTCTTTAATTCTCCATGATTTGGCACTTGAGGTTTGCTCCTTCTGAGTTGTTTGTCGAAACCTCCTCCTGCATTCAGACTCTTCATGACCGAAATTGTTACAAATATAACATTCTATTTCATTTTGAAGAGCAGAGAAGTTGTTGTAGGTCCTTTTCATGATCCCAGTCATACTCCTCTATTTATCAGCTTCCTTAGTCATGATTGTCTTATAGGCAACACATTGAGCTGCTTTGTGACCAAAGTTATGACAAGAAAAATATTGGCCATTGAAGAAACTCCTGTGATTATCAAATCTACCAGCCAAATGATTGTAGTTCCTATTGACATCTATTTTTGAGGCAAATTGAGAAGGTTTTACCTGTGGTTGGTTGTAGCTTCTGTTTGTCCTTAAAGTAGATTGCCCTCGATTTACCTGGTAGTCTGTGTTCATTCTTGAGGTAAATTGTCCCTGATTTACCTGGTAATTTCCATTGGGTCTTTGTTCACTTCTCCTTGCAGCGTCAAGATAAGTCTTGGAGGTAGATGGTTTCTGTGCTTGAGTTGTTTCTTCATTATATCGCAGACCTGTCTTGATTAGTGGAGAGCGCTGCACATTGATAATCTCATTTAACGTGTCAGATCCTTTAACAAATCTAAGATTAAGAGCTTTTTTTTTCTCAATCTCTTTTCTTAGTCCCACAATTTCACATTCTAATGTTTCATGATGTTTTTCCTTTTCAGCAAGTTGGAATTGTAGAGTATCTATGATCACATTCTTCTCTTCTAAAAAATTTTTGAGTCTAGAAATCTCTTCATAAAGACTTTCTTCATCTATAGCATCCACGAAATCATCATCTTCAAAAGCCATTAAAAGTTTATATTTGTTACCTTGTTCATCTTCATCACTATTTGAAAGTCCATCACTATCTTCATGAGTGTAATAGCTTTTCTTATTTACATTATGTTTCTTGTTCCATCTAATAGGTTCCTTCCCTTTGTCAATCTTATCCTTATGAGGACATTTGGCAGCATAGTGACCGACTTTTCCACAAGCAAAGCATTTGAAAGGTAACTTACCTCGGAAACTTCCAGCACCCCGTTGAAGGTTCTTGACAAAATTCTTCTTCTTCTGAAACGTGTCCTGACTCATAGTAATCTCCTTTTCCTGAAGCCTTGAAGGCAGCTTCTCTCCTGTCTGATGGTCCTCCTATTCTCATTTCATAAGCAGTTAGAATTATGTGCAGCTGTGACATGGTAGGGTTTCATAGATTCTCTTTTTCTTATATTGCAGAAACTTTAGATTCAAACCTAGGGGACAAAGATCTTAGAACCTTTTCAACCACAACAACCTCTTTTATTTCTTCACCCAAGTTTTTCATACAATTAACAATATCATCTACATGAAGGAAATAGTTAGCCACACTTTCATCATTGTACATTCTAAGATTTTCATACTGAATTCTGAGGGTTTGAAGTTTTGCTCGTTTTACCTGTTCATCTCCTTCATAGCTCAGAACAATCTTGTCCCATATTTCCTTTGCGGATTTATACTGCATAACCTTGATGAATTCTGATTGAGATAGACATCCTAATAGAGTATTGACATCCTTTGCATTTGTTTCATATTGCTTCTTACCAGCCGAATCTGTAGGCATTGCTGAAGGAAAAGTGTACGCTGTATCTATGATATCCCAGACTTCAGTACCAAGAGATTGAAGATAGGGTTTAACTCTTACATTCCAATAGACGAAGTTGGTCCCATCAAAAATTGGTGGCCTGATAGATGCTTCTCTCTCGTAGTTTCTCATGATGACGGATCTTCCTTCTATCGATCAAGCTTCTTCACAAGGACCTGCTCTGATACAAATTATTGGAAATAATACTGAGAGGGGGGGTGAATCAGTATTATCAAGTCACTTATTTTCTTTTTCAAACCCAGATCATATACGCTACTTTCGTTAAATAAAACCGCGTATATACGCAACTACAGAGAAGGAAACCCGTGTATGCAATGTAGACTTATAATTTAATTTATCTTACTGATGTTGATCATTAATCTGTGTATTAGGATCAAATAAACAGTAACCAGAAATAGTAAAACAGATCTGAAGACAATCACACACACAAGAACACAAGATATAAGGTGGAAACCCAATGTGGGTGAAAACCACCTGCTGTAATTCGTCTTTATCTTCCTTCAATTATAAACTTCTTTATACAATGTACTAGTGCAGTCCTTTACTAGTACACAGGCTACAACCTACAGAGAGCTACAACCCTCTCTCGTTCTCCAGCTTCTCCTGGAAGGGAGCTACAACCCCCTTAGCTCTTCAACTCGCGAAGGTACTAGTACGTAGGTGTTGGCCTACAGAAGGCTACAACCTTCTCTTTCTTCTAGGGACCACGTTTCATAAATTTTCAAACAGGATCCATGAACATCAATCAACCATCAAGAATTTCTACATCGAACAATCTCCTTTTCACCAATTAGAACTGAATCAAGTAGATACTTCTCTGACAGCTGTACCCAAAACATAGTAATAGTAACCACACACAAAATTATGAACCCAGAACACTGCAGCAATACACAGAAGTAGCTAGATCACAACTCAAAAGATATATGCTACTTCAATAACCTAAAACCTGCGTGCATACGATTCTGTGTTTGGAGAAACCTGCATATACGTTGTTTTTATTCACTTAACATGCGTGTATACGTGGCTTTGCTTCACTGAACCTGCATACAGATCTATAAAAGGTAATTCACTCTTTCAAATATTCAGACACCAATTAACCCCGATTATCAGATTTATAGATCAAGCACGCGCCACATATAACAGATCAAAATCATGCAAAGATATTATCATTCAAGCCTAAAGATTATGACCCATTAATAGAACTTATCCTTCTCTTTGCACTAAGGCTCCTCCTTCATTCAGATCCAGATCTGCACCAGAACTCCAATCACCAATATTTCAGATCTAGCACTTATTAGATATTCAATTAATTCAAAGAATCCTTTGCCAAATGATCTCCTTCCTCTTTTTATAGTCTTAGGCCTTTCACAATACCACGGTCGAAAACCATAACAAAGCAATACCAAGGACCCAATACTTGGGATCAACACTTCTGACAAGATACCATGGTCCAAAACCATAGGTTCAAATACCAAGGACTAACTACCACAGACCAAAAGTAAGTTCTCCAACATATACGCGCTTTTCCTTGCATGAAAGTGCGTGTATATGCATACATGCCTTTCTAACATCTATCTCGTGTGTATACACGCCTTCGTCTAGGTGAACCTGTGTATATATCTTTTTCTTTCATTTTGAGAGCCTGTACTGAGATCTGTCACCAAAGTGAGTTACCATCAAGGACAACACCTGTGCTATAACTCTAAACCAGTGCCACAATGCCAACACTTTCTACCTAACATTTTTTTAGAGCAACTAACATAACATTTCCTTTGATATGGACATCATCATCAAAATATTTTTTGAACTAACATTTTATTCACTATTGTTATGTCCATTTCCTAACTTAACATTTTTTGAAATGTTTTATCTTATCAAAACCAAAAAATGCTACAACGTTAGCTCCATCTAGGGACTTATTTCTCTTGTAGAATGCAGAGAACCTGCAGATACATGTGCCTTCTCCTTGGGCTATGTAGTCTTTGCTGTAAGAAAAATCACAGTGACATCTTGGGAAGGAAAATAAAACCGGAGTATTTACAATGAAAACTATTTCAACTTCTCAGTATTGAATGTAATGTTTGAAAAGCCTTCCATTTATAGGATAAGTGGAATATAGCCCCTAAAGGTTCTGCAGCAAAAAAGTGTTATTACCCTTTACTTCAGCAATTTCTAAAGGTCTGAACCATAAATTGTTGAATTTTCCATGCTTTCCTTTCTTTTCTCTTCGAGCATCCCATCTTAGAACTAAATCACCTTCCTTAAAGTCCCTTTCCCTGGATCTTCTATCAAACAAGACCTTCATCATATTCTAATATTTCAGTAATTTGTGTTGAACTTCATCTCTGTTTTCATAAAGTTTAATAATTTTATTTATTCTTCTAGAAAAATCATCAGGTTCATCTGCTTCATCTTGCAGAAATTTTAAAATAGGGAAAGCCATTTTGGTAGGAAAAATTGCATATTTCCCGTATACTAATTGAAATGGAGATTTTCCAATTGATCTCTTTGGAGTAATTATGTTTTCCCATACTACATAAATCAAATTTGAATCCTAGCTCTTCCTATGATTAGCTAGTGTCTTGGTTACCTTTACCAGACTCTTGTTTGATGATTCTGCAAGTCCATTACGTTGAGGGTAGTATGCAGTTGAATGACGTAACAAAATCTAATATTTCTGGCAAAAGTCAATCATTTTAACACTAGAAAAAGATGTTGCATTATCAGTAACAATTTGAGTTGGGCAACCAAATCTAGTTAAGATATTCTCCTCAATAAACTTAATTACTATTGCATCACTACAATTTCTGATTGGAATTGCTTCCACACATTTAGTAAAGTAATCTATTGCAGTGAGGATCCATCTATGCTGATTACTTGAGGTAGGGTGAATCTCTCCATTAAAATCTAATCCCCATTGAGAAAAAGGTGTTGAAACTATTGATGGAATGAGTGGAAGAGCTGTTAATTTCTGTTTTCTAGCAAACATTTGACATGGAACACATCCTCTTACCTTTGCCCCTACTTGTAAAAACAATGTCGGCCAATAAAATCCTCCCCTTAGAATCTTGTATGCTGTTGCTCTCCAAGCATAGTTTCCCCCACAAAATCTTGTATGAAACTGATCAATGATTCCTTCAATTTCAGATTCTGTTAAACATAATAAAAAAATGTTAAGTGGATCTTTCCAGTATAAATTTGCATTAATAATGCAGTACTTGACTGACTTCAACTTGAGTTTTTACACTGGGTTTCGGAGAATGATGGTGGACACTCAAAATGGATCAATAAATTTACAATATCTTGATACCATCTTGATAACAAATATTTTTCATCAATATTTATAGGGCTGATCTGCTCTGAAGGTGGAGGTTCTTGTGGATTCTTCCCTCTAGGATGAAGAGAAGGTTCTTGTGGATTCTCCCATTTAGGATGAAGGGAAGGTTCTTGTGGATTCTCCCCTTCTATTTCTAAAACAAAATTGATTCCAGGTACTTTGCAGTTGGATTCAGCTAGAAGCTTAGCTAATCCTTGACCTTTTACTAGCTTTGTAGTCTTGATAGTTAGATCAAGCTCCAGAATTTGAGTGATCCATCTACCTCTTTTCCCATCAGTGTCTAGTTCAGTTAAGACAATTTTGACAGAACTATTTGGTACATAAGTAGTAATAGGTGAGTTTAAGACATACATCATGAATGATTTCAGAGCTTGAATAAGGGCACAGGCTTGCTTCTCAATGATGTCATACTTCAACTTAGAATCTTCATAACCTTGCTGAAAACGGCTATGGGTTGGTCATGGGAATCTTCATTTTTCTGTAAAAGAATAGCAACAAGGGTTGTTTCAGAGGAAAAAGATAAAATACTAAATGGCTTGGTATAATCAGCGCTTGCTAAGGTGGGAGCTCCAGAGATGGCTCTCTTTAATTGTTGAAATGCAGGCCGAGAAGAGGGGGTCCATTTGACTTCATGGTCCTTTCGGAGCATGTCTATTATATCCTTCACTATCTCTGCATAATTTGGAATAAATCTCCTTAGAAAATTAATCTTGCCCAGAAAAGCTTGAATCTCCTTTCTGTTTCTAGGCAAGGCCAATGTTTCTATGGCAAATACTTGTTTCAGATCAATTACTACTCCCTCCTTCGAAATTATATGGCCCAACAATTTTCCTTATTTAACATCAAATAAGGAATTCTTTGGGTTCAATGATATTCCAAATTTTCTACACCTGTCAAAAACCTTCATCAAATGCTTTAAATGTTTCTGATCAGATTTAGAAAAAAATAGTTATGTCATCAAGATAAATAACCACAAATTTATTTACCTGAGCCATAAAATCGATGTCCATAGCTCTCTGAAACGTTTCTCTAGCATTTGTTAAGCCAAATGGCATCCTTGCGTACATGAATGTACCCGAGGGTGTAGTAAAAGTTGTCTTCTCTCTGTCTGTTGTATCAACATTTACCTGATTATAGACTGAAAAACCATCAAGCATAGAAAGTCTTTGTGCTCCTGAAACCATTTGCAATAGCTAATCCATTATGGGGAAGGGATAATTATCTTTTAATGATGCCTTATTTAGATTTCTAAAATCCACACAAAGTCTTATTTCTCCATTTTTCATTCTAACAGGAACTAGATTTGCAACCCAGTTAGAATATCTAAGAGGGAGGATGATTTGCACCTATAACATTTTGTTAATCTCTCTTTCTACAGTTGGTAGAAGAGCTGGATTTATCCTTCTAAGCTTCTGCTAATACGGTTTTGCTTCTGGTTTCAGAGGAATCTTGTGCTATATTAACGATGTATCATAAGTCTTCAAATTAGCATAAGTCCAGGAAAAAGCGTCTTTATAATTTTGCAGCAACTTAAAATACTGAGCTTTGATTTTTGGGTCTAGAGATACACATAATTTGATGTTTTTAATATCTTTATCAGTTCCAACATTAATCTCTTCTATATCATCTTCTGAAGAAATATACTGCAGGTTTCTAAAAGCATAGTTTTGATCAAATAATTTTTCTAAAGGAATGAGTCCCTTTGGAATAAAATTATTAGATAATTGGATAACATTATGATTAGCAATCTGGGCTTTAACATGTGAAGTATCATTTCCCTCTGCATTTTCATTTATTTCATCTCTATCTTCATCAATTTGCAGCAATGAGAAATCATCTACTACCTACATAAATGATTTCAATTGTTTGTCATCTTCGAATATTTGCCAATGTTTCAGGTTATTTGGGATAGATGGCTTGTATTTGACTTGAATCTGATATAGTACATCGTTATGATCAGGAATTTTAAAAGCACTAGCAGAGATAGCTGAGGCATTTGTGTGAATGTTTTGATCTCTAGGAATGTGAGTCAAATTAAAAGCTTCAAATAAGTTTTCAACTAAATCCCATACCTCATTTCTGTAGGACCTAAGTCTAGGGTGCTTGGTCTGGCAAACATTCTTTACTTGCTTAACAATAAGCTCAGAATCGGTAAAAACGCTTAAGTTCTGAACTTTTAAGCTTTTGGTTAAATTCAATCCTAAAAGGAAAGCTTCGTATTCAACTACATTATTGGTGAATTCGAAGTCTAATTTACATGATTTATTTATATTTTCCTTTTCTGGTGAAATTGAAACTACTCTAGCTCCTGCCCCATATTTTGTGTAAGAGCCATCAAAGAACAGTTTCCAAATATCAGTTTGGTTTGGTTTAGGACTTTCAACTACTTCTTCAATCTTAACCTGAGTTTTATGTTGGCTTGAAGTGAGCTTAAAACAACCAAAGTCTTGATCTATTGCATAAATTGGATGGTTCCTTGGCTGGTCAGTTTTACAAACAGTATGCACAAATCTTATGTCTCTATATAATCTTAAGTGCTCTCCTCCATAAACAGGAATAGTAGCATATGACATGTTGATCTGTAGAGTTCCCCCCTAGTTTGGCACATCATGACCTACAAAGGAGCATTCCAAACTTGGGAGGGATATCTGTGACAACAATATCAAGTACTACACTCTTTACTAGAATTTGGGCAAAGGTAACCACTAGATCCTTAATCAGTCCTAAACAGGGAACCCTTTTAGAGTCAAAGGTGTACAGGTCATGGTAGGATTTAGTGATATCGAGTTTGAAACCATGATGGATTTTGGCATAAGGTTTTGTGATGCTCCTAAATCAAGCATACAATTGTATAACATGGAATCACTTGTTTTAAGAGTTACATAGAAAGGAGGTGCTATCTCATCTATCATGTCTGAACTAGGGTTTGGGGCTATGACTTATTGCATATCACAATCGGGGAAAGGTGCATTCATATGAAAGGTTGTGATCCTTCAACATTTTTTATGTGATATGTTAATACATATTTTTATTAATAAAACTATGGTATATGCATGTTTAAAGGCTTGTGGTCCTGCCGATGCGATATTTGTAGGAAATACATAGTTTTATTATAAAACTAAGGGTTTCAGGCTATTATATAATAAATGGATTTATATTATACAGGAAAGGAATTTTAAGGGTTTAATACATAAAATCAGTGTTAATATGCAATATGAGTAGGAAAAGGGAAAATATATGAAATATAAGCAGAAAAGAGGAATAACACTAAGTATTATGTTTTTTATGGGTTTTTGCTTTCATATATGCATAATACTAAGGGTGAAACATTTTTTGTGGTTTTTTCATGTAAAGAGGGATTTTATATGATGTTTTTACTTTTCCTATGTGAAAAAGGCTTTTTACCATAGGAAAAGGGATTTTTAATGGAAATGAATGATTATGAACTGAATGAACGTAGGAAGGGGAAATTAGTGAATATAGGAATGAATGGGGATGAATGGGAAGTTAATTACTTGACATTTTAGACTTTTATTTTCCTTTTATAATTTCCTCATGAGCAGGGAAACATGCTAAATATCAATTTTTCCAATAAGTAATCAGACTACTACAACGTTTCTCTACTTACCCTTTACTTATCCTATCATCTTTTTCTTCACTTAATGGGTGCATTTAAGCTAGCAAACCCTTATCCTTTCTTCTTATTTAACAAAGAAAAACTATCTAATTCTACCCTTATAGCCTCCAAGCGCTCATATTAAACTGATGAGCACCTTATTATTCTCCACCTATCTACTGATCTGCCAAGATTAAACAGTTTGGCCAAATCTTCATTCTCTAACTATAACATCAAATTTAAATCATGAAGCAGTCAATATTAAACAGTTTGACTGTCATGAGTTGTGACATTTAAAACGAGCTGAACACAACCATTATTTTGTAGAAACAAAGTAGTGGCATTTAGATTTGCTCACTTTCAGAGTTTATTTGTTTTCATTCTACCAAACATTTTCATTTTTCCTTGATTTTTTTAGAGAAGCTAACCTAAAATTTTCTTTGATATGGACATCATCATCAAAATATTTTTTAAACTAACATTTTATTCACTATTCTTATGTCCATATCCTAACTTAACATATTTTGAAATATTCTATCTAATCAAAATAGGACGTTGGCATAACTATAAAGAAAGTCCTTATTGGAAACCAAGTTTGTGGCAATCATGGTTCTCCCACTCTTTTTACAAAATTTGTAAGTTTGAATTTATATTTCTAGAATGAAGACCTTATCTCACTTCAAAAATATAAAAAAAGTAATTTGCAACAAGATTATCTTGCACATATCTACATCATATTTTTAGTATAACTTCAATATTTTTAGCTTGTTAAATTTTTGTAGCGAGAAGAATTTTGGTAAGCATCCATTTTTATTAGAGATCCAAGAAACATAAATAGTTAAATCTTGACATCAACAACAACTTGAAGGAGAAGAAATTTCCAAAATTCCTAAAATATAACAAGATGTAACATATTTTAGCTTGTTTTTATTAAAATTAAACAATAAAATTAGAATATTTGGACATGTATATTTTAATCTAAGCTCAATGAGAAGCCAAATGAAAAGCATTGTTGATAATACATGGTGGAAAATAGGTTTTTTATTTCCCTAACCCTTGAATCATTTCATTCCTGACTCAATTTATTAACCCATTAAAATAAATTCCAATAGATTAGTCATGAGATCATTATTGATTTTATTAATGGATCATATAATGATTATTAAATACACACATGGCAAAGACAAAATAGGAAAGATAAACATGAGATACTCTTTCTTATTCATAATGATACATATTTATAATACATAGGAGTGACCCTTGGTTTCATATTCCAAGTGGTCCCTTGGACTCCTTTTGGTTGTTCAGCTTCCACACCAACCCTTAGAAATTAGGTGTCCAACATTTCCCCCCTTAATTCGAAGGGTTATGTATGAGTCCAAGAAGAGTGTCGTAATACAAAACATGCAAAAATGCATGGAAACACTAGGTTGAATGTGCTCTCTGAAATGTCGGTACAATGGAGGTGGTTTAAGGATGACCACCAACACTAGGATGCTTAGTGTCGTTCCCAGAACTCTTCCAAGTCTGGCATGAACCTCAGGTCTTCTACTAGAGGAAGTGCTCCTGATGTTTTGAAGAGGGAAACCTTCAACCATGAAAGGGAGGTCTCACCCCACATAAAAGGGAGAACCTCAACCTGAAAAGGGAGGTCTCAACCTGTGATCGTTTAAGGATGACCATCAACTCTGGAATGCTTAAGGAAATTCCTGGAACTCTTCCAAAACTGGCAATAAGCTGAAGTCTTATACTACAGGAAGTGTCCGCAATTCTTTGAAGAGGTATCACCAACTGAAGGCATGCTCAGGGGCATATTTGTCTCTAGCTACAACTCTGAATCTGGTATGATAGGTTATGGCTCAGGCTCACTTGACGTGGCTTTGAAGCTTGTAGATGACCATCGTTTCCCCCATGTTAGATACAAGGTGAGATGATGGAGAAAAATCAACTCCAAGATTGTTCAATACTCTAGAACAAGTTCAAACATATGACTGAAATATCTTCTTGGCTATTGATGCCCATTGCCAAGAAGCGATCCATCCAAGATGAATCTTTGTTCTTGCAGCATGCTTTTTTCTGAAGCATCTATGTGAAGAATGGGTGGTTTTATGACAATGCTCACATGGATGAAGATCAAAATAGTGATCTTTCATATGGCCAACTCGGTCACAGTGTTGGTATTTCACAATCTGTTGTGGTGGAAGAGGGGAAGAATCTGGAATAGCTGGAGGTGAATTGTCATGAAGGAATCCAACACTCTGAAACTGAATGGGATTTGAGTAATCTGGAATATGAAAGGAAATTTCCTCATCATATCCAAGACCTGTTCTATGCTTGTTGCTGACAAGCTTTTCCCAAGGTCTAATGATGGGCTTGGGAAGTGCAAACTGAACTTCTGCATCTGCATGTAACTCTACTACTTTATTTGGCACTAGATCTGAATCAATTGTAACATTATTGCCTTGCTATTTATGGGAGTCTGTTTCAATCATCTGAATAGAAACAGGTTCAAAATGATGACTCCACTGATATAATTCTTCCTGCTTTACTTGAGATTCAGGCTGCAAAAAAGAAATGTTTTCTTGTGCATGTTGTAAAGATGTTTGAATATCTCTGAGAGTGACTTTGTTGAATTTAACTGTGCTTCCACCAGTAGATAAGATTAGAGTTCTTAATAACTCTAATAATCCATGAATTTTCTCCATTATTCAAACAATCAAATCAATAAATGACCAAAAATGCACTTGTAGAAACAATAATGGTTTTAGAAAATTAATTTGCCAACTTTTCAACAAGAATTAATTTGCACTGATGTCTGCTCATGTTCTCACTTCACAATGTCTTGTGCCTCAATTTCTACACAGCAAGCCTGATATTGCTGCCTTAACAGAATGTCCAACTTGACAGGTTTGCAGCCCACAGGCTCTTCTTTTCCAGCAATAACAAGACCCCAACAAAAATGAGATTAGCTTCTATATTTCATCAAACATGCACCATATAACACTAACACCCCTCCACAATAGCCTTCAATGTAACCAAGGCTCTCCCACAACAAAATTACTTGATTTGATCAATGTGCTCGTTACCTCCAAAGTAGCGTGCTCGACATCCCCTCCAAATACTTTTTAATCAAATGACTTCCTAGATCTTTAATGATTGCTTAGCTCGATGCCCTTCCTTTCACTAAGCTTGTTAATCCTTTCAACACCTCACTCCCTGATTCACTGGACCTCGAGCTGGATGGATTTATAGCCTCCAGCACTATTCATACTAAGAGGTAAAAATATTCTTGTTTCCACTATTGCTCACTCACAATGGTCTATTCAACTATTAATACTTGAATTTTCATTATATTATTCAATATTCATACCCACTGCTACAATGAATATCAATAATGTTTCAAACAATAATACCTTACAATTTCCAAGCTTGTGGCCTTCCTTAGCACATCAGCCTTCACATAATAGGTCGGAGCCACTAAACATTGCGTATTTGAGAGGTTGGATTTGGACAAAAACTTAGGGCCCCATATAACTCATATATATAAAACCACGCCTCCTACTTTTGTACCAAACCAGAAATCCGACTTGTAGAGCTCTAAAATTTGTGTAGCCTCTGTAAAAAATGTTCATCAATTGTATAGCCTGGATTAAGGATGCTCTTATTTCCAAGCTCAAGCTGCCAACTCAAAATAAGAAATCCTTTTTTTTTCTCCTTGTTAATGGCGTTCTATCAGGACAGCCAGGTGTTCATCAAACTCAAACTACATCAGGACAGCCAGGTGTTCATGAAACTGAAACTACAGGTGTTCCGGTGTTTGTCACCTATGAGAGAGGCACCAGGAGGCTTTTTGCTGCTAGCAAATGAGTACTATCTCGACTAGGGGTGGAAGGGGTCTCGTTTTCTTCACCGGGCTAGAGGCAAATGTTATCTTCACTAGGGGTGAAAGGGGCTTTGCCTTTTTCTCCAGCTATACAAGTTGGCCACTAGTCAAAGAGCAAAGACAAAGGGAAATAAAAGATGCATGAGGAGGGTCCTACTGAAGGGCAAGATAGAGATTTTATTTTGATTCAGGAGGATGTCACTGATTTGGGCTTTCAAAGCTCAAGACTCAAGGATATGATTATCAAAGAGAAGGAGGCTGAAATACAAGCCTTATCACTTAACCTTGAGAAGCCCAAATGGATCATCAACTATCTTGAGCAGGAAAACAAGCAACTGGAAGATAAGCAAGCTATTATGGAGCTGCAAATGATTAGAGAAAATAGGCAAGTGGCAAAGAAAAGAAATATCAAGATGACCTCCCTTGAGCAAGAAATTGAGGTTGACCGAGAATCATGGTTGGATGAGGCAAACATTCACCTTAAGAAGATGCTTGAGAAAGCCAACAAAGAGAATAAAATGTTGTGCCATATGGCCTATCATTACTTAACTTGGAATAAAATTTACAACATAAGGGTGAAGAGGCTAAAGGCTAAGCTAAAAAGAGCTTTGAGGAGAAAAAAAGAGCATGATAAACTTAAGATCATGAATAAAGCATCATTGGCTGATGAATACACTTAACAAGGGTCAATCATGCCAAATTTCATGAAATTTGGAGAAATTTTTGTTAATTTTGAAATTTTAATGTAAAAAACAGGTTTTTTTAGTAGGGTGGTGCTGCGCTTTTGTTGGGGGCATCCATTTGCAAAAAAGTTTATATTTTTGGAATCAGCATGGAAAAATATGGAAGCTAAAAAATGGCTGAGAATTTTGGACAAGTTCTAGGTCTCCTAAATGGCAAAAAACACCCAAAAAGTGCCCACTCTACCACCTTTTTGCCACACTTGAAGCAGTCTTGGGAGAATCAATTTTTTGAGGGGCAAATTAACTCCAAATTCAGTAATTCAAGTTGTTCCAGAAAGTAGACTCACCAAGATTTCAAACGAGATATCCTTCACATGATTTGGACTCCAGGAATCCTTCCAAAATTTGTCTTCAAAAATCATTGTTCATAGGATCAGTGGTGCTGCGCATATGACGAACTTTGCTAATTTCACCTAATTTTCCAGATTTTGCCTAGTTTTCTCTACAGTTGAATTTTTCTTGTTCTGTTGGTGAATTTAGCATGGTAAATGATGTAATTTAATGTAATTATCGATGTAAAACACTTAATAGGGTAGATACATCAAGTCAAAGGTGGTTCTGAATTGAATGAATTGCTTTCCTTGGTTTTAGAGGCAAGCTGTTCCACTACCTATATTCTTGTTCTTAGTTTAGATATGGTTGAAACCACCGCTTTTCTCATGGATTCGACCCCGATAGCTAGCTTGAGTAGTTTCCTTGCCCATATCATGTACTTTTTGATTCATTTGTAAAGGTTGGACCTTGGCAGAAGTGTCGGACTCACTGAACATTTTGTATCAGCAGTTGGCAAGGAATAAAACTAGGTTTCACAGCTATTTTTGTGGGATTCTTGTGACAGTGAGCTTTACATATTGTTCTTTCTTTTTAATGAGTTTTTCTGATGTTATATATGTATCACATCTCTCTCTTTCTTCTAAACTAAGTGAATCAAGGTGAATAGACAAAATACACTAGATTTATAGTGCTTTGTCTTGGTATTGCATTTAGTTTTCAATGTTTTCACTGTTTGAAGAGGATTCATAGCTTTCTTATGCCCTCCTCAACTTTTCAGCTGTCTTACTCTACCATCTCAATCCTTTACTAGTACATATACTCTTGTCTACCCTTCCCCACAGAACATGACTGAATCCCTGAGTTGATTTCCTGGACCCAAGATGCCTTCTCCAATTGATTGAGCAACAAAAACTTAAAATCAAACAAATTTGTTTGATCCATGTACCTAGCCTAAAATCAGCATTCATTTCAGTCATCTCAAGCCCTAGTTGCCATATTCTAATCAAGATTGATAAGGAGAGAGCCCTCTCCCAACTTGGTAGGGCTAGATACCAGGTTAAGCATGGTTTGATGTTACCCTAGACCTACCTTCCTTCAGCCTGAGGTAGATTTAGGCACTAACATAGTGGCGACCATATTGGGGAAGAACTGTAAAATATTACCCCAGTACTTTTACAACAGTTCTAGACTTTTGGATGATAGGCTTAGAATTGATGACACTTAAAGGATTGTAATGTTCATTTGAATTTTGGGAAACATTCAATACACTAGCTTCTAGAAGATACAGCAGGGCCAATCCTGATCCCAACCCTCCACCCATGTTTGAAAATCCTAATCTTATTCCAACAGTACTCAAGCAAGAAAGTTCATTAAGTCCAAGACCAGTTTTAAGATCTCATTCATACTCGGTCATATTTCAATATCTTGAAGATCTCTCTTTCGATGAACACTTTGATCTATCCTTGTTTGAAACTAAATCTGAAAGTGCGATTGGTGATACTGTTTTAAATCTGCAATTTTTCCATGACCTTGAAACTGAAAGAGAGAATAGATCAATTGGTGCTTATATTTTGAGTTCACTTCAAACATCTATTGTGGCTACCAATATTCTCGAGCTCCTCGAATCAGCATCTGCTACTCTTTGTTCATCTTTTGTTTTGTCTAGTTCTGAAGTTCATACTGAAGCTCCCTTTATCCCCACCCTTCCCGTCCAATCCACCATATATGATCAGATATCTATCATCTCTTCTCCTCCTTCAACACCTCAAACATCTATCATCTCTTCTCCTCCTTCGACACCTCATACACCCATCACTTCGACCACTGTTGTTGTTATAAATCCTCCTACTTCTCTAAGGCTAGTTTCCAATCCACCTCGAGTAATGGCTACCAGATATGCACCTCTCATTTTGCCACAGAACTTGGATACTATGCCTGCTGATTACCAAATTAAGATACCATTGTTTGATGTTGCTCAAGGTATCACAGTGCAACAACAAGTTGATAGGATGAATGACTTCTTTGATCTTCATGAGATAGATGAAGAGAATGTGACCATGCGATTATTTGTGCAAAGTTTTTGAATCAAGGTATGAAAGTGGTTCAGAGCACTTCCCAAGGGGACTATCAATACATTTTCGGTTCTTCATAGACAATTTCTGGATTGTTGGGAGGTAAAGAAAAATCCACTCCAAATCCTTTCCGAGTATGAAAATATAAAGAGGAATGCTGGTGAAAGTGTTCATGATTACTGTGTAAGATTCAATACTGTCTATAATTCTATTCCAGCTAATATCAAGCCTCTGATGGGGCTGGCTTTGATAAAATTCCTCGATGGTTTTGATCTTGACATGGCATACCAATTGAGAGAACTAGATCCTGCTACATTCGAGGATATGCAGAAAATTGTAGTGAGTGTGGAAGAAAATCTGCTAGCTAAGAGAGCTAGGACAAAGATCGAGAAGAAAGTAACCATAAAGGAAGAAGCTTCTTCCTCAGATGATTTGCTTTGTAAAATTGAGAAAATGTTTGATAGATTCACAATTACAGATAAGCCTGAGGCACCAAACAGAAATTCAAATTTTTGTGGCCAGCAGCTGCCACAGTTCAGGATTAAACAGTGGGAGCAAAGAGCATAAGATCAATCAGCACAAAATCAAGTGAAAACACCTGTACAAAAAAACTATGTGCATGGACAGGAGTCAGAGGATGATGAGAATCCAATAGGAGAGGAGAATCACTTTTTTACAACAGATGGTTTGCCTATCTATATCACATAGGATGAGGAATATTCAGAGAGCCTGGTTGTACAAAAAGATGAGGATTTCATATTAGCCAATGAAATGACCCTAGAAGAAGAATGAAATGAATATCAGAGGGGATATATGAATGCACTGACAGTGTAGCAAAGACATTATTCACTTAGGAGCAGGGATGTACCCATCAATCCTCTTCAAAAGTGAAAGGAAGTAGCACAACCTAAGAATGATTCTCCAAATGTTCAGAAAAAAGGAAAGGAGCCAGCAGATCCTACTTCCAGCAAAGTATAATCTACAAATGAGAAGTCAAATCAACCAAGTACAGCAAAGGAAAAGTCTGAAAAGAAGGATTCTCCAGTCAAAGAGGTAGATTAAAACTACAGCCTTTAGCTTAGAGAATGAGATTGGTAAGTTAAAAGTGTCGATACCTCTGATTGAATTAATGAAGAATAGCAATTATAAGAGTCAAGTGTTAAAGATTTTGAATGTAGATCCCTTGTCTGATATGTTTAATGTTGAAGATGACCAACCGGAGCTTATTTTTGGTCCGACATTAGAAGGCCAATCTGAGGATAGTGAAGTAGCCCTATTTTACATTAGCCTTAGATTGCATGAGTATGTCTTGAACAACGCCATGTTTGATTTAGGAGCATCTCATAATCGGATGCCAAAGGCAATTACGTAAAAATTGGGTCTAGGCATCACTCATAAATACCATGATCTTTTGATCCAGACTTAAATAGGAACACAACAAATTACCGAGATAACCATATACACAAAGATGCAGCGGAAATAATACTTCATTTCATTAATGGAAAATACTGAAATATGCTTATAACCAGAAATGGAAATAACCCAGCTAGGGTGATGGTAGCTTATCTCTGAGAAGAGATGTGTCGGCTACATGCCTCTGAACTGTTCTCCAAAAGCTATGTTACAATGAGGCTCGAGGGCCTATTTATTATTGAGAAACAATGGAAAACCCTTCACATTCCAAAACCTAACCCTAGAAGATCAAACGCAAAATTGTGGGCCCCGTTTTTGGGTAAGTTGGTACATCAACTTCCCAGGGTCGCGAATTGGTCGTACTATCTCTGTTTGACGCACATGATAGCCCATTGGAAAGATCTCTTCAAGGACTACGACGGAAAAGACTATTTTTAGATAGAAAAATTGTTGGTGGTGGATTTCCCAAAAAACGTCGTTTAGGGCCTCAAAACGGCTTCGGAAGTTTAGGAACCGAAAAACTGCTAGAAATAGTAAACTGTGCTATAATTAAGGAAACATAAAAAATGAAAGAGACAGTTGTGGGGGTCCAAATGGGATAGGTGGGTGGCCACCAACATCCACCTGGATCATCTTTATTCCTTTGATTCTGGTAGGGTCAGATGTATTGGTCTCATTAAAGATTTGGTTGTGACTTTCGATCAGATTCCAACAAAGAATGTTCTCATGGATGCAGTTGTGGCCCACATTCCGCCTAGATTTGGCATGCTTTTATCTAGGTCGTGGGGTGAAAAATTGAAAGGGACATTGGAATTAGATTTCTCCTACGCCACTATTCTCGTGTTTGGTCAGCTGAGAAAATTATATAGAGAGAAGAAGATGAAGTATATGATCACAAGCAAGGAAAAACTTTTGAATCATCCAATTAACTATGTACATACAGATTTAGAATCTTTTGTTCTTTATTCAGATAGTGGTTTTAATGATGCAAATAATCAACTAGTTGAAGTGGAAGATGTTCCAGAGATAACAGAAAATTTTAGGATAGTACTTAATCAAGAGAGATAAAAGATTGCAAGTACTGTTGAGTAGTCTATGTTCTGCCAACAACAAAAAATTGATGGACAGCAGCGAAAGGCCGAAGAGCAGGTAGAATTCCAACACTTGGAGGAAGAAGCTGGTTTATGGAGTATGGATTTCGATGGAGCAGTAGGTAAGGATGGTGCAGGAATTGGGATTTGGGTATGCAACCTTGTTTTTCTACCAAATAATGTGTCAAGAAATGTAAGAATTTGTTCATATAAATTGGCTTTTGATTGTTCCAACAACGAAGCCGAGTATGAGGCACTGATTGTAGGATTGAAGATACTCAAAAAGTCGAATGTAAAGAGAATTTCATTTTATGGTGACTCATAATTAGTAATCAAACAAGTCAACGGTGAATACCAAGCCAAACATCCACGAATGAGGGCTTACCGTAATGCAGTTTTAGATATTTTGAGGTTGTTTCCAGATTATACCTTGACATGTGTCCCTCGTACACAAAATTCTATTGCAGATTCTCTTGCTATAGCTTCAAGTAACTTAAAGATCCCAATGAATTCAAACAAAAAGTTTTAAATTCATGTGAAGCATCACCCAACTATCCCTGATAATCTAAGATATTGGCCAGTGTTTCAAGATGACAAAGAAATTAATGATTTTCTGCAAAATGAAGGCCAACATAAAGATACTTCTATAGATGGTGAGCAAAATAATGGTGAACCAGAGATAGAATTAAATCAGATGGAAGACTTACAGTCGAAAGATAATGTCATCCCTAAATGCCTTATACCTTTAGAGGAATTATTTGATCAAGATGATGTAGCTTGAAATCCAAACTTAGTGCCGACTGAGAAGGGTGTTGCGGATGTAAATATTGGAACATCAGAAAATCCAAAGATGGTGAAGTTGTCAAAGGCATTAGCTCCTCGGGTAAAAGCTAAATACATTAGTTTATTATCTTCATTTTCTGATGTATTTTCCTGGGACTATACAGATTTAGAGGATTACGACAAAAGTATAATTCAGCATATAATTCCTATTAACACAAATCATAAGCCATTTCGCCAAAAGCTGAGAAGGATAAATCCGAAGTCGCTGCCGTCAATAAAAAAGAAGGAAAATCAATTGTACAAGGCTGGTATAATCGTTACAATCAAATTTTCAGATTGGATCTCCAATTTGGTTCCTGTAAGGAAGAAGACATGTGAGATTAGATTGTGCATAGATTTCAGAAATTTGAATAATGTGCCATTAAAAGATAACTATCTACTGCCAAAAATGGACCACATTCTCTGTAGAGTAGTTGAAGCATCTTGTATGTCACTGCTCAATGGATATTCCGGCTACAATCAAATTTTGATTCATGAAGATGATAGGGACAAGACAACATTCACCACTCCTTGGGGGACATTCCAGTATGCCAAGATGCTATTTGGTTTAAAGAATGTTGGAGCAACATTTCAACGTGCCATGGACATTGCCTTCACAGATGAAAAGGATGTGTTTTTGGTAGTGTATCTTGATGATTTGATTGTCTTTTCAAATTCAGATGAAGAGCATCTTTACCATCTGAAAATTATTTTTCGGTGTTGTAGAAAATATGGAATATCACTTAAACCCAAAAAGAGCTTGTTTGTTATGGATAAAGGGAAGCTTCTTGGTCACACAATATCAAAGGAAGGAATCTGCATCGATCTTGCTAGGGTGGAAGCTATACAAAAGAAGATGAACTTCTTACATCATTTTGTGCCTAATCTAGCTGAACACTTGAGGGAAATCACTAATATGTTGAAGAAGGATAGTGTAGTCAAGTGGATTGAGGAAGCTATGAAATCTATTAATCTAGTAAAGTTGGCTCTTTCTTCAGCTCCAATTTCAATCAGTCCGGATTATTCACAGGATTTCATATTATTTTCACTTGCTTCTGAATATACTATCGTAGTAGTTCTAATGCAGAAAAGAGATTAGCTATAAAAACCAATTGCCTTTTTCAGTAGGATAATAAGAGATGGAGCCTTGAAATATAACCTCATTGAGAAGCAAGCTCTTGCCTTGGTGAAAGCTTTGAAATATTTCTGGGTATATATTCTACTCTCTCATATCCTTGCTTGTGTCCCTAACATAGCAATAAAAGATGTTTTGGTGCAAACAGATTCGGAAGGAAGGCGGGGCAAATGGATCGTTGCATTGGTAGAATATGACTTGGAGATAAAGCCAACAAAGCTAATGAAGGGGCAGGGTCTAGCAAAGTTAATGGCAGAGTCCAATCTACATGCATTGGACATAAATCTGATTGCAAGCATGTCTAAAGAAGACGAAGATAATTCACTGATTCAGGTATCTGAATTTTTTCTCCATTCTCCTTGGTATTCAGATATTGTATATGTGCTTCAGCACATTTCACCACCATCGAGGATGGCTAAAAATAAAGGTAGAACTCTAAAACTTAAGGCTGCTAGATTTAGTATTTTGAACAATGTACTTTATTGGAAGGATCTCAAAGGCATTTTGTTGAATTGCTTGACCAAAGAGGAAGCACAACAGGTCATGAGTGATTTTCATAAGGGAGACTGTGGAGGTCACTTATTTTGGAAGACGACGACTAACAAAATTTTGAGAGCAGGGTACTACTCACCTACCTTGTTTGCTGATGTTTTTAAAACTGTCACAAGCTGTCATGAATGCTGAATTTTTCAAGGAAGAAGAAATTCGCAGCCTCTACCTCTTAAGCCAGTCGAAGTTAGTGCATTGTTTCAGCAATGGGGCCTATATTTTATTGGAGAGATTCATCCCACATCTTCAGCTCAGTACAAGTGGATCTTGACAGCGGCAGATTATTTTACAAGGTGGATTGAGGTAATCCCCACTCGGCAGGCCATAGACTCGATAATAATTCAGTTTCTTGAAACAAGTATTTTGTCACATTTTGACTGTCCTAACAAACTTATTACAGATAATGCAGTTGATTTCAAGTCCAAAAAGATGATTGAAATTTGCAGCAAATACAAAATTACCTTAGGACATTCCACTGCATATTATCCACAAGGTAACAGATTGGCTGGATTTTCAAACAAATCATTGGTCAACATCATTAAAAAGCTGTTGGAAACCATTAAGCAGAGCTGGCATAAAAAACTGGTTAATGTACTATGGACAGATAGAGTAAGCCAAAAGCATTCAATAGGAATGTCTCCATTCGAGATTGTATACGGTATTGACATGGAATTCCTGACATCTCTCATAGTCCTGATTGTAGAACTTCTGCAGGAAGCTAGCAACGAGGAAGATCATTTTCAGTGAAGAATAAGCCAAACGATCCATCTACAGTAGATGAGAGAGGAAGTTTTTCAAAATACCTTCAATCTGCAGGAGAGAATTAAAAAGATTTATGATCGGAAGGCAAAGGCGGACAAATTTCAGATTGAAGACATAGTGTTACAATGGTATGCTAGAAATGAGGATAAAGGAAACCATGACAAGTTCGAGAACCTGTGGAAGGGACCATACAAAATTTCTGCATATATAGGTCAAATTGCTTTTCTACTCAAAGAAATGAATGGGGAATATTGTCAAGGAGGACCAGTAAATGGTCTACTTCTGAAACGGTACTATCTCTGAGAAGTTTTCTGCTATCACATTTTGTCATTGTACATACTGTTTTATTTCTTTCATTGCAAAGTTTGCACTATCATCATTCATTTAGCTTGGGGCCCGAAGTGAAGGCTATAAAGCTGAATGTTTGGTTTCAATTTTTGATTATTTAGTGTCAGTATTTTGAGTTAGTCCTAGTTGAGTTAGTTTAGTTATGAGTCTTGAGTCAAGGTTTTTGTTTGGATGTTCTGAAGTTATTGACTCCATATTGCCCAATGGATGAAGGCACTTATCTGATTTTCCAGAGATCTGTGGTTCTTGGCACCTCCCAAGAGCTACCATCCCCATTCAAGCCAATATTAGTGTTAGTGTTTTCACACTTTCATCAGTGATCAAATTGCTCTTTTGCACGCATATTAGGTGTCTAATCCAATCATCTACATTCCATTAGGTCATGGATCAACTGATGGTAGTGGTCTCATGTCAGTTTCCCTCATGACATTTACCTTCTGACCTGTTCACACATTTTTTTAATCATTTACTATCATCCTATTTCATTTCATTTATAAAAATTAGTTCTAGGGTTTAGTCTCACTAGGTCTTAGGGTTTGTCATCATGGTCATTGAATAAAAAGGTCAGCAGGCACATGAGGAGGATAAATAAGTTCATAAAATCATAAATTTACTTCTGTTATGCTTAATAAATCTTTTTTACCTCAAAATTTTGTTTTGAGGTGAAGACATAATTTTTTCCATTAATGTAAAAATTTCATGTAATTTCAATGTTTCTATATGTAATAAGTATTCAAAAAGCTATTCCTCGTGACCTGGTGACAAAATCAACTCCTGCCATTACAAAAGGTCAATGTAAAAGTCCACTTGCAAAAAGGCAAAAGTTAGAATGTAAGTGAAACAGGGAATTTTTGGAAAAGCTAGCAAAACATTAGAAAAGGGGGTCTTGGTTAATGAAAAATTAAAAAAGAGGGATATAAAAGGAAATCCATTTGTTTAAGTCTTCATTGTTGGGATTCAATGAGCCAAAGGGAGAAGAATCATGTTTTTGAAGAAAGAAGGCAAACAGGGGAAAAAGTCCCGACATTTTGCTAGCGCTGCGCACTTGGGCTTTGGTGTTGCACACCTACCCGCTGTTGTGCACCTGTTGTAGGTTTTCCACTATATTTTGGTCTGGCATTGTGCACCTGTTCGGCACTGCGCACTTGTTTCTTGGTGTTGTGCACCTATTACTAAAGCTAGAATCACCTTAAGACTCTTCCAAGCTTCCTAAAAATCAAATTAAAGCTTGTTCCAAGTAAGTAAAACATTCCTCCTTGCTGAGGAAAGTTGTGTTTGGTGCCTTGGATGTTTTTGGTTTCCTTCAAGCAAAACCCTAGCTAAATAATTAACACAAACCCTAACTCCCACATCCTATTCCTTCACTACATTCACTTCATTATCAAACCCCTCATTCCACATTCATACTACTATTCACTTTGCTCATTTCCCAAAAGACACCCTTCCTCCTAGCATTTACTTCCTTATACACACTACTCACCTCATATTTAAAATTGTCTTCATACACATCTGCTTTCACTTCAAATTCATAAGCATGGAGATAGATTCAGACTATGAGAGGGAAGAGGAAACTATCAATGATTCTTCCAAAGAAGCTCATGTACTATGAAAGCCACACAAAGGAGGAAAGATCATCCGGGAGGAGCCCACTACTGTTACAGAATTACGTGCTTGTCCTCTTGCTATAACTTGCTTTAAAAATTAGTCTTGTTATCAATTTTGTGAAATGGTATTGAGGGTGAAATTTCATCGTGAGCTTGCTAGGTTGTTTGTTTTTCATCTCCACAATGGCCAGGTGAACCTTGCTAGTGTCTCTTTCACCTTGACACCTGACACCATTGCAGCAGCAACAGGCATCCCTAATGTAGGTGAACAGTGGAATAAGGGGCAACATGTGGGCAGAGAACATTATGAACCTTACATTAAGGCTGGATATCTTAGGCAAATCAACAGGGTTTTCCCTTTCAAATATTTTCATAACACTTATGCTCCTCTGATGAAACTTATCATCAAGTATTTCACCTGTGAAGGAAGGATTTCCCGCCTATATACATATCATGTTAGATTGTTGATGCATTTCACAAGAGTGAGGATGATGAACCTCCGATACTTTATATGCAGGAGTATTGAGAAGATGGCTCTCTATGTGCAAAGGAAACCTTCTCCACAGAAATTCAACAACATTTACCACTTAACACTGATTAAAATTGTTGTTTTACATTATCTAAGCTTGTTGAACATACCATGGGATAACTTTATTGCCCATGAGATTTTCAAAGGCCATCAAGTGATTCGATCAGTGCCTCAAGAAGAAGTAGGGCCATCAGGATAGCCAGGTGTTCATGAAACTGAAACTACAGGTGTGTCGGTGTTTGTCACCAATGAGAGATGCACCAAGAGGCTTTTTCCTGCTACCAAATGAGTACTATCTCCACCAGGGGTGGAAGGGATCGTCTTTTCTTCACCAGACCATAGGAAAATATTATCTTCACCAGGGGTGAAAGGGGATTTTCCTTCTTCTCTAGCTATATAGGTTGGCCAGCGGTTAAAGAGCAAAGACAAAGGGAAACAAAAGATGCATGAGGAGGGCCCTACTGAAGGGCAAGACAGAGATTTTATTTTCATTTAGGAGGATGTCACTGATTTGGGCTCTCAAAGCTTAAGACTCAAAGATATGATTATCAAAGAGAGGGAAGTTGAAATACAAGCCTTATCACTTAACCTTGAGAGGGCCAAATGGATCATCAACTATCTTGAGCAGGAAAACAAGCAACTAGAAGATAAGTAAGCTATTATGGAGCTACAAATGATTAGAGAAAATAGGCAAGTGGTAAAGAAAAGAAAGATCAAGATGACCTCCCTTGAGCAAGAAATTGAGGCTGACTGAGAATCATGGTTGGAGAAGGCAAACATTCACCTTGAAATGATGCTTGAGAAAGAAAACAAAGAGGAGAAAATTTTGCGACATATAGCCTATCATTACATAACCTGGAATAAAATTTGCAACATAAGGGTGAAGAGGTTAAAGGCTAAGCTAAAAAGAGCTTTGAGGAGAAAAAAAGTGAAAGATAAACTCAAGATATTGGCTAAAGCATCATTGGCTCATCAAAGAACCTATCAATGGTCAGTCATGCCAAATTTCAAGAAATTTTGAGAAATTTTTGTCAATTTTGACATTTTAATGTAAAAATCAGGTTTTTTCAGCAAGGGCGCAACGCCACTGTGCTGCGCTTTTGTTGTGGGCATCCATTTGCAAAAAATTTTATATTTTTTGAATCACCATGGAAAAATATGGAAGCTGAGAAATGGATGAGAATTTTGGACAAGTTCTATGTCTTCTAAAGAGAAAAAAACACCCAAAAAGTGCCCTCTCTGCCACCTTTTTGCCATACAGGAAGTAGTCTTGGAAGAATCAATTTTTGGAGGGGAAAATTGACTCCAAATTCAGAAATTCAAGTCCTTACAGAAAGTAGGCTCACCAAGATTTCCAACGAGCTATCCTACACCTAATTTGGACTCCAGGAAGCTTCCAAAATTGGCCTTGAAAAAGTGTTGTGCATAGGATCAGTGGCGCTGTGCATAGGATGAATTTTGCCAATTTTGCCTGATTTTTCAGATTTTGCCTAGTTTTCTCTACAGTTGAATTTTTCTTGCTCTGTTGGTGAATTTAGCATGGTAAATGATGTAATTTGGTGTAATTATGGATGTAAAACACTTAATAGGGTAGATACATCAAGTCAAAGGTGGTTTTGAACTGAATGAATTGGTTTCCTTGGTTGTAGAGGCATGTTGTTCCACTACCTATATTCCTGTTCTTAGTTTAGATATGGTTGAAACCACCACTTTTCTCATGGATTCAACCTTGATAGCTAGCTTTAGTAGTTTCCTTGCCTATATCATGTACTTTTTGATTCATTTGTAAAGGTTGGACTTTGGCAGAAGTGTCGGACTCACTGAACATTTTGTATAAGCAGTTGGCAAGGAATAAAACCAGGTTTCACAGCTATTTTTGTGGGATTCTTCTGATAGTGAGTTTTATGTATTGTTCTTTATTTTTAATGAGTTTTTCTGATGTTATATATGTATCACATGTCCCTCTTTCTTCTAAACTATGTGAATCAAGGGAATAGACAAAATACACTAGATTTACAGTGCTTTGTCTTGGGATTGCATTTAGTTTTCAATGTTTCAGTATTTGAAGAGGATTCATAGCTTTCTTATGCCCTCCTCAACTTCTCAGCTGTCTTACCCTACCATCTCAATCCTTTACTAGTACATAAGCTCTTGCCTACCCTACCTCACAAAACATGACTAAATCCCTGAGTTGATTTCCTAGACCCAAGCTGCCTTCTCCAATTGATCCAGCAACCAAAACTTAAAATCAAAAACGTTTCTCTGATCCATGTACCTAGCCTAAAATCAACATTCATTTTATTCATCTGAAGCCCTAGATGCCATATTATAATAGAGATTTACAAGGAGAGAGCACTCTCCGGACATGATAGGGGTAGCTACTAGGTTAAGCGTGGTTTGATGTTACCCTAGACCTACCTTCCTTTAGCCTGAGGTAGATTTAGGCACTAATAGTTAGGATTATACTTAGGCAACCACTTTTCTAGGTTTGCTAGGAGCGCATTTGGATTTGCAACCAGAACAGCACCGGGATTTGTCCAAGGTTGAGCGGGTTGATTAGCCATAACTTGAGTTGGAGACTGAGAATATGGGAAGCTTAGTCCAGAAGTAGGTATAGATGTTGAAGAACTTACTACTAGGTTAGTACTACTAGTAGCAATACTAATTGGAGAAGTGGATAGTTGAGAAGTTGTGGATTGAGTAGAAGTGAATGTTTGAAAAGGTGATGTGATCTTGTTGGTATCCAAATCAGATCCTAGTAAGGTAACTTTGCTACGTCGTGCAGGTATGGGGAACTCAAAAGGGGTTACTCCAAGCCCTTCACTTTCCAATCTAGTTAATATACCTGTTTGTTGTAATAAGGAACTAACACTTTCTTCGGTAACTTCGGGCCTCTCTGGTTTCCCAAGAAAAATTGATATTTATTCCAATCTATGTATCAAAGAATGGACTTTGGGAGACTCAAGAGTGTAATCTGGAGAAGGTGATCATCTTACTACTTCAGGAGACGAGGGAGATGTTTCTACAACTTCATATTTCTGATCAGGAGATCTTGAGCGAGATCTAGAAGGTGTAGAAGTTGTCGAGGGGTTTTGACTCTTCTGAATGTTTTTCGATTGATATTCAGGTTTATATGCCATTCATAGTCAGATGGCCCACATTCTAGTGCAAAATGTTGCAACCTTAGATTTGTGCTGCCCCAACATGGGGGTGACCACCTAGTCCGGACCTTAAGACAACTCCTTTTCCGTTTAAAGTGGTGGCTCCGACTAGGGGTAATGGGACTAGTTTCCCAGTGTGGGTTTTAAGACGAGATTGGGTGGTTCACGAGTGATTACAATAGAATAATGATAATCTAAATGATCTATTCTGTTATGCAAATCTCTAGCTAACTTATTCTAATATAAACCCGAGTATTTCAGTGTGATATGCGATCTACAGAGATATCTGCTTGACATGTGATAATAAAGATCAATCTCACATAAGACAGAGATGATAATCTATAAAGATAATTTCTTTACTAAATAGTTAGTCAAAGAAATTATATAAACTATATTGCATATATGATGATTTATATATGAAAGTAGACAATTTTATTTAGGCATCATACAATAGTGCAATTAACGCTTAACAAAGAGAATGTTCCCATACATAATTCATGATAATAAAGTGTTGTCACTTATTAAACACAATAAGAATCAATCATACAAGATAAAAGTATCATATGTGTGAAGTTCTTCTCATCTGAATAATGACATGGATCAACTCCTCTCTTTAGATAAAATTATCTCCCAAGTATACAATAGTGCATCAACAAATGAAAGTAGTATGATATTTACAAGAAATGATAATGTTCCATAATTTCACCAAAGCATTCACAAAATTACAATAGTGCATTCTTTGCAAATGTTTTTGATAAAATTCTGGACCCTTATGTAAATGAAAGAGAACGGTATAAATACTATTCTAACTAATGTGTAAGAATAGATTATAAATTTTTTTTGGAGGTTTCAAACAACCTTCCTGCTAATTGGTTAACTAACTCTAAAAATAAATATAGGCTTGATGAGCAGAGGCTAAGATGATGATTTTCTATCTGCCAGCTTGTCCTTCAAATCGCATATGTCAGCCATCGGTTTGACTTGAGGAGGTGCCCCAAAATGTGTTTTGACCTATCCTGTGAAGATCACATCTATGAGAGGTGGCAACATCCACTGAGTCGAATGAAGTGAAGAGTTAAGGGTCACGATTTGGTTATGCGGCTTGATGAGGTATTGCCAATACGAATCTCAGTTAGTCTTTGCCAATTTTTTGATTACTTCGCTTTGAGTTTCTGCTTGTTCTTGCCATCTTTTATGCAAATCACCTAAATCTAGCATTTCTTTTGGATTGCCTTCTCTTACCAGGTTGTTGGCAAATAGAGTGTGGTTTACCTCTTTGATTATGTTCTTCACCACCCCAGTTTCTCTTGCCACTGCTAGCTCAACTTGCTTGATCCTTGCATCCCAATCCGTGAGAAGGATGTCCTTGTGTGTTTCCTCAATCTCAAGAAAATTCGCTTTCCTCCCATATTTCGTTCCTTTATTCAATGAAATATGAGATTCTAGTGTTTAGATCAGTAAACCTAGTTCTCTGATCAATCACTTTGTCTGTTAGCTGGTCGCTAGTGATCAGATAATGAATGATGTGTGACATCTTTTGGCAGAATTTTTCTTGTTGTTTCATGAAGAGGGAATTCAATTCCAACACCTCTTTAATGAACTCCTCGAGAGTAGGAGTATCCTTATATCTTTCGATGGCTTGATGCAATTCTTGGAGTTGTGTATTTTTGGCTGATATATCATCTTCATTGCTTATCTTCAGGACCTCCATGATCTCTTACAATTGGGCAAGCTGGTCAGTGGCTTTCCTGTTCACACTTTCCCTCTTTGTTTTGAGCTGCTACTCGAGCTATGCAATCTTCTCCTTTTCTCTAAAAAAAATGGAGACTTCAGTGGCTTTGTCCATGGTAGCTGTTGCATATACTCCTGTAAACTGTGAAAATCTAGTCAAGTTCTCAGCTGGGTTGGAAGGAATGTCCCTCCAAACTATGTCCATTGGCTGATTTCTAGGTGGGATCTCGGGTGTTTCTACCCTTCTCCTTTTCCTCTGTCTTCTTACTAGAACCTTGTGCAGCAGGGTGTAGAACACATCTAGAGGAGGGATTTCAGTCACTTTCAAGACAATCTCTGTTGTTGGCAGAGCAGGGATAATCTCAGTCTGCTAAGATGTTGTTTCTTGCTCATCTATTGGCTTGAAATTTGTATTTCCCTGGCTATGCATAGGAGTATGACACTCCATTGCTTCCTAGGTATTTGTGGTGTTGGGAGTGTCTTGCAGTTTCTTATTAAACTGATCCCACTCCTGTTCCAAACTGTTGCTTTTAACCTCTGAACTGGTCTCTTTAGGTGAGGTTCTCATAAAATGTTTCTCGGTTGACTTCCTACTATATTCTAATGTGTCATCTATGTCTTGGGCCTTTCCTGTATCTAGTGTTTTCTTAGTATTTACCTGAGATTCAATGTGAGAATTAGGTCCTTCGCTATTGACGGTCACACTAGGTGTAGTCCTATCCTCGATTTTCAATAAGTGCATTAGGATTTCTTTGAGCCTTCTATTTCTGAATTCCAGAAAGTTCCCAAAATATCTAGGATTCAAATTTTCCCTTACCCATTCGAACAATTGTTCGAAGATTCAGCAGACTGTAACAACTATTCAAAATTGTTAGCCTCGTGGTTATATGGCTTGATCTTTAGCGCAAAAGTGATGTTATATGTTATCTTATCTGGATCAAATTTCCTTTTCGGCAAAGTATGAAGCCTGAGGCCTTCAATTCTTACTGATTCCTTTATCGCATGATCGAAATTTTCCAAAGAAAAACAACCACACGTGATAGGAAAAGATGGCCATAATAATTTGTTTCTTTCTTTGAGAACTTTGGTAACGCATTTTTCCACGGTGTCGTGGGTGATTTCCCTTGCCAAAAATTTATCAGAAATATACAAGGGGACGACATGTGGATCTACTATGCTACCAAAAACCCTAACATAGCTGAACCATTCTTCAACAAAATATTTTCTGGAAGTCAAAAGGTTTGTAATGACTTCTTGGGAAAACATGGGGGCTTTCCTATTGAAAATTAATTGATGCAACAGAAATATAACAACATGATATATTTTATAGAAATGGGGTATGTAACGAGATTCCCACTTTTACTTATGACTGAGATGGATTGGGTAGGGGTTCTGTAAGGTCCATTTCCAACCCATGATTGGAAATTTCGTGCAAAAACAGATGGCATTTATAATGCAGGCACTAAAATAGAATGTAGGAAGGTTCTCAGGAGACGAGGATCTCTTTTGTCGATATTCAGTGATGATGGTGGCTAGGGTATTAGATAGGATGGTGGCCTAATTCATAATGTGGGAATTAACACAAGCATCAATCAGAGGAATCCATTCTATGGAGAACTTAGCATTATTAGGTAACAGATAGAGTCTACATAACATAGCAGCTGCATAGTTGTAGGGGTTTTCTATAGAGGCTATAGCATACATACCCAGTTTCTCAAATTTGAATTTTTTCTCCAACACTCTCCAGCCCTGAATCACCTTGAGGGGCTCTTGGTTCTTCTTTTTGAATTTGGCCACATATGTCTTATCATATATATCCTGAGGATCAGGTATATGGTAGATTTGCTTCAGGTCCTCTGCTCTGAATGACCCCATGAGTTCCATTCATGAATTCTTGAATTAACTATCTGTAATTGTGAGATTTTCCACCACCCACCTAATCATATCTGTGTATGGCAGGATTTCAGCTCTTAGTCCTATCCTATGAAGGAAAGAACATGGAGCATACTTGAATTGGAGTCGTGGAGGTTTTATTGAATCAGCTATCACTTTTGTGACAATAACCTTGGGACGCTCATCCTCAATCCTATTGTATATTACCTCCCAAGTTGTTGCTCCCTTGTCAGCACTGCAGACTGTATTAGAGAATATAGGAGCCATTTCTATAAACTCAGACTCTGCAATTCTTTGTTTCTTCTATTTTTGCGTCACCTTCCTGAATGACATGTCTTTTGTAGCTTGCCTGAAATGGACGAGATATTTCAACACAAACGGTATCAAGCAATTAAGACTGAAAGATTTTCTGAAATGACTTTAGATCATGGGAAAGGTTTAGATGAGATATCCAACGTTAACTACCCATAACTTGAAAAATCATTACCTCTCCTCGGGCCGCTAAACATTTATTACCTTGTCAAACTGTTCATTATTACATTGAAACACAATTATTTCACATGCTTACTGCTCTATTCGCACATCTCAATATTTAAAATGATGTAATGTAGCATTGCCTGCTTATAAGGAGAAATGTGACTGTGATCATCGTGATATCGCATTTTGAAAATCATTAATGAAGTTCATAGTGGCAAGGCTTAATCACTTGCGATTTCTGCGAAATGCGATTGCAAGTTTGCAATTTGTTTAATTGGGATATCGCAGTGGGAGGTTTGATCACACATCACAATTTTTTAAAGGTGTTTCATGTTCATCACATGGAAAAAATGCGATTTGTGATTTGCGATGGGGATCCTATCTTTGGGTTGTTTTAAGAGTTTTTTAAGGCAATTTCTTAGAGTTAGGTTTTATTATTCTAAGACCGAAAATTTAAAAAGGGTCCCCATTTATATGTCTAACCTTAGCTATTTCTATATATAAAAGGGGAGGGGGGTTTGTTTCACAGTACAACAAGTTTCTGGTGTAGAATATTGAAATCCTAACCCTACAAAGGTAAATACAGATGTAATGGGAACATCAACATATGAAATTGAGAAAATTTCACCATTAGAACTAGAGGAACCCATAGAAAGTTTAGTTCCAAAATTTGAGAATGTTCCTGAGAACGATGAATCCCCAATTCCCAACTCTAGAGAACAAAGTGAATTTCCAAATTGAAGAAAATTAAGATACAAGCTAAAATACCAAAATGAAAAACCAAGGATTATAAAAAGACAACCTTAAAGGAAAGAACGAATTTGGCAAAGGAAGATGAAAAAACCCAAAAACATACATAACAAAATGTTGTTATTAGAAACACTCTCAAGAAAAAGGGTATTAGGAGGGAATTTCTAGGGGAGTAAATGATTTGGAAAGAAAAGAGAGGTGCATGAGGGTAACTAGAAGTATGACGAAGCAAGGTAATGAGAATAGACATGTTTCACGAAAAATAATGATTTCTAAGAAGATTCCAAGCCTAAATCATCACCACCAAAGTGAGGAGAAAGTCCAAAGGTTGATAGGGTTCAACAACAGGTTTATGATTAAATTTATTCCCTCGAATAGGAAGCACAAAATGAAAAGGTACAAGCTTGTTCTCATTTTCCTGAATGTTTTCTTGGTAATGATATACCAAGATCTCCAATTCATGGTTTAGTACAATGTAAATTTCCTTTCAACATTCCTATGGAAGAGGATATAATAAAAACACTGAAAGAAGAGATAGTCGAACTTGAAGTCTTAGAGAGACACATCAAAAGAGAAATGAAACCCTTGAAGAGAAAAATCACAAAATTCTTAAAAGGATGTATCACTGGTACCACAACAATTCCAAGCTCAATAAAGCCAACATGGCACTATAGTTAAAAATTAAAAGTATGAAAGAAAAAAATATCATGAGGAACTTGAGATGGTTGTTTGCAATGAAAGCATTGTATGTACATTTCCCATTTCAGCTACAAAAGGTTACACAGAGGTAATGAGTCCATTAATCTATAGTTTTATATGTTTTTCTTTATAAAAATGGACTAAAATGTGAATATTGTAGAAATTGACAAATTTTGTAGCTCCTATGTCAAATTGTAGTAGATTCAATGGTTAGCTCATCTCCTAAAGCATCACATTGAAACCAAGCATATAGACCGGCAAAAAAATATGGCAGGAAGGTGAATCACCTATCTGGCACATCAAAGAAGTGACTGAGTCATAACTATGGAAAATTGAAAGACACAGTTAAATCATCACGTGGCATACCGTAGAGACAAAGTATATATGGATTATTACATGGTAGACTAATTAGCATCGCACGAGCATGATATCTTTGTCGGATCAAAGAATGTTGAAGAATAGCACATCAATAGGTTACGTGTTCATATGCACTCCCTGAGTCACATGCAAGGCATAGGAATTTGAATATAAAAATAAGTAGTATAATAGTTAGTGACCATATTTCTGATCTATAACATTTTAATTCTAAGCATTGCTATTCCAAAAACCCTACATATTGATCTCAATGGGAAGGGAAGGAACGCATAGAGCCTTTGAGTTTTGAATTAATCTATGATCATTATCTTTAATATAATCTCATATTGTTTATTATTTTCCTCCAGTGCACATTCATGTGTAATTGAGATCGGTTAGAGTAGGTTCCTATGTTTTCTTAAAGGCTCGTGCAATCACATGAAGGACCGCATTGTGGACGTATGACCTTGTTTTATAGTATAAATTTCTAACTGTCTTACAATTTATTTCGTCCTTCAATATATATTTTGACGCCCTATGTTTATAGCAAGCACTCTGTTAGTCTTCAACACTTATTTATGAGCTTCATTTTGTAATAAGTTTCTATCTTTCTTTACCTATCATAAACAAGTGCTTGAAAAACTCGTAAAAATTTACATTTATATCAATTCTATTCCTACATTGAATAATTTAGATTTTTCAAATCATTATTTAAAATAAGATTTTATTCCATGCTCATTTACATGCTTTTCTAGGTGATGATTTTCTAGATTTTATAGAGTAAGCTTGCATGATTTCATAAATATAAATTTCCATGTTTTCATAGACTAAATTTATATGCTTTTATAGATTAATTTTTCAAGCTTTATTAGAATAGACTTATAGGCTTTCGTAGATAAAATTTCCATGCTTTCTTAGAACATATTTATATTCTTTCATAGATATATGTTTCCCAGATATATTTATGTATTTGTAGATTAGATTTACATGCTTTGATAGAATAAATTTATCTACTTTCCTAGGTTATATTTCATATGATAATAATTTATTTTCTTCCTTAGATTAATATTTCCGTTGCATTCATTGAGTAGTACTTTCTTTCAAGTAAATTTATTTCCAATAAAATTAGATGCTAAAATCCTAGCACATACTTTGTTGTATACGTTATAAGTTCACAAACATTCATAATTTAATGTAACATAATTAAATTGACTCGGGTCCATTATTAGTCTCCTTCCCTAAAATTTCATATGATTAAAAGAATATATAAAAAATAATTTAATATGGTAAAAAAAATCCTAAGAATGGGGATTTTACTACAAAATTGGGTCATGCTTCATTTATTCAGGCTACCTTTATCGGAAAACAATATTGTGGTGGAGTGTAATCTAGAAACTTATAAATGCAAAATCACCCTTTGGCTTCTTTGAAATAATAAATTTATTACATAGGACACAGATTGGTTTAAAGAGGGTGTGGGTGGGCCTAAGTAGATGTAATTTTCACATAGTCTTAGAAGAAAATAATTATCACATTTTTACTAATTTTCCTTATATAGTACATGTATGCATCAACGAGCTCACCACAGAAGATACAAAACATTCCTAGAATTGATCTAATTTGGAGAAAATTTTAAAGTCCTAAAAAGAGGATAGTGCTAAAGATCCAATCAAAAATTTTCCCTGCATCTTGATAAACAATATTATATTTTCTTTCGCTAATAGGAGATTCATGTAGATATCATTACACGCCTTATATCAAATTTCTATTTGAAGTATATGATAACTCCAAAGTTCAAAATAAATAGAGTTTAGGTTCAACATCAAAATGATATGGGGATTCTATGGAGATATTTTGATGATGTTTGTCAAGGTCGTTCTCCTAGATGCATAGTGTATGTATTTATCATATAGTCACTTCTTTCAAGTAAGGTACTCCCCAAAGATAAGATAAAACAAGAGGGAAGGGTTTATTGCTTTAGATACATTTTTATTTGTTGCTAACTAGAAATATTTGGAGAAAGCCAAAGTTATGGGAGATTCATAATTAGTTATTGATTGTGAAAACAACATGGTGTATTTTGAGAATGTTTTTCTTGATCACTTGCTTCGGGACATCAAAGAAGCTCTATAATCCTTTGAAATGGCTTATTTCACTCACTCAAGTTCTTAGAGAAATAAACAAGAAGACCAATGGTCACTCAAAAGAAGCCATGGAAATTCCTTTAGGGTCATTTTCTATTTCAGAATTTATTGATGAAGAAGAAGTAGATCAAATGATTTTCCACTTCTAAGTTCTTGATCACTTTTATCCCTCCTTTCTTTCCATAAGATTTTTCCATATCCTCTCAAGGATATAATTTTTCTATGTCTTGTAAAACCATACATATTTTATGATAAGATTAGATGTGATTAAAATTTGAAATAAATGAACACCAAAATGTATATATATAAATTAAATAAATGTGAACTCTAGATTTTAAAATAGTAAGTGTTTAAAGGTTACATAAATACAATATAGGTAAATACTCATTCAAACAAATTGAAAATACAATGAAGAATCGATGAAGTTCCATGTTGAGGGTAAATATCAATTAGAATGGGTTAAATTTGTAATCACAGATTTTTATCTTTCTGTAAATGAAATAGTTGAAATGATTTAATATCAGTTAGAAAGGGTTAAATTTGCAATCGATGAGTTTTATCTTTTTCATATATGAAATAGTTGAAATGGCTTAAAAATTTGGTATTTTAAATCAACTAGTATCTAAATTTTATGCATAATATTTAATATTATGGATTTTATTTTGAGGTTGTACAATTATTTGAAGATTTGACTTTTTATTATTAATATGTATTTTTTAATAAATAAATAAATTCAACACCCTCAAATATTTTTAAAAATCTTAAAACTTATTATTCAAATAAATTCCTATAAAATTTCAAACAAAATATATGAAAAACTATCTATTCTTTCTTATAAATCTAAATATACAAAAATATATTTATTAAAATGTTAAATTTATCAAGATATATATAATATCTACGAAAATTCCAAGTTAACAAGCATTTTGATTTGTGAAATCATTTATCTAAATATACATAAAGTATATCAACATTTCAAAGTGACACACTTTCTTAATATTCAATTTATCGAGATATACATAATATGAAAATTCCAAGTTAACAAACATTTTGAGATGAAGTATATCCACATTTGAAGTGATAATTTTTTTTGGTGAAATCATTTATGAAAATGTCAACTTAGGAAACATTTTGATTTGTGAAATCATTTATCTAAATATACCTAAAGTATATCAACATTTCAAAGTGACAAAGTTTTTTAATATTAAATTTATTGAGATATACATAATATAAAAATTCCAAAGATAGGAAACATTTTGATTTGTGAAATCATTTATCTAAATAGACCTGAGGTATATCCACATTTCAAAGCGACAAATTTTTTTATGGTTAAATCATTTAGTCGGATGCGCAGGGAAAATTAATAGAAATTTAGCATCAACCAATGGACTGATTGACACTTGCAGCTTTGTGAATCTACTTCAATATAGGAAATCTCTCTTACATTGTTGATGACCTAAAATTTAATATGTTAAATCATCGAACTCCCAAAATCATATAAGCAAATGTAACGAACTCTTCACCCATTGGTTGAGTAGCCGACACTCCACATTTCTTAATTCACTTCATTCTAAATATAAACAAATTTAATGAACTGTTCACCCATTGGTTGAGTAGCCGACACTGCATATCTATTAATTCGCTTCTTTATAAATATAATATATATTTTGAAAACGTAGTCAGTGATGTTAAAAGTCAAGATACGTTATTAGCGCAATTGGCAAAGCCAATGCCGACGTGCAGGGAGGAATGCACAGGTGGGCGCTCCCTTTTATGTATGTAGTTTTGACTTTTGATGCTTTTCTTTTCCAGCTTTTCACTCAATGGGGGCGACACAAACTTGCTTTACTGAATGCAAGCCGACAAGCCAGCCATCAAGCGCCTTAACCGCCGCAGGCGCTTTGCGAATTCTAACAAGCGAGTAGCCACTAATGGAAATTATTACTCTCTACCATGGAACTGCTGGGCTATTAAGCTTATAAATCCAGTAGAGATATGAAAAGAATCATATCTCTGTAGTATGAGCAGCAGTGTAACACAGTTTGAAATAATCCTCTTATTATTTGTTTCGTGGGCAATATTAGTGATAAGCTTGAGGTGGCTGATCCCTCTTATTATTTGTTTCGTGGGAGACTAGTGATAAGCATGAGGTGGCTGATCCTTATTTTGGTGATTTCGTATTGAGGAGATTAAGAGGGCATGATATATATGCAGATTGTATCACCTCTGACCACGTCGACAAACAAGTATGCCAACGGTTAGCAGCAGCAGAATTCGACGGTGCTATAATATTCAAGGGAACTTCGATAGAAGAGGCATCGAGTGATTTTGTGTTGGGGATTTTTAATGAGAAAATCTCAAAAACAAAAAAAAATTAACACCACAGAGGCAATGCTCTGTTTCCTCTGTCCAGGATCTTTGCACAGGTAAGCTATTTAAAAAAAATTATCTCAGAACAAACCATTACACAGCCATAACACATTTCTATTGATTAAAACAAAAATTCTGATACAAACTTCATCCTCTTTTACTGAGAGGGATTTACCAAAAACAACATTCAACCGAAACTCTGTTTTCACCCTGAGAATTTACTGAGCTGGGTTTACTGCTGTAAAACCCCTTTTACATTTACTGCTGTAATAAATTTTTACATACATCTCCACACAAAATGATGTGTTTACATTCCCACACTGCTGTGTATATTCTACATACCTCACTCAAACATATGCGCTCCCCTCTGTTCTTTTCTTCATGCACTGTTGTGCAAATTCTCTCTGTTCTCTTTCGCTGCCCCCGAGCTCTCACATATTACAATTGGTCAACACATCACGTAAAAACACATTACAACACACGACCCCTTTTCATTTTTGAAAACAAAAAAATAAAAAAAAACACAATTACGTTTTACGTGCCGTAAATATTTTTAACACACTGACCAGACCATGTCTTTCTTTAAATGCACCATACCTTCGATACCTATAAAAACATTAAAATTTAAATCACCTACCAATACTTCTACGGGCACATTTAATTCATTAATTATTTTACCACGGTCAACCAATCTTCAAATCCACGTAAATATTAAATGCTGGCTCGTATGCATCTTCAGGCGATCGACGGCGGAGAGCGCGGGAGCAGATCTGACGGTGGAGGAGAATATCGGAAGGCATTACATAACTGAACAATAGCTCCCGAAAAATTACGTTTGCTTACGTATGGGGAGAGCCATGCGTCTGCACCAAATTTTATCGGAGTCAAAAATACGGAAACCACTTTTACGCAAAAGCGGTCCGATATGCATAAAATGGTTTATGGTTTTGCTGAGCGGTTTTTGGGCGTTGTACGTCAGCGCAGTTTAAATTAGATATTCAACACTCCCCTTTAATTTCAACTGCTGGACATTCGGTCATACCGAGACACTTCCTCAAAAATTCAAAGCTTTTATGATCCAAAGGCTTTGTCAAAATGTCTGCAACCTATTCTTGAGTCCTACAATGTTCTAGGACAATTTCTCCATTGTTCACCAATTCTCTGATGTAGTGAAACCTTGTATCAATGTGTTTCGTTCTCTTATGAAACACTGAATTCTTTGACAATGCAATAGGTGAGCTATTGTCACAAAAAATCACTGTCGCTTTTGCCTGCTCTTGGCCTAAGCTTCTCAACATTCTTCTCATCCACACTGATTGATATGCTGCTGCTGTAGCTGCCACATATTCAGCCTTTGTTGTAGACAATGCTACAATGGACTGCTTCTTAGAAGCCCATGAAATGGCTCCTGAACCCATATGAAAAACATAACCGGAAGTGCTTTTCTGATCATCTACACTTCCAGCCCAATCACTATCAGTGTATCCAACCAAATCTGAATGTTCTGAGACATTATATAAAATTTCAAACATTTTGGTACCTTTCACATACCTCAAAATTCTTTTTGCTGCCTGCCAATGTGCCTCCTTTGGCCTCTCCATGAATCTGGAAATTAAACTAACAGCATACATAATGTCAGGCCTAGTAGCTGTTAAATACATAAGGCTGCCAACAATACTTTTGTACAAACTAGGATCAAAATCCTTGCTCTTGTCCTCTCTGCTGAGTTTTAATCCCATTACTGTGGGAGTGATCGCTGCCTTGCACTCTTGCATGTTAAATCTGCTCAATACTTGATTTACATATCTAGCTTGTGAGATAAAAATTCCTTTTTCATTTTGATCTACTTCTATGCCTAAGAAGTATCTCAAGAAACCCATATCAGTCATTTCAAGTTCCTCTTTCATGACTGATTTAAAATTCTTAATGAGTTGATCATCATTACCTGTGAAAATCACATCATCAACATATAAGACAACAATTAAAATTTTACCATCTTTTTCTTTGATGTAGACAGTGGGTTCTCCTTCACACTTGTCAAATTCATTATCCAATAGATAGGAATCTATCCTGCTGTACCATGCTCTTGGCGCTTGCTTCAGCCCATAAAGAGCTTTCTTCAATTTGCACACTTTGTGCTCTTCACCTTTCTTCTCATAGCCTGGAGGATGTTCAATGTAAACCTCTTCCTTTAACACTCCATTTAGGAATGCTTACTTCACGTCCATTTGGTAGACTTTCCATTTGTTTTGTGCTGCTATGGACATCACTGCTCTCACGGTTTCCATTCTTGCAACCGGTGCGAAAGTCTCCTCATAATCTCTCCCATACTGCTGCTTGTACCCTTTGACAACCAGCCTTGCCTTGTGTCTTTCTATCTTGCCTTCAGCATTGCTCTTGGTCTTATAGACCCATTTCACTCCAATGACTTCTTTGCCTTTTGGTAGCTCAACCAAATCCCATGTTTTGTTTCTCTCAATGGCATTCATCTCCTCATCCATAGCTTCTATCCATTTCTTATCTTTAATTTCATCCTCGAAATGAATAGGGTCATCAACATGACAATACAAGGCAAATAAGGAATTCATTCCTTCTTCATAAATATCACTTAGATTTCTAAATTTCTTACCTCTTTCACTTGGTGTGCAAGTGATTGAAGATGCACTTGAATTTCCTCCTTGTGGTGTGCTTGGAGAAGCACTCTCATTTATCCTCAATGGTGTCCCTCGTTGTCCTTGTGTTGGCGCTGCTGTTTGGGGATGCATTTCAGCCACCTCCTCATCATCTTCATCATGAGGCAAATAGTTTTTAACATTAACTGTCTTCTCTATGCTTCCATCCCAAGCTTCCTCTTCAATGAATTGAACATCTTTGCTGACAAAAAACTTCTTGGTAGATGGGATATACAACCTGTAGGCTTTGGATTCCTCACTGTATCCAATGAAAAGACATTTCTCCCCTTTGTTGTCCAACTTCCTCCTTAGCTGATCTGGAATGTGGGCATAGGCCACACATCCAAAAACTCTCATGTGGGTGACTCCTTGCTTTCTCCCACTCCATGCTTCTTCCGGCACTTTGTTCAACACTGCTTTTGTAGGACACCTGTTCAAAATATACACTGCACAATTTACAGCTTCAGCCCAATAGTCATTTGGCAAATGCTTTGCCTTCAACATGCTCCTCGCCATATCCATGATGGTCCTATTCTTCCTTTCAGCAACTCCATTTTGCTGTAGGGTGTTCCTAGCTGTAAACTGTTTGTGAATTCCATTTTCTCTACAAAATCGTAGGAATTCCTTGGAGATATACTCACCTCCTCTATCAGTTCTCAAAACTTTTATATGCAGCCCGCTTTGGTTTTCCACAAATGCCTTGAAATTTTGGAATTTCTTAAACACTTCACTTTTGTTTTTAAGGAAATATATCCAAGTCTTTCTTGTAAAGTCATCAATAAATGTTAGGAAATATTGGCTGCCTGCTAATGATGGAGCTTGCATCGGTCCACATAAATCTGAGTGGATGATCTCTAAGGGTGCCTTTGCCCTTATGCTTTTACCTGATGGAAAACTTTCTCTATGTTGTTTTCCCAATATGCAGCCTTCACGTAGGCTGTCCGGTTTCTCTATCAATGGTAATCCGCTTACCATTCATTTTCTGCTTAATAAGTTTAGACCTCCAAAATTGAGATGTCCAAATCTCAAGTGCCACAACCAATTTTCATCCTTTGGCATGCTCTGGAAGGCCTCTTGGGTGACTGCTGCAATTTCATTTTTGTTTTTCAAATCTGCCCTAATCCTGAGAGGGAACATCCTATTCCTTGTCATTTTTACTTCAGCAATGCATCGTTTGCTGGGTGCTATATCCATGATGGTGCACACATCATTTTTAAAGAAAACATTGTACCCCTTATGGACAAGTTGTCCAATACTCAAGAGGTTACATCTCATTTCGGGGACATAGTAGACATCTGCAATGGTTTTCCTTTCTCCTTGCTTTGTAAATATTTTTACCTCCCCTTTTCCCATAACAGAGATTTTGTTATCAGTTCCTAGTGTGACTTCTGATTTCACATTCTGATCTAGAGCAGAAAAGAAGGTTATGTTTCCTGTCATATGGTTGCTGCAACCTGAGTCTAAAAACCATATGTCTTCACTGTTTGTTTCAGCCATGTTACAAGCTAACAACACATTATTTTGGCTGATGTTTTCTCTAGTGACATTTGCATTTTGTCTATTACTCATATCATGCTACTTCTTCCTACATTCACTGGCATAATGTCCATATTTTTTACAATAATAGCATTGGACATTGGATTTTTCATACCTTTGTCCTTGAGCATGATGTTGTCCTCCTTGTTGGCTGCTGCCTTGGCCTTGGTTCTGATTTGGATTGTTGCCTCTTCCTTGTGCATTTGCTGGGCTGTTCCTTCCACCTCTGTTCTGGCTTCTACCTCTTCCTCTCTTGTTTCCTCTTCCTTGACCTCTTCCTCTTCCGAAGGACATCTGGGTCTTGAAGGCTTGCTCTAGAGATGAGTTTTCATTTCTACTCAACCTCTGCTCATGTGTTATCAGTGATGCATGTAGCTCATCAACTGAAAATTTTGAGAGATCCTTTGTCTCTTCAATGGTGGTGACAATCGCATCAAACTTTGAGGGTAAGACCCTCAATATTTTCTCCACAATCCTCCTATCTTCAAGGGTTTCTCCATGAGTCCTTATCTGTGTGACCAAACCAATTACATGTGTGAAAAATGAGTCAATGTTGTCTGACTCCTTCATGCACATATTCTCAAAATCTTTCCTCAGCAATTGTAGTTTTTCTGTCTTCACTCTCTCCATGCCTTGATAGGCTGTCTTGAGGGTTTGCCATGCTTCGTTGGATGTCTTAGCTGCTGCTAACCTTGGAAACACGCTTCCATGCACTGCTTGATACAAGAAGAAAAGGGCTTTTGAATCCTTCTTCTTGCAGCTCTTCAGCAGATCCTTCTCTCCTTGAGTTAATGCATTAAACTCATTTTCATCTGTTGGTTGTTCAAAACCTTCCTCAACTATTTCCCATAAGTCTTGGGAAGCAAACAAGGCTTTCATTGTTATTGCCCAATAGTCATAGTTTTTACCATCAAATAATGGGAGCTGCATACCCATGCTATTACTGGTGCTTGTGCCAGCCATTCTTGCAGCCTCAACTATGCTTCAATTTCTTGACTCTGTATCTTAAAACAACTGACTGCTTCTTCAGCAACACATAAAAAAACTTTGTGAAATACCTGAGTATTTCCTTGACTGAGCCTTCACTCTGCTTGAGAAGTTTTACTACTGCAACAAGCTCCTCCCTTCAGCTTCTTTGTCACCTTCAAAGAGCCTAAGCCTGCTCTGATACCAGTGTTGGGGATTTTTAATGAGAAAATCCCAAAAACAAAAAAAATTTAACACCACAGAGGCAATGCTCTGTTTCCTCTATCCAGGATCTTTGCACAGGTAAGCTATTTAAAAAAAATTATCTCAGAACAAACCATTACACAGCCATAACACATTTCTATTGATTAAAACAAAAATTCTGATACAAACTTCATCCTCTTTTACTGAGAGGGATTTACCAAAAACAACATTCAACCAAAACTCTGTTTTCACCCTGAGAATTTACTGAGCTGGGTTTACTGCTGTAAAACCCCTTTTACATTTACTGCTGTAATAAATTTTTACATACATCTCCACACAAAATGATGTGCTTACATTCCCACACTGCTGTGTATATTCTACATACCTCACTCAAACATATGCGCTCCCCTCTGTTCTTTTCTTCATGCATTGCTGTGCAAATTCTCTCTGTTCTCTTTCGCTGCCCCCGAGCTCTCACATATTACAATTGGTCAACACATCACGTAAAAACACATTACAACACACGACCCCTTTTCATTTTTGAAAACAAAAAAATAAAAAAAAACACAATTACGTTTTACGTGCCGTAAATATTTTTAACACACTGACCAGACCATGTCTTTCTTTAAATGCACCATACCTCCGATACATATAAAAACATTAAAATTTAAATCACCTACCAATACTTCTACGGGCACATTTAATTCATTAATTATTTTACTGCGGTCAACCAATCTTCAAATCCACGTAAATATTAAATGCTGGCTCGTATGCATCTTCGGGCGATCGACGACGGAGAGCGTAGGAGCAGATCTGACGGTGGAGGAGAATATCGGAAGGCATTACATAACTGAACAATATCTCCCAAAAAATTACGTTTTCTTACGTATGGGGAGAGCCACCCGTCTGCACCAAATTTTATCGGAGTCAAAAATACGGAAACCACTTTTACGCAAAAGCGGTCCGATATGCATAAAATGGTTTATGGTTTTGCTGAGCGGTTTTTGGGCGTTGTACGTCCGCGCAGTTTAAATTACATATTCAACATTTTGGAGGTATATATCACAGCAAGCCCACTGCTGTTCTCACTCCATCCTCAGCGGAGGATATCAGTAAGCTGATTAGAATAGCAGCTACGTCTCCTAATTTAACAGTATCTGCGAGAGGCACTGGCCACTCCGTCGGTGGGCAGGCTATGGCATTGAATGGAATTGTGGTGAACATGACTTTGCTCAAAGGAATCAATATTGTTCAAGAATATGACACAGATGCTCCCTACGCGGATGCAATGGCAGGTGAGTTTTGGGTTGATGTGTTGAAGGGTACAGAGGGTGTAGGACTTGCTCCTCGGTCATGGACTGATTATATTGATCTTTCCATTGGAGGGACTCTGTCTAATGCTGGAATAAGTGGGCAGACGTATCGATTTGGTCCGCAAATCAGCAATGTCTTGCAGTTAGAAATTGTTACAGGTTCTTGTTTTACTAAATCAGTTTTGGTCCTTGGATCGTCATCTATTAAATTTGATATAATTCAAATTAGATTTTAGCGATGGACCCTATTTGATTTGCCACTTCATCATTAAGCATTTATTTCATTTCCTTGCAAGGTAAGCGATAGATTTTTTTCCTGAAGATGAAGGGTATAGAATATATTTTCGCTCGTAAATTTCACCTAAAACTGCTATTGCTTTGACGTTATGTGAGACTGCAGGTAAAGGAGAGATCATAACGTGTAGTGCACAGAAGCAGTCTGATCTCTATTTTGGTGCACTTGGAGGATTAGGAAATTCGGAGTCATTACGAGAGCAAGAATCATTCTTGGACGTGCTCCTCAAAGAGTAAGAAATGACCCTTTTTCTCACAATGCCAATCTCGGATCATCTTTGCCTCTTTGTGAGATTTGCATTTTCGAGATCAAACCCACATTTGCTTTGACGATTTGGTATGACTGTCATTGCTATCTTCGTTTCCCAAATATTTTTTGTAGCTGTAGAAAATATTAGCAGTTAGTAGGCCTCCGGATAGCAGTTGTTTAATCTGTATTTTTTTTACTACATTTATTTTCGATAAAATCAATTATCTTTTATTACATTTATTATATATCAATTGAAGTTTAATGTTTTTTCCAAGCTAATTTTCTTCAAAGTAATATATATATATATATAGATAATTATTGTATGCAAATTTTTTATGAAAATAAAAAACTGAAAAATAAATAAATAAATAGTAACTTAATTTATCTTTCTTCCCCATCCACCTTGGTGGGGTCAATACGTACCATTGCCAAATAATTTTCTATTGTCTTTGATGGGGTTCTTTATTTGAATCAAAATTGTCTTACACTTGAACTCTCTTTGAGCCCATCCTGTGCTGTTCTTTGTGTGCTACAATTTTCCGTGGTGAATGGGTTGCATTTCCATTATGTACCTAGCTATCAATTTTTCTTGGTTAGGTGGGTTTTGTGTTGTTTCTCCTTTGTCATCTTCCGTGATGAAGGGATGAGAAAGCTGTTCTTTGTGTCCTACAATTTAGTTTTCACTTTTTCTTCGTTAGGTGGGTTTTGTGTTGTTTCTCCTTAGTCATCTTTCGTGATGAAGGGATGAGAAAGCTCCCCGAATTTTGTTTTGCAACCATTTTGTTTATTGGGTATACGAATGCCATATTTTGATAATTTCAAATGATAGGAAGAATTTAGTTAGCGATATTTCTATAAAGATCTTAACAAAAGTAAATAAATCTTTCATCATTCTTTCAGAATTTTACTCTTAAATGATCCCAGAGTATTTCCAATATCCACAAGAATTATATGAGATTAAGATTTAGAAACTTCACACAAATTAGCATTATTTTTTTGGACTCTAAATCATGGAACCAAGGGATGATGAAGAGCCTAACTCATCCCAAAACCAAGGTACGTTTTTCAATACTCTTTCTAGATACTCGTGAGTTTCAAACTGCAAAATAAAGAAGCTATTGGAGAATAAGTAGATATCAGAATGGTAGGTCTAGAGGTGCAAAGTATCCAATATAACCTAAAACCCAATGAATCTACAAATCATTGCATTGGTTTAGAGAACATAGAGATGTTTGTTTACCTCCATTAAATTTACCTCCAATTTCAAATACTTATTACATTTGTTCCATAATGTATCCCATGGGTTTGAACCCTTCCCTGATGAAATATCCTTATAAGAGACCGAACCAGGTTCCTGAATTTCTGTTGGGTATTTTTGCAATGGGAAAATACCAAAAACCAAACAAACAAACACCACAGAGGCAATGCTCTGTTTCCTCTCCACAGGATCCTTTTTTGTGCACAGGGAAGCTTTAAAAAATTACTCAGAATAGAGTATTACACAGCCATAAAATGATTGATATTCATTTAAAACAAAATGCCAAATACATATTCATCCTCTTTGCTGAGAGGGATTCACCAAAATATTTCAACCAATAAAAACTACTCTGTCTCCTCCTGAGAATTTACTGTGCTCGGTTTACTGTTGTAAAACCCCTTTTTACTTTACTGGTGTAAAACTATTTTTACACATACTGCTGTAAAAATATTTTACACATACTGCTGTAAAACAAACTTTTACATATGCAGTAAACTTTTACATTACATTCACAATTTCAAAAATACCTGTGCGCTCTTTTCTTTTGCATTTCAATGCAAATCCAATACATAAAAAAAACTTACTTAAAACACATGCGCTCCTCTCTTTTCTTTTCTTCATGCACTGCTGTGCATTTCCTTGGCTTTGGCTCCTACTTCGTTTTTACAATATATTCAACTGCATAAAAATTACACCAGAACATATGAGCTCCACATTTTTCATTTACGGATAGCACTGCTGTGCATTATCCTCTCTCACACTACACACTTTTTTTATTACAATGAGCAACTGGTTTTTTATGCACTGCTGTGCAACACTTCAAGTCTCTTCAGCTCCGGCGCGCTCTCTTTTTTTTCAATGGTCAACACATATATATAAAACATTACAACTCACGAGCCTTTTTTTCATTTTGGCTCGTTATATATTATTAACCCTAAAACAAAAGCGTATATGAAAACATAAAACCAATGTGCACTTAATTATTTTACATGCCCTAGAAAAATAAAAAAACTTAAATGCTTTACCCACTTTCTACGACCATGGTTTAAATTTATTTTAATTCTTTTGCAGAAGGGACATGCGGTCAACGAAGCTTGACTTTTACTCCACGCAAATATTAAATTCGATGCAGGCCCGTATGCAGCTTCAGGCAATCAACGGTGTAGAGCGCGGGAGCAGATCTGACGGTGGAGGAGAATATCGGAAGGCCTCACTTGAGTGAACGATAGCTCCCGAAAAGTGAAACTTGCTGACGTATGGTGAGAGCCACGCGTCTGCACCATATCGTATCGGAGTCGAATATACGGAAACAGCTTTACGCTGGAAGGCGGTGCGATATGTTCTGGGCTGTTTGTGGTTTCACTACGGCGGTTTTGGGGTAGTACGTGCGTGGTTGAAATTACAAATTCAACACTCCCCTTTAATTTCAACTGTTGGGCGTTCAAACATACCCAAACACTTCCTCACATAGAGGGATTCACCAACACTGCTGTTATAAAGACATCTTCCTCACAGAGGGATTCACCAACTGCTTCTGATGCAATTCATAAACAAACAAAGTTGTCTTCCTCTTAATAGAGGGATTAACCTGAAACTGTGCTTAAGAGCACCTTCCTCATGACAGAGGGATTCACCATAACAATGTGCTGAAGAGCACCTTCCTCTTGACAGAGGGATTCACCTGTGACTATGCTGAAAAGTATCATCCTCTTGATAGAGGGATTTACCATGTGTATGCTAAAAAGCATCTTCCTCTTGACAGAGGGATTTACCATGACACTGTGCTGGAAAGCACCTTCCCCTTAGCAGAGGGATTCATTAAGAACTTCACTTCGTCTCACAGGGAGATTACTGCCACACACTGCTTTACAAGCAGTTTCAAAACAAAACATTCATTGCACTATTGTGCATACTCATTACAATGTTCTTTTATGCTGCTGCATGTTCTCTGCTGCACTGTTGTGCCATCTTCTTTGCTGCGTCTACCCCACACTGCTGTGTCTACACTTGCTGTTTGTGCACTTTTCAAAGACAAATATACTCTATCTTTTCTGGAACAATTACTTTGTCCCACCTTACAAATTTACACTGCTGTGTGTAAACATTTCTTACATTCACTGTTGTTGCATATGTTGCATTTCAATTCAATGAACAACACATTCACTATACTTACATTTACTGCTGTAAAGAAAAAAAAAATCTTTTACATCTGCTGCTGTCCATTACCTTTCATTTCTTCAACAAAAAACTTCATGCTGCTGCATTTTCTTATTTGCATTGTTGTGTGCTTCTCTTTCTTGCCATCATGCTGCTGTCCATAACTTCTTGCTGCTGCATTTTTCATATTCACTGCTGTCCATACCCATAACCATAGACTGTCATCCCTGGGTTTTTATTTGCTACTGCGTTGCCTCTGCAATTTGCACTATGGCTGCCTTTTGTTTCATCATACTGCTGTGTGCCCATACACTAACTCTTTACTCTCCATTACTTGCACATAGAGAGAAATCATCCTCACGCTGTTTTGCGCTGCATTCTCCACACAACAAAAAAAAATTAACACGGGCTGCTGCCTTTTCTTTTTACACCCTTGCTTCACACAATCTTAGTCTTCATTCATTTTTTCATTTACACAATACACTGTTGTGCAGTTCCTTTCATTTTTTTGTTGCCACACATTATCATTCACCCATGTGCATTAAAAATCTGGTGTCCCTGTTTTTCTTTATGCATTTCTTTGCATGCTGCATTGCATATGAAGAAAAACATTACATTTTTTTTACTGCTGTGTATTGTACTCACTCTGCTGTGAGTGTGTTCTCTCACATTACATAGAAGGAAACTACCTTCCATTGCTATGCATTTCAATGCATGTGCTCCATAACAAAAAAAATTCAAAAATTGTTGTTTTATGTTCTATCTTCCCACTGCTGTGAGGGTCTCCATGCTTTGCATACTTTTCTTATTGCGTTGCTGCACTTCACATTTGAGCGCTGCCCCTTTTTCTTCTCTGCTTTTATGGCAGATTTAACTTCATATTTTTCCCTTATAAAAGGTCTTCATCAAAGAGTGACTGTTAAGACAGTTCAACAACAAAAATTTCAAGTTCCCCTTTAATGTATGCATTGTTTTCTTTCAGCAGACTCTTCTCAAAAGAAACTTAGATTAGTTGCAAAGCTCAAGGGACTTTCACACTGTATTTCCTTCCTTCTCCATACTTGTGTAACTTTCTTCTTTTGTGTGGGTCTAGCTTGCATAGCAGCCCATCTTAAGTTACAATCACGTGCCATATGCCCAATGTTATGACACTTGAAACATTCAACTTTATTCATGAATAAGAATTCATGATTTCTTCTTGTGAAATTATTTCTTGGAGATTGTCGGGGACCACTACATCTATCTCCATGAAATGCTCTACAGTCTTTTGCCATATGACCAAAGTTTGAGCAAGCATAACAATAACCAAAAAATGAACTTTGGTACCTGGGAGATGGAGGTTTCCTTGATGTACTTCTGAAGCCTTGCTGCCTTGAGATCCTTTGATGATAACCATTGCATCTTGCCTCTTTGACATCAGCTACATTTCTTCTTGGAGCTAGTTTTCTACTTGGAGCATGATTTCTTCTATTGCTGCCTTCATTTTTCTCCTTGCCTTTGCTGGAACTAGGAGCATCACAACATCTTTGTGGCTTCTTCACATCTCTTTTGCTTAAAGCATCCTCATGCTTGTTTGAGGGTTCACCTACATACCCAAGTCCTGATTTATCAGATGGAAATCTATGATAGCTAAGCATGTCATCCAAAGCTTGAGAGCTCTTCATGATCTTGTTCATCCCTTCAACCTTCTTCCTTAGGAGGACAATCTCTTCTTCTAACTTTTCACATTCATTATTTTTCTTTGCAAGTTGTTCCTCAGTTTCTTCCTTGCTACGAGTAGCTTCAGCTGCTACTATTTTGAAGGAGATAATATCTGTCTTCATTTTGGAGATTTCTTCATCTTTTGCTTGACTGCTCTTCATTTTCTTTTCAGCTCCTTGTGCCCGCTTCTTGGCTTCTTGTAGTTCGGACTTAAGGGAGGAGACCTCTACCTTGTACTGTCCAATCTCTTCTACAAGCTTACTCACTCTCATGTGCCTTTGTTCAAGTTGTCTTGACAAGGCATCTTCCTGCTTCTTTGCACTATTCAGCTGATTAGTCATGGATATGACTTCTTCATGATGTTTCTTCTTGCATTGGTCAAGCTCCTTCTTAAGCTTGGTAAGCTCTTCATCCCTTTCTCGTACTTGAAGCTTGATGAGGTCAAGCTTTTCATTCTCAGCTTCTATGATGGGTTCATAACTTTCTTCTTTACTGATGGTCATGGTCAGTGTTCCCTTTGCATGAAGGTCATGCAGTCTGTCCCATACATCCTTTGCTGATGTATATTTTCCTAGATTCCTCTTCACAGAATCAGACAGTCCATCCAAGATAGTCTTTGCTGCTTGTGCATCATACTCCATGGATTCTTTATCCATCTTGCTAACATCAATCACTGATTCCCAGATTTCAATCCCTTGACACTGTAAGAAAGTCCTCATTTTTATTTCCCATATATCAAAGTTCCCATCGAACCTTGGAACCTCAAATACAATGCTTTCAAATAGATTGTCTTCTAGTTTAGTAGAGGAGGGAGACACATTTTTAGCAGGGTTGGAGGCTTTCTTCTTTGACTTTGCCATTCTTATCTAGGCTTTAAATACTTGACTGTTTTTTTTAAATCACTGACTGTTTCTTCAACAGTAACACGAAGGAAAGCTTGAGGAATACCTTAATCCTTTTGGCTGAGGCTTCACACTGCTGGAGAGGTTTGACTGCTGCAACAACACCTTCCTTCAGCTTCTTTGAGCCTTCAAAGAGCCTGGACTAGCTCTGATACCACTGTTGGGTATTTTTGCAATGGGAAAATACCAAAAACCAAACAAACAAACACCACAGAGGCAATGCTCTGTTTCCTCTCCACAGGATCCTTTTTTGTGCACAGGGAAGCTTTAAAAAATTACTCAAAATAGAGTATTACACAGCCATAAAATGATTGATATTCATTTAAAACAAAATGCCAAATACATATTCATCCTCTTTGCTGAGAGGGATTCACCAAAATATTTCAACCAATAAAAACTACTCTGTCTCCTCCTGAGAATTTACTGTGCTCGGTTTACTGCTGTAAAACCCCTTTTTACTTTACTGGTGTAAAACTATTTTTACACATACTGCTGTAAAAATATTTTACACATACTGCTGTAAAACAAACTTTTACATATGCAGTAAAATTTTACATTACATTCACAATTTCAAAAATACGCTCTTTTCTTTTGCATTTCAATGCAAATCCAATATATAAAAAAAACTTACTTAAAACACATGCGCTCCTCTCTTTTCTTTTCTTCATGCACTGCTGTGCATTTCCTTGGCTTTGGCTCCTGCTTCGTTTTTACAATATATTCAACTGCATAAAAATTACACCAGAACATATGAGCTCCACATTTTTCATTTACAGATAGCACTGCTGTGCATTATCCTCTCTCACACTACACACTTTTTTTATTACAATGAGCAACTGGTTTTTTTTTTTTATGCACTGCTGTGCAACACTTCAAGTCTCTTCAGCTCCGGCGCGCTCTCTTTTTTTTCAATGGTCAACACATATATATAAAACATTACAACTCACTAGCCTTTTTTCCATTTTGGCTCGTTATATATTATTAATCCTAAAACAAAAGCGTATATGAAAACATAAAACCAATGTGCACTTAATTATTTTACCTGCGGTAGAAAAATAAAAAAACTTAAATGCTTTACCCACTTTCTACGACCATGGTTTAAATTCATTTTAATTCTTTTGCAGAAGGGACATGCGGTCAACGAAGCTTGACTTTTACTCCACGCAAATATTAAATTCGATGCAGGGCCGTATGCCGCTTCAGGCAATCAATGGTGGAGAGCGCGGGAGCAGATCTGACGGTGGAGGAGAATATCGGAAGGCCTCACTTGAGTGAACGATAGCTCCCGAAAAGTGAAACTTGCTGACGTATGGTGAGAGCCAGAGCCACGCGTCTGCACCATATGCACCATATCGTATCGGAGTCGAATATACGGAAACAGCTTTACGCTGGAAGGCGGTGCGATATGTTCTGGGCTGTTTGTGGTTTCACTGCGGTGGTTTTGGGGTAGTACGTGCGTGGTTGAAATTACAAATTCAACAATTTCGAAGCACCCCTCGCAACCTCCTAATCAAGATTTTGAGACTTTCTCGAAATACAGTAGTTTTGCAGCTGAGATACATCTTGAAGTTGTTTGCATGCATAGGAAGACGTTGTATATTGACATGATAACCCAACCTGTTCTCTATCTTCTACTTCATATTTTTCAGTGAGCCAAAACCTGTGACTGACTGAGTCTAAACCTGTGACACAAAAAAAGACTTCATCTTTAAAATCTTTATAAAAGAGGAAAGCCTCATGATCCGACTCATCCTTTCCTCCATCTGACCCAAATCGGCGAGCACAAGGGATTTTTTTTTAAGTAGATCTACGCCATACGGAAAATGGCTAGTTTGTAAATGCGTAGATCTAGGCTTGCAACCCGCAAAAGTTTGAGACATTGGACTCTCTCTGCCTTCGCTGCTTCGATAGCACATGTGGACTCAAGGGAAGTGATTACCAGTTCGTAAGGAATATCCATTCGGCTAAACTCGTCGTGGAGCCATCCCCTGCTAGACATAAGATTTCCATTTGTCTTATCCAATGAGAGGAGAGATGTCCCCAGTGATGCACCTTTCACCTTCTTCTGCGGCGCAGCCGCCTTGCCATCCGAGGATTCAGAATACATGTAAAAGGTTAAGGAGATCATTGGCTCAAAAGCTCCCCAGAACACCAGGATTTTTCGCTTTCCTTTCCAATGGAAAGTTCTGAGGCCATCATCTACATTCCGTAACTTGGGTCTACCGTGTATAACGAAGGCGTATCCCAGATCTGCCACTCACAAAATTCCGCAGACTCGGCTTGCATACAAAACCCTAAATCGTAGCACTAACTCCATCTTCGCCCATTGAAATTTAAAGTTATTTTATTGAATTAAATTTTATGAGTACGTGACATTTTGCCGATAACAGTGGGCCAGATTGAATGTGTACATTATTAACTTAAATGTAATATATAACCTAGTAAATTAAAAGGATTATGTTGTTGAGATGTTGTCTCAACTTATTACTCTATGGGTACACTATTAGGATTAAAGTTTACTTTAATAAATTGGTTTGAGTGTGTTGGTTGTGGTTGAGATATTGTCTCAACTTATTACTCCATGTTTGGGATTAGTTGGATCTCATTCAATTACATAAATGTAATATATATCAAATTGAATAGATGATTAATTTTGTGGATGTGTATGTCATGTGCAAATAAATTGTGACAATGTTATTTTTACTTTAAGTGAATTTTCTTTTGAACACTGGAAATGATGATAGCACTCTTAGCAGAAGAAGAACATGGTATTTTTTTAGGATTCAAATATTATGCCTATGTATATATTATAGATGACTATTATGGTTTGAAAAGTCATAAATATAGAATGTGAAGAAATAATCAATAAAAAACATGTAATTTCTACTAAAATTGGTAATTTTTGGTGAATATTATCCATTTAATCATATATATATAAAGAATGGGTGAATTTTCAAACAGATGAGTGAATAATTTTTTTAGAAAATGTCTAAAATATAGCTAATTAGCTCAATTTTCCCCCTAAAATTTTCCCTAACTAAAAGAGGATGAAAGTAGGTGACAGAAATGACCATTCACAAGTTGAATTGATAGTATTTTCCAAGGACATGATGAATAAAAAAAAGAGATTCGTTGATTCTTTTTATCATGAAATAGATGGACATACAACATTGAATTGCAAAATTCATGCCAAAGATCTTTCAAATAGAAAATTAAAAGAATCCACTAGCATAGCTACTTTTGAAGACTCAACAGATGTCATCTTTGAAGACTCATTCAATTTTGATAGTGTTTATGAGTTCAATAGGAAGCCTCTCATACTGTTTTAGAATATAACTATTAGTTATGTATGCTGTATTTATTTTTTGTTTGTGAAATGAAATATGAAGAACCAATCATGGAGTAGAGTAACGTAACTTAAATTGATGTTTCTTGGAGCTCACAAATCCAAAAACACATCACTAGTTTGATTATCTCTAAAATATGTTATGTTTTTTGGTCCTTGGTGCCCATAAACCCAAGAACAATGACTACTAGTTATAGTTTGTGATCCTTGTGTGTTAGTAATATTTTGTAAAATAGGTCACTTTGCAAGATTGATTGCTAGATACATTCACTATGCAAACTACTTTCTTAGGTATCTAGCCAATGTAATGTGCTATGTTGTCGTCAAATAGGAGTTTCTCAATAGAGTGATTTAGTATTGTGATTACTTATCTAGCATAATGTTAGATGAATGTAAGTAAAACAAATTTGATCCAACAAATAATTAATTTATGGTCAAAAGAAATTGTATCCTAAATGAATCAAGTGGTAGCTCAAAGTTGATGGTAGAGAAAAATCATAGTCTCTGAGATTTTAGAGTGGATAGACGTGTTGTTAAAAGCCATATTAGACAAAAGGATGAATGTGAAATATGTTTATGTGACATTAGTATTAATCTTTGTAATGTAAGAATCAAGGAAGAGTGTTTGGATTAATTCTCACGTTAGTAAATTGATTTGGGTTTGTTTGATTTTGTTGTTATATTATGTCAACTTTTCACTCCAAGTTTGTGATTAATTGGATCTCGTTCCTACTATATAAATGTATTTTATATGAGATTGAATAGATGAATAATTTTTTCTGTGTGTGCAAACAAATTTTTAAGTTACACAACTCAAACTTATGATTTTAACAAATCCCTCTTTGATTCTAGGAAAATTAGATTGGAAAATATGTCGAAAAAACTTTAAAACAACCTATTAGATCTCTTCATGGCTCTTTGTTCCCTTATCTGGATTGTTATGATGACTCTTTATATTTATTAATAATTCAATATTATGAGCTTTATTTGTTATTTGTGGTGATGATTTTGAGGGTCAACCATATGTTGCTCAAGTTTGTTGTCTAGTGTTGATGGTGCTCGACCCATCAACATTTAAGGGGTCTCTCAGATTTGTGGTCCCAATTAGGCCTCACACCCTTTCGGACAGGAGCTCCATCTAGAATATGGCCCAGTTTCCAGCTATATTAAATATATTCCTTCGCTCTAACTACCAGCAAGAGAGAGGAATGAAAATATGCCTTCAAAAAGAAAATGGGTGTGTCTAGTGAGTGCTTGGTCATATGTGTGTTAAATTTATTTCGCTGTGGAGGGGAGGAATGAGCCTCTAAGAGAGAGGTAGTAGTACCAACATAGTAGAGACACACACAAACAGAAAGAATCCATGAAAAATCAAGCAGAATGGATCTCTGGATCTTCAAAGGAATCTCAGAGTTTAATTCCCTACCGATGGTAGGAGGCAGAGTCGTTGCAAGATGAGGTGTGGGCAGAGTTGTTGCAAGATGGATTCTTTTATTCCAGCAGGTATGCTTATTCTTTCTCGCTCTTTAGCATGGATTCTTTTCTGGAGTCGTATTTGGGGGTGCTCTGCAAGCTGAGGAGATGTCATGATCTATCAGAGAGCTGTCTAGACCTCTTCCCCACGTGTTCCTGTCATTCCTCCTTACCCGGCTTGGCCGATGATTCTTCCTTCCCATCCGCTTGTTCATTCGATGTCGCTTGCTTGTTTATAGAAGTTTGTAAGTGGTTTCCGCTCGCTAATAAATATAGAGCACCTCGTAGCTTGCTTATAGATGGCAAGTGATTATAGGCTAGGCGTGACGGCTACCTATGCTCATTGATTCATTGGGAAGAGTGTTACTTATGCTCCGTCAAGTCAGTCAAGCTAGGTAGTCGACCCTGCGCTCGCACCGGGGAGAGTGAGCACTATCGATATTGCACTCGATAAAGGCTGGCTTGCTTAGCTATAGATGCACCGACGGAATCCGATTGGATAGCAAAAAGCAAAATGACAAGGCCCGGAGGGACTCGCCTGAGGCCCTACTATTATAATGGGGGGTGAGGTTTTGGAAATGTCCCAACCCAACCAAACAGGGGAACTTAGTTCTCCTTACTCTCGGTGAAGTAGGCGAAGGCTAGCTAGGAGATCCCCATCTCAAGGACAAGTGAATGGATGAAATGGATAAATGGAAGTTATTGAAATTGAGGAAATCAGAATGATTAGGATTGGAAAGATTGTATAGAGGGTGAAGGAAGAATGGAAAGGGAAATATCGATGTAAGGGAGTGAGAGAAAGATGAAAAGAAATAGCTAAATCAACTGTTGCTGAGTCAACGGTATCTGGACTTGGCTCTGCTTACTCTGCTGCTGGATAAACTGATGCTGAGCCAACAGAAGAACTTGCTGGATCGACAGAAGCTGCTACGGGTGCTGCTGGACCTGGAACTATATCTACCTTTGCTTCTGCTGATGGTGGTTCTTCTACTGCTCCTGCTTAGCTTTAGGTATTGTAGCCTTTGCATATGTCTTTCCTAGATGAGCCTTTGTCTCTACTGGATCAATTGCTTAATCGACAGAATCTACTTCTGAATCTACTGCTCAATCTGCTACTCTTGCTTCTGTTGTTTATTCAACTACTTCAACTACGGAATCAACAACTGCATCAACGGCTACTTATGGGTAAACCACTGGTTATGCTACTGACCCTACTGCTGGGAAGCTACGGGTGTTGGATCTAGAGATGGAGGGTATGCAACGTATGGAACTGGGGAAACTGATACTATTTATATATATCCCCTCATAGTCTGTCCCTATGACTTGGCCTTGAAGAGTCTTTCAGATCATATCAATCTCCTGTCCTTATCGAGATCGATGGATCTGGGAACGTTGGACCAGAGCGGACATATTAGTATTTTCGATCGATCGAGATTGATCCGATACCAGATGGTCAAACCTGTAAACTATTTTTATTTTATTTTTTATCGCTAGTTCTTCAAAAAATTCGAGAGTTCTCTCGAATATCATATGTTCCAAGCAATCCATAGAGCAGTCAAAGTATCGATCGGACATGTGACTTTTAGCTCCTTCCAAATGCAACGCATTCTGTTCGGGTTGAACAAAATTTTCGTTCAATCAAAAATCTCGGATGTATCTATCCCTTTGCTAAATATCAGGGTGAAGAACTTGATCAACTAGGATTCTCTACAATAAGTTATGTGCGGTAAATCGAGCCTATTTTTGAACCATAGAATTGGCAAGTACGACGGATATTCCGAATACCTGGGCAAAGAAATTCTCTGGGGTTGATCCATCCTAGCTAAAGGCGAACCTTTGGTTCATTCTCTTTCTTCACCTAAGATCATCACATGGTTTTTGAGACCCAAGATTTTCATATTGGGACAAACACTCTTCCTTGCCTCTAGTTCCGTTCTGGTAACATATCACAAAAATGAAATCTACCGGCTATGCATATTAGATCTACATCTGGACCAACGTTTGCTTTAATCTACCCCACTATTTTATAGAATACACATATTTCATGGAATGGGTTCTAGAAAAAACAATAGAATAAAGAAGTCCATTGGGTTGGGACGAAACAAAGAAACTATTACCCCTTGTCCAGAAATTATGTGGACAACGACCCAAAAGAAGCTGCTTTTTGCCCTGTTACAAATAGATCTCTACTCGGCAATAGATCTATCCGAAATGATTTTATATCATTGTGAGATGATTGGGATCATCTCATAATGAACTTATATGTGAAATATTTGATACGTTCCACGGATCGATTGACGCCTACCAATTTTGTTCGCTTGACTACGGCTCTAGGAGATGAGATCCCAGTTTCACCATCCTAATTTTAAGCATTACCAGCAGCCTCATTGGCATAAGTTGAACCTGGATGCCCAGTGTCACCAATTGAACCAACATCATTCTTATTCCCAGGAACAGTTCCAAAAGCATTTCCATAATTAGTTTCACCAGGATTCTTCCCATCAGCGTAAGCCCAGGAAGTAGTCACAACACTAGATAGAAATGGAATGATTTCGATCAGCAGTTGACAGAGCAGAATTTCCAATCAATTGAAGCATAATTCTTGGTAGCATTACGACTAGAAACCTAATAAGCACCAATTGAATGAGAAGAATTCCTAACAGTCTTCCCAGCCGCACCAGCTGCACCCGTTGTTGAACCTACAACAGTCCCAACAAAAGCAGTTGAACCAACAATTGAATAAGGATCTGTCCTTGCAGCAGCTGTTAAAGGAGCCGTTGAAAGTCTAGTAGTCTAAGTAGTTGATGACCTAGCATTTCCGGCTGGAGCATTCCTAGCAGTATAAGTAGTAGTTAATGAACCAGCAAAGAGAATGTAAGAAGAAGTAGATCCTAGATTACCTGCTTAACCAGAAGTCCTAGTTTTAGCTACACCTGTTGAACTAGCCTCCCCAATAGCAGTAGTCCCTTGATTCGCGTTCACCCGTTTCGACTTGGGAATCAAAGAGGAGAGGATAACGATAACTATATCTGAGCCACCAGATAAAGGGGTTGAGTGAGGTGAACAAGGAGGTTTGTTTTCCCCTTTCCACTTGCTAAGTCAAAATGCTCTCTGGGAGAATATGTTATAGAATATCAAAGGCACATGTCCTCGTTTTCAATGTCCGAAAACTCGATTGGTTCGGGGATCTCCCCGAGAATGATCGTTATCCATCCTTCTTCTTGGGATGGTACTTCCACGAAGGGTATAGAAGAGCAAGATACGTAGTAAGCCCTACAGCCGTTAGTGAAAAGAAAAGCAAGAGAGGCAGTTAGTGAAACCCACAGATAAGCAGTTAGTAAGTACACTTAGCCAAAAATCAAGCCAGTAAGAAAGCCAGCTATAGAAGGAAGAAGACTTACTTAAAGGAAGGAAAGGAAGCTAAGAAGGTCCTGGAGGGGCTTGCGCTTCCTAGTGCAAGGAACGTTTCACTTTCCAACATACTAGCTAGGTAAGAAAGAAAGTAAGGGAAGTAAGTAGAGGACTCACATACTCACATAGAAGGCTTAACTCATATATTCCCCCTTAGAAGTGAGAGGGAGGAAATACTCATACTCATCCTTTAAGCTTAGAATATAAGGTAAGGTAGGGAAGATTTCACTCATACATTAATAAGGTTTAGAAGGTCCCGGAGGGGCTTGCGCTTCCTAGTGCAAGGAAGTTTAGAAAGGAAGAAGATTAAGCCTACTCATTAAGACTCACTAAGAAATCTAACATATCAAGACAGATTCATTCCTTCGTCAAGTAAGTGAGTGGAAATGGAGTGAGTGGACTTGACTAAATGTTTTCATAGTAATGTATAAGGTACTTAAGCCAGCCCCTTCCTTAGCTTTCTTTAGTGTGTAACTACGTATTTACTTGCGGCTTTTACTGTCACGTGGTATTGACCTTTAGACCGCCGCCTTAGTGACAGGCTGTAACGAAGTATTGGCTTTGAAGCTGTCCTTAGTGACAGGTGACTACTTCATGTCCTGCCAGTGCCTGCCTTTCTCTGACTAAATTTCCCATATGTAGAAATGGTTCATTAGTTTCATAAGTAGAATCAATCAGTCAAGGTAGGCGGGTAAGTTAGTTTGCTTGTAGGTTAGTCCCAGTGAAAGTCTCAGTTCCGGGAAGTAGTAGTTTCAGTTCCTGATCGTAATCCAGAAGAAGAGACAGCAGCAGAGCTAGATGTTGATCCGGTTGTTTCACTAGTTTCATATCTCGCATTTGATCCGGTTGATCCAGTCGTTGAACCAGTAGATCCTGTAGAGCCAGCCAATGTTGAGCCGGTTGGTTCAGCCGTTGATGAAGCAGTCGATGCGGTTGGTGAAGCAAGTGATTAAGAGGTTCCAGTAGCAGTAGACCCAGCAGAACTAACTACCAGCACCAGCAACAGTAGATCCCGTCCTCTGACCGAGGTAGGCCCCCCACCCAATAGGTAAATATAGGTTGTGACTAAGCATGCGGAAGCACACTCGACCACTATTTACCCACCCACCCCAATCCCCTGAGGCGAAGGTTTGAACATCTTTCCCTACTCATTACTGAATGATTATACATGCGAGGACTATACCCCACCTCGAGGCTGGACTTATATACACATGGGGATAGTAGCTCTCCTTTCGTGCTGTGATCATCGAATGAATTGGTCTTGCCATACCTTATTCCACCATGAAGAGAGGGACTAAGTCCTTACTTTATATGCTGTAGGCGGGCTGGCTGTAGGTAGGCTGGCTGTAGGTAGGCTTAGAGCTCTGTTCGTTTCATCAGCTGGTCACTCTATGGCTGATAAGGCTTATAAGGCTGGTCACTCTAGACAGCGTAAGATTTATAGTGTGGGCATTGGTGGGCTGGTAAACAACCTAAGCGTTAGGCTGGTAATCATCCATTGCTTCACGCTAACTAATGCTTCTATCGCTAGCTGCTCTCACCAATAGCTATTCTCGAGAGCTCTCTAACCTACAAGCAAGCAAGCAACCTTACCGGCATACAGAGATTGATTGAACCAACCAAGCAAGCAGGAGCACCAGCCAATCATGCTTAGCTATTGTATCGTCTCCTACCACTCGTACCACCAATAGCTAGTCCCAGAAACCAGAGCTAGTGCAAGCAAACGAACCTACCTACCTGAACTGATTCCACTCAACCAACCAGCCAACCTAGCTAGCTACTACATACCCTAACAATCAACCCCGCTATTTTTTGCTCCACCGGTCATCAGCCCTAGAGAGAGTTGGAGGGTCTGTATCTCAAAAGTCAGAATATGTCTCTCGAGATGGAAGGTAAGCTCATTCTCGCTCTGTAGAATATGCTCCCTTGGCTGCTTCATCGATAAGAACCAACTACACAATCAACTCCTGCTTCTGGGTCTCGATTTGTAACATCATAATCTAGATCAGAATCAACATAATCTACAGTCTCTTGAGTATCTTCTCTAGGATATGGAACTAAATATTGATCTGTAACTATAAGTGATGTCTCAGCACCTGTCTTTTATGCTTCCTACCTTGTTCTGGCCCCGTAACTTATATGATATCGGTGTCATCCATCGATGCTGCTACCATTGATGCGGATGTCGTTGTTCTGGCCGTTGGTTCTATTGGTTCCTACTGCTGCTGGATCAACTGGTTCTGGTTAAGCGAATCACCCCCAGATAAACTGCTGAGTCTAGACCTATCACTGATGGTGGTGGTGGATAAGCTGCTGGCCTTGGATAAAAGACCTAGTGAACCCTTGGGGATTCCTCCTCAGTAGCCTATTTCTTTAGGTGGAAAGACTATCGTAGTCAATGTTATAGTTATAGAGACCCCATTGGACTTTCATAGAATTATTATAATTATGTATATGCTATGAATGTTATCGTGTCTACGTTCTTTTGTGTGATGAATTTTCCTTACAATGGAAGCATTGTCACAATTGATCAGCTTTCATTTACCAATGCTTCTCATAATTCGGCTGACCATGTTTCCCCTTTTTTTTGTTTGTCACCTTTGGCCATTTCCCTTGCGCTGACAGCCACTTTGGACCTCCAAAGCTGGTACATAGCTCTGACCTCCAATCCCTCCTTAAAGGCCATTTTCCTTGCCCTTGCAGGCTCACCGTATTGGTCCTTGCTACTGGTGCATCTGTATCTCGATATGGATGTTTCTCACCCTTGTGATTTCTTTCTTCCCCTCAAAGAGCTAGAAGGGTTCACCAAATAGAATAGAAGCCCTAGGAAAGTGTTTTAATGGTCCATAGATTATGATACACCTCTCTCGAACATCAAGAGAGAAACGGGGCTGTTTACGCCATTGCCTACTTACCCTTACTTATGTGCATGCTATCCACCTAGCGTAACCCTTGATAGACCAGCTCACTTACCTTTACTTTTAGAGCTATTGAACGGGCTTCAATAACACTTTCTGAAGAAGGTAGGCCAATTGAAATGCATAATTACATATTTCCATAGCAACATTGTTCATTAAAGCATAATGATGGCAAAAATGCATAATTACATATATAAGAATCTTGATTTCGGTCACTAGAGATAGATATGAAATAAAAGCATACTCAACATAAATGCATATATTATATATGTAATTACGTGATCTCAGAATTGATCAAATCATATCTCGGTGCATGAAATTCATACGATCTGAGTTGATTGTGTTCAATGAAGAGAATTAAATGACCAAAGACGCTAAGGAAGGAGTGATGGTTGTACTTCCATTCTAGAAGTTCTCTGATCTATTGTAAGGGTGCAGTAGCAAAGTAAGCATAGCTATACGAGCTTATCCAGTAGCATCTCTTCCAGTCCCAAAGCTAGTTGTTTACCCAGTCCCAGTAGCAGCAGCAATACTAGCTTAAGCCATTGATCCGGTAGGTTAAGTAGTCGGTTAAGTTGTTAATGGTTACGCATAGATAGAAGATCCAAAGCTAGCAGTAGTACGACCAACAACAACACTAGCATAACTAGTCATTTTACAACTTAAGGCAGTATTGATGGTAAGTGCATGGAGCTTACTAAGGCTAATAGTCCGGCTAGTACCGGCAGTCTAAAGTGCTAAGTCCATACGGCTTAAAAATAAGGCTTGTCGATAGAGGATAGAACTCTAAGTAGCTCCATGGAACTAAGTGCATGTAAGAGAGTCTATTAAGGCTTCTTACCATGGAGCAGCTTAAGTCAGTCTCAAGTGCATGGACCTTACTCGTAAGACTGAAGCTAGGGGAGCAAATGGGATTAGATACCCCAGTAGTCCTAGCCATAAATGATGAATACTAAGTGTTGTGCGTATCGACCCACGCAGTGCTATAGCTAATGTGTTAAGTATCCCACCTGGGGAGTACGTTCGTAAGCGGTGGAGCATGTGATTCAATTCGATGCAAAGCGAAGAACCTTACTAGGGCTTGACATGCCGCGAATCCTCCGAAAAGAGATGAGTGCCTTTGGGAAAGCGGACAAAGGTGGTGCATGGCTGTCGTCAGCTCATGCTGTAAGGTGTTAGGTTAAGTCTCGCAACGAGCGCAACCCTCGTGTTTAGTTGCCAGCATTTAGTTTGGAACCCTGAACAGACTGTCGGTGATAAGCCGGAGGAAGGTGAGGATGACGTCAAGTCATCATGCCCCTTACGCCCTGGGAAACACACGTGCTACAATGACCGAGACAAAGGGTACCCATTTGAAATGGATGGTAAGAATGGACAAGAAGACATGGCTGACTTAATTGAAAATTTATCTATCTATATAGATAGTTCATAAGAATTTGGGAAACAAAGGATAAAAAGGTTGGCTATTCCCTCAACTTCAATAGGATGGAATTGAATATAATTTTTTATGAATCGTCGATCCAAATGGCTCTGGATAGAACCTATAACAAGGTCTCAAAAAATAAGTAATTTCTTTTGGCCTTGTATCCTCTTTCTGGGTTCACTATGATTTTTCCTAGTCGGGATCTCGAGTTATTTTGGTGAGAACCTGATACCCCTATTGTCATCTCATCAAATACTCTTTGTTCCACAAGGAATTGTAATGTGTTTTTATGGTATTGCAGATCTGTTCATTAGCTCTTACCCGTGGTGCACAATTTTGTTCAATGTGGGTAGTGGCTATAATAAGTTTGATAAAAAAAAGGAATTATATGTATTTTTCGCTGGGGATTTCCCGGAATAAATCTTTGTATTTTCCCACGATTACTTATAAAGGATATTCAGATGATCAAAATGGAAATTCAAGAAGGTATTTCCCCTCGTTGTGTTCTTTATATGGAAATAAAGGGCCGACAAGACATTCCTTTAACTCGTATTGGTGATAATGTGAACCTAAGGGAGATCGAATAGAAAGCCGCTGAATCAGCCCGTTTCTTGCGAGTATCCATTGAAGGGTTTTGAAATTGGAGGTGTCTTTATCCTCAACATACATTCAAATGTAAAAACATTTGAATATATGTCGAGGATAAAGGAACATGAATAAATATCCAATCAGGAAATTTCAATAAATATTCCATCTTCATACAATGAAATATTTATTGAAATTTCATTGTATGAAAATGGAACGATATAGGATCTTTACAAAAAATATACTATTTTTATGAAATAGTATAGAAAGAGGTAATATAGAAAAAGCAATAATTTAAAATAGAACTCGTACCAGTAGATGAATATGATGTATCAGAAACAACAATTACTAGATAGAGTGGCCCGGTTTCCCTAAAACTAAAATGTTTTTTTCCTCTCATCATGATCCAATTATGACTTTTTGTTGTTCTCTCATTTTTCAAGAGCTTTTGTCATCTTTGGAGATAACTGGGAAAATATTCGTAAAGGATCTAGTGATCAGGATTTAGAGGATCTTGGCAATGAATAAGACTTATGTTACTTCAGGTTATTCTTCTAAAAAAGAAGAAGATGAAAAAAATGAATAGATAATTGGTCTAGATATAAATGATTTGGAATGATCTCCTTATGCTTCATCTCACCCATTTTGAAAAAACCTTTTACTTTTTTCCCGAGGATATTTTTTTGATCGGGATCAAACAATTACACAATAGATCAATCTATGGATCCCATACCTCATTCTATCACTCGTACTTTGTCTAGATTTTGGACAGAACTGACAAGTGAATCAGGTTCGTTAGCGATTCACGAATTGGAAGTGTCTGAATATAAAGCATCAGCTTCCCTACAATATCTCACATGTTTAGTAGTACTGCCTTGGGTAATTCCTATTTCATTACGGAAAGGTTTGGAGCCTTGGGTTACAAATTGGTGGAATATGGTTAAATCTCAAAAAAAAAATTATTATCTCCAGGAACAAAATGCTCTGGGAAGATTTGTGAAAATAGAAGAATTATTCTTGTTAGAAAGAATGGTGGAAGATTCTTTGGGAACACATTCACAATCTCTTCGTATAGAGATTCACAAAGAAACGATCCAATTGGTCGAAATGTACAATGAAGATTGTATCCAGATAATATCACATTTGTTAGCAAATCTAATAGGTTTTGCTTTTATAAGTGCTTATATCATTCTGGGTAAGAATAAACTCGCTATTATCGATTCTTGGATCCAAGAATTCTTCTATAGTCTGAGCGATACAATGAAAGATTTTCTAATTCTTTTAGCAACTGATCTATGTATTGGGTTTCATTCACCCCATGGTTGGGAACTGATGATCGATTCAATCTCCAAAAGTTATGGATTTGCCCATAATGAACAAATCATATCTAGTCTTGTTTCAACTTTTCCAGTCATCTTAGATACGATTCTTAAATATTGGATCTTCCGTCGTTTCAATCGTATATCTCCTTCACTTGTAGTAATTTATCATTCGATGAATGAATAAAGAATAGGTAGGTTGTTTTCTCCAACCGAAACAATTGAAATATAATAATAAAGTGTTTTCCGTGTTCAGGAATTAACTATTCCTCCCCTTCATTCTTCTCCTGGTGCGAGACTTCCGATTTCTTATTTTTAGGTTTGGTTGAATCAATATAGTAGCAAAATTTTTTGCAGGTAACTATGATAGCTACCTACTCTCACCCCAAAAATGATTTGGAACAAATAATTGAATCATGCAAAATAGAAATACTTATGAATGGGTGAAAAAGGTGACTCGGTTAATTTCCGTCCTGGTCATGATACATATCATAACTCGGACATCCATTTCGAATGCATATCCCATTTTTGCACAGCAGGGTTATGAAAATCCCCGAGAAGCCACTGGACGTATTGTATGTGCCAATTGTCACTTGGAAAAAAAACCTGTGGATATTGAGGTTCCACAGTCCGTGCTTCCTAATACCATATTTGAAGCAGTTGTTAAGATCCCCTATGATATGCAGATGAAACAATTCAAGAGAACCGAATTGGTAGGCGTCAATCGATCTGTGGAACGTATCAAATCTTTCATAGAGTAGCCCCTTAGCCACTATAGCTTCTCTAGCTAACGAGTCCTATCAAATTATTTTATATTTTAATATAAAATTTAAATAAATTATTTGAATATCAATATTAACTAATTTATGTAGTATCAATTTCATTATATATATATATATATATATATATATAGAGAGAGAGAGAGAGAGAGAGAGAAATCAATATTTATATAGAAGAAAAATCATATATATATATATATATATATATATATATATATATATATATATATATATATATATATAAATCATACTAAAATATTTAAATTTATAATAAGAAATTCATTCAAATGGTTAATATAAAATTATCTATAACTTTTAAAATACTAATAATTAATTAAATCATAAATAAATTATTACAATTTTAATTTATATTTAAAAAAATATTAATAACATAAAAAAGTGTATGTATATAATATGATTAATAAATGAAATGTTTACCGCTGATGCAGGTGACTAGCAAGAGGGATCAAGTGATGGGACAAGGGCGGGGCGAGGTGCAACGACACCTGCCTACCCTGTACCACATGGCATATCAACTGGCGCATATTAAACTCTGGCATTCGGGGATCGCTAGGCACATTGGTTTCACTTCAGGTGGCTTTGATCTGCACAGCCTGTCCGTCGATTTCCTTACTGCCTTCGCACACTATGAACTGAGTGATGCCTCGGCTCTAATCAATGCAGCAGTTATGATGGGTGCCATTCGAGGTAGGATGGAGAATGATAAATACAGGTTCAGTTATGGGAATGTTCTGGAGTTGCTGGTGCTTTGGTCTGATTATAGTTTGTCTTGGTCTGTCACCCTGTGGGTCTGGTTCTACTGAGGTAATCTCGAGAAGCAGCCCCGATTTCTTCCCCAGTGTCTGCTGGAGGTCTCCTGCCTTTGTTTGGAAGCTTTCTTAATCTGCCTAAGCTCGGTGGCGGTGAGTGAGCGGTCCTGTTTTGATAGAGTTGCTGCGTTGTTTTGATATAGTTGATGCGTTCTGTATGATGCCCCATCTGCACCATAGGATGAGGAGCCGAAGGGGAACTCCTCGGCATGTGCCCTCCAACATGACCTCCACTTCTCCATCTCTATCCAGGGACCTTACTGCCGGTCATTATCCCCGCACTCGCAGTGGGAGAAGGCACGTTCGTCTCCCCAGCTACCATCCTCCCGACTCCTCGCCCTCTCCCTCCTTTGGCTCTGTGATTTTCTCTTTCAATTGCACTCAGATTCATCCAAGAATAACGGCCCACATCTCAGTGATCTTTCATGAAGAAGCCCAGTAGGTGGGCGAGTCCAGCGCCCAACAAGAGGGCCCTGCCTCTGTCTCTGCGCCGAATCCTCTCACTGTGCAGGTTCCAAAGATTCCTGTTCACTTTTCCTTGGACGTGGTGATGGAAATGGCTCCTGGTCCTTCCGATGTTGCTGCTGCTCGCACCAGGGATGAATTTGATGCGGCTCGTGCTAGGGATGAATCTGAAGTGGCTTGTGCCAGGGAACTTCCTGAGTTTGGTTGGTGCAGAATTGTGGAAGAGCGTCCAGATGTGTAGATCTCTCTCTGTTGCTCCTATCACTTGTAATGCGGCCCATAATATCGAGATTTTTTTGGTTCATGTGGATAAATGGATCCACACCTGCAAGATATGGTTCAATCTGCATGTTTCTTTGAATTTTTGTAAGCACAGTCAGGAGGTCAATACTTGCTCCCCTGCATGGGATTTGAATTCTTGTTCTCAGCTAAGCTCTCTATCATGGACAGTGGCTCTTCTTTTCTCTGTCACTCCTACAGGGCAGTTGTTTTTTACTACGATCTAGATGTAATTGTACCCCTTTCATTTTAAGAGAATAATTTTTTTTAGAAAAAAGAAATGTTTAAAAAAAATTCTGATGTTAAATATTAATAAAAGAAATGCATAAACTATATTAAACCATAATTACCAAATTTAGTGGTACCACAAAAAAAAAATAGTTTAAAAATTAGATAGTTCAATTTGGTTAGTATACTGGATATTAAGTTAGTGCATTAATATACTAAAAGCAAAACAAATTTCTAATTATTATAAATATCCATGTAGGTTTTAACCTAGTACAGAAATTACCTGCATACGAATTCCAAAAAATAGAAAATAAACAATGGCTAGAGCATAACGCATAAAACAAATATTCAATGTCATAATAAATATATATACATGCCAAAGCATCCATAAACCCAAATCCATTAACCCTGAATTAGAACATAACCGTAGTTTCCTTGACCGGATGTACAAAATACCATGGACCGAAAACCATCGTGCTCAAAACCATATGTAGGTCCGCCCACCTAATATAAGGTCCAAAAAAAATATTCCCCAAATCCCATTAGTGGGGGGGGGAGGGGGGGCGTTGCAGCGCTACACCCTCAAATCTTGGGGCTACCGCTTCAAACCCCCATATAGGGGGGTTGCGGCCCCCTGTGACTGCCCGCTGCGCATCGGCGCAACGAAGGGGTGGCGAAGTGACCCCCACTGCGCATCTGCACAATGAAGGGGCGCTTCACTAACCCCTACGCAACGAAGCGGGGCCTACGCTAACCCCTTGGTTCAACTACTAGGGCTAGTTGTGGAAATAATATAACACAACCCAACAATCTAGTAGCCTATTTACTCTAAGAAACCCCTTCTGAACCATGAATATGGCATGCAATTACATTAATAAATAATAATGTTGACTTTTTTAACAATGAGATTTTGTACGGAAAATTCCTCAACCTGTTTTAATGAAACCTGTGAGGTAATCTATATGATGTATATAATGGATTTAGAATAAGCTATTCAGAGAATGGGAATTAGAGAATGGGAATTTGTAGAATAGTCGTGTGAGGTAATCTATGTGATGTATATAATGGCTCTAGAATAAGCTATTGAGAGAATGGGAATTTGTGAAATAGAGTAGGAGGATGTGTTATAACTAATTTATAATATGTGGATTTATTAAATTTAAATGGAAATATTTTAAATATAGTAAGAAGATGTGTTATAAGTAATTTATAAAATGTAGATTTATTAAATTTAAATGAAAAAAATTTAAGAAAAAATTTATAATTTTTTTTTGAAGTTGGAATTTTTTAATTAGGATTTTTATCAAATACAAAATTATACAATTTAATATTTAGTATTTAACATAATATAATAAAAAAATTGTTACTGATTTTTATAAATAAATTGGAGGTTTTATTTTGTTTTGTTAATGTGGAACTTATATGATTCATTATAATGTGTAATTTGTTTGCAATTCAGTTTATAATGTAGGTGGATGTGTGGATAAATATAAAAAATTTCACAATACATTATCTAGTTAAATGTAAAGCTATAATTAAAACAATTGTTAAAGATTTTGTGACATTTTCAATGTTATAATTTGTTTATTTAATTTTTTTAAATATTGAAAAAATAATATATCTGAATATCAGTAAAAAGTATACTACTAAATTTTTCTAGTGTTATAAATGTATGTAATCAAATTTTTTCGAACTCTAACTCCAATTTGATAACAATATATTAAACAACTTTATATTAAACAACTTTATAAAGAAAAGATTATTCAAACTTGATCACTATGTATTAAACAACTCTATAATTTTTTTATTCAAATTCTCACCTCATTGGGAATTTTACACTCTGCAGTGATTTATACCTTAAAAAGCCGAAACATAGATCTCTCACTGCAAACACTTAAATACATAGTAATATTGTTGTTTTAATATATGAATATTACTATACAATACATGAGCTCGATATTGAATGGCAGACTAACTTATTCTGGGAAATATATTCTGTCCCGGAGCCAGGATACCCTTTGTGTCACACCCCCAAGTCTACGGTGGTCTTCCAACCGTTATCTCGCGGGGTGCGGCACTACCATGTACTTTCTTTTTCGTAATACTTGTACATATAGACTACGCCTTACACGTTAATATGCTTAATTCATCTTCTTTAATTAAGACAAGGCATTAATCTTCATATACAACCATAACCAATATGCAATGTAAAACCGAACACATAACAATTGCACACGATGATAATGGGAGGGGCAACTCCCGAACGAGTTCGCCCAAATATATATTATGAATCTCTTTCAATAATACAATCACATAAGTGTGCCGGGCGTACCCACGGCCAGCACTTAAGATAATTACAACGAGGCAAGAAAGCCTTTTACAATTCAATACCAATTACCTTTGGTAAGAGCGAGCTCACCCGAGCCTCCAACAACTCTACCAAATCAACTCTGCACCGAATTGCCCTTCACCGTGAACCGTCGTCCTCACTTCAATTCCCGGTTGAACTGCGCACTTATTCTCTTTATGCGCATGAGAGATGCGCACTTCTTGCGTCCTCTTATCTCTAGCTCGATGACCAAGAGGAGAGCGAAGTGCTTGTTGTTCAAATGAGCCTTCTACTCCACGAATATATAGCCATCTCATCTTATGACGAAGGGGTGTCAGCTCTTTAAGCCGACCCCCAAAATACATGCGTTGAAGCCCCTCTCTTTACTTATGGGCAGGTCGGCGCTTGCCTAAGGGCAAGGCCTCCCTACGTCCTTATAAGGTCTTGTGACTCCATCGCATTATTTCCAAGTTTTTATGTATGTGCTCCCAAACATCGCAGCCGGCTCGTAGGAACGTCGCACGCTGCCCGCCCTTTGTCGCACTACTGTTTGCTGTCGCACGCCCAATTATGGTTGCGTTTCTACTCGTCCGCCGTATGGAGGGGCGTCTGCCCGGGTCGCCCTCCCTTTGCTTGCATCCACACGCCCAACCGTGCCGCGCCCGTGTCAACCAACTCGAGTCCACATTGTTGTTCGCCATGTCGCTGTCTGCCATGTCACTGTCCGCCATGTTGCTGTTCGGTGGTCTGCTCATCGGGTGTGGACTGCCCTTGGGTCGCTGGCCCGTCGAGCGCGGGTCGCCCTTGGGTCAGTTCTCCGTTTCGGCTAGCCCGAGCCTCAACCATAAACTGTCCGCCGATTCGGTAGCTACACCCGCGTCTAACTCTGCTGCAACTCGTCCGCAGCTCGCCCTTTGTTCGCCGGTTGTCGTAGCTTGCCAAACCTGCCATCGCTCTTCGTGCATGGGTCGCGGTGCCCGGGGCGCCCGCCTGTCGTGCACCGGTCGCCCGCGGGTCGCCCGCCCGTCGTGCACGGGTCGCCCACCCGGGTCGCCCGTCGGGTGAAGGCGCGCCTCTGCCCAAATCGCCAGGGCGTTACACTCTCCTCCACCTGAAGACGTTGTCGTCCCGACAACATCCCATCTTAGTGACTCTTCCACCAAGACTAATATCGACCATGATGTAGACCCCTCCATATAAGGCAACACCTCTGCAACATATATAAGGATTTGTCTCCACCAAGTCATCTCCATATGCCAACTGCCCATGTATAACAAGTGTTACACATCCTAGCCATGTGCCAACACTTACTTCCATGATCCCATGCCCAGGTCCATGGAAACCCCATCTTTCTGCAGCACGTTGTGATCACCATACCTGCTCAACCAAGTTTGAGGGCTCACTGCCATGAGCAGCTTAACAATGAGCCCCATCTTCTATGTCATCTAAGAAGATAGGAGAGCCAGGAAGCTCCCTCCCTGGCTTTCATCCACCCATGTGTCAGATTGATACTGCGTCCTTAAGTATTTGTGTACAGCTTCAACCTCTTCACATGTGCACCCAAGCTCACCTAGCTTGTCCTTTGTCAGTTGGAAGTCGTATATGCCCATAGCATATCTGCAAAAGTCCACTATCCCGGCGGGATCTCTACCCTCATAATCTTCATTAACCCCTGCTTCTGAAGTAGCACTCGGGCTCACTTCATTCGCAACTTCTTTGTGAAGATCTTTAGTAGAATATGTCCCCAACAAGTGTTTCCAAGTTCGTGAGGTCCTCTCCTCACTCCCTTTGTTTTCTTTTCCGGTTTTGGCAACGAAGTCGATAAGCTTCCTTTCCTTCGTCGTTTGGACCACACTCCCAAGTCCTCTTTGTTCCACATCCTTATGTTTCACATTTGGGTCTTTGGGATACAAGGTCATAGAAGCCATTCTTGGTCTATATCCCAAGCAACTTCTTCTATTCATCGGCACCATCACGTTCTTCCCTTCAGCTGTGATCAAGAGAAGGTCTCGGGTCATCATCGGTATGGCTTGTGCAAGTCTCATAAAGTCCAATCCCAACACCATAGAATGATCGTCCATATCTACGACCCTCAAATCCAGCTTTCCGAACCACGATCCAACCTTTACCGGAGTGTTTTTCAACACACCATCAACAGCCCTGATGGAAGAGTTAACTGCTTTGAAGGCACTGCATTCCCCTTCCATCTTCGCTTTCCTTCCAAAAGACCTTGCTGCCTTCCTGCTTACGAAGCTGTGAGTGGCTCCCGTATCAATCAAAGCTGCAAGTCTTTTGCCTTTTACGGTTGCCTGCACAAAACTTAACTTCAAGGAACCATCTTCCTTTGTTGGCTTCGTCTTGCGCCTTATCTCAGCAACCTGCTTCAAAAATTCGGCCTCAGAAATGTCAATAGACTCATGTTCCTTTTCGACATTTCTTTTGAGATACCTTACTTCTTTGCTTGGTCCTTCTGGGGAACTCGGCCCTGGTCTAGCTTGACTTGTTTCAAGCTTTTCCTCCACCGTGTTCTGTTCAAGCGCACCAACCATGTGCTCATCGACCAAGTCCATGGAGCTAAACTTCCGGATGTCTTCTGGGTGTTCACGGTAGTGAGCCTCCAACTTGTCAACATAGTCGAGCTCCTCTTGCTCGATCACAACCAGCTTCTTACCAAGAAGTTTCTTTCTTATTTCTTCCTCAATTCGCTTGACCTCGGCCTCCACTTTGGCACTTTCTTTCCTCAATCGAGCTCTTTCCTCAAAGAGCTCTTGAAGACCAAGTTCGCCTTGTTGGATTTCTTCATCAAACTCATTGAGTTCAACACTTGCCGTACTTTCGCATTGGCTTCTGAGTTCTTCAAGTTCCCTCCGTAGTTCCGAACAGCTTTCCCGAATCTTCATATTCTCAGTTTGCATCGCAACCCAGTTGGAACTCCACCGACTCATGTGTTCCAATATTTCATACCGGAGAGCCTTAACTGCGCTATGGCCATCATCCACCATTACCGCCTTGTCGGCCTTCTCCATATTTGTTTAGTCACCTGCTATAGATCAAGCAGATTCACCTTCAATTTCAACCAAGACAACCTTGTCGAAGTTTCCACGAGTAACCTGTCCACCAACTCTGACCGAGCTTTGATACCACCTGTCACGCCCCCAAGTCTACGGTGGTCTTCCAACCGTTATCTGGCGGGGTGCGGCACTACCATGTACTTTCTTTTTCGTAATACTTGTACATATAGACTACGCCTTACACGTTAATATGCTTAATTCTTCTTCTTTAATTAAGACAAGGCATTAATCTTCATATACAACCATAACCAATATGCAATGTAAAACCGAACACATAACAATTGCACACGATGATAATGGGAGGGGCAACTCCCGAACGAGTTCGCCCAAATATATATTATGAATCTCTTTCAATAATACAATCACATAAGTGTGTCGGGCGTACCCATGGCCAGCACTTAAGACAATTACAACGAGGCAAGAAAGCCTTTTACAATTCAATACCAATTACCTTTGGTAAGAGCGAGCTCACCCGAGCCTCCAGCAACTCTACCAAATCAACTCTGCACCGAATTGCCCTTCACCGTGAACCGTCGTCCTCACTTCAATTCTCGGTTGAACTGCGCACTTATTCTCTTTATGCGCATGAGAGATGCGCACTTCTTCCGTCCTCTTATCTCTAGCTCGATGACCAAGAGGAGAGCGAAGTGCTTGTTGTTCAAATGAGCCTTCTACTCCACGAATATATAGCCATCTCATCTTATGACGAAGGGGTGTCAGCTCTTTAAGCCGACCCCCAAAATACATACGTTGAAGCCCCTCTCTTTACTTATGGGCAGGTCGGCCCTTGCCTAAGGGCAAGGCCTCCCTACGCCCTTATAAAGTCTTGTGACTCCATCGCATTATTTCCAAGTTTTATGTAAGTGCTCCCAAACGTCGCAGTCGGCTCGTAGGAACGTCGCACGCCGCCCTTTGTCGCACTGCTGTTTGCTGTCGCACGCCCGGTTATGGTCGCGTTTCTGCCCGTCCGCCGTATGGAGGGGCGCCCGCCCGGGTCGCCCTCCCTTTGCTCGCATCCACACGCCCAACCGTGCCACGCCCGTGTCAACCAACTCGCGTCCACATTGCTGTTCGCCATGTCGCTGTCCGCCATGTTGCTGTTCGGTGGTCTGCTCATCGGGTGTGGACCGCCCATGGGTCGCCCGCCCGTCGGGCGCGGGTCGCCCTTGGGTCGGCTCTCCGTTTCGGCTCGCCCGAGCCTCAACCATAAACTGTCCGCCGGTTCGGTAGCTGCACCCGCGTCTAACTCTGCTGCAACTCGTCCGCAGCTCGCCCTTTGTCCGCCGGTTGTCGTAGCTTGCCAAACCTGCAACCGCTCACCGTGCACGGGTCGCCGCCACCCGGGTCGCCCGCCCGTCGTGCACGGGTCGCCCACCCAGGTCGCCCGTCGGGTGAAGGCCCGCCTCTGCCCAAATCGCCAGGGCGTTACACTTTGGATCGAACAATCTCTTTCTCTTTACAAATCGCTTCCACCGGTGTTCCCCGAAATTTCTCTCCCATTCTCTTTGATTTTTATGACGACGAAGATATTGTTTCACAGGGATACGATTTGCTCTACAACCCTCAAGAACAGCGTTATTTTGATCCAGAACCACCTGCATAGGAGGCCCCTCTGGATAAGGTTTGTTGAAACGGAGGAGCGATACGGCATAGAACATATCCTCCTCTGGAGTAACAGCGGACGTACGAGAATCCCACCTGGACATGGCAACACAGATCTGCATGTAAGTTTATAACTAGGTTACAACACCATGTATAAACAAAAATTGTTCAATGACAGGATATACGAACATTAATCCATCCACTCCTTTTCTGAGTATCTTTTTAAAGTTGTCGGAATCAAATTTTACCATTTTTCTCTTGGGGACGAAGAGATTCAACCACGCATGAGGCGCATACCAGATACCGTTTTTTCTCTCTGCTATTTCATTGGGGTGTACACGATAGAGAAAATCGAAGTATGAATGGTCAGCGCTGAACTGTAAGCCCTTAATGAAGCGAAGCTTCGAAAGAAGGGACTCGATTATCTGCACGCAGCCAGGCAATTATGATAAACAATTAACACATGCCTTGAACAATAGTATGCAGTAGATGCAATGAATTTAGAGGATGAGGGAACATGTGAAATAAAAGATTTTCGAAAGACTAACCTTATCGATGTCCACTCCAGGGTCGTAGTAGCGGGCAACCTCAATAGAGTACAGCAGCGGGCCGGCTGTGGATGGAATGAGAGAGGTTTTGAAGGATTGATTGGGCGGAAAAGGTATGGAAGGCCAGCCATTGATTGAATCATTCGCGTTAACCACAATCGCCAGGTGACAGAGAAATGAGAAGCTCCTGGTCGTGCAAGAAGTCTCGTAGCTTCCAATACACCAATCTTATCCATCTCGCCTGCACAGGCCATATTATATCACACATTAGATTAGCATCGTAAACAATGGTTTTATGTATATATTCCTCAAGTTATGATATTCACATATACATACAAAGATTTTTGAATCCTAGACGAAAGAAATTATTTAATTAAAATAATAAAATTGAAAGAATGCCAAGTATAAATAAAATTTTATAAGTTTGAAAATGTTATGATATATAAGAAATTTTTATTTAAAATTCTTAATAAAGATTGAGTTACTATTCGAATAATAACTTATTTTATAGGTTTAATAATAATTTTTTAAAGAAAAAAGTTATAATTATTTTAGAAATAATTTTTAATTTATATGTAAATATTATTAAAAATATTTTAGAATATTATATGGATGTTAAATTTTTAAAAGTTATTTCAAAATAGGTATGCTTATAAACATAATTAAATGATCGATAAAAGTTAATAGCTATCAAAATTTATGTGGCATTTAGTTTATTAGCGATTTAATTTATATAATGAAGTGAAGTTCTAAAATTAAGACAGAGTGAAGTGGCAAGCACATTTCATAAGTTTTATAAACCCTTGATTTTATCCAAGGGATTGTTAAATAATATATACAATAAAAAAATTCTCAAATCTCAATCATCTATACATTTTTAAATTTTTTTAAATAAAAATTTTAAAAACTATATTTTAAAATAAACTATATGTAAATATAATATTATAAAAATACATATATTTATTATTTAAAAATTACCATGATAATTACATCTTTGTCACTAGATGAAAATGAGTAATTTTAATCTAAATATGTATTTGAGTTACTGATAGTATTTATATAAAATTTTAGGAAACATATAATTGATTAAAATAAAATTAAGTTTTAGTTATAACAAACAAATAAAATAAAAAGTATCTGTAAATAATAAATTAATGTGTCAATTGAAACTTTTAATGTGAAAATATTGTTATAATAAATATTTTAAAAATATAATTTTTTTTAAATATAATTAATATAAATAAAATATATATAAATAAAGAATATATAAATTATCTGTAGTTAGTGTTGAATGGTGTTTTTATAGGTTAGAACGAGGGAAATGTTGATATAACTTTACATTTAAAAATAATAAAATAATATTAAATTAACAAAATAAAAATGAGTAATAATAAGAAAATCAATTTGGACTATCAATAAAATACTTCAATTTGTATTTTAATTTTACATAAATTTTATACAGAGATAAAGTAATTTAAAGATTTTTTTTTTTTTTTTATCTATTTTTAAGTATAAGTATAAACATTTGAAAAGTAAAAATTAATAAAATAATAACTATTTTACAACATGATAGATGTTTTCACATAATGTTACATTTAAAAATAATAAAATAATACTTACACTAACAAATTTAAAAAAAAGAGTAAAAACAAAAAAAAATTATCTATTAATAAAATACTTCAATTTCCAAGTTAATTTTGCATCAACTTTATCTATAACCAAAGAAAGCAGATTACTAAAATTTTTCTTATATTTGACTTTTGTGAAAAAGATATTTCTAGTTCAAGTTGTGAAGAAGGTTTATAATTCCTTCTAACATTTAATATGGACTTGACATATAACATTTTAGAATATATATATATATATATATATATATATATATATATATATATATATATATATATATAAGGAGAGATTATATCATATGGATGTGTTTTCTACTCGTAGGAATGTATTAACATTTTAAGGTGGAGAGGGTGACTATGTATATTATATAAAAATAATTGAAAATAAAGAATTCATTATATGAACTCTACATCTACCACAGACTCAGTGGAAAGCAACCGTTTATTCAATTTTTGCACTCAAAAAAATATTTGCATCCAAATAGATTTGATTTCTCTTGATACTTTGTAGATCTCAAAGTAAGATGAATCTATGCTGGTATATAAATGATTTCATGGTTTTTACATCCATCCACACACACACACACACACACACACACATATATATATATATATATCCTCTCGATCTTATAGTTAGAATAAAGTTGTTGGTATCAAACTAATCGAGAAATATACTCACTTAAGTGTTCAAAGGAATAGAAGCTCAGAAAACCATACATATAAACAAAAAACTATTATAACAAATATGTATCAAGACATTATAGCAACATCATGTGAGTAATAGGTATTTGAACATAAATAAATGAAATAATAATCATTCTACCTAACCATCCAATATAGCTACCTTTATATTTTAATATAATCATAAATATTTAACTCCGATGTTACACTTAATATCTTTCGACCACCCCTCATTGCTCTTTAGCTTGGCAATTACATTCTCATGTAACCTTATAGCGTGAGCTCTCAACTCAAGAGGAACCTTTAGCTCTTCTAATCTATTCCAAAGGTTGTATCTAGGAACCGTATCGAAAGCCTTTCTAAAGTCCACAAAGCAACAAAATAAATTGGATTTATCATTACGACATTCCTCCGGAATGATCCTAAGCGTAACAAGGTGGTCTGTTGTTGAGTGATGCCTTCTGAAACCTGCTTGGCCTTTAGCCCACTTACCTTCACTTTCAAGCCATATGCTTAACTTCTTTTCCAAAATACTACCATATAACTTGGCTAAGAGAGGGCTGATCATAATTGTTCGATAGTTAGAGGGATTATTTGTATCCCCACTTTTAAAAATAGGGATAATGAGGCTCTCAGTCCAAGGTTTAGGGAACCCTTGCCCGACTGGTTGATTGAAAATCTTGTGGATGTGGGGGATGAGGAGAGGACCTCCAATTTTTAAGATTTCCGCTTGGTAACCTTCAATGTCCTTAGCTTTCCCATTAGCGAGGCGATTAACCCCAAACTTAATGTCTTCTAAAGAGAAAACTTCTTTCGTTGTGAGAAGGGTTTCGAAATTATCCATGACATTTGGAGATTCATAAAGGGTTTTAAGATAGGAATTGCTCTGCCTATTTAATTAGCTTTTTAATATTGTTTATATATATATATATATATATATATATATATATTAAATTACCTTAAATTACTCTAGCTGTTTTTTTTGAACTAATCTTTGAATTAAAATTAATTAATTTTTAATTATTTTATTAGTAATATTATAAATGTAAATATTATTACAATTTGATATTACCCTTATTTTTATAACTTTTATAACTAACTACTCCATCATTTAGATTTAATAACTTGGTTGACTTTCTCCTTATTTATTTTAAATTTACTCTATTACTCCATTAATTTCTATTTATAACTATTATTATAGATCAATTTAATTTATAATTAATTTATTATTTACTGGTATATAGAATTAGCTCCTTTCACTTATATATATCCTGATATTTATGTATTTTTATATATTTAATAATGTTTATATTTAACTATTAATTACTCTAACTTTTTAGATACAAATTCTTTGATAACTAATTTTTAATGTAAATTAATTTAGGTTATAATTTATTTTAATAGATATAAGTGGTTAAATAGGGTTCGTTCTCTTTTAAGATTTTAACAAACTTATATCAATTTTGTAATTAAATAATGTTTATTCCCATAATCCAGTAAAATCTACCCGTTGTCAATACAGCCGTTACAGCCATTAGAGTTTTTGTTCTATCTATTTAATCATACTAAGCCTGATCTGATCATTCAACTTGTCCTAACGATGAACCAGATTTGTTGGTTCAAAACGCATCAACAAATGAAATTTCTTGTGATTTGCACGGAAGAAACTCTCTTATATTATAATAATAAGTTATCTTAAATTGAGAATACAAAAAAAATTAGGATTCATGAAAATTAGAATAATAGAAAAAAGAAAAATAAAAAAGTTGAATAAAAAATAAAGAAATCTAAAAATAAAAAATTTAGTAACTAACAAAAATGGAAATTACTAAAACAATCATAATAAGATCCCAACTAGTCACTTTACAAATAAATAAATTTAAATAATAATAAAAAATAATGAAAATTGAATTCCTAATGTTAAAATATTGATAAAATGCTTAAAAAAATTAATACACAACTCAGAACAAAACTAAACTAAATGTGTAATATCATACCTATAATAAATATAATAAAATGATAATTGTTTATCTAAAACATTAAACAATTATATATATAGATATATAAATAATTAGTCGCTAAAAATTATAACCCATGACAAAATATCAAAGCCCTTCGATTAATGTGAAAATATTTGATGTCCCTTATTTTAAATCAAATAAAAATAATAAATAAAAACTATATTTTCAATAAGGAATTTTTATGAATTCACATTTTGCTTTTAGTTAGACGCATACTTTTATGGTTTAAAAATAATATAAATAGAGGATCGCATTATAAAAGTATAATTAATAAGTTTGTATTACTTCTTTGGGGAAATTTACTAGAGTATAGTTAAAAATACATTAATGGTAACTGATTAGGTAGAAATATTTACATTGATTAATCGTAAAGTAATATCTAAAATATTAATTAATTTTTTAATTTTTAATTATATAAAGTGAAATAGTGTGAACTAAGGTGATCTAGTAAAATTATTAAAAATAATAAATTGTTACATATCAAAAATATATGTGGTATTATAATTTAAAAGAGAAAATAACATTTTAAATTTTATAATATTTTATTTCTATACTTAATTTTAATTCTAATAAAAAAAATATAGTAGAATATTTAATTTAAATTAAAAATAAACCTAATTTTTTTTATTTTTATTTCTATTTATTTAAGTATTTTTTAAAATAAAATTATATTTTTGTTGTTATTATCTTTATTAAATTTTTTCAAGTTAAAACTCTCAATTCTTGGAAGAAAGTCGAAGTATTGGTTTCACTTTGTTAATGACATTTTTGTTATTTGGTAGCACAACATGACTGAAATTAATTCCTCTCTCTTATTTCAACAAAATTTATCCTCATATTTAATTCACCATGAAGTTTGAATATGTTGAATCCCTCCCCTTCTTTTATGTTCTCGTTTCCCCAAAAACATGATGCTTCCCTAACCCATCAAATTTATCACAACCCACACCAATTGGTCTGTCCATGCCCATTTTCACCACTACTTGTCCCAAAAGTCCACCATTCTCAAAACTCTCATCTCTTCATCGATTAAAATATTTTCTCCTGAATTCTTTCCCTCGGAAAATGCCTACCTTTCCCAAACTTTTAAGGTCAATGGCTACACCTCGTCTCAGATTAGTAAAGCCTTTCATGGTGTGCCCAATCCCAAATGCCCCTTTGCTTTTGCATGTCCTCCCCAAGGCCAAGTCACTCTTCCTTATATTAAAGAGAGCACTCACATCATTTCTCATTAATTAATTCTCATTCCCCCTCCTTTTTCCTCTTTATTTATTGTAGTTAATTTCTCTCCCTTTCTTCTTTTTAATTTATTCAATCTACTCTCAACCAATTTGGCTTTTCATCTTTCTCAAATTTTCATTACCTAATTTTCTTATTGTATATTTGGTTCCTATTTTCTCTCCTTATTCCTATATCACCTCTAATAATTACCTAATTTTCTTGTTGTTTATTTGGTTCCTTTTCTCTCTCCTTAATCCTATATCACCTCTAATAAATTTTTTTGGTTGACCTCTTCTCCTTGTGTTATATTCTTTCTCTATTTAATTATTTATTTAAATAAAGAAAATTATTATCTATTATTTATTATTTATTAACCTTTTGACTTAATCTTTCATGACAGTTTTAATTATATTATTATTTATTGACTTTTTGATTCTACCTTTAATGACTATTTGATTAAATTAATATTTTTTTCCCTTAACAACTAATTTATTAGTCTTGAGGATGTGACGTTTGGTCCCCACAGATCAATTTTGTCCAATCTCGAGAAGGACTATATATGCTTGAGAGCTACTCGAGGCATGGTTTCTCTGGTTGAAAAAAATACTAATTGATTTATTATCTAGTTAGGGCTCATTAGCACTTATGTGTCATCATATTTTACTCTTTAGTCCCTGGTAATAGGTGGAGTGTCCACCAAAAACATCAAACATGATTAAAATTTTCATACACTATTTTATCTAAAAATATTCTACCAATATAAAACATTCGTCTTCAAATTTCTCCATACTCATTTGATAAATTAACCTCTTACATAAAACAAACATAAAATCATGACACACATAAATCATAATCATATTTATATTGAAAATAATAAAATAAAGTAGTTAATTTGACAAGGTAAATAAATTTATACATATACACATCCATATATTACACTTAAATTAATGTTATATATATATATATATATATATATATATATATATATATATATATATAATTGATTTCTTATATTTCTTATATTCTTATATGTCCAATAGCGGTGAGGGTAGATGAAGAGTCACAAGAAAGGTGAAGAATCACCTCCTCATTGTTATATATACACCCTCCTTATAAGAGTGAGGGACTTTTCACCTAGGCTCCTCCCACAAGGCATTAGAGAGATAGGCTAGTTCTTTAGAGGAGCAAGGAGTAGCTCCAACGCTCCGCTATTGGAGCTAGTGGTGTTCATTATATACATGTGTCTTGGAACTTTTACTTAATATAAGAAGCCTTATGGTCGACATGTTCTTCATGAATAGATTGTGGATACTTGCAATATTATTCTATGCATGTTTGTAATTCATGTTTACTTTCATCTGCGCTAAAGTAGTTGAACTATTTTTTTCTTTTATTTTGGTGTTTACCATATTGAGAATGTGTTGTAATTGTAATTATTGTTGTCCCATCGTCGTGGACTATTCTCTTGGATATTAGATAGATATTCCTTGTTGCATCGGTTACAACGATCATCACATATCTGTGGACTCGATGCTTTGTTCTATCAGAGAGTTCGATTGGTCTCCGACATACAGTAACTCCGAGTAGAATCCCCTAACTATGGTCCATATGGGTGGTACATGTGAGTAATCTATCATACTGAGGCGTTTATCGCTGCTTCTCTGGATAGGATGGATGGGATCGTTGGATTGAACCAATGGGATGAATTAGATCACTCGCTTTTTCAGCTAGCTTTGAATTCGTTAAGGCATTGATTGGCCAATTGTTACTTGTATCGCTCATTACTAGCAGGTGCTGGTCCAAGAAACAAACAGGCTGGGGCTGGTCAAATCTGGCTGGATGGGTCTCTCTTACAAATTGGAGACAATGAACTTGATAGCGGGCTTGCCGCTGGCTAAATTGATGGCGGCGGGCGACTGCTGGCTAGATGGTGGCTAAGGGGTGGGGAGAAGAATGATCGCTGGATTACCTAGCTGGGATGAATTAGATCGCTGGCTTCAGGTTGCTTGCTTTACTGCTGGACCTGGAACAGGTACTCCAACTAGTTATGCTACTTATGCTTGATAAGCTAGATCTTATGCTTAATCGACATCAACAACTGCATTCCAACTATTCTTAAGCTACTGAATATCAATCTCACTATGGAGATGGTATGGATCTTGATCTGGTTAAGATGCTTCAACGTGCACTTAAACCTATATATACTTATGGATCATATACATAAACAGCTTCTCCTGGTATTGCTGCTAGGTCAATGACTGGATCTACTGGATAGAGCTAAGCAACTGGATAAACCACTGGATTTACATGTGCTTCACCGACTGCTTAATAGACTGAACCTTGAAAGGGGCTTCATCGATCTTTGCGTATTATGCTCTGCGTATTATGCTGTTGTTCACCTTACGTCCAATGTTCAACCTACAGTTATCATCACATCGAGTTGGTCACAACACAACACTGTTATGCCTCCAGTCCACACAGTGAAATCACATACCCGAAATGCTTAGATCGACCTTACGACCTCCCCCCCTCAGAGAGAACTTCAACAATTTTACTGCTGGCTTCGACCTGATCGAAACTTCGATTTATGATATCCGGATCTAGATTTATACTCGGATGGATCTCTGTTACCTGGATCTAGCCACCTGAGATCGAATATCTTTATACCCGGCTGGACGTATCTAGATTTATACCAATTTCTCTATCTAGATTTATACCCATTTCTCTATCTCTCCCTCCTAATCTTAGATTGACCTCCTAAACCTTTTCACCTCACAAAACAGACCATCGATTGCACTCATCGTGAAGCATAGAAACCGTTAGTTACACCTGATGCAGTTACACACCTAACTGCTTGGTGATCAATTGAACTTGCTGCTTGCCGAAGGTGGTATCTGGCCTTATCGACCTTGCGATCCCTAGAGATGAAGATGAGCTTGCCTGTGGTACGGGTTTTCACTGTGTTGTCACGATGGGGGCCTTCTCATGTCAACTAGTCAGGGGTGGGGCCTTTTATCCCTATGGGTATGACATTGAATGGGGTATGATATTAAATGGGGTCTAGATTGAATGGGTCCTTCTCTCTCTCTCATCTGGTGGTAACACGGGGAACATAATCTCTCACATATGGTGGTTCGACGAATGGGTGTGCTAGGTGGGCTATTTTTTGTGACCAATCTAGTGATCAAGAAACAATAGCAACTATAATTGATTCGAGCAAGTAAGCAGTATCCAGTCACTGGAGCCACTCTATAGACTAAATGAATGCTTAGGAGGGACAGCTATAGACCAGGAATCAGATTCAACTTCCGACTAGAACTTTCTTGAATGAACTGTTTCGCTTCACACCTCTTGCTTTAACTAGGAATTGGGGCCATATACAACACTAGGATATTGACTATGAAATGAATGATTCTTGGTACCCTGTATAAACCATTCTAGGTATCACATATTACCTCCTTGTTCGGCTAAACCTTGATATGATTCATCCATTAGAACCCACTGCAAGAAATAGGCCTTACTTGCTCTTTCATTTCATGCATGCTACCTATCACCTGAAGACCTAGACACATGTTCTACCTATATCACTTACTTAATGAATTGCTTAGGAGGCACTGCTTAGAACTTCTCTTATAAGGACCAACGGATCAAGCAACCATTACCCTTGACTTGATTACTTCTTTACCGAGCTTAGTAGAGTGCTGCATGACCTTACCAACCAATTCATTTAGCCAAGAATGCTCAGTTAGTGGGTGGACACTATTGCTATTGTTGGGCAGAGGAGATAGGCGCTTTACCCGGCCAGATACTTTTTCTTAATTAAGGATAGCATTGCTACGATGTGCAAGCAGGCTCAACCATAAGCCCCCCCATCCAATAAGTAAATTGAACCTTTAGATGCTGGAAGGATGAATGCTTTACCATGCTACCAACCCCCTGGACACCCAATTGATAGATGATCGACTGATCTGAACTTAGATGTTGCAGGCTTGCTTAGTTAGTGGGGTTCGTGGGCACAGCATTTCTACCTTTACTCGCATTACTTAAGTGTTAGCACCAACCTAGATTTACGACTTACCCCACTTAGGAATCCCCAAACTTACAGCATTGGACGGACAGGGCTTCCCATAGAGCTAGTTTTTTGACCGCCTTCCATACAGCAGAGCATTCACAGGAATCACACTTACTGAAAGGAAGGACAGATGGTGGTGCCACCATTCCTATTGTTCCGGCCAAGCCTTGCCCAGGATACGATTCAGAAATACCAACTGCTTGAGAGGAAGAGCCCTACTTGTTGCACTTTTCTTTGACTCTAACAACCCACCTTTACTCACCTACCTGAGACTCACTTATCCTACCTCATACCCAACCTAGTGCTTCAGGTAGTTCAACAAGGTAAGCTACCAACTCTGCCACTACTAGGTCACTTGGTCCGGAAGCTGCCTTAGCTGCAGTTTCTACCGCCTCTATTGCCTTTGCCTCTCTTTATCTCTGCTTTAGGTGGTCCTAAAACTGGATATTCAATGCGTGAAAGGAAGGTCTAAGTGGAAATTTGATCTCCGCCAAATACCAAGCCTGATGCTAGTGAAAACCTAGGTGGTAGTTTCACATATGTGGTGGCTCGTTCTCCTTCATGTGGTAGTTCACCGTTAGGAAGTTCTCTATCTATTATGTAGTTCCCCATCACTAGGTGGCTATCCATCGCTAGGTGGTTCTCCTCTAGATGGAGGTAGTGTCAGTTGTTCTTGTAGGCTAGTATGTGAATCTGTGGACAAGGTAGGCTTCTATCTGGGGGCAGATCCAAATGCATTTCCCATATGACTAGCTAACCTAGGATCAATGATGATGATTATTTGTGGAAAGTGTCTGGATGCTTAACCTTGACCACCGGAGATTTAGATGCTTGACTGCTAAAAGAAGATGGAAAGCCATATGAATGGTTCCCCTAGCTCACCTGGCCGAAAACTTGGAAAAGTTAGATCATTATAGCTAGATTTCCCTCTGCTCCCATCTCTTATAACACGAAATGACGGAACATCGCTAGTAGGGTATTATATCGGAACAACTTGACTAGGAGCATCATAGGATGTTAGAAAACGTGCATATGTTGAATCATCTCTACTTAGAACATCTCCAATTGTCAGAACTAAGCTATTGTTGAAACATATGGAACTACTGGTTAGGGCACTCCAACTGGACCCGCCTATGACACTGATGTTATTGGGTCAACTGCCTCCTCTACCTCTGTTTACGTCTTTGCCTTTGCCTTGACCTCCTCTGTGGGTTCCTTATCTGTATATGTACCTAGCACTGAATCTGCAACATCTAGCTCAAGATCCAAGTAGGATCAATTTCATTTGTTTCTTTTGAACCAGCAGAAGATCCCCTAGTAGCTCAAGCATCGGTAGTGGTTGATACGGTTGAAGTTGAACCGACATCCTCGTCATCACTTCTAGATCGAAACCCAATAGCAGCAGTTGTTTCACCAGTTGACCCGGAACCACTAGTAACCGTTTACATAGAGTCATAGATTCGAGAGACGATTGACTGAAATGAAAAACTTAAACCCTAGATGAAATAGAAGCTAGCACTGAGATTTTCTCTCGATCCAGCCAGAAGGAATGCTAATGGTTGAGGTGGAGGCTTTCAATCATGATGAAGGATGCCTCTGCCCCTGTGTTTGGTTCTTCAACCCTTGCTTTTGTGGGATCAACTGAGTCCGCTAAGTCTACTTCAACACGAGGAAAGATGGTTATTATACTCGATTTGGAACTTATAGAACTGGAACTGAGCGAGGTGGTAGTGGTAAAGCCGTTATTGGACATGGATCAAGTGAATTAATGGATGAACCGGTGCAACCCCAATTGCTTCTGGCTATCGACCTCATTCAACTCAATCTGCTTCGATTGGATTTGAATCAAGAGGATCTAAAATTGACTCTGTCACTAGATATGTTTTACGTAGATTGCTTCTCGAGGGTTCGTTGGATTTGGATCCGTTACTTTGGCTCAATCAATGAAGTCAATTAGTGAAGCTGTAACATCTGCTCGAGCTGCATCTGGATATGGAACGGGCCATGCCCTTTTTCTCTGCACCTGCCTTTGCGGAATCAACTTTCATTCAGTATATTGACACGGGATTTATATCTCCCAACTACTGGGACTGGCTCTCTCACTCAAACTGGGACTGGTGACTAAGCAACTGGATCAATGGATTCTGGGTCAACAACCGGTTCAAAGGATGCAACTATTAGGTAAACTTCAATGGGCATTTCAATGGGTGCTACTTCAATTGCTTCTGGGAAAACAGGGTCATTAGCATAATCAACCGGCACATTCACAGGTTCTCCCAATCAATCTGCTCGAATTGACTCAGATGCAACTAGAATTGCCATTGGTGGTTCTCAAAATGAAGTGGCCTCTGCAACTACTCCTCGAAGGGATGGATGCAGGGACTCCAACAGGGTCTTTGTATTGAAGGACATAATAGTATGGTATAAGACCGGTCCTTGCTCCACTTCCTTCATAGAGTGGCAAAACCCCTTAGCTTATATAGATAGGATCTCCTTACCGAGTCGGTTAGATAGTTGCGAGCGTAAAGACTGGTGGACAATATCGTTAGCCCCCTATTGCCTTTACTGCAACGATCTGAGCTTCTAGGTTTTCAATGGTGAGTGAAACTAAAATCTTTGTCTATTTCTATAATACCACCTATGCTCTAGCTCCCACCTTTGGCTCATTCATTCGAGGTACGATCTTGCTTGCGAACTGCCTATTCTTCCGCTTTTGCTCGGTCAAATGCAACTGCTGGAGCAACTAGGTCAGCAGCTACCGAAGCTACTAGTTCATATGGTATTGATGGTGGTGCGACTTCAATTTGTGCTGGTGATGCTTCCTAAAATACCTACCTTAGCCTTAAATTTAGGTGACTTTGCTCCTAGGTCAACTGAATGAACAACTAGCTTTGGATGTTGACCTATGTTTGGATCAATTGCTTTTGAAACGATTGGTACTACTAAAGGATGGGGGCAATGGTATCTATTGTTTTTGGTTGTTTAGGTCGAGAGTTCGATAAGCTCACGATGGCGGCCTTAGCAGTCGAGCCCCTCTTCTTAACAGTCGAGCGTGCTTATGCACCCTGTCAGTCCTCACCCTGCTGGCCATCTCCTTGACAGTCGAGTGTACTAACGCACCCTCACCATCGAAATAGTGAGTGACTCTGTCCCTTGATTCTTATTGGGTGGTGGGATTTTTGTCGAGCCTGTTGTCGCACCATTCTTCTTCAGGTGAACCATCCTTGCATGCTTCTGATGCTAGTGATTGAGTTCACTTTCTGGCTGGCTCTCAAAATGAAAGGAGTGCCTAAGCTTTTCAACAATACGGGCCCTTCACTTCGCCCAATAGAGAAGGCGGGAGCATAAGCATAGGTAGCAAAGAAAAGCGCATAGGTGGGGACAAAGCCCAGTAGAACAGAGCCAGTGAAAGAAGAAGAGGCACCAAAGCAAGCAGAGGCACCACCAGTGGCTAAGGTAGCAGGAGCAACAGTTGCATATTCTATTATTTAGCGAGTTTAAGCAGCAGAAGAAAGGTTAGCAGGAGCAAAAGCAGTAGTGCCTGTAGTTGACCCAGTGGACTCAGTAGCATATATAGAGCCATAGCCAGCAGCAGCCGTAGTGGATTCTGTTGAAGCAGCACGAAAAGTAGCACGAGCACTAGCATATCCAAGCCCAGCTAGCTACCTTGATGCAGCTGTAGATTCAGCAGTAGATTCAGTAGTGTTATTTCCAGATCGTGATCCAGATCCAGGTCCAGTAGCAGAAGTCGATCCGGTAGATCCAGTCGATGAAGCAGTTCCAAATCCATTACCCGTAGTAGGATCAGTAGTTCCAGATCGAGGTCCAGATGCACCAGAAGCAGAGCCAGTATATATAGCCACAGAAGTTGATGTCATTGATTAAGCCATTGATCCAGCACTAGCATATGTTGTTTACCTAAAACCACCAGCACAAGTAGCAGATCCATATCCACACCCAGCAACAGCATATCTAGCACCAGAACTAGGTCAAGCAGAAGTAGATTAAGCATGCGTAGACCGATCAGCATAAGTTGGTCCAACTTTACCAGCATACGTACCATTTGTTGATCCTGTTGCTTGTATAGAACCATATGATGTTGGGATGGCTTGGCTTAGGACCTTAGGACTTTGATGAGATAGCTCTGGTATTAGAAAGATGTGGGCCAATGCCACCCTTGAACTAGTCAATTTCCCATCTCGATAGGCCCACACTCTCTATCATCTTGACACGCCCCGTCTTTTCTTTATGAATTTCCCATCCTTGCAACACACTTTACTGAATGCTGGTTCTATCCGTGATACCACTACTTCTGAGAATCTGTTTGTGTTATTACATACATAAAGAATGACTGGAAGAACTCATTTGAAGCATTCGAAAGGGTTGGAACTGCATAGCTAGCTATCTAAAAGGGCGATGGTGGGTTCGGAAGGTGGGAAGAACTTCAATCGAAGGAAGCTGGTAGGGAGAAGCTGGAAGGAAGCTAGTTCAGTTAGAGAGGGACACCCCTCCTCAATATTCACCATGCCACCATTAGAATACTGTTTTACACTACTGCCCAACCCCAGTCCTTGCCTTCCTGGAACCCATTCAATCACTAATGCAACCATCAAGTACCCTTTAGGCTAGGCCAGCACTGAAATAAAGAAATCAATATCCCACCTCATGCTTTAGCAATTGCACTTATTAGCAAGGAGAACCCGTTGTACTTGAAAAAGGTGAAAGTGGCCATACAACACAATGCATTCAAATGGCCTTTGTAGTGGTTTAGCACTCATCCATATATGTCAGACGGAAGGAGATTCTCTACTCAGGTCAGCAAAGCACATCGGCCTATATATATGCGTGGGCCCACCGAATAGTTCCTCTCGGTAAGCAGCCCCCCCCCTCTTCCTAGTATTACGTATAAAATCAAACCTTACCTTACCTTTACTCAGTCCTTTTGTAGGCAGGCACTCTTACTATGAACCATATACCCTACTACCTTACCTTATGAATTCTTCTTGGTACCACTATGAAATTCTGTGTTGGTTATCAACTATTTGATTCCCTGGTGCCATCTATAATGCATCATATATAATATTGTATAGACTATGGTACGACCGATTCAACTACTCTATTGCTCAACTGGTCCTGCTCCCCTACTCACTGCTAACAACATCTCTATTAGTAGGAAGGAGCCCAACCCCCAGGCCGAACAATACAATGAAGGAGCCGCCTTGCTTCCTTTCTTTGGTGTGGGGCGGGTAGTCCTTTCCTTCATTCACTACCAAGGGAGCAAAGGAGGTAGGGAGACACTAAACAAATGACTTCCGGTTGATGGAGATCTCTTCTTACCGGGTGGGTTGGCTTCGCTCCTATATTTCTTTCCCTCAAAGAGCTCTGCTCAGGTAAGGATTGGGAAAGGTAGAAGGCCTATAGGCTACGAGGAGAAATAAGAGCCAGCTTAGCCACCAGCCAACTGAGACCTCGCTAGACCAAGCACCTAAGTGAGGTATTTATGAACTGGGAAGGAATGAGAGGCTCGAAAGAGGCAGGTAAGAGAGCAGGCTTAACCTAGCAATTCTCATACTCATACAGCAACTCTTCTCCATACTCATACCTCATCCTTGGGAAACTCCACTTACTCCTTGGGGACTTAACCTCAGCCAACCTCTTCAACCTTATTCTTTGAACCATCCTTACAATCTTCCTTCCTTCCTTGGGTACCTCATCCATACATACTTTGGTGGGACTAGCCTTGTAACAACCTATGCCTCCATCTTTCCTTTAGAAATGCCTTTCTATAAGTAGGAGGGGAATAATTGGTCACCCACACTTAGTAGCCTCTATTCTGATATGGTACTTCAGCTCGTTCTCTAAAATCATAATCTCGAGCTATTCTTAATTAGGTCAGAATATGAATCACGAGCATATGAATCTAACCGAGCATTTGAATCTTAATATAGCTTATCACCGTAGACCCCACCCAGATGATGAGAATTGCTAAAGTAAGGCATGCAACCTTAACGGGGACAACATGAATGGGAACATGAATTGGACGCAACCTGGTAGTGGAGCTATTGGTTCTCGTAATGAAAGGGATAGGAGGCAAATAAATGCGTAGTTAGCGGCAGACAAGACAGGTAATGTAGGCCGGTCGGCTTATCCTTGCACTCGGAAGCGGAAGACCCACCCGACCTTCTTCTTTTCGATCAAGAATTTGAATTTCTTAATTTCAATAACATATTTTGCCTTTTACTTAATATAATGATTGTGGTAACTAAGAAATTGTTGCCGATTCGAGTCACTTATATATAGCATTCCACTTATATGTCGCGACTACAACATAATCGTTCAAGTATTATAATATCAAAGCAACGCAAAGAGCGAATAATTCATAATTGTTCAAGTCTTAATTAATAAGAGGTTGTGCTGCAATCCATTCTTTCATTCAATTCTCCTTCAGATTTCATCCATGCATTCCAAAATCCAATTATCCCTCTTATTAGCAGAATAACTATTAGGAGAATTAGAGTTCCTCGGGGCCCATGGATGAATAGCCACTTGATAGGCTAAATGATGATAGAAAACCAATACCAAATGATAGTTAGCCACCACCGATACATGATGATAGTAAGTCCCAACACATGGGGAACTAACCACCTTAACCACCCAACGTATGGTTTAGTAGGCCATCCTTACTACGGTTTAGTAGGCCCTTCTTAGGCATCACCTTCTCCCATTGATCCAATTGTTTAAGTCTATCCAGCAGCAGCCCTGAATGATATGTTAGTTAGTAGATTCGGTTGATTCAGCAATTGGTTAAGCCGTTGATGAAGCATAAGTGGATTCTGTTGATCCAGCACACGTTGAAGCACACGAAGATCGAGAGCCAGAGCCTGACGTTCGTAAGCGAGATGAAGAGTCTGGATACAATGCAGCTAGAATATATACACCTAAGCTTTCTAGTGAGATTGCTAGATACATAGATACGAGATCGGCACTTGCTAGTAGATAAGTTGCACCCATCAGAGTGAACTGGGATTGCAGATACGAGATAAGCATGTTCCCGGCCGATCCAGATACTACAGATGATCATGGCAGAAGAATAAGAGCTGCAGCAATAAATAGCAAGACTTGCATTGATTGTGTTACTGTAGTCGCGTGAATCAACCCAGTAAATAGTCCTAGCCCAGCAGCTTAGATGAGTGAAAGGTGCGCTATAGTAACAGATGCTTGTCGCATAGAGCAGAGAGATAGCTAAGGATACATGTAACAACATTGGAATTGATGACATATAAAGATAGCAGAATCGCTAGTAGAATGGAAACAAGTGTAATCATAAGCATTGCACACTAACTTACGGCATACTGTAATCATAACATCTCCATAGAATAATTAAGCTTATTGCTTTATCATGGACACGATATAAAATCTCTTAGTAGAACCATGAATCTAGGGTGGTATAGTGTGTCGTAATCCGGATGAAACTGATCTAGATAACTCATTGGTAAACCAGTATATAGTGGAGTGTATCATACATGTACGCTTACTAACTACCTCGTGTTCTACTATATCTTTTGGATGTTTTCTCCTAGTCATGGGAAGGAAGCACTTCACATAGAGTCGTTGGCTTGACCGCCTTCCTGACAGCACTCATAGGCAGACCTGGAATCATCACACTTGCTGAAATATGCTGGTACCACTATGACTACCGCTACACCCTTGCCTTCTGAACCTTGACTTAATACTGCCTTAATCCCACCTTTCTTTATCAAGTGTACTGCCTGCCCATATCCACCCATTGATTCAGATAGGAGTTTGGGGTACAGCACGAGCTCTTCTATTTAGACTTTCACCTCATACCGTACCTTATTTCTTCTTACGGGTACCACCCATTACCTTCTTGTTTGTACCATGTTGCTACCGAGGAGCCTTTCCGATACAATTATTCAATTAGAACTGCTGAGACCTACCTGCTACCCACCCACCTAGATACACCCAACCTAACTTAGAACCTATTGCTTCAGCCATGAAGAACAGGGGAGGCATGCTATAAACACCTTGACCTTACCCTTACACCCAGTGCATGCTACCTGTATGACCTATAATATCACATGGAAAAGGCATGCTAATGGAGTGGTGGTCGTCTTTCTTTAGACCTAAACCAAAGTGAATAAAATAGAGTAATAAAGGTCCAGAGGGCTTGCGCTTCTGAGGGAAAGGATGCGCTGCCAGTAAATAAGAGAAGTAAGGGCCCTCTGAGTTTGGATCATTACCTCTCCTGGTGGTCGAGCGTGCTTTCGCATCCTCTCCTTTCACAGTTGAGCCTGCTTACGCATCCTTGGCGAAGGTTTTCACATCTTTGGTCAAGATCCGGAGCCATTTCTTGGCGGAGGTTTTGATATGTAATGACATATATAAAGATATTGATTTCTTTGGGGGGGTTTATATATTCCTCAAGGCTGGCTAGTTACTGAAAGAAAAGAGAGAAAGAGCCCAATAGCCAGCCTGATGCACTCAACTTACCTGCATCTAGACCACCTCCCGCATTCTTCATTAAAGAAAAGAAAAGCTAAGTAGCTTGGTTGTTTGACTCATTCCCTCCTAATTGATAGCCCGGTGAAATGGTGGTAGTTAGTTATATATGAGCATGTGGTAGTTTAGGTAAATACAAATAGGTATTGGACCACCCACCTCATGCAAGTATAGGTGCTGGCTCCTTCCGAAAAAGCTAGCTATACATTTGGTGTTGTCTCCTTATCCACGTGTACAATATTGTTTCAGGCTGGATCATTGTGAGGTAACCCGTACGAGTTGTAGGTAGTGATCCTAAGGCTGGGATACTACTTGATCCTGGATGAGTTGGTGCTTTCCGGGATTACCTAAACCTGTACTTTGTGTGTCGGTTTCTTAGTTGTGTTCTGCGAAGCTCGCCCCTTTAAGGGGGCTCTCCGAACCAAGGCCTCCGGGAATCAATTGGTCTCTATTATTTATTATCTTTAAGGGCGGGCTATCCTTGCCCCCCGGAGGGACAAGCGGCTTTGCACCTTACCATATCTTTCTTTCCAGACTGTAAGGGATATCTTTCCAATTTATGTCCTTCCTATAAGGGCTTTCCCCTTGCCTAGATATTTGGATTGGGGAGGACTGGCTTGTAGGGATGGGTGAAACTATGCTACTGGAAAGAATAGAATGGGTGAAACTCTCTAATGGATAGGATAGATTGATTTGACTGGGAATGGGGGAGGAGCGTAACCCTTCATAGTTGTATTGATTAATTGAACTTTATAGTAGGGCGAAAGATTCAACCCTTCTCTCTATATATTTCAGGTGGGATTATGACAAGCGAGTAGGTACATACCCCCTCTTTTCTACCCTTTTTCATTCTTTTTGTAGGATTTGGCTGATTGATTGATGAATAAAGAATCAACTACACTCAGAAATAGTCACATCATTACGATAGTGAGGTAAGGGTCTAAACCCAACCTATCAGTTATTGCTGATTCCAAATACTTGCTGCCTGTAGAGCTTGACGACTCTCATACATTCACCGTATTCCACACCTTCTTTAGTTTCCACACCAGATCCAAGTCATTCTGCACCAGAATCATGGTATAGAGCTCATGTATCCAATGGTTATTTAGTAAGGCAATGTGACACAGGTGAAGGATTCACATAGATCTACTCCCTGTAGTAGTTAAGCTCTGAAAAAATGGGCTATTTAGCATAACGAGAAAAGAAAGCTATCATGTTAGCTTAAGAGAGGATTCCGCGAGGTGTCGCTCGACCATAAGGGTGAGGTAACATGGCCCCTCTCAAATAAGTCACTAAGACGAGCAACTCTCTTTTGGGGGAGGGGCCCCAAAAGAGAGGACCGACAGGGTGCGTAAGCACACTCGAATGTCAAGGCTGCCATCGGCTCAACTGATAAGGAGAGGAACTTGAAGAAACATAAGGGAAAGGCTGGATGACAGTGAGGATGCCCCCGACAGGGTGAGGGTGAGCCTGTCGAACTCTCAACCTATGGGAGAGGTAACGAATGCTCGACTGTTAAGGAGAGGGCTCGACTGTTAAGGAGAGGGGAAATGCTTTTTCTCTATATACGTTACACCAGAAATGCCAGTGAGGTTGCGGGCCGGGCATTGAATTGCCTACACCTACCAGATCCTTTCGCTGGTGGATCAACAGGCTAGAAAACCTCGCTTGGGTTGTGACCGGCCTCCGGAGGATACCTCATGGTTACCCTTGCTTACTTCTAGTTTTCCGAGACCTGACAAAAGGCAGTTAGAGAGACCTCCCTTGACAAGGAAAGATGGGTTCCGAAATATGGGTGGGTAAAGCAAGCCACCTTCGGTCGTGTGGCTCATATAGCTCTCGCCTATGAATAAGAGAGATTAGTCAGAGAGAGATAGAAGTTGGGAATAAGAGATATCAGTTAGGGAGGGAGAAGCATATATGGGCATATGTCATTAGGCATGCATGAATCCTACTTCAGTCTATGGTTACGACTAAGTGACACTCGCGGAGGTTTAAAAAGATCTCCCTAATAATTAGGCCCCACAAGGATGCTTAAGCAGGCTCGACTGATAAGGAGAGGAGGCAGAGGTTTTGATAAGTAAGAGTTCAAGTTCTAGGTCTAGTTTGAGGTTCTAGGGCTGGTTTCAATGAGCTGCTATGGGTAATGCCAACTAATATGTTAGGGAATGAGTGGTCGAACTTAACTGCTGGATCAATGTACTCACCAACGTTTGCTTCCCCTGCCCTTGCACTTGCTTATGCCCTTACCTTTTTAATCTTTGATTCTGGATCTAATGCCTTTGCTTATGCTTAAAACAGTTGAACCTATTCCTCACCGGGGGTAAGTCATGTTATACCAAAGAAAGTGCTTAGACGGCGATGAAAGATGCAACTTTCCCAATAGCTGTCAAACTGTAAGACTTGCATCTGGATTGGGATCTGTCTCTGAGTGAGGTGTAATGCCACGAATACTACTTCAATTTGTTGGTACCTCTACCTTAGATACCTATGCTTCCTCTGCTTCTTATTTTTCCTCTGCTCTTGGAACTGGATAAACTCGATCTCGAACGGGATATGTGACAGGAGGATTCATCCAGTTCGAAGAAGGGAGAGGGAGAATGGATCCTTTGCTCTCTCTCTTCGAGTGAAAGAAAGAAACGCTCTTCAATAAGCTGATCCTTACAGATGCTTTCAGTGTAGAGAGACCGATAAGCTGATCCTTATGGACGCTTAGCGAAGAAATGAATGAAATATCTGATCGAAGTTGCTCCTTTTCCAGGAGGGAAATTACTTCAATCTCTTACATATGTTGCGGTGGTTTCAAATTTGCATGAAAATTGATCAGACTCCATTGGAGTTTAGGAGGGTAAATTTTTCGATATATTATATAGGTCGCACGGGTGGGAAACCAACTTGGACTATATTTTGTCAGTCAATTGGGCAGGCTTAGGAGCTAGGCCAACTAAGCCACAATAGAAAAAAGACTATATATAGTAGCTCAGCCCAGCCAAGCCACATCAGAAAAAAGACTATATATAGTAGCTCAGCCCAGCCCGGCTTTTTGGAAATGCCAGTATTGGTGACTTCGAGACCAGCGAAAATTCATATATAATGTAGATCTCGAGTAGGCTCGGTGATGAAGCCTCTTTCGGGAAAGGCTGGATCAAGTGGTAGCGGTCTCGGGCCTTGAAATATCGATCGACCTATGGATAGATTTCATCCATCGTTGATTTTTTATGGCTCATTTGAAGGGTTTGCAAGCTCAGGCCCCCACAATTTGAAGGGACGTAGTCGTAGAGTGAAATGTTAGGCTCGCCCCCTCCAAGGTATTGAAGTAACAACCCTACTAATTGGATTAGTTCCATATTTTCGAGGCGGAGAACTATGACCTCATCTAGCAGCATCCATTCTTTCCTGATACTGGGAAATTCAACATAAAGAACCTAGCTATGTACCTGGTAAGTTTACAGCAGTGAAACTGGAAGGTATTAAGAAACTGGTCAACTCCTATTCAATAGCCTTAATACGGGTTGGTTATTTTCCCTCAATGAATACTTGTGGCTGAGCGTTAGTATGAAATATTTAGCTAACGAAGCTGGATTTAGGATGTCATATTGAAATGAGTGAACCTGGCCTTCCTTGCCCTCCTCAAGTTTGGCGCCTACCCTAACTTTCTGCACTTCCCTATGCCTCTGCCCTGTCGGGAACCTATGTGTTGTTGGTGAAGTTTGATTTCAGATACGGCACGGTGTAGCCCTCTTATTGTACGATGCATTCCTTGGTAAGGTTACTATATTCTTCCCTCAATATTTGCCCTTCTGGAATGCTCTCAACTCCTAGGGCCGGCCTGACTCGAATAATGACTCACATGGCAAGTCAATCTGTCTTTCAGGACCTTCTAGCTTGGGTAAGGGATCTGACCTGGTTGACCTTATCGATTGGTTTCCGTACTTCTCTATACCATAGGGTTGGGTGTACTTACCAGCCAGCTAGGGAAGGAGGTATTACCTTATCTCAGATTAGGACCGACTTTCCTCCCCTAAGTCTTTCCAAAGGCTTGAATAGCCAAAATAGAACTTTAAGACCATATATGATAGGATCGTTTGCCTTCGGTAATCAAAGAGAGATAGAATCGAGTCTCTGGAGCACAATTCTTTCACACACCAGGAACGACAGGACCTTACTTGACCGGGTTGAGTACCAGTGGACCTAGTGGCTTCTCCAACAACTCCGCCACAACACAGATTCTTTGCGGAGCAATCCCTTCTAAGGAACTCTGCAATCCACAGAGATGTAGTGAGCTAATTGAACTGATAGAAAGTGCCTACAAAGCCTATTGATTGAGAGGGTAAATTCAGTAAGCAGACCTAGCGTTATGGGTTACTGGATCTTACCCTGCATGAGCCTAAGTAATGGTTGGAGGCTAGGGCATAGGTGGGTCAATTCCCTCTGTAAACATGGCATTACCTAGCTATCATGGGTGGGGAAATTAGCTCTATAAACCTGGCTAAAAGAAAGAAGGTCTCGGAGGGGCTTGCGCTTCCTAGTGCAAGGAAGAGTATGACAGAATAGGAATAGGAGAGGTCATCAATAGCTTCGACTGAAGGATCTGTCCGGTTGGGAGGAGAACTCGTTACTTCCGTCGGTTGTTAATTCTCTATGGGTTGCTTATCTAGATGTAGTTTTTTATGGCTGGCCTATCTAGGAGCATCCTTTCTCTCCTCCAGCTATAGTGGATTGGTCAACTCACCTGCCTACAGCCCCAATGAATGAAGCTGAACCCATGCGTGTTAACTTCTCTCTCTACAACCGAGCACCTATATTATTCTAGTTAGGCCTCCCAACAATGATTTGAATTGAGGGAGCTCGAGCTCAACTACACCTTTCCTTCCTTCGGAGTAGCTCCTCAAGAAAATGGATAGTTTTCCCTGCTAGGCCATCCCTCACCCCTGGTAGCTCGAACAATCCAATGAAGTCGGGCTCTTGCCCACCACCGGTTGAACAAACTAGATGAATTGGACTACGTTTGGTTTATCTATGGCTCCTCTTGAAGGTCGATATAACGTATGTAAGTTAGGGAGGTTGATAGCTAGTCGTTGCTGGTTGAGCAACTATTATGGAAGTAGGAATTCGAGCCTATCCTTCTCGGAGCCTATCCTTCTTGAACTAGTTTCACTCGCTCGAGAAAGTAGTTGAGTCAACCGGCTAGTTTTGGCTGTTCCCGGAATCCAGTAAGTGATAATCGTAATGACAGATATGTAATACACATAATAAACGTGATACTAATATAAAACATGATCAGAGTATGACCATGAAGCTATCAATTACACAGCTTTCAGTAAGTAAGGCTTGTGATTCATAACATATAAAGGATCTATCATATTATAATAGAGTGAATCCCATATCTATTAAGTGTAAATACATGAATACACAATGGCTTATGCTTAGCTTATGGTCTCTATAGTGATAGCCATTGATTTGATTACGGAGATACACTTGATACTAGTCTAATATGAATGAGTACCATTGATTTCACTATGTTGATACAATAAGCTTCCATGTAAGGATCATAGTATTTCTGATTTAGAATACGCAGCTATCAAGTATAACTAGTACATTAGGTTAGTGTAATTCACATATATAATGGTTCATATTGGTTGTGTTCATTACTTGATTACAGTATTTATGTTATATTACATCATATATGTTAGATTCCCATTGATTTGATTAGGATGATCAGTATATCCATAAGTAAGATCATAGACTTAAGGTTGATAGAGGTGATTGTTTCTTCTTTTTGAGAAAAGGGAGAATACTCTCTTCTCTTAGAATATAAGCACCTCTTATGAACGGACAACTATGTTATTTACCGTTATTTACCAGAACGAACAACTATTTACCGCTTTAAAGAGAGCAAGACTGGGTCGAGAGTCATTTCTTCTTGACCTCACCCTAGCGGAGCTTAGATCATTTCTTTCTCGGAGGAGCCTAGGCCTAGTTAGAACCCTTTTCCCTGGCTTAGTGCTTGGGTCTTGCTTCTTGCTTGAGCTTATGGGATTGATTGAGGAAGAAGGGGATCTGAATGCTGAATGCTGGGTCGGTATGCTTGCTTGGATGCTTGGGATGCTTGCTGGGTCTGCTTGCCGGGTTCTGGCTTAGGGCTTGAGCTTCTGGGGTTGGTTGGGGAGCTTCATACGGGCTTTGAAAGGAAAGGGGTTTGAGAGCTTCATGGTCATGCTGGGCTCATCTTGTTGGGTCAGGCTTAGTCTTTTGTTACTTAAAGCTCACTAGACTTGCCCCTCCTTCCTCTCCCTAAGACTGAGCCATCCTCATATTTAAGGAAAGATCTCTCTAGGCTAGGTGCTTCTAAGCTGAATGAGTCCGGGTATATATAACTTCATCTTCCTTACAACCTTTCTATGTGAGTCTGAATTAGTGAATCTGGTTATGAGGTTCGAATAACTGGCTTGAACCCATTGCTAGCATACAGTAACTAGTCATATATTATGGACCTTGTAGAGCAGCTTTAGCTAAGACCCGAGCGGTTTCTTGGAAACTCGCTTCGGATATAAAACTTTGAGTATTCAGAGATGCCCTTGCTATTCCTAATAACATGGTTTGATAGTAGATTGCCTCTTCCAGAGCACGATCCATTCTCTGTGCTCGTGATAATCCAATGAGTTCCCCCGGTGAAAAAACATTAGCCGTTCCATCTTCTGAAATTAAGACTTTCGATGCCATTTGGCGTACAATAACCTCTATATGCTTATCACCAATTCGTACCCCTTGGGATCGGTAAACTTTGTGAATCTGATTGACCAAATGAATCTGACTTTGTTCCATAGTTATCCTAGCGCTTATGAATAACCCCAAAGACTTCCAATAAATCTTGTCATATCTCCGGTCCATTTTTTAAAAGTATAAAAAAATGAAAATATAAAATTTATTTTATTTTAATTAATTTATCTATGATTAAGTTTTGATATACAATTATTTTAGTTTACGTAATTATAGCATTATTTATTTATTTTATTTTATGATAAATAATGAAAGTGAAAATGAAATATATCAACAATATATAAAAGCAGCATAGTGAGAATTATATTATTAATGTTTTATTATAAATGAAATATAAAAAGTTCTACTTTTATTTAAAAAAAAGTAGGTTAATTTCATATTTAAATAAAAACATATATCAATTTCATGTGAAATATGGACATATTTACACATCATCTTTGCCCTGGCACATAAAATGCATTTATAAACCTAAATAACATGGTTAATGTATGTCCTTCTCTAAAACTGATATTACAGCATAGATGGAATTAAAGATGGTTAATATTTGTGGGTCTCTAAAAATTATATTGCAGCGTAGATGGAATTGCCGGTTTTTAATTGCATTATGCAATCGATTCTTTTGCACAGCTTATATTGCAGGATAGAGCCAACTCGTCTATTCTATACCGTCTCCTAACTGTACGTTTCCTGCGGGTTGTCAAATTATCCCAATTGATACAGATCCATCTTAGCCGCTATTTATTAATTACTTCAAAACCAAACGTTTAAGGTTTATGCTTTAAATTTCTTATATTATTAAATATTTTCATTTTATTGAAGCTTACGACTAATAAGATGTACCCTGTACTTTTCCTTTCAAAATTGGATTGTGGTACTCTTTTCGTTTTTTCCAATCATCCGACACTCGGAGATAACGGTGGAACTGTAAAACATACATCACGTGACCAATGAAGTTTAAAATTCACATTCCCTTTTCTTTCCGTTAAAAAAACAACAAAACATTTAGAAAATGTATTAATAAAACATATATAGTTTTATTGAGATATAGAATTACCATAGCTAGTTAGCATTTAATGACACTCGATGGGCTCGGGGGAGACAACTTAGCATCCATTAATTTTATTTAATAACTATTTAGCTTGTTCCCATTCTTGGGAATATACATGTATTTTTTTTCCAAGCACACTTGTATATCATTTGTGATTGGATGATAAGTATAATAATTAAATGAAAAAAATTGGTTAATTATAATATATAAATTTAAAAATATAAGTTAATATTGAGAATTTTGTTTATTATATTAGAAAAATTATTCAAATTATTATTTTATTTTAAACTTATTGTTATCATTACTTATTGGAAAAAGAATTAATATATAAATTATATATATATATATATAACAAGATCTTTAATCATAGAATTTTACTTTCACTTTCTTATCGTGTTTCTTAACTCGTAAATAACCTTTGTTACAATACTATGGATTAATATTATGGTTTATTAATCCCAAGTGTCCAAAAAAATATAACTTATTCTATAGTTAAAACCTCACACACACACACACATATATATATAATTTAAAGTTTTAATTAAAATGAAAAGAAAAAAGATAACTACTTTTAAGATAAATCTCAATTCTTTATTCTCACTACTACTAAAAATATTTTATAGATATTTCATAAGAATTAGATAGCTATGCTCCATCTAATTATAATTAATTTTAAAGTTTGAAATACCTTTTCCAAACTAAACATGCCTTAATACAAAGAAAATTGAAAATTTATGTTCACATATTCAATCCCTAACTATAGGATTGAAAATTTTAATTAAACTTTTATTATGTTATATAGCTTTATCTTTTTAATTACTTAAATTTGTGATGATTTAAAAATTCTTGTATATTATAATTTCAAAACATTTAAATTAAATATTTTATATACATTTATATTAAAACATAATCTCAAAACATATTTTTAATCTATTAAAATTGTAATGATTTGAAAACTAGTATAACCACAAGTTGCGATTACTACAACACTCTAAAATTTCATCACATTTAAATTTTGGAGCCTGTCAAACCATCGAATCAAGTGGCGCCTTGGTCAAGAAATGCCACTTCATGTGATTCTATATTTTTCAAGTGTTATTAAGTGTTCTCAAGTGTCATTTCACTCAGTGGAATATCTCTAGTTCATTTCATGGTTGTAACATCCTTATGGTCATAAAACGACACTTTTGGGCCGCAGTCGCACTTACTTTAGTGGTTGTACATGGGGAATGTTTGAAAAGTGGTGTTTCGATGTTTACTTATCATTATCTAAGCTTGCCTAAGTCTTCTTAATGAGTCAGTATGTGTCACATGTGGTTTTATGTCTGAAACTCATTGTGTTCACCTCTTGTCCTATCTCCTAAACTTAGACAAATGTTGGTTTCAAATAAAACCCATTAAGGCCAACAGTGCATGAGTGCACCCTAAAGCCTTGATCAGGAATTCTTGAATATTTGGAAGTGTGCCATGCGCCCTCCAAGAGCAAAAAGTGCACTCCCTAAGATCTTTCCTCTTCCTTATTCTAAAATTCACCCTTCAAGAGACCAACTCTTCCTTTGAGCACACTCCTCTACTCAAATAAGTGCGCCATTCTTGAGTGTATAAGCACAACCAAGATGCCTTAAACATAATCCTTCAGCCTTGCACAGTGTGCCATGTGCCCCATTAGACCTTTTGAGTGCATGAGTGCAGTTCAAAGGCATGAAGACTTAACCTTAAGCCTTTAGACTTGTGCCATGCACCCTCTTGGACCTCTTAGGTGCACGAGTGCATATTGAAGGCCTAAAGCCTTCCTCCTTTAGCCTTCAGGAGTGCGCCTTCTGCCCTCATTATCTTCCTTGAGCGTACAACATACTTAGGAAGCCCAAAGCCTCCTCCTTTGTCCTTCGAACTTTCATCATGCACCCTTTCTTCATTGTCTTTCTCTCTTGATCGCATGAGCACATGCTGAAGCCCTGAAGCATTCTCTCTCAGCCCCTCATCCCTTCAAACTACACCAATGCATCCAAAAGCTATCATTGTCCATTTTAAGTGGACTAAAAAGGAATGAACATAAAATATGCATAAAACATGCTAAAATAGGAGATTTTCAGGTTGATGATTGCTTATCATGAGTGATTACAGATACATGTGTTCCAGAAACAACATGAAAAGAGCACATGATATGAACTTAAATAGGAATGCAACAACTTATAGATATAATCATAAACACAGATATCGAATAGAAAAATGCTTCATTTCATTAATAGAAAAACACTGAACTATGGTTACAAACAAAATGGAAATGAGATAGCTCAAGCAATGGTAGCTTATCTCTATGGAGAGATGTGGCACCTACATGCCTATGAACTCAGTTACAATGAGGCTGAAGGACCTTCTTAATATTGAACAATAATAGAAAACCCTAAACAACCAAAACCTTAACCCAAGGAGATGTAGTACCAAGAGTTTATGGGCCCCATTAGGGTTAGTTGGGCAGCCATCTTCCAATGTCGTAACTTGGTCATATTATCTCTGTTTGACATGTATGATACATCATTGGAAAGATATCTATGAGGACTACGTATAGAAATGTGATTTCCATTGCAATCGTCGAGAAATTTTTCCAAAAAATTTCATTTAGGGCCTCAAAACAGCTCCAAAAGTTTAGGACCCGAAAAACTGCCAAAAATAGTAAATTGTGCTACAATTAAGGAAACAGATGAAATTTACTAAGGGGTCTAGGTGGAATAGGTGGGTGGAAACCAATATCGGCCTTGATCATTCCTCCCACCTTAGGAAGAAATGGTGCCCATTGCGTGTAGAGCACCCATGAAATGAGAAGATTTCTGTTGAACGTTGTCCCTGGTGAACCTCTTGCTCCGGTGAAGGAGTTGGCCTGCTTTGACAACTCAATATAGATGTATCCTCTATTGCCAAGTGTTCTTGATCTGTGTGTCCATGATCCAATCAGTTTTGGCATGTTCCATGTAGTTTCGGTTCAGCTTTGTTGATGTGAGCTGTTTTGCAATGTCAAATGTGTCCAATAATTGTGGAAAGTATGGCCGAAGGCGATCTACATTGAAGACTAGTGCAGAGCAAGGAACCATGGGATGTTGAGCTCGAAGGAATTATCACCAACAACCTTGGTGATGGTGTATGGCCCATACTGGATCGAGCGAAGCTTGCGGTGGGGTCTAGCAAGGAGATCCTTTTGCACATGAAGCCAAACTTTGTCACCCGCTTGAAACTTGTATGACACTCGATGTTGATCATGGTGTTGCTTGTACTTAGCATTGGTTCTATATAATATATCATGGACATGTTGGCAGATGTGTTGAATGCTCTCAATGAAGTTGTTAACCCTTTCAGCTTTGGATTTCACATGAGCCATATCTACCTGAGTGGCTACAAATGGTATGGCCACATCAATGGGGCATAATGGCTGAAATCTGCTCCCTACCTCAAAAGGGTTGTGGCCTATTGAGCTATGGAGAGCTCTGTTGTAGCCATGGTGGAAATAAGGGAGACTTTCATCCCATGTGCATGGATGCTTCGATTTGTGCACGTGTAGAATGTGTATGATCATCCTGTTGACAACCTTTGTTTGTCCATCAGTTTAGGGATGGAAAGTCATGGGCTTAGTAGGTTTTGTATCCAGCATCGACCAGAGACTTGACCAAAATGCACTCAGGAAGCTGTTGTCCCGATCTGAGATAATGGATACGGGGATCCCAAAGTGTACCCACACTCACTCAAAGAAGAGCTTAGTAGTGGCCTTTGCTGTGATACTCTTATAGGCCGCCATGATGGCCATCTTAGAGAATCTATTGCTGACCACAAATACGAAATTGTTGTCATGCTTAGTAGAAGGAAGGCCTGACATATAATCCATGGAGACAGATTCCCAAGGTCAACTAGGAGTAGATAGAGGAGTATACAAGCCTTTCTTCTTGATGGTTGGTTTGGCAATGACACATGTGGTGCAGGATCTAATGTACTTCTCAACATCCTGACGAAGTTTCGGCTAATAAAAATACTTCTACAATACTGCTACTATTTTCTCTACTCCAAAATGTCCAGCGGCCCGACTATAGTGTGCCTCCCAAATCATCTTCGCATGCTCACTTGAAGGAACAAAAATGTGTCCTAGGTGGCATAATAATGCATCGTGAAGGTGAAAATTTGTAACTTGCTTCCCTTCCAAGAGTGTCTGGAATGTGATGCTGAATTCTGGATCGCTCTTGTAAAGATGTGGCCACCCCAATGTCTCATGCCCACAAGAGTCAACCACAATGTTGGAGTTCCCCTTCTTATATTTAATGTTGAAATCGAACTATTGCACATAGGTTGACCATTTCTGATGGTAATCATTCTGCAACTTGCCTTGTGTCTATATGAATTGTAAAGGCTAGTGGTCTATGTGGATGACCATTTCCTTCCAAAAAATTTAATGCTTCCATTCACGAGAGCCCTACACAATGGAATACATTTGTTTGTCGTAAGTGGTGTATTTTCGGACTATGTCTGAAAATGTCTCACTATGGTAATCCATTGGATGCCCATGTTGAGTAAGAACTACACCAATAAGATAGTCAGAGGCATCTGTCTCAATGACAAATGGTTGTTGCAGGTATGGTAATGTGTGCACTGGTGCAAAACATATGTGATTCTTCAACTCAGAGAATGCTTGTTGTTGGGTTTCCGACCAAAATAACTTTGCTTTCACTCCACCCTTAGTGACTTGACTTAAAGGCCAATTGATAAGAGAGAACCCGAACATGAACCTAAGATAGAAATTGGCAAGACACAGAAAATCTGTGGAGTCCTTTAGAGTGGTTGGGGCTAGCCAATCCTGAATGGCTTGTATCTTGGATGGGTCCACATGTACACCTTTCTCATCAATGATGTACACCAGATATTGAACCTGGGTTAGGCCAAAGGTGCATTTATTCAAGCTAGCACATAGCTTGTGTTCTTGAAGGGTTTCAAGGACCTGTCGAATATGATGGAGGTGTTCTTCCCAACTCTGGCTAAGGATCAAGATGTAATTTATATACACCACCACGAATGCATTGGTGAATGGCCACAAGATGTCATCCTTCTGTCTCATGAAGGTTGCAAGGGCATTCGTCAATCTGAATGGCATGACCAACCATTCAAAAAGGCCCTCCTTGGATTTGAAGGTAGTCTTCCACATATCAGAGGGTTCAATAGGAACCTAGTGATAACCTGACTTGATGTCAATCTTGCAGTTTCCCCTCGTTGAGCTGGTCTAGAAGGTCATCAATCTGTAGGATTGGGTACCTATTCTGGAGAGCGATCTTGTTCAGCACTCGATAGTCAATACAGAGCCTCCAGGTCCCATCCTTCTTTTGTACCAATACAATCAGGATCCCACAAGGTGATGAGCTTAGCATGATGTGCCCTTTCTATAGTAGTTACTGAATCTGCCTCTTGATCTCATCATTCTCCAGAATAGAGCATCGATAGTTCAGTCCATTGGGCAGCGGTGTGCTTGGGGTCAGCTCGATGGAATGATTGACCTAACAGTGTAGAGGTACGCTTGTGGGTGAGGTGAAAATATCCAGTACTCCTCCACAACCTTGTTCATATGTTGTTGTTGTGTAAAGAAGGCATGCCTAGAAGTCATGGCCACAACCTTCTTCTTGACCTGTGGGCGAAGCATAAGGAAAAGAAGTTCCTGGTTTGGAAAATGATCTTACTGCATTTCTTGCAGTGATCAAAGAGATGGTGGTAAGTGGGGCTACCTCTAGTATCATGTACAACTTATTAGCCAAAGTAATAATCACAGAGTGAGGTCTAGACTCATATATAACATGTCACTTCCATAAATATGGTTGTCCTAACAAACATCATAAACTTCAAGAGAAGTAGCGTCACTCAGTACCTCATCCCTGAAGGGCTTGATGCTGTAAGGAAGGTTGCACTGATGGCTGACACGAAGATCTCATCCTTGGTGAAGCCACCTAATGGCATACGACTGTGGATGTGTTGTAGTCTTTAGGCACAGTCCCTTCACGACTTATGCTAAAATGAGGTCCTTTTGGTTCTCACTGTTGGAAATGAACTACAGTGGAGAACCCTTCACCCACATTCGTGAGTGGAAGAGGTGTTCCCCCTCCTCTAGATCTTCAGGCTCAATTTTTTGGATCTTTGTGGTGGCCACGGTTGCACTTGGATCTGCATCAATAATCTTCTTCCCTTTATCAGTCCCCTTATTGGGTTATGATTCAAAGTCGGAACCTTCATCTAATTCAGAAGCCTTCAACTCGACCACCAATGACTACTTGGCCTGACACTCACTTGTATTCTGATTCAAGCTCTTATGGAACTCACACCATTTTCTCATGTATTTCATAGTCGTGGTGTTGTTATTTGCTTATGAATTCGACGAGATGTCTTGGGTAGCCCCGCCTTGGCTTGGTACCTTGTTTTTTGGTTTTGGGGTGCCTTTTTCTTGCTTTGGATTCGTAGATCTAAAGTCCTGCTTCTTCTATTTAAACTTCTTCTTAGTCTTTACAGCATGTCAAGTGAGGAAATGTCCAGGAACTCCATCTTGTTCTAGATCTATTTATGTAGACAGTAGTGGTACTTAAGTACCAAATTCCACTCAGTATCCTTCATACCCAGCTTTGTGCGAAGGGTATGGAAATTATTTGTGAACTCTAACACATCTCGGTCACTTCCCTATTGTAGCATGGTCCATTTTATGTATTTATCTTCATAGCTCCTGATAGGGTAATATTGTTCCTTTATGGCATCTTAGAAAGATTTCCAGGTGGGTGCAGCTGAAAACAACGAAGCTTCACTCTCATTCTTTTGGTCGCAATAGGTTTCCCACCAATCCTTGATGTGTGGGGTGACTTGGAGAAGTGAAAATGTAATCTTTTCCCCATTGGAAAAGTCATGAACTGAAAAATATCCTTCTAATAGATTTAACCATTTATGTATGGTGTCTGCATCTATTGGGCCTTCGCATATGGGAATATCAAAGTTTACATGTCTCATAAAAGGAGTGGCATGTCCAGAGTGGCTATCAGATGAATATACATTGCTTGTGGGTAGTTGTTGAAGGATCTAGGAAAGGTTATCCATCATCGCATCCCTCTGTCACTCGATGGCTTCCTCAAGAAACATTTTGAAAGGATCTCCTGCCCCTTTGTCTTTCTTTTCTTCTACCATGGGAGGTCATTGAGATTTGTGAGGCTGATCCTACAATGGTTCAAGCAGATTGAGCCCGAACTTCTTATACCCTGACCTCGTTCAGCAAATGAAAAAAAAACAGAGAAAGAGAAGATTGCTCTGATATCACTGATTTGAGCTTAAATAGGAACACAACAATTTACAGATATAATCATAAATATAGAGACACAGTAGGAAAACACTTCATTTCATTAATAGAAAATACTGAACTATGCTTAGAAACATAATGGAAATAAGATAGCTCGGGTGATGGTAGCTTACCTTTGAGAAGAGATGTGGTGGCTACATGCCTATGAAATTAGTTCCAATGAGGCTCAAGGGCCTTTTTATTATTGAACAATAAGAGAAAACCCTGAAGGAGATGCAACACCAAGATTTTATGAGCCTCGTTGGTGTTAGTTGGGCAGCCAACTTCACGAGGTCGTAACTTGGACATATTATCTTCGTTTGACGTGTATGATACCTCGTTGGAAAATCCCTCAAAAGACTATGGATTGTAATGGGATTGCAATAGCAATTAATAAGAAATTTTACCCAAAATAACATCACTTAGGGTCTCAAAACATCTCCGAAAGTTTAGGACCCAAAAAACTACCAAAAATAGTAAACTATGCTACAATTAAGGAAACAAATGAAACTAACTGGGGGCTCTAGGCGGAATAGATGGGTGGCCAACAATATCCACCTAGGTCAAGACATGAGGAAGATAGAGAAATTAATACAATCAAAGGAAGTATAAAAAAACAAAGAGCACAGTGGAAGCTTGATGATCAAAGCACCATAAAGACTCCAAGATCAAAGACCCTTTGGAGGGTGAAGGCATCAATGATAAAAAATTGTATAAATAATGAAGACACAATTGGTAATCCATGTCACCACTCAAGAAATTCCATGTCATCTATCACTATTAGTCCCAGTCATCAAAGATAGTGGCATATCTTGTCTTCATCATATGGTGATGCGGAAGTTATCATCTAATGTTGTAATCATTGTAAATATAAACAAGTATAAGTCCAAGAGTCATGTATGTAAAAAAGAGCCACGGAAGTCCAAAAGACATGTAATACTAAAATCCATATGTAATTCCAAAGGTCATTTGGAAGTCAAAGGTTGTAGAAGTCCAACATCATTAGAAGTTAGAAAGTCAACAGCCACGGGGAAGAAAAAGATCATTCCCCAAGTTATAAAAGGATCATCATTTATTATGGAGAGGAATTTTAAACTTGGCTTCTCCCACAAGGAATTAGAGAAATAGAGTTAGTACTTTTGGGGAGTAAGTAGTGCCTCTGATGCTGCACTATTAGAGCAAGTGATGTTCATTATATTTATGTACCTTGGGAATTTTGCTTATTTTTTCAGCCTTTCAGGCTAGCACATTTTCATACATCAACTGTGAATGTTTCTAAGACTATTCTTTGGATATTTATAATTCATGTTTTCTTTCATCTGTATTGGGGTAATTGAACTATATCAGTGACTTTGGTGCTTAACTTATTGGAAATGTGTTGTAATGTTTATAAGGATCGACGCATCTATGTGAACTATTTCGCTTGATGTTAGATGAGTCATTCTCATTCATGTGTGTCCTCATTAGGGTGGTATTATTACTTCTCTCTTAGAGGCTCACTTTTCGTCCCCTCTATAGTGAGAACGTGCAATTGAACAGTCACAAGGCACACTCACATGCTCATTCAAAAGGAAATGTTTGCTTCTCTCTCATGCTCAGAGTTAAAGCCAAGGCATATTTTAAAGTAAACTACAGTTGGGTCATATTCTGAATGAGATTCCTACACTAAACGATGTAAGGTATAATTGGGACCTCATATCATGGATATCACTTATATGTTGGTGGTATTCAACACCATCAACATTCTGGCACTAGAAGGAGGGAGACCATTTTTTAATGGCTTGTAACTCCATACACCCTGATCATTCATCTACTGGACAGGGTAGCAATATTTTAGGCACTATTCCAACCCTTCTTCGTGAAAAGTGAGCGTCTTCTCAGCTTGGTTTTGAATTGGCATATAAATTTACTTATGAATAAATCCTGACACTTCAACCTATATCCCCTCAGTTTGCCAATATTATTGGTTCAATTCCAAGAGAAAATAATCTCCCACACTTCCCGAAGAAGAAAGTAACAACTGGTATCATCATATTAGTTTCTACAATGGAATATTTTGTTTTTTCTACGCTTGAAGAATTAGCAGAATCCACAGATGGTACAGTGTAGGGAGTTCAACTTCCACCCCTTAACGAAGGGTACAAGGATGGAATTATTCTTTCTGATGACATTTTTTATGGTTTAGATGTTGAAGGAGAAGACTCCTCAAATTTTGAAAAGGAAAAGGAGCACAAAGATGAAGACATGGCCGATTGGGACCTAGATTGGATGGCCAAAGGTCCTCTTTCTCTTCCAGAAAATATTCATAACATGCCTAGACATCTGGAAAAGTTGTTATCAAAGTTTGATCCAAATACGAAGACAAAGGAAGAAGATCACATCGATGACTTCTACATTCATCTATGAATGTTGGAGATAGTGTATAATGATGTTTCTTGTAGACTTTACCCTTATACATTATAGCATAGAGTAAAAACATGGTACCATAGTCTACTTGTCAATTTACTCCATAGTTGGAGGGAGATTAAGAAGTTATTTCTAGAGTAATTTGTTGATGACAAGACTTCTACCATGTTATTCAAAGAGCTTAGAAATCATAAAATGGAAGAAAAGGAGAAAGTGAAAGAATTTAATCATAGATTCAATAATATATTGAATAATTTCCCCCCAAGCATGCAACCACAAGATTCAATTACTATTGATAATTATACAACTACCTTGCCTGTTGAAATTTCCCAATTTATTAAAAGAGATGCAAAGGGAACACTAGCATTAAACTGTGCGGAAGCAATCACCATTGAGAAGGACTTGCATGCCATTTGAGTCATTACTAACAATGAATAATCAAAAGAATCCAAAGAAACTAGTAGGGAGTCTCAGCCTTATTCTAGTAAGGCTAAAGAAAAGGACTCATTAGATATTGAAAGCTTGGCCAAGATGGTGAAAGAACTTACCAATAAAATTTCAGAAGTAAAGAAAAGGTCAAGCGAGACTTCTACTAGTAGCAAGCCTCCCAAATATTTCCCATTTAGAAGGAATAATAATAATAGTAACAACAATAATCATCCCGCCAAGGCTGCCCAGAGTTCAAATGTTGTGTTGAATGTAGAAAGTATGGGTATGGATAATTATTGTTCTTTCCACTAGGAATATCATTCAGAAAAGACATGCTTGTATTGGAACCACAACTTGAGTGCTTTGGATGCATATATTATGGATTCCTTATTAGCAGACGAGTAGGTGGAATATATAGAAGAAACAAAAGAACCTATAGCATTTGAAGAAAGGAAGCGTATTGGACATGTAGTCAATGCATTTGATTGTATCTACAATGCTGACAAGGACAAGAAGAATGTTGAAGAATCACCAAAAAGTGAAGGCCCTACTCCAAACCAAGATGGTCGATACAATTTAAGGAATAAAGGTCCAATTTATGAGCAGGAGGCAATGAGACAAATATTGAGAGAGCAGTTTTTAAGAATGATCTCATCACCAATCAATCCTGCTCAAAATGCATAGACCAATTTTGGAGATACGACCACTTCCATGAACACTTCCTCTAGAAATAAAAGTAATTCCACCACTCCAGAAATGTCAAATCACTCCACTCCTCTAGTCACTTCAACATAGTCTGCTAGAGGTTAAAAAATTGATTATAACAATATTGAATATTTGAAGAGAGTGTGTGCCAATATTTCCATCTATGAGATCGCAAGGATCACATGCTGGCGTGAATTAATTGTCCAAGCTTTTTCACAACCTTCGCCATGTGATAAACCTTCTTCCTCTCAAAATGTGTCTAGTAAGTCATCTTGTCCCTCGAATCTATAGTTAATGCTGTAACATTAGAAGCTAACAACATTTTCCCTCTATTTTTATTAGCATTTGAAATTTTCAATTACAGTGTCCACAATTTTTTAGTAGATTCGAGTGAATTTGTAAAGGTAATGCCATTATATGTTTCCAAGAAAATAAATGTGAAATGGGACAAAATCGATGCACAAATTATTTAGCTGGACAATTCTCTCGGCCAAGATGTTGGTGAACTCAAGAATGTGCTTATTAGATTATCATCAGATGATTAGGTTCATCAATGCATAAATATTGTGATTTTGGACATCCCAGAATCCTGTGGTGTACTCCTCAATAGAGACTAATCTAGCCAGTTACAAGGGTAATTTTGGATAGAATGGTCACATTTATGGCTTCCATACCGTTACACTAAAAAATGTCACCATGACTATTTGCAGTTAGTATGGCTCCATCCACTGTCATACTATCCTCCTTGGCAACTCTCATGCCTCTGCTCTTCATGTCAAACTTCAAGAAAGAGAGAAAAGTCATTTAAAGTCAATTATATCTGGTACGCAGTTTCTCTTAGCCTTACCTGCGTGTACGCAACCCAAGTTCACAATACCTGCGTACTTGTACGCTCTGTATGTAAAGGGGTGGGTGCATACCCCTGTAAAGGTCAAAAGGCGCGAGTTTCATCTTAAAAGAGTTACATGTGGTCATTTCTAGAGCATTCTAGAAGTTTGTTTGACGTGTATGAAGCGCCTCCAGATGGTTCATGTACCCAAAGAAAGAGGAACTTATCCCATGAAGAGGGGAGCTATCCCATTGAAAGAGGGGCTTATCCCATTCATGGTGGAACTAATTAACTTACTCTAGAGCACTATAAATACAGGCATTGGGCCAAAGGGAGGAGAGGTTGAAAGCTAAACATTCCTAAGGGTAGATGCTGCTGGAATTAGGACTTCGTTGTAGAAGCTTGTGAGGAGAGATTACCATCTTTGCTTGTTTCATTTGGAAGTGGGTGAGCTGATCAGAGTAAATGAGAACTCTTGTGGACCCTGGGAGGGACCTGCACAACACCAAGGCTTAGGTTGTAATGGTTCCTTTTGTTACCTTTTAATACAAATAATTCCATTCTTCTCAACAATTTGTTATTTATGAGTTGTTTCATATACTCCTTGGTCTATATGTTAAATATGTTTTATTTTATGTGATATTCAGGTGCTATTTAATCGTTTGATTGTTAGTGAATGCAGGTTTCGAAGAGAAGGAGGAGCTCATCCGGATCAACGAAGCTGGACTACTACAACAGCGTTGGGTTACAGGTAGGATCTAAACACTTGATTTGTCATATTGTAAATGCATATTTAGAGAAGGATTGCACTTATTTGTCTTGTTTGTCACTAGAAAGTCTTAGGTTTCTAGGGAGGTCAGTTGTGTCCGCACTAACGACTCTTTCCGCATGACAAAATGGCGACTCCACTGGGGACTCCATTAATGTGAATGTTTTTTCCTTTGTATGACCTTTTGATCTGAGAAAAGTTATTTGTTTTCTAATTTTTGGCTGTCTGACTATGTGTTTGGGTGGGCTAGATTAGGATTAAATTAGATTTTAGTTTTTCTTTGTTTTGCTCGAAGTACATAGCCTCTGAGTGGAGCACAGTGCGTACCTGTACGCACTGTCACTTTGTGCACAGAGCGTACCCGCACCTGTGTAAACAGGTCGCCTGCGTACCCCTGTCAAAACTAAGAAAATTTCATTTTCTCCTTTTTTGCTGTTAGTTTTAGTTTTTTAATTTGTTTTTACTACCCAGATCCATTGGTTTACTGTCAGAGATCTTCAGCTGAACTTGTCCCGTTAGTGTCGAGGGTTTTCTTGAAATTCATAGGGATTTTGCCTTAGGGTTTGATTTTTAACTGGTCCTGTAGTGACTTTGGCGTTAGAGGTTGTCAAACTTTGGATCTCCCTGATTTTGTTCAACCCTCTTAGGAGTCGAGCCTGTCATAGAATTCACCCTTGTGAGAAACCTACCTTTGTGTCTTCTCTTTGCGAATCTCGAAAAGTTTGTTGGTTAAAGCTTTGAATTTCATTCTTGAGAAAAAAGAACAAAAAGATTTCGATTTTGTTTTTTGATTAGTTTATGATTCTGCATGAACTGATCCTTAGTTGCATTTTGACTGAGTAAAACATCCGGGAATTATCCTTGTAGGCTTTTGTCCTCATTATTTTTGCTTTTAGGTAAATTTCCTTTTAATTTGCTTTTGAGTGAATTTGATTTGATTGTCTTAGATTTGTTAAATTTGATTTGATAAATAGTTTTACATGCTTTATTAATACAAAAAAAAAAAAAATCTTTTGGAAAAAAGGTTTCCTTTGGTAGCATTTGTAGTCTTTTGGGAGAGAAAGGAAATTTCGTGAAGTAATTAGTGGTCATGAGTTGTATGTTTTGAAAAGATAAAGAGATTGTTTCTTTGATTGTCTTTGCCAAGAAAGTTGTTTTCTATAAAATTTGCATTTTCCAACTCTCTTAGTTAAGAGATTCATTGAAAAAGAAAAGTAGTGTAAATCATCTTAGGTGCATCTTTGTAGTGGTTGCGAGTCGAGTCTACACACCACCAGTTTCATCTCCACTACCTTTTGTATTAAAGAAAGCCATAAAATTAACACTTAAAGTAAAATCAACTTAGTAAGTTTTTATTTACTAGGGCTCTGAAACACCAATATAGATCAGGCTAGTGTCTTGGAGTAGGAGAGTAATAAACTCTCCAAGACAACAAAACCAAACAAATAGCTTATCTTGTGATAGAATAAATCCAACTGTTTCACTTGTACTCTGGGAAAGCTCCTCTTAAAGGAGAAGCACGAGCTCGTGTCCGAACCAGCGAGGGGATCAATCCTCCCTCATTGGGAACGATGCCAGACATGCACGTATTACAAACGGTAATCCTCGGATTAACCATTATCAAGGAGCCAGGGGTCACTTGTCGGTAAACCTTGGATTATTGTGAAGGAGCCGGCAAGGGGATTGTTAGGATATTCCGACACATAGGATATAGTTAAGTTCAACTTGGTCTAGTATAGAGTTAGGTTAGAGTTAGGTAAAGTGTGTTTCTTTACCATTGTACATTTTGTAACTTACAATCTGACGGTCACGATATGTAGTGATCCGACGGTTCACTATCACCTCGGTATTACCGACACTTGATCCGTGGCTTGACACCCGATTGGTCCATGAGTTCTATTTAAAGCGCATGGAGGGTCATTGTTCGGGTAATCCGTGCATGAGAGAAGCTTATGTAAATTTTCATTCTTTGATTAATAAATTGCCTGTAGTACCCACGTTGGGACAGGCCGTGGACTGTTTCCCTCCTTGCACTCTGAGGGTTTTAACCACGTCAAAAATACTGGTGTATTGATTTGAGATCTGGTTGTGAGCGGTGTCCTTTTGGTATTCTTTCTGTGGAACTTACCCTGTAAATTCCTACATGGTATCAGAGCTATTTGAGGGCCGCGTCCGTTGGTGATCCAAATCTGAAGCCGGTAGAACTGCATGCGGCTGTCGTTTCCTAGATCTGCTGTTTCTGACTGCTTTCGGGCCGAGAGGACTGCTCTGTTGCGTTCGGAGCATCTGTTCCAGTGAGGAACCCCTTTCGTTTCACGCGAAAAGGTTTCCGGTAGCCCTAGCTGCGTCATTTTTCAGATCGGGAGGTATACAGTGTTTTTTTTGCAGTTTACTGTTATTTTCTCTCTGCTTATTTCGGTCTCAGTTTATTTAGCCTTTTTTTTAACCGGATCTATACCTTTCATTTCTGCGTATGCTCTTTGCCCTGCGACTCTGTGCGATCTGGGCAAATCAGAAACAGAAAGGAAGGATTTTTCTCATGCGTATGCTCTTTTCCCTGCACCTTAGTGTGATCTCGGAAAATCAGAAACATTGAGAAAAATATTTAGTTTTTCGGCTAAAGCTAACTTTGAGATTTTTTTAAAATTTCTAGTTTTTTGGCTAAAGCTAACTTCGAGCCGCAAGGTTCGTTTTTCTTTGCATATTCGTGTTGGGTTTTGTGTTTTGTGTTTTGTAGGGAAAAAGAGCTTTCTCAAGGCAAGCACGCAAACCGAGGCCGCCCCCCCTCTCTCTCTCTCTCTCTCTCTCTCTCTCTCAAATTTTTTGTATAGATCAATTGGTTCAAAGCTATTTTAAGAGAGTAGAGGTCTTGGGTTCAAGTCTCCATTTTGTGGGGGCGGATTTTTTTCATTCCCGCACATTCGCGCACTTTGCCGGCAACTTCAACAATTTTTTTTCAAAAAGCCATAACTTCTTCATCCGGAAGCCTTTTTCAGAGCCGTTTTTTTTTAAACCGCCTATTTTTTCGAGATCTATCCATTGGAATACTTACTTTCAGCATCTTCAGCTTCAGTTTTTTTTTTAAAATGGAAAGTCCATGCCAAGTCATTCTTGACAGCACTAACTACTTCCAATGGGTAGCCTACATGGAAGATTTACTTAGAAGTAAAGGTCTCTTCAGAATAGCCACAGACCAAGAGAAGAAACCAAAAGATGAAGACAAGGCGGCAAAATGGGAAAATAGACAAGATCAAGCACGTGGTTTGATAGGGATGTCTATTTCTCCTGATCTTAGATTCCACATTGCAGAACTTGAGACTCCTCATGAAGCATTAGAAAAACTTGCTAAAGTTTTTGGGATTAAAAATGAAATTAGAGCCCATCAACTTGAAAATGAGCTGCTTACTTTGGATCCTAATAATTTTTCTTGCATTGAAGATTTCTTGTCCAAATTCAAGAACCTTAGATATCTCTTGGAAGGTGTTAAAGTTAAGAAAGAAGATGGTAACCTTATTTATTCCATCCTTACTAAGTTGGGACCAGCCTACTCTGTATTTGTTTCCACTTTCCATTCTACAAGAGAAGCTTTCATTTGTCAAGGACAAGACTACAAGCCCCCTTCCTTTGACTCCTTTTGTGATTCCTTAATAAGAGAACAAGAAAAACTCTTACACCTTGGTCTTCTTAATCTTGGAAACTCTTCCACGAAAGCGTTAGCCGCCCAGCAGCAACCAAATTCAAAGAATCCTAAGAAGTCATATCCTCAAAAGAATGGTCCTAAACCATTTCAGCCTCAAAATGAAAGATCATTTCAGCAAAATGATAAGACCAATAAAAACAAATGGAAGAAGACTGATAGACATTGTAACTTTTGTAATCGAGATGGCCACTTAGAATCTAAATGCTTTAAGAAGATGGAAGCCTTGGAAGCCGCAATGAAGAAACATAACATCCATGTGGAGCCTACTTCAACTTCAACTTCCGGAATGGCACTTTCTGCATGTCATTGTCAATCATCTCAGTCTGGTTATGCATTAAATGTATCTTCTTCTTCTTCTCATTCTCATGAGTGGCTCATTGATTCTGGAGCCTCTTGTCACATGGCCAAAAACCAAGCCATGTTTTCTTCTTTAAATGATTGTAACACCAAAAATATATATATTGGTGATGATAGATCTCTTAATGTTGTAGGGACTGGAACTGTTCATCTAGACAATGGTCAGTTTAATGATGTATTATGTGTTCCAACCTTATCCTGCAACCTTCTATCTGTCTATCAGATAACTCATTCAGGTGAAGGTAAAATTGTTGAATTTTCACCTCATGATGTTGTAATCAAGGATCTAAAAGATCCTAAACAGATTCTAGCTACTGGTCTTGCTGATGATTCCAAAAGGTTGTATAAGTTTCACAACTTTGGGTCATCCAATCTTCCCTCAGTATTTGTTGCTCATAATGATGAAGTGAGCAAACTTTGGCATGAGCGATTTGGTCACTTAAACTATCGCTCCCTTCAGCATCTATGTAAAGAAAATATGGTGACAGGTCTTCCTATGGTATCTTGCAGAGATGGTGTTTGTTTCGGATGTGTACTCGGAAAACATCATCGGGACAGTTTTGACAAACGTGCCTCTTGGCACGCCTCAGCCCCTTTACAGCTTGTGCACAGTGATTTATGTGGTCCTCTTCCTGTTGCTTCATTCTCTGGCTGCAAGTACTTCTTAACTTTCATTGATGATTTCTCCAGACGCACTTGGGTATACTTCTTAAAACTCAAGAGCGAAGTATTTACCACTTTTTTGGCCTTCAAAGCATTTGTTGAAAAACAATCTGGACATCAAATTCTTAAGCTAAGAACTGATAATGGTGGAGAATATGTTAAAAACACATTCATCAACTTTTGCACCGAAAATGGAATTCAAATGCAACATACTGTTCCATACACTCCACAACAAAATGGTGTAGCTGAAAGGAAAAATCGCACCTTAAAGGAAATGGCTAATTGTATGCTGCAATCTAAAGGACTCAGTCTTAGTTTTTGGGCCGAAGCAATTAATTGTGCAAATTATATAATCAATCGCACTCCTACTAAGGTTCTAGAGAATATCACTCCAGAAGAAGCTTGGAGTTCCATTAAACCAGATGTAAGTCACTTTCGTGTGTTTGGAAGTGAAGCATGGGCCCATATTCCAGATGAAAAGCATAAAGCTTTAGAACCTAAGAGTGAGAAATGTACTTTTGTTGGATATTCTGAAGATGTAAAAGGTTATAGACTTATTCCATTTAAGTCCAAAAATGTTATCATTAGAAGAGATGTAAAATTTGATGAAAATAAATCGGCCTGCGAGCCTAGTCCGGCGGATGTGCCACCTCTTCCTATCTCTTCTATCTTTGAAAACATTTCTTCTTCAGATGATGAAAGCGAGGATGATAATCCTCCCCCACCTTCTCAGGATCCTCAACTTCCAAGATGGGTCCGTGCTACTCGGGATGCAGCAGGTGATCTTGCCGGTGATCCTACAGATCAGCGACGTACACGTTCTCAGTTTGAAAGAGCCTCTTCTTTACTGGCTCAAGCTCCAGTAAATCATGATCCTGACACTTTTGCAGAAGCTTCAGGCCATCCACATTGGGAAGCAGCTATGAATGAAGAATATCATTCATTGATGACAAATGATACATGGGATCTTGTTCCTCTACCAAAGGGACGCAAACTTGTTAGATGTAAATGGGTTTACAGAACCAAGTATGGACCAGATGGGAAAGTTGATAAACATAAAGCTCGTCTCGTTGCTAAGGGCTTTTCACAGGTTGAAGGCATTGACTACACTGAAACCTTTCCCTGTTGCCAAAATGAACTCTATCCGCCTTGTTCTTTCCCTTGCTGCCTCTTTAAAATGGGAAGTCCATCAGATGGATGTTAAATCTGCCTTCTTGCATGGGGACTTGCAGGAAGAAATCTATATGGAACAACCCATTGGCTTCATACAAACAGACTCCAGCCTTGTTTGTCGACTTAAGAAATTCCTTTATGGCCTCAAGCAAGCTCCTCGGGCTTGGTATGCCAAAATGGATAGCTTTCTTTTAGAATCTGGCTTTTCTAGGTGTCATTCTGACAATACTGTCTACACCAAGAAAGTGGGCAACTCTCTTATCATCCTTGTTCTTTATGTTGATGATCTTATTCTTACTGGTAGTGATCCCAAACTTATAAACCATGTGAAGTCCAGCCTTAAAAAGAAATTTGAAATGACAGACTTAGGACATTTACACTATTTTCTCGGTCTTCAAGTCTTGCAATCCCAAGAGGGTATTTTCCTTTCCCAGTCCAAGTATGCTTGTGATATTCTTCGTCATTTTCACATGGAAGACTGTAAGCCAGCCCCTTCTCCCTTTCAGTCTGGAGTCAAACTTTCAGTCTCTTGTACTTCTCCTGAAGTTGATGCTACCTTATACCGTCAACTTGTCGGAAAACTCTTGTATTTAACCCATACTCGTCCTGATCTTTCCTTTGCTGTTGGCCTTGTTGCTCGTTTTATGCAAAACCCCCGTGAAAGTCATTGGAAAGCAGCTAAAAGAATACTTCGTTATGTTCGAGGTACAGTACAGTTTGGGATTCATTACAGTGCCAAAGCAGCTCCTCTGTTAGTTGGTTTCACTGATTCTGATTGGGCTGGTGACCCTGATGATCGGAAGTCTACTGCTGGTTATGTCTTCACTCTTGGTTCAGGACCTATTACATGGGCTTGTAAGAAACAGGCTGCCATTTCTCTTTCGTCAGCAGAAGCAGAGTATCGTGGTGCCGTGGAAGCTAGTAAGGAAGCCTTGTGGCTTCGTCAGATCCTATCAGAGTTTGGCTTTGAGCAGCAGCATCCAACCACACTTTGGTGTGATAATCAAAGTGCCATTCAGCTATGCAAAGATCCAGTCCAGCATCAGCGCAGCAAACACATTGAACTACACATGCACTTCATCAGAAAGCTCATTCATGACCATGTTCTTGAAGTGCAATATTGTCCAACAGATGATCAGGTTGCAGACATCTTCACAAAGGCTCTCACAGAGGCGAAGTTCACTAAACTTCGATATATGCTTGGAGTTCAGGAAGTTGTCACTAAGGGGGGATAGGCTCTAGTGCCTCCTTCCTTCTCCTATTGTGTCATATTTGTAAATCCTTCAATCCTATCCCAAGTTGTTCTTAAGGGGGGATGTTAGGATATTCCGACACATAGGATATAGTTAAGTTCAACTTGGTCTAGTATAGAGTTAGGTTAGAGTTAGGTAAAGTGTGTTTCTTTACCGTTGTACATTTTGTAACTTACAATCCGACGGTCACGATATGTAGTGATCCGACGGTTCACTCTCACCTCGGTATTACCGACACTTGATCCGTGGCTTGACACCCGATTGGTCCATGAGTTCTATTTAAAGCGCATGGAGGGTCATTGTTCGGGTAATCCGTGCATGAGAGAAGCTTATGTAAATTTTCATTCTTTGATTAATAAATTGCCTGTAGTACCCACGTTGGGACAGGCCGTGGACTGTTTCCCTCCTTGCACTCTGAGGGTTTTAACCACGTCAAAAATACTGGTGTATTGATTTGAGATCTGGTTGTGAGCGGTGTCCTTTTGGTATTCTTTCTGTGGAACTTACCCTGTAAATTCCTACAGGGATTGAGCTTGATACTCTGCCCTTGCGTGCTGTCGGAGTGTAGACTATTCCCCCAGGTTCATTTGTTGCTGTTGGTAACCTTAGTGACCATTATCTTTAGGATTCTACCGAGGTGACGGTGGAGGGAAGATCCCACTGTACCTGGAGCAGACATCGGCTAGACTCACTTGGATTTTCCGGGGGGTTCACTTCACTCGAGACGGTTAAAGTGGAGGAACTTGTGTCGGTCTATTCATTAAGCAGGTTGCCGGGGTAACTGTTCCACCCGCCACTTCTGTACTGAATCCAGCGATGTTTGGTTTCATCTCCAACTAGCGTTTTTGTACCGGAAGGCTACTGTTTGTGCTTGGTTTGACGCCCTAGATTCTTTAGGCGTGTGATTCAAATTTGTTTGGTTCTTTAGAGACTTTAGGCAGTTTGCTTTGAGATTTTACTTTGTTTGTGTGTGCAGTAGTTAAAAGTCTTTAACTATGGCTGAATTACCGAGACAGTCCCCTGGATCTCGGGGCAAGTCTCCTGAAGTTGTCACCGTGGCCGATTTGTTGAGGAGGTCTCGTAGACTTCGAGGCCAACCTCCCGAAGAGGTTCCGAGTCATTACGAAGGTTTAAAGGTCCTTGTAACTCCTAGTGGCAGTAAAGTAGGGTCACCTGAAGAAGGAGAGTCTTCCTTGGTAGTCCATCCGGTTTACCAAAGTCTAGAAACAGGCTATAATCCTGAAGCTGTTACAGTTTCCGAGCTTGCTGGTAGTTTTTCTTCTACTAGTGATATAGGTGAGGAACCTGAAATATCTGAACCTGTTACTCTGACTTCTAGTGCTCCAGATTCACCTAGGGTAGAAAGAGTCATCACCGAAAATCTTCCTTCTGGTTTGATTGCTATTGAAGAACTTGCTCCAGAAGAAGATATATGCGTCCCTATCCCTGAACATCAACCTACTATTGATCTAAGGGAGTGTGAATCCATTTTTTACAGTCCTCCTAGAAGTACTACTTGGTATCTTTCGTTAACCAATTATTTAGACAACTCAGGGATAAGTTTTTCTCCACCTCGAACTCCTTTTCCACCTGGAGGTATTTATACTCCTGTAAATATGTCTGGTCAGTCTTCCGTGTTCACTCAATCTCCTGAATCTTTCTTGTACGGCGGTCCTTCTGTTCCTTCTGGGTATCAGTCACTTTCTGGTACTTTTGCGGGAGCATCTCCTCAACCCATTGAACATGGGTTATTAACTGGAAACAATGGTAATAAGCCGTTGGGCGTAGGAGACATTTATATGATGTCAGGTTCAACTCCTAGTTCTCAACCTCAAGGTGCGCAGTTACCGCCTCAAGGGTATCAACCCCAAGGTCAGTACTCAACTCAAGGTCAACCCCAGTATCAGTATGTGCCTCAAAGGTATCAACCCCAAGGTCAGTACTCAACTCAAGGTTATCTACCACCTCAAGGTCAAGCTTATGTTCAAAATATAGGAAATGTACCTGTCAATTATCAATATTACCCTCAACCTGGTTACGGATCTCAGTATCCTCAACCTGTTACGGGTCAATACCCCGGAATGATAGTGTGGGATCCATCACAAGGTCAACAGGTGTTGCAGCCAAGTATACAGTTGTTACCTCAAACTGGACAACCCGTAGTTTCTGGTTCACCCCAGCAACCGCAACCTGTCCAGTCAAATATTCAAACTTCTGTAACTTCGGTAGTTACTCAGCCGCCAATTGCACCTAGTACTCCATCTCAAACGACTGCTGCAACTACCGCAACATCTACCACACTTACTTCTGGAGTATCGACAACTCCGGTTTCTACTGTCTCTGCAACCACTCCTCAGACATCTTTACCGTTGTCTGGATCTACGATTCAAACCACGGTCCAGATGCCTGTAGGGCAGCCTGGTTTAAGTACTGTTGTAACAAGTCAACCACAATTCACTTATCAACAGTACCAGGGACAGTACCAATTTAGTCATGTTGTCCAACAACCGGTTTACCAGTATCAACCATATCCTGGGTACACTTATCAACAACCTCAATAACCCCAGTACGGTCCGGTTAATCGTGGTTTTCTAGGAGGATATAATATCCCGAACGCGATTCCTATTCCTAGTTATCCTGGATATCCTCCTCCTGGAACTGGTATGGTGACCGAGAGTTTTAGAGATCCTAACCGGCAATTACCATTTACCGCAACTTTGGATTTACCCGACTTGACGCGCCTAACGAACGATCCAATCAATTATCTTCCATTTTGGCTGCCAATGCCTAATAAGTTGCCCAGTGATATACCCAAGTTCGAAGGTAAGTCTGGAGAGGATCCGTCAAATCATGTGATGACTTACCACCTCTGGTGTGCCTCAAATTCCATCTCGGATGATTTGATCCGCTTACGTCTTTTGCAACGTATGCTCATTGGTCTCGCGGCCAAGTGGTACATTGAGTTACCACGGGCCTGTTTTTAAAATTTCAGCCAGTTAGTTACCTCGTTCCTAACTCATTTTCAGTTGTCGGTCAGATACGATAATGGTACTGAGTTACTAACTTCATTAAAACAATCGACGTCCACTTATATTTCCGATCATATTCATGAATGGAGACGTCGAAGACGTTTAGTGAAAGTTTTTATCCCGGACCAAATCTTAGCTGAATGGTTTGTAAAATCATTATTACCGAAGATTACTGAAGACGTAGCCAAGGCCAGAGTAGTTACTGAGGAGCAAGTCATTGCTCAAGCCCATTACCTTGACTTAGTTTACACTCAGTCGGGTACGTTGCACGAGAAGATCCCAGATCTTCCTAAGTCGAATCAAATCGCTGCTGCTCCTTCGGGGTCTCATGCTGCTGATGGCATGATTGGTACGGTGAATACTAAAAGTAAGAAGAAATCCTCAAAGAATTCTTCTCCAATAATAACCTTACCAGACTCCCCGACAGGAGAGTCTTCTCCTGAAATTACCGCCAACATTCACGCTGTAGAGTCATCTACGGCTAAATAAAAAAACGGTGGTAAGAAGAAAGGCAAGAAGAAGGATAAAGCAGACAAGGCTCCAAAGGAGAAAAAAGAGAAGTTAGAATCTAACGACGAAAAGCGCAAACCTCTCTATCCTTATTTAATTTGTGAAGAAGATCATTTCACAAGAGATTGCCCTCATCGGGCAGAGGTTGTGAAAATCGTTAAAGGTTCCCCAACTCCTGCTGTTTTGAAAGATCCATTTCCAAAGAAGGAGAGTAAAATGATAGGTTCTTCCTTGAATGCCAGTGAAGAACCCATATTGATGATGTCTCATGTACGGATTGCGACTCGATCGCAAGAATATGGTAGTAAGAGTCCTATTGATGCCAAAGAAGCAGAATCTTCTCATTCTAATCCATCAACCTCAGCTCCCGGTTCCGATCCACTACAGATCGAGAAACCTAACCCGGACTTGGTAATCAAACCGCCCGCCAAGGGTATACTTCGAAAGTCTGCTTTCAATCCACATGCGAGAGCAGCTCAGAATTATAACATTGTTGAGGATTTAGCTGTTTCACCCTCAGCAATGTCGGTTTTGGAAGTGCTGCAATCATGTCCAGCACAACGAAAATTACTTTTATCGGCTATAGGAACTGTTGATATTCAGGACCCGAACCTGATAATCTTTGATTTAGAAAATAGTACACTGCGTCTCCCTCATCAGATGGCTTTCCAGATTCAAGTGATAGTCAAAAACAGGCCTATTCATCGGACAGTAATTGATGAAGGAGCTTCTATGTGTATCATGTCGATTCAGTGTTGGAGATCGCTTGGTTCTCCTTCACTGAACCAATCCCCGACGATTCTTAAGGCCTTTGATGGTCGTGGGTTCCATCCGTTTGGCATTCTACAGGATTTGCCTATAGGAGTTGAAGGAAAAACCGTTAGTTTGGATGTGGAAGTGGTTGATGCCCCTCTAGACTACAACCTTCTTTTGGGTCGCAGTTGGTCTTACGCTATGACCGCGGTTGTGTCATCGGTCTTCAGAGTTATAAAGTTTCCACACAATGGTAAGATCGTGACGATAGACTAGCTGGCTTACTTTTCATCCGACCCAGCCTCTTCAGAGAGTATCCAGCATGTTGGTAAAACGACTATCCTTTACAAGGATGTTGGTGTAGGATTAGTTAAAGATTCTGGTTTACTGGGAACTTTTCCTTTCCCTACAATCAACGTAGACCCTTCATTTGCTTTCATTCATATGATTACTTCAGACACTATTATTTACGATGATCCTTGGATTGTCCCATCTGAATCTGAGATAGACTCATTCGGTGATGCCATGCCTTTGAGTCCATATGAAATTGATTATGAAGCCGTGCAGTCTTTTACCGACTCGTGTTCAACCCAAATCGACGAAATGAATGTGGTCCGTGAGGAATCACTTTTCACATCAACCTCCGAACGGATAACGTTTCCTGAAGTTGTGTCATCTGATGAACAACTTCGCGAAATCCTAAGTGTAGACGATCTACCATGGGAAGATCTTCATCATAGATCTTCGTTTTTACCTGAGGGTGATGACTTTGAAAATGATTTTTCATCAATTTTTACAGCCGAATATGTCAAGGACACTCAGAATCACATGAGACATCCTGATTCAGAGTTGAATTTGGGAAACATTTCCCAAACTATTGCCATTGACATTTCAGTCAAAACCGGAATTATTGAGAACATTCATATAGGTGCATGGTGTACAGATGACGAAATTCAAACATACAAGGTCCTATTTCAAGAATTCCGCGACGTGTTTGCCTGGTCCTATGAGGAAATGCCAGGAATTGATCCCTCCATTGTTGTTCATGAGATTAAAACCTACCCGGACGCTAAAACCGTTCGGCGACGTCTGCGTCAGATACACCCTACGAAAGCGGCTGTGATTAAAGCAGAAGTCGAGAAGCTGTTGAAAGCAGGTTTCATTTATCCGATCCCGTTAACGGATTGGGTATCGAATATTGTTCCGGTTAACAAGAAACAAGGAACAATAAGAATATGCATCGACTATAGGGATATAAATCGTGCTTGTCCAAAAGACACCTATCCCACACCCTATATCGATCAAATAATTGATGATTGTGCCGGCAATGAAATATTTTCCTTTATGGACGGTTTTTCCGGTTACAACCAAATCAATATTCTATCTGCCGATCAACCAAAAACGGCTTTCATTTGTCCCTGGGCGACATTTTCTTACTGCAAATTACCTTTTGGACTTAAGAATGCCGGAGCCACTTTCCAACGAGCAATGTCTTACGCGTTTCACGACATCAAACACATTGTGCAACCGTATCTCGATGATTTGCCTGCTCATTCTTTACATCGAGCTGATCACCTTGTCCACTTACGCGCTATTTTTATGAGGTGTCGGCATTATCGAATTCAGTTGAACCCACACAAATGTTTCTTCTGCATAGAAGTGGGACAATTGCTAGGATTTGTCGTTTCAAAAGCCGGTATCCGCGTCGATCCCTCGAAGGTCGAAGCTATCATCAAATTGCCTCCTCCTTCGAGTTTGCGCCAACTCCAAAGTTTGCAGGGGAAAGCAAACTTTTTACGTCGATTCATTCCTAACTACGGCAAGGTTACAAAGGGTTTCACCCGGTTGTTGAAACAAAACGCTCAATTCTCTTGGGATGAGATAGCTCAGAAATCTTTTGATGCACTTAAGCATGCGTTGACCCATGCACCGTTGCTGCATCCTCCCAACTACAACAAGGACTACTTTTTGTATCTCGCCGCCTCCCACTCCACCATTGGAGTGGTCTTAGTTCAGGAAGACGAATTCGGAACGGAACATGTGATATATTATCTTAGTCGGACGTTAAATCCCACTGAGCTAAAATATTCGCATGTGGAGAAATTGGCCCTGGCAGTTGTGCAGGCTGTCCAGCGTTTTCGTCATTACATTCTTCTCCGTAAAACTACAGTCATTTCGGATTGCAACCCTATGATCTATATTCTGACAAAACAATTGCTAGGGGGCAAGTACTCTAAATGGATTGTTATCTTGCAAGAGTTCGACTTGGAGTTTGAAAAATCTAAGTCTACGAAATCTTTAGTTTTTGCGGAATTGATGTGTGACTTCCCACGTGCTGACACAGAAACTGTGGCAGAGGAACCCATTGTGGACGAATCTCTGTTTCTCATCAGCACTTTAGATCCGTGGTATGGGGATATAATCGTCTATCTCCAAACCTAATCCTTTCGACCCGAAGCTTCAAAGTCAGAACGTCGGAAAATTCGATTCCAGTCCCAGCAGTACAAAATTATTGGAGATACTCTTTATCGTCGTGGGGCGGACTTGGTTTTTCGTCGTTGCTTAACTCATGAAGAGGCAGAAAGGGTTATTAATGACTATCATTCTGGAGCATGTGGCGGTCATATGTCTGGGTATGCCATAGCTCAGAAGGTATTTCGTGTTGGCTATTTCTGGCCATCCATGTTTAAAGATTGTATCATTGCGGTCCGAAAAAGCCACAACTGTCAAGTGTTTGATCGCAAGATGCGCGCACCACCTGCTCCTCTCCACCCTATAATTGCCGTTGGTCCTTTTGCTAAATGGGGTATCGATTTTATTACATGTAACCCTCACTCGGCCGGGGGGCATGCGTATATCATCCTTGTGGTTGATTATTTTACTAAGTGGGCCGAGGCGATGCCTACATTCGAGGCAGATGGCAAGACAGCTGCGATTTTCATATTCAATCATATTATTGCTAGGTTTGGTGTCCCACAAGCGATAATCACTGACCATGGGTGCCATTTTCGAAACATTATGATGACAGAACTTACAAGCCATCTTGGTTTACGCCATGATAGTTCTACTCCTTATTATCCCCAAGCAAACAGTTTGGTTGAGTCCATCAAAAAAGTTCTAGTTATCATGATCCGACGAATCATTGGTATTCATCGGTCGAATTGGCACAACATGTTATTTTCAGTGCTTTGGGCGTACCGAACCTCAGTGAAAACATCAACAGGGTTCACTCCTTTCCAACTAGTTTATGGTTTGGAAGCAGTGTTGCCCATTGAATGCGAAATCCATCACTTCAAATGGCTATCGAATTACTTCCAGCTACTTCCGAAGAGGAGAAGCGTCTATTATACTTAGCTAAATTAGATGAGACTCGACGTGACGCTGCTTTGGCAATCGAGACTCACGCAAAAAGGATGAAAGCTCAGTATGATCGCAACGTGAACCCTCGTAATTTTTCGGAAGGAGACCTAGTGCTATTATATGATCAAGCTAACGATAAATTTGGTGCTGGAAAATTCGTACCTATGTGGCATGGGCCCTACATTGTCAAGCGAAAGCTAGCAAAAGAGGCCTATGAGCTGATAGATTTTGATGGGGACTCTTTGGGTAAGCCCAGAAATGGACTTTACCTAAAGAGGTATTATGCTTAAATGGTGGGTATGGAGATTCAGTTAGGTTAGTTAGGTTAATTTTTCTTTCTAGCTGGTGTGTTTTGTTAGTTTAGACAGTGTGCTTAGCTTAGAGAGTGTGTTTTTCGTCGTTATTCTGGCTTATCTTGGTTTTACTCTTGATATTGCAGATGTCGACGCCTCTCCAAACGTACATTGGATTTGCTGATGGTGCTTATCGTAGTACACGGAATATCTCTTCCGTAGCTTGGGTTATCTATTCGCCCTCTGATGAGTTAGTTTCTATGCATGGGGTGAGCCTCGGTCAAACAACAAACAACATTGCAGAATACAGTGCAGTGATTGAATTATTATCTGAATCTATTTCATTTGGGATTCAGAGTTTGATAGTGAGGTTAGATTCTGAACTCGTTGTATTACAGCTTAATAGAGTCTATGCCATTAGAAATCCAATGTTATTAAGATTGTTTTTGAGGGTGCGTCTCTTGGAACGTGAATTTGATTACATTGAATATCAACATATTCGAAGGTCTTTAAATACATTAGCAGATGCAATGGCGTCTCGAATGTTAAATAGACATTTGTAACAATCATAAATGTGAATTTATAAACATTTCATCACACATGTTTAACAAAATAAGCCGGTAATAATGATATATATAGATAGGAGTGTGTCAAAAAATATACATCGTCTTCGATCATAGGTTGAAAAACACCTTATGATCGGCAAAAATGATAAGTACAAAAAACCAAAATGTCACATGCGTCTACAAATGACCATCCAATCACTGGTGGTGCTCTCTATACGACACCACTGCACGGGCTACTCTACACAAAAACCTCCTAAAAGGTCCTGGGACTGCGACTACGTAGCACTGAAGTCTGATAGGAATATCATCTATAGTAGTCTCTGGTATACCTGCCGTCAGACGCTCTAGATCCTGCTCCAACTCAGCCAGTGTCTCTGCAGCCGTGTCCTGTGGGGCCGGTGCCGGTGCAGCTGGATGTCTCCTCTCAAAAGCCCGGAGATTGGCCGGACGCCGTGGGCCTACATCTGCATTTTGAAAATTTTTGCTGTCAGTTTTGAGACGATATATAAAAAACAAAAAAAATAGATAATTTAAAAACTTGTGAAAAATGAAGTACCTCTGTCGTCCCATTGTTCTCCCTGTGGAAGAACCATGTCCGGATCATTGCGAAAATCCATTCCGGCATAAGGAAAATCCTGAATCGCAAAGACCTGGCTCTCCAACCAGTGAAAGTAACCCGCAGGAAATCGGACAACTCCCGCTCCCTCATCAGGATGCCGGGCCATTACCGAAACCCACCGCGTCAACTTAGGCTCCCGAGGAGGCCCAACTGGAACAGTAAGATGCTGGGGGATCAGCATTGGAATTGTCTCTAGGGCAAAGCTCACAACTAAAGGCCCATATCCAAAGGTCTTCAATTGTCCGTTCTTTTTCCTAGTCAGTTGGCCCTTCATATTGGCCAACACAGCATCGCACCAATTGAAAATGGTGCCTCGGAAGCAATCTATAGCCATCTGCATTTGGGAACCAGTGGCTATGTGCAAAGCGGCAGCACCGCAAAGTCTGGTAACTGTAAAGGCAATTACCATAAGTTCAGGTCGAGATATTTATTTGATTTCTATCCCCTTCTCCTGGTTTTGATTGTTCCACCACTCTAGCCGGAGACTAGCAAGGAATTGGCCACCCGGCCTAGTCCCGAATAGAGACAGTTGCTCGCCCCTGTTAGGCAAGCCAGTGAGAAAATATATGTCGGAGGGCTCTATCTCGAGCTGGTGTTCTCCGATGTAGAAACATTGATCCTGAATGTTCCACCTTTCAACCAGCCACTCTAAGAATGGCACCTGGGCCCTCATGCCAGGTATGGCCCAGTACTTGTAGAGACTGCATGCCTTTAAAGCATCAATGGAAGGTTGATGACCTATTGCGGCCAAATCGACATCTTCGTGTTCTCTTTCGCGCCAATCTAGCATGGTGGGCAATCTACACACCAAAAAAACATTGATTAGAATTCATTAAATCAAATTTTGATAGTTAGGTTTTGAGTTTGGGTTTTGAAAATCCGCTTTGTGCGGAGTACGCACCCCGTGTTCAGAAAACAGAGCGTGGGTACGTAGTTGTTCTGAAGGTGGGCTGCGTACGCCAACCATTTTCCCATATACGAAAATGTCGGGGTACGCAGGTCACCCATGGGGCACCTGCGTACCCCGAAAAGCGGACCCTAAAACCCCAAACCCTCCAAAAAATCAAACTAAAACTTAAAATGGAATTCTAAATGGATGAAATTGAAGAGGAGGATGTTGTGAAATACCTGAAAGAGACGGTGCTCGATTCCGACGGTCGGATTCTCCGCAAAGTCCACGAGAAGTTTCTTGTCAAAAGCCCTTTTCTCACCCTCAACAGTAAAATGGTAAAAATGACATGGTAAAAAGTCTTTTTATAGGTTTTTTGGATAAATGAATGCTAAGTTTGTTTATTTTTCACCATGAAAGGATATTTTTCAATGTATTTTTGCCCATCTTAAACAAGTATGAGTAATGTGTTGTTTTTGTGCAGGACAAAAGGACTTTAGGGTAAAATCATCATTTTTCACGAACCAAGACATCAGAGTCATCTTTTAAGCCCTTTTCTGACTCCTAAAACATGAAAAGATTGCCGAGCGTTTCTTTTACACTCGTTAAAAGGGAATCAAAAGACGGTCCTCTTATAGCCATTTTCTGACCGTAAAAACAAGAAAAGATTGCTGGATTTTTGTCGTTTCAAATTCGATACTGGAAATAAAACGACGTGTCCTTGATCACTTTTTACTTTTCAGGTCAAAGGCACTAATCATGAAAATACTCCTTGGTCGCAAGATCAAGCGGTTCTCTCAAGTATTATTTTATACTTTTTCGGGCTTGAGAGACACAAATTTACGAAAAAGTTCACCTTGGAGTCTTCTTTAGTTTTTTCAGACTCTCTAAAATTGAAAAACGCCGAGTTTCTCCTATACTGGACTCGTTAAAATTTCACAGTAAAGGACCTGTTCGATTACAAACAGGAACGGACCACTCCTTCTTAGGGTCCGAATCTAAACTAAGTTGGACTCATTCAAAGGATGAGCTCATAATCAAGCATATGTTATCCTCCTCAAGCTTGTAAAAAATAAAGAGGTACTTGCTAGAAATGGTGGGGAAAAAGAGAGAAGAATGAACCTATTTGTTATCCTTTGTTACAGAAGAACCTTATCACCGCTCTTGAACACGACACTTTTCATTCACCTGGGTTGGGAAATCCTTCGCCTTAAAGCTGATAAAACCACTTTGAATTCAACCGTTTCTGGGTATTAACATTGGGTCAATCGTCGCCAAGCCATCTGTCATGTCGTTATGTGTTCAAGAGGTCTCTGCAAATAAACCATTCATATGCAAAATACTTGTCATCCATTTGACCATCCCTGAGTCAGTCCTTACAACAACATTTCTTCAACTTGAACAATGATTTCGTGTTGTGGGCTTGCCTGCAACGGGTCGCTTTCTATCGACATCAGCACATTATCTAGAGAGATGACTTAGAAATCGTCAGTACCTTGAAGTCTGCATGCATCAATGGCAGGTTTCTCGCCTTTGACGACAGTTTACATCATTGACTTTCGATCAAAGGATTCCGTGACGTGTTCGACATCAACCCATTCATTCACATTTCATCGATTGTACCGGGTACTTTGAGAACCATTGACATCACTGGTGGTCTCTCTCACACTTGTTAACAGTTTACATCATCGACTGGTAATCAAGTGGTTTCTATCATGTTCAACACCTACTCATTTATTCGCATGGATAGAATCGTACCAATTCAGGAAGTAGAGATGAAGACCCTGGATCTAGTTTCCACCATCCAGGCTGCGAGGAGTTTTGTATTCATTATATAGTAGACTAACCATAAATAGATGGCTGCGTCCATACTGTGTCTACAAAAGTCTATGATTGTGATGTACTGCAAAATCATTCTTGTATCAGAGCAGTAGTTAGATTGTTAGTTAAAGTTTTCAATCTGAGTATGGGAATGCCTACCTCAGCGATGATATCATCATATATATGTATTTTGTGTTGAATATTTGCAGGTTTTGACCAGGCCCTCCACAAGATACTCCTTGAAATGATAAAGTACTTCACCCTTCCTAGATCATATAAAACCCTAATCTACTACAGGCTTCGCACTTTAGGGGGCAATCTGTTACACTAAAAAATGTCACCATGACTATTTGCAGTTAGTATGGCTCCATCCACTGTCATACTATCCTCCTTGGCAACTCTCATGCCTCTGATCTTCATGTCAAACTTCAAGAAAGAGAGAAAAGTCATTTAAAGTCAATTATCTCTGGTACGCAGTTTCTCTTAGCCTTACCTGCGTGTACGCAACCCAAGTTCACAATACCTGCGTACTTGTACGCTCTGTATGTAAAGGGGTGGGTGCGTACCCCTGTAAAGGTCAAAAGGCATGAGTTTCATCTTAAAAAAGTTACTTGTGGTCATTTCTAGAGCATTCTAGAAGTTTGTTTGACGTGTATGAAGCGCCTCCAGATGGTTCATGTACCCAAAGAAAGAGGAACTTATCCCATGAAGAGGGGAGCTATCCCATTGAAAGAGGGGCTTATCCCATTCATGGTGGAACTAATTAACTTCCTCTAGAGCACTATAAATACAGGCATTGGGCCAAAGGGAGGAGAGGTTGAAAGCTGAACATTCCTAAGGGTAGATGCTGCTGGAATTAGGACTTCCTTGTAGAAGCTTGTGAGGAGAGATTACCATCTTTGCTTGTTTCATTTGGAAGTGGGTGAGCTAATCAGAGTAAAGGAGAACTCTTGTGGACCCTGGGAGGGACCTGCACAACACCAAGGCTCAGGTTGTAATGGTTCCTTTTGTTACCTTTTAATACAAATAAGTCCATTCTTCTCTACAATTTTTTATTTATGAGTTGTTTCATATACTCCTTGGTCTATATGTTAAATATGTTTTATTTTATGTGATATTGAGGTGCTATTTAATCGTTTGATTGTTAGTGAATGCAGGTTTCGAAGATAAGGAGGAGCTCATCTGGATCAACGAAGCTGGACTACTACAACAGCGTTGGGTTATAGGTAGGATCTAAACACTTGATTTCTCATATTGTAAATGCATATTTAGAGAAGGATTGCTCTTATTTGTCTTGTTTGTCACTAGAAAGTCTTAGGCTTCTAGGGAGGTCGGTTGTGTCCGCACTAACGACTCTTTCGGCATGACACATACAGTGGCAAGAATAACCATATTTGCTTGGAAAGTGAGCCATATATGACACACATTATGACATCACTTGAGGGCCACAAAATGCCTGTTACTTTTTGTCGATATGATTTTTGGGATTATTTCCTCGAAACCAACCTTGGGTGTTACCAAGCACAACCGCCACTCGTTCCATCAAATACATAGTTGGAGCTCCTTCCTTTTTCTCCAGTTGGTTCAAATGAATCTTCATAGATGTACATATTAGTATTAATAATATTATAGGAAGTAGCTTAGTAGCTAATAATATTTGTAATCTAATTCAATTGTTCAAAGATGCAAGATGGCTGTGGAGTTGGTTGCATACCTACAGACCCATGTAATAGGAAGCATGTCCTTTCATGTCATCTGGAGTTCGAGTGCACCAATAATATTATTGGATATGGAGCACTCGCACTTGGATTGAAGAAAGTTATTGACCAGAAAGTAGAGATTCTTAAGGTAATTAGTGACTCATAGGAGAGGTGGTCACTCGTTAGGTACAAGATACTATACATTGTGTTTCATTGAGTCTAAAAAACTACCTGCAAGAGGTATGGTGTTTAATTAATCATTTCAAAGATTTCAACATTATTTGTGTTCCTAGAGTTAGAAATGTTGTAGTATATGCATTAACAAATGCAACTATTAGGATGTCGACATTGAAAAATGGTTTTTCTATTGAAATTATATATAAACCATCTATACCATATAACATCACTAATTTACATGTTTTCAATGACGAAAGACATAGATTGTAGTTTATGGCTAATGCAGATGTATTCAAAGATGCTGCCATAGAAGACGATGAGAAAAATCAGGCTTTACAGAAAGCATATAGTGCAATGAAAGGAAACACTATTCCTAAAGGTGTGGTGTCCCTTGAGTGATTACCTGACTTGCAAAACCGATTTAGAGTACCAATCAACACGAAGATTCAGGGCTCAAATTTATCATCTGAACAAGTCAATCTTGGGATTTGAGAAGATATGAAGCATGTGAACCTTCGTGCATGTTGTTCTCCATAAGAATGAAAAATGTTTATTCACTTATTCAAGCAATATCGTGATGTGTTCACATGGACATACGACAATTTAAAGACATATGATACTCGTATTATCTAACACATTATTCCTATAAAACAAGGGGAAAAATAGTTCCAACATAAACTATGGAAATTTCATCCAATGCTAGAACCCATCATATAGAAGGAATTGAGAAAATTGTTCGATGCTTGGATCATTTTTAAATTTAGACATTCCACTTGGGTCTCCACTCTAGTCCCAATTTGAAGGAAGTATGGTCAAATAAGGATATGTGTAAATTTCCTCAATCTCAACTAGGCATCTGATAAAGACAATTACTCAGTGCCATCCATGGAACTCATCCTCCAAAAGTATCTTAGAAATTTTCTTGCTATTATATGGTTTCTGTGGTTATAATCAAGTGCTAGTAGCAAAACCTGATTGATAAAAACTACCTTTGGGACTAAATGGGGAAAATTTGGTTTTAAGAGGATGCCATTTAGGCTTATCAATGCCAGTGCTACTTTTCAAAGAGCGATGGACATTAGTTTCCATAGCCTTATTGGTTAGAGCATTGTTTTTTATTTTGATGATGTTACTTTTTTTTTTCCAAAAGAAGAGTAGATCATGTGCGTCATCTAAAATAGATATTTGAGCAATGTCGAAAGTATGGGATTTCTCTTAATCCCAAGAAAAACATCTTTGGTGTGTGAGAAGGGATTCTCTTAGGGCACATCATTTCAAAGAGCAGAATTAAAATTGATCTTGAGAGGTTCAAAGAAATTACACGTCCCATTCCTAGTGAACAAGAGATCTATGCAGTATTTCTTGGGAAAGATCAATTTCCTAAGGAAATTCATCTTAGATTATTCTTAGAGATGATTAAAAAAGATGTAACATATAAATGGGACAAATGGGATAAGGACATTTTTGCTCAAATTAAGCAGCCTATTATTGATGCACCCACATTATTCAGTCCAAATTATAGCAAAGATTTCGTACTCTATACCTTCGCTTCAGATTCATCAATTGCAGCCTTATTAACTTATAAGGATACAAAAGGAAATGAGTAACCTATTTCTTTTATGAGCGCTAGCCTACATGGCCCATAGTAAAATTATCCTTCCATTAACAAATACACATATGTTGTTTACAAGGTAGTTAATTATTTGAGGACCCATATTTTGAAAGCTCACACGTTCATTTTTGTGCCTCATCTAATAGTAAGAACATTGTTCATGCAGCAGGATATAGGTGAGAAGAGGGATAACTAGATGACCTTCTTAAGAGGATATGATATGGAATTTAAACTATTTCATACCATAAAGGGTCATGACCTCTCTAAGTTATCAACCGAAGAAAGATATGCTCCTGAGAAAGATCTTTTAGGATAGGAGTAGGAGATAAAAGTGTATAATATTCAACATGTCCCTCATTACATGTCTATAGCTCTATGGTATTCCAATTTACAGAAATTTATATATCATGGCACCTAGCCCACGCACTTGTTGAATAAACAAAAGAGGGTAATCTATTTAAAATCTCTACCTTATGAGCTAGTCCATGGAGTTCTTTTTAGAAAGAACCACAATGGTGTCGTGCTAAGATGCCTTGAGCCATAGGCACAAAGAGGTACTTAGATACTTGCAAGATGGAAAAATAGGTGGCCACTATATGGGTGACACTACAACACATAAAATTACGAGGGTTGGTTATTATTGACCCACTCTACTCAAAGATTCTCATATTATGTATGCAGGTGTCCAACTTGCCAAAGATGCATTCATCACAATGAAAGGTCATTCTCCCCACTACTACCGGTAGAATTTGATGAACCATTCTAATAGCAGTGCCTGAATGTTATTAGATAAATATTTCCTTAGTCGTCAAAGCAACACAAGTATATCCTAATAGCGACATATTATTTACCTGGTGGTCAGAAGTAGTTCCCTTAATATAAGTAAATGACTAGGAAGTCATCCAATTCTTATGGCATTCTTACGTCACTTGTATTTGATAACACGACTCACTTTTCATATTTAAAAATTTATGAATTCACATTAGAAAATGGGATTTTTTTTAAGCATGTATCTAATTATTACCTGCAAGGAAATGGTTTGGTTTAATCGACAAATAAAAATATTATCCGCACGATCAAGAAAATCATTTTCTTTGAGCAGAAGAACTGGAATATCTCTTTGACTAATGCATTATGGGTTGGCCGTATAAATTGCAAGCCTTCACTGAAAACCTCATTGTATTTTCTAGTTTATGGTAAAGAATTTATCTTGCCCCCGAACTTGTATCTTCCAAGCTTGAAACTCTCAAAAGAGTCATAAGGTATACCATGTCTTGTAGTTCAAAGTAGGATATATAGTTTACTAGAACTTGAGGAAGAAAGGCTCAAAGTCAAGGAAATATTTATTTTTCATCAAATCTATGTGAAGCGTTTGTTTGATAAGAAGTCTACAGGGGAAAAGAGCTTTGAAGCAAGTGACCTAGTGCTGAAGTGGGAAGAAACCCATGAATTCAAAGTTAAACACATGGAGTTAAAACCTCTTTGGATTGGACCATTCACCATCGAAGAGAAGCTCGGACATAACACCTTCAATATGAAATCCTTAAATGGGAGGATTGACCCCCTTCCTGTAAATCGTTGATATTTGAAACATTACTTCCAGTAGCAGCTAGAAGTTGTGCTTCCTATACAATTTTTTTTGTTTATTTTCTTTTCTATATGTGTCATTCATATGCCTTCTATGGTAGTCATGTATTTTCATGTCATGTTTGTTGGTCATTGTACATAAATAAGACCTTATGTGAAAGTGCATGGCTGAAAAGAGACTTTGTGGTATAATAAAACATAAGTGTGATAACCACAACGATTGGCCTTCTGTTGTTTTGTTTCTTTTCTTCGGAAAATTCCATAGGTTGGGGTAAGTCCAGATGGAAAGTATTAGTCTTCCAGAAGGATAATACTGAGGGAACCTATTAGATCCATGCCTATGTTAGTATTGGAACTACTCAACTTGGTGTAAATCTACTTTTGTGTTAACGCTTGTCCAATCTAATAGAGAAAGGATAAGTGGATAATATAAAGCGAGAAAACCAATATCATAGGTCTTCAAATAATTCTCTAAAGGAAAAACCTCTTCTTCTCTCAATAATTTTGGATCCCTCTTCCGCCTGTTAAAAATAATAAGTGTCTATGTACATTTATACTAAAAAAATAAATAAGTGTGAAAGAATAGAAATTCCTCCATAGGGAGGTGAAGCAAGCAACTTCAGCGGGGTAGTGTCTAGGCTCCCAGGTAGAGAAGCAACATTAGTGCTACTGAGGTGACTCTGTGAAGGTACTGTCCAAGCCTGTTGGTAGAAGAGAAACACCAGAGATGAAAACTCATACTTTGAATATCATAAACTCACTGCGAACATTACCCTTTCTTGGATTGAAACAATTGTGATATGGTGTATCTTTTGTATATGTTCAACCAAGTAGAAGAAAGTGAGATGCTATGTATGTAATCAGGTTGAAAAGGGGAAATCAAGGAAATCAATACTTACTGAAGGTCAAAACCTCTAATTGAAAATCTATTCCTAACTAGAGAAGTTGAATTTCACCCACCATGTCACAAAGTTTTGTTGTTGCTGCAACATCCTCAAAAATTTCATCACATTTAAATTTTGGAGCCTACCAAATCATCGAATCAAGTGTCACCTTGGTCATAAAGCATTATTTCATGTTATTATATACGTCTTAAGTTTTCTCAAGTTTCCTTGCATTGAGTAGAACAAATTCAGTGAATTTCATGGTTGTAACATCCTTGCGGTCATAAAACAACACTTTTGGTTCAAAGACGCACACATTTCATCAGTTGTACATGGGAAATGTTTGAAAAGTGGTGTTTTGATGTTTACTTGTCATTGTATGATATTTTATAAGTATTCTTTATGAGTTCGTATGCGTCACACATGGTTTTATATCTGAAACATATCGTGTTCACCCCTTGTCCTATCTCCCAGACTTAGACAAATTTTTGTTTCAAAGAAAACCCATTACGTCCAAGAGTGTATGAGCACACCTTGGAGCCTTGATCAGGAATCCTTTTTTTCTTGGAAGTGCGCCACATACGCTCCAACCTTGAAAAGTGCACTTCTTAGGCCCTTACCCATTCCTTGTTCCAAATTGTCTGCTTCAAGAGATGAACTATTCCTTTCAGTGTACTCCTTTGACTCGAAGAAGTGAGCCCTCATTAAGCACATAAGGGCACCCTGAAGGCATTAAGTTCAATTCTTGTGGCATCCACAATGCAACATGCACTCCCCTGAACCCTTTGAGTGCATGAGTGCACTTCAAAGCCATGAATCATCAACCTTCAGCCTTAAGAATTGTGCAATACACTCTCCTAGGCCTCTTGGGCACATAAGCACATCCCGAAGGCATGAAGCCTTCCCCCTTTATCCTTTAGAGGTGCACTTTATGCCCTCCTTATCTCCTTTGAGCTCACAGTGCACTTGGGAAGCCTTAAGCCTCCTCCTTTATCCTTCAAACATGCACTATGTGATATGCGTTGATTATCTTTCTCCCTTGAGCGCATGAGCACATGTCGAAGCCCTGGTGCCCTCCATCTCAACCCCTCAGCTCTTTGAAGTGCACCAATGCACCCATAATATCTCCTTCTCCCTTTTAATTTCAATGAAAAGAAATGAACATAAATTATGCATAGAACATGATAGAATAGAAAATTTTCAGGGTGATGGTTGCTTGTCATGACTAATGATATATACAAGTGTTTCACAAAAAACATGACAAGTGCACATGAAGAATATCGAGCAAGGAATACACACAAAGGAATCATAAAAAAACAAAGAATGCAGTGGAAGTTTGATGAGAGAAACATATTTTTAGTGTCAGTCTTTGCAGCCTTCCTCCAGTGATCCAACATGCTCTTACAAAGTGATTTTAAGGTGTCAAGGTTAAATTTTGTCATTTCAGTGAGTCTTCAAGCAAAATTTGGTCACTAGGTATTAGGTCTAGGCTTTTCTTTTACTCCTTCCAAAGTTATCCAAATGTCAGTCCATGTCACCATTCAGCTGAGTGTACCATCATTCAAAGGTTTTTGATCATCATGTCAAAGTTCCACTGGGTCATTTTACACCTTGTTCATGCTTCAGTTGCACCTAGGTAAGGTTCATTTCCCTCTCCTAGGGTTTTGAAAGTAATTTCTCTTGGATGGTCAAATCATTAGCAAAACTTGTATACCGATGTTCATACACCTTCCCCTATCCTTAATGTACTTTATCAAACACTTCCCATCACTCAGATCCCCCAAATTCCTCATTTTCGCACAAACCCTAGTTTCTTGCTACAACTTGGCAATTTTCTAGGCTAGACCTATGTTTTTCCCTTTTGGACCCCTTCCCCTCATTCAATATTTGAAATTCCACTTTCCCCTACTTCGTAGAATCCCTCCCTACTTCTCAAAATTTTCTCAAGAATTTAGAAACCCTTTATCCCCTTCATTTCACTTCATTTCAACAAATCCCTTGTTCCACACATCGGGATAGGTTCTACTCCAATGATGTTTCTGAGAAAGAAAAGATGAATTTAGGAAAACTAAGAGAGTTTCTTGTTCAAAATGGTCCAAGGTAAAAAAACCTCCTTCACTTTTTACACAGGTGTCATGGTTTTAGAGAAATGTCAAAAATATAGTTGCTTAAGGAGAATTGATGCACCTCTGAAGTGACCTTGGGAAAATCAATTTTTCTCCTCGCTTGGTTGGCAAAATTACTTGCTTTATGAGTCAAATGATAACTTGACACAAGGATATTTCCAATTAGCTATCATGACCTCAGTTTGGAGTTGAGGAAGACCTTGAAATGTTGACTGCAACAACACTCTGCCTTTAGGCAGCCTCATTTGGCACATTTTGACCAGTCTTGGGAGATTTGATTTTTGATAGGGAAAATGAAAATTAAATTGAAAATTTCTAACGGAGTTGGAATGTAGATTCAAGGAACTTTCCAATGAGCTATCCCATGCCCAATTTGGACACCGGGAACATATCCAAAAGTCTCCTCCAAAAAGTGCTATGCATAGGGAAGGTGGCGCGATGCACATAACTGGCGTGGCGCATTGGGCTCAAATTTCCAGTGCAAATTTACACTGGCGCGGTGCATAGAGAAGGTGCGGTGCATTGCGCTTGAGTTGCGGTGCATAGAGCTGCCAAGGCTGATTTTTTTAAAAAATTTGCCCCAAAATCGCCCAAAACGCATGGATTTCCATTGGTACAAGTAGGTTGAACTTCTCTCATGGTTTTTCATGCAAGATTGATGGTTGTTGATGGTCTTTGATGAATGGTGAAGTGTGTTAGGGTAAGCAAAACCTATCCCTTCAAAGTTGTCAAAGAATATTGCTACTAGGGTTTTTTATTGGCCATTTTACTACCAAGTATCCCCCAACATCATCACTCCCTAGTTCCATACTCCCCTTGCTTCCCCTATTTCCCAAGTTTACATACCCCTTAATTCACTAATCATATACCCCTATTCCTATTTCCTAAAACCTAAATACAAACCCCAAACCCTAATCCTATACAAAAACTCCAAAAATATCCCATATTTCCCTAACTAACTCTATCCCAAAAGTCCCTAAATTCCCATTATTCTTCCCTCTCCTAACAGTCCCTTGTTTCACTATTTTCTCTTGGTAGTAGAGGTCAAACAATCATCAAAGGCAGTCCAACATAGTTTGACACATCAACACCTATTTCTCCAAGGAAATTTTTCTACCAGTAGTTATGGCATCTGATCCTTCATATCATTATGAAGAGGAGACCCAAAGTGACTCACCCACAGAGGGACATGCACCCAGGAGACCTCATAAAGGTGGCAAAAAATTCGGGAGAATAGTCAAGTTGCCCAAAGGAGGAGGGTGGCACTTCACTTGAGCAGGAGAGTCATGGATTGAAAGAGCCAACATCCACTTAGAGAGACTGCTGGACAAGGCCAACAAGTAGAAGGCATTGCTGAGACACATGGCTTTTCATTACATGGTGAGGAACAAAGTTTGCAAAGGCGCGAATCAGGAATTTAAAGGCAAAATTAAGGAAGGCATCAAAGAGGAAAAAGAGGCAAAAGGAGCATGATAAACTTCAGATATTGGCTAAAGGCTCTTCAGCCCAACATAACTCTTGATAAAGAAGGTCCAACCCAAATTTCAAGAAATTTGGAGCAATTTTTGCGTTTTGGAAATTTTTTGCACAAAAAACAGAGTTTTCCTCCCTGTGCACCGCGCCACGTGGCGCTCACTTTTTCTAGAGGGCTCCAAATCACAAAAACTTTGCATTTATGTATTTTTCATGAAAAGTTATGCTTGCCTACCTATGGCCAAGAAATTTTGGCAAGTTTTGAGCCCTCAAAAGGTCAAAAAACACTCAAAAAATGACCTCACTGCCCCTATTTTGACACACATGAACCAGTTTTGGGAAAATGGACTTTTGGAGTGGCAAATGGAGGCCAAATTGAAAAATTCCACCTGGGTTAGAAATCAGACAGGCAGACCTTTCTAGAAAGCACACCTAGAGCTCATTTGGACATCGGAAAGGTTTCCAAAAGTGGGTCCAAACAGGCGCTACGGATAGAGAATCAGGCACGACACATAGAGGAAAAATTGTCAGTTTGACCAAGTTTTGCTCTGTTTTTCGCCCAGCTTTGCCTAGTTTGACTTTTTTACTTTGCTAATGGAAAAATTATGATGTATTTTGATGTATATTGATGGATCATGATGTAAATATGTCAAATTCTCACTTCGTAAGGTAGATTCATCAGTTAAAAAGTTGTTTGAAACTGAATGAATCAGTTCCCTAATTTATAGAGGCAGGCAATTTCATGGCCTAATTTTTAGTTCTTAGTTTAGAATCAGTTGGATCAGCTCCTAAACATGTGAGCTCGACCCCTAGAGGCTATTATGAGCTATGGTTTGTCTATATTATGTTTTTTTCAGTCATTAGCATGGTTGGACACTAGGGATTGCTTGGCACTCCATTGTACATCTGATTTCTGCATTTTTTGGCAAAGGAAAGACCAGGGTTTTGCAAAACTTGTTGGGATCCTTGTGGATCTATGTTTTGATGGTGTTTTTCTTCATGTAATTGTAAGTTCATTGATGTTTTATGTATGCCATTTCCCTTCTCTTTGCTTCTGAAATTAAACAAATGAGTGACAAAAGGTAAAATTCATTAGCTTGATGTGCTCTGCCTGTTGGTTTTGTTTAATATTCGATGTTTTCTTCAGTTTGAAGAGGATTCTTGGTACCCTCTTGCCATCTTCAGCTCCTCAGTGGTCTTTAATATCCATTCATTTAATTTAAAGCGTCAAAACTACTGCCTACCTTTCCCAAACCGGAACTCTGCCAAAATTTGGCCTCATCCCCGGACCCAAATTTTCCTTTCCCTTGATTCCAACAAAAAACCTCCAAAACTCAAATCAAATCCTTGCACTTCATAAATACCCTAAGATTAGTTGTTAAATCAGTCATCTCAAGCCCCATCTGATTATCTTTTGCTAGGACTGGCCAGGAGAGAGCGCTTTATTACCCTCATAGGGCCAGCTACGAGGCTAAGCGTGGTTTGATATGGACCTAAAATCTTACCTTTTCAGCCTGAGGTAAATCTAGGCTCTAACATAGTGGTGATCATACTAGGGAAGAAAGTTTATTTTCATTAGTGGCGACCATACTAGGGAAGAAAGTTTATTTTCATTGTTTGGCTTTGTAGACTACAGACGGAGCCTGAAGATTAGCCAAGTAGCCTTCGAAATGCTTTTGCTTTCCATTAGCGCAAGTAGATAAAAACTACTTCAGTCAATCTCCGGTCTAGTTTATAAACTGAACATCTGATCTAAACGATCACCCCATTACATGTATCAAGTTAGATCTAATGGTTGATGGTGGACAACGATCAGACATAAGAAGGCTGAAATCATTCACCTGGTGACTCCAACTCAATGTAGAGACTCCACTAGAGGACTAACTCTTCTTTGAGAAAATGGAAGTATCTTACACAAAGTTCGGGTATCCAAAGTGGAATGGTATTCATGATCTAGTCTGATTTCTTGTAAATTACTTCTTTCCTGTTCTTGAAGTTGTCCTGAAAGTTTTTCAGAATTTTTTGTATGATAAACGTGATGAAAATCTTCACTTGACCTATTCAAAAAGTGTAAATACTAAGTTTCCCTTTGATCCTGGCCTCCTTACTTTTCCCACATCTTATGATGACTCTCTTCAGAGTGATGAGCCTAAAGAAAACAAAACTGATCCCATAGCTCTTGTATATACTCCTACACCTTTTATAGTCCCAGATAGGTATAAACCTTTTGTTTTACCTTCTGTTCTCCATGCTTTCCCTGCAAATTATTACCTATATTTGCCGAGATTTGACGGTGAATGTAAGAATGCCAATGTTGAGAAACATGTGTAGAATGTTGAGACTTTTCTAGACCTTTTGAGGTTGATGACGAAGATGTTAGTATAAGGCTTTTTTCTCTTTCTTTGAAAGGAAAAGTCAAGAGTTGGTTCAAAACCCTACCTGATGCAAGCATCTTAGATTTCCAGCAGTTCGTCAAAGTTTTCCTCAACAAGTGGGTGATCAGACAAAACCCTTTCCTGATTATAGAAGTGTATAACCAGCTGAAAAGATTGCCAGGGGAGACAGTACAACAATTTTCTGTCAGATTTAATCAAGTTTATTATTCAATGTCGGTTGATATAAGAGCTCCTCCTAGATCTGCTCTTTTTCACTATCTGGGTGCCTTTGATTCGGAAATGGAGTTTCAGCTGAGAGAAAGGAACTTTGCAACACTTGAAGAGATGCAGAATAGTGCAGTAGATATAGAGGCTCATTTGCTCATCCAGAGGGCAAAGTTGAAGGAAGAATAGATGGGAAACACAGATATGGAGGAATTGACATCTCTAGAGGTAAAACTTGACGTTTTGGTAAGTGCAGTGGAAGAGATGATGCAAAAGATCACCGCAAGGAATGATTATGATGTTCAAACCCATGGCGCGCTGATTGAGGAAGAACAAGTTACTGCTCCAAAACATCTTCCTTCTTATCCTAGTTGTCATAGATCTGATAATGATTGTTTTATATATCATCTTCGAGATGAGAGATCTGTTGACATGACATGTATGCTTGATGATGTCTTTTATACTGATGATTTTCCTCAGTTTGATCAGTATGATGATGATGATTATGTTCTCGAAACAGAAGCTAATCTTGCAGACAAATCAGAAGCTAGTTTGTGGGAGGAGGAAGTTCACTTATAGCAGCTCAAATACAATGTTCAGCTGATGCATATCAGCTATGACAGTGACAAGGAAAGTGCAACAAATTTTGAAGTAATTGAAGGATATTTTCCTTTTTGTTTTGCTTCGTTTCAGTTCAACAAAGACAACATTCATGCACTGAGAAATCAATTGTCAACAAGTCTTGATCTGGACCACCTTGAGAGCAATGAAAACCTTGTTCAAGACTTCTCATATTCAGATATCCAGCCCCCAAATGCCATTGGTTTTCAAGTTGCACATGAAGACATGGAAGCTGGCACATATGATCAAATAATACAAGAAGATTCCCTACCTTTCTGTTTTGAATCATTTCAGTTTTTGAAGGGTAAATTGCATAGTAAATCTTCAAATGAACAGCTTGTAGGAAGGACAGATGGCAAAATTCTTGAGCAAGTTGTTAATTAGAAATCTTCCCCTGAAATGATTGATGAAATCATTTTGGATACAAAACCATCCCTAACACCAGATTTGCAGCCACCAAACGCCATTGAAGATCAGATTATAGATGAAGCCGTGGAATCTAAAATACATGATCTAATGATGCAAGAGGATTTTGTACCCTTTTTTCGAAGCATTTTAGTTTATAAGGCAGAATCTTCGTAATATCTCTAAAGAAAAATATGAGCAGCCAGTAGGATGTCAGACAATTTTAATGGATACATAGCAGCAGTCTTCTCAAATTTTTGATGATCCTATTGCTCGTGTGTTGGATGATGTTTGTTGTAAAAGTTCTTCCCCATCGGCTAACCATGTGACAGAAGAGAATGTTGATAATAATTTGATTCGAAGGTCACCTTCATTTCCTTGTTTAACAAATTTTTCATCACAAATCTCAAATCAAAGTTTGCATTCATGGTATGAGGAAAAGAGAAATAATCTATTGGATGAGCTAAGTCCCAGCATGCATGAATTTCAAGATCCTTTTGCAGTGTTTTTGGAGGCGGATAGAGAATCCATATTATTCAACGGATCTGTTTCTAAGTTGTCATGGGAGTTGCCTTTCAGTAGTTCTCTCTTGTTGTCCATAAGCGAGCACTTGCAGAGAATTCAAACAGCGGCCAGAATACTTACTTGGTTGCATTGGTTGTTTCATTTCACTTGATCAGGTGATGAATGAAATCGTTAGAGTAGGTTATAATGAATAAGCTCTACTTTGAGAATCATTTCCAGTTTTTTGGTTGTGTTTAAGTGTCGAGTCATTTTTTAGTTGAGTGAGAGTCAGTTTGTGTCATCAAGTCGTCAGTTTTCAATCATGCATTTCAGCTTGAGCTTTTGACTCCATTGCCCAATGGACAAGGCACTGGTCTGCTCTCCCAAAGATCTGTCGTTCTTGGCACGTCCAAGGAGCTACCATTCCCATTGGAGCCAATGTTAGTGTCAGTCTTTGCAGCCTTCCTCCAGTGATCAAACATGCTCTTACAAAGTGATTTTAAGGTGTCAAGGCCAAATTTTGTTATTTCAGTGAGTCTTCAAGAAAAATTTGGTCACTAGGTATTAGGTCTAGGGTTTGCTTTTACTCCTTCCAAAGTTGTCCAAATGTTGGTCCATGTCACCATTCAGCTGAGTGTACCATCATTCAGAGGGTTTTCATCATCATGTCAAAGTTCCACTGCATCATTTTACACCTTGTCCGTGCTTCAGTTGTGCCTAGGTAAGGTTCATTTCCCTCTCCTAGGGTTTTGAAGGTAATTTATCTTGGATGGTCAAATCATTATCAAAACTTGTATCCGGTTGTTCATACACCTTCCCCTATCCTTAATTTACCTTATCAAACACTTCCCATCACTCAGATCCCCCAAATTCCTCATTTTCGCACAAACCTTAGTTTCTTGTTACAACTTGGCAATTTTCTAGGCTAGACCTGTGTTTTTCCCTTTTGGACCCCTTCCCCTCACTCAATCTTTGAAATTAAACTTTCCCCTACTTCCTAGCATCCCTCCCTACTTCCCAAAATTTTCTCAAGAATTTAGAAACCCTTTATCCCCTTCATTTCACTTCATTTCGACAAATCCCCTGTTCCACACATTGGGATAGGTTTTAATACAATGATGTTTCTGAGAAAGAAAAGATGAATTTTGGAAAACTTAGCGAGGTTGTTGTTCAAAATAGGCCAAGGAAGAAAAACCTCCTTCACTTTTTACACAGGTGTCATGGTTTTAGAGAAATGTCAAAAATACAGTTGCCTCAGGAGAATTGATGCACCTCTGAAGTGACCTTGAGAAAATCAAGTTTTATCCTAGCTTGGTTGGCCAAATGACTTGTTCGATGAGTCAAATAATAACTAGACACAAATTTATTTCTAATGAGCTATCATGAGCTCAATTTGGAGTTGAGGAAGACCTTCAAACGTTGACTGCAACAGCACTCTGCCTTTAGGCAGCCTCATTTGGCACATTTTCGCTAGTCTTGGGAGATTTGATTTTTGACAGGGAAAATGAACTAAAAATTGAAAAATTCTAGTTGGGTTGGAAATTAGACTCAGGGACCTTTCCAAAGAGCTATCCCTCACCCAATTTAGACACCAGGAAGGCCTACAAACGTCTCCTGTAAAAAGAACTATGCATAGGACAGGTGGCGCAACGCACATAACTGGCGTGGCACATTGGGCTCAAATTTCCAGTGCAAATTTACATTGGCGTGGCGCATAGAGAAGGTGTGGCACATTGGGCTTGAGGCGCAGTGCATAGAGCTTCCAAGGCTGATTTTTTTCAAAAATTTGCTCCAAAATCGCCCAAAACGCATGGATTGCCATTGGTACAAGTAGGTTGAACTTCTCTCATGGTTTTTCAATCAAGATTGATAGTCGTTGATGGTGTTTGATGAATGGTGAAGTGTGTTAAGGCAAGCAAACCCTATCCATTCAATGTTGTCAAATGAGATTGCTTCTAAGGTTTGTATTGCCCATTTTACTACCAAGTATCCCCCACCTCATCACTCCCTAGTTCCATACTCCCCTTGCTTCCCCTATTTCCCAAGTTTACATACCCCTTAATTCACTAATCAAATACCCCTATTCCTATTTCCTAAAACCTAAATACAAACCCCAAACCATAATCCTATAAAAGAATTCCCAAAATATCCCATATTTCCCTAACTATCTCTATCCCAACAGTCCCTAAATTCCCATTATTTTTCCTTCTCCTAACAGTCCCTTGTTTCACTATTTTCTCTTGGTAGCAGAGGTCAAACAATCATCAAAGGCAGTGCAACACAGTTTGACACATCAGCACCTATTTCTCCAAGGCAATTTATCTACCAGCAGTTATGGCATCCGATCCTTCATATCATTATGAAGAGGAGACCCAAAGTGACTCACCCACAGAGGGACATGCACCCAGGAGACCTCATAAAGGTGGCAAAACATTTAGGAGAATCGCCAAGCTACCCAAAGGAGGAGGGTGGCACTTCACTTGAGCAGGAGAGTCATGGCTTGAAAGAGCCAACATCCACTTAGAGAGACTGCTGGATAAGACTGACAAGGAGAAGGCATTGCTGAGACACATGGCTTTTCATTACATGGCAAGGAACAAAGTTTGCAAAGGCACGAATCAGGAACTTAAAGGCAAAATTCAGGAAGGCATCAAAGAGGAAAAAGAGGCAAAAGGATCATGATCAACTTTAGATATTGGCCAAAGCCTCTTTAGCCCAACATAGCACTTGATAGAGAATTTCCAGCAATTTTTGCATTTTGGAAATTTTTTGCACAAAAAACAGAGTTTTCCTCCCTATGCGTCGTGCCACGTGGCGCTCGCTTTTTCTAGAGGGCTCCAAATCACAAAAAAATTGCATTTCTGGATTTTTCATGAAAATTTGTGCTTTCCTACCTATGGCCAAGAAATTTTGGCAAGTTTTGAGCCCTCAAAAGGTCAAAAAACACTCAAAAAATGACCTCACTGCCCCTATTTTGACACACAGGAAGCAGTGCTGGGAAAATGGACTTTTGGAGGGGAAAATGGAGGCAAAATTGAAAACTTCCACCTAGGTTGGAAAGTAGACAGGCAGAGCTTTCCGGAAAGCATACCTAGAGCTCATTTGGACATCGGGAAGGCTTCCAAAAGTGGGTCCAAACAGGCGCTACGCATAGAGAATCAGGCGCGGCGCATAGAGGAAAAATTGCTAGTTTGACCAAGTTTGACTTTTTACTTTGCTAATGGAAAAATCATGATGTAATTTGATGTATATTGATGGATCATGATGTAAATACGTCAAATTATCACTTGGTAAGGTAGATTCATCAGTTAAAATGTTGTTTGAAACTGAATGAATCAGTTCCCTAGTTTATAGAGGCAGGCAGTTTCATGGCCTAATTTCTAGTTCCTAGTTTAGAATCAGTTGGATCAGCTCCTAAACATGTGAGCTCGACCCCTAGAGGCTAGGATGAGCTATGTTTTGTCTATATTATGTTTTTTTTCAGTCATTAGCATGGTTAGACACTTGGGATTGCTTGGCACTCCATTGTACATCTGATTTCTGCATTTTTGGCAAAGGAAAGACCAGGGTTTTGCAGCACTTGTTGGGATCCTTGTGGCTTTATGTTTTGATGGTGTTTTTATTCATGTAATTGTAAGTTAATTGATGTTTTATGAATTCCATTTCCCTTCTCTTTGCTTCTGAAATTAAACAAATGAGTGACAAAAGGTAAAATTCATTAGTTTGTTGTGCTCTGCCTGTTGGTTTTGTTTAATTTTCAATGTTTTCTACACTTTGAAGAGGATTCTTGGTACCCTATTTCCCTCTTTAGCTCCTCAGTGGTCTTTACTATCCATTCCTTTAATATAAAGCATCAAAACTACTACCCACCTTGCCGCAACTAGAACTCTGCAAAAATTTGGCCTCATCCCTGACCCAAATTTGCCTTTCCCTTGATTCCAACAAAAAACCTCTAAAACTCAAATCAAATCCTTGCACTTCATACCTAGCCTAAGATTAGTTGTTAAATCAGTCATCTCAAGCCCCATCTGATTATATTTTGCTGAGATTGACCCGGAGAGAGCCCTCTCCTATCCTCGTAGGGCAGCTACGAGGCTGAGCGTGGTTTGATGTGGACCTAGAATATTACCTTTCCAGCCTGAGGTAAATATAGGCTATAACACATCCTAAATACTGCAAGATTGAAAACCCTTTGTAGGGTGAAGGCATCAATGATCTAAATTTGTATAAAGAATGAAGACACAAGTGGAAAGACATGTCACCACTAGAAAAAATCCATGTCATCAATCACTATTAGTCCTATTCATCAAAGATAGTGCCATATCTTGTCTCCATCATATGATGTTGTGGAAGTTGTCATCTAATGTTGTAATCATTGTAAATGGAAACAAGTAGAACTCAAAGAGTCATCTATGGAAAAAAGAGCCATGGAAATCCAAAAGACATGTAATACAAAAACTCATATGTAGTTCCAAAGGTATTTTGGAAGTTCAAAGGTTGTATAGGTCTAAAGTTCATTGGAAGTTAGAAAGCCAAGAGTCATGAAGATGCAAAATATCATGCCTCAAGCTAAAAGGGGATCCTCATTTCTCATGGAGAGGACATTTAGCCTTGGCTTCTCCCACAAGGCATTAGAGAGATAGAGTTAGTACTTTTGGGGAGCAAGTAGTGGCTTTAACGATCCACTATTGGAGCTAGTCATTTTCATTGTATTTATGTATCTTGGGACTTTTTCTTACTTTTAAAGTGTTTCAGGCTAGCACATTTTCACACATGGGTTATGTTTCAAGTGATCTTGTCACATGTTCAATAGGCTTGCAAACTAGATCAATTAAAAATCCTTGAACGCTTTGTCATAATCCCTTCAAAAATCCCTAAGCATCACTTCTCCGAAAAAGTCTGAGTTTCGGGGACAGTTAACTCAAAATCACTATTTTTAGCTCCATCACACCTTGCGTGATTGGCCACCTTCATTCAGTGCATGTTGCATACCTGCAAGCTAGCGTTGGTAAGCACATGTTTATCACTTCCACAGGTGTGCTAATTTTATAAATTTGGGAAAAATAAAAAAAAACTCTGAAGCTTCCTCTTCTAAAAGCTTCCAAGGTAGTTTTAACTATTTACCATAGATAGAGAGCTAAAATTCATATCTAATACTATCTTGGAGACCTTATCTCTTATCTCGTGAGCTCATCCTCCCCTCATATGTGGATCTCAAGCCTAAGATGGTACATCCTAAACTACCACACTCATCCTATAAATTTACTGCCTCCCATAAAGTTTGTGTTGGATTTTGGATATTGATAGTGCCCTCATGATGCTAGTAACTTTAAGGCTAAACGATTAACCAGATTCATGCATTAGTGTTTATGTTGAAGTGGGATTTGTGGCAAAGAAGGAAACGTCAACTTGGAGAGACATATACAAAGTTAAACTTCTATTTATGGTTGTAACTCTCTCCTATATTTTTTAATATAGAGAGCATCTTGTTTTCTTATATTTGTTGTGTTATGTTGGAACTCATGTATTTCACTAGCATGGTGATTCAGTGAATAGATATTTTAAAATATAATACATGAATTTTGGTTCGTTGACTTACTTTGGTCATGTGGGCAAGTTCTAAGTATAGCACTTGGAGATAGAGTTGGAGCTTACAAGAAAGGAGGAAAGCTAGGCTTGCTACAGATTCTAGGAAGGATTCTTTCCCATTCTATAATCTTTCTAAGAGAAACTCAAATATTTTTGTCTTTTAATATTCTAGATCATACCACTAGATCTCGAGAATTCACCTTTATCTACAATCATGAAAATTTCACATAACTGATTGTGAATGCTTCTAATACTATTCTTTGGATATTTATGATTCACTTTTTCTTTCATATGTACCAGGGTAATTGAACTATTTTAGTGAATTCAGTGCTCAAGTTATTGGAAATGTGTTGTAATAATTATAACGATCATTGCATCTATGTGAGCCATATCACTTGATGTTAGATGAGTCATTCTCATTCATGTGTCTCTCCATTAGGGTAGTACTATTACTTCTCTCTTAGAGGCGAACTTGTCTTCCCCTCTGCAGTGAAAGAACCTTGATACGTTTGCAATTGAATAGTCAAAAGGCACACTTGCTTGCTCATTTGAGAGGACAATTGGTCTTCTCTCTCATGCTCACTATTAAAATCAAGGAATATCTTTTAGTAAAGAGTAGTCAAGCCGTATTCTAGATGGGACTCCTACACCAAATGATGTAAGGTCTAATTGGGACCTTATATTGGGTAGATCCCTTATATGTTGGTAGTATCCAACACCATCAACACTACATTAGTAAATTTGGATGATATAGGTATATTCACACCATTTTCATATGATGATTAATATATAAAAGGTGGAAAATGGCACTAATTGACATATATCAACCACATTTACTAATGTGGTTGTCTTACTTGATGACATAGTCATGTGGGGAGGAATAATAGACCATTGTTGATTTGATTGAGTTTAGCTAAATATAGACAAGGTATGGTTGATGTGGGTTGTTCATGGTTAACTATGGTTGGCCATTATTGACTATGGTTGACGTTTAATGACTATGGTTGAAAATGGTGAAGAGGGTTGACTATGGCTGATAAGGGTTAGCCATGGTTAACAATGTTTGACCATGATGTTTTGTGGGTGACAAAGCTTCACAATGGTTGATTATGGTTAAACATGGTTGATCATGGTTTACCATGGTGACAATAGTTGACCATTGATAATATGGTTGACTAAGATTGAACTTGTTGACCCATGGAGACCATGTTTAAACTTGGTAGACTATGTTCAACTATTGTTGACTAATGGCTCATGTGATTGACCATGATTGTCAATGTTTTACTAAATATGGATATCTTTGACATTGTTGACTATGGTTCGCCAATGTTCACCATGGATGACAATGGTGACAATGGTTGATTATGGTTAAATGTATAAGACCATGGATGACCATTGTTGAGCTAGTTTTACCATGGATGAATTGAACTTGGTGACAATCTATGATCATGGTCACCATGTTTGACCATGGTTATGCTTGTTTAAGCATGGTTGATTATGGTCAACTATAGTTGAGTATGGGTTTACATGGTTGACTATAGTTCACCATTTTTTACGTTGGCCAACCAAGTTAACTATGGTTGATTATAGTTGACCATGTTTGATAATGTTTTAGTTTGTTGCATTACAACGTCACCTTCCTTTGGTCAAATTGTGATAGAATTTTTTCTTCAACACATTGCAACATAAACTTTCACTGCTTAAATTGAAATGTATTTTTTCATCACAGTGGAATTGATTTTTGTGTCACATTGTGATGTTGATTTGTGTTTTTCACATTATGATATAAATTTTTATTTACCATATTATAATGTTGATTTAAATTCATTGTATTGTGTAAGTGTTGACCATAGACGACCATCGTGAGCATGCTTGGCTATTGTTGAGAATTGATGACCATGGTTGATCATTTTTGAGATAGTATGACCATGGGTGAGTATGATTGAATATGGTTCCTCAATCATGTTTCCCATCATCAACCCTTAGTTAACCATGTTTATATGGTAACCTATGATTGACTAAGGGTTGATGTGGTTGACCATGGTTGTGAAAATTTAACTAAAGATGAATATCATTAACAAAGTTGACCATGGACGCCCAGGGTGAGCATGGTTCACTATGGTTGAGCATGGATGGAATGGGTGATGATTGTTGATATAGTTTGACTATTTATGAATATCATTGAATATGGTTGAACTCAGTGAGCATGTACAACAATGGTCACTATTTAAGTATAGGGGGTTTACGCAGTGCATTATATTAGATATAATTTTGGGATTCAGCTACGTTAAGAAAGTCATTCATGTATGACCATTTCCATGAGAGGTAGTCGTAACAGACTAATTTATCATGATTTGAATAGTTCACTTAGCACTCATTGCATCGGGGGATGCTCACATGGGTGAAGAAGTGGGATTGAAACTAGTGAAATGAATCACATAGTGTCAATCATCACTTTCGGGGATTGCACCCGGTAACCAGGACTTCCCAGGAGGTCACCCATCCTAGATCGCCTCAGGCTCAAGCGCGCTTAGCTGTGGAGTTTTCCCCACAATCAAGCCCACTTAGCTTGATACCACATTTGCAAAACCTGAGCAAATATTGTGCCTCATAAACCATTCAATTAGAGATCCCTTCACTCTTTTTGAATTTAAGTATAAGTGGTTTATGAATTGCATTATATTAGATATCATTTTGGGATTCAACTACGTTAAGTAAGTCATTCACGCATGACCATTTCCATGAGAGGTAGTTGTAACTGACTAATTTCTCATTATTTGAATAGTTCACTTAGCACTCATTGCATCGGTTGATGCTCACAGGCGTGAAGAAGTGGTATTGAAACTAGTGAAATGAAACTAGTGAGCATCACTCGATGCAATGTGTGCTAAGTGAACTATTCAAATCATGAGAAATTAGTCAGTTATTACTACCTCTCATGGAAATGGTCATACGTGAATGACTTACTCAACACAGTTGAATCCCAAAATGATATTTAATGGTCACTATGTTTTATCATGGTTGAGCTTGTTTCACCATGGTTGATTATGGTCAACTATGGTTGACTATGGGTGGACATGGTTGTCAACATTCAACTACAAATGAAAATCGATGATCATGTTGTTTAAGGTTCACCAGGTTTTCCATGGTCAACCATGTAAACTATTGTTGACCATGGATTGATAATGTTTTACCTCAGTTGATTATGTTGTCAAGTTCATCTGGATATGCAATGGTCAACCATATTCACCATGATTGACCATGATTTTCATCAATGACAATGGTTGACCATTAATGGACATGTTTGACCATGGTCAACCAAGTTATAAATATTGTTGATTATGGTTGACCATGTTTGATAATGATTTTGATTTTGATCACAAACATTTGTGATCCATAATGATTGTTGGGGACTATATTTTAGATTAATCACGTAGAATAATTTTCTAGTTGATGTTTCGAAGCTACTCATCATCAAGAAGAAGGTGAAAAAAATAGATCAATCAATGGGATTAAATAGCGATGAGATGCATCAAGTTCTAGAATTAGCCATTAGGACTATAATATTATTTAATAAAAATTGACCATAACAACTAGTTTTTAGTTAAGAAATTATAACTAATAAATTCAAAGGTAAGAAATTATGTTATTATCCAATAAATTCTTACCTTTGACTTTATTAGTCACAATTTTTTTAACTAAAAGCTGGTATTTGTGGTAAGTTTTTATTAAAAAATATTATAGTCCTAACAACTAATTCTAGAACTCATTGAAAGCCCCAAGGGATAGTTGAACTGGTTGAGTACCCATTGTTAAGTACCTCAGTGATCAGGAGGTCACGTGGTCAATTCTTCTCAACGCCCTTGGGGTTAGGCCCTACTAGTCTCGCTGACGGGCTTTAAAAAATTCCCTCCGGGGTTGATCTACCCATATTTTTTTGAAGGGAAAAAAATTACGGAACTTGATGCATATCGTTGCTATTTAATCCCATTGATTGATCTATTTTTTTCACCTTGTTCGTGAAGATGAACATCATTAGTAGGTTTGAAACATCAACCATAAAATTATTCTATGTGATTAATCAGAAAGATAGTCTCAAACAATGATTCTATTTGTTGCATTGTGGTGTTAATATTTATTTGTAAATAATGTAATGATCTCTTCTATTGTCTAAATTGTAATGTCATTTTTTCATCATTATATTGCAACAACAATTTTTATTCGTCACACAACAATGTCTTTTGTTTCTCAAACCATAATTTCATTTTTTTATCACAATGTGTATGTTTGACTATGGATTAGCATGGATGACCATAGTTGACTATTGTTGAGCTAGTTTGAGCATGGATGAAGACGATTAACTATGGTTGAACTTGTTTATTATGTATGACCATGGTTACTATATTTGACTATGGTTTATTATGGTCAACTATGGTTGACTATGGGTGAACCAGGTTGAACATTGATTTCAACATTCAACTATAGCCAAAAAGTGATGATTATGTTAACTAAGCTCCATCTTATCCATGGTAGATCATGTAGATCATTTTTGACAGTGGTCTGAAAATGTTTGACCTTGGTTGATTAGTTTGTGAAGTTGACCATGGATAAGCATGGGTTGGCCATATTCATCATGGTTGACCATGTTGTTTATGGTTGACTAAGGTTGACCATCAATGAACATGTTTAAGAATGGTCAACCATAACTAACCATGGTAATCCATGTTAACTATGGTTGACTATAGTTGAGCATGGTTGATAATTATTCTGCTTGTTGTGTTGTGACATTGATATCTATTCCTCACAGTGCAACACTTTTTTTACTGCTCAAACTGCGATACCAAATTTCAATGCATTTTTTCATCACATTGTGGCATTGAATTTTGTTGGTCACATCATGATATCAATTTTTGTTCGTCACATTGTGATGTCAATTCTTTGTTTAACACATTAAAAAATTGGTTTTAGTTCATCCAATTATGGTAGTGTTGAACATGGATTTCCATGGTGAGGATCTCTGGCTACAGTTGATCATGGATAACATAGTTAATCATGGTTGACCATTGTACACCACAAATTAATCACATTGACGTTTGTTGGCCATATCAACATAATTAAGGATCAAATATCTAAGATATATATGATCATGGATGACTATGTTAGACTAAATCTTTTCATGGTTTTCTATAATAGATCATGCTTATTTATGTTTGACGATTACTAACTTTGGTTAGTCATGTTTGATTATGTGTAACAATGTTTGGCAATGATTAACTTTAGTAAAACATGGCCTACTAAGATTGAATTTGATTTACCATGCTTGACTTGCATGAGAATGTTAAATTATTATTTGCCATGGTTTAGGGTGGCTGACAACCTTTGACTATGATTTGCTATGGTTGGTTATGAAAGAACATGATGACTATTGATACCCATGTTGATTATGGTTGACAAAGTGTGACGTGGTTGACCATGTTTTATTATGGTTAGTTTTGGTTTACAATGGTTGTCTAATTTTAACCATGGTTATTTATGTCTAAACATGGTAGACAATAATTAACCTTGTTGGTTAGATTTGATTGACATTGGTTGACTTTTATGTACTATGTTTAACTATGACCAACTTATGGTTCAATTTTGATTTTATGTTTTATTTACAATGTCTAAGGACATTGGTTTATTATGGTTAACTTATGTATATATTTGATTTATTATAGTTTACCTTACTTTACGTTAACATATTATCGATTTAATATTGTATTCCTTCATTTATTATGGTTGACTATTGTTGATGATGGCCGACCTTAACCATAGTTGAATATAGTTCGCAATCATCAGCTATGGTTGAGCATGACCATGAACATCTTTGACCATGGTTGACCTTAACAATGTGACATTCGTTATGTTTGTGACATTGCAATATTGAGTTATGTTCATCACATGATGACATTGGAAAAATGTTATGTTAGTTTGTGTCAAATTGTGATGTTACAAAAGAGTTATGTTTATTTTCATCACATTACGACATTTAATTAGGGTTTGTTGTATTATAATGTTAATTAATGGTTTATTACTAGTTTTTGTCACACTAAAAGGTTTATTAAGGGTTATGTAACATTGCAACATTTGTCCCGGATGCGGGTGTTAATGGAGTTAATGCCGCGTGTTAATGGAGTTAAGGGGCATGTGGCTTGTCACATGGGCAACTGTCAGCCCGGACAAGCCACGCCACTCCAGGACGCAGGCCCCTTAAATTCGCCGGAAGGCGAAGCAATGGGCGCGATTGAAATGGTTTATGCGGAGGGGAATGTCGTTGGACTGTCCAGTCGATTGCAGGGGGATGTTGTTGGAATGTACAGTCGATTGCAGGCGCCATTCAATGCGCTGCAACATCCGAGGAATATGGGAGCTATTAAGGTTGCAACCCAAACCACTCTGCCGCAATCCTTCAAGCCATTTGAGTGGGTGTCAGCCTGGTGTAAGATTTCTCAGGGGAATTTTGGTTTGGGAAGCAATCGTCAGATGTCCAGGGAACGGCTCCGGATGAGCAGCCGCAGAGGAGGGTCACGGGGTCGTTCTGCCTCTCAGAGGCCTGAAATTTCGCCCTCCTCTTCAGTAGAGATCACCTCAGAGCACAATAGGCCTCCGGGCAGCAATGTAAGAGGCAGCAGGGGCATTCCGGAGTGTGGTCACACGGAACACCCGGCCATTCGTTACAGAATCCCCTGCGCATTTGCAAACAACACTCTTATAGTTTCGGTCACCGTGGAGCATTGCAGCAATATTCGGGGACGTTTGGATACTGTGACTGTGCCGAGGGTTGATATGGAAACTCCCACCGTCGATTTCAGGCGTCCAATTCAGAAGGATGAGGCTGGCCCCAGTGAACCTGTTCAGCGGAGCGCGCGCCAGGAAGAGGAAGACTCGAAGAAGCTCAAGGGTCCTGCAAAGGACGAGCCTCATACCACGGATGAAGACTAACTTCGAAGACGCCAAGTCTGTGCGGCAAGGAATGAATCTCTCTGACCATCTCATTTTGCTCACTTTGTATGTTTGTCATGGGGTTTATGTTCGCAGTGTCGGTCCAAATCACCATAGTATTAGTCCACGCGTCAGTCTACATGTTCACCGTGTCGAATTATGTTCACCGTGTCGAGCTATGAATCCATCATGTCGACTTCTATATTCATTATGTATCCATCATGTTGCATCATGTATCCACCGTGTCAGCACGAAGGCAAACTGGTCTCTCTGCAAGTTTAGCTATGACTGATATCTTCATGGAAAATCTCTTTGAAGAAACAGGGCCTCGGCCCAGATGTAATTTTTGCTGTAATTTTGGCATTTTTGTAATATAATTAGCTCAGTTTTAACGAGAAAAAATAAAAACATTGCAACATTTGTGAAGAGTTTGGTTACTATTTTACTGGCTTCAATGATCCTCCAAAATTTCGCCTTAGCTTCGTTTTGGAGCCTCCCTACCAACCATCCTTAGCATCATGTCTTGCACTCCCTAGGTAATTATGCTATTAGTTGAGTTTCTTTGGCTTATCAGCTTGTGCTCACTAACTTGTTTTCATTTCACCTGCAAGCTGACTTCCCGTGACTTGGTCTTCAACCAGTTCTTGTGCTGACTTGGAGAATTTCACAAAACTAGAGGGCAACTTTCCTTTCTCTCCAGAATTGTGCAATGCATCATGGTAGCTGGCTTCTCTCCAAAATTACACAGAGCATGCAAGTTGTCTTCCCCTTGAAAATACCAAAGAGCTTCCCATCATCATGCTTGTTCTAAGAATTTGCAAAGTTCTGGCTAGAAGAATTCGCTTCAGTCCAGAAATTGTGAAGAGCTTGAGGGAAAGCTAGAGCCACTCAGCCCAGAAACTATGCAGAAGTCATCCCAAGGCTTGTTATTTGTTATATCTGCTCACAAGTTGACCGATTACCTCCAAGACTATAAAATATTTCCTTGCATGAATGGTAAAATTTTTCGCAAAAAATAAAAAATGTAAAAAGCATCCCTAGAGTTTAGGGATCTATTTTTAGCAGCTAGGGGTTACATTGAAAAGTCATTTTAGAAACCTACCGCCAAGTGTCACTTTTTCCTAGATTTGTGGTATGTGCATCATAAGCCTCGATCTTGTCAAAACTATTTATTTGATGCTTTAAAGCTCAGTCTTCACATCGATCTTATAGCTCTAGCATTCCTAATGCATCTAGGAACATTCAGCACACTTATTGCAGCTTTTTCCTGGTAAGTCCGCTTTTCATGTGTTTTGTTGTTTCTCTATCGCTTTTTGTATTTCGGTTTGTGTGAGTGTTGTTTTCTTGGTTTTTTTTTTAATTATTTCTATCATTTTAATTAATGTTAGCTTGAAGAAGCATTATTTTAAGTTTTCCATTGCATTTCCTTGCTATTGCATTCATGACATTGTTTTTGCACTAATGGTCATTGTTGCGGCGACTCACTTCACACGCCTCATTGTTTACACATCTTACTGAATCATGCATGTTCATTCAATCATGTCTAGACCCATATTTGCACATGCATTCAGTCCTTACTGTTTTTACGTCGCCCGTCGGCGAGTCTACGTTTCCTTGGCCCGAACCTCGCCTTGCTTGGCTTGCACTGTGCATTTTTGGGATGGAAGGATTTGCATTACTCCTAGAAATCATGGAGATCTTGCCTTACACTAGCCTCCTAGGATGTGCTTTGTGAAATTTTGAGAGGTAATACCTGAATTGGCCCCCGAAATTGTGCTGTGCAATTTTGTCGGGTTGTAGTCATGCTCACTGAAACTACGCATTGCGTAGTTCTAGTCCTCAAAAATCCAATTTGGACTGTGCTCTACGCAGTTTCAATAGTTAGTCTGTTCACTGGCAATTGGATAGTGCTCTTGATAGTTCTGGCAGCCAGTCCCCTAGCCTCATAGAAAAAATTCCGCAAATTTCTGAATCAGTCACCCAGGTGTGTTGCATGTTAGTCCTTAAGGTGCTTTTGGTTTTCAGCTAACATTTTTCTTGCCATGAGTGTTTCTTTGCCTCTAGGTATCATAGGAGTTCATCACTCTCTTATTAGTACAAGTACGATGGCTTTCAAGAGAGCAGGGCCAAAGAACACCATTGAAGCGAAACTGGATATGTGGTCGAGAAAGTGTTTATGAGCTTGCCCACCTATGAAGACACTAAGTTTCTCATAGACAAGGAGTTCAAGATCAAATGGCAAGAAATCAATGAAATATTTTCAGGCACCTTTGACAAGAATCCGGAGGACTGTAGAGTCTATGTCAACATTCACAAATCTAGCTTGTACCAATTGCATGCAGGTATCCCGCATTTCCATGCATGGACATGATCCACTAGATTGTCTCGCATAATGATCCAGAGACAATGGTGTTGAGAAGTGTCAGTGGAAAATAACTTGCAACCTTCAAGGAAGATAAATTTAAGGAGACGTATCACTTTCTACAACTGGTGAACACATTGGATGCACTCTTCACCAATCTCAGGAGGAACACACACTCAAGAGACATCTTGAAGAGCTGGGTGAGAGAGCCATCTAAGTTCAGGATGACACCCAATAAAGTATACAAGACAAAGACATTGTGGAAGGGTTATAAGATCTTGGTTATCTTCGCATGCCTCTTATACGACCAAGAGAGTACATAAACCTTCCTGCACAGTTGGGTGATTGTGTTTGATCAACTGGCGAACGAAGTAAGACCTTTCAATTGGTCCAACATATTGGCTCTCCAGTTGAAGGGGTTACTAACAAAAGCTCGACATCTGACCAAGGGTCAAAAATCAAAGTTATTCATGTCCGCCTAAATTCTTGATGCAATCTATGCCCACCAACAGTTCCCTGGCTTGGGTTGGGCATTCTCAGGCGGAAAGAGTCGATTGTGCGGACACAACCAACCTCCCTAGGAGCCTAAGACTCTCTAGTGACAAACAAGACAAATAAGAGCAATCCTTCTCTAAACATGCATTTACTATATGGGAAATCAAGTGTTTAGATCCTACCTGTAGTCCAACGCTGTTGTAGCAGTCCAGCTCCGCTGATCCGGATGAGCTCCTCCTTCACTTTGAAACCTGCATCCACTAACAATAAAACAATTAAATAACACTTGATAATCTCATAGAATAAAACATATTTAACACATAGACGAAGGAGTACATGAAACAACTCATAAACAACAAGTTATTGAGAAGAATGGACTCATTTGCATTAATAGGTAACAAAAGGAACAAATACAACCTGAGCCTTGGTGTTGTGCAAGTCCCTCCCAGGGTCCATCAAGAGTTCTCCTTTACTTTGACAAAGCTCACCCACTTCCAAATAGAACAAGAAAAGATGGCAATCTCTCCTCACAAGCTTCTAAATGGGAGACCTAATTCCTGCAGCATTTACCCTTAGAAATGTATAGCTTCCAACCTCCCCTCCTTCTGGCCCAATGCCTGTATTTATAGTGCTCAAGAGGAAGTTAATCAGGTCCTCCATCAGTGGGATAATCCCCTCTTTGGATGGGATAGCCCCCTTATTGATGGGATAAGTTCCTCTTTGGTAGGGGTGCATGAACCATCTGGAGGCACTCAATACACGTCGAAAAACCTTCTAGAATGCTCTAGAAATGACCACAAGTAACTTTTTAAAGATGAAACTTGCGCATTTTGACCTTTACAGGGGGACGCACCTGCCCCTTTACATACAGAGCGTCCAAAGATGTAACTTTTGTGAACATTGGGTGCGTACCCGCAGGTAAGGTTGAGAGAACCTGCGTACCCACAGATAAATACATTTATAAAGACTTTCTCTCTTTTTGGAGTTTGACATGGAGAGCAGAGGTATAAGACTTGCCTAAGAGGGTAGCATGACTGTTGATAGAGCCATACTAACTGTAAATAGTCATGGTGACATTTTTTAGTGTAACAGGCATGGAAACCTTTGAAAACCTCTGTGCACATCTATTGCAGGTTGTTATTTGAGTGGAGTTTCCATGGAGTTATACTATAGCTATGAGACCACTTTGTCACCCCGATGTACATGATTATCTTTGAGTAGGATATGCCTTGCATGTCATAGGTAGTGATGGATGCATTGGTTAACATAGTAGATTGGTATGCGTCGCCCTTTGGCAAGTTCATCTAGATGTACAATGTCGAGAAGGCTTCGCATGTGTTACCGAAGTTTTCCATGGACAAGCTAGTCATGAAAGAGGTTGCATACCACATCTCTGTTGGGTTCTCAGGTAGACTACACATGAAGAAGAAGGCACCTTATCCCACTCTTCCTTTGCAGATCAGGTTGTATGAGATCCAGAGTCTCAAGCATGATGAGGCTGAGATGGAGGAATTCAAGAGGTTCACCTTTGGCACCAGAAGTTTCAATCCATATGACTCACATCACTTAGTAGAGGACCAATGTGCGAGAGTGTATCGTCCTTGGATCCATTGGGCATGTCATTCACTTGAGGAAGACCCATGCAGATACTACTATAACACCTGAAGGTTCAATGAATTAGTTAGAGTGGTTGTAGAAATTTTAGCAGTGCACAAGGAAGTAGCATCCCAGAGAGTAGCAACATCAGCAGCAGCACAGGGCAATAGACCTGTGCATGAAAAAGGAAAGAGGAAGGTTGCCGACAACAAAAAGGTGTGGAAAAGCTACATGTTCAAGCTAGATCTACTTGTATTGATAGAAACATTGGAGATTGAGGCAAAGAAGTGACAACGCAACAGAATGATTTCACAAGGACAGATGGAGAAGAAGAAACCAGAGGAGGTAGAGAAGAAGTTGCAGGTGGTGAAGCAACAACTAAGAGAAGAATAAGTACTATGCAGAAGAGAGAAGGAAGCACAGTAGAAATAGGGATAGCAGGAGGCACAAAACACACACATTGATGAAAATGCACCAATATAGATTATTGATTCATCAGAACAACTGTCAGATAGGAAATAGGGTGAGCAGTCACAACAACAGGACTTTCCTTAGGAGATTGAACAGAAGTTTGAGAAGATAGACATGGACACTATTCATCTAGAGCAAGATCAAGATACAGACCTCACGCACAAAGACCCAGAGGTCAGTACACCAGCTTCACTAGATCCAGGAGTACAGAAGGTCCCGAGTGATCAAGGAGACACTGAAATCCTTGAGGAAAATCCAGAAGAAGATGTGCACACCATATCCTTTGACAAGTCACAACACAGAGTTGTGTAGTCACACAGAGTTCCCACTCAGGATGTCCATGCATCTCCTATGCATTTTCAAGAATGAGTGATCATGCCTAATGTGTGTAGACATCAATCTACTTTGGCCGATACTACAAAGGCATATTCCAAAGCCACCAAATCGAGTGTGAAATTCTTGATAGCTAAGAACGAGTGCATGGCTAAGAAACTTCAAGCGGCCAAGTAGAGAGAAGATAAAGCTACAAAATCCACCGGAACAATGTTGAAGAAAGAAATACTTGATGAAGTATCATCTCTCGAGACAATCATGTGGAAGTTTTACTTTAGGTTCGTCACCATGCATAGGTCAATTTTCCATCTTAATGGTTGGTAGCAACATTGTGCTAGGAGAGCACGTATCTTGATAGACATACACACTATTGTCAATCAAATGTAGATATGGACAATGAGGTAAAAGGAAGCCCCATTGTACTTGCCAAAGATGATGAAGCAAAAGACAGTGGAGTTGAAGGCACGCATTGAGAGTCAGATCTAGAATTATGAGGAACTCCCATATCTCATCACCAGCTTATAGGATTCACATGCATGAGAGTTCAAGAGCATGGATTTCATTGTGCACAGGCATACAATCACATCCATTAGCACACTCAATAAGGAAAAATAAAAGAACCAAGCTATACTAGAGCTAGAGATGTACTTTGAGCAGTTGATCCACATACCCACCAGAATAGATTTGCAAATGAGTAAAGACATTATGCACTAGTATGTCATTGGGACGATTTCACTCAATACCATGATGCACATGCCATATGATGTGTTGAACAGAGGTAACAAATCAGTGTAACCAGATGCAACAGAGGCAAGGGTTCTATTTCAGAAGGATGTCACCATGGAGTACGTGGACACCATAATAGGCTACCAATCTTGGCATCAGTTTGCCACCATCGACCACCAAGAGGATGTTGACGAGTTAGTCTTCCCATAACTATCTGAGTCCCAATGATGTGTTATATGGCTTACTCAAGCCCATTTTTGTCTCACATGAGTACATGTGTAGATTGTATTGTAAACATGTGGTAACGTGAAAGACAAGTGTCAATAGTAGAATGTAAATAGTCATGTGTAAGTTGAAGAGTCATGGGGGTAGTTGAAGAGTCAGAAAGGGGAATGTGAAGGGTTGCCCCACCCTTTTCTATATATAGAACCTCGTAACTCATTATATAGAATGAGCCTTGGCATCTCCACAGTGCATAGTGAGTACATATCTTTGGAGGAGCAAGTGGAAGTTTCTATAACATTCCACTATTGGGGCTAGTGGCTGTCATGGTTGCATATATGATTGGATCTTTCACTTGTTTAATATAAAGAGCGAGCACGTTTCATGCATATATTTTTATTGTATTTAAACTATTCTAGTTACTCTAATGATGTATGTAGTTGTAATTTACGCATGTACGTATGGACTATTCCATATGTGTTTGTATCCATATTATCGAAGCATGTTCTTGGTATAGCTCATCACTTTGGATTGTCGAATATTTTTCTTTCAATCTCGTGATTTCTTTCAGATTGTGTTCTCCCTTTCAAGTTATGTTCTATCATAGGCTTCTAAGGGGTGCACTCTTCTCCCCTTTCGTGTGTTAGAGCCTTTCATGCATCTTCCCTGACTTGCTGCAATGTCACACCCTTGCTTCCAACAAAGAATTCTTACTTACCTCTACGTGCAACTACAGTCAAGGCAATACTGCACTACCCACTAGTAGGACTCCTACTCCAAATGGTCTGACATCTAGTTGGGTCTTCTTACTAGGATGATCCCCTAAAATGATTGCAAGTCCAACATCATTAACATTTCTGGTGCTAGAAGGAGGGCCAGACGACAAGGTGAGTCCTCACAATCTATTTTGAATCTTCACACATACATGATGGAGTATGTTACAGTTCACCCCCTGAACATTTTGTCCAACAAACATATCTTTTAAGTTGAGAGGGAGTTTTGGGATGACTTGTCGGAAATCACATATGTTGGTGAAGGTGAAGTGGCCTCCCCTGAGCACTTAGATGAATTCCATGCACTCATGACGAACATGCAAGGTTTTAATAAAATAAAGGTTTGTACACTTCTCACACACACACTTCATGACTACCCATTGTTATGGTGTAGGATACTGCGTCATAAATTTTTGCACTCATTCAACTAGTTTAGTGATCTAATCGAATATGTTTTTCACCAATTTGATCCTGAATCAGTTCATAAAAAGATGATAAAACAATGGAAGGCCGTGCATGAATCTCTAGAGGAATTTGGGGGCACTTCTGTCAACTCTCTTTTGAAGCTCTGAAAATTCAGATGAAATTCCAGTATCTTTTTAAAAGCTATGAATATGTCTGTATCAAATTACTATGTACCAAAGTGAAGAAAAATCTCAAACCCCGCTTAACATAATTTGGTGATGGAGTTTTGCAATCACAAGCAGACACAGTCATTGTCACAAGTGACTGTCCTCCTTCCTCTCACCAAACAACACCACCCTCGTAGAGTGATGTGGGAGAGCATGCACACATGTTTGTTTAGCTATCACATCCTCCCACATTAACTACTCTTAATTTCTGTGTAGATTTGGTTAGGAAGCCCATGGGTTGTCATATGCACTTGTTACCTCAACCTTTGTCCACATGTTTTTCTGATCCTCTAGATTGTACTGTCTTACCTTTTTCCATTTTGAACTCTACACTTATTGTGAATGAGGATCGATCTATTGATAGAGTTGTTGTTGCAAAACCAACCTATGCTATCATTTATGATGAGTATGACTTGGAATATGAGCACGAACCTGCGGTGAAGGATGACCTCCTTCTGTTTGTTCCTCCTTTGCTTTTTCCTAACATCTGCAGTGATTCTGCTATCTCTGATTTTCCTTGTGAAAATCCATCCCCGGATGCATATACTTCCGATCATTCGCAGAACACAGTTGATGTGAGTCCATCATTTGATAGTGGAGAGGAAAAACCTTTCACTGATAATGCAGTTGATTTTTCATCTACTATTTTCATAAATGTAGAGGGTGAACATTATTTCTTCTCATCTAACCCTTTGTATGATTCATCAGATCACAAGGATGTCGATGAACTCATTGATTTTTCTGATCATATATGTCATGATCTCTTTACTCCTGTATTCGATCACGATGTTTATCCAATCATTGTTGATCTTTCAAAGACACCTATTTACGATTATCTATCTGTTGATGAAGTCCAAACCCCATAGGCTATTGAGGCACTTCATCCTAGTTTGATGGTTATGTTAGGTCATCGATGTCCTGAGGTTAGTCTCACTTCTAATCAAGAAAATATTAAACCACCCAAGGCTCCTCATCACTCATCTGTATGCATTGAAGATCAATCCAATATATAACATACTTCTCTGAAGGAACAACCTCTTCTGCTCTTAATAAGTCGACATCCCTCTTCCGCCTATGAAATAAATAAGTGTCTATGCATAGGTCTTTGAAAACTGAAAAATGAAAATATGAAAAAAATTGAAAAAATGAATAAGGTGATAGAAGAGAAAGGCTTCATGTGCAAAGATGTGATCCAAACAACCCTGTCGGGGTACTGAGCAGGCTCGCTGGTAGCAGAGCGATGCTTGTGTTCCTGCGTGACTCCACCAAGGTGTTGTCTAGGCCTACTGGAAGCAGAGTAACACTAGAGGTGAAACTTAAACTCTAATAGTCATATAACTTGTGCACTAATAAACCCCTCATCTCCAATTGAAAGAACTAAATTGAATTGGCCTGGAATGTGTGCTCACTGATTAAGAGAAGTGAAGGTGCTACAACTTTTGCTCAAGCTAGTGTGGAAACCATGATGATCAAGGAGTTGAACAATACTTTTGGACGAGTTAGACTCGCTTTTCACGAAATAAGGTCCATTTAGAGAGCTCGAGTTCCACCAGTGCGTTGCCAATGTTGTAGTACCTATAACCATCAAAATTTTTCCTTAGCTTCATTTTGGAGCCTCCCTACCAACCATCCTTAGGAGCATGTCTTGCACTGCCCAGGTAATTGTTAGAGGGAAATGTTCCCCTAGGGATTTTTGGGTTGAAACCCTAGCAGACTAAAAGTTATCTATTCAAAGAAACACACATTCACACAACCATTATGCTATTATAAGCAAATTATATTGTAGAGGGGACGTACCTTAGGTCCTGCGTTTGAGAAGGCCCTTAGGGTCCAAACCCTTCTTGGAGTTCCCTTCTTCTCTTTTGTCCTGCAAAACAACCAATTCCAAAGCACACAATAGTATATGGACAAAAGTTTATAAAGAAACCATCTTCATGTTATAAATAAAGGTAGTTAGTTATGAAATCCAAACAACCATTTACATATGAATTCTAAACATGAATATCATAAACATAAAGAAGATTCATATCAGGAACCAAGACATGTGTTTCCTTTATTATAGACAAATAAAGTACATAAAAAGGAATAATTTCACCTGAGTCACCTTCAGCAGGCTCCAAGCAAAGCTTCTTTCCGGATCCATTCCAGCCTCAAGCCTTTAACAAACCCCTTCCATGCCTTACTCCATGATGCCATAAATGGTGGATGAGCATCAACACACAAGGAAACAAGGGTTTCCTGTACAAATGGGGGAAGTACAGAAGGCACAAGGGACTTTAGACCTGGTCAGGGGAAAAATCTCAGCATAATAACCTTTCTCTCTCTTCTCTCCTCCCTTAGGCCTTCCCTTTGAGGTATTTTTATACATCTCCCAAAGTAGTTTTTTAGTTGGGAGTTGGTTGGGAAAAGTTGGGCCATGGGCACTAATAGGTCATCAGTAGGTAAAACCCGCGATCTCCACCCCAAAATAAGGAGTTTTATATTTTTTTAAGTGTTTTAATACGTATACGCGGGTTGGGTATGCACAAACCCGCGTATACACGTGTTTAACTTAGGGCAATGTCGCGTATAAGGGATAAAACACTGTTTTTTAAATTTTAGGACCAGGTCTGGAAGGAAGGGTTGCCCTAGGCCATGAGTGCAGCATCACAAACCATAAGAGTGAGATTTAGAGCTATAAGAGTAATTATGCTATTAGTTGAGTTTCTTTGGCTTATTAGCTTATGTTCGCTAATTGGTTTTCCTTTCACCTGCAAGTTGACTTCCCATGACTTGGTCTCCAATCGGTTCTTGTGCTAACTAGGAGAATTACACAAAACTGGAGAGAAACTAGCCTTGCTCTCTAGAATTGTGTAGTGCATCATGGTAGCCAACTCTTTTCCAAAATTGCGCAGAGCATGTAGGCGACATTCCCCAAGAAAATTGCATGGAGAATGCAAGCTCCCTTCCCCTTGAATATTTCTCAAAGCATCCGATCGTTAGGCTTTCTCTCAGAATTTGCACAGCTCTAGATGACAACCTTGGCTTTAGTCTAGAAATTGCGTAGAGCTTGAGGGGCAGCTAGAGCCACTCAACCGAGAAACCATGGAGAACTCATCCCAAGGATTGATGTCTATTTCATGCGGTCACAAGTTTATCAGTTCCCTCTAGGCTTGTGCAATCTTTCCTTGCATGCATGGGAAAAAATTTCTCGAAAATAAAATAGAAAAAAGAAAAAAGCATCTGTAGATTTTAGGGTTCTATTTTTAGCAACTGGGGGTTACATGCAAAAGCGTTTTCAGAAACCTCCCACCAAGTTTCACTTTTTCCTAAATTTCTGGCACGTGGGTCATAAGCCTTGAAAACTATTTATTTGACACTTCAGATCTCATTCTCCACTTGGAGCTCTAGCATTCCCAATGCATCTAGGAACATTCGACACACTTATTGCAACTTTTTATGGGTAAGTCCGCTTTTCATGATTTTTGTTACTTTTCTCTCGTTTTTTGTATTTTTGTTTGTGTGAGAGTTGTTTTCTTGGTTTTTTTAAATTCTGGTTGTCATTTTAATGCATTTTATCTTATAGAAGCATTGTTTCAAGTTTTCCATTACATTTCCTTGTTATCGCATGCATGACACTATTTTTCCACTAACGGTCATCGTTGTGACAACTCGCTTCACACACCTCATTGTTTTTAAATCTTACTGAATCCTGTGCTTACTGATTGCATGCATTCTCATTCACTCATTCCTACTCTGATCTTCGCACGTTCATTCAGTCCTTACTTTTTTCAGTTACCCGTTGACGAGTCTGAGGTGCCTTGGGTGAGACCTTGCCTTGCCTGGCTTGCATTGTGCATTTTTGGGATGGAAGACATTGATTTTCTCCCATAAATTGTGCATATCTTGCCTCACAATGGGTTCTAGTGATGTTCTCTACTCAATTCGAAGGGGCAGTGCCTCAGTTGGCCCCCAAAATTGCCTAATGCAATTTTCCCGAGTTGCAGTCGTGTTAACTGAAACTGTGCACTATGGAGTTTTAGTTCATAGAAGGCCAAGATGGAATGTGATTTGTGAAATTTAAATAGTCCTTCATCTCACTGGAAGTCAGGATAGTTCTCTATGTCATTCTTATAGCTAGTCCCCCAGCCTCCCAAAGAAAATTGTGCAAATTTCCCACTCAGACACCCAGGTGTGTTGCATGTCATTCCTCAAGTTTATTTGCTTTTCAACAGAAATTTTTCTTGCCATGAGTGTTTCTCTATCTCCAAGTATCACAAGTTTTCATCAATCTCGTAGTAGTATAGGTACAATGGCTTCCAAGAGAGTAGGGTCAAAGGACACCATTGATAGTGCAACTAGAGTTCTATTTGAGCAAGTGTCTGTGAAGACACTAAGTTGTTCATAGACAAGGAGATCAATATAAAATGGCAGGATGTCAATGACATCTTTTCAAGCACCTTTGAGGATAATCTCGATGACCGCAGAGTCTATGTCAAGATCCACAAATCTGGATTTTACCGGGTTGCATGCAGGTATCCCACATTTCCATGTACGGACATGATCCACTAGATTGTCTCGTATACTGATCCAAAGACAATGGTGTTGAGTAGTGTCAGTGGAACAAAAATTTCTACCTTCAGGGTAGCGAAATTTCAAAATATGTATCACTTTCCGCAGTTGACGAACACAATGGATGCACCCTTCACCAATCCCAGCAACAACACAAACTCAAGGGACATCTTTAAGAGCTTGGTGAGAGAGACATCTATGTTCAGGATGATACCCAACCAAGAATATAAGAAAAATACATTAAGAAATGCTTATCAGTTCGTAGTTATCTTTGCATGCCACTTAAATGGCCAAGAGAGTACATAAACCTTTCGTCAGAGTTGGGTGATTGTGTTAGATCAACTGGCAAATGAAGGAAGCTGGGCATGGACACCTTCATAAATGTATGAGCACATCTATTGCAGGTTGTTCTCCAAGTGTAGTTTCCATGGAGTTATACTAGAACTATTAGACCACTTCATCACCCTAGTGTATAGGATGATATTTGAGTAGGATCCGCTTTGCATGTCAGAGGCAACGATGGAGGCATTGGTTAACATAGTAGATTGGTATGCCTCTCTCCTTAGCATGTTCGTTTGAATGTACATCATGGAGAAGTCTCTGCATTTGTTACCGAAGTTTGCCATGGACAAGCATGTCACGTAAGAGGTTGCATACCACATATCGATAGGGTTGTTACTGAGACTACACAGGAAGAAGAAGGCACCTTGGCCGCTCTTCCTTTATGGATCAGGATATATGATATCTAGAGTCTCAAGCATGTTGAGGTCAAGACAGACGAATTAAAGAGGTTCACCTTCGACACTAGAAGTTTCAATCCATATTACTTGCATCACTTAGTGGAAGACCATTGTTCGAGAGCGTATCATACTTGGATCCATGAGGCGTCTCATTCACTTGAGGAAGACCCATGGAGATACTGATATAACCCCTCAAGGCTCAATGAACCACTTAGAGTGGTTGCAGAATAGCTTTCAAGGCACAAGGTAGTAGGATCTCATAGAGTAGCAACATCAGTAGCAGTAGAGGGGAGAAGACTTGCACATGAAAAAGGAATGCGAAAGGTTTCCGAAAACATAGAGGTGGAGCAAATCTCCAATTTCAAGGAAGATCCATGTGTATGGGAAACAACTTTGGAGATTTAGGGAAATAAGAGACAGTGCAATAAAAGGATTGCACAAAGACATAGGGAGAAGCTGAAACTGGAGTAGGCAAAGAAGAAGTTGCATGATTTGAAGCAATAACTAAGGGAAGAACAAGAGCTGCGTGGAAGAGAGAAGGAAGCGCAACAAGAATAGGAATAGTAGGAGGTGTAACACACACACATTGATGAAACTATGCCAATATAGGTTATTGATTCATCAGAATAGATGGAATATAGAAAACATGGTGAGTAGTCATAGGAGAAGGACTTTGCTAAGGAGATTGAATATATGTTGGAGAAGACGGAACTGGATGGGGTTTAGCCAAAGTAAGATCAGGATAAAGAAATCATGCCCAAAGACCCAGAGGTCACTTCTCCAGCTTCCCTAGATCTAGGAGTGGAGCAAGTCCTAAGTGATCAAGGAGACACTTAAATCCTCGAGGACAATCCAAAAGTGAATGTGCGCAACATATCATTTGATGAGTCACAACTTAGAGTTGTGCAGTCATGCATAGTACCCACTCTTGATATCCATGCATCTCCTGTGCATTTTCAAGAATAATTGATCGTGTCTGATGTGGGCAAACATATAGTTGCATTGGCCAATGCTACAAAGGCATATGTCGAAACCAACAGCTCAAGTGTGAGATTCTTGATAGATGAGAGTGAGCGCATGGCTAAGTAACTACAAGTTGTGAAGAAAAGAGAAGAGCAAGCTACAACATCTGCTAGAGCAAAGTTTGAGAAAGAAGTAACTAATGAAGTATCATCTCTCAAGACAATTATATGGAACTGTACTTCAAGTTCATCACCATGCATAAGGCAGTTGTCCATCTTAATGGCTGGCAACAACATTGTTCTAGGAGAGCATGCATCCTGATAGACATACACACTACTGTCAATCACATGAAGATATGGACAATGAGGTTCAAGGGAACCCAGGTTTACTTACCAAAGTTGATGAAGCCAAAGGTAGTTGAGTTGAAGGCATGTATTTGGAGTTAGATATGGAACTATGAGGAACTCCCACAACTCATCACCATCTTATAGGCATCACATGCACGAGTGTTCAGGAGGATGGATTTCATTGTGCACATGCATGAGATCCCATCCATTGGCACACTCACCTAGGTGAAAGCAAAGAACCAATTTTGACTGAAGCTAGATATGTACTTTGAGCAGTTGATGCATATAGCCACCAGTGGAGATCTACAGATGAGTGGAGACACTATGCACCAATATGTCATTGGTCTAGCTGCACTCAAGACCATGATGCACATGCTATATGTCGAGTTGGAAACAGGTGACAAATCAGTGTACACGGATGCAATGGAGGCAAGGCTTCACTTTCAAAAGGATGCCACCACGGAGTACACGAACTACCAAGCTTGGCATCAGTTCGCCACCATCGATCACCAAGAGGATGTCGGCGAGTTTGTCTTCCCACAATTGTCTGCATCTCAGTGATGTCTTCTATGGCTTAGTCAAGCCCATTTTTGTCTCACATGGGTACATGTGAAGATTGTATTGTAAACATGTAATAAAGTGAAAGACCAAGTGTCAATAGTAGAATGTAAACGGTCATGCGTAAGTTGAAGAGTCATGATGGTAGTTGAAGAGTCACAAATGGAATGTCAAGGGTCACCTCACCCTTTACGATATATAGAACCTCATAAATTGTTATACAGGATTTTGGGAGACAAGCTTACGATAGGTATAACTTAGAGAAATATTGGAGTGTATTGTAATGAGCCTTGGCTTCTCAACAGTGCAAATCGAGTACATCGCTTTGGAGGAGCAGGCGACAATGACTGTAATGTTCCACTATTGAGGTAGTGGTTGTCATGGTTTTATGTTTTATTGGATATTTCACTTTTTTAATATAATGGAGGGAGCATGTTTAATGAAAATATTGTTATTGTAGTTTTACTATTCTAGTTACTCTAACGATGTATGTAGTTGTAATTTATGCATGTATGTATGGACTATTTTGTATGTGTTTGTATGAATCTTATCGTAGTGTGTTGTTGGTATAACTCATCACTTTGGATTGTCGACTATTCAAGCTGTGTGCTATCACAGGCTTCTAAGGGGTGCACTCTTCTCCCCTTCCATGTGTTAGATCCTTTCATTGCACCTTCCCTGACTTGCTGCAAGGTCACACCCTTGCTTCTGATAGGTACATCTTACATACCTCTGTGCATAACCGCAATCAAGGCAATATCGTACTACCCACTCCTGGGACTCCTACTCCAGACAGTCTAAGGTCTAGTTGGTACTTCTTATCAGGGAGATCCCCTAACATGTTGGCAGGTCTAGCACCGTCAAAAGTCACATCGTGATATTTTTCAAGATCTATGTTGGATTGTGATGTGTCCTATGATTGTTTCACATTGTGATGTTCATATTTTCTATGTTATGTAAAATAAAATTCTTATATTTGGTAACATTTCATTATGATGTTCATTAATACTTATGACACCTTGCAACATTCCCTAAGTGTTATGTATTATGAGATGTTCTTGAATAGTGATGATGAATTGTGATATTCATATTGGTTAGATTGTAAAGTAATGCCATGTTACTCATTAGTTATGTTGCATTGTGACATTTATAAAGGTTGTATTTATTGTATATGAATATAAAAAATGGTAACTTAGATTAACCATACTACTATGGCCATGGTTAGATTAAGCATGTTTATCCATATTATTATGGCTAACAAAGGTCCATTATCATTAAAGAAGGTCAATTATGGATGAAATTGGTGGACCATAGTTGCATCTATCACTATGGTTAACGAAGGGTGACTTTGGTTTAGTATGGTTTACTTTATTTTATCTAATGTTTATTATGCCGATAGCCATTTTCTATTTTGGAATAGAGCTTCCAGGTTGATAATTAAATTATAAAAAATAATTACGTGTATGCTTGTGGTTGAACATGTACCAAATGTTCCTAGTAGTATACAAGAATAGATAGTTGATATTTATCCCACACAGTCATCTTGTTCATTTTCCACCTTTTTGTTTTCAATTAAATTTGTTAATTATTGGCTTTCACCACTTGTCTTCACCATTTATTCTACCTAAACCATGTTTGGCTTCTTCGCCACGATTAATGCCCCATTAATTCTTTTCTAACCGTGTTTTTCCTTCCACTAAATATGTATGTCTTCACCACCTCCCACCACGTCATTTACCACAACATTTACTTTTATCTACCATCTATCATTTCAATTCACTATCCATTTGCTATTGTTATCTTCATCCTACTGATTGCTTTCTATTATTGTTGGATAATTCCCCCATGATTACATGCACCTAGACTATCATTAAACTACTATAGTTTTCAAATGCAGGCATGCTAGGCTCACTTAATTGGTCATTTCTCCCTTGCTTCAGGTCTCTACCATTATGAAAACACAATGAGAATACCCTCGAAGCTTGATCCATGAGCGACTCTCTGGGTCACGTTGTCCCCCCACTATTACATAATAACATATGGTTTGAGAAGAGTGTTTTGATGCACATGGAGATGAATATGAATGCAACAATGATTACTTACAAAATAAAGTTTTTTTTCTTTTATTGTAGTTGCACATGAAATCGGCATATCGAGGTTAACTAGAATTCCATATATCGAATATAGGGCTAGAAATTATGTTGACAAACAAATATTAGGAAAGCATCCTATTTCATTATATGTCAAAAGCCCTCATGGTGTTCATGGAATGGGTTCTGCTAGATTCGGTCATGGTTTTTCTTTAAAGGAAAACTAATTTGTAATGAGAAGAAGTGAAGTTGCCATTGATTGTCAAATTAGGAAAAATTTTAAGTGCTAACTAGGTTGTACAAAATTATAGAAAAGTGATACTAAAGATATTCTGAGGTTCTATCCTTAAATGTGAAGACTTTTTCTACTATGTATTTTCATATTCCCTTATATAAATAATTACTACAATTATAATTTTTATCATAGGCTTGTTACATTCTTGTTATAACTAGTTTATTGTGATTGCATTTATGACTATTTTAATGAAATTTAGGTCTTTTTGTTTTGTTTTATAAAATATATTCAATATAAGATGATTTTACATATCATTTTAAACCGGAACCTCCAACTACCATCAAGTAGCTCGTTATTGGCAATACTAATTGTCTACAAAATAATGCAATAATTAACCCCTTTCTCGTTAGATCCATTGAAGATATAATTAACCAAAAAAAAAGGCCTTTATTAACATATCTATTGGGTTATTTGTTACACGTATATTAACCAACAAGAGCACATGAATTCAAATTTAGGCACTTGAAAAAAGTATCCATCATTACAAAGTTTTAGAGTAAATAGTTAAAATCAGTGGTAGAGGTGAAGATTGTTAGCAATGGTTTCGCATCACAAGTATACGATGGATTTTCGTTGTGAATAACTGTCATATTTAATTAGTTAAGTTACTTTTCCATTGCACCTTTATTTTGGTATTGATCTTAAAATACTTTCTACGAAGTATTATATATAATTGTTGTAGTTTAATTAGCTGGAAGAATTTTCTAGAAAGTTATTGAAATTCCGGTCATATTTAGACAAAATTTGGCAAAGATTTTTGTAAATCCAAGTTATAGTTGTTAAACTTCAAAATTTTTGGTGTCTTAGACATTTTTTATGGTGTTAAATCCATTTCCGCCATCAAAACAAGATTCAAACGCTGCCTCTACAAGTCTTTTTGAAATTTTTTTACCCAGAATCTAGCCACTTTTGGTTGTCCGGGCAATTCCTCCACCTCAGTAGACGACTCCTATATAATTTTGAAAAAATGAAAATAGACATTAAATCTGAAATGAATGGTTACATGTAAAATAAAAAGGTCAATTTTATTTTAGTAAGTAAAAGTAAAATAATTTTTTTTAAATTACAAATTTAATTAAAAAACATAAAACATTATTATTAATATTATATAATAATATTATACTAGTATATTTTATTAATAATATTATATAGATTTATTAAATTCTAAAATCGGTGTTGGATGTGAAGAATGCTAAGAAGGTTCAATACTAAACCTTTAGCACGGGAGATTAAGGTTTGGTATTAAACCTCCACCCGTGGAGGTGAAGAATGTCAACAAAATAGTATAATAATTGATCCCTTCCTAATAAGATCCCATGGGGAGAAAATTAACACAATGGATAATGAAGAAAATTGACTTTCATGAACGTATCGATTGGGTTATTTGTTACGAGAAGGATATTAACCAATAGAGAACATGGATTAAAGCTTAAGCATTTAATTTTTTTTATTATCTTTAATTAGAAAGATATTTGCAAATATTTAAAATCAGCATTGGACTAAAGGTTCAATATCACATCGTGTGACTTTTAATGTGAATAACCATATTCAAGATAATTGCATTTAATTTTTATTAATGAAATTATTAATAATGATTCCAGATTTGATTATATCTAATTTTTATCAATGAGGTTATTAATAACATTATTAGATCTATAAAATGATTAAACCTAGAGACCTTCCATTGAGATGAGTAGTGTTTTAAACATTGATAACCTTAAATTAATAATTATATATTAATATATTTATCTATACATTAGTATATTAACAATATATTTATTTATATATTAGTAATATATTAATTTACATATTAGGATAGCAAGTTATATATTAAGTTATTAATTTGTATGTTAATTATGTTTGACTTGGTTAACCATATATTAAGTTCACTTACGATTTACAAGAAGTATTATATTCAATATTTTTATAGCTAACCATAAACATTATGCCCAATATATTCATAGTCAATGTTAGTCTATTATATTCAATTATAGTCAACCATTATGAACTATAGTCAATAATTGTCAATCATGATCAATATTTTTTTTAATAGTTATGATAATAATAATAATACATTTATAACATTTTTCAATACTGCCACTTTATTCAACCATGGTCAAATTAGCCCAACTATGGTCAACCATGGCTGCCACACTCTTCCATGGTCACCATGGTCTCCCATGGTTAGCATGGTTAACAATACTGAACGTGTTTAACCATATTCATTTATAGTTAAACATCGAAAATAGTGCTTAGCAATTTCCACCCATAGTCAACTAGAGTTGACCATAAGCAACCATGTTAAAAAATTCACATCGCAATGTGACAACAAATAACCAATGTTGTAATGTGACAAATAATAAACAAATTTATAATTTGAAGAACAACAAACAATATAGAAATTTGAAAAAACAATAACATCACAATAATAATATTAATATTTTTTGTTAGTACATTTATCAAGATTAATATTAATGTTAATAATAATATTAATCTTAGTATTAATATTAATACTAATGTGAATATTAGTATCAGTACTAACATCAATATTAACATTGATATTACGATTGATATCCATATTTATGTGTCAATGTTAATATGTATATTAATGTTAACATTAATATTGATGTTAATATGAATATTAATATATTAATGTGTTAGTATCAACATTCATATCAACAATACTTCTAATATTAATGTTAGTGTTAGTTTTGTTGTTGGTATAATTATTGGTATTAATGTTTATTTTTTCTGCCAAAAAATGATAAATTTCTATTAATTATAAAAAGTTACAAAAGTAGATGCACATAGTGCATTCCCAATCTACACCAATCAAAATGCTAGTGCCCATAAAATAAGAGCCAAAAAAATTACAAGAAAAAAGTCTTAGTCACCCTTTTCTCCCTTTCTTCTTTTCTACTTTTCACCATCCTCGAATAGAAGTGGTTGTCACAATAATTCGTTGGTTCTCTTCAATCGGCCTTAGATGTTCATAATATAAGTCTGAAATCCTAAATGTATAAGGGCGTTTGAATCCTGCTATCTCCTTCTCCTTCGACCTTTCTTGGCCTGAGTGACCTGCTCCTCTTAGATTTTGTGAAGCTAATCCACCTGTTTTGTGCTGACTCAATTCTTCATTCACTGAAGATGTCTGTGGATTTGGGATTTCCTCAGTGATGGGGGGTCCCAAGTCCTCCTTCTCCTCTTCTTCATTAGGTTGTGGTATTGGGAAATGCCATGCCTCTGTATTCTCGACAGGTTTCTTTTTCCTCTTGGCATCCTTTTTCCTCTTGGGACATTTAGAGACAACATCTAAATGTAGTGTTCTCATAATATAAGAACTGGGTCTAGCTCTAGTCGTTGTGTGTCAAAAGGATACGGTCGTGTAGTCCTCTATTGAGGTTTACCTCAACACATATCTTATAAAAAGTATAAATTTCTTCTTCAGTTCTTTGTGTGTCCATCATCATATATCTCCCTAGCATGTTGGCTATTCCTTCCACTACTTTTGGGTGTTCGAAGTGAAGGGTTAAGTTATGCAATTTTACACAGACCCGTATTTGGAGACCGTCATTGTATTAGCATCAAAATCTAGGAAACATGTGGTGATGTTGTAGCAGCTACAACCGTCCTCTAAAATTTTTGCCTTAGCTTCGTTTTAGAGCCTCCCTACTAGTCATCCTTAGCAGAATGTCTTGCACTGTCAAGTACATAGGCTTGAACTGAGTTCCAATGGCCTGTTAGCTTGCGCATGTCAGTTGGTTTCTCTCCCTCCCATAGGTCGGTATTCCGGACTTAGACTATTTTCCGGTTAAGACACTCCCCTAAAAAATTGCACAATTTTGGAGGGCAACCAACCTACCCTCTAGAAATTGCGCAAATCAGATGGGCAACTTGCTGGGCTCCAGAATTGCGCAAAAAATTTAGGAAGTCTTCCTTTAGAGAATTACATAATCTCGCTCGGAACTGCAGCTCAGCCCAGAAATTGTGACATTCTGGGAGATAGTCACCCGCTAAGCCCAGAAATTGTGCAATCCCCTAGGGGCAGCCAGCCTAGCTCAGCCCAGAAACTGTGAAAATTTTCATCCTAGGCTCATAGACCGATGCCTGTACTGCCAGGTTGACCAGTTCCCTCGAGGACCAAGCAAAGATGATTTTCATGCATGAACTGCTTCGCTCGAAATAGCAAAAGAAGCCTACAAAAGGCATCCCTAGTTTTAGGTTCTATTTTTAACATCAAAGGTTACATGAAAAGATAATTTTAGGATTCTCCTGCCAAGTGTCGCCTTCTCCTAGATTTGTGGCATGAGCATCATAACCTTGATCTTTATGAGAAGTTTTGCGGCATAAATCACAAGATATTTCATTTGTCAAGGCGTTTCGAACTAGCTAGTGTGGTTCACCATCAGGACAAGTTGAATTAGCAGATCAGGGTTTTCATGTTAAATAGATAGAGCAGACACTCCAATGGCTGAGTTCCTAGACCAGGTAACGGCTATATAGATAATGGCTAGATTTGGTATGACCATTATATAGTTAAAAATATAACCTAGGTAAGTTAGATTCTTATTAAGAATAAGAGTAATTGGATACTTTTTAAGCAATTGTAATTATGAATATATAATTTAAAAATAAATTATAGCCTAAATTAATTTAGGTTAAGAGTTAGTTATAAAAAAATATTATTAAATATATAAATATGCATAAATATCCATATATGATATTATTCACTTATAAGTGAAAGGGATTATTCCACAAACTAATAAATATTAATAATCTACTAATTAATTTTAAATTTTAAATAGTAGTTATTTAAATAAGTCAAAGTAACTAGAGTAATTTAATTATAATTATGATATTATAAGTATATAAGTAAATTATAAAACGAATTAATTTAAATTAAAATTAAGTTATCCAAGCTCTTAAATTTAAATATTAGAAAAGTTAGTTAAAAGTTATAAATGCTAGGATAATATATGAAAAGCAAGTTATATAATTTTTAATTTTTAATTAAAAAATGAGTGACAGTTTATTTATAGTTCTATATATTAAGATCAATTGATTAAATAAAGTAAAAGAATTCCAATTCATTAGTTAGTTAACTATATAAATAATAGAGTCATATAAGGGTTAAAAAGACAATTTTTAATGGATACAAATAAATAGAGAATAATTTCAAGCTCAAATACTTGAAGATAATAGCAAGAATAAGTGCTACAACAAAACTTTACAATAGAAAAACTTTAAGGAACAAAGATCCCAATAAACAGGAAACCAAGGAAAAAAATAAAAAAGACAAAGAGAGAAAATGAAGGGAAGGGAAGGCGGGAAGACTACGACTAGGAGGAGAGGGTTGGAACCCAACAACTACTGACCTTCCAACCATCCTCCCTATTGAGATTGTTAGGCCTCTTTTCAATATCAACCGCTTCCCTAAATTTTCGATGATGGAATTGGGACACTCTGGCAATTACACTGGCCTCCTAAATGCAGACATGATGATTGGTTTTCTCGACATGCTCTTCTAAAGTGGAAGACTTGGCTCTCCTATGCTTAAGGTCAAATGCGTGCTCACTAATCCTCTAATTAATGGAGTGACCAGTCTCACCAATATTGGGGGTCCCACAGGAACAAGGAATAATATAAACCCCTTTCATGTCCTTGGGGTTGATAGGATCCTTCACTGATCTGAGGGACTTACGAATGGTATTGAGAGGTCTAAAGGTCGAGGGGACATTATGCTTCTTAAGAATCCTCACAATTCTATCCGTAGTTCCTTGAACATACAGAAGATGGACCTGGGGAATCTTCTCCTTCTTATCTCTTTTAGCTATCGAATTCTTAGTTGCTAAGAGAAAAGCCTTATGTCCCAAGCATCTACTATAACCGTTCTCAACAAAGACATTAAGGAGATGGGAATTCTCCTCCTCGAAGCTCTTATCATCAAACATTCTCAAGGCATGAGTGGCAAGGGTGTTGAGATCCCCCAATTTCTGAGCAGGGAAATGGTGAGAACTAGCATGAAGGTATTGCTCCGTATGAGTTTTCTTATGAAATACCTGGTGGAAGAGGGAACCATCACTATTCTTACAGATAAGAATATCTAGGAAAGAGAGGCAGCCATCGAATTCCTACTCCTTGGTGAACTTAATGGCAGAGGATTGACTATTGAGATGTTCAAAGAAGAGGTCTAACTCCTCTTGGCCATGAGACCAGATGACATTAGTGTCATCCAAATATCCTTTCCAAAGCTTAGGCAAGAGACAGGCTGAGTTAAGAGCCTTGGATTCAGAGTCCTCCATAAAAAGATTTGCAACAACAGGGGAAAGGGGTGAGCCCATGGCAACCCCACAGGTTTGCTCAAAGAACTCACCTTCAAAATAGAAAAAGGTCGACGTGAGGAGATCTCAACTAACCGAGCAATATTAGGATTGGTTAGATGGTAGATTACTTCCATAGCCTCATTTATAGGAATGCAACTGTATAGGGAAACCACATCAAAACTGACTAGAATGTCATCAGATTCTAGTTTAATGTCCTTGAGCTCCTTGATAAACAAAGCAGTCTTTAACGAAGGACCCTGTGTGACCAACTAAGGGTTTAATCTTCAAGGCAGAGAAATTCCCCAGAAGATAGGTAGGACGCCCAATGGTGTTGACAATGGGCCTAAGGGGAGCTCCTTCCTTGGACTAGATGGCAAGGCCACATTCCTGGAGATCTTCTTCAACGGGTTTTTGGGAAGCTTCCTATAGCTCCCACTATTATGAAGATGATCCAACATTTTATTACGGTAGTCTTTCTTGTTAAGAATGACTGCAACCCCACCTTTGTCAACTTTCAGAACAACAATATCTCTGTTCTGATTCAAGGATTTTAGGGCTTCAAATTTGTTGTAGCACTTATTCTTGCTATTATCTTCAAGTATTTGAGATTGATATTATTCTCTGTATATTTTTATATATTAAAAATTGTCTTTTTAACCCTTATATGACTCTATTATCTATATAGTTAACTAACTAATGAATTGGAATTCTTTTATTTTATTTAATCAATTTATGTTAATATATAAAACTATAAATAAATTGTCACTCATTTTTTAATTAAAAATTAAAAATTATATAACTTGCTTTTTATATATTACCCTAGCATTTATAGCTTTTAACTAACTTTTCTAATATTTAAATTTAACAACTTGGATAACTTACTTCTAATTTAAATTAATTCATTTTATAATTTATTTATATATATTTATAATATCATAATTATAATTAAATTATTCTAGTTACTTATTTAAATAACTATTATTTAAAATTTAAAATTAATTTAGTAGATTATTAATATTTATTAGTTTGTGGAATAATCCCATTGACTTATAAGTGAATAATGTTATATATGGATATTTATGCATATTTATATATTTAACAATACTTTTTTATAACTAACTATTAACCTAAATTAATTTAGGTTATAATTTTTTTTTAAAAATATATATTCATAATTATAATTGGTTAAAAAGTATCCATTTACTCTTATTTTAATAAGAATCTAACTTACCTAGGTTATATTTTTAATTATATAATGGTCATACCAAATCTAGCAGTTATCTATATAGTTGTTACCTCGTCTAGGAATTCAGCCGTTGGAGTGTCTACTATATCTATTTAACATGAAAAGCCTGATCTGCTCATTCAACTTGTCGTGACGATGAACCATACTAGCTAGTTCGAAATGCGTCAACAAATGAAATATCTTGTGATTTACGCCAAAAAATTTCTCATAAACTTAATATGGATCACAGAAGCCTCAATACAACCTTGATCTTATCAAAACTTATGAACCAAACACTGCAAAGCTCATTCCTCACATCGATCTTGCAGCTCTCACATCCCATATAACATCCAGGTGTCTTTAGCACTTTTAGCTTAGCTATTTCAGGGTAAGTCTACTTCTCATGCCTTGTGCTGAGTTTCTGTCGCTTTTTGTGTTTCACTTTATGTAAGTGTTTTCTGCTTTATTTCAATAAGCATTTTTGGTTGTTTTGATATATGTTAGCTTGTGGAAGCACCCTTTAAGTTTTCTTTTGCATCTCACTATTGTCGCATGCATGACATTGTTTTACACTAACGGTCACCATTGCAGTGACCCGCTTCACACACATGTATGTTTACCTGTTATCTGAATCCTGCACTTATTGTTTGCATGCATGATCATTCACACTTGTTTACACTCAGTATCACCATGCATTCATACTTCTCATGTTTTCAGTTGCCCGTCAGTGGGTCTGGGATGCCTTGACCCGGACCTTGCCTTTCCTGGCTAGCACTGCACATTTATGGAAGTGAAGGCTTTTCATTCCCTCCAAAAATTGTGCAAGTCTGGCCCCACACTGACCTATAGGCTTTCATTGTGCAATTCTGGGAGGCAGTGCCTTTCTGGCCCTAGAACCTGCGGAATGCAATTTGTTGGTTTGCATGTCACTTCTGACTAAAATTGCGCATTTCCCAGTTTCAGTCCTTAGCAGGGCAGGATAGACTATGCATTGTGCAGTTCCAGAGTTGGTCAACCTCCCGACAGCCCAGACTATGCCTTGTGTAGTTTTGGCTGTCAGACTCCAAGCCTACTCGTGGAAATCTCGTAATCTTCACAGACAGTCACACAGGCATGTCGCATGTCAGTCCTCCAAATTATTTGGTTCTCAACTGACAGATTGCTTACCATGATGTTATAGACATTTTTGTGCCTTGTAGCACCAAGCATGAAATGTCCATAAACCAAGGGCTCCTAAGTCCCTAAAAGTGTTGTTCCAACCCCTAAAGGAACACGGTCAACAAATTACAGCTTCTCCCAGAAGTTCTCCACCAGAAACTGCTCAGAATCAGTCAAATCATGATCATTTCAGTTGCTCCACTGGCTAGCTGTGTTGCATAGCACCAAGATACACTAGTTAGGTACATTGCAATGCACCTAAATGCACTATTAGGGTGTGTTGAGCGGGAAATGACAAATGGTAGTGCCATTCCGCGAGGTGGAAAGACAATGGAAGCTTCCAAAATCTTCTCCTATGACACTTGCCTCACTGAATTCAACCAAGGATGAGTAAGAGGCTCTCAGTCTCCAAGTGGAAGCAAGAACTGATAGAGAGAAGACACTAATCAAATCATAAGCTGACTCATCCTCCTTGCATACATCTATATATGGATCCCTCATTCCAGAGATCCAGAGGCTGGAATTTTGTGCATTGCAAGGAATTGCTGTTGGTTTTGAGATAGAGATCAGAGTATTGGGTGATTTATGCTTTGTTGGAGGTGAAGAAGGGGCTTCTTTGTTGGGAGGTTGATGCAGGATCAGGAATCATCGGTTGTAACTCCTCCTGGATCTTCTTGTTATATCAATAAAACTATTTGAGTTTCTCCTACATGCTTGTGTATCATTGATGCTTGTTACATTTGTATGTTTAGCTTAAATCTGATCCTAAGTTGTTTATGAATATAGATCCATGTCTTTGTATAGTTTTCTTCTTCTGTGATCTTACAGGAACTTGGTGAAGCTAGGCAAGTAAGGGAGCAGGTAGCTGGAAGCTGTCAAAGAAGAGAGGGATTGGATCAAAGAATTAGCACAAGACAGAGGTCGGATCTTTCTATCCCCCTCTGTCATGCGGAAAGAGTCGTTAGTGCAGACACAACCGACCTCCCTAGAAGCAAAAGCTTTCTTGTGACAAACAAGACAAATAAAGCTACTTTTCTCTAAACATGCATTGCAAATACAAGTAATCAGGGGATCTTTAACATACCTCTAGTCCAATGCTTTGTAGTAGTCCAACCTCGCCGATCCAGATGAGCTCCTCCTTCTCTTCGAAACTTGCATTCACTAACAAGCCAAAAGATTAAATAGCACCTGATAAACTCATAAAACAATACATATCTATCATATACACCAAGGAGTATATGAAACAAACCATGAATAACAATCTGTTGAGAAAAATAAGTTCATTTGCATTAAAAGGTAACAAAAGGAACCATTACAACCTGAGCCTTGGTGTTGTGCAAGTCCCTCCTAGGGTCCAGCAAGAGTTTTCCTTTACTTTGATCAGCTCACCCACTCTCAAATAAGGCTACGAAAGGATGGGAATCTCTCCTCTCAAGCTTTACAAGGGAGTCCTAATTCCAGCAACATCTACCCTTAGGAATGTTCAGCTTTCAAGCTCCCCTCCCTCTGGCCCAATGCCTATATTTATAGTGCTCTAGAGGAAGTTATTCAGGTCCACCATGAATGGGATAAGCCCCTCTTTGGATGGGATAGCTCCCCTCTTGATGCGATAAGTTCCTCTTTGGTAGGGATACATGAACCATCTGGAGGCGCTTCATACACGTCAAACAAGCTTCTAGAAGGCTTTAGAAATGACCACAAGTAACTTTTTTGGAGTGAAACTTGCGCCTTTTGACCTTTATAGGAGTACACACCCATTGCTTTACATACAGAGCGTACAAGTACGCAGGTATTGTGAACTTGGAGTGCGTACACGCAGCTAAGGCTAAGAGAAACTACGTACCAGAGATATATAGATATTTAATGACTTTCTCCCTTTCTTGAAGTTTGACATGGAGAGCAGAGGTATGAGGCTTGCCAAGGAGGATAGTATGACAGTTGATGGAGCCATACTAACTGTAAGTAGTCATGGTGACAAATTTTAGTGTAACACCCTCTATCTTTAATTCATAAAGGAAATACAAAAGTAGTTTTCTCTGTTTGTTTCTAAGGCAGTTGTCACACCTTAGTGGGATAGAGCAGTTCTAAATAGACACTTTTCCCGGTAACAAAATGGTGACTCCACTGGGGAAGATTGTCTAATTAGTTTGTTTGTATATCTTTTTGTTGTTTGTTTCATAAGCTTATAAGTAGCATTCGAACTGCATTTGCCATAACAAATGAAAAGTAGACATCTGCTACTTCAATCCATTCACTGGATCTGTTTATGATTTGAACAACTTATTCACAAATGATCTTATTTCCCTTTGTGATAGCTCTTAGACCCTCCTTAGATCTACCCCCTGATTGTGCATTACTGATTGCTTTTACTCGGCCAAAAACCAAAGACTAAACTGCAAACCGTGACCCAAAACCTGCATAGAATTCTCGTTTCTGCCCCAGCGCAGGTACTGTGAAGAGGTCCTTCATTTCAATGCAGTTCCCGAAAGGGAAACCTGCGCTGCAATCCAGTTTCTCTGTGTTACAGGTGTGCTGATCAGACTAGCCTTGTGCAACTAAGGTTCTTGTGCTTCATTCTTTCTAGTTTTGTCTCTGATTTTTGCAGCCTGTGATCAGTGTATGTGTCTATTTAAAAACCACTTTTCCTTGCTGTAATTCCGCCTCCTTTGTACAAAAGAACTGTAGATGTTTTTGTGTGTTTGTTGAGTCATTTACAGTTTTCCATTGCAAAAGTAGAATAGTCGTAATGTCTTCCTTTGATTTAGATCTGTTGCAAGTGTCGATTTCGATCGTAGGAGAAAGTTTGATTGCTGTTGATAGTTGACTATACTCTTACCTTTGCCTTTGGTCTGAATTTGTGATTTTCTAGTGTCAGAAACAAGTATTTATTTCAAAATCATAAGGCGTCGTAATCGTCTTTATCTTTTGATTTCCAAAAGAAGCTTGTTTGTGTTTGTCGCTTGAAAGCAAATTCAGATTTGTACATCAACTTTCTTTTTAGCATCAATATTAAGAAAGTCGAAAACAAATACATGCACATGTGCATTTTCATATTGACAGTCTGTTTGGCTTGATTTAGGAAAGTGCATTTACAGTGTGCTCTTTGCTCTTTGTGAAAAGATTGTGTCTTTCTTTTCCCCTAGTAGCTAGGATTTTCATCGCTGAAAAGAGATAAAAGTTTGCTTATCATCTTTAGATTGCATTTTAGGAATTACATCTACATCTCGTGGTGAACCCAAAAGGAAAACTTCATAAGAAAGATCAACTTAAAATAAATTCAATGAATCTAACAACGCTTTGGAACTTAAGGCACAACATTTAGAGGTCTAGGCTAGAGACGTATTCCAACGTCGTAAAGCCTGGTAATTGTTGTTCTCACTGATGGTTGGGTGATTCCTCCACTTTGAGACGATAAGTGCCAGTACGGACTTGTGCTCCCACGTACCATCGAGTATATATTGGGAGACCCCTATAGGCTTAAATCCTTTATCCATAGGAAGCTTTGTCTGCTGCCCTATCGATCGCAATGCACTGAACACAACATTCAGGAAGATTGACTGTCGTACCATAAAAAGTATTCTGCAGTTTTGTGATTGGTTTGGTACTCACTCTACCTAGATCTCCAGAGCAATCCCTTTCGTTCCTTTTCAGACTCGTTAATGGAAAAGGTCCATCTGAGCACTTGTCACTTCAGGCTCATTAAAAATCGAAGGAGACTAGAGTCATCTTTTGCTTTTTCTCGACGCTTAAAAACTGAAAAAACAAGTTGTGTCAAAGCATCTAAAAATTTATTTTAAACGGAATATTCATTACCCCTTTCCTACGTTGATGTTAGGTTGAGAAAATGGAGTCTACCAACCAAGGAATTCCCCTTGGTGGAAATCCTAGTCCCTTCTCCTCTTGGGGAGATGTTGGTGCACCCCATATGGCCACATTGTCGCTTCCAGGACTGACAATTGGTTTGCCTGTATGGCTCTTCTCAACCTCTGTCGTTCAGAACACCACTATTCTTGAACAGTCGAATCAGCAATTAGACGAGTCCAGAGTTGCCCACCAACCTTCTACTTCCTCTAATTCTTCTTCTCCTCCTTCCTCTTCGCTTGATGGGGCTGGTAAAGCCAAAAGTCAAGTTCCTAAGGAGAAGAAGGAAAAGAAGAAGAAAGAGAAGAAGAAGAAGGAGCCAAAGGTGAATGGGGGAAAACGAGTGTCGTCTAATGAAAATCCACACACTGCACCGACCAGGCCTAAATCGCCATGTGTCATTTGCAAAGGAGACCACTTTCACAGAGATTGTCCTTGCATCCCTCAGATTTTAAGGGACTGGTCTCCTAGATTGCACAACCCGGTGTCGTCAACCTATGATGATCATGTTGAAAGCACACCGTCAACTAGTGAAATTGAAGTCCCAGGACAAAAAGGAAAATATAGATTTCCTTGTAGGCTGTGTGAAGGCGATCATGCCATACACCATTGTCCCTTCTTAGACGAAGCCAAAAGAGTTTTGGATGATCGTCCGGTTTCACCGTTACGACTTCCTCCTAGATATAAAAAACTCTTGCCGAGTCCGCCACTAGTTGAAAATCCGGCTGGCCCGCTCAAGTGGTCGGCTGAAGCACCTATCATTGAAGATAAACCATCTGGATCCATACCAGACGAAAGTCAAAAGGTCGAGGCGGCAGTTGACCTAGTCTTGCCTCCAAACGTTTCATCTTCAGATGATACAATCACTGAGGAGAACAAGGATGACACTGTCCAAATTCTCTTCATAAGCACAGACTCCAACGAACATGGGGGCAATTTACCCGTTCCTTTATCGCAGGAAGGAAGTTCGTCAAACTCATACCCGGCCGTCTATTCGGTCCCACCTCCAAGCAACCTAGTTGTCTCCTTCGACTGGAATCCACTAGGCAAACCCCGTTTACTAGCAAGCATACCATTCCGAATTATCGTCCAAATACATAGAATGGTTATGGCTGGTACCATCATAGATGAGGGGGATTCTGTGAGTATCCTTTCCTCAACTGCTTGGAAAGTGCTTGGCTCGCCATCGCTTTTTCCTGAGATGAGAATTCTGATAGGTTTTGATAAAGGAACCAGTCGACCTTTAGGGATCCTTCCTGATGTGCCCATAACATTGAGAGGGAAAACCGTTCACCTGAACGTAATGGTAGTTCAAGGACCCCTAGATTACAATCTACTCCTTGGATGAGACTATATTTATTGCACGGGAGCGATTGTCTCCTCACTCTTTAGAGTAATGTGTTTTCCGCACGAAGGAAGAGTGGTCAAGCTCATGGACCAGCTTTCATTTCCCGGATCACGCATAGAAAATAGTCATATACCATCCCTAAATGGTCTTTTCATGCAAGAAATGTCTCAATTTCTAGTCCATCCTCCCGATGAGCACGAGTAATTCAGAGGGATATGACTGAAACCCAGGGGGCATGCATCGTGGTCTGCTTCGGCAGGAAAAATTCAGGCATAGGGTAGGTTTCCATGGGATAATATGCCTAGTCTGTACCCCTGTCCGTGAGTGGAAGAGGGGGTTATTCTAGTACAGGATTCTCTTGTCAAAGTTATGTGAGTTGGCGAGCACCGCCACTCACCTTTGTTTGTCTTGGTAGATATCGCCGAAGAAATGTTTTGTTTGCACCGTGAATAGAACAATCTTTGGGTAACCTGTAAGAGGTAGGCCTCTCTCGTCAAAACAAGTGTTTTGCCGGAGAGAAGTAGAGGTAACCTTGAAACTCTATTTTATACCTGGGGGCATGCAAACCTTTCGGAGTGCAAGCAAAGAGCGACTATTTATTTTTTAAATTTTTAGGACCTATAACCCTTTAAACTCGTAGGATTGGTCGTCTCCTAACTTGCATAAAGAAAGGATGTGGGGCAAAACTCTAAAAATTTCCGTTTTTATGTGAGACATTCTTATCATATGACTGGATTAATTGAGCAGTGTTTACCGCGAGGTTCAAGCTCGTTAAAATATAAACCTGGATGGAGAAAATGTTTCCACCAGCATTTAAGCTCGTTAAAAAATGAACTATTCCCCGGTAAATAACCACTGTGAATGTAGTACTTCAGCCATTAAAGCCTTGGTCGTGTTTGCACCGTCACCTCCACTTTTCCATTGGCCGATCATTCACCTCCATTTGATTGTTTACCCATTTTGAGGAACAGATGCGAAGAGTGATTTCACTAGCCATCCTTGTGACACTCCCGTGATTGGAAAATTCCAAGCCTTACCTGGAATCAGCTGCTACCCATTTTATCACTCGTTCCTCAAAAGACGAGTCTTCTTTAAGCTCTTTTCAACTGACTCGTAAAATATGAAAAGATTTCCGAGTCCTTGGCCTTCCATCTCGTTAAAGGGACAGGAAGTGTTATCCCTCCTCTAGATTTTAATCTTTTTGGACCTGAGGGATTATTTCACAAAAAGATCGAGCGCTTGTTTTCTTCGGCTCGTTAAAACTATCGAAAATTCATCCCTTCTGTATTGTTTCATACTTTTTCGGACTTAAGGGATTAGATGACGAAAAATGAATTTTGGAGTTATCTTTACATACCTTTTCAGACTCTCTAAAAATGAAAAGGACCAAGTTATCTTTGTCGTTAAACTCGTTAAAAAGATTAATAGCGACAAATTTTTCTTTAGACGAGAACGAGTTTCACTATCGCTAGGCTCGTTAAAACATAGCGATGGGTTTGCCCGAAGCGCAAATTATAGAACAAGCATATGTTATCCTCCTCAAGCTTGACAAAAATAAAGAGGTACTGGTCAGCAATGACTGGGGAAAAATTGGGAAGAAAACTCAAAGAATCTTTATTGGTAGCAAGTCGCTCTTGAACATGACACTTCCACTCCGTGTCTGAGTCGGGTTGGGTTGTTTCATTCACCGGTCACATCACCATGGTCACGCCATACCATCCACATTTGGGGTTAATGCTACCAATGCATCACATAAGTGTCGCCGACATGTTCAAGAGAAGTCATCCAGAGAAGTCACCTGTGTCCCACCCACTACCATACATTATACTCCATACTTTCATGACCGCCACCCTGAACCTTATATAATCAGATTTCTTTCACCTCCATCAAAATCATTTGCTCCGTTCCATGTCATTGATGTGGGATTCATTAAGGCCCTCCTTTGACGGATCACTTCTTGTCGACATCAGCTCATTATCCAAGAAGTTGGTCTATGAACACCCCATTCAGTACTTTGAAGCTTGCATGCCTCAATGGCAAGTTTCTCACTTTCGGCGATAGGTTTACATCAATGGCCTTCGACCAGAAGATTTTGCATGGTGTTCGACGCCAAGTCCTTTATTCACACCACGTGAATTGTATTGTAGTACCTTAAGGGTCATTATCATTATCGGTGATTCCTCTCGTGCTTGTTAACAGTTTACATCATTGACTGGTAATCAAGCAATGTCTTTCCATGTTCGACTTCAAAACATTTCTCACATGGATCGACTTGTACCTTGAGTGAAGATCAAACGAGATTGAAGACCCCAGATCTAGTTTCATCCATTCGGGATGCGATATATATTCAGGAAAATAAAGACATTAAATGTACAGCATTGCAGCACATATAATCATCCTACCAAAAGGATGATGGCTCTATCAGAATCATCAGTCTACACTCAGATGATTGTTTATCCTATGTACATGAAAATGAATTTATAAAGCTGAGCATGGGAATGCCCGCTTCAGCTAGATCATGAAAAACAGTATGAAGATAATGTATTTTATTGGATCTTATTACAGGTCTCCTCCCAGCATTGAAAGAACTTTGGATGCTCATAGTAAAGCATTTCACCCGATTAACGGCCTCATACTTTAGGGGGAAACTGTTATAGACATTTTTGTGCCTTGCAGCACCAAGATTGAAATGTCCATAAACCAAGGGCTCCTAAGTCCCTAAAAGTGTTGTTCCAACCCCTAAAGGAACAAGGTCAACAAATTACAGCTTCTCCCAGAAGTTCTCCACCAAAAGCTGCTCAGAATCATTTCAGCTGCTCCACTGGCTAGCTGCGTTGCATAACACCTAAATACACTAGCTAGGTGCATTGCAACGCACCTAAATGCACTATCAGGGTGCTCTTAGCGGGAAATGACAAATGGCAGTGCCATTCCGCGAGGTGGAAAGACAATGGAAGCTTCCATAATCTTCTCCTATGACACTTGACTCACTGAATTTGACCAAGGATGAGTAAGAGGCTCTCAGTCTCCAAGTGGAAGCAAGAACTGACAAAGAGAAGACATTAATCAAATCATAAGCTGACTCGTCCTCCTTGCATACATCTATAAATGGATCCCTCATCCCAGAGATCTAGAGGCTGGAATTTTGTGCATTGCAAGGAATTGTTGTTGGTTTTGAGATAGAGATCAAAGTATTGGGTGATTTATGCTTTGTTGGAGGTGAAGAAGGGGCTTCTTTGCTGGGAGGTTGATGCTGGATCAAGAATCATTGGTTGTAACTCCTCCTGGATCTTCTTGTTATATCAATAAAACTATTTGAGTTTCTCCTACATGCTTGTGTATCATTGATGCTTGTTATATTTGTATGTTTAGCTTAAATCTGATCCTAAGCTGTTTATGAATATAGATCCATGTCTTTGTATAGTTTTCTTCTTCTGTGATCTTACAGGAACTTGGTGAAGCTGGGCAGGTAAGGGAGCAGGTAGCTAGAAGCTGTCAAAGAAGAGAGGGATTGGATCAAAGAATTAGCACAAGACACAGGTCGGTTCTTTCTATCTCCCTCTATCTTTAATTCATAAAGGAAATACAAAAGTAGTTTTCTCTATTTGTTTCTAAGGCAACTGTCACACCTTAGTGGGATAGAGCAGTTCTAAATAGACACTTTTCCCGGTAACACATTACTGTTTATATGTCTCCAAGTATCATAGGTGCTTGTCTGCCTCTTAGCAGCATATGTACAATGGTTCCCAAGAGAGAAGAGTCAAAGACACCATTGAGAGCACAACTGGGGATGCAGTCGATCAAGTGTTTATTAACTTTCCTATCTATGAAGAAATGAAGTTGTTCATATACAAGGATATCAAGATGAAATGGAAGTGGCATCATTGCCAACAACACCATCAGCAACAACAAAAGGTAGCAGATGTAGATGTGCCAAATGCAAGAGGAAGGTTGTTGGCAGCACAGAGGTGGAGCAAAGTTGCAAGTTCAAGCAGATCCAATTATGATGAAAGCAGCTTTGGAGACTAAGGCTATGAGGCAATGATGTGACAAGAAGATTGCGTGAAGGCAGAGAGAGAAACAAATAAGTAGTTGCAAGTGTTGAAGCAAAAACTCAAGGAAGAATAGGAGCTGCAAAGATGAGATATGGAGTTGTAGTAGGAATAGGTACAATAGGAGGTGCAACATACAAAGAGTGATGAAACTGTGCCTATACAGGTTACAGACGCAGCTCAGTAGCTGGCATGGAGAATACATGGTGAGAAGTGTCATCAATCGCATGCAAGCATCGTGTTGAGGAGCATGGATGTCATTATGCACAAGCATGCGATCCCAGCCATGGCGCACTCACTGAGGCGAAGACAAGAAGCAGGTCTGACTATAAATTAACATGTATTTTGACAAGTTAATGTGCATGGTCACCAACACACACTTCGAGATCAGCAAAGACACTATGCATGAGTATGTTGTTGGTCCAACTACACTCAAGGTGATGATTCACATGTTATCAGATGAGTTAGACAGAGGAGCCATATCTATGTACCTAGATGAAATGGAGGCAAGAATTCACTTCCAGAAGGATGTCAGTATTGAGTGCTTGGAAACCATCACAAACAACCAAGCTTGGCATCAGTTTACCACCATCAATCATCGCAAGGATGTCAAAGGTTTAGTCTTCCCACAACTGTCTGAGTCTTAGTGATGTCTTGCATGACTTGCTCAAGCCTATTTTGTTTCACATGGGTAATTTGCAGATTGTATGTAACATCTTGTAAAGTTAAAATCCAAGTTTAGATAGTTGAATGTCATAGTCATATGGTAGGTGAAGAGTCACAAAGGGGAATGTCAAGGGTCACCCCACCTTTTACTATTTATAGAAGCTCATAACTCATTGTACAGGCTTTTGGGAAACCAAGCTTCCAATAGGAGTATCTTAGAGAAAATGTGGAGAGTATTGTAATGGGCCTTGGCTTCTCCATAGTGCAGAGCTAGTACATCTCTTTGGAGGAGCAGGTGGAACTGACTGTAACATTCCGTTATCAGGACTAGTGGTTGGTCATGGTTGAATTGTGCGATTGGAACTCTCACTTCTTAATATAACAGAGCCATCACGTTTCATGCATATGTTGTTATTGTATTTCAGTTATATTGGTTACTCGAATGATATATGTATCTATTTGCTTACGCGTGTATGTATAGAATCTTTCTGTATATGTATGTATGAATCTTACTGAGATGTGTTTTTGGTTTAACCATCACTTTGGATTGTTCGTTCACCTGCATTCCAGTTCATGATACATCTTTTCTTGTGTGTTCCCGTCCAAGCTATGTGTTTCCACAGGTTTCCAAGGGAAAAACGCAGTCCACTTTCTATGTGTTAGAACCATTCATGCATCTTCTTTGGTTTGCTATGCATGTCATACCCCTGCTACCAACAAGGAAATCTCACTTACCACTATGCACAATTGCATTCAAGGTGATAATGTACAACCCACTACTGGGACTGCTACACCAAATGGTTTGAGGTCAATTTGGACTCCTTATTGAGGATATCCCCTGAGATGTTGGTGGGTCGAGCACGTAAAAATTTTGGTGTAATAACAAGGCCTAGATGACAAGCTGTGTCCTCTCATCCTGCTTTTAATCCTCACACATATATGATGGATATTGTCAAGCTCATCCCTTCAGAATGTTTTTCACACGTTGAAACTCTCAACATCACGACGAAGTGTTTTGATCTCTTGTCAGAATTCACATATGATGGTGAAGGTGAAGTGGGATGGCCTAAGTACTTAGAAAACATCTGTGCATTCCTTGAGGGTGTAGACAAGTTCTATGGACAAGAGGCCAACATGCTACTTGCACACACACTTCGTGAATTCCCATAATGATGGTGTGGTAGTCTGCCACCCGACAACATGCACTCACTTGAGGATTCCTATGATCTCACTAAATCTACTTTCCATCATTTTGATCCAGAAACGCTTGACCAAAAATTGTTAAAACAATGGAAGACTCCTGAGAATCACCTTAGGATTTTTGGGAGCACTTCCATGTATTATATTTTCAAGCTCTGAAAAGTCATTTGAAATTCTAGTATCTCACAGAAAGATTTGAACACCGCCTTACCAAATCTATTAATCCCATGAATAAGTTCAAGCTCAAACCCCCCTCAACATAATTCGGTGATGGAGTTGTGCAATCACAAATAGACATGGTCACTGTCACAAGTGATTGTCCATCATCCCCTCATCAAACATCTCCACCACCATAGAGTGATGTGGGAGAACATTCCCACACATCCGTTCAACTGTCACATCCTCCCAACATCACTTCTCTCAACTTTCACGCATACTTGGTTGCGAAGCCCATGGGTTGTCACATGCATGTCTTACCTCAACCTCCGTCTTCGTGTTCTGTTGATCCTTTAGATTTCACTGCCTTGTGTTCTTCCATTCAGGACTCTACACCTGTTGTGAACAAGGATCAAGCTATCGATGAAGTTGGTGTCACACAACTAACCTGCACTGCCATTCATGAAGAGTATGACAAGGAGATTGAACATAAACCTGCGGTGAAGGATGTTTCCCTTTTCTTCACTCTTCCTCTATTTTTCCTTGACATCTTTGGTGATTCTTCCATCCATGATTTCACATGTGTATCTCCATCTACGAATGCACCCATTTTTTATCATTTGCAGAACATAATGGATGTTAGTTCATCATTCGAAAATGGAGAGTATAAATCATTCATTTAACATCCACTTGATTCTTCATGTGAGTTTTCCAAAAATGCCAAGGGTGAACATTATTGTTTCTCATCAACCCCTTTTTTTGATTCATCAAATCATGAGGATGCCAATGAACATCCCAAATTTTATGATCATGGTTGTCGTGATCTCTGTACTTCTTCATTTGATCACAATGTTGGTTCACTTGTTGTCAATCCATCTAAGCCACTAGTCTCTAATGATCTACCTATCGACGAAGTTGAAACCCTCCAGGCTGTCGAGGCACTTTAGCCTGAGTTGATGGTCATGTTAGGCCCTCACTGTCTTGAGGTTTGTTTCACTTCCGACTAGGAAATTCTTGAAACACACAAGGCTTCTCATCACTCATCTTTATTCACCGAAGATCAATATAACACTCAAATTTCGCTTCCTCCACTCGAACTACATGATCCCATCGCTCATCCATTAGAGGAATCTTACACAGAAAGCAAACATACGCAACGTAAGTTGTCTACCATTCTCACTTTTTATTGCATGTCACAATCAAGAGAATGTGTATGCTTAACATCTGCATGCAGTATAGCACAACACCATGGAAAGTCCACAGAGTGCATGTCATGCGCTTTCACTCACTTCTTTTCTGTGGACACACTTAAACCTGAATTGTGTTTGGCTTCACTGTTATGTTTGTCATGTTTGCTAGTTCACACAACTATACTATTCGCAAACCATACCTTCACCAACATGGGTCGACCAACGCACCGGTGGCTGCATTGGAAGTATCACTTTACATAATAAAACCCACACATTGTTAGCTTAGGAGTAGGAGTAGTGTTTGCTTTTGGTTTGTTTCCTTGCATGCATGTTTGCTTCTTACTTTGAATGTTTGTTTTTTTACCTGCTTCTTTGCTTTCTTGCTTTTCTTACCCATTTACTTATACTTTTCTTTGTTTGTTCGTTTGTCTACTTGTTTGCATTTGTAGATTAAGTTTTGCATCAAATCGTGTTCAACTCTTGAAACAAGTTGGGCAAAGTACAAGAGGACTTGTGCAGTTATCAATACTTAGTTATTTCTCATCCTGCCTCTGTATGAAGAACTTTTTGTCTTCAGTCCATGATACATCAATGGAAAATACGTTCTGATCGAAGTGAGCCTTCGTGAAAACACAACGCTTGCATGCTAACTAGTGTCACCTACTTTAGTCAGTTTTTTTGGGTTAACCCTTGTCAGCTAAGTCAAGTAGCGTAAGGTGAGGGGGAAAACTTAACAAGCACATCAGAGGTATATGCGAACTACTTCTCTAAAGGTAAACCCTCTTTTTCTCTCAATAAGTCGACATCCCTCTTCCACTGCTGAAATGAATAAGTCCTATGCACAGTCATGAAAATGAAAATGAAAAAATGAAAATGTTAACTTTTCTTGAAAAAGTGAAAATGACTAAGGAAAAATAAGAGAAAGGCTTCTCCACAGAGAGGTGATACAAGTAACTTTGTCGGGGTACTGACCAGGCTCACTAGCAGCAGAGTGATGCTTGTGTTCTTGTGTGACTCCGTTGGGTACTGTCCAGGCCTACTGGTAGTGGAGCAACACCAGAGATGATAACTTAAACTCTGACTATCATATGGCTTGTGCACCATTATACCCCTCATCCCAATCGAAACAATTGTGTTGGCTTGGCTTGGAATGTATGCCGACAGATGAAGAGCATGGTAGATGCTACAACTTACAATCAAGCAAGTGTGGAAGCCAAGATGATCAGAGAACTGAACAATACCTCTGGAGGTGTTAGACTTTATTTTCATGAACAATGTCCATACGGAGAGATGGAGATCTACTAGTGTGTCACCAAGTGTTGTAGCGGTTACAACCACCCTCCAAAATTTTTCCTTAGCTTGTTTTCGAGCAACCCTACTAGCCATCCTTAGCAGCATGTCTTTCACTGTCATGTACATAGGGTTCATCTCAGTTTGAGCAGCATATCGACTTGTCAATGTCATCTTGTTTGTCTCCCTCCCACAAGATTGTATTTTGGACTTAGACTATTTGTTGGCTGAGACACTCCCCTAGAAAATTGTGTAATTCAAGAGGGGAACTAGCCTTCCCTTCAAAAATTTCACAAATCAGTTGGGGAGCCTGCTCGGCTACAAAATTGCACAGAACAGTGAGGTAGTCCTCCTTCAGAAAACTATGCAATCTAGCCAAGCACTACAGCTCAGCCTAGAAATTGTGCAATTCTGGGAGATAGTCGCGTGCTGACCCTAGAAATTGCATAATCCCTCAGGGACAACCAACCCATCTCAGCCCAGAAACTGTGCAAAGTTTCATCCTAAGCTCACAGATCGTTGCATGCGCCTTCAAGTTGACCGAATCCCTCTGGGACCGAGGAAAGATGATTTGTGTGCATGAGCTACTTCTCCAAAAATAACAAATGGTAGCTTGCAAAAGGCATCCCTTGTTTAAGGTTCTATTTTTAGCACTTGGAGGTTACATGAAAATATCATTTTAGAAACCTCCCGCCAAGTGTCACTTTTCCCTAGATTTGTGGCATGTGCATCATAACCTCGATCTTATCAAAACATCTAAACCAGATGCTACAAAGCTCATTCCTCTCATTGATCTTCCATCTTTGATGCCCTAGATCATATCCAGGAGTCTTTGGCACTTTCAAATTAGCCGCTTCAGGGTAAGTCTACTTTCCATGTCTTACGCCGAGCTTCTGTCTCTTTTTTTTGTTTCTCTTTGTGTGCGCATTATTTTCTTGATTTCAATGAGATCTTTTTGTCACTTTGATGTATGTTAGCTTGTAGAAGCATCATTTCATTTTTCTTTTGCATTTCACTATTATTGCATGCATGACATTGTTTTACACCGACGGTCATCGTTGCAACGACCCACTTCACACACATGCATGTTTTTCCATTCTCTGAATCATGCACTTACTTTTTTCATGCATGATCATTCACTCTTTTTTACACTCAGTATCACCATGCATTCAAACTTCTCATGTTTTCAGTTACCCGTCGGCGGGTCTGGGTTGCCTTGGCCTAGACTATGTCTTGCTTGGCTAGCATTGCTCATTTCTAGAAGTGAAGGCTCCGTCTTCCGTCTAGAAATTGTGCAAGTCTGGCCCAACACTAACTTCCAGGCTTGCATTGTGAAATTCTGGGAGGCAGTGGCTTGATGGCCCCATAAAGTACGCAATGTAGTCTACTGGTTTACATGTAATTACTGAGTTAAGTTGTGCATTGTGCAATTTTAGTCCTCAGCAAGACACGTTGGACTATGAATTGTGCAGTTGGAATAGTTAGTCAACCTCCTAATAGCCTGGACTATTCCTTGTGTAGTTTTGGCAGTTAGTCTCCCAGCTTGTCGATGAAAGTGAAAATTGCGCAATCTTCACAGATAGTCACACAAGCATGTTGCATGTCAGTCCTCCAACTTTTTTTGGTTTTCAACTAGCAGATTTCTTTCTCAGCAGCATAGGTACAACGGTTGCCAAGGAAGGAGAGTCAAAGAGACTGTTGAGAGCGCAATTGGGGATGCAGTCGATCAAGTGTTTATGAAATTTCCTATCTATGAATAAATCAAGTTGTTCATAGACAAGGATATCAAGATGAAATGACAGTGGCATCATAGGGAGAAGAACCATTGGCAGTAGCAGAAGGTAGCACACCAACATGCAAAAAATGCAAGATGAAGGTTGTTGACAGTGTAGAGGTGGAACAAAGTTGCAAGTTCAAGCATATCCACATGTGATGAAAGCAACTTTGGAGACCAAGGGTATGAGGCAACAACACAACAAGAGGTTCATGCGAAGGTAAAGAGAAATGAAGAAGGAGTTGTAGGTGCTGAAGTGGCAACTCAAGGAAGAACAAGAGTTGCACAAACGAGATATGGAGTTGGAGCAAGAACACGTATAACATGAGGCGCAACATACACACCAACGAAACTATGCCAATACAGATTATAGACCCAGACTAACAGCTAGAACAGAGAAAACAGGGTGAGTAGTGCCATTAATCGCATGCTAGGGTGTTCAGGAACATGGATGTCATTATGCGCACACATACGATCCCACCCATTGGCACACTCACCAAGGCAAAGGCAAGAAGCAAGTTCAACTGGAGCTGAACATGTATTTCAACAGTTTGATGCGGATGGTCACCAGCATAGTTGGAGAACAACACAGACACTATGCATCAGTATGTTGCTAGTCCAGCTACACTCAAGATGATGATGCGCATGTTATCAGATGAGTTAGACAGAGGAGCCATATCAGTGTACCTGGATGCAACAGAGGCAAGAGTTCACATTCAACAGGATTTCACCATTGAGTGCGCAGACACCATCACGACTGACCAAGCTTGGCATCAGTTCGCCAACGTCGATCATCGCAACGATGTCGAAGAGTTGGTCTTCCCACAACTGTTTGAGTCTTAGTGATGTCTTGCATGTCTTGCTCAAGCATATTCTTCCTTAGGTGGGTACATGTGCAGATTGTATGTAACATCTTCTAAAGTGGAAATCCAAGTATCAATAGTTGAATGTAATAGTCATATAGTAGTGAAGAGTTATGAGGATAGGTGAAGAGTCACAAAGGGTAATGTTAAGGGTCACCGCACCCTTTTCTATTTATAGAACCTCATAACTCATTGTACAAGCTTTTGGGCAGCAAAGCTTCTGATAGGAGTATCTTAGAGAGATTAGAGAGTATTGTAGCAAGCCTTGGCTTCTCCACAGTGCAGAGCTAGTACATCTCCTTGGAGGAGTAGGTGACAATGATTATAATGTTCCGTTATCTAGACTAGTTGTTGGTCATGGTTATTCTATATGATCAGAACTCTCACTTCTTAATATAATGGAGCCAGCATGTTTCATGCATATTTTGTCATTGTATTTCAATTATCTTGGTTACTCAAATGATATATGTATATATTTTCTTACACATGTATGTATAGACTCTTTCTGTATATGTATGTATGAATATTACTGAGATGTGCTATTGTTTTAACCATCACTTTGGATTGTTGGTTCACCCGCCTTCCAGTTCATGATGCATCTTTGCTCGTCTGTTCCATTCTAAGCTGCATGTTTCCACAAGTTTCGAAGGGGCACACTCACTCCACTTTCCGTGTGTTATAACCATTCATGCACCTTCCTTGGCTTGCTTGTGCATGTCACACCCTTGCTATGAACAAGGACATTTTACTTACCTCTACATGTAACCACGGTCAAGGTGATACCGTACGACCCACTACTGGGATTCCTACATCAAACTGTCTGAGATCTAGTTGGGACTTCTTACCAGGGAGATCCTCTGACATGTTGGCGGGTCCAACACTGTCAACAAGTGATAAATAATTTGGTATTTCCCCGTAACCAGGGACCATCATGTAAAATGATATCATGGAAAAAGTATACATTTATTCCTCAGTTATTTGTGTATCCATCTTGATATATCTCCCCAGAATGTTGTAGATTACTTCCATTACTTTTGGGTGCTAGAATTGAAGGGGTATGTTATGCAAACATACTTAGACTGGTATTTTGGAGATTGTCATTGTATTAGCATCAAAATTTGGAACCATGGAGTCCTAAATAATCCTATGTTTCCCAAGAACAAAGGACCCTCATATAAAACCTGATCTTTGACCTCTCATGATTCAAATTTTACTATGAGGAAACCCGTTCATCATAACTGAATCTCACAATTTATCATCCAGTTTGTAAAGATCCACTGGAAAAGATCCATAGTTTTTGGCCAGAAACCAGTAAACTTGGACATGGTTGCCTGGGATTGATATGTTGTAGAAATATTATTGATCTCTACTAGATCTACTATCATTTACGGAATATCATTCATCTACTCTACAATATAGGGCCTGAAAATATTGAGGATGTGTTCAGGTATACCTGATGTTTCAGCCTTTCCTTTAAGGGAATATTTGAATGACGTAGATCTGTTGCTTTGTCCTTTGGCTAACCTGAGGCCCCTGGGGATATTAGATCCTGCTGAACCCTTCCCCCTCCTCTCCCCCCCCCCCCCTCATGGAAACCTCATGTTTTTCTATGCCATAGTCCTGTAAGTGCCTTTCTCCCTACATGGATCTGGACACATAGATCAGGTCTTTTAGTTCCATTAGGATATTAGAGTTTTTATAAATCACCAATTTGAGAACTCACACCAGTGAATCCTTTTGAATCCACAAGATGGTCGATCTTCCTATTGAGGTTTGTGAAAAAAATTGAAAATTCCTTCTCTGAGTAGAGAGATCTACCAAATCTAGGCCTCTAGAGTAGCAAATAGTCGAAGAACCCTTCCATTTGCTACAAAATGTTTCCTCCTGAGGAATTATTATCCCCTTTTCTATCCCATCATTGATCATCTATGCATGTTTTGTTCCTTGTGGAAATATGATACCCCAGCTACCTTGGGGCTCGAGAAACCTTATAAATATTATCTGGTCCTGATGAGGAACCAAACTTGTTGCTTCAAAATGTATCGGCCAAAAATTTCTCTTATGTGATTTTTACTGAAAGACTTTTCTTAATTCATTATTGATCACAGAAGCTTGAATACAAAAAAAAATCCCTGATAAATATTAGATTGATGCAAGAAAAGAAGGTTGATGAGACCTCCATTCGCAAGATACTTCAAGGCATCTTGCCGATCAGTCCCACGATCGATGTCGATTCTAATTGGGATCTATGGCCACCAGCTTTACGATCCCTAATAATTTAACTACAACAACACTGATATGACAAGTCCACATATCCTTGTCTCCTGATCCATCATCTTGGAGTTACCAATTGACGAAGGAGGAGGAAAAATCGGGGTAAAATTGAGGAAGGGAAAGGCAAGAAGCCATCTAAGAGGAAAGGCCATTGAAAGTGTTGTAGAGGACACAAATACATGTCCACGATTACATCTCACAGTAGGGAAAGAGGTCTTCGTTAGTGCCATCAACAGGATGGGAGCCTATTTCATCCACAACAACAAAAGGAATGAGTATCCCCCATAGCAGACCCCCTTCTCATGTACCTCTACCTTGCTTGGGAACCTTGATACCCTGGTCTTCAAAACCATCATTTTTGAGCTCTGATTCATCCCTTTACTATATTTCTATTAATATTTTTCTTGGTATTAATGTTATTAATACTAAAATTTATATTAACATTAATTACAAATATATTATTTCAAACCTTTGCATAATTTTCTCAAAAAAATTATCCTTTATTAATTTTAATATCACTTTTTATTTAGTATCAATAATGTTTATAATATTTACCATGATAAATGATGTTAAATGTTAATGTTCATCCTCTTTAATATGTTTATTGTTAATTCTTATATTTAATGCTAATAATGAATAGGCATATTTAACATCTTTAACATGTATAACCTGATAATTAGAATGTTTAACATATTCAACTTTTTCAACATCATAAAGAATTTCTGTATTCATGCTTCTGTGATCCATAATGAATTAAACAAAGTCTTTCGGTAGAAATCACATGAGAGAATTTTTTGGCCAACGTCTTTCGAACCAACAAGTGTGGTTCATCATCAGGACCAGATAAATAATGTTTAACAAATTTACGTTTATTGTTTCATATTCTTTACCATTTTAGTTTTAGTAATACTTTTCATCTTCATTATATAATGGCCAATATTTTTTTTGGTTCCAGAAAATCTCATAATTTACTTATGGATTAAGTTATTTGGAAATTCCTACCATTTGAGATTATTGAATCAATAGTTCTTTGACTCCCATAACTAATTATCACAGTATTTTGAGTGGTTTGTAAATGTTGGAATTTGTTTTTGCAAAACACTATTTTTTGTTCTGTCGTAATTGATGTGCTACTAAAAAATTATTTTTGTAGCCTCACCAATTCACACTTAATGATTTTCTTTATTAAATGCTACTTTAATGATAAAGGCCATATATTTTGTTTTTTGTTTTTTGTTTTTTATTGATTTGAGATACACAATTCAATGAGATTGATGATTGTATCCTGTTCCTACAACACTTACCCTTTCAAAGAATTATTTTTGTTAAGTAAATTGATTCGGGGTTAGAGTCAAGTTTAACTAAGTTAAACAATGGTGGTTTTTGGAACATGGTATAGTGTACCCATGGTATTTCTGCTCATGGTATTGCATGTAATGTATCCATAAAAGGTTGGGGGAACTTCAATGTGAAACATGCCAGGGAGGTGAATGGTGAAGACTCACTTTGCTGGGTTGGTCAGGGTTTTGGAAAAAGATAATGAAATTTAATTATCAAAGCCAAATTGGCTTTGATTGCTTTTGTTGCCAAGGGTTGTTTTTTGACCCAGTGGCTGGAAAGATCTGAGTTCAACTAGAGATGGATATCGAAGCTCTATTATATTGGGAATTTAATCTAAGTGCTATAAAAGGCTCGAATGTCGGATCATCGATGCATGTTACGATGTGTGTGAAGGTCGTGGTGTACAAATTCTTATGATTAGAAAAAATTATCCTTTTAGATGAATGTGAGAGCCAACGAGATAAAGCTCAGAGTGGCTGAGTTGTTGGAAACAACCACCATGGAGATATTTTTTGGGCATGTGACCGAAAGAGGTAATGAAGTCTCGAGCAAGCCTGGAATTTGACATCCCACAGGACGTATTTCATATTTTAAGATGTATTTGACAGTTGTTGTAAATTTTTACCCATCAAATTTGACGTGCTTCATAAATCAAAAACCGTCATTTTGACGTTTAATTTAGGATTTGTCCCGTCAAAATTTATAGTACCCGTCTTTTAAGTTAAATACACCAAAGTCAGACTAAGCCCAGGGTCATAACGCAAATGCATACAATAACTCTCGCTCACATGGAAATGGAGCCTTGCACACTTTCATAAATTTGAATCGTATAAAAAATTATCTCGCTATAGTCCTTTCGTAGATTTGAACGTTATGAAGGGAGATCTCACCCTAGACAACTAAGAACAACTACATTGTAGACTAGGTGTTACATTCAATGAATCGACCAATGATTCTATGTCAAGAATGTGAATTAAGCCATCGAACTGTAAGCTAGTATATTATTGAAAAATACTAAAAATATACATGCATTTTTTGGTGTGTATAACACTGAGAAGGGGTGGTGGGCTTGTTTTTGTTCCTTAGGCTTCCCTCAATCATTCCACACTCTCACTCTTGTTTGATTCTGTCATCTTCCAACATCAATCAAGAAGTGCGATCGAGAAATAAAAGTAGCCGAGGAACAATAGGTGACGTGAAGGGAAGTTGCAGTGTTTAATTCAACAACATCTTTTTCGAGGCTTATCAGAAGTCACACCAAATCAGAAATAATGGTAAGGCTCCCTGCTGCTAAAAAGTTGTACTCAAGAAGGGCCCTAGACGCTTGAAGAAAATCAGAAGTCCGTTACTTACACACTATAGCACAACCATGGAAGTTGGAGGGCTCTGTGGCAGAATGTCGGGTGCTGAGATAATAAAGAGCTAGAGATTGCATTGGTCTAACTATCTAAGACCAAATATAAGGGGGAAAAATTCAGCGTGCAGGAAGAGAAGACTATTATTCAACTTCATGCTCTACTGGGAAATAGGTGGTGTGGCATTGCCACTCACCTTCCCAAACAAACAGACATCAAAATAAAAATGAAAAGTGGTAAGAAAAAGGTGGACCTTAAACTCATTCAACAGTAGTCACTGCCATGCTATTTTCTTGAAAATTAAGGATAGTTATTGATTTGAGGCTCTTGTGATCTATATTATGTGTGGTGTTTCCTTTGAGATCCATTGCATACAAACTTTTGGAATCGACGTTTCGAACCATTCTCGGTGGTTCATGAATCACAAAAGATGGTTTGAAAGGTGGATTCCAAAAATTTGCATGTGATAACTCTAGAAGACAACAAAACCAAAGATAACTCACTAAAAATAAGTATTGGAGCTTTCTACTAAACTTGCCCTCATCATTTACTTCAAAATCGACAAGATTTACCAGTTTTCATGCCCCAAGTCTTCAACCAGTTTCAATCTCATTCGGTTGTTGTTTTTTTATTTCTTTCTTAGTATTTGTTTTATGTGAAATAAATGTTGTGAAATTATACAGGGTTGTAGAAATGAATTTCTCTGAGGTTTGTTCTTTTACAGGAATAATATATCATGTCACGTTAAAAAACTGTCTTAAATATTAGAAAAATAACTTGTGATTTATTCCATAATGAAGTGCTCAGTTACCATTTTGAAAAGCCCATGCTTATTTTGACTATTTTTGTTTTTTGAGTGCCCTGGCTTATTTTGACTAAAAATAGCTTGTGATTTATTGCATAATGAAGCGCTCAATTACCATTTTGAAAAGCCCATGCTTATTTTGACTATTTTTATTTTTTTAGTGACCTAACTTATTTTGACTAATTTTGTATTTTGAGTTTTTTACTAAATGCTCTGAAATCAACTTCATTTTTACCGTAGTGAATTTCTCCTTAAAAAAATAATTATATAATTACTAAGCTAAATCTTTCTTACAATAAAAATAATTATTGAAGATGTTACAAACTCATATTTATTTAACATACCTATTTAGATTGTCAACTACTTCTAATATAGTTGTATTTGGAGGATTCAACTTGTACTAAGTACATCAAGAGAATAAGTGATGGTATTGGGTAGAGAAATGCTTAATAGGAAAAATTTCTTTGTATAATTGGTTGGGTTGTATATTTAGCCTATGATGTCGACAATAATGTGAATCTAATTTTTTAAGATGTGGAAATCATAGGCTCATCGTTAAGATATTATGAAAATGATTAGTTAACAATGTTCAAATGCAAATGATGAGTTGATTACCTCGTAGAGAGATTGAAGAGTTTACCTCGTAGATTGCAGAGTCTGCTTAGTCTTGACATTTTTCAGCGTCATGGTTTTAGGAATAATGTGTTCCAATTATGTGTAATGGATATCAAATTAGTTGAAAGGATATACGAATATTTTAAAAAATATTTAGCTATCATTACTGGATTTATTATTCAAGTAGTTCATTGTTGGTTGAAAGTGTACTTATAGGGATTAAAGTTATCTTGGTATAAATAAAGAATTCACTAAAGAAAATATGTAATGAGTAAATAAAGATGTGTGTGCCCATCTGTACATAAAATATTTGGTGAAAATAGGTTATTAAGAAATACTTAAACATATAATTGTATGTTTAATAAATTTGATATATGTAGTAGATTATTGGATTTAAGTAAATTATAAAAAGGGATAGTAGTTAAATTCTTGATATTTAAAAAAATAAGTCTATCTCATTTACTTGCAGTTGAGAATCCTCGTCATCTTAACTATCTGGCTTTGTTTAGTTTCTTTCACATGTCAAAATTTATATACATAATCAAAATTAATAACTCCCAAAGGCTAAAAGGCTTTATAAAATCTTAAAAATATGGTTGTATACTAGGTGGAAACATATATGCTAACTTAGGAAGAAACAAGGCACTCTATGAGGGAGATTAAAGGAAGTGGACACATGGTGAAACACATGCTCACAAGAAACAAGACACTCTAATAGGGAGATTAAAGGAAGTTGAGATGAAGGAATAATTGTAAGAGAATTTATAGATTAAGAAAAATAGACACTAATAAATTTAAGTATAATGTAAAATGAAAAGCATGAAAAATGTCAAAATGCCATCAAATTTCATTTGATGGGCAGAGGGGGTTTGAAATTCCAAGCCTGGTCTCGAGTGATGTCAACGAAACGAGATGCTTAGGTTTGGATATGAGTGGAAGACCGATGGGGATTCCGTCGAAGACCACAACTTGCCATCACGACAGATCTCTCTGAACAGGCTCAGGCGTGGGATTGACCATCCGTTGCAGCATCAATTGAAAATAGTTCACAACTTATGGTGAGAAAGGAAATCCATAGTGCTCAGGTGGGGACCACATCTGAGACACGATGGTTGGGAGATGGTAAGCATTGATGGTTCGTGATGGTGCATGATTCGATTGCAGTCGTTCCGATGAATGTTTGCAGCGGCGATTACAAAGCATAGCGGGAGTTCGTGGATTCCCAGTAGAAGGTGACCATACGATTGGGGCATGTATGTGTGGTAAATCACATGAATGATGAAACCAATGAGCAGGCGCAGATCTAAAAATGCGGATCTGGATCAATAATTCTTCACAGCATATGGAAGAAGGGCGTACTTTAAGAACTCCACTGATAACTTGCATCCATGATGGAAGGCGAAAATCTATAGATCTAAATTGAAAGTTTTCTCAGCGTAGGGAAGCAGTTGGGCAGCAAGGCGAATTGGTATGGAAGCTGCCTGTTTAGCGATGTTGCCCTCATTGCACAGGTTGTGGAAGAACACTGCTTACCAGACTGAATGGAAGTGCATCAGCCAAACACCGAGAGTCGACAACACGGACACGAGGGAAAGGAAACACTCGGTTTTGTGAGGGCCAAGTCGAAGAGGAAGATCATGGCCGGTGGCGGAGAAGGGTAGCTCCAGCAAATATATATTCAGATTGGCGCCAGAGAAATCGATGTCGGTGCTAAGATGAGAGGTCAAGCCTGTACATAAGCCCCATCATTTTTTTGGCAGTTTTGAAGGTCGCAGTATTGGTTAAATGTATTCCCCGCTGTAGTAAGCGTATTTGAGATGTCTAATTAAAGCAGTGGTCATTTGCGATATCAACAAATGGCATGGCATCAATCAGGTGATGATGACGCGAGCAGAGCATTAGCCACCAAGTGTATGCAGGCGAGAGGATGGAAAAAAAGGAATTAGCTTTTTATTTCGCTATGATGTGTTACGCGTCGAATGGCCATATGATTACTCGGCTCAGTTGTCGTGAGAACTGAAGCAAGAAGGTGGCTACGGTTCGGCTGGAAAGCATCATGTTCAAAGACAGGGAGAGAAGTTGTGTAAAAGTGAGAGAAGATATCTATGTGGAAGTGAGAGAACATAGGTCTCGAGAGCAACAACGAAACAAAAAAAATTTATTACAATGGAGTCAAATTTCATTGTACGGAAATGAGAATATTGCTATAAGCCTTGGTAATGCATGCGTACTTCTAGGTAAATCACTAGCAAAAGTTGTGTTAAGTGATAGGGGATATGAGGTTAACAAATATTTTGGGTAAAAGGAATGAGGGGTAAGGGCCTTAGTGAGTAGGGTTGGATTGACTCACTTGGTAAGGTTGGATGGATTTAGTCAAGGAACTCAAGGTCAAGTTTAAGGGGTAATGTTACGTAAATTGGCTTGGGGTTAGAGTCAAGTTTGACCAAGTTAAATAGTGGTGGTTTTGGGCACATGGTATAGTGTATCCATGGTATTTCTCCCCATGGTATTGCATGTAATCTGGCCTTTAAAAATTTGGGGGAAATTCATTGTAAAACATGCAAGGGAGGTGAGCTGTGAAGGCTTGCTTGGACGGGTTGGCCAAGGATAATGAAATTTCATTATGGTGGGTTTCCCGCGAGTTGTGGTTCTTCCCAATGAGAATTATTGCATTGGGTTTTGTCTAAGGATAATGAAATTTCATTATGGTGGGTTTCTCGGGAGTTGTGGTTTTTCGGAAGAAAAAATATTGCACTCGGTTTTGGCCAAGGATAATGAAATTTCATTATGGTGGGTTTCCCGGGAGTTGTGGTTTTTCCTAGGGAAAAAGATTGCACTCGGTATGTTTTATTATTGTTGTTGTGTTTATTAATTTCTCTCTTAGTAAATAAGTTAATATCTCTCATAATTTTTCTTCAATTTTGTAGTGAATGCTTTTCCAAAGACATTTAGAAATCTTTGGTATCTTTCTATTGCAGAGTAAGAATTGTTTTCTCTATTAGAAAATATTAGTTGATGAAAATATGATTGGTTTGTCGTGACACATATGTACAAATACATGTAATGACATTTTTACATTTTGTGGCAACATGGATATGGTCTATAGGAGGACAAAACTTCTTTATGGTAGAATTATCCCCGAGGAGGGCATCTTCTGTAAAGAAAAATTTTGATGGTTGTATTTAAACAACGATCATGATTTTACCATACATATGGTTACATCAAATATTGGTGGGATGTTTTGAAAAATATGAGGGATTTTTTACTTGTTTGTATGAGTGACATATGACATATTTCATTGCCATTATAAAAGAACTATCTTATTTGTCTCATCAATGAATATTCCATCTTGGTTGCTTGAGTGAGTGGATAATTTTCAATTTGGCTAACCCTACAATGAATGAAGCCTAGATTATTTTCAAAATGATTAATATTAAAATTAATGTTAATTCCAATAATAATATTAACATTAATATCCACATTACTATTGGTATTTATGTGTTAATATATAAATATTCATTTTTATATTACATTACATTTTCAATTTCAATATTAGTAATATTAATATTAATATAATACCAATACAAACATTAATATTTCAATATTAGTAATATATTTTTAATATTAATATGAATATAACACCAATGTAAACATTAATATTATTATATAGAATTATAAATATAATACGATTACTACTTATATGAATAGGTGTTAATGTCTCATTTATTGTTTCAAATTATCATGCATTTTTCTCCAACTTTTATTTTTATTTTATTTTAAAAATATTTTTTTGAGTTAATGTTAATATAAGCTCAATAACATAAACTACTAGAAGCTCTCAAATGCCTTTCTACTTAAGGAAATTAAGGGCTTTTTTAGAACAAAAATAAATATTGTCCAATGAAGACAAAAAGTATTATCATAAGTTGTATGGTAAAGAATATATGACACAAAAATATTAAAGTTGTTAAACATTATTTATTATGCCAAATATGTTAATCATGCCTCATAATAATTAGCATTAAATATTAACATTGACATAAAAAATATATGGTTCACGGATGGGAGCACAATTGGAAAAAATCGTGTTGATAAGCCCTTGTGTATTCAAGTGATTGAAAGTTTGACTTCCTTAGACATGTCTCACGAGCTGAACTTATAAAAAAAGAAAGAAAATAAAACATGTATGATAAACACATTTAACATTATTTAGCATATTAAATATGTTAAACGTTATGCATACTAAACAGAGTAATATTAAATGATGAGAAAATGTGTTTGATAAAAATCCAATGTCTCATTGTCTCAAGAAACAAAAATAGGCATTGTCTTTTGATTAACAAAAACCATCATCAAAATGTCACATTATAAAACTAACATCTCATTGTGGTAGTATAAAAAAGATAGTGTGAAACTACCATGAGAACAAATGCTAGGATAATGTGATGAAGAACACTAGCATGACATAATGACAAAAAAATTAACATCACCAATGTCATAGAAAAAAATAATAGACATTTAATTTGGATGAACATTACACATTAAAACAATGTCACATTACACCACTAACATCACAATGTGGTTGTGCAAACAAAATGACATGAACATGCAATATGAGATTACAAAACTAGCCACATATTAGAGTTGTGTAAAAGAAATTATGTGAAACTATTATGAAGATACATGCTTTGACAATACCATAAAAAACTAGAATCAAATTTTGACAAAGAAGCCAACCTTATATTGTGAAAATATGTTCTGATGTCACAATGGTACAAAAATTTATCTAATGTCACAATCTCACAAACATTGTCTAATGTGACAATTTGACAAACATTATCACAATGCTACATTATATTCCAATTTATCGAATGTCCCAATGTGACATTACAAAATGAGGAAGAAATTTAGCCAAGAGTGTGACATTTTTCCAATTTATCCAACATCACAATGTGACAAACATTCATAGAAGATGACATTACAAAACTAGTAGTGTGATGTGGTCGTGTAAAAAACATTTGTGTGAAACTATTATGAAAATGAATGTTTGGACAATGTGATGGAAAACATTAGTGTCATATTATGAAAAATGAACTAACATGATAAACAATCCAATGTCACATTGTGACAAACATGTTGTGAAGTCATAATGGTACATAATTTATCCAAGATTACAATGTGACAAGCATTATTCAACATTGTAATTAGTCAAATATAGCCCAACATTGAAATGTGGTAGACATAGTCTAACCAAGGTCAACCAAGGGGAAACATGGTCAAACATCGGCATCCATGGTCAATCATAGGCAAACATATTTAGCCATAAAGAACATGGACAGCCAAGGTATACCATGGTGAACATGGTCAACCATAGTCAACATGCCCATCCATGGTTAAGCATGATCAATGTAGTGAAACATAGTGAACCGTGTTCAACTATGGATGATCATGGTTGACAACGGCTAGCAATGGTCAATCAACCATAACCAACCATAATAAATGAAGCTCAACCATAGTGACCATAACCAACCATAATCAACCGTGGTCAATCATGAGCTTCCTCGATGAAAAATCGTCAACCTTTTCAACCATATTCAACAATTAATGTAACTATTTTTGTAACATTAATATAAAAATAACATTATTGTCACATCAACCATGATATACCATGGTTGATAATGGTCAACCATGCTCAACATTAATGTAACATTGTAACAATTATTAACATTAATGATACATTATTAGATTAATGTCACATAAACAAATTATTTTATATATGCTAGACCATGTTGAACCATTGTAAAAAAAATATTAACCATAGTCATCTATAGTTATAAGTTATAACCACTTTCAGTCACTTTAAAACATAAGTCACCATAGTCTACCATAGTCAAATAATCTCAATGATGGGAAAACATGCTCATTAGAGGAAATTTCATCCTAAGAGTGACCCTCTAAGGAAAAATAATAAAAAAAAAGGAAAGTAATAAAATAAAAGATGATTTTTTGAGGAAATAGAAGAAAACTATTTTTTTATTGTATTTTTGACTTCTCTCTTCATGTGTTTACTCAAATTTCAAGTGTAGACACTCATTTTTAAGAGAAATTAAATTCCATATCCAACGAGTACCCATTATCCATACTTCTAAGAAGTGTCACATTGATAAAAATTGAAGATACATTGAAAAAACATGTTGAACATGTTTTTTTAATGTATCTTCAATTTTTGTCAATGTGGGTCTTATAAAAAGTATGCATAATGGTTATTAATTGGATGTGGAATTTCATTTTGCATCCAACGAGTGTCTGCACTAGAAATTTGAGTAAACCTATAAGGAGATCATCCAAAAATACAATTTTTTTTTTATTTTTTTTTTTAATTTCCCTCCAAAATATTTACATGTACGTCTATTTAAATTTAAAGGATTTTGATTGGTTTACATACTACATACATGAACATTTTATGGGCACTTTTAGGCTATAATTTCCTCTAATGCACCATGGTCAAACATGGGCAACAAGTTCAACCATAGCCAAACTATCAAAATTGTAGTCAAGCATGGTTGCCACGGTTATCATGTACTTTACTTGGTCAATGACCAACATGTTTGACCATGGTTTAAGAGGTCAACATTTTCATTCATTATCAGCCATAAACATCCATAAACAAAATGGTCAATCATGATTTATTTAAAGGATAATTGGTCATGGTTAACATAGCCAACATAATTAACAATGGGATGTCATGTTCAACTTAGGCCACATGGTCAATCATAGTCATATATACTTAAATGTTGACAACCACGGTCAAACATGTTGCCATAATGACCCATAGTTAGAAAATTTCTAAGAAGTTCAACCATGGTTGAACAAGCTCAACCTTAGTTATACATGGTCAGTAAGTTGAATCTTAGTTGACCATGTTCAAGCATGGTAAAACTAGCTAAACAATGGTCAACCAAGGTCACCATGTTCATTCATTGCTAACCATAGTAAATAATGGACACCATATTCAAAAAATACACATGCATGCCCAAGCATTTTCGACATCATCATCCATCCTCATCCTTACTCCGCCATAATATCTCCTCCTCGTCCCTAGTTAACCATGGTAATCATAGTCAATCGTAGTTGATAATGGTTAGCTAAGCTCAACCATGGTCAACCAAGATGAAATATAACCAACCATAATCAATTAGGCTCAACTATAATTTTCATCCAATCAGTACCCACCATAACCAACCATAGCCATATAATCAATCAGAAACCATGAATGGCCAACCCTGGTCAATCTCATCAACCCTCTTCAACCATTAATGAAACATTTTTTGTAACATTAATGTAATAGTGTAATTATTATCAATATTAATGTTACATTGCTATATTATTGTTACATAACAATGTTAGATTTATGGTTGACCATGGTCAAATGCAATTAACCATGTTCATCAACAATCAACACTCTTTAACATTGGTGAACATCATCAACCATGGTCAAACCCATCAACCCACTTCAACCTTTAATGTAACCATTTTTTAACACTAAACATACTTAACCATAACTGACAATCATCAACCATGGTAAACACTATTGTAATATTACTTTAAGAATGTAACAATTGTCAACTATGATCAACCTTGGTAAACAAAGGTCAACCATAATTTCCCTCTTAATCCTTGGTCATCCATGGTACTCATTATCAATCATGGTCAATTAAATTCAAGCATGGTCTTTTTTTACCAACAATGGTCAACATCATTAACCATAATCATCCTTACCAACCCATTTTAACCATTAATTTCAACATTTTTATCACATATTTGTTTTGTAAATTAAAAAACTTTATTTCCTCATAATGTCTTCAAAACTAGTTACATAGATTAGCCATGTTTGGCATTCCTTATTTTCATATCAAGGTATTCTCACTATGAACAAGGGGGGAAGTAGAATCCCCTAGCTATCTCTTACAAATAAACTAAAAAAAATATGAGACAATGTGACTACATTTGAATAGTACAAAACATAAGATGAAATAAAATACACTATCAAACGTGTAGAGCATTAAGAATCTGAGGAAGAGATAGGAGCTAGATCCTTTACACTTGTGTTTGAGTATTCATTTAATTTTGCAATGAAATCAGTATTGAGGTATTTCTTCATCCAAACTTTGGTATGACTAGGGATAGGTCCTACTCAGATACATCCTCCAAAACCTCAGAATTAGAATAGGTTTTTCTTTTCATGCCCACCATGGCTTCCAAGTTCCAAATTTCTCATCGAGTATTAGGAGGAAAAATGTTAAAGTAGGCTTTAGCAGAGTCATAGGAAAACATACGAGCCATACATTGACCAAGTGAATTATTTTCATTGGGCCATTGCCTACTATGCAAAAATTACCTAGGAGGCAAGGTGCAAAGGGAGGCTTTTCCCTCAAGTGTGTTGACAACCTTCCACTATCGTGAGCATGAGGAATGCACAAATTTTTTGAGAAAAAACTCACAATAAACCAACTAATGGTAAACCAATTTTCCACCCTCACTATTTGACACCAACTATGACCAAGGAGTGAACCACCCTTACTAGGCTCATAGAGGAGAAAATCTTTTCCGCCCTTGAGACTTGCAGTACTTTGAGCACTGAGATGCAATCACAAAAAGAAACAGAGAAGATGTATACCACAATAAACCCCCTTTTTTTTACATAAGAAAAAAGAGCTTTAGATAGGAATAATAATAAAACCAACATTTCCTTCAAAAAAACGCTAACCATATGACAACATTTTTTTTCCTAACTTGAGATACCCATCAAATCAATAATTATGAGTAATAGACACCCGCAAATGGAAGCTAGGCATAATATTCCAGTAATACAAACCAATTTCTATTGTCAGGCCCACGAAACAGAGAAGAAGTAAACTAATCTTAGTTTTCGGTGACCGAGATCCAAAACCAAATAGACCATAGATAATTGATGGCAAATGGATAGAAATAAGATGCTCTTTACTAGAAAAATTAGCAAGACAAAGAGGGATTACCAAAGAAAGGCACACCAAAATTGCTAAGAAAATAATTTCCAAGAGGAGAAATTCCCACCAATTGCATTTCTTAGCTAGCCTCACTTTCTACTTCACCTTGACAAGGTGTTCTGTCATCTCTGACTAGTAAACGTGCCCAGTTGAAGATTCACCTTCCCTGCCTAAGTTCTTAACTCTGCGAGGAGCCATGCATTTTTCCTAGTTTTCAAATGTCAGGAGAAATTTATCCCAGTGAAGCACCAGTAGGAATGGGCTTGTGTCCTTAACCTTTCGTGGTCACCAACCTCTTCCACCCCTCACCAAACTCATAACCCTTTACTTCCCACCATCCATAATAATAATATCGATTTGTCTTCTTGCATGTATACTCATGGTAGGGATGAGTTGTGCACCCTAACCTTTAATTTCCATTATGTCAGTAGGGTGGATGGATTTTCCCATGAGAGCCCCCCTCAACCATTGAACTCACCCCTATCGACAAAACATTTTTGTAAATTTTTTGTAACTTTAATATTAGCATTAGTATAACATTACCCATTTTTAACCATGGTTGACAATGTTCAAACATGGTGTACATTAATGTAATAATGTAGCAATGGTCAACATTAATATAACATTATTGGATTGATATATCATTAATACATTGTTACATGAATGGTTGACTAGGGTCAACCTCCAACCATTATCAACCTTACTCAAACCTCTTCAACCTAGATCAACCTCATCAATGATAATCAAACTCATCAACCCTCTTTAACAATTATAAACCTAATCAACCATCTTCAACCATCGTCAACCATAGTCATGAAATCCACCTCACATAGGTCATCCATTAAATAGTGTGACCATATCAGTGAATGTGGTTGATATACATCGATTGATGACATTTTCCACCTTTTATATTCCAAACATTGTATGAAAATGACACTTATTGTTGTATATCAATGACATTTACTAATGTGGTTATGATAGTTATGGTTAACCTCAATTTATTTTAGCATACTATGGGTTCACTACCACTTACGTTGATTTTCTCTCGTTGACCATGATTAACTATGGTTGACTATGGTGATAATGGGTGGCCATGTTTGACCTTAATAATATAGCACTAGAGAGATAGCAAGAGGGAAATAGAGGGAGAGAGGAGGGAAAGGGATATGGGGAGTGAGAGAAAAATATGGGGAAAGGAAGAGAGATAAATGAAAGAATAGGGAAAAGGATACATATAAGGGGGGGGGCGGGGGTGGCGCAGAGAAGGATACAAGAGGGACACATACAAGGGGGAGCAAGAGAGAGAGAGAGGGGGGGAGAGAGAGAGAGAGAGAGAGAGAGAGAGAGAGATTTAGAAAGGGAGAGTGATAAAGAGAGGGAAAAATATTATAGACGAGGAGAGAAAGAGTGGGAGAGAGGATATAAGAGAGATAAATATAGAGGGAGTAAGAGAGAGGGAGAGACATATATAATATATAGACATATGGAGAGAGAGAGAGAGAGAGAGAGAGAGAGAGAGAGAGAGAGAGAGAGAGAGAGAGAGAGAGAGAGGGAAGGCTTAGGGAAGTGGATGGAGAGAGGGATATATGGGGAAGATATGAGGGAGAGAGAGAAATGGATAAGGAAAGATACAAAGGGAGGGGGAGAGGGGGAAAGAGGAGGGTAAATAATGGAGAGGGGAAATGGAGGGAGGAATTGAGACGGAGAGATAAAGTTGGATAGAGGGAAAAATAATGTGTGTGTGTGTGTTTGTAAGAGAGAGAGAGAGAGACCATGGTGGGGCAGAGAGAGGGATGTTGTTGGAGACATGGAAGTGGGAGAGAGAGATAGAGAGAAATAAATATAGGGATACAAGAGGAAGTCATACAATGTAAGGGGGGAGAGATATGGCGATATATGTGGGAGACATATAGCGGGGACAGAAAAATGAGAGAGAGATGGGAGAAAGAAGAGAGAGAGATATAAAGAGACAAATAGAGGCAAGGAAACAGGGAACAAGAGGGAAAGATAAAAAGAGGGAGACATAAACAGAGAGAAGAGGAAGAGGGGTATGGGAAAAGTGAGATATATTTTGGGAAATGAAGGATAGAAAATAAAATAGGTAAAGGGAGAGAGAGATAGAAACAGGGATAAAGATAGTAGAGAGATAGAAATGGGTTGAGAATGGGGATGCTTAGAGGGAGAAAAAGAAATAGAGAGAATAGAGTGAGGGGGGGATGGAGACATAAAAGAGGGGAGAGATAGAGATAAGGGAATGAAGAGAGAGAAATAGAGGGTGGGGGTTGAAATAATGAAAGGGAGAGAGAGGGAGTGCAGTGGAGGGGGTAGGGATAAAAGGGGGTTAGAAAAGGGGAAAAAAGTTTGATAAAGGAGAGAGATGTAAAAAAGGGATATAGATATATATATATATATATATATATATATATATATATATATATATATATATATATATATATAGAGCGAGAGAGAGAGAGAGAGAGAGGGATGGAAACATGGGTGGAGAGATAAAATGACAGGGAAAGAGAGAGAGGGAGTGGGTTGGAGGGGATAGGGAGAAAAGGGGAAAAAAAGTTTGATAAAGGAGAGAGATGTAACAAAGAGATAAATAGATAAGTAGAGGTAAAAGAATGTAGAAGGCAGTAAAATACGAGGGAGAAGGATGGAGAGATATATAGAGAGAAAGAAGAATATGGGAAAAAAGTTCATGCACATTATGAAACATGCACATCTTATATAAGGTGTGCACATTATTCAATGCATGCACATTGATATAATCAAACATGTGCATCTTATATAAGGTGTGCACATTACTCAATACATGCACATTGATATAATCATGTGCGCGTTACTACACACATGTTATTAATTTCCAAAAATATTTAGGGAAACACCCTTTTCAATTACATGGTAGATGAGGTGACCAATTTGGTTTGAAAACCCTCTTTGTTTGGTGAATATGTGACAATCTAAAATTTCCATTTTTACAACTTCTTGATTTTAGACCATGGTTTTGTATATTCTCTACCTTTCATTACTAATGAAGTTCACCACATCTTTCGTTGTTAACGAAACTTAACGCATTACTCTCTATATCTAAACAAGTATTTCATTTTGATTATAACTTTCGATTGATCGACTTATTTTGAAATTGGAAAAAAGCTCACACTATAACAAATCAAGATCCACATAGCAAAAAATTATGAATATATTAAAACCCTTATAATGAAACGGCCATTAAACCTTATCATTTTAAGGTTAGATTGTTTCTATATATATATAATATAGAAAATTAATGCTTCACAAAATGCTGGTTTCAAACGATTTCATCATTTACATACAAAACCTAATGCTAAAATGAACATAATGCAATATACCCATTAAAAATACTATTTTTTTAAGTTTCTCCAATTTACTATAAATGAAAGTTATATCATCAAGAAGATAATTTGATGGTCTATGTTTCGTCCTCAAGATGTACCAAAAAAAATGTGTAATTACCTTAGTGATAAGATAAAAAATTCCCATATTTTTATTGCAACTAATTTATTATAATTATAATTAAATAACAACAAAACAATGTAGAGTATTTTTTATAATTTTATTATGTAGCTTTTTTTCATGATTAGTCCTCTGATTTACGTCAAACTCTACAGTGATAAAAAAGTATTTCATCGTTACTTTTAAAAAAAAAAATTATGAAATAATTAGATAATTTAATCATCTATTTTTAACTTTTAATTATATGATAATATAATATATAATAATAAATTAATATTTAATCTTGAGAAAATTATTATTAATATTATTGTTTTACTCGGAGGATTTGTATAACTAGATTTGTATAACTAGTATCACAGAAATGTTGTTATGTAACATTATAGTTAAAAAAATAAAATAATATTTACATTAACAAATTAAAAAATACTAATAACAAGTAAAAACAATATTACTATAAATAAAATATTTCAATTTCTACCTTGATTTTACATCAAACATTATATAAACATAAAGTAATTGAAAAAAGAATTAAAAAAGAATTACTTTATATTATAAAGAAGATATGTAATTCCATGACAAATCGTATATAAAAATAAAATTATTGATATGTCAATTGTAATTTATTCAATGTTAAATTAACAAGAAACATTTAAGAGAAAAATATATTAATAAGAAAAAATATGCTACCATTAACAATAAATACCATAATTCAAAAATATTTCTTTTTGCGTTCATCTTTACCTTTTGTTGGGAGAGAAATGTGTAACTTATTCCATTCCTAACATAGAATTCATACGAATAATTAATAATAAATGCAATATATATATATATATATATATATATATATATATATATATATATATATAGATATAGATAAATATATTCTTAACATTGAGTTCATAAGAAAAGTTAATAATAGAAATATTTCATTATATATATATATAATCAAAGTTTAATATGAAGTTGACACGTAACTTTAAATAAAATTAATAACAAAAATAATTCTAAAGTGAAAACTAAAACTTTATGAAATATTTTATTAGTGTGTTGTTCAAAATCAACATATATAGTATAACATCAAGTCTATAACATTATGTCTCTCAAAAGCTTGAGAGAAAATTGAATCCCTTAAAAAAAGTTTGCAGCATGAGAAATTGAATTTCTTAGCTTTGATAAATTGAGAGTTTAACTAAATCTATATTGTTATTTAAAACTAAATTTAATAATAACTTTTAAACTTTTATTTTAATTTTAAATATATATTAAATAATAAATTAAATGTAAAGTATTCCATAATTAGGCGGATAAGAATCCTTCCTATTGGAATTGGGCAAATTGATATTTTTTTCGATTTAATAGGATAGTGTAAATTGAAAGATGTGAGCATAATACTGTGCTTGTTATTGATCACCGCATAATCATTAAGGAAAAATAAATTTAAAACTCAAATTTCAAAACTTCAATGGAATTCAAAAAATTGTTCCTCTTCGCATTCTGAAATGTATCTCCATGCCTGTTGTAAAGGTATGATCGTGGAAGAGTTAATTAGTGTTACGTGGTTGACTAAATGGCAGAGTTTCGTTATATAATAAATAATTATTATTGCTCATGTTGTTGTTGACTTGTGTTCATTACTTGTATCGTTGACTGGCACAAACAACGAAGGTAGGATTTTGAATGATAGGTAGGGTTTTACTATTATATAAACAATACAGTTCTTAAATAATACTTGGGAAGTCCGGCAATACAATTTTGTGATTCATGTGTAGAAATAAATTAGGGAGAAATAAATTTAAAACTCAAATTTCTAAACACGAATCGAATTCGGAAAAGTCTGCCTCTTCGCAATCTGAAACATATCTCCATGCCTGTTGTGAGCTTATGATCGTGTAAGAGTTAATTAGAGTTAAGTGGTTGAATAAATTGTAGGGTTTAGTTGTATAACAAATAATTATTATTGCTCATGCCCATTCTACTTCAGTTTAATTGTCGAGGTTGGAAAAGAAACACGTGTTGTTGTTGACATGTGTTAATCACTTCTATCCTCAATTTGCACAAACAAATATGAGATGATTAATCAACAAATGTAGTGTTTTAAATGATAGGTGGGGTTTTACTATTATATAAATAATATAATCCTTAAATAATACTTGGGCAGGCCACAATACAATTTGTGATTATGTGTACGTGAACTACACTGACAGAGATGACCCTCGCTAGCCACAACAGAAGCTGTGACGTTCGAATGAAGAGGATTCTTTAGTTGGAGGAAGTTCCCGCTTTCTAATCTTGGTATTTTTTTAATTTTAATCACATACCTAGCTGGTAACCGTTTTCTATTCTTAATAATTTTTTTAATTTTAATTACACATACCAGGCTGTAAGGTCTTGCTCTTTAAAACAAAATTTGAACATTAATGTTTTAGTGTGAATTTAGGGTTTTAAATTAGAATTTCATAGTGAATAGTGTTCCATCATCAATAATGTTTTAATGCTTGATGTACGGTATATTCCAGCTTTCCACTGTGGTTGTCCATCAATCCTAGCCATCACATTCTTCATGAGGTTGCGGTGCAATCGTCTGGACTAGGGATAAAAATTAATAGGTAATCGAAAAGGCGAATATTCATTTAAATTACTAGAAAACATAGGATCGGGACATAGTACATAAATTTTCATAAATCTTTGTTCAGTAGATATATTGCAAAGCTATAATTTAGATTTCAAATTTTTTCCCTGATTTTCAAAGGCATCTTTCTTTCTCTGGTTTTACTGCAAACTTTGGTGATTTATGTGATTTATCAGTAAATGAAATGAAATCTTTCATGTTTTGTTTTATTTGTGTTCTGTAATTTAACTTTAAATTAGTCAATCAATGCTTAAATAAAGCATTGTCTCTACTTTTACATGCAACCATTGTCGTGTTTTACTTTTTATTTGTCAATTAAATAATCAGTACTTAAAGATATCATTCTCTCTTATTTTATTACAACTTATTGCGAGCTTCTGCAATTTTCCTGTAAACAAGGCACGTTAAATTACCTTTCTTTGGTTTAGTACAAAATATTGGCCTTGGTTGATTTATCCGAACGTTGGCAATTTCTCTGATTTATCCGTAAACAAAATGAAATCTTTCATGTGTTGTCTTATTTGTGTTTTGTGATTTAACATTAAATTAGGTAATCAATGCTTAAATAAACCATATTCCATGTGTTGACTTATTTGGATTTTGTGATTTAACATTAAATTAGGTAATCAATGCTTAAATAAACCAATAAACCATATTTGATGTGTTTTCTTATTTGTGTTCTATGATTTAATATTAAATTAAGCAATCAATGGTTAAATAAACCATTCTCTCCGGTTTTACATGCAACCATTGTCGTGTTCTACATATTTGATGTGTTTTCTTATTTGTGTTCTATGATTTAATATTAAATTAAGCAATCAATGGTTAAATAAACCATTCTCTCCGGTTTTACATGCAACCATTGTCGTGTTCTACATTTTATTTGTAGGTTAAATAACCAATACTTAAAGAAATCATTCCCTCTGATTTTATTACAAATTATTTCCAGCTTCTCCAATTTTTCTGTAAATAAGGCTCATTAAGTTACGTTTCTATGGTTTTAGTACAAAATATTGAGTCTGGGGTGATTTATCTGTATTTATTTAATTAAATAAAGATTCACAAAAATCTCCAAACTCTTGAGAGAGTTTAGTGATTAGTTATAAATTAAAAATTAAATCGCTCAAAACATTGAATGATTTTAATCATGTAGTTTTATTGCAAGGTATTGGTTTATTTTCACATTTTCAATGTGATATATCAGCAAAGTACAAAATGTAATCTTCAAAATATAGTTATCTTGGAATTTACAGTAAATTACTATTTCATTTACAGATTTTCAATAAAATATATTTGTAAATTACCTAAATTAACATTAAAAATGAAACTTTTATTCTTTGAATTGGGATTTGAAATTAGTAATTATTATCAATGATATTATTAATAATGTTTTTGTTAGTATTATTATTAAACTTAATAAGAAAATATAAAATTTAATATTGAAACATTTTATTTGTAAATTGTTTTAGTTTGAATTAATATTAAAATTTAAAATTAATATTTAAATATTAACTCTCAAACTAATATAATTTTATAATTCGTATTAAATTAAAATCTAAAATTAATATTGAAATATTTACTTTAAAATATTAGTTTTAAATTATATTTTTAATACTAATTCTAAAATATTAGCTTTTAAAGTAATAACCATACTAATAATCATAAAAAATGAGTGGGCTAACAAATAATAAGTTGGTTAACATAATAAATATTTTTGAATGAGTGGTGTATAATATTTCAAATAAAAATTTAACCCAAAAAAACATGCCAAGAATAAACTATAAATTTAAAAATATAGTTATCTTGGAATTTACAGTTATTTTGAAATTTATAGTAAGTTATTGTTTCATTTACATGTTCTCCATATAATATGTTTGTAAATTACTTAAGTTAATATTAAAAGGAAACCTTTATTCTTTGAATTGGGATTTGAAATCTTTATCGTTATAATTAATGATATTATTAATAATGTTTTTGTTATTATTATTATTAAACCTAATATGAAAATATAAAATTTAGTATTAAAGCACTTTATTTGTAAATTTCTTTAGTTTGAACCAATATTAAAATCTACAATTAATATTAAAATATTAACTATCAAACTAATATTAATTTTAAAATATTAGCTTTTAAAGTAATAACCATAAATACTAATAATTATAAATAATGAGTGGGCTAACAAATAATAAGTGGGTTAACATAATGAAATTTTTTGAATGATAGTATTTCAAAAAAAGATGTCGAGTTAACCTAAAAAATCTATGCATGGTTTACCTGTCTCTAAATTACAATGAGCTTGGGAGGCTTCTCTCCAAGCTTATTGAGCATAGAAATAAAACCTTAAATCAAACTAAATAATTTGTTTCTCTAGGTGCGATATACGAAAGTTTGGTCTTAGTGGACGTTAATCATCATCATCATCATAAAAATTATTTATTTTAAAGTTGAATAGCTGAAATATGCTTTGTAATTTGAATAATTAATAATTATAATTTATTTTTTAATGATTAATTTTGTTTATTATTAAATAGACTTGTTAATCATCATCATCAGCATCATAAAAATTATTTATTTTAAAGTTGAATAGCTGAAATATGCTTTGTAATTTGAATAATTAATAATTATAATTTATTTTTTAATGATTAATTTTGTTTATTATTAAATAGTCTTGTTATAACTTTGAATTTAATACATTTGAGGAGAACCATAAATTTCTTTATATATTTTTTATTTATTTATTTTACATTTAAGAAAAGTTATGTTTGCATCAACCTCTTTACAATTAAGTTTGCATCCAATGTGATTTACCTGCAAAGGACAAATTGTAATCTTAAAAATATAGTTATCTTGGAATTTACAGTAAATTATTGTTTCATTTAAACATTTTCAATATAATATATTTGTAAATTACCTAAATTAACATTAAAAGGAAACTTTTATTCTTTGAATTGAGATTTGAAATCATTAATTATAATTAATGATATTATTAATAATGTTGTTGCTTATTATTATTATTATTAAACCTAATATGAAAATATAAAATTTAATATTAAAACATTTTATTTGTAAATTGTTTTAGTTTGAATTAATATTAAAATCTAAAATTAATATTAAAATACTTACTTTAAAATATTAGTTTTAAAATAATATTTTCTTTTAAAGTAATAACCATAAATAATGAGTGGGCTAACAAATAATAAGTGGGTTAATATAATGACATTTTTTAATGAGTGGTGTATAGTATTTCAAATAAAAAGTTAACCCAAAAACATTATCCAAAGGAACAAGTGTAATCTTAAAAATATAGTTATGTTGGAATTTACAGTAAATTATTGTTTCATTTAGAAATTTTCCATATAATATATTTGTAGAATATTTAAGTTAGCATTAGAAGGAAATCTTTTTTCTTTGAATTAGGATTTCAAATCTTTGTGTTTATAATTAGCGATATTATTATTATTATTATTACTAAACATGATATGAAAATATAAAATTTCATATTAAAACATTATCTTTGTAAATTGTTTTAGTTTGAACCAATATTAAACTCTAAAATTAATATTAAAATATTAACTCTGAAACTGATATTGGTTTTAAAATATTATCTTTATAACCCATAATAAAATCTAAAATTAAGATATATATATATATATATATATATATATATATATATATATATATATCTTCTTCTTTTCCTTTTTTTCTATATATATATATATATATATATATTTTTTTTTTTTTTTTTTTTCTGAATTTGTCTACTCCTATATTGATATAAAAATAAAATTACAGAGAGGTAGTGGCCTTGAGAGGACTAGCCCAGAGAAGTGGCATGCTTACAAAACCTCGCTTGAACACTGACCAAAAAGACTTGCTTAATGACTGACCAAGAAACAGAGATATATCTAGAGACTATGGCTGAAGACTGATCAGAGATATATCTAGACCAAGACAAATTGATTGGACCCATTCAAGTAATCAGTAAAGACTGATCAGAGATATATCTAGACCAAGACAAATTGATTGGACCCATTCAAGTAATCAGTAAAGCGCTGCCCTTTCAAAACTAGAATCTGACCGAAAACCAGTTTGATCCGAAACTGAGACCCAAAGACAGGAGAATGCCACCCACGCAAGGGAAACCGACAATTTAACATTGGAAAAAATGGTCTGATCCTGAGAAGTATAAATCATGTAACGACTATAAACTCGGAGGGAATTGAGCATCTTCGTATAGCAAAAAAACAGAAACCAATAAGCGCAGACCTGATTAAGCTTCATGAGAGGATGGAGGTGACTGTTCAACAATGCGACATCCATATTGGTAGGGTTCTTCATCCTGAGAGGGATGGCCCTCTTTGCTTGAAGAACGACCACCGTAGTAACACTCGGACCGACCTGGGTGTTCATGTCCTGGGTTGCAGAGCCACCAGGGTCCTTTCTATACGTATTGGCAATCTGAGAATTATCATGCTTGTCCTCTGTCCTCGGCTCCAAAGATACCCCTAGAGTAACATCAACTGAACCAAAAGTAGCCTCTCACAGCTCAATGGTAACTGAAGCAATAAAGGATGAATTACTGAGAGTGCAAGCGAACCGAAAGCGAGCTGTGTGAGATTGGGAATGTTGAGAGTGCGCTTTTATATTAAGCTACCCTCGACCTCGGCCTCGGCCACTCTTGGTCACGGGATAACTGTCAAAGCAAAAGTCCGAGGCTTTATACGATGGGTCCGAGGTAGTGGAGGAGGGCTAGCGGGTGACGCGGCCTCGAGAACTTCCTCTTCTATAGCTCATTCTTGAGTGCACTCTGGGCATGTTGAAATGAGTAGAAAGAGCAGAACATATAGCTATGGGAAGGACTGAGTAGGAGCGACAGTAAAAATTGTAGAACGGACTATAAGAAGCATGAAAACATAGTGGAGAATCAGCACAACGATCCAGAGCTAGACGATATCCAAGGCTGTCTCAAGAGTGAGGAGCTGCTGTAACACTGGAATGACATGAGCGTAGGGGAGGAGCAAGAATGAAAATCAAGAAGGGCGTTATAACAAATAAACTTGCATACTCAAGAGGGGGAAGGAGCTGCATTAATCTCGCATTGAAGTTGTTGGCTGGAGACTTTAAAATTGGTTGCATGCGAGGATGTATGGCGGTGGCATTAAGCCATGCGCCCACCCTCCAAGCCGCCTTCGTACAGTTTTCCATGCTACACACCCCCATCCGGGAAAATCTAAAATTAATATTAAAATATTAACTTTCAAATATTAGTTTTAAAATTAGGTTTTTAATATTAATTTTAAAATATTAGCTTTTAAAATAATAACCATAAATAATGAGTGGGCTAATAAATAATAAGTGGGTTAACATAATGAAATTTTTTGAATGAGTGATGTATAATATTTCAATATAAAAGATGTTGAGTTAACCCAAAAACAACTATCTCAATATGTTGAGTTAACCCAAAAAAATGTTGAGTTAATGGAAAAGAATGTTGATAAACATTGTCTCAATATGAAGATAATTGTAACAATCATTGTGACAATGTTACATTACATTGTAACTTATTCAATGTCGCATTGCTATATTCAAAACTTGGATTTAATAGGTTTATAATATTAAGGCCTTAGAATATTTGGTTTATTATATTAAATTTTAATATTGTGTTTACTATTTGTAGTATTAGTGTTGGTAATATTAATCTCAGGGTTTCCTATTAATCCCTTGGGTTTATCAATCCCTTGAATTTTTAATATTAATCGTCTAGGTTTATCAATCCCTTAAGTTTATCATATTAATCCCCTGCATTTAAAATTATCCCCTTCAGTGTATAATCCATTGAGTTTATAATATTAATCCCTTAGATTTATTAATTACTTGGATTTATCGTATTAATCACTTGGGTTTACGACATTATCCTAAGGTTTATAATATTAATATTAGGGTTTATATTTCTAGGGTCTAATATTAATCCTATGGTGTGATGTTATTCCCTTGGATTTATAATCACTTATGTTTTTAGTATTAATCTAATGGGCTTATTAATCCCATGGTTTTATAATATTGATCCTAGGGTTTCTAATATTAATCATAGGGTTTATCTTCCTTTAATTTTAATATTAAGCCTATTGTTTATAATATTTTTTTGCTAAAGCAAGCGTATGTCCTTCTATTCCAATTAAAAGAAAAGATACATGATATACAAAAAGGGTGCAATTGCCCAAGCTAAAGCCAAGCACAAGCTTCGGACCCACAGACCATGCCTCGGGCCCACAAACCAAGCCTCGGGCCCCAACAAGGCTGTTCAATCACACTCTGTAGATCTAACGATCCAGGCGAATATTGGGTGAGCAACATGCTCATACTTTAATGACAAAAGCAAACTTGAAAATATGATAAATCATCATTAAACTTCATATCAGGTCTGAATGGGATGATAACCTTTGGGCAGTTTAGCCACCCGAAATGCACTAGATGCAACCAGACAAAAAAAGCCTCTCCAACTAGCGTGGAACTTAACTGCACCTTCGGACCTGAAGCATTATAGAGTCAAATCTGAAATACATTCCGTGTCCCAATGGAAGGTTAACCAATGTGCAGTTTGCCACGTGAAATGCATTGTATTTCCATGATTATGCTGACCTGCCCACTCTTTAGTGAAGTTCTCGACACCAAACATTAAAAGTCTTTGAAGACTTGTTCTGTTAATAGTTTCCCACTTGTTAAGCTGAAGACTTGTTTTGTTAATAGTTTCTCGCTTTTTAAACTGATAACTATAGAATTCCTCTACCAAATTCCCGTTTGATAACTAGAGTAAACCCCTAGTATCACTCTTGACCTCCTGCTCAAATTTTTCCTCATGTCGACTAAAAGTCCTCTGTACATGAAGAACACCCTACTCATACATCATCCTGTTTATTTCCTATGTTCTCGAAGATCTCCCTGTCTACTAATGCCTGTTTATGGCATTCATCCCTAAAACGACCTTGAGGAGTCTCTGACAATTCATATATTTTATTTCTTTTGGCACATAGAATGCCCTCATTAGCCATAATATCCGCTAACTTGTTGGTAGTTCTTCACACACGAGTGAAACTAAGGGTTCTCATGGTGCGCGAGTGGGATTGAATAAGATGATAGACTTGCATTAATATACAATGTTTCGAAACTTTGTCTGGTATTGAGCCATTACCTATTTTCTTGACTGAGTTGATTATCAATTCAGAATCAGCTTCAAATATGGTACTATTTAAGTTTGAGTCCTTTAAGATTCCTATGCATTGCTCCAAGGCCATGAGCTTTGCCATATTATTAGTGGCTTTACCCAGATGACTGTGAAAGATGGTTTTTATCAACCCCTGGTCATCTCTTATTACTCCTCCATAACCAACAATGCTAGGGTTTCCTTTTGAGGCCCCGTCTATATTGCACTTCATATATCCAAACGGGGGGGGGGGGGGGTTGCCAGAGATCCTTATTAGCTGATATATGACATACATTCTTGGTTTTTCCCTAGGGGAAGAGCCCTTGAAGGCCGAGCTAGATCAGAATCTGCCTATCTTATTCATGAGGTTGGTTCTTGGGGGGGTTTTTATAAGGCTACCAACAGTATCTTTGAGTTGTCCTATGATATGATCCATAATGCTTTGGGCAGAACCACTCTTGTTCTTGAAGATTCTATTGTTGTGTTCTTTCAATACATCACAAATTAGAAATCCAAGAACCAGTTCCAAAGCTTTGTTGATAATTTCATTAGCAGAGAAAATACTCCTGCAATTCCTCAATGTGCTTTTGATGCTACCAATGTCCGTGTCAGAATGTCTAAAGATTGAAGCTACCCAATTCCACAAGGTAGAGGTGAAATGGCATAGGTTGAGAAGGTGTTCCATATTTTCTTCTTGTAATTTGTAAAGCTGGCATCTTGATGGCCCAATTACACCTCTTTTCTGCAGGTTTTCCCAAGTTAGAATCTTTTTATGTTGCACCAACCACACGAACAGTTTGATTTTCATCCAAATTTGATTCTTCCATAGGTCCTTGTAGAGCATATCAAGGTTTGGAAAGTCAAGCCCAAGGGTTATTCTCTTGGCCTCTTTAAGGTTAAAATTCCCTTCATTGTTTCTACCCCATCTCAGTTGATCTAAAGATGTTGAAATCAGAATCTTTCTCTATTCCAAGATAGTTGTGAAAGATTCTACCTGGCCTTCAATGGAGAGTCCTCACTGTAAAACAAATTCTTCCATACTCTACATTTTCCTTCGTTTCTGTTCTGCTCCGAGAAGTCATTTTCCCTGTGTAACCCTTTATCATCGGTATCCTTCTTAATATTGTCAAACTCTTATCTCAGTAGTTTTGTTTCCTGTTGCCAATTATCTTCCCAAAACCAAGCAAGGTTTCAATCTCTCATTTCCTAGAAACTGTGTTTTTGAACAATAGCTGTATTCTTCCAAGCCTTGTCCCAGATGTGGGAGCCTTTGATTATTCCAGACATTCTGATGTGCTCCCTTTCTTTCCAATTGTTTACATATTTCTATTTCCAAACATTGGCCCAAAGGGAGTCTCATTCCTTTAGCGATCTCCACTAAAGTTTAGCCCCCAAAAATTTGTTTAGGATTTCAAGGTCATCAAGTCCCAAACCTCCATGTGTCTTAGGTTTACAGATCTTTTCCCAGGCTACTAGATCCCATTTCTTTTTCTCTTCCCCTTTACCCTAAAGAAAATCTCTTTGAATATTTCTAATGCGTTGCATCACTTTTTTAGGAGCTGGAAGTGTTGAAACATGAGGATAGGAACAATATGTAGGATGGATTCTGTAAGCATTAGTCTGGATTTTTTCCTGAAGTTTATTAATAACAGGCTACCAAACTATGTTTCTTAGAGGTTTTTCTGTTAGAAGAACTCCCAAATAATTAGAGGGTAACATTTCTCTTTGAAAACCTAGAATTATGGTGAGATTTCTCTGTATAGCAATATCAATATTAAAAAAGAAAATCTTTGATTTGGTAAGACTTACCTCAGTTCCTGCAGCCCAAGCAAAGTCTTTCAGAATTTGTTAGAAGGCAAGAGATCCTTTGACTGTAGGTGTACCCTACAGCATGGTGTCGTCCACAAATTGTTGGTGAGTCAAATCATCCCCATTCATGGTGAGTTTGAGCCCCTGAATTTCACCTTCTACGCTAGCAGCTTTGATCGCATTTCCCAGCCCTTCCATCATGAGAATAAAGAGGAAGGGTGAGAGTAGATCTCCTTGTCTAAGACCTCTTGTAGGCATGAAGGTTTTGGATGGTGAGCCATTCAGTAGAATTGAAAATCTTGAGGTGGTAACGAGGTCCATTACCCATCTTATCCAGTAATGGTCAAAGCCATATGCTTTTAGAACTTCCCTGATGTATGCCCGACGAAGCTTGTCATTAGCCTTTTCAAGATCAAGTTGTATGATCATGCATGGCTACTTATTTCTCATCAAAGATTGGATCACTTCATGAGCTTGAAAGATATTATTTAGAATTTGTCTACCTTCCACATATCCCATTTGCTCCTCAGATGCTAGAGTTGGAAGAAGGGGTTTAGTCCTATTTACGATTATTTTTGAAATAATTTTTTACACCAAATTGCATAATGCTATGGCTCTAAATCTATCTAATGTCATAGCATTTTCCTGCTTTGGGATTAATGCTATCAAACAGGTGTTGAGCGCCTTCAAAACAATTTTGTTTTTCCTTGAGTCCTATGCCACCTCCAAAATGTCTTGATTGAGTATGTTCCAGCATGCTTTGAATAAGTCAACATTGAAACCATTCGGGCCAAGAGCTTTCCCATTTTTCATTTCTTTGGTGACTTCACTCACCTCCTATTTATTCACTAGCCTGTTAAGATTATAATTATTGTCTCTTGTCGCAAACCCTTGAATGTGTTCAGTGAAGTCATTGATGAAATGTGATCTATCTATGAGGGGCTCCTCTGCTATGCCTTGGAAGTGTTGAGCCAGAGTAGATTTTATTTATTTGGGGCTATTGAGCTATTTTCCTTGCACATCTTGTAGTTTTAGAATCCTGTTATGAGATCGATGATCCATAGTGGACTTGTGAAAAAGCCTTGTATTCCTGTCTCCTTCCTTTAACCATTAAACTCTCGATTTATGTTTCCAAAAGATTTCCTCTTGCTTACATAAGTCTTCCCAGTCCTAATGAAGTGAATCAACTTGCTTCTTACCCTCCTAGATGAATCCCTTTGTGATGAGCTCTTGGTTAATTTCATGTAGATTTCCCTCAACTAATTTTTTGGCTCTAAACATATTTCTAAACTCATTCTTATTCCAATCTTTAAGGCTAACTTTGATGTCTTTCAGCCTTCGCTGCAGAAGGAACATTTTAGTTCCCTGAACATTCAAATCTTCTGTCCACCACTTTTCAATATTGTTGTTGAAGTCCGGATGGGTAAGCCACATGTTTTCAAATCTGAAAGGTCTATTTATTGGCGTTCCTATAAAGGATGCTTCTAATTGAATGGGTTAGTGGTCCGAGCCTCCAAAAGGGAGAATCATAGCTGACAAGTCAAGGCCTAAGAGGATAAGGTCCTTAGAGATAATGAATCTATCAACTTTAGAGGCCACTTGAGCAGCCCCTCCCCTTTTATTGTTCCTGGTGAAGATACCATTGTAGGTTTCTGTAAATACTAGCCTCATGTTGGTAATGAAGTTCTAAAAAGCTATGGAATCTCTACCTAGAGATCTAGTCCCACCTTTTTTTTTCGAAAGATATTTGATCATATTAAAATCCCCTCCCAGAATCCATGGGATGCCCATATGTCTTTCTCTTAGCTCCTCCAGAGAGGTTAGAAGCTTGAATTTATCCTCAAGCTTTTGTGGACCATATACATCCGTGATCAAATAAACTTACTTGTCCCCCAAATGTTAGATGACCACTGAAAGGTAGTTCCTAGATGCTTCCACATCTAGGATTCCAAGTTTCATAGGGTTCCATACTGTAAGAATTCCCCCTGCTACGTTGTCCGCTTTAACTTCTAGATATTCATACTTAATAAGCCACTTGTTTTGTATCTCTCTTATTTTGTCTATAGAACTTTTTTTTTCCTTGATAAAAACCAAATTTCGTTTTTCCTCCTTGATTCTACTGCTGAGATTTCATTGTTTCCTTTTACTTCCTAGACCCCTAATATTCCATGTTGTAAGTTTCATTAACAAAGATTTGTAAATGAGTAACTAGTAAGGTATTTCATCTTACTTGAGTTGATCATGAGCTTTCCACATTCAATCAGCAGCTCATTTTGTCTTTTTCTTCGTCTTTTTATTCCTAGATTCTTGGGAGCTTGTCACTTTGTTGCCTCCATAGTCTTGACCCCTTCGTTATCCTAACTATCATGGTTTCCTTTTACCCCAGAACCCTTTTCCTAAGTTCTCTATAGGAAGAGATGTTGTACTCTGTTAAATTCCTCTTGTGGTAGAGAGTCCATTCCTTTGGTAGTTCCTTCCTCCAAGAAATTTTCTAGATGAAGATGTTCCCTTTCCAGTATGTCCTGCAGTTCATGCTACTTTGTTCCCACTTCGCTTGAGGTCATTTCTTGGTCCCTATCAAGTTCCATCGTGTTGGGATGATCCTCCATTTGTTGAATTTTTCAGGTCTATTCTCCATGCTATCATCCTTTTCCTTCTCTACTGGATTGTCCTTCAAAACTTGCTTCACTCTATCCTCCTCCTCTTCTTCTTCTAATATCTTGCACCTATTATGACTAGGTTGTTTTTCCTCATAGAATTTTTTTTGGCCTTTTCTTCCTCCTTTGCCTTTGCCTCCCACTTCAATAAAGCTTTCAGTGTCTCTACCTAAGGTTGCTTTGAAATTTCTCTCCATTTTATTTAAAGGATAGTCTCTCAATAGGTGTCCGTGTTCATGGCATTTGCAACATCTAAAGGGTATATGTTCATAGTCCACTACCTGTACCCAATATTCATCATAAACTTCTAGAATTATTTCATCGGGCAAAGCCCCAGAAGGGTCCATTTCCATGCATATTCTAGCAAAGGAGGTATATTTTCTGCGCAGTGTGGCCTCTCATATTTTTATGAAATTCCCTAGTTTATCACCAGTGGCTCTTAGTGATTCTGGTAGCCAATAATCTAGAGGTAGTGAATAAAGTCTTATCCATAACGGCACTGTAGTAAATATTTCTCGCTCCGGGATGAAGTTCATCACCCAAGGTTGTATATAGAGATCTACAGTTGCATAGAAGTAGGGTCCTCCTTCAAATACCCTATCCTTATCCTCGAGGTTTGTAAACACAAATGTGAAGAAACCCTTGGACCCAAGGTGTAGATCTATATCTCCCTTAGGTTTCCAATGGTTGTTTATCCACACGTGTAGGGTCTTCTCCATTGGACATAACCCCATGAATTTGTAAATCACTGCATAACTCGCCATGTGCCCCTGTGCACCTATAGCGCTGGGTGACTTAACACCACTCGGGGTGTGATGGAAGGCCTAGGATTACATGGTCCTGTCCGAATTCTGGGGTCAAATTTCTGACTGTCTACTTCTGTATGTTTCTCCCTTCTAACTTCCTCTTACATTTCTGCCATCCTCTGTGCTCTGCTGTTTTCTTATTTTCCTCTTTCTGTATACCCAATTTCCACCTCCATGGGATTCTTGAAATGATTAGACACCACATGACTGTAGGAGGGAGTAGAACTCCCCCCTTCTCGCCCCTCCATGGTACCCAACTCTGAAATTCTACTCCAAACCCTAGTTCTTCAGGTTTTCCCTCCTGGTCCTTACTCCTGGTGTTTTCCTTGCCTATTGTTTATAATAATAATCTTAGGGTTTTATATCAATCCCTTAATTTTATAATTCTGTGGTTTTATAGTATTAATCCTTTGGGTTTATTAATCTTAGGATTTATGTTCCTATGATTTAATATTAATATCTTAGGGTTTACTGTTAATCCCTTGTGTTTATCAATCCCTTAGGTTTTTAATGTTACTCCTTTAGGTTTAAAATCCCTTGGGTTTTTAATATTGTCCCTTGGGTTTCTATTCACATATGATTAGAATGTTAATCCTAAGCTTGATAATATTAATGTTAGGGTTTAATGTTTATTTTAGGGTTTATATCGCTTCAGTTTATAATATTAATTCTACAGTTTAATTTAAACCGTGAATCTATTTTTTTAATATTAATCTAATGGGTTTATTATTCCCTTGGTTTTATAATATTGATCCTAGGGTTTCTAATATTACTCGTAGGGTTTATATTCCTAGGTTTTAATATTAAGTCTATTGTTTACAATATTAATCTTAGGGTTTAATATCAATCCCTTAATTTTATAATTCTTTGGGTTTATGTTCCTACAATTTAATATTAATATCTTATGGTTTACTATTAATCCGTTGTGTTTATCAAACCCTTGGGTTTTTAGTATTAATATTTTAGGTTTAAAATCCCTTGGGTTTTGAATATTGTCATTTTAGTTTTATTCACATACAATTATAATGTTAATCCCAAGGTGCATAGTATTAAGATTAGGATTTAACCCGATCGGGATGCAGATTGCCAGTTGGGACAACCTAGGTGTAGTCATGTATTGTACCAAGGCACTTAATACCGTCGTCTCTCACATGCTCAAGGTAGGTAGTGTGGTCACCCACATTCTAGGGGAGTGGGTAAGGTGGTGGGATAGGAGATAAGGCTGGGTATATGGGTAGGTGAGGGTATTCGATGTGCAATGTTAGAAAGAAAGCTTGTGGCGAAGGGTGGGGATGTAGTGCAATGGGAGGACACCAAAATGAAAAGAACAAAGGCCAGTGATAGACAACTGCCGACTACATTTTTCTAGAAAACATGTTATCGCTCGTGCTGCGAGAGGTCATGGGTGTGGTAGGAGAGGCCCAACACCCAAGAAATCTAAGGGGTTGAGCATGTTGGAAACATGCAATGGCTGGAAATCAGTTGAAAACCTCATCACCGAAGTAGTGGAGGCTTACGGAGAGGGGACGTATGCTAGCATTCGAAAAATGTTGGAAGAATGAGAAGAGGAGGTAAAACAGGGAAGTGAGACAGAGGAAGATATGGATAATTGGAGGACTCTAGTTCTGCATCCGGGTAACACTTGTGGGAGAATCACATAGTTAAATCAAACACTGTACTTGTATTGGTCAATGAAGAGTTTACTAGGCAAGGCGATGGAGCAGATATCCATGGCTATGGCAGTGGAATGCTGAACTATAATAAGGATATGGAGAAAATAATTTTCGAGTTGCATAAACTCGATATTAGGTTGGATAGAATCACCCATCACATCCATTGCATTCTAAAATTGTATGGTATGCCAGGGGCATCCAATGAGGATCCAACACCAGTCACGTCTGGCTCAGAGGATCAGAATGATTAGACTCCTACCCATGCATAATTTTGTTTCATGCGGTTAGGTTTTACTTTTCATGTTGCAAATGTTAGTTTTTTTCAGTTATGTAGTGTATGGACATGAGATAGAAATGTATCTAGCCTCGCTAGAAAAGTTAAGACAATATTGTTTTTGGATGACTTATAACGCTAACCGATGACCAACAGACTTGAATTCGCTTCGGGGAAAGTTGAGACCACCTGGTTAATCTATGTGGTGTAAACTTGCTTATTATCTAACAGAAAATGGAATGGACCTGCCAAGATTAACAATTTTTTTTTATTAATATTAGGGTTTAATGTTTCTTTTAAGGTTTATATCTCTTTAGTTTATGATATTAATTCTTTGGCTTTAATATTATTCCCATGGGGTTATAATGCCTTGGGTTTATCATTCCCTTATTTTTATGATACCAATCCCTTAGGTTTATTAATCTAAGGGTTCATATTCCTAGGGTATAATATTATTCACAAGGTTGATAGTATTAATTCTAGGGTTTAGTTTAAATCTATCGGGTTTATAATCCATTGGGTTCATAATATTCTATCAATATGAAAGTCAACCATAGTCAATGATGGTCAACCATGTTTATTTTAGGGTTTATAATATTTCTATTACTGTTTATATACATTGGGCTTTTAATATCCTTGGGTTTAATATTATTTCCTTTGGCTCTATAATCCCTTTGGTTTTTAGTGTTAATCCATTTCTTTTATTAGTCCCTTTGGTTTATAGTATCAATCCCTTGGGTTTATTAATCTAAGGGCTCATATTCCTAGGGTGTAATGTTATTGATATGGTTTATAATATTAATTCTAGGATTGAATATAAATCCCTTTAGTTTATAATCATCGTCGAGCATGATCAACCAAGGTTCAATGTCATATTGTGACAAAGATTGTCTCAATATTAAAATCAACCATTTTGAGCCATTGTCAACCATCATCAACCATGGTCATTCATGGTCAACCATGGTCCAACATCACATTGTAACAAAGACTATCTCAATATGAAAATCAACCATAGTCAACCATGGTCAAATGTCACATTGTGACAAAGATTATCTCAAAATCAAAATCAATCATGGTCAATATGAAAATGAATCATGGTTAATCATGGTCAGCCATGGTACAATGTCACAGTGTGACAAGTTTTTTCTCAATATGAAAATCAACCATTTTCAACCATGGTCAATCATTACGAAGCACAGTCCAATGTCGCATTGTGACAAAGATCGTCTCAACATGAAAATCAACTATGGTAAATGATGGTTAATCATGGCCAATAATCATCAATAGCCATGGTCACATTATGATAAATTTGTCTCATGGTCGAATGTCACATTGTCACAACCATGGTCCAACGTCACATTGTGACAAAGCTTGTCAATTTTAAAATCAACCGTGGTCTACCAAGGTCAATCATGGTCAACCATGGTCAACCATGGTCCAACTTCACATTGTGACAAGGATTCTCTCAATATGAAAACAAATCATGGTCAACCATGGTCAAACGTCACATTGTGACAAATATTGTCTCAATATGAAAATAATCCATGGTCAACCAAGTTTTTTTAGGGTTTATAATATCTATCTTAGGGTTTATATACCTTGAGTTTTCATTGTTAATCCTATGTGATTTTAGTATTAATCCCTTCTTTTTCTATTGCCTTGGGTTTATAATATCAATCCCTTGGGTAGATTAATCTAAGGGTTCATATTCCTAGGGTATAATATTATTGATAGGGTTTATAATATTAATCCTAGTGTTTAATAGAAATCCCTTTGGTTTATAATCCTTTGGGTTTATAATAAAAATTCCTTGGAATTATAATATTAATCATAGGTTTTATAATATTAATCCCTTGGGTTTATTAATTTGATGGTTTATATTCCTATGGTTTAATATTCATCATACGGTTTAATTTTATTCCCTTGAATTTACAATCCCTTGGTTTTTTAATATTAATCCATTGTGTTTATTAATACATTGATCTTATAACATTAGTCATAAGGTTCATGATATGAATCTTTTGGTTTAATATTTGTTTTTGGGTTTATAATATTTATCTTAGGGTCTATATCCCTTGGTTCTATAATATTAATCTCTTGGGTTTAAGATTGGTCCCTTGGATTTTTAGTATTAACTGCTTATAATATTAATCATATGGCTTTTAAAAAATTTATAATATTAATCATATGGTTTATAAAAAATTTATAATATTAATCATATGGTTTATATTCCTAGGGTTTAATGTTGATCTTTGGGCATAATGTTATTCCCTTGGGTTTATAATATTAATACTAAGGTTTACAATATTAATCATATGGTTTATATTCCCTTGGGTCTATAATCCATCATATTTTTAGTATTAATCCAATGAATTTGTTAATCTCATGGGCTTATGATATTAGTCTTAGGGTTTAATATTAATCCTATGGTTTATAATATTAATATTAGGGTTTAATATAAATCCATTAAGTTTATAATCTTTTGGGCTTAGAGCATTAACCCTTTGAGTTTATTAATCTTAGGTTTTATGTTACTAGGATTTACTATTAATCCTAACATTTAATGCTATTCCTATGGGTTTAAAATCCCTTACGTTTATTAATCGCATATGTTTATAAAGTTAGTCCAAAGGTTTATAATATTAATCTTAGAGTTTAATATTTATTTTAGAGTTTATATCCCTTGAATTTATAATATTCATTCCTTGTGTTTAATATTACTCCCATGGGTTTATAATCCCTTGGTTTAGAATATTATGTTAAATATGTTATAGTTTGAAATATAACTATTAATATTATATTATATCAAAACATAGTATTGTATTAATATATAGTATAATTGATCTGATATTCACCCTATGAGTCACATCAGTTAAAGATTTATTAAACAAAGGTGTTATAGACTCATGTGCTGGTGTGTGTTCTATGTTATTAAAACAATGGATCGATCAGATTGCAAATACAGAGACAACAAAATGGAAAGACAACAGAGAAATACAGTAAGCAACACGAAAACACAAACAGTTTTAATAAGGAGTTCACCTTATTCTCCATGGATATGTCTCCTGTCCAGCTTCAGTGTGGCCTTGTTTTATTGTGTGTTTCAACAGAGAGACTACAATAGAGGGACTGAATATGAGTTCTCCTGAAGAATATTTTTCTTGGCAGGGTGGTTCTTGGATTCCCCAAGCCACTTGGAGTACAAAGACTCTTCTTCCTCCTACCAACTCTGTGACCTCTTGGTCTACATTGGAAAGAGCCAAATGTGATGCTCAGTCTGGACAGAGTCCTCTATGGGAAGGGTTGAATCTTCAAGCTCTCTGGTGCTCGACGCTGCCTCTGGTTAGCTCGGCCCTTTATCTCTTCTGCTTAGCTTTACCATTCTTTGTGTCTAGTCCTCCTCTCAGGTTTCACTGCTCACTGTCTTTCTTGGTTGCTTGGACTCTTCTCAACTCTAATTCCAAATCAACTATCACTAATTCGACTGTCTCTGTTCATTACTTTAGTAATTTGATCCCTATTCCTATTTGGTTCCTCTTCCACCTGTGTTGATTCACCTTCTGCAGCTGCGCTTGGAGTTTCCTATGTTCGTCGTCATCATGAATTCTCAGGGAGTGGCCACTTCTCCTCCTCTAAATGGCGCCAGTATGCTTCGTCGGTTCGTTTTTCAGTTACGCCATGGATGTGCTCTTCCTCCACCATGGCAGTCAAACAAATGACAAATCCCTTTAAAACATGGCTTAATTCCCTATTGATTCCACTTCTTTCCATCAGGTGCAATCTCATATGTCCGATCTAGGCCCTCTAGATCCGACGCCATATGCACATTTCACGCGGTTGACTTGCTCGACCGATAATGCGCGATCAATGGCAGTTTTCCCTCACCTCCGCCTGCCACGTGTCGATCGGTGTATGGAATCACTCTGCTTCTATCGAAAACCTCTTACCATTCAAGGGCACCCCCGATCAATACTGTCGGTTTTCTAGTGTGTGGGTCCCACCTTCGTACATTAGCATTTTTCTCTTTTTTTCCTCCCGTGGTTTTCCTGGCTCCCAATGTGGCCAAGTGCTCTGGCTTCCCCTTCAAGGCCCTATTCCCCTAGCGATGCGCGAAACACGCATCAAAAACCTCATCCTTTTCCCATTCTGGGGCTCCTAGGGGCTACTTTGGCCTCCTGCGCGATCTCCATGGGCCTCGGTCAGCACGCTTTGACCGAGGTCCTCGTCATTCCACATCGGCTACCATTGCCATTGGTTCAGGGTGTTTTTGATACTTTTTTGGATTTCCTTAGAGATTTGTTTGACCTGATTCAGTCATGGTTGTTGACAATATTTCTATGGATCCAATTCGGATCACGACCTCCCTACTGAAAAGCTTTTGGACCACCAAAAGTTGGTTTTCAAGCATCGACTAATTGAGGATAATGTTTCTTCACTTGTCCAATCTCAATCCACCTTGTGCTTCTCGGCTTTGAACCTTTGAGCCCAATCTTGAAGTATTCAACTTCTACCCTACGTGTTGTCCTCACCTTCCTGTCAAACACTATGTCTTCCTGCAACTCATTGAGCTATTCAGGTAGTAGGTCATCAATAGAAGGTAATTGACTTTGCTCTTCAGGGTCCTCAACCATTGAAGGTTCAAACAATCTAAAAAAATCTACATTTACGACTGAGTAGATGTGCATGTAACCTAGTAGATCAAGGCGAAAATAATTTTCACCAATTTTCTCAAGTGCTCTAAAAGGTCCATACCTGATAGGCTTTAGCTTTTTACCTTCACCTTGGATCCTATTCTTGCCAATATACAACTAGACTTGGTCTCCAACTTGAAAACTATGCTCTATTCGATGCTTATCATGCCTAGCCTTGTACTTGGCCTCATTCTTTTCCAGCTATTCCTCTACTACCTGATGGATCTCCTGGATTTGTTCAATGAACCTACTTTCCTTGTCCACATCACTATTTCCATCAACCATGGTATCTTTTCAAGAGACAAAATCCAAAGGAGACCTTGGTGTGAAAACAAAGCAGGTCTCAAAAAGAGATCTTTGTGTAGAAGAGTGTGTGGCTCTATTGTAAGCATGTTGCACATAACACATGTGTTCATCCAAAAGCTTAGGATGTTTACTGCAATAACCTCTCAGTAACTAGATCACATTCCTGTTTATTACATTTGTCTGGCCATCTATTTGTGAATGAAAAGCTGTGCTTTTATTTAACTTGGTGTCCATCAGTTCCCATAGACTAGACCAGAACTTCCCCACAAATCGGGTGTCTCGATCAGATACAATGGAAGTTGGTAATTGATCCGGATTTAAACAGGAATGCAACAAATTACAGAGGTAACCATATACACAAAGGTACAGTGGAAATAATACTTCATTTCATTAATGGAAAATACTAAAATATGCTTACAAACAGAAATGGCAATAAACTAGCTAGGGCGATGGTAGCTTATCTCTGACAAGAGATGTGATGGCTACATGCCTCTGAACTGTGTTACAATGAGGCTCCAAGGCCTATTTATTGTTGAGAAATAATGGAAAACCCTTAACATTCCAAAACTTAACCCTAGGAGATGAAACGCCAAACTGTGGGCCCCGTTTGGGTAAATTGGTACATCAACTTCCCAAGGTCGTAACTTTGGCATACGATCTCCGTTTGATGCGTACAATAGCTCGTTAGAAAGATCTATCTGAGCACTACCACTTTGGGAAGGAAAACATCGGTCCATGGACCCATGTTGCCCCCAGATTTCCTAAAAAACGTCGTTTAGGGCCTCAAAACGGCTCCAGAAGTTCAGGACCCGAAAAACTGCTAAAAATAGTAAGTTGTGCTACAATTAAGGAAACTGAAAATGCTGAGAAAGACAATGGTTGGGGTCCAGGTGGACTTGGCAGGTGGCCACCAATATCCACCTGGATCATTCCTCCCCCCTTAGGAAGCAATGATCCCCATTGCATTGAGCTCCTCCATGAGATGAGGAAACTTCTGCTGAACTTGTTCCCTGGTGAGCCACTTGCCCTGCTGAAGGAGTTGGCCCGCTTTGACAACTCGATACAGTTGGATATTCTGTTGGCGAGTGTTCTTGATCTGTGTGTCCATGATCCGATCAGTTGTAGCTTGTTCCATGCAATCTGGATTTAATTCTGTGGGTTTGAGCTGTTCTGCAATGTCGGATGTGTCTAGCAATGGTGGAAAGTATGGCCGAAGGCGGTCCACATTAAATACTGGGTGCAGGCCAAGGAATGGGGGAATGCTGAGCTCAAATGCATTGTCTCCCATAGCATTAGTAATGGTGTAAGGACCATATCGGAGTGGTCTCAATTTTCGATAGGCTCCAGTAAGGCGTTCCTTTTGCAAATGCAACCCGACTTTGTCGCCCACCTGAAACTTGTGTGGCACCCGATGTTGATCATGTCGCTGCTTGTACTTGGCATTTGATTTCTCAAGAATGTCATGGACCTACTGGTGAATATGTTGGATGCACTCAATGAAGCTGGTGGCCTTATCTGTTTCGGACTGGACATGAGCTGAATTCATGTGAGTAGCTGCAAGTGGCATGGCCACATCAATGGGGCATAGTGGCTGGAATCCCAAACCCACCTGAAAAGGGCTATGGCCAGTGGAGCTGTGAAGAGCTCGGTTGTAGCTGTGCTGAACGTAGGGGAGGCTCTCGTCCCATGTGCGTGGATGCTTTGAGTTATACATGCGCAGAATGTGCACAATCATCCTATTGACAACCTCTGTCTGGCCATCAGTTTGAGGATGGAAGCTGTGGACTTCGTGAGTTTGGTGTCCAGCATTGACCAGAGACTGGACCAAAAGGTGCTGAGAAACCGACTGTCCCGATCTGAGATGATAGACTGTGGGATCCCAAAGTGCACCCACACTCGTTCAAAGAAGAGTTTAGCAGTGGCTTTTGCTGTGATATTCTTCTTGCAGGCCATCATAATGGCCATCTTTGAGAACCTGTCGACGACCACAAAAACACAGTCATTTCCATGCTTAGTGGAAGGAAGGCCTGACATGTAATCCATGGAGATGGATTCCCAAGGTCGACTAGGGGTAGGCAACGGGGTATAGAGGCCTTGCTTCTTAATGGTCGGTTTGGCAATGGCACAGGCAATACATGATCGGATGTACTTCCCAACATCCTGTCGAAGATTCGGCCAATAGAAATAGTTTTGCAGTACTGCCACTGTTTTCTCGACCCCGAAATGCCCAACAGCCTGACTGTAGTGTGCTTTCCAAATCATCTTGGCACGCTCGCTTGAAGGAACACAGAGGTGACCGAGGTGGCATAATAGGGCATCCTGGAGGTGAAAATCTGCAACCTGCCGACCCTCCAAGAGTGTCTGGTATGTGTGGCCGAATTCTGGGTCGCTTTTGTAGAGAAGTGGCCAATCAGAAGTCTCGTGCCCGCAAGAGTTGAGCACGGTGGTTAGCGCCATGATCGGTGGTCGACTGAGGCAATCTGCAACATTATTGGTGCTGCCCTTTTTATACTTGATATTCAAGTGAAACTGTTGCAGGTATGTAGACCACTTTTGATGGCGATCATTCTGCAATTTCCCTTGGGTCTGTATGAATTGCAGAGGTCGGTGGTCTGTGTGGATGACCGTTTCCTTCCCCAAAATGTAATGCTTCCATTGTCGGCAGGCCTGTACAATGGAATACATCTCTTTATCATAAGTGGGGTACTTCCTGACTGTGTCTGAAAGTGTTTCACTGTGATATGCCACTGGATGTCCATGTTGAGTAAGGACTGCCCCAATAGCATAGTCAGAGGCATCTGTCTCGACCTCAAATGGTTGTTGTAAATCTGGTAACGCGAGCACTGGTGCTGTGCAGAGGCGATCCTTCAAATCCCTGAATGCCTTCTGTTGAGATTCAGACCAAAAGAATTTTGCTTTCGCCCCGCCCTTGGTGACTTGACTCAAGGGCCAAGAAATATGAGAAAATCCCAACACAAACCTGCGGTAGAAGTTGGCAAGACCTAGAAAGCTGCGGAGCTCTGTTAGAGTGGTTGGAGAGGGCCAATCCCGAATGACTTGGACCTTGGCTGGATCGACATGCACCCCCTGTTCATCAATGATGTATCCCAGATACTGAACCTCGGTCATGCCAAAAGTGCATTTCTCCAAATTGGCACATAGCTTGTGTTGCCGCAGTGTTTGGAGAACCTGTCGGATGTGGTGGAGGTGCTCTTCCCAACTCTGGCTGAAGATCAGAATGTCATCCAAGTATACTACTACAAAGGAGTTGGTGAATGGCCGCAAGATGTCATCCATTAGCCTCATAAAGGTTGCAGGAGCATTCGTCAATCCGAAAGGCATGACCAACCATTCGAAGAGGCCCACCTTGGATTTGAAGGCAGTCTTCCACACATCTGAGGGTTCAATTGGTACCTGGTGATATCCTGACTTTAGATCAATCTTGCTGAAATATTTCGCCCTCTTTAGTTGGTCTAGGAGGTCATCAATCCGCGGGATCGGGTACCTATTACGGACAGTGATCTTGTTCAGCGCCCGATAGTCAATACAGTGTCTCCACATCCCATCCTTCTTCTGTACCAACACTATCGGGCTCCCACAGGGCGAAGAACTTGGACGGATGTGACCTTTCTGCAAGAGCTCCTGAATTTGCCTCTTGATTTCATTGTTCTCCAGAACGGAGCGCCGATAAATTGGTCCATTGGGTAGCGGCGCACCTAGGGTTAGATCGATGGAGTGCTTGACTTGACAGTGCAGAGGAACCCCTGCCGGGGAGGTGAAGATGTCTTCGTACTCCTCCACAATCTTGTCCATCTGTAGCTGCCATGCAGAGGGACCCCGTTTGGAGGCCGCGGCCACTGTCTTCTTCTTCCCTTGAGGGCGTATCATCAGGAAAACAAATTTCCTGGTTTTGGAAATGATCTTACTGCATTGTTTTGCAGTAATCAAAGAGATGGCGGCAGGTGGTGCTACCTCTGGTATCCTAAACAACTTATTTCCCAATGTAATAATAACAGCACGGGGCCTTGATTCATACATAGCATGTCGCTTCCACAACTATGGTTGTCCTAGTAATACATCACAAACTTCAAGGGGAGCAATGTCACACAATACCTCATCCGTGAAGGGCTTGATGTTGTATGGAAGGCGACACTGTTGGCTCACGCGAAGATCTCGCCCTTGGTGAAGCCACCCAATGGTGTATGGTTGTGGATGTGCTGTGGTCGGTAAGCCCAACCGCTTCACGACCTCTACCGAAATGAGGTTCTTTTGACTCCCGCTATGAACAATGAACTGTATCGGGGAGCCCTTTACCCACATCTGGGAGTGGAAGAGACGCTCCTCCTCCTCTGGATCTTCGGGTTCATTTTTCTGGATCTTTGCGGTAGCAACAGTGGCGCTGGGATCCGCATCAATGATCTGCTTCCCTTTTTCATACCCCTTATCGGGTTCTGACTCAGAGTCGGAACATGCATCTGATTCTGAAACCTTTAGCTCAGCCACCAGTGACTGCTTGGCCCGACACTCACTTGTGTTGTGAGTGGAGCTCTTATGGAACTCGCACCATTTTCCAGTGTCCTTTCTCGGCTTCGCGGCGTTGCTCTTTGCTTGCAGCTTCGGCTGGTTGTCTTGGGCTGTCCCGCCTTGGCTTTGTCCTTTGTTCTGTGGTTTAGGGGCACCTTTCCCCTGCTTTGGATTCGCAGATCCAAAGTCTCGCTTCTTTTGTTTAAACTTCTGTTCGACCTTGACGGCATACCGGTATGCTGCGCCGAGCGAGGGGATGTTTAGGGACTGTATTTCTTCCTGGATGTACTTGTGCAGGCAGCCACGGTATTTGAGTATCAAATGTTGCTCTGAATCCTTGATACCCAACTTTGTGTGAAGGGTATGGAAAATATTGGTGAACTCCGGCACGTCTTGGTCCCTTCCCTGCCGCAGCGTGGTCCACTTTATGTATTCATCCTCATAGCTTCCGACAGGGTAGTACTGCTCCTTGATGGCATCCCGGAACGAATCCTAGGTGGGTGCGGCTGAAAATAGTGAACCAATACTTTCATCCTCCTGCTCGCAGTAGGTTTCCCACCAGTCCTTGACGTGGGGGGCTGCTTTGAGAAGAGCAAAAACAATCTTTTCCCGACTCGAAAATTCATGAACAGAAAAATAACCCTCTAGCAGATTTAACCATTTATCTACGGCATCGACGTCTATCTGACCCTCGAATATGGGGATTTCAAAATTAACTTGTACCTTAAAGGGTGTGGCGTTTCCAGAGGAGCTGCTGGAAGCCGATGCGCCGCTTCTGGGTAGCCGCTGAAGGATCTGCGCAAAGTTGTCCATCATCGCGTTCCGTTGTCGCTCGAGCGCTTCTTCGAGCAAGATTTTGATGGGATCTCCTGCCCCCTCGTCTTTCTTCTTGTCTGCCATGGGAGGCCGTCGGGATTTGCGAGGCTGGTCTTGCAAAGGTTCAACCAGTTCAAGCCCTAACTCCTTATATCCCAACCTTGTTGGGGACATGCAAAGAAAAACAGAGAAAAAGCAGACCGCTCTGATACCACTGATCCAGATTTAAACAAGAACGCAACAAATTACAGAGGTAACCATATACACAAAGGTGCAGCGGAAATAATACTTCATTTCATTAATGGAAAATACTGAAATATGCTTACAAACAGAAATGGCAATAAACTAGCTAGGGTGATGGTAGCTTATCTCTGAGAAGAGATGTGATGGCTACATGCCTCTGAACTGTGTTACAATGAGGCTCCAAGGCCTATTTATTGTTGAGAAACAATGGAAAACCCTTAACATTCCAAAACCTAACCCTAGGAGATGAAACGCCAAACTGTGGGCCCCGTTTGGGTAAATTGTTACATCAACTTCCCAGGGTCGTAACTTTGGCATACGATCTCCGTTTGACGCGTACAATAGCTCGTTAGAAAGATCTATCTGAGCACTACCACTTTGGGAAGGGAAACATCGGTCCATGGACCCATGTTGCGCCCAAATTTCCCAAAAAACGTCGTTTAGGGCCTCAAAACAGCTCCAGAAGTTCAGGACCCGAAAAACTGCTAAAAATAGTAAGTTGTGCTACAATTAAGGAAACTGAAAATGCTGAGAGAGACAATGGTGGGGGTCCAGGTGGACTTGGCAAGTGGCCACCAATATCCACCTGGATCAATAATCCAAAATGAACCCATACATGTTCAAATAACAATTTTGCAGTCTGTTTAGCTATGACCTGTTTACTACAAGGTATCAAAATACACATTTTGCTAAACCTGTCCACAACAACATATAGATAATCATGACCTTTCCTGGATTTAGGCAGTCATCCAACAAAATCCATGGAAACACTTTCCAAAGGGTGAGAAGGAACTAGCAATGGAGTGTACAAGCCTGGTTTTCTATTGCTGGGCTTGCTTTTAGCACACATGGAACACCCTCTAACATATCTAGAAACTGTCTCATTCATTTTCGGCCAATAGCAGAATATTTGCAGCTGTGCAACTGTTTTACTTACCCCAAAGTGACCTAATATTAGAGAAGTTTGTGCTTCTATAATTATCTTTACTCTCTCAATTTGTGGAATGCAGAGTTTCCCACAATTGTATAAGAGTCGGTCCTCTATGTGGTAGTCCAATTCTTCTACTCTTTTGCCTTGACTCAAAGTTGCATATACATCTTTAAAATCCATGTCCTGAGCATATTGTTCTATGTAGCTTTCATGTAGCATAGAATTATGCTTAAGTATGGTAGATGCATTTATAATGGGTCTAGATAACATGTTTGCAACCTTGTTATGTATGCCTTTTTTATATCTGATGACTAAGTGAAACTATTGTAGAAAACCCATCCATCTGTAGTGTCTTGATTGTTGCAACTTAGTTTGGGAGTGTAGATATTGAAGTGGTTGATGATCAGTATGTATTACTGTCTCTTTGCCCATTAAATAATGTTTCCACTTTTTCACACTCTGAACTAATGCTTACAATTCTTTATCATATGTAGGATAGTTAAATACTACAGGATTAAAAGTCTCAGAATGATAACATATGGGTTTGTCGTGCTGTGTCAACGCTGCTCCCATGGCATAGTCACTGGCATGAGTTTGGATCTCAAATGGTCTTTGTAAATCTGGCAATGCTAATACAGGTGTTGTATTTATTTTCTCTGTTAAGGTGTCAAAGGCTTTCTAATAATTGCCTCCCCACTAAAACACCATATTCAATATTCTTAAAGCATGTAAGGGAGTTGCAATCGAGGAGAAGTTAGAAATTAACTTCCTTCAATATTGTTTTGCTCCTAAGAAGCTTCTTACTTTTGTAGTAGACCTGGGTTTAGCCCAGTTCACAATGACTGCCACTTTAGCAGGATCTATTTTCAATTCTCCTCCCCCTAATATATGACCCAAGTAGTTTAGATATGTTTTACGAAATTCACATTTTGAGAGTTTAACATAAAGTTTTTCTCTTTTCAAAAAATCTAATGTCTGCTTAAGATGCTTTAAATTTTCTTCCCACGTTTTACTAAAAATCAAAATGTCATCCAGATACACAATAACAAAATCATCAAGAAAAAGTGTGAGTACATCATTCATTAATCTCATGAAAGTAGCAAGAGCACTAGTTAAGCCAAAAGGCATAACTAGCCATTCATACAATCCTTGCTTTGTTTTGAAAGCAGTCTTCCATGCATCTTGCTCTACAACTCTGACATGATGGTATCCACTATGCAAATCCAGCTTGGTGAAATAAATAGCTTCTTTCAATTGATCTAAAAGATCATCTATGCGAGGAAGGGGATAACGATTTTTGATCGTTATCTTATTCAGTGCTCAGTAATCTATGCAAATTCTCCACGATCCATCTTTCTTTCTCACCAAAATGATTGGTGACCCACATGGTGATGCGCTAGGCCTAATGAAGCCCTTCTCGAGCAACTCCTGCACCTGCTTCTTGATTTCAACATTCTCTAAAGCAGGCAACCTATACATCCCAACGTTAGGAAATGGAACATCTTGCTGCAAATAATATCATGTACTGTTCCCTTTTTGGGTGGCAGATGTTTGGGTTCTTGAAATAAGACATCATACTCTAAAACAACATTTTCTTTATCAACTTGTTATTTACCATTACAACCCTCAAATGCATTAGTTTTATTAGGTTTTTTTTCCTTTACAACCATCAGTAATAATTGTTTACATGAATTAATCATTCTTTTCATCTGTCCTGAGTTTATGATAGTATAATTATTCTTGAGCTTATGAGCTCTTAAAAAATATTTGATTCCATGTTTAACCAGTAGATACTTGTTCTCAACTCTAGAGAAAATAGCCTTTCTATCATATAAGTATGGACTTCCTAAAACAATTCCACGTATATCCAAAGGAATTATGTCTAACACAACCTCATCTACAAATCACTGACTAGTCACTTGTAGTTGTGCTTTATCATTCAACCATCCTAATGGGTATGGTTTCTTGTGAGGTGTAGTTGCTAATCCCAATTTCTTTACAATTGATTCAGAAATCAAATTTACTTGAGAGCCACTATCAAACAAAGTATGGATCTTTTGATTTTTGGAAATATCATGAATATGGAAAGGCTCATGTATTTTTCTCTCATTTTCTTCATCAATAAAAGATTGAGCAGAATTACTAGTAGATGCTTCAGAATTCTTACCTCTTATACCTATGGCTACTATAGTTGTTTCATCTCCCGACTATGACCCCAAATCTCTCTGAATATCTGTAGTTGTCTTCTTCTTCTTGCCCTCAAACTTCTTAGGTCTCAACTCTGGATGCAAAATCCAATAATGCTCATCATCATGCCCCTCCTTCTTACAGTGAGTGCATGAAGCTTTGGCTTTATGTGCAATGTTAGCCTTCCTTGCTTTGCACTTCTGTTTTCTTTTCTCCTTGCTCTTGCTTATAGTGGATTGGGATGGTCCCCCAACGTTTGGGTTGCCATTCTTTCCTCTAGCCTCTAGATGAGTAGCTTGTACAGATACCTCATCTATACTAGTGGGATTAAACATGAGGATGGTATGCCTCATGTAGCTATGTAGACCACCAATGTACTTCAAAAGAGTCTCTGGTGAGTCTAGTGAGATACCCACCATCAATTTCTCTTTCTGTACTCTTGAGTATACCCTTGTACACTTTGCCCCTTCAACTGATGAAGAGTTTTCCAACTCATCATTGGCCTGCTGCATGTAGGCCAATGGATATAACTGTTTTTTGATTGAAGAAACAAAGTCACTCCAAACAGAGAGGGTCTTACCATGTCTTTTCATATCAGCTTGGGTTCTACCTTCCAACCAAACCAAGGCAGTGCCTCCTAGGTGTAGGCTTGCCAACTAAATCTTACTCTTGTTTCAGTTTATGTTCTGTACCCTGCAATACACATCAATTTGTCTAATCCAATTGTCCAATTTTTTAGCATTTAGCTCTCCATCATATATAGGCAAATCAAATTTAACATATAACTTAACCAAATATGGTTTCTTATTATGTACAGGGCTATTAAGAGGTGTGATAAAGTTTTCCTCTTTCCCCATTCCTTTGGAGTTGTCATGGAAGTGAGACTCATCTTCTTCTTTCTCTTGCTTAGAGCCAGATGCATCTTCCACCTTTTAGTTTCTAAAGTCTCTATACATTTCTTCAACCATAGACTTTATAGCTAGGAATCTCTCTATGAATTGAGGGTCTGGCCCCATAGAACTTTCTTCCGACATGGTCTTTCGAGGATAAACTCTCCCAGTTTCAGGACTAGTTTCCACCAACTCTCCTTCTCCTAATTTGAGCTTTGATCATATGAGCATTCACAGCTATACCAACACAATCTTGTCTAACTCTACAGCCTAGAGCTCTGATACCACTTGATCTGATATTCACCTTATGAGTGACATCAGTTAAAGATTTATTAAACTAAGGTGTTACAGAATCATGTGCTGGTGCGTGTTCTGCGTTATTGAAACAACAGGATCGATCAGATTTCCAATACACAGACAACAAAATGGAAAGACAGTAGTGAAATACAGTAAGCAACATGAAGACACAAACAATTTTAATAAGGAGTTCACCCTATTCTCCAAGGCTACGTCTTTGGTCCAACTTCATTGGTGGCCTTGTTTTATTGTGTCTTTCAACAAAGAAATTACAATACAAGGACTCAATATGAGTTCTCCTAAAGTATATTTTGCTTGGAAGGGTGGTTCTTGGATTCCCCAAGCCACTTGGAGTACACAGACTCTTCTTCTTCCTACCAGCTCTGTGGCCTCTTGGTCTACAGTGGAAAGAGCCAAATGTGATGCTCAGTCCGGATAGATTTCTCTATGGGAAGGCTTTTATCTTCAAGCTCTCTGGTGCTCGACGTTGCCTCTGGTCAGCTTGGCCCTCTATCTCCTCTCCTTAGCTTTACCGTTCTCTATGTCCAGTCCTCCTCTCAGCGTTCACTATTCACTATCTTTCTTGGTCGCTTAAATTCTTCTCAATTCTGATTCCAAATCATCTCTCAATCATTCCACTGCCTTTGTTCATGGCTTTAGCCATTCGATCCCTATGCCTACTCGGTTCCTCTTCCGCCTGTGCTGATTCACCTTTTCTAAATGCACTTGGAGTTCCCTGCGTTCGGCGTCATCATGAATGCTCATGGAGTGGCCACTTGTCCTCCTCTAAATGGCATAAGCATGCTTCATCGATTTGTTTTTTCAGTTACGCCATGGATGCATTCTTCCTCCACCGTTGCAGTCAAACATATCCCAAATCCCTTTAGAAATTCGATTAATTCCCTGTCGATTCCACTTTTTTCTATCGGGTTCAATCTTAGCCATCTGATCTGGGCCCTCCAGATCTGACGCTATACGCACGTTTCACGCGGTTGACTTGCTCGACTGATAGCGCATGACCAATAGCAGTTTTCTCTCAGCTCCACCTGCCACACATTGATTGGTGTATGGAATCACTCCGCTCCTATCCAAAACATCTTACCATCCAAGGGTACCTCGATCAATAACGTCGATTTTCTAGTGCATGGGTCTCGCCTTCGTACATTAGCATTTTTCACTTTTTTTCCGCCCGTGGTTTTCCTAGCTCCCGATGTGACCTAGTGCTCGGGCTACCCCTTCAGGGCCCTGTTCGCCTAGCGATGCACAAATCGCGCATCAAAAACCTCATCCTTTTCCCATTTCGGGGCTCCCAGGGGCTACTTTGGCCTCCTGCGCGGTCTCCATGGTCCTTGGTCATCGCGCTTTGACTGAGGTCCTCATCATTCCATGTCGGCTGCCATTGCCACTAGTTCAGGGTGTTTTTGATATTGTTTTGGATTTCCTGATAGATTTGTTTGACCTGATTCAGTCATGTTTCTTGACAGTCTTTCTATGGATCCAATTCAGATCAATAATATAAATATAATAACCATATTATTATTTATATCGTTATTTACAATTACAAATATTTAATTTTTAATAGCCATCTTTAAATTATACACCTAATAATTATTAATGTGGTTTATTTAAGCCTATCTACAGATATCAACCACATTTACTAATGTGTTTGTAAGTGTACTTGGTATACACCTATCAATGTATATCAACCACATTAGTAGATGTGGTTGTTTTGGGTTTAATGTTATTCCATTCGGTTCATAATCCTTTGGGGTTTAGTATTAATCCCTTAGGTTTATGTTTCCTTAGGTTCATAATATCAATCCCTTGGGTTTATTATTAACTTAGGTTTACAATATCAATCATGGCCAACCATAACCAACCATGGTCAATCATGGTCAATCATGGTGGGATCTTGCATTATGACAAAAATTGTCTCCATATAAAAATCACAGACAATCATGGTCAACCATGGTCAGCCATTGTTGATGATGGTCAAACATGTTTTATAGAATCAAATATGGTCAAGCATAGTCAATCATGGTCAAAAATGTTTGAACATTTCATTGTGATGAAAATTGTCTCGATATGAAAATCAACCATGGTCCAATGTCGCATTGTGACAAAGATTGTCTGGATATGAAAATTAACCAGGGTTAACCATGGTCAAACATGACATTGTAATAAGGATTTCCTCAATATGAAAATCAACCATGATCAACCATGCTCCAACGTCGCATTGTGACAAATATGGTATGGATATGAAACTTAATCATGGTCAACCATGGTCCAACATGACATTGTGATAAGTATTGTCTCAATATGAAAATCAACAATGGTCAATCATGTTTATTTTATTGTTTGTAATAGCTATATTAGGGTTTATATTCATTGTTTTATTATATTAGTCCCTTGGTTTTAATCCTATTCCCTTGGGATTTTAGTATTAATCCCTTCGGTTTGTTATTCCCTTGGGTTTATAATATCAATCCATTGTTGTTACACAACATTTTGTCACTGTCCCTGTACTCCCCATTCCTTCATCCTCGAGGACCTCTACAGTAAACCCTACATGCTTACCCTTCATGAAGAAACTCCCATTGTGTCCCTCTTCATGAGCAGAGCAATTCCATTTTGCACCATTTCCCCAAAAACTTATGTTTTTCCCAGTTTACAAGGCCGACGCTAATGGCCTCTATCGTCCTCACACCGATATGTAGGGTTTGACATTGTCCCTAGCACCAACTAGAGCGACTGAGCTTCGTTCTAGTCATGCTGGTACTCTTATGGAAAGTTTTTTAAATAAAGAGCCAAAACTTTCAGCTCTAGAAGCTTCGTAACGGAAGTCTAGTAAATGGTTTGGCCGGATGGGGTCGAGGATGATAGTTTGGGATCCTTTCCCCTATAATGATGGAACTATCTCAAGAGATAAGACCTTTTCCCATGAGAATAGGATCCATCTCCCATCCATTCATGCTATATAAACCTCAATTTTTCCCAAGCACAATCTAGAGTTAGTGTTGAAGTGTTAGTGATATAGTGTTAATGTTGGTGTGCTAGTGCTAATTAAGTTTGGAGTAAACAACAAGCTATTCGTAGTTGTATCTATCTCGTTGTGTGAGGGAGAAGTGCGAATTTAGTTTAGTGTGAAGCCTAAAGGGAAAAGCCTTAAAACTACTATTGTTGAGGCCATCATGGAATGCTAGCAGAAGTGTGTGGGAACTTGGTTTTGTTAGAGGAGAACGACAACGTCAAGGCAATGGTTGTAATCTCTTATTGATTCAATATATATGCAACTATCAATTGATTTCTTACATGATTTTTCATCTTACATGTTCATGGATTAATGTTTCTTGACTTGTTAAGTAGGTTGAATTACAATTTGTCTATTACCACGGTTATTGTTTCTTGTTGTTTACTTGTTTCAGGTGTTTGAAGAAGGAAGCAAGAGATAGTTGGAGTGAGAAAGCAAGGACATCATCAAACGAGATAAGTGTACTAAGAGGTACGCCCTCTTAATTGGTTCTAACCTAAGGAAAATTTCCATAGAATGTACCAGTTGTGGCTAGACCCATTATCGGGCTAGACGAATTATTTGTGTCCATATACATAATTTTATTCACCACAAATTGCCGACTCCACTGGGGATTCAGTCCTTCTGTTTGTCTTGTTTGAGATTTCATGATTTCATGTGAACTTTTCTAGTTCCGATTTTTCCCTTTGGTTTTGTTACTTTTACTCTGCCTACTCATTTGAGTTTGAAATTCATAGTAACAGATCTTGTCCCAGCTTCAAATTTTTGTAATTATTTTCTTGGCTCCCTCACTCAATGTGTTTAATATGCTAACAGTCACGCCAATCAGCATGATATGCTGAAAAGCAGTCACACCAACCTCCCTCTGGTGCTTGTTGTCAGTTAGGCAGTCACGTTGATGCCTGTAAGTGAATATAGGGTTCACCCCCGATCTTGGCTAGTGTGTTTTACTCTCATTATTTCTACCCTCCAAGTTGTTTAGATCGTCTTCTCCTTGACTAGAGAGCTTCATTTATCTTGGTCTGTTATCTTTCTTGGTTTAGCCCACCCTTTGATGTGTTAAGTCTGGCCCTATGTGAAGTTATTTTTTATTTTTTCCTTTGAATCCCTCAATCAATACTATTTTTAGCCAAACAGTCACACCAATGAGGCCTATCAGCACTAGGTTTAGCCTGAAAGTCATGCCAGTTGTGTCGATCAGTACTAGTTTTTGCCCAAAAGTCGCTCTGGTCTTTGAGTTGAGAAAAAAATCAAAATTTCTCCCATTCCAGTGCTAGTGTGTCTTGACCCTTTGACTCTCTTCCTCCTCCCAGAAGTGACTAGATGCTTTGTTTGCTTTGATTTCAATTGAATGAGAGAAATAGTCTCATTTGTTCTCTTATTTCAAGTGCCTCTTTTCTCTTTCAAAGCATAGATTACATTTCTTGGTTTCTCGATTGAAGCATTTATGTGTTTGGTTTGTTCGATTCATGGAAGAAGCTTCTTTTAGTTTCATTTATCATGATTTGGATTTGATCAATGTTTGTTTGTTAGGAATTGTGAAAATATTCATTAAGTGCCTTATGTAAAAGATTCATTTTGCATTTTATGAAAAGAAGAACATCATTCTAGTTTACTTAAGCGAAAATATTGCATTAGTAGCATTATTTAGAAGCTAGAATTGCATCATCATAAGCATTGGAAATGAAATGAAACTTATTTTGTTATTAAGGTAAGATTAAGTGCATTTAGGAGATTTATTAGAGAAAGATTTCATTCTCTGATTGTTGCATTGACTTTGTGTTCCCTATCTCTCAATTAGTGTTAACTTTCCTCGAACAAAGATATCTTTTCTCATATTGCTACGTGTAGGGGTTTTTTTCAAACAACATCAGTAGGGCCTTGTAACTGAGACCTAATTCAAGATCAACTATTAAAATTTACTAAATTAACCTAAGGAAGCATTGAAACTTAACACTCACATTTAGTGGTCTAGGCTAGAGACGTGCTCCAACATCTTTAAACATAGTGGCTATCGTTCGCTTCGGCATTAGACAATGCTAGTATGGACTTGTGCTCCCCATACCATCAAATATATAACGGGGGACCCCTCTAGGCTACAATCCTTTATCCATAGTAATCCGAGTCGGCTGCCTTGTGAACGTGATACACAAAACTCAACATTTTGGGAGATTGCCTACTCGTACTTCTTGGTTCCTCGAGAGGTATTATGCAGTTCACAATTTCCTGATAATCATTTTTACCTAGATCATCTAGAGTAGTCATTTTATCTTTACTGAATCATTAAACTTAAAGGATCATTCGAGCACTTGTCCTTTCCAGATCGTTTCCAATCGAAAGTGACTAGAGTCATATTTCGTCCTTTTCTCGACTCTTAAAGCATGAAAAGGTAAAGTTTTGTTTCAGTGTTCTAAAGTTAACTTCCCATGAAATATTCTTAGTAAAGGTTATCCTCCTTAGTAATTCTTTAGGGTTGATTCCAATGGTAACATTTCGAGAGTCCACTGGTCAAGGGTTCACCTCGGATGGGAATCGTGGTCTTTTTCCTTCTTTTGAAAACGTTGGTGCTCCTTATATGGCGATGTTGTCCTTTCCAGGCTTAACAATTAGTTTACCTATCTGGTTATTTTAGACCTCAGTAGTCTCGAGTGTCCCGACCCTTATCGAAACATATTTTTCATTTGAGTCACATCACGACGATTCTAAGGTTGACCCCTTGTCGTCTTCCCCTATTTCTTCACCCTGCTCTTCTACTTCATGTAGTGAAAGTTTCAAGTCTAGTAACGAGGAGGCTAAGAAGAACAAGATGAAGAAGAAGAAGTAAGATAAGTGAGAGGCCAACTGTGCAGCTATTACTCCAAATGCACCCCCTTCGACAAACCTTCTGATCCTTTGTGGAAGGTAAAATTCCCTTGCAGGATGTGTAAGGGTGACCATCTCCCTCGAGACTGCCTTGACATTAATTTAGTCTTAGAGTTATGGTCTCAAAATCTGGATCGACCATCCCCATTGACCTCTAAAGATCATGTCGATGCTACACCCTCGGCTAATGATGGTAAGAAGAAGGGAAAGATTAGATTCCCTTGTAGTTTATGTGAAGGGAAGCATATTCTTCACCTTTTTCCTCTCATGGATAAAGCTTCCAAAGTTTGGGAAAGCCTCACATCTCCTCAACCCCAACTTCCTATTGGTTATGAGAGGCTTTCTTCTGAACCTCTCCCAGTTGGTAAATAGATTGACTTGGATTTATCTCTTACCCATCATGATCTTCCTGAGCATGACTCTCTACTGTCAATTCCCAACCAACCATTGATCGGAAAGAGTGTTGACTTGGATCCGCCTTTAGTTGTTCACTCTGTTCTTGAAGAGAGTAATGAATCAAAGAGTGACCCTCCCATCTTGATGGATTAGGAGTGTCCCTCTCCTTTTCCTATAGAGCATGGGGGTAATCATATGACACCCCCACTAAGTAGTTCTGTCGTTTCTTTCAACTAGAGTCACTTAACTTCTTTCCACTTACCATCTTATGTGCCTTTTGAGATCACAGTACAAACCCATAATATGGTAGTACATGGCACTATATTAGATGAAGGTGCATCTATTAGCATCATTTCTTCTACTACTTGGCAAGATTTGGGCTCCCTAGAGCTTGTGCCTGTCAGCCAAAATCTATTGGCTTTCAACAAAGGAACCAATTAACCCTTGGAGGTCCTTCTGAAGTTCCTGATTACTTTTGGAGAAAAGACCATCTATATAGATGTTATGGTAGTCCAAGATCCCTTAAATTTCAATCTTCTCCTTGGACGAGACTATGTTTATTTCATGGGAGCTCTTGTTTCTTCACTTTTCCGTGTGTTTTTTTTTCCACACGAAGGGAGAATTGTGATTATAAATCAACTATTGGTAATTGGTCACTAGGTACCTCCTTTGCAACCATCATCCCCTATCGGCTCTTGTTTTCAAGTGGTACCTTTCCACCATAGGTCAATTATGTGGCTACCAGTTTTGTCTCCACATCTTCTGATGATCACACAGATGGTATAATACATTATGTACTAGGGGAATTGGAACCCAATCTATCTTTGGTACCAAATGACATGTATTCTTCCCAGAGTGTGGTTCTTACATCTAGTGAAGACCTCTTAGGAGCCATGTTCTCATATGCTCCATGATCATATTAATGAGGATAGTTCCTGGTCTTGTGTCAAGCTTGTTAAAAAATGAAACAAGGGATGAGCATATTTCCTTGTCTTGCAGCAAGCTTGTTAAAAAATGAATCAAAATGTCTGAGGACAGTTCTTTTACTATGTCAACCTCATTTAGAAAATGAAACACCTCCCTTTTCCAAATCAAGTGTTTGATTACGATCTTGTCAAATCCTAGTTCAGTCTTTCTAAGATCTCAAAAGTGAACCTTCATTCCATCCACCTAGTTAACTGAAATGAAGGTTAGGGGGCATGTACCTCAATTGAGTCATTATGCTCGGGGCATGAAAACATATAGTAAGCATATTTTTTCATTTAAAGATTGTGTAAACATGAAACCAAATCCAAGCAGAGTTCCCCATGGTTCAAGCTTGTGTAAAAACTAACCCATGCCAAATTTATATCTCGTGTTTGTCGTTTTTATCAGCTAATTTATGCTAGATGAGCCTCGGTTGTTTCATTGCATCACCACCATATTTCTAACCGATCCTATGCTTTCACTTGGTTGTTTTTCCTTTCCTAAGGGACCTCAATAATGAGTGGTTTTATTAGCCAGCCTCTTGACCATTACATGTTTTGAATAGTTCCACCATTGTCGAAACTAGTTGCTACCCTTTATACCACTCATTCCTCCATGACGAGTCACCTTTAAACTCTTTTCTGACTCGTAAAAGATGAAAAGGTTGTTGAGTATTTTTTCCCTTTCTTGACTCGTTAAAGAGAATAAAAACAAGGGGTTTTCTTTCAAGCTCTTTTTCAACTCTTTAACCATGAAAATATAGTCGAGCCCTTGTCATTTCGAACTCGTTAACGGATGCGAAATGTCATGCGCCCAGTATATGTTTAACCCTTTTCCCGGCTGGGATGCACTATTTATGAAAAAGGTACTCCTTGACTGGAATGTTCAAGTGGTTCTCTCAAGTATTGTTTTCTATCTTTTCGTGCTCGGGAGACACAAATCTACAAAAAGCGACCATGTGGAGTTCTCTTTTCTGTGTCTTTTTCAAACTCTCGAAACATGAAAAAGATACTGAGTTATACCTTTGTAAAACTCATTAAAATATTAACTGACATCGGATTCATCACCAAGATGAACATGAGCTTCTCCTTTGTAGGGATTGTTAAACATACTAGGTCGGATTCGTCCAAAGGATGAACTTACAGTAAAATCATATGATATCCCCTTCAATCTTGCGATAAAAAATAATTGGGGTACCTACCAGAAATGGTGGGGGGGAATTTGGAAATCTAATCAGTTGTGTCAGTAGCTCACTCTTGAACATGACAGTTTCTTCTTCATGTCGGGTTGGGATATCCTCCTTTGTATCGTTGACCTTCCTGGGTTGTGTCGTTCATTTTTGTCTTCAATATGATCTCTACCAAGTCATCATGACCAACGATCCTATGGATCAAAAAGATATGAAACTTCTCGTTGTGTTGCCGATATGTTCAAGAGTTTCCCTTCTGCAGTTACATTTACCTCTTATTCTCTGTATCATCCAAAATCGTTTTGCATCCTTTTGTCTTGCACCGATGATGTGGGATACATTATGGCCATCCTTCGACACAGTCACTTCTTGTCCACTTCAACTCATTATCCGAGAAGTCCACCGACAGACTCCCTCCCAATATATTAGAGCTTGCATGACCTAATGGCAAGTTCTTCGCACTTGATGATGAGTTCACATTATTGGATTTTGATCGAGTGATTTCATGGGTCTTCAAATTAAGTTCCTCTATTTAGATATTGTGGATTGTGCCGATAGTACCTTGAGGACCATTTTCATTATTGGTTGTTTCTCTCGCGCTTGTTAACATTTTACATCATTGACTGGTAATCAAGCGACTTTCTAGCATGTTCAACGCCAACACATCTATTCGCATGTTAGAATTTGTACTTTGATCTAGTCATGTTAGAGCGCAAGACCCTGGGCTCAGAACACAAAAGCCTAGGTTGCGAATTGATGTAACATGGTTATGATGATATGCATGTCTCTTTCAGATGGATGGCTGTGACCATACCATGAGCTATCATCTGTGATCCTTCTCATTTTTGGATGGCTACGACCATACCTTGGTTTCATTATGATCCTCTTTGACGGATGGTTGCACCCATGCCTGGATCCATTTACATGATCATTCTCTGGATGGCGACGTCCATGCCATGATTCATGTATCATTTGATAGTGTTCTTAGTTATGTATATGTATCTGTACTTGCTTGCAGGTTTTCCGACGACAAACTACGATTCCCCACACTGATTCATAAAGCACATCCCTCACTCTAGTTTGGCCTTCATGCTTTAGGGGGAATCTGTTACACAACATTTTGTCATTGTCCATGTACTCCCCATTCCTTAATCCTGGAGAACCTCTATAGTGGACCCTACATGCTTACCCTTTAGGAAGAAACTCCCATTGTGTTCCTCTTCATGAGCAGAGCAATTCCCTTTTGCACCATTTTCCCAAAAACTTATGTTTTTCCTAATTTACAAGGTCGATGCTAATGGCCTTTGTCCTCCTCGTGCCAATATGTACGGATTAGTGTGAAGCCTAAAGGAAAGAGCCTTAAATCAACTACTGTTGAGGCCATCATGGAATATTAGCAGAAGTGTGTGGGAACCTGGTTTTATCGGAGGAGATTGGAAACATCAAGACAATGGTTGTAATCTCTTCTTGATTCAATATAAATGCAACTATTGATTGATTTCTTACATGATTTTTCATCTTATATGTTCATGGCTTAAGGTTTCTTGACTTGTTAAGTAGGTTGAATTACAATTTGTCCATTATCAAAGTTGTTGTTTGTTGTTGCTTACTTGTTTCAAGTGTTTGAAGAAGGAAGTGAGAGATAACTGCAGCGAGTAAGCAAGGACATCATCAAACATGATAAACGTACTAAAAGGTAGACCATCTTAATAGGTTCTAACCTAAGGAAGTCTTCCATAGAATGTATCAGTTGTGGCTAGACCCATTATCGGGCTAGAGGAATTGTTTGTGTCCACACTCATAATTTTACTTCACCACAAATTTTCGACTCCATATTGGGCCGAGGAGGACAAAGGCCATTAGCACCGGCCTTGAAAACTGGGAAAAATAGAAGTTTTTGGGGAAATGGTGCAAAAGGGAATTTCTTTGCTCATGAAGAGGGACATAATGGGAGTTTCTTCATGAAGGGTAAGCATGTAGGGTTAACTATAGAGGTACTGCAGGATCAAGGAACGAGGATTACAACGACAGTGACAAAATGTTGTGTAACAATTGGGTTTATAAATATTAATCAAGGTAAACCATGGTCAATCATAGCCAACCATGTTCAACCATGGTCAAACCATATGGATATGGAAATCAACCATGGTCAACCATGGTCAAACGTTGTGTTCTGACCAAGAGTCTCGATATGAAAATCAGTCATGGTTAGCCATGGTTAACCATGGTCCAACATTTCATTATGACAAGGATTGTCCCTATACGGAAATCAACCCTTGGGGTTTTATTATTAATCCCTTGAATTTATTGTTCCTTTCGGTTTACAACATCAATTACTTGGGTTTATTATTCCCCACTCAACAAAAGTTTATTATGATATCAACCATGATCAACCATGGCCCAACATCAAATTATGATAAGGATTGTCTCAATATGATAATCAGCGATGGTCAATCATGTTTATTTTAGTGTTTATAATATTTATCTTACTACTTATATACATTGGGTTTTGTAGAAATTTACAGGGTAATTTCCTCAAACAGAACACCAAAGGACACCGCTCACAAACAGATCGTAGATCAATACACCAGTACTTTTGACATGGTTAAAACCCTCAAAGAGGGAACAGTCCACGGCCTGAGCCAACGTGGCCACTTCAAGGAATTTATTAATAAAAGAATGAAAATTTACATAAGCTTCTCTCATGAATGATTAACCTACAAATGACCCTCCATGCTCTTTAAATAGAGATCATGGACCAATCGAGTGTTAAGCCATAGATCAAGTGTCGATAATACCGAGGAGAGAATGAACCGTCGGATCACTACATATCGTGACCGTCAGATTGTAAGTTGCAAAATGTACATAGTAAAGAAACACACTTTACCTAATTCTATACTAGACCAAGTTATACTTAACTATTTCCTATGTGTCGGAATATCCTAACATCCCCCCTTAAGAACAACTTGGGATAGGATTGAAGGATTTACAAATATGACACAATAGGAGAAGGAAGGAGGCACTAGAGCCTATCCCCCCTTAGTGACAACTTCCTGAACTCCAACCATAATTCGAAGTTTAGTGAACTTCGCCTCTGTGAGAGCCTTTGTAAAGATGTCTGCAACTTGATCATCTGTTGAACAATATTGCACTTCAAGAACATGGTCGTGGGTGAGCTTTCTGATGACGTGCATGTGCAGTTCAATGTGTTTGCTGCGCTGATGTTGGACTGGATCTTTGCATTGTTGAATGGCACTTTGATTATCACACCAAAGTGTAGTCGGATGCTGCTGCTGAAAGCCAAACTCTGACAGGATCTGACGAAGCCACAAGGCTTCCTTACTAGCTTCTACGACACCATGATACTCTGCTTCTGCTGAAGAAAGAGAAATGGCACCTTGTTTCTTGCAAGCCCATGTAATAGGTCCTAAACCAAGAGTGAACACATAACCTGCAGTAGACTTCTGATCATCAGGGTCACCAACCCAATTGGAATCATTGAAACCAACCAATAGAGGATATTCTTTGGCACTGTAATGAATTCCAAACTGAACTGTACCTTGAACATAATGAAGTATTCTTTTAGCTACTTTCCAATGAATTTCACGTGGGTTTTACATAAACCGAGCAACAAGGCCAACAGCAAAGGAAAGGTCACGACGAGTATGGGTTAGATACAAAAGTTTTCCTACAAGTTGACGACATAAGGTAGCATCAATTTCAGGAGAAGTACAAGTGACTGAAAGTTTGAATCCAGACTGAAAGGGAGAAGGGGCTGGCTTATAGTCTTCCATGTGAAAATGGCATAGAATATCACAGGCATACCTGGACTGGGAAAGGGAAATACCTTCCTTCGATTGCAAGACTTGAAGACCAAGAAATAATGTAAGTGTCCTAAGTCTGTCATTTCAAACTTCCTTTTAAGACTAGTCTTCAGATGGTTTATAAGGTTGGGTTCACTACCAGCCAGGATACGATCATCAACATAAAGAACAAGAATGATAAGAGACTTGCCCACTTTCTTGGTGTAGACAGTATTGTCAGAATGTCACCTAGAAGAGCCATTTTCTAAAAGAAAGTTATCCATTTTGGCATACCAAGCTCGAGGAGCTTTCTTGAGACCATAAAGGGATTTCTTAAGCCGACATACAAGGCTGGAGCCTGTTTGTATAAATCCAATAGGTTGTTTCATATAGATTTCTTCATGCAAGTACCCATGCAAGAAGGCGGATTTAACATCCATCTGATGGACTTCCCATTTGAAAGAGGCAACAAGGGAAAGAATAAGGCGGATGGAGTTCATTTTGGAAATAGGGGAGAAGGTTTCAGTGTAGTCAATGCCTTCAACTTGTGAAAAACCCTTAGCAACAAGATGAGCTTTATGTTTATCAACTTTCCCATCTGGTCCACTTTGTTCTGTAAACCCATTTGCACCTAACAAGTTTTCATCCCTTTGGTAGAGGAACAAGATCCCATGTATCATTTGCCAATAATGAATGATATTCTTCATTCATAGCTGCTTCCCAATCTGGATGTCCTGAAGCTTCTGCAAAGGTGTCAGGATCATAATTCACTGAAGCTTGAGCTAGTAAAGAAGAGGTTCTATCAAACTGAAAACGTGTACATTGCTGATTCGTAGGATCACCGGCAAGATCACCTGCTACATCCCAAGTAGCATGGACCCATTTTGGAAGCTGAGGAGCTGAAGGAGGATCCTGAGAAGGTGGGGGAGGATTTTCATCCTCGCTTTCATCATTTGAAGAAGAAATATTTTCAAAACTAGAAGAGATAGGGAGAGGTGGCACATCTGCCGAACTAGGCTCGTAGGCCGATATATTTTCAGCAAAATTTACATCTCTTCTAATGATAACATTTTTGGACTTAAGTGGAATAGGTCTATATCCTTTGACATCTTCAGAATATCCAACAAAAATACATTTTTCACTCTTAGGTTCTAAAGCTTTATGTTTCTCATCTGGAATATGGGCCCATGCTTCACTTCCAAAAACACGAAAGTGACTTACATCTGGTTTGATTGAGCTCCATGCTTCTTCTAGAGTGATATTCTTTAAAACCTTAGTAGGAGTGCGATTTATTATGTAATTTTCAGAGTTAATTGCTTCTGCCCAATAATTAAGACTAAGTCCTTTAGATTGAAGCATACAATTAGCCATTTCCTTTAAGGCGTGATTCTTCCTTTCAGCTACACCCTTTTGTTGTGGAGTATATGGAACAGTATGTTGCATTTGAATTCCATTCTCAGTGCAAACGTTGATGAATTTGTTGTTAACATATTCTCCACCTTTATTAGATATTAGCTTAAGAATTTGATGTCCACATTGTTTTTTCAACAAAGGCCTTAAAAGCCAAGAACATGTTAAATAATTCACTCTGGAGTTTTAAGAAGTATACCCAAGTGCATCTGGAGAAATCATCAATGAAAGTTAAGAAATACTTATAGCCAGAGAATGAAACAACTGGACGTGGACCACATAAATCACTATGCACAAGCTGTAAAGGGGTTGAGGCATGCCAAGAGGCACGTTTTTCAAAACTGTCTCGATGATGTTTTTCGAGTACACATCCGGAACAAACACCATCTCTGCAAGATATCATTGGAAGACCTGTCACCATATTTTCTTTACATAGATTCTGAAGAGAGCGATAGTTTAAGTGACCAAATCGCTCATGACAAAGTTTTCTCACTTCATCATTATGAGCAACAAAACTGAGGGAAGATTTGATGACCCAAGGTTGTGAAACTTATACAACGTTGTAGAATCATCAACAATGCCAGTAGCTAAAATCTGTGTAGGATCTCTTAAGTCCTTAATTACAACATCAAGAGGTGAAAATTCAATTATTTTACATTCACCTGAATGGGTTATCTGATATACAGATAGAAGGTTGCAGGACAAGGTTGGAACACATAATACATCATTAAACTGACCATTGTCTATATGAACATTTCGAGTCCCTACACCACCAAGAGATCTATCATCAGCAACATATATATTTTTGGTGTTACAATCATTTAAAGAAGAAAACATGGCTTTGTTTTTGGCCATGTGATAAGAAGCTCCAGAATCAATGAGCCACTCATGAGAATGAGAAGAAGAAGATACATTTAGTGCATAGCTAGACCGAGATGCTTGACAACCACATGTAAAAAGTGCCATTCCTGAAGATGAAGTTGAAGTTGAAGAGTGCTCTGAATGGATGTTATGCTTCTTCATTGCTGCTTCCAAGGCTTCCATCTTCTTAAAACATTTGGATTCTAAGTGGCCATCTCGATTACAAAAGTTGCAATGTCTATCAGTCTTCTTCCCTTTGTTTTTATTTGTCTTATAATTTTGTTGAAATGATTTTTCATTTGAGGTTGAGATTGCTTAGGACCCTTGTTTGGTTTAGGACAATTCCTTTTAGGATACAACTGCTTAGTATCCTTTGGATTTAGTTGCTGCTAGGCGGCTAACGCTTTCTTAGAAGAGTTTCCAAGATTAAGAAGACCAAGGTGTAAGAGTTTTTCTTGTTCTCTTATTAAAGAATCAAAAAAAGAATCAAAGGAATGGGACTTGTAGTCTTGTCCTTGAGAAATGAAGGCTTCTCTTGTAGAATGGAAGGTGGAAACACACAGAGTAGGCTGGTCCCAACTTAGTAAGAATGGAATACATAAGGTTACTATCTTCTTTCTTAACCTTAACACCTTCCAAGAGAGGTCTAAGGGTCTTGAACTTGGAAAAAAAATCTTCAATGCAAGAAACATTATTGGGGTCCAATGTAAGCAACTCATTTTCAAGTTGATGGGCTCTAAGTTCATTTTTTATTCCAAAAAAATTAGTAATCCGTTTCAATGCTTCATCAGGAGTATCAAGTTCTGCAATATGGAATCTAAGATCTGGAGAAATAGACATCCCTATCAAACCACGTGCTTGATCTTGCCTATTTTCCCATTTAGCTGCCTTATCTTCATCTTTCGGTTTGGTTTCTTGGCCTTTGGCTATTCTGTAGAGACATTTACTTCTAAGTAAATACACAATGTAGGACCACCATTGGAAGTAGTTGGTGCTGTCAAGAATAACTTGGCATGGACTTTCCATTTTAATAGAAATTGAAGCTATATAGGCTGAAACCAAGTGTTCTAATGGAAAGATCTCGAAAAATTAGGCTGTTTCAAAAAAACGGTTCTGAAAATGGCTTCCGGAGGAAGAAGTTATGGCTTTTTGAAAAAAAATTGACGAAGATGCCGACGAAGTGCGGGAATGTGTGGAAATGAAAAATCTTCCACAAAAAGGAGACTTGAACTCAAGACCTCTACTCTCATAAATTAGCTTTGGACCAAGTGAGCTATACAAAAATTTTGAGAGAGAGAGAGAGAGAGAGAGAGAGAGAGAGAGGTGGGGGGAAGCTTTGGGTTGCGTGCTTGCTTTGAGAAAGCTCTTTTTCCCTACAAAAAAAAAAACACAAAACCCAACACAGACATACAAAAAAATGAAGCTTGTGGCTCGAAGTTAGCTTTAGCCGGAAACTAAATAGTTTCCTCAATGTTTCTGATTTTCCGAGATCACACTAAGGCGTAGCGGAAAAGAGCATACGCATGAGAAAAATCCTTCCTTTCTGTTTCTGATTTTCCCAGATCGCACGGAGTCGCGGGGCAAAGAGCATACACAGAAATGAAAGGTATAGTCCGGTAATAAAAAAACCTAATTAAACCAAAACCAAAATAAACAGAGAAAAGATAATTGTAAACTGCAAATAAACGCGGTATACCTCCAGATATTAAAAATGACGTAGCTAGGGCTACCAGAAACCTTTTCGCATGAAACGAAATGGGTTCCTCACTGGAACAGATGCTCCCAACACAATAGAGCAGTCCTCTCAGCCTGAAAGTAGTAAGAAACAATAGATCTAGGTAACGTCAGTCAGATGCAGTTCTACCGGATTTAGATTTGGATCACCAATGGACGCGACCCTCAAATAGCTCTGATACCATGTAGAAATTTACACGGTAAGTTCCTCAGACAGAACACCAAAGGACACCGCTCACAAACAGATCACAGATCAATACACCAGTACTTTTGACGTAGTTAAAACCCTCAAAGAGGGAAACAGTCCACGGCCTGAGGCAACGCGGCCACTTCAGGCAATTTATTAATAAAAAAATGAAAATTTACATAAGCTTCTCTCATGAATGGTTAACCTACAAATGACCCTCCATGCTCTTTAAATAGAGATCATGGACCAATCGGCTGTTAAGCCACGGATCAAGTGTTGATAATACCGAGGAGAGAATGAACCGTCAGATCACTACATATCATGGCCGTCGGATTGTAAGTTACAAAATGTACATAGTAAAGAAACACACTTTACCTAACTCTATACTAGACCAAGTTATACTTAACTATTTCCTATGTGTCGAAGTATCCTAACAGGTTTATAATATTAGTCCCTTTGGTTTAATATTATTCCCTTGGGTTCATAATCAATTGGGATTTTAGCATTAATCCCTTGGGTTTATAATATCAATCCATTGGGTTTATAATATTAATCATTCTCAACCATGGTCAATCATAGCCAACCATGTTCAACCATTCTCAAACAAGGTTGGATATGGAAATCAACCATGGTCAACCATGGTCTAACGTTGCATTCTGACAAGGATTGTCTCAATATGAAAATCAACCATGGTCAAACATGGTTAACCATGGCCCAACGTTGGATTTTGACAATGATTAACTCTATAATGAAATCAACCATGGTCAACCATGTTTACTTTAGGGTTTATAATATTGATGTTAAAGTTTATATACCTTGGGTTTATATTCCCTTGGGTTTATAATATAAATCCCTTGGGTTTCTTGATCTAAGCGTTCATATTCCTAGGATTTAATATTACTCAATAATGGTTAACCATAATGAACCATTGTCCAATGTGGCATTGTGACAACGACTGTCTCAATATGAAAATAACCATGATCAACCATGTTTATTTTAGTATTTTTAATATTTATCTTAGGCTTTTTATACCTTGGGTTTATAATATTAGTCCATTCGGTTTAATATTATTCCATTGGTTTCATAATCCCTTGGGGTTTTAGTATTAATCCCTTGAGTTTATAATATCAATCCCTTGTGTTTATTATTCACTTAGGTTTATAATATAAATCATGGTCAACCATGGTCAATCATGGGGTTTTAATATTAATCCCTTCAGTTTAATTTTCTCTTAGGTACATAATATCAATCCCTTGGGTTTATTATTAACTTGGTTTTATAATAACAATCATGGTCAACCATAACCAACCATGGTCAACCATAGTGGGATGTCATATTGTGACAAAAATTGTCTCCATATAAAAATCATGGACAATCATGATCAACCATAGTCAGGCATGGTTGATCAAGGTCAACCATGTTTTATAGAATCAAACATGGTGAACCATGGTCAATGGTGGATAACCATGGTTAATATTGGGTTTTTAGTATTAATCCCGATGGTTTGTTATTCCTTTCGGTCAAACATGGTGAATCATACTCAATCATGGTCAACCACGATCAAATGTTGCTTTGTGAGAAAGATTGTCTCAGTATGAAATTCAATGGTCAACCAAGGTCAACCGTGATCCAAGATCACATTGTCACAAAGAATTAATTAGTATTATTAATTATTTACATTATTAATTAATATTATGTAAAAATGAAATAATTATTATTAAATTTATTTGATTAATTAATATTCATATTCTTTTTATTTACTAATATTTAATTAAAAAATATTATTATTGTTTAACAATAATGAACTATTTAACTATTATTTATTCATTTTTATTAGTAAATTATTATTCTTCGTATTATTATTATTATCATTATTATAACTTATAAAATAAAATAAAATAAAAATATTTATATTTTTTTAAAACAATAGTAAATTTGATTTACTTTTAATAAAATAAGTAATTATTGATTTACATTTTATAAAAAATGAGTAATAGATTATTATTATTATTATTATTATAGTAATTTTTATATTATATATATCAATGATTTCTATCATAGATAGAAATGAAGTCTTATGAATACATCAACCACATTTACTAAAATAATTATTGTTTTAATTAAATATTTATTGTTATTAAGATTATTATTGTTAATTAGTATTACTAATATTATTATGAGTTAATATTATTATAATAATAATAATATAATATTTTTATTATTATTATAATATAATATTATTATTATAATAATATAATCATAATTGTATTGTATTGTATTATATTATAATAATAATAATAATAATAATATTACTAACCTAGATCCATCTTAACACCTAATCTATCAAGCGTCGAGAAGGATCAAATCTCTCGAGGTGCAAACCTATTTTTTGAGTATAAAACTTGAGGAAATGTTTGCACCTCAGGAGATTTGATGTCTCTTGGTGCTTGATAGATCTGGTGTTAAGATGTGTTAAGATGGATGTAGGATGGTTTCAATCGTGTGTGGTCATACAAAATTTGTTAAACATCTAATTATTTTGATAATTTTAAATATGATAAATATGTATAAGATTAATTTGGTAAGTCAAATTTAAAATTTGATTAGATACCTCAGTTTGTTGAGATAAGAGAGACTGTTAGTAACTTCAATGATGAAAAGTGATGAAATACAAATTTTGAGTGCAAAGTGTCAATGTAACAAATTTGATAGATATAAAATGTGGATACTAAGAATATAGTGAATTACAAACAATCTTCATTGAAATAAATCTGTAGCTATTTTCTTCTACTATTCCTATTGTCACACCTATTAGTTTTCCCATCTTCTCATATCGATCATATGAAACAAGTAGTTAGAATCATAGGCCATTTAAATATTTAAGTCGACCTACTGTAGTAAACAACATCATACCCTCTCTCTGTTCCTCTATAATAGTAATAGTAGTTTTCTCAAAATTCAATCATTGTGACTTACGAAGTGTTAAACCCCAAATAATTTTCAATCGTAGTTATTTTCTATTATCGTGTCTGAATGCAAAGTAATTAGCAATGTTGAATGATGGGAAATGGTAAATAAGAATGTACCGAATTATAAATAGTTGATAGTTTCAAGAAACAAATATTTTATTTAGGATAAAAATTCTAGTATTGTATTTATGGTTGAATAATTTTTATGTGCTTACAGTAAGAGAGAGTGTGTATGTTTTGGTGGTGACAAGGAGAGACAATGGGAGATAGAGATCTAGATGGGGTAGGGGGGAGAGGGAAGAAGAGAGAGGCAAAGCCAGGGAGGGAGGAAGAGATATAGATATGGAGAGAGAGATGTTAGAGATAGAGAGAATGGGAAGAGAGAGAGAGGGAGGGGAAAGGAAGGGAGGGAGAGAGAGATAGATGGATATGGAGAGAGAGTGTATATGTTTAGGGGCTGAGATAGAGAGATAAATAAGGACAGACAATGGGAGATAGAGATATAGATGGAGGTAGACATGTGCTTACACTAAAATCAATGCACACTATTAATCTAATTACTTTGAAATTAATGTATATCGTACATCTTGTTGCATCAAATCAGAAATTAACATCTACACTAAACTCAATACATCTACTGCAAAAAATGAAATATGATTAGAAATAAACATCCATAACGAAATCATTGTTAATCACTTTGCTTGGATCCTTGGTTAAGATGCATCTATCCTAGTTCCTTATAATATTATTAATATTACATAAATTTCACATATGTATATATAAAAGTATTCTCATTTTTTAGTTTATTAAAATCTCCATTTAATCTCTAGGAAAATATTGTTAGTAGTCGTGAGGATGAAGGGTTTAGATATGCCTCAAAAGTAATTATAACCTTTTTGATGTTAGATTTAGTTAAAAAATGTTATAAAATTAAATTAAATTAAAATATTTGTAAAATATTTTTTATTTTGAAATAAGTTATTGTTTTTGGGCATGTGGTATTGATAAGCCATGATATTGGCCCATGGTATTGGAACAATTAAAAGCCTAGATCCATAACATAATAATCAAATGTATAGATGACCCATGGTATTATAATTTTCTTCCGTCCTCTTGCTCTCTATCTTTCTCTTCCGGGTATTGGCCCATGGTATTGTAAAAAAACTATTTAGAAGTTAATAATGTCCATGTTAAATATTACATTCCACTCAATATTTCCCCACACTACTACTAATTTTATTGAGCACCTTCCATTATATTGACTTTACCTTCTTACAACCAAAATCCTGAATGCAACGAAATATAAATTTACCTGATTATTATTATTACAAGAATCACACAACGGAAAACCTAAATGCTAGGAAATTTACCTTGTTATTATTACAGGATATGACCAATTAAATCGTTCACTTGCTTTACATAATTTTATTTGTTATTCAATGAATAAGCTAATCGATCTCCTTTTAAATTGTATATATATCGTTTTCAAAATTGAGTTTGTTAATATTAGCCGAAACATTTATTTATTTAATTTTTTCCTTTAATTAATTTTTTTGAGTTTGTTAATATTAGCTGACATGTGTATTTTTTTTAATGTAACATTACCTGACATCTCCTTCATTTTTTTTTTAATTTAAAGTGACAACATCTCTCTCATATTTTTTTAAAAATTGTATATATATCATTTTCAAAATTGAGTTTGTTAATAATACCCGACACATTTACTTATTTTAATTAGTTATTTTTAATTATTTGTTTTGAGTTTGTTAATATTAGCCAACACATTTATTTATTTTAATTAATTTCATTATTATTTTATTTTTTTTTTTTTTTTTTTTTAATTTAAAGTGACAACATCTCTCTCATATTTTTTTTAAAATTGTATATATATCGTTTTCAAAATTGAGTTTGTTAATATTACCCAACACATTTACTTATTTTAATTAGTTATTTTTAATTATTGTTTTGAGTTTGTTAATATTAGCCAACACATTTATTTATTTTAATTAATTTCATTATTATTTTAATTTTTTTTTTCTTTCTAGTTTGTTAATATTATCTGACACATTTATTTATTTTAATTATTTTTTTCATTTTAAAGTAACTTTACACATATTTTCTTCTATTTTTCCTATTGTCACACCTATTAGTTTTCCCATTTTCTCATATCGATCATGTGAAATGAGTAGTTGGAATCATAGATCATTCAAATATTTCACTCGAGCTACTATAGTAAACAACATTCCTTGAATGCAAAGTAATTAACAATTTGGAATGATGGAAAATGAGAATAATAAGAATGTAACCAATTATAAACAGTGTATAGTTTCAAGAAGAAAACATTTTGTTTAGGATGAAAATTCAAGTATTGTATTTATGGTTGAATAATTTTTATGTGCTTACACTAAGCGAGAGTGTGTATGTTTTGGTGGTGATAAGGAGAGAAGGGCAGATAGGGATATAGATGGGGGAGAGGGAAGAGGGAATAAGAGAGAGGCAAGGACAAGGAGGAAGGAAGAGATATAGATATGGAGAGAGAAATGTTAGAGATAGAGAGAAGGGGAAGAGAGGGAGAGGGAGGGGAAAGGAAGAGAGAGAGGGGAAAGGAAGGGAGATATGGAGAGAGAGTGTGTATCTTTAGGGGCTGAGATAGAGAGATAAAGAATGAGAGACAATGGGAGATAGAGATATAAATGGAGGAGGTGGACATGTGCTTACACTGAAATCAATACACACTATTAATATAATTACTTTGAAATTAGTGTAAATCATACATCTTGTTGCATCAAATTAGAAATTAACATCTATAGTAAAAACAATGCATCTAGTGCAAACAATCAAATATGATTAGGAATCAACATCAATACTGGAATCATTGTGAATCACTTTGCTTGGATCCTTGGTTAAGATGCATCTATCCTAGTTATTTATAATATTATTTATATTATATAAATTTCACATATCTATATATAAAACTATTCTCATTTTTAATTTATTAAAACCTCCATTTAATCTCTATGAAAATATTGTTAGTAGTCATGAGAATGGAGGGTTTAGATATATCTCAGAAGTAATTACAACTTTTTTGATCTTAAATTTAATTAAAAAATGTTATAAAATTAAATTAAATTAAAATATTTGTAAAATATTTTTATTTTGAAATAAGTTATTGTTTTTGGGCATGTGCTATTGATAATCCATGTTATTGGCCCATGGTATTGGAACAATTAAAATCCTAGATCCATAACATAATAATCAAAGGTCTAGATGGCCCATGGTATTGATAAACCATGGTAGTATCCCATGGTATTATAATTTTCTTCCCTCCTCTCTCTCTCTCTCTCTTTATTTTTCTTTTGTGGGTATTCGCCCATGGTATTCTATAGTGGACTTGTTGCAAGGAAAACAAGTCATTGGAGTGAAGTGGGTCTATAAGACCAAAAACAACATTAAGGGAAAGATTGAAAGGCACAAAGAAAGGCTAGTTGTCAAAGGATACAAGCAGTAGCATGGAAGATATTATTCAGAGACGTTTGCGTGAGTCCTGAGGATAGAGATAGTGTGTATAGTTGTGGTGATTTCCACACCGCATAAATGTAAAGTGTATAAAATGGTCGTAAAATCAACGTTCTTGAATGGAGTGCTAAAAAAGGAAGTGTATGTTGTGCAACCGTCTGGTTATGAGGTAGAAGCACTACTACATGTAGGGGGGTTTTAAGACAATATTTAAGACAATATTTGAGTCAATTTTCTTAACTTGAGACAAAAGGAAACTCAAATATTGTCTTACATATTGTCTCTAAGCGGGTGTCTCAAAATATAATGTCTCAAAAATTTATCTCTATAAAGACAATATAGAACACATATTATTATTGTCTCTATAAAGACAATTTGATTTGTCTCCCTAGAGAAAATTTCATTTGTGTCTCTTTAGAGACAATTACTTTTTTGTCTTTTTAGAGAAAATTCCATAATTCAAACTATTGTCTCAGATTTGCTCCTGTCAATCTATCTGTGTATCCATCTCTATCTACCTATCCATCCATCCATCCATTCAATTATATGCATGTCTGGATATACATATGTAAGCCTACAGATCTATGTTTTATAGTGTGTGCTCTCCTAAAATTTGGGATATGCGTGCACATTGCATTTATACAGTGTGCCTTGGGAAGTATGTATCCATTTTGACTTTTTCTCCATCTCATTTGGAAGGAGAAAAGATATATCGAACTGGTTAACATTAAATAACAAGGACTTGACAATTACTATACAATAAATAAACCATGCTCATTCTGATTCAGGGACAAAAAAAATTCCCTGGTCCATTAAATCAGGGAAACATACACTAGAGAAAATTCAGGAAAACAAAAATATTCGATAATACAAAAAATTACAAGCTACATAGGGAGCATCCTCAAAAATGCCAGTGCAAAATATTCAATAATAAAAAAGAAATTCATCCTGATTCAGGGACCAAATAAATTCCCTGTTCCATTAAATCAGAGAAACATACACCAGAGAAAATTCAGGAAAACAAAAATATTCGATAATAAAAAAATTTACAAGCTACACAGGTAGCATCCTCAAAAATTCCAGCGCAAAATATTCGATAATACAAAAAATTAAAAGCTACACAGGCAACATCCTCAAAACTGCTAGCACTCTAGTTGCACCTTTGCTTCAGTTAGGTCTTTCTGAGCTTTCTTCCTACGATAAAATATTGGGCAGTCAGAACTGCAATAAGGATAGGACATCAATGTAAGTATTAAAGAGATAGTAATTGTAAAAATAAAATAAAAAACATCCTATTAATTAAAAGCAAATACATGATCACACAAATGTTACAAAACACATCAATAATGTAAATTTAAATCATGTTATGAAAACGTAATACCATGCAATACTTGAAATATAGCATTCAAAAACCTTGTGCAAAGAACATCTTGGTGCAGAGAGCCTTGTTATAGACATTTTTGTGCCTTGCAGCTCCAAGCATGAAATGTCCATAAACCAAGGGCTCCTAAGTCCCTAAAAGTGTTTTTCTAACCCCTAAAGGAAAAAGGTCAACAAATTACAGCTTCTCCCAGAAGTTCTCCACCAGAAACTGCTCAGAATAAGTAAAAACAGGATCATTTCAGCTGCTCCACTAGCCAAGTGCGTTGCATAGCACCTAAATCCACTGGCTAGGTGCATTGCAACGCACCTCAATGCACTATCAGGGTGCGTTGAGTGGGAAATGACAAATGGAAATGTCATTCTGTGAGGTGGAGAGACAATGGAAGCTTTGTGAATCTTCTCCTATGACAATTGCCTCACTGAATTCAACCAAGGATGAGCAAGAGGCCTTCAGTCTCCAAGTGGAAGCAAGAACTGACAGAGAGAAGCCACTAATAAAATCACAAGCTGACTCATCCTCCTTGCATGCATCTATATATGGATCCCTCATCCCAGAGATCTAAAGGCTGGAATTTTGCACATTGTAAGGAATTACTGTTGGTTTTGAGACACATATCAGAGAATTGGGTGATCTATGCTTTGTTGGAGGTGAAGAGGGGCTTCTTTGCTGGGAGGTTGATGCTGGGTCAGGAATCATCAGTTGTAACTCCTCCTGGATCTTCTTGTATATCAATAAAAACTATTTGAGTTTCTCCTCCATGATTTTGTATCATTGATGCTTGTTACATTTGTATGGTTAACTTAAATCTGATCCTAAGTTATTTATGAATATAAATCCATGTCTTTGTATAGTTTTCTTCTTCTGTGATCTTACAGGTACTTGGTGAAGCTGGGCGAGTAAGGGAGCAAGTAGCTGGAAGCTGTCAAAGAGGAGAGAGATTGGATCAAAGGACTAGCGCAAGACACAGGTTGGTTCTTCCTATTCCTCTTTGTTTATAGTTCATAAAGGAGATACAAAAGTAGTTTTCTCTGTTTGTTTCGAAGGTAGTTGTCACACCTTAGTGGGATAGAGCAGTTCTAAATAGACACTTTTTTCGGTAACAAAATGGCAACTCCACTGGGGACGATTGTCTAATTAGTTTGTTTGTGTTTCTCTGGTTGTTTGTTTCATAAAATTATAAGTAGCAATCGAACTGCATTTGCCATAACAAATGCAAAGTAGACATCTGCTACTTCAATCCATTCACTGGATCTGTTTATGATTTGAACAGCTGATTCATAGACTATCTGATTGCCCTTGTGACAGCTCTTAGACCCTCCTTAGATCTACCCCTGATTGTGCATTACTGATTACTTTTACTCGGCCAAAAACCAAAGATTAAACTACAAAATGTGACCCAGAACCCGGATAGAATTCTCGTTTCTTCCCCAGCGTAGGCACTGTGAAGAGGTTCTGCATTTCAACGCACTTCCCGAAAGGGCAACCTGCACTGCAATGCAGTTTCTCTATGTAACAGGTGCGGTGATCAGCCTAGCCTTGTGCAGCTGAGGTTCTTGTGCTTCATTCTTGCAAGTTTTGTCTCTGAATTTTGCAGCCTGTGATCAGTATATGACTGTTTCAAACCCCTTTTCCTTACTAATATTCCGCCTCGTTTGTACAAAAGAACTGTAGATGTTTTTGTGTGTTTTTTGAGTCGTTTACAGTTTTCCATTGCAAAAGTATAATAATTGTACTATCGTCCTTTGATTTAGATCTGTCGCAAGTGTCAATTTTGATCATAGGAGAAAGTTTATTTGTTGTTGATGGTCGATTATGCTTTTACTATTGCCTTTGTTTTGAATTTGTGACTTTCTAGTGTCAAAACGAGTATTTATTTCAAAATCATAAAGTGTCGTAATCATCTCTACCTTTTGATTTCAAAAAGAAGCTTGTTTGTGTTTGTTGCTTGAAAGCAAATTCAAATTTGTACATCAACTTTCTTTTTAGCATCAATAGTAAGAAAGTGAATAAAAAATACATGCACGTGCATTTGCATATAGACAGTCTGTTTGGCTTGATTTAGGAAAGTGCATTTACAGTGTGCTCTTTGCTCTTTGTGAAAAGATTGTGTCTTTCTTTTCCCCTAGTAGCTAGGATTTTCATTGTTGAAAAGAGATAAAAGTTTGTTTATCATCTTTAGATTGCATTTTAGGAATTACATCTACATCTCGTGGTGAACCCAAAAGGAAAACTTCATAAGAAAGATCAACTTAAAATAAATTCAATGAATCTAACAACGCTTTGGAACTTAACGCACAACATTTAGAGGTCTAGGCCAGAGACGTATTTCGGCGTCGTAAATCCTGGTAGCTATTGTCCTCATTGATGGTTGGGTGATTCCTCCACTTTGAGATGATAAGTGCTAGTACGGACTTGTGCTCCCACGTACCATCGAGTATATTTTGGGAGACCCCTATAGGCTTAAATCCTTTATCCATTGGAAGCCATGTCGGCCGCCCTACTGATCGCAATGCACCGAACATAGCATTCGGGAAGATTGACTGTCATAGCCTAAAAAGTATTCTGCAGTTTTGTGATTGGTTTGGTACTCCCTCTACCTAGACCTCCAAAGCAGTCCCTTTCGTTCCTTTTCAGACTCTTTAACGGAAAAGGTCCATCTAAGCACTTGTCACTTCAGGCTCATTAAAAATCGAAGGAGACTAGAGTCATCTTTTGTTTTTTCTTGACTCTTAAAAACTGAAAAAACACGTTGTGTCAAAGCGTGTTAAAATTTATTTTAAATGGAATATTCATTACCCTTTTCCTACGTTGATCTTGGGTTGAGAGAATGGTGTCTACCAACCAAGGAATTCCCCTTGGTGGAAATCCTAGTCCCTTCTCCTCTTGGGGAGATGTTGGTGCACTCCATATGGCCACATTGTCGCTTCCAGGGCTGACAATTGGTTTGCCTATATGGCTCTTCTCAACCTTTGTCGTTCAGAACACCACTATTCCTGAACAATCGAATCAGCAATTAGACGAGTCCAGAGTTGCCCACCAACCTTCTACTTCCTCTAATTCTTCCTCTCCTCCTTCCTCTTCGCTTGATGGGGCTGGTAAAGCCAAAAGTCAAGTTCCTAAGGAGAAGAAGGAAAAGAAGAAGAAAGAGAAGAAGAAGAAGGAGCCAAAGGCGAATGGGGGAAAATGAGTGGCGTCTAACGAAAATCCACACACTGCAACGACCAGGCCTAAATCGCCATGTGTCATTTGCAAAGGAGACCACTTTCACAGAGATTGTCCTTGCATCCCTCGGATATTAAGGGACTGGTCTCCTCTTTTGCACAATCTGGTGTCGTCAACCTCTGGTGATCATATTGAAAGCACACCATCAACTAGTGAAAGTGAAGCCGCAGGACAAAAAGGGAAATCTAGATTTCCTTGTAAACTGTTGGAAGGCGATCATGTTGTCCACCGTTGTCCCTTCTTAGACGAAGCTAAAAGAGTTTTCGATGATCGTCCGGTTTCACCGTTATGACTTCCTCCTGGATATGAAAAACTCTTGCCGAGTCCGTCATTAGTTGAAATTCCGGTTGGCCCGCTCAGGTGGTTGACTGAAGCACCTATCATTGAACATAAACCATCTAGATCCACACCAGACGAAAGTCAAAAGGTCGAGGTGGCAGTTGACCCGGTCTTGCCTTCAGAGGTTTCATCTTCAGATGATATAGTCACTGAAGAGAACAAGGATGACACCGTCAAAATTCTCTTCATAAACACAGACTCCGAAGAACATGGGGGCAATTTACCCGTTCCTTTACCGCAGGAAGGAATTTCGTCAGAGCCATACCTGGCCGTCTATTCGGTCCCACCTCCAAGCAACCTAGTTGTCTCCTTCGACTGGAATCAACTAGGCAGGCCCTGTTTACCAGCAAGCATACCACTCTGAATTATCGTTCAAATATATAGAATGGTTATGGCTGGTACCACCATAGATGAGGGGGCTTCTGTGAGTATCCTTTCCTCAACTCCTTGGGAAGCGCTTGGTTCGCCATCGATTTTGCCTGAAATGAGAAATCTGACAGGCTTTGATAAAGGAACCAGTTGACCTTTAGGGATCCTTCCCGATGTGCCCATAACATTGAGAAGGAAGACAGTTCACATGAACGTAATGGTAGTTCAAGGACCCTTGGATTATAACCTACTCCTTGGACGAGACTATATTTATTGCATGGGAGCGATTGTCTCCTCACTCTTTAGAGTAATGTGTTTTCTGCACGAAGGAAGAGTGGTGAAGCTCGTGGACCAGCTTTCATTTCCCGGATCATACAGAGCAAATAGTCATATACCATCCCTGAATGGCCTTTTCATGCAAGAAGTGTCTCGATCTCCAGTCCGTCCTCCCGATGAGCTCGAGTAATTCAAAGGGATATGACTGAAACCCAGGGGGGCATGCATCCTGGTCTGCTTCGGCAGGAAAACTTCGAGTATAGAGTAGGTTTCCATGGGAGAATATGCCCAGTCTGTACCCCCGTCCGTGATTGGAAGAGGGGTTTATTCTAGTACAGGATTCTCTTGTCAAAGTTATGTGAGTTGGCGAGCACCGCCACTCACCTTTGTTTATTTCGGTAGATATTGCCAAAGAAGTGTTTTGTTTGCGCTGCGAATAGAACAATCTTTGGGTAACCTGTAAGAGGTACCCTTCCTGATAAAACAAATGTTTTGTCAGCTCGAATAGACGGTGACCTTGAAACTCTGTTTTATACCTGGGGGCATGCAAACCTTTTGTAGTGCAAGCAAAGAGCGATTATTTATCTATTTTTTAGATTAGTCGTTACCTAACTTTCATAAAGAAAGGATGTGGGGAAAAACTCTAAAAATTGTCGTTTTTATATGAGACATTCTTATCATATGACTGGATTAATCGAGTAGTGTTACCGTGAGGTTCAAGCTCATTAAAAAATAAACCCAGACCGAGCAAATGTTTCCACCCGCGTTTAAGCTCATTAAAAATGAACTATTCCCTGGTAAATAACCATCGTGAATGTAGTACTTAAACCATTAACGCCTTGGTCGTGTTTGCACCGTCACCTCCACTTTTTCATTGGCCGATCATTCACCTCCATTTGATTGTTTACCCATTTTGAGGAACAACTGCGAAGAGTGATTTCACTAGCCATCCTTGTGACACTGCCGTGATTGGAAAATTCCAAACCTTACCTGGAATCAGCTGCTACCCATTTTATCACTCGTTCCTCAAAAGACGAGTCTTCTTTAAGCTCTTTCCAACTGACTCATAAAATATGAAAAGATTGCCGAGTCCTTGGCCTTCCAACTCGTTAAAGGAACGAGAAGTGCTATCCCTCCTCTAGATTTTAATCTTTTTGGACTTGAGGGGTTATTGCACAAAAAGATCGAGCGCTTGTTTTGTTTGGCTCGTTAAAGCTATCGAGAACTCATCCCTTCTGTATTGTTTTATACTTTTTCGGACTTAAGTGATTAGATGACGAAAAAGGAATTTTGGAGTTACCTTTACGTACCTTTTAAGATTCTCTAAAAATGAAAAGGATCGAGTTATCTTTGTAATTAAACTCGTTAAAAAGGTTAATAGCGACAAACTTGTCTTTAGACGAGAATGAGTTTCACTATCGCTAGGCTCATTAAAACATAGCGATGGGTTTTCTCGAAGGGAAAATTATAGAACAAGCATATTTTATCTTCCTCAAGCTTGACAAAAATAAAGAGGTACTGGTCAGCAATGACTGGGGAAAAATTGGGAAGAAAACTCAAAGAATATTTATTGGTAGCAAGTCACTCTTGAACATGACACTTCCGCTCCATGCCCGAGTCGGGTTGGGTTGTTTCATTCACCAGTCACATCGCCATGGTCACACCATACCATCCACATTTGGGGTTAATGCTACCAATTCATCACATCAGTATCGCTGACATGTTCAAGAGAAGCCATCCAGAAAGGCCACCTGTGTCCCACCCACTACCATACATTATACTCCATTCTTTCATGACCTCCACCCTGAACCATATATCATCAGATCGTTTTCAAATCCATCAAAAATCATTTGCTCCATTCTGTGTCATTGATGTGGGATTCATTAAGGCCCTCCTATGACGGATCACTTCTTGTCGACATCAACTCATTATCCAAGAAGTTGGTCTAGGAACACCCCATTCAGTACTTTGAAGATTGCATGCCTCAATGGCAAGTTTCTCACTTCCGGCAACAGGTTTACATCAATGACCTTCGACCAAAAGATTTTGCGTGGTGTTCGATGCCAAGTCCTTTATTCACACCACGTGAATTGTATTGCAGTACCTTGAGGATCATTATCATTATCGGTGATTCCTCTCGCGCTTGTTAATAGTTTACATCATTGACTGGTAATCAAGTGATGTCCTTCCATGTTCGACTTCAAAACATTTCTCACATGGATCGACTTGTACATCGAGTGAAGATCGGACAAGATTGAAGACCCCGGATCTAGTTTCATCCATCCCGGCTGCGATATATATTCAGGAAAATAAAGACATTGAAATGTACAACATTGCAGCACAGATAATCATCCTAGCAAAAGGATGATGGCTCTATCAGAATCATCAGTCTACCATCAGACGATTGTCTGTCCTATGTACATGAAAATGAATTTATAAAGCTGAGCATGGGAGTGCCCGCCTCAGCTAGATCATGAAAACAGTATGAAGATAATGTATTGTATTGTATATTATTTTACGTCTCCTCCCAGCATTGAAAGAACTTCGTATCCTCATAATAAATCATTTCACCCGATAACCGGCCTCATACTTTAGGGGGGAACTGTTATAGAGATTTTTGTGCCTTGCAGCTCCAAGCATGAAATGTCCATAAACCAAGGGCTCCTAAGTCCCTAAAAGTGTTGTTCTAACCCCTAAAGGAACAAGGTCAACAAATTAGAGTTTCTCCCAGAAGTTCTCCACCCGAAACTGCTCAGAATAAGTCAAAACAGGATCATTTCAGCTGCTCCACTAGCCAAGTACGTTGCATAGCACCTAAATCCACTGGCTAGGTGCGTTGCAACGCACCTAAATGCACTATCAGGGTGCGTTGAGTGGGAAATGACAAATGACAGTGTCATTCCGTGAGGTGGAGAGACAATGGAAGCTTCCAAAATCTTCTCCTATGACACTTGCCTCACTGAATTTGACCAAGGATGAGTAAGAGGCCTTCAGTCTCCAAGTGGAAGCAAGAACTGACAGAGAGAAGCCACTAATCAAATCACAAGCTGAATCATCCTCCTTGCATACATCTATATATGGATCCATCATCCCAGAGATCCAGAGGCTGGAATTTTGCACATTGGAAGGAATTGCTATTGGTTTTGAGACACATATCTGAGAATTGGGTGATCTATGCCTTGTTGGAGGTGAATAGGGGCTTCTTTGCTGGGAGGTTGATGCTGGGTCAGGAATCATTGGCTGCAACTCCTCCTGGATCTTCTTGTTTATCAATAAAAACTATTTGAGTTTCTCCTCCATGCTTTTGTATCATTGATGGTTGTTACATTTGTATGGTTAACTTAAATCTGATCCTAAGTTATTTATGAATATAAATCCATGTCTTTGTATATTTTTCTTCTTATGTGATCTTATAGGTACTTGGTGAAGCTGGGCAAGTAAGGGAGTAGGTAGCTGGAAGCTGTCAAAGAGGAGAGAGATTGGATCAAAGGACTAGCGCAAGACACAGGTTGGTTCTTCCTATTCCTCTTTGTTTATAGTTCATAAAGGAGATACAAAAGTAGTTTTCTCTGTTTGTTTCTAAGATAGCTGTCACACCTTAGTGGGATAGAGCAGTTCTAAATAGAAACTTTTCCCAGTAACAAGCCTTGGCACCGCTAACATTGTGTCCATAGTTTACCAAAGAGCATTTCTAATTTCCTCCATGACAGTGATGAAATATTAGTGTCATATGATAGAAAATCTAGGCGAGAACAATAGACATAAGGCCTACTTTAAATTCTCCAAATGAAGAGTAATGGTATTAGAATGCCAGCTTACCATTTGCAACTATTTTCTGATACAATTCTTCTTCTCTTCCTTTGCAATGTGAACAAAGTGTCTAATCTTCTTTGCTACAATGGAAACATGAAATCAAGTAACATCATGAATTTCAGTATGAAGCAACCTAACCAGAGATTCTTATTATAAGAAAGCTAGACAATTTCTTACAAGGAGAGCAAGCATGGAATCATGCAACCTCATAGATTTTTCCACATCAAAAAGATGAACCCTAGTAGCTTTCTAAAGCGCCAAACTGAAATAACAGTTACTCTCAATTATGCAATACTATAAGCAAGGAAACCACATGCAGGACACCCTCTACTTGTATTAACTAAATACTTGATAGGTGTTTTACAACCAATACAACTGAGTTGTTTCTTGACAAATTTTATAATTCCACTATTTGAAGGAGTTGATATGGAAACTGCTCATGTGTGACTACCATGAAGAAGCTCCTTTCTTGCATTCTTCAAAATGGGCTCAAATATTCTCAACAATGGCCATAGAGCAAAAGCAAGCACTAATAAAAAACACTTAGCTGGAAAGAATTACTATCTATCAAGACATATTTGAAAAACAGGTGAAATTTTCAAAAAGAGCATAAACAGCAAGTGATGATGCTTTGGTCTTCACCTTGCTCAGTTGATTCTCCAGACAATATTGTGGATCAATAGGGATGTTATTCTGCAGTACATAAATTGGATCCTGAGATTTCTCATATGCTTGAGCCCAAGTAAACACATTAGTCATTATATCCATAATCCCTCTATAAATTATGCCTCCAAATAAAACATAACAAAATAATTAAAATAATCATTTTTTAGTGCAATATCAAGACTTATGCTGAGCACAGAAGGGGTTAATTATCACCTTGGCACCTTTTGCAGCCTTTATGATGACATATGGAACATGATCACCCACAGTTGGAGAAGTTGCAGCATCCCTCTGTAAACCAAGGGCAACTTGGCTTTAAAACACAACAAAATAACTAAAATAACAATTTTTTAGTGCAATATCGAGACTTATGTTGAGCACAGAAGGGGTTAATTATTACCTTGGCAGCTTTTGCAGCCTTTATGATGACATATGGAACACGATCACCCACAATTGGAGCAGTTGCAGCATCCCTCTGTAAACCAGGGGCAACTTGGCTTTAAAACACAACATCAATTTAAAAAATCCAACAATGGACTCATTGTTAATAAAAAGAAAAATATTACAAGAGTCTTTAGATGCACTACAGTAATAAAAATAGAGAGATAGGATTGAAATGGAACCAAAAGGCATTTCACCATTCATTATACTTGTTCTGAGAAGTTATTTCCAGTATTTACCTTCCGCATGCGCTCAGCTAGTTCCACGTGTGCTGCCTTGACTGCATAGTCATCTCCAGTTTTTGTCAGACCCTGACTCAATAAACAGATTGTTAGCACAGGCAAACAACAATTCCCTTAGGAATATGTTGATAGCCTTGATAAAGGAAATGACTTGCAAACATCTGTTTCTGCCGTAGCTAAATAGTATTCAATTTTTCTCAGCATGAGATTAAAAATGCAGATATATTATGTATTGTCATGTTTTGATTCTCTTCAATTGTATTAGAGCCTCCCTTGACAATTCTTCCTCCCATTACTAGCAGTAAATATTGACTTAATCCCTTCCAAGTATAGAATGTAGGGAGAAGAAACATGATAGACTTAAAAACGAAACTTCCATGGCCTGCCCCAACTAGGTATATGGTATATACTTCTAACACTTGAAACCAGTAATATGTAATAAGTGACTTGCTCGCAATGTAAATCTCCTCTTCCCCTATCATATTTTATCCATTTCAAAAATAACAAATGGTCAAACAAATTTGGTCATAAACGTGTAGAAGGATTCATTGTTCTCACCTTAGTTATCACCAAAAGTGACAAATCCATTATGTTCATTAGCAGGTCAGAGATAGTGTTATTGACATACTGCACTGCACCAGGTATGTCATGATCAATGAGTATTTTGTGAAGGCACTCTGTAACCAAGTTCTTCACCAGCAGGAAATTGTCCCTTCACATTGTTTCAATGCCTATTGATATGGAATATTTAAAAGATCAGGAATATTTAATAATTAAGAAGGTATCAAATAAATTATTTTTCTAAGAGCATTTTGAGCCTTCACAAAGACTAAGGCCTATCTTTGAAACAAAAATATCAGGTTTGTCACCTTTAGTATCCATTTTGTCATAAGAATCTGGCTTTGTCCACAACAACCCAGCATATCTTTTCTTGTTGATCAATAAGAATGGGTAGTATATTTTTCCAAATTCTAGTTTAATACGCTGAATAAAAGCATATGTTAAATAACACACTGATTAGATGCCAAAGATGGACCAAACAGATGCAGATAAGCCATAGAAAAGCATAATTGATCATCTTGTCCTGTGCATATTTACAAAGATCTCATGGAAGTCGAATGTCAAAAGAAGATTAGTTTTAAAAGAAAGGTGATTTTAAAACATTCATCCCTACAAAAACATCATTAACAACTCTAGAGGCTTCACACATATTTAAAATTCTTGACACTGTACCTTTGTAAATGTACCACTAATATATTCTGAGGCTTCCCTCCCTAGCGTCATGGCCTCTTCTATATTTGGTACACCAAACTGTATCATAACTGAATCTATATCTCCATATACAACCTAGATTCAAATATAAAAATATAATATCAAGATTTACAGTAGAAATCTTGGATAGGATCAGATCACCCATTATGATTTGAAGAAATTGGACTATCACCAATACAACAAGTGTACTTCCTGTCATTACTGATCCAGTTCAAAGGTTACAAATGCCTTTAGTTTCTAAATAATAGCCTGCCTCAACATTGTACTGGTAACCACCAACTATTGTGAACCTTTCTTCAACTAGCTTCTTTGTATTCTCTATCATTTGACGGCCTCACAAGTGGAAAAAAAATGAGATGATTAATGATATGAAATTTGAAAACAATACGTAAAATCAATATTGTCTGATGGAATAGAGAATGTGTCAAAAGATCAAACTGGACTTGTAATCAAAATATAATAACAGGGACTAAGCATATCATCTTAGTTGTACAAGTACACATGACTAATTAATGCAATTCAAGAACTCGATCTTATTTGTACAATATTGTCAATTACAGTTCATACCCAAGACATTATGCCAGGAGGAAGAAAAGAGTTACATGCATATATAGAATAAGAGAGGACTGCAAGCATCTCTATCTTGTAAGTAAAAGAAGCACCATTAACATTACAACTAGGAAAAATAAGGGGAGAACCAAGGTGTCCATGGATTTAATGTTTTTTTTCCATGGAAGAACTGTGAAATTACCATATCTCGTCACACTCAATGAAATCTCCAAACAAGGCAATTGCCCAACAGTGGCACCAGTAAACCCATAAACTAAATTCACACTTATTTGCAAGTGCACACAGTCAAAACTATTTTATGCGTTTCACCAGCATACCTAGTTTTGCTTTTATTCCATTTCCAAGCCATAATTAATACAGACTTGACAACGTTGTAATTACCTTCAAAGCCAATTGTCGGCCATCCAAGACAACCTTCTCAAAAGGATCTTTAGCCTCCTAAACAAGATTATAGGAAGCTAAAAACTGAGATGCTAAGTGGAAAAAATTCAAGCATGTAACATGAACATAGGAAGCACTTACTTCACCACCTTTAGGTCTGCCTTGGCTCTTTTCCTGGCAGCCAGTAACTCTTCTAGGATCTCTGGTAATATGCCCTACGAAACAGGAAAAAGAGCATTCAATTTGGCATCATCGAAAATGGTCAGCATATGATGGTTAAAAAGCAAATATGAAATAAGTATCAGCATAGTGTTTGACATGCAAAGACATTAAGTTCTTAGCATCCTACATTACTTTTAATCCTTTCTAGTAGCATAGCTTCTGGTGCCTATGTTAGTATTACAATGGCACAACTGTGCATTATATAGCTGCGATGAATAGGACAGTGTATTGGGATCTCATCCACATAGCAATTTGACTGCTAAAGTCTACCATACATGTTAGGGAACCTATCTACTTTTTGTACAATGATGAATCAACCAAATCTGAATCTGAATCTACTGAAAACTTCAAAATATGTATCATAAAAGTAGCCTAGCGTTTATTATCCATTATTCGAAACTTCTTCAGAACCTCAATTTCTTACTTACCTGTGTTTGAGGACCAGCTCACCTCAACTCAGCCAAACCTCCAAGACCAAGAAATAATACATGTCAACTTCACTTGCAGTTCCTTATTGCACCATGGGATAGAGTTTTTTAAACTAACTATTAGGACCAAGTAATCTACATACAACAAAAATATAAGCATATAAAATTTATCATAATCAAACAAATAATAAAATTTAGGACCTGCAATGGTCTTAGTGATGCCCATAATCTGTAAGTACTCATAAATCCATGAGTACCAAGCACAAGAGCCTACTTTAGCCCAGAAAGGGCCTTCTTCAGCTTGCACACATGGGTATCCCATCCTAACAAAGATATTATATTTGAACCCAAGCTGAAACAAAACCATGAACCACTCTTCTTGCCACCTGCATCTCTGGCCCTGTCAAAATCCACTAAAGCATGCAGCAGCTCAAAGCACTATGCCAGTGTGCCCTTTAAGTACCTTACATACCTCAAACCATGGAGCATATTTGTAGCATCCTCAACTCAACCATATATTAGCAGCCAAGCTGGATAATAAATTGGAGTCTGAGCCCCCCTTGTTTGTGAGACAAGGGATCTCATGCACACAGCAATTTGACTACTAAATTCTACCAAATATGTTAGGGAAGCTATATAATTTTTCTACGCTGACGAATCAACCAAATTCGAATCTTAATCTACTGATAACTTCAAAATATGTATCATAAAAGTAGCCTATGGTTTATTTTCCATTATTCGAAACTTCTTCAAAATCTCAATTGCTTACTTACCCCTATTCTAGGACCACCTCACCTCAACTCAGCCAAACCTCCAAGACCAAGAAATTACACATGAGGTGTATATCCTTCATGTCAACTTCACTTCCTAGTTTCTTCTTACATCGTGGGATAGAATTTTTTTAACTAACTTTTAGGACAAGGTCATCTACATACAACACAAATATAAGCATATCAAATTGACCATAATCAAACAAATAATACAAGTTAGGACCTGCAAGAGTCTTATTGATTCCCTTAATATGTAAGTACTCATCAAAAGAACAAAGTATCTTCAAAATTTGTTTTGTTGCACACATAATTAGTTTATGTTTGGACCCTCACAGCCTAGTGCACTCCTTAGAAGCTATAGCGATGCACGTTCAAGTTATTAAAATTTAACAAATATCAATCCTTTTTGTCCTCTTTTTGGGAGGTGCTACATTGATTGTGGGTGTGGAATGCTCATCACATTGAACACCCTCCTCATTATTTATGTCTCCCATTCGCTGAAATTCAACAATGGTTTTTTGCCAAGGTTCAGGAATGACTATTGGATGATTTTGTGCAACAAGCAAATCATCATGTGCTTGTATCTCCTCCCCATGCTAACTCCCAGATGTTTCACCTGATTCCTATACACAACACACTTTAACTTGTTATAATAACATTAAAACCTCCAATTGATTTATTGCATTATCCATATAATATTATAAACAACTAACCTCGGATCCATAACTAGTAATTATTTTTTCCCCTCGATTTATCATGTGTTGGTGAAGACCTTGGGAACCATGTAATACAACATATTTTAGGTCTTCCTCTGAAGCTTCCTTTTGAAACTGGTGAACCTACATTAACAAAGATAATCATATCTATAAGGTAAAATAACTAATAAGATACAATTAACTCAACATGACCATGGTTACTTTGCCTAAAATAGAAAATATAATAGATGGAAATATCACATACCATACCACCACGAATACTATTGTATCCACCAGAGCCTAATTTGTGAGATCCAATTTTCGACACCCTAGCTTGGTTTGCCTTTCTTGTATCTCATAGGCGTCTCTTAGCTCCTCCTTGTGTAGATGGCATATAGTTAGGATTTATGAGGACTTTCATCGTAAAATTGACATCTTTCATAAGTTCATCCCACGTCACTTGGTCTGTGATCCAAGATGGACGTGGATACATCAAGTTTTTTGTAAACTTTGTCCTTAAATTGGACCTCTTTGAGTGCATGTATTTACTTGCAATCTGTAAAATAAGTTCCTTATCAAATCCAGGATTACCAAATGATATTACTACATCTTTAAATAGTTCCTCTTTTTTGGCATTGGCTTGTTTCCTGCAATCCATTTGGATGGTATTTGCAAATAATTCTTCTACACGACGAAAAATAAAGTGATAAAATTTCAGCCATGTTTCATCCTTCAAGACATTTCCTTCTGAAGTGAGCAAGATTGTAACTTCTTGCATTCCTTTTGAGGTCATTGATGATATTGTTGTAGTCTTGGGGATTGAGGAAGGTTCCCTTATAGATACATTAGGCACTGTGTCACTTACTTCCTTCATTTACAATGAAATCGTGGAACTATTAAGAACCAAACAAAAATATGAAACTATTTTTCATATCTAAAATAATGATCCTAAACATAACAAATGAAATTATAAAAAAAAAAAATTAATTTTACCTATTCATCTCTTGCAGGAGCTACACTCTCCAACAATGACATTTCCCATAAGTGAATCTGTTCAATTATTTCTTGTTTGATTTGAACATTTGCAGGAATATCTGGTAGGAGCCTTAAAATTCTTGTTTGTGAGTCTATAAGACTCCTCAAAGAAACTTGTTCTGGTCCTGGTGGGAGAATGCTAACTAGACCCACATTTGGTGTAGAGGGCATGTTATGGTGTTCTGGTCTAGGTGTAGATGGCATAACATGGCCCTCTATACGAACAGATTGTGTAAAGGGCATGTTATGGGGTTCTGGTCTAGGTGTAGATGGCATAACATGACCCTCTATACCAACAGATTGTGTAAAGGGAATGTTATGGGGTTCTGGTCTTGGTGTAGATGGCATAACATGGTCCTATATACCAACAGATTGTGTAAAGGGCATGTTATGGGGTTCTAGTCTAGGTGTAGATGGCATAACATGACCATCTATACCAACAGATTGTATACTTGTTGGAGTCACCCTAGAAACCTCCTGCAAGGCACAAATATAAATAATAAGATGGAATAACAGATGAATAATGTTGAAATATGTAACTAGGTTCGGTCTTCATAATGACATATCTAATCACAATTCTATGTAATTTATGTTAAAAAAGGAAAAAGAAGATTATTTTTGTTATGACTGAGGCATGGGTTTCATGAACACATGAAGAAGCAAGTCCCATTATAGAATGACAATATCTCGGAAGACTCATTAAAAGAAGGTCATGAAGGTGGGAAATGATCAATGAAATGTAGTGTGAAGTTGCAAATAATCATGTCAACCAAAATACTAATTAGTACAGATAGGTGTCCATGAGGTATGTATAATAATTTTCTTTTAAAGGGTCCATCATAAGATGTAGTAGGGTTGAATTTATGGGTTTATATTTTAAGAAATACCCTAGTATTTAGAAACCTTAATCTTAAGGTATTTGTTCCCTATGATTTGATTTCTAGGGCATGGGATAAACTATAGAATGACATAAAGGGAAAAGAGTATGATCTGATGTTTGAATTTAAGAAACCCTAAAAATTCCTCTTGATTACATAAAAACCCTAAAAAAGTAACTTGACATCATGTTTTGGAATAACGTATTGCTTGGGTTACTTGTTAAATAATATTTTATCTACAAGAAGAAAAAAACAGATGGGGTGATCCATTTGAAGGCATGATGTAGCTCTTTGTAACACCTCATAAATCATGGAGTCGTTGTGTAAAAACATTATTAAATATATTCCCTAGATTTTTCGACAAATAACATAATCAAACTCACATAAATAAATGGTTGAATCTTGCATCTTGCATAACATTAGATGTATATGGGGGCATTAATGATCCCTACATGCCAACATTGGTTGTATTGAGGGGCATAGATGAATCTCGCATGCCAACAAAATGCTTAGTAAAGACACAAATATAAATAAATATATATAGTGAAATAAGTTAACTAAATGCATAAAAATATTGAACAAGTTTTACCACTATCATTACCTTAGATGTTTTATAAGGTGTTATAGGGGTTGGAATGACTTTAGCAATTGCCTACATTCCACAAACATAAATTAGCATAATATAATAAGGAATATAAGATAATTGAACATATAAAAGACAATATTCAAGCTTACCTCATGCATCATCATAGCAGTGTCTTGCCCTCTTGCATTTGTGAACATTTCCATGAAAGTAGTGAATATCATTGAACCCCCCATAGTAGCATCAGTAACACCTATGGGTACATTCTTAAAATAACACATAATAAGATAAAAATAATAAAACCTTGATCAAAAAACCGATAAGAAAATAGAATCGGTAACACCAAATATGTGTTGAGTGAGCATTGAAGATCTATCCAACACTTTGAGGTAAGCTTATCAGAGTGTTCTGACAAGCATTTAACTAGTCACAAACAAACTTTTGAAGTATCATTTTAAATTTATTTCTAAAAACAAATCCAACCCCTAACTAAATCAACAACATAAATAATACAAATACCAAAAGAAACATAAATACTTGGTCTGCCATTTTGTATAGAATAATGTAATAGAAATCTATGAAGAAACGTTTGTGGACACTCGTTAGGATCATGACATAAATAAATGTTGAAATATATGACAATGTGTAAAACCATAAAATTATTCTAAAATATGTTGGTTTAAACTTCTATGCATGTAATACTAATTTCATTGAAAAGTTCTCTGGATTATATTACAATGGGTAATGCACTGTCTTAAACTATTGTCGCATAATGCAAAGTAATCTCTATAGAATATCTCCTTGCTGCCTATAAAAATTACTTCACTATCTCATTGCAGCCACAATCAACTCCAAATTGGACCTTGCTTGCCTCAAAACCCCAGACCATACCTCAAGATGATTTGCTGCCACATAAAAACCTTAGGGGTGATTCTTTGCCACAAAAAATACCTTATAGGTGGTTCACTGCTACAATTGATACCTCAGGGATGATCCGTTGTCATCAACAGTGCCTCAGAGGTATCTTTCTCTCCCAGAATTGCTTCATAGACATATTGCTGCCATAGTGAAGCCTCAGATTTAATGTGCTGCTATAGATAATGCCTTAGAGATAGGCCAATGCCTCAGATATGTCTCAGGGATGATTCGTTGCCCAGATAATGCCTCAAGATAGTTTGTTGACACAGTTAGTGTTTGTTCGATCATTTATATAACAACATTCAAAAGTTGGATTAAAGTGAGAGATTTTAGAAAATTAAATTAAAGTATGGTTGGTTAACTCTCTGCAATTATGGATTGAAACCACCGAGGTTCCATATATGGTGCTCAAAAAATAAACAGTGTTCCTAACAAACAAGCACCATTTTGTATATAAAATATTCAAATAAATTATCACCAGTTTATATCAAACTGTGAAATCAACATTTGAAAAGCAATGCATATGAAGCATATTAAGCATGCATGGAAACTACTAATCGGAGTCCAAAGAATTATTATGGTAGATGAAGCGATATGGTGTGTTTCCTTAGGAGAGCACCAATATGCAATAAAGAACCCTGAAATATGCTTGGAAAATGAAAAGACATAAAATAATGTAGAGCACTGGTGGCAGAGAGGGTATAAAAACTCAGAATTATGTTTAACCGTCCAATATAGTTAACCACACATGGAATAAGTGAATTCGAATGAATGAAAATGCAGTGAATGCCCATGAGCTCTGGTTTCATCAATTCATGAGTAAATGTTGGTGTGGGATTAAACTAAATAATGGCAATTTCATGCCTCATACTTCTCAAATACCCAAGCTACAAATATATTGGCTTGGTATTATACCTATGCACAGATTTATGCAGATTTGAAATGTTCAGAGGAGAATCAATCATATTTCCATAACACCCCTCTCAAACATATTTCATTCTAACGAATTAGAGTCTTCTGCCAAACAACATGATAAAATATCCAACAAAATATCATCCCATTGCATCTCCTAGAATGGTGGATATCAAGTGACTCAAACTAATGAAGAGAAGCCACGATTATGACTCCAAGACTATTGAATATTGGAGAAATTCACTTTTTCGTGTTGCAGACATTAGTGGTTTCGAGCTGGAGGTGTGCAATACTGGGTGAAAACTCAACCTTCACTATCAATGATAGTATTTTATGTTTGCTAAATAGACATAAACGTTTGTTTTTCGTTGTTATATTTATTTTCTTCAAAATAACTAGCAAGGAGCTGGAGATGGAGCTACTAGATAAGGTGCTTAAATGTCTGTCGGAAATAGTGAAAAAGCCAGAGTTTCCCATGGCCGACTATCCAATAGGCTTGAATTTTAAGCTTCAAGATTTTGAAGAGACAGTCTTGTTGCAGGACCAACAAAGGGGGAAATCTCAAATATTGGGGATAGTGGGGTTAGGTGGCATAGGAAAGACAACTTTTGCAAAACATTGAAAAAAGATGAGATTTTAACCCTTTTTTCCATGTGGCCCCATACCTTTTAAAATTGACAAATATATTTGGTGTAAACATGCTGAAACCTTTGCACTACTCTACTAGGAATGAAAAAGAGTATATATCAAGACTATTGCATACAAAACAACTAGTACCAAAATGATAATGTTGATGTCACTAAGTTCTAAACATTGAAAATAGATACAATGAAAGGACAAGCACCCAACTCAATCAATATTTCCATAGTATTGAAATATATGTCCCCCAAATCTAGACTAGATGACCTAAGTTCACTACCCAATGATAGATAGAGAAATAGGTACTTTGAGGCCAAATGTTTTAAGAAAAAACTAGATGACAACATGGGTAAAAGTATGGAGGATATTGTGAACCCATATGTTAGAAAAATGAGATGGGGAAACTTGTAGTCGAATTAGTGTTGGTAATCTTCCAGTATGAATGTCACTAATAAATTTAGCTCCGATTGTACTCAAATGTTTTTATAAATATCCTCCATAATATTCCAAGGAATTTAATAAAAAGTTTTGAGATCAGAACTAGTTTCAGAAATCAATTTCAAGAGACAAAATCCAATAGTCCTAAGAATAAAAAATGCAGTGCAAATCCTTCCTTGTATTTGGGGATTAACGCTATCTTCAAGTTGAAATAAATTTACATTTTTCCAATTCCCAAGTGAAATTTCAAATCCATGTTAGGAAAATTTTAAACTCAAATACATCTAACGAGTATGATGTTTGCACCAAAAGAGCCTAGGTTCCTTCTACAACATTCATGGAAATGAGATGAGCCATCATCTCTTTCATGGCACAATAAATAAGGAAACTAACACAATCTCATGTAAATCAAGATCTAGAATGCACCTAGACATAGGAAACTTGAGGATGAATATCGATCTTGAGTTCACACAAATGGTCAATGTATGCATAATTGTAACTCTAAATATCCAACCTAAATTTAAATAGATTTGCCTAATGTATATGTTAATTTATAGAAATGTAATTCAAAGAAAACCCAAGTGCCTAGAGAGGGGCTGATGACATAAAATTGAAAACCCAAATCATGGTTACAATACTTAAATATAAAATGCTATGTTGTTTAGTTTGAACATATAAAGGAACTTAGAAGCATATCTTGCATGAGAAGTGTGGGAAGAGGTTTGAAAGAGGGAAATATGGCATCATTTAAAACAGTTCTTTTCTCAGAAACCACTGCGTGCAGATTGTTGCATCTTTGAAGCTCTCCTCCTTTCCATTGTCTAGAAAACTTCATAAACCATTTTTTCCATCTATACATAACGATCCTGAGAGATGACAATAAAGATGGGAATAGACCTTCCATGTACTACCAACTTCAATTCTGCCCATTTTGTGTTGAACTCATGGAAGATCGAGAGGCCACAAAATTGGTGAAACCTAAATTTTTAAAATGGGTTTATGAGAAAACTACAGAAAAACCCACAACATATTGAGAATGAGTAGTTATGTAAGTATAAAGGTCCCCAGAATACAAGGTTCCCATTGATAAACAAAACGAAACCTCAATACCCTTCGAGGGGACAATAATAATGCAGAAAAACCACTGAAAATTTAGATTGAGATAGTAAATTGGATTATCACAAATTTTTCTCGTAATCCACGATTCAACTATAGCAAATTATAATTTTCTTCCATGGAAATAAATCGAGTATTGCTGGAAACACGAGAAAGAACTTGTTGACTCAACAATAAGGTAAGATGAACAAAACACATCGAAAAACAACTAACTCCATCAAAACCTTTCGAGAGGACACATGGGATTCTTGTTTGGTGCTGCTTTGGAGGTATGTAGTAGCATATGTAGGAGGATCAGCCTCGTGACATTTTTCTAACATTTCCCTGAAACGTATCATGACCTCCTCATACTTATTAGGTGGATCAAAGCCGTGGAATTTCTCTAACATTTACCCGAAAATCCTCATGATCTATTTACACCTATTGAGCGTAAAATGGGCCATCATTAAATGATTAAAAGTCAATGTACTCAGTGTCATCTCAACCTCGTAGATGTTTTTCAGCATATCGAACCAGGCTTCCATGTCCAACCTAACAATGAGTGCTCAAAACTATGTTATAAGTAATGAGATTCCATATAATACCAGGTTATTTAATAAATTTAAAAAGAAAAACAACATTATGCCCTAATAAACATTATTGCCCTAAATTACACTCAAATTTAGGATGAAAGGGTTAAATGTCTGTGGGAAATAGTGAAAAAGCCAGAGTTGGTCGCGCCTGACTATCCAATAGGCTTGAATTTTAATCTTCAAGATTTTGAAGAGATAGTCCTGTTGCAGCAACAACAAAGAGGGAAATCTCATATATTGGGGATAGTGGGGTTAGGTGGCGTAGGAAAGACAACTTTTTCAAAACATTTCTTCAATATGAAGAAATTAGATTATCACAGATCCTGCCTTTTATTTGAAGTAAGAGATACTGCAGCTAAAAACTCTTTAAATTCGTGGCAGAGAATACTTCTTAAGGCCAACATCTTTGTAAGGGAAATACACCAAATGGAACCGAAAATACCTGTGGAAAATAAACCCTTTCCTGTCTTCCTTGAAACTTCTAGCCCAGTTTCGAGTTCCTTTCCAAAATAACAGTGAAATCCCCAACATATAAAAACTAAAGAAATTTAGTGCCAAAAATATTTTCGGCCTCGACACCAAAAAAGTTTCAGTGGTTTCAGCGGTCTTGTTTCCATTTTAAGATGGCCTAGCCCGCTGTTTCCTACTATTTCTCCTGTATGTCTCCCACTTTTCATAAGAATGAGGGTCTTAATATCTATCTCCCACCACCCACGAATAAATGAGTATGTACTCTGCTGCCGTTGGGCCTCGTGCCCTTAATGCCCATCACAGAAACCCTAGTCTCGTGGCTTCAATAGATCAATAACTTAACACAAGTGCATTCTTGGCAATAAGACTGCAATTTCATAACCAAAACCAAAACTCTGAAAACGAGGAATTATTCCTCTGAGTTCGGCCCGGTCCCTCTGAGTTATTTTAACAAAACCCTCAGCCTTAGGCCAAAGAAACCTTTTAAAAATACATTACAGGGATAGTATTCCGTCCAGTTCACAGATGAAGGATGGTAACTAATATCCCTAGCCTAGTTTGACAAAAAAACACATACCTGGTAGTGGGCACCAAGAAACTGGTAGACCCAACCACAATTCGGCATGACTCTGAAGACCCACACCATAGCCAACCAGCGCTGCACATTCAAGTAGAAAACAAGATGAGTATGTGATGACAAAACAAGAGAAAAGCTATAAAACTCAGAAACTATTTAAGTTTCACACCTAAAAAGAATATGCGCTTACCTGAAAAGACTACCAAGCTAGAAGCCCTTTCTGAAAATAAAGACTGTGTCTCAGCACACATCATGTTATACCACTGAAAAGAACCAATTTCGAAGGCAACCAGAAGTGGGAACTTGATCAAAGGCAAACTGTGGCGAGGTAAAGCAGCGGGCAGAGAACCATAACAGAGAAAGACAAAAGCGAACCATTTGAGGACTCGACAAACTAACACTCCTAACTTGACAACCCTGGGAGATCACCTCATGACACGCAATGTACCAGGATCTAACACCATGACCGTTGCATTTGGAAGAGGCATCTACACCATAGAACCGATCCATATTCTCACGGAATGATTCCAACTGGAGGCTCCTTGGCAGTTGAACCATGCATAACCCTAGGCATATGACAACCAGGGTACCAACTGGAGGCTCCTTGGTAGTCGAACCATGCATAACCTAGGGCTCTTAATACTTAATATATTTTAATTTAAATCTTTTATGTTAAATTTATTAATAACAAACATATATTTAACTTAATTTGATTTCTTATAGGTTTAAGAATGTTAAATTCCATAAGAATTTTAAAATGTTATGTTATTTTACATAGGTTAAGGTTCTGTTTGAAGTTGCTTTTTTGAATTGACTTATTATTGATCTACTTGTTGTAGTATAGGTAGTGTATCTATTTTATAGTAAGTAATCATTGTACTATAGGTAGTGTCTAGTAATTTTTTAAGGAGCATTCATCAAAACAAAGAAATCTAATGAACCATAATAAATATCATATTTATTGAAGGGATTTTATCATCATAAATTACCAAAATGTAATTTGAGTGACTAATAAAATTCTACTATTACAAATAGATAAAAAAATTCATTCCACATTCATAAACACTTCAAGGTGGAATGTGCTACTCTTTAGTAATTACACCTTATTATGTTGACATCTTTACTTATGTAATGACTATCAATCCTTCACGCTTTATTTGATTATTGTGATTTATTGTAATTGTTTTGCATGTAGGTAAATTATTTAAATAGAAATGCCTCCAAAAAGGAAGGGTCAATCAACTAAATTTTTTTATGTATATTTTAAAATATCAAAGACTTATAATGTTAAAGATATTCCATATATACCTCATTTGAATGATGATGCTAATGAAGATATGAATGAAGAGTATTTAGTTGATATAGAAATTCTTGGCAATAAAAAGGAAGGACACGATTAGTTCGAGGAGGAAGGCCTTCTCAAAACGTGAATTCTGAGAAGAGTGGATGATAAAACATCCTTGGGTGTATAGTATCAATGTTGAATATCACAAGACTCATATGAAGTGTAAAATTTGTGAGAAATACAAGGCTCAAGGTCCATGGAGTATTGGAGATGGATTTAATACGATTCAATATGATGTTGTGAGAACTCATGAAAAATCCATTATTCATTAAACATCAACTCAGAGAAATTTGTATGACACTAAAAGGTTTGGAAATCCCATTAAAGAACACACAGTGGCTATAAGTGAGGCTAATAAGGAAATTGTTAGAACTACCATTTAGTTAGCATATCTTATTGCAAAAAAAGATATTTCAATTTTTACTTATGAAGATCTTTGTCATATTCAAATGCATCTAGAGACGCCTAATATGCCTTCTCGAGTGGAGTATTCTTCCTACATAAATAGAAAAGAAGCTACTAAATTCATTCTCTCTATATCAAATTATCTTGAAGAGGTGCAAACTAGAAAAGTGTTAGAAAATCCCTTTTTCTCTATAATGTTAGATGAAAGTATAGACAATGGTTTGGAACAACACCTTGTTGTGTATTCTACATATCTAGATTTAAAAGGTTTGGGCCCTCCAGTCACACAATTTATGAAAATGATTATTGTTCCTAGTGGGAAAGGAAAGAATATATATGATACCATCATTAATTTGAAGGAAACAAGGTAGTTGGAAAATGAGAAACTAATATTGGTTTCGACTGATGGTGCTTCATCTATGGTTGGATGTGAAAATGGATTTGTCACACTGCTAAAGAATGATTTAGCAAATTTGATTGGTGCTCATTGCATTTGACATATTGAAGCACTTGTAGCATCATATGATTTGAAAAAGATACCTAACTATTTGTATGTTGAGACAATAACAAACAAGGTATACTCATGGGTTGGAAATTTAGCAAAGAGAAATAATAAGCTCATTTCCTTATTAGAGATAATGGAATTAGAATCCTTGCAGGTTCTTCAACTCCATGGGATTCTATGGCTCTCTATTTTGGTGAAGCCCAAACTATTGAGATAGTTATCGATCCTAGTATACCAAGCACGGGGTGCTTGTTTGAGTCCATACAACGCTCACTTGAGTCTGCACACATGAGACCCTCTGTTGAAGGTCTCAAACCCCTTCGATTGCTCAATATACACCTCCTCCTCAATAACTCCATTGAGGAATGTTATCTTCACATCAATTTGGTGGATCTTCCACCTCATCTGTGCTAACAGTGCTATAATTGACTTGATGGATGAGTACCTTGTTACTGGATCAAAGGCCTCCTCATAGTCAATTCCCTCCACCTGAGAGAACCCCTTGGCCACAAATCAGGCCTCGTGTTTCTCTATGCTCCCGTGTTCTGCATGCTTTATCTTATAAAGCCATCTCGAACCAACCACTGATGTGTTTGTTGGTCTTTGGACCAATTCCAAAACATTGTTCTGACAATGGAATCATATTCCTCTACCATAACATCAACCCATATAGGTTATTTCACTGCTTCCTCGAATGAATATGTTTATGTCTCAACTAGCTCACTCATCAAAGATATGTACCCAATGTACTCATCGTATGACCTCCTTTGCTTGGACTGTGATGTGGGTGCTCCCACATTCTATCGAGAATCCTCTAATAATTTGTTAGCTTCCCTAGTCTGTTTCCTTCCTTCTCTAGATGTCTCCACTCTCTGCTCGTTTGTTTGTGGCTACTCCACAACTTCCTGAGGTTCTTCCTTTGGATCCAAAAGCTCCTAATCAGGCTGCAATTGAAGCTCCCTCTCAAGAGAACACCTCATTGCCTTCTCATCATCAAACTTCACATCTCTTGTGACCATTGTCATCTTGAGAGATGGAGAGTACAAACGATAGTTGTGAGTTGTGTCTCTGTACCTATTAAAGGTTCAAAATTCTCTGCCTCAACATTATAAGGGAGACCACCTAGCCAGGAACTTAAAGCAGTTCATTTTCTGTTGAGGCCACTTTGATGAATTCGCCTAAAGCATTCCCAATGTCTTGCAAAGAGTCTTCATCCCAATACTCCAGAGGGAGAGAATAAAGGCGTAACCACACTGGGGCTTAGCTTAGATCTTCTTTGATTGGGTTAAAGCACTCGATCCATCCTCTTAGGTATAGCCCTGCTACGTTGAAGAAATATCGTCCTCCATCCTGGTTAGTCATAAGATCATGTTCGTCACAACCTCTGTAGCTTAAATAAACAAAGGGTAATACTCTTCATCTTCTAAGTTATGTAATAAACAAGTAAAAGGGAGCAAGACATGAAGAGGAAACACATAGAATGACTTTCAGTTCTTGCAACCATGCATGTCATTGAAGACATAATGATTCAACAATGATAAGAAATATTTTAAGCTACACTAAGAGGTGTATTTCAAAATATGTGCTTTGTTTTCCATACCTAGCCTCCAAAGGTTTATGCATCAGATGGATTCTTCATGTGATACTAATATTCTCTCATACCTTCAGTTTCTCAGTCTTCTTATTTTTCTCCTTAGCTCCTTGAGAGTCATATATCATGTCATCATTCTTCATGGCCCCTGAGAGACATAATTGTGTAGTATCAGCGGGAAATGACTGTTGCGGGATGAGGCCCTGGGGGGACACATTTACATAGTTTTAGGATGCAAGCAACTGCTATGGGATGAGGCCCTAGGAGGACACATCTACATAGTTTCAGGATGCAAGGTAGACTCAGTAGTGCCTTGAATTATACAAACTTGTATAATGTGTCATCTTTCTTCCACATGAAGAAGATCCAACACTTCCATGAGAAGTCATCAATAAAAATGACAAAATATTTGTATATGGTAGTGGAGGTTATCGAGAAAGGTCCATAAACATGATAGTGGATCCTTTCTAGGACTGCATGTTCTTTGTTGTCCCGATCATGGAATGTGGATTTAATGTACTTCCACAATGTACATCCTTTGCATACTATTGGGTTGTGTTATATTCTTTCCACGACTAGCCCACATAGTTAACCGGGGAGTTAGAGGGAGGGAGGAGCTCACCTTCAATGCACCGATTGTGTAGCGGGGGGGTCACAGGGGGTTTGAGGCGTACCTGTAACCCCACTTTATGGGATCTGGGGCAGCGCCCCAGAAAATTTTGGTTTTGGACCCTATGTTAGGATGGGCGGACCCACCTATGGTTTTGTGCATGATTTTCGCACATGTTTCTGGGCGTGATGGTTTTCTATCCATGGTATTAGATGCGATGGTTTTCGTTCCATGGTATTGGATGTTTCGGCATGTATAAATATGTATTATAAGATTGAAAGGAACATAATTAAAAAATCAAGCTGGTAGTCTCGGTTTCGAGGTCCAGGGGAAAATATCTGTGTATATGTGTTTTATGTGTTATGCTCTCGAATTGTTTATTTTCTGTGTTTTAGAATTCGTATGCAGGTAATTTTTATATGGGATTAAAACCTACACATACATCATACTACTTAAGTGCGCCTTTAGGGAGGCTAGTGGTTATTTGTTGTATAATATTCGAGGTGTCATGATGCAAATGGCCAAGTATTTTGTGCCAAAGTTCATCGACATGCGACCTGCACTTTCTCCGCCTTAGTGCTTAATGCAACATAGTCTTCCATATCTAGATTATACAGGTTCTTCACACGAACCACGATCTGCTTCACCTATCCCGTGGCTAATGGTCTTAGGAATGCTTTTCCTTTGATTAATATCACTTCACAACCATGGTCTTCCAAAATTGCAACAAAGATGACATTTTTCTTTAGGCCTAGAACAAACATGACATCCTTGAGCCTAATGCAGGAGCATTCGACACTCTTAATCAAGCAAGGAATCCAAAGCGGAGCAAGGAGGACGACATGGACCATCAGAGTAAACATGGGACATTTCTATTAAAATAGAGCTAGTTTAATGGAATGGATAAAGTCTCTAGAAGACTTATTTAGTGTAATCTGCCATATTTATGTATGCATGTAGAGAGAATTAGGGACAGTTGAGTGATTCATGGAGAGGATTTGATCGGATCCTTTCAGTGATCCGATCCAATGTGTTTATAAATGATGCACCTGCATGTTCAATAGGAAAGAGTGAGAACAAAGTAAATTTATGAGAACAGAGTGATCAAAATGCAGTTGAAGGGGAATTGGCTCCCAAGGCTAAAATGCCTTAGATCTGTAATCATATCGTGTATAATATAAAGTGTTTTCAGTATTGATATTGTGTGGATTTTTGTGTGTGTATATGTAATAATACCTTTTCGTGTTATCCGTATATATATGCGATGATGGCTTAATTCCTGTGTGACGAGATTGTTGATCGACCATCGATCACTATAACGATTGATGGTGATCGATTGATTAAAGAAAATATTGTTATATATGGTGTGTCATGTGTAGACAGAGTCGGTGGTAGAACTGTGTTTTAAGTGCAGAATCCATCAGCAGGTAGCCAAATCTGACAAGTGGTGAGGGTACATGCAAGATACAAAGCAAGGATTAATGCAAAGGAGTAATGCAGAGGAGTGTACTGACAACATACATATCATCAAACATCTTTCATCCCGCTTAGGATGTCTTGCATCATGCCTAGTTAGTCACAAGATCATGTTGGTCACAACCTCAGTAGCTTAAATAAATAAGTGGTAATACTCTTCATCTTCTAAACTATGTAATAAACAAGTGAAAGGGAGCAAGACACGTAGATCAAACACATGGAATGACTTTCAGTTCTTGCAACCATGAATGTCATTGAAGACAGAATGATACGACAATGATAAGCAAACTTTTAAGCTACATTAAGAGGTGTATTTCAAAAGACGTGATTTGTTTTCCATACCTAGCCTCCAAAGGGTTATGCATCAGATGGAGTCTTCATGCGGTCCTAATATTCTATCATACCTTACGTTTCTTGGTCTGCTTATTTTTCTCCTCACCTCCTTGAGAGTCATCTATCATGTCATCTTTCTTCATGGCTCGTGAGATATATAATTGTGTAGTTTCAATGGGAAGTGACTGTTACAAGATGAGGCCTTGGGAGGACACATCTATGCAATTTTAGGATGAAAGAAAGATTGGGTAGTCAAGGGACAAAACTGCACAGTTTTTGGAGACAGTGGGTTCGGGCTGAGGGAAGGACACTGGAGGAAACCATTGTGCATTTTTGAATGGTAAGGGAGGTTGGTATTTCTGCATATTGCATGGTTCGAACAAGCAACATAAAAGCTTGAGGGTTACATATGTAAAGTATGTAGTTCAGGAAAGTTGGATGAGGCTAGGTTGCTAAGGAATCTCCAAAATTTAGCTAAGTGTGGGATTAGTGGAACTTATGTGAATAGTGATAAAAATTCACTACGATCACACACTTGAAAACTTATCGATGCCACATAGACCATCCAGAACATATAACACATACTTCACTTAATGTAACAACCTTTGTGGTAGCTTGTGGCAAGTGCGGCTTCGATTATATACTTCGGGAGGATAAAGGGGACACTTGTGTAATACAAAAAAAGTTACAGAGAAACCTGATCTCAGAGATGTTAAGCACCAGCCATCATCAGAATATGCAACTGTTGGTATTGGACTGCCCCAACAGAGGAGAAACCAGTCCAAGAAGCTTTGAAGACTGCCCCTATTATGGGGGAAAGCAGCCATTGAACCATAATAACTATTTCAAAGTAGACCTTGGTTTTCCAAAATGAACAAAGAGGAATGCAATACTAAACCAAAAAGATAGGGACATAACCAAGTAACAGTATGCCATTTCCATCTAGCAGAGAGTCAACTAGAGAATTCAAGACACTTGGCGTGAAGACAGAACACATCTAGACCACAAAACCATGAATCATAGAAACATATCCGCTTGGAAGCCAGACACCTTTGCGAGAGACGAAAAACCACCAAAAGTGAGACGAATCCACCTAGGAGCTGGAGACCTTTGCATGAGGCCACGTGTTAGGCTAGTGGTTCCACTGAAGCTGGCTCTTCCTCAATCCAGAAGGCAAACTGATACCAATCATCATCCTCTTTAGATGCGCCGCAACCTTGAACAGTTGGAGAATCTACAATTCCTTCAACATCTATCTGTCATTTACCAGTGTCCCCAGCTTTATCTTTGTCATGCGGAGCCTTACTGCTTTCACCTTGCTCCTTGTTGTTGATCCCATGATGACCTATCTCTTCCCTGTTCTTCTTGTTCCCATGACTGGATAGAGTAGCTTGCGTCGCAGACTCTTCCTTGAAATAAATTGTGATGGTAGCAATGATTGTAGGCCTATTTAGTGAACTGTAGAAACGAAATTGTGTGCTGTGAGGGCCAGAAAGAGGAGGGAGTGGGAGATCCACAGTGTGGGCAACATTGTCCCTCCAACCTCTTCCACTTCTGGTATTTTGGTAGCTATGAGTGGGGTTAATGAGCAAGTTGGGAAATTTAGTAGTTGAGTCCGGGGAGTCAGAGGTGGAACTGGTAGAAGCTCACGAGTGGTTAAAACCTCCATGCGAACCTCCACACCTACTGCGCATGTGGTGGCTGAGGTGAGCCATGGTTGAATTGATAGCGGAAGAATTGGAATGAAGGCGATGATGAGCGGGAGCAGGGGTGGGCGAACCACATTCAAGGAGACAATGACACGAATGTGAAAAATGAAAACCATTACCAAAATCCTGACAAGGGAGAATTAGGTAGCGACTGCCTGTAGCAGTTCTGAAACACAGTTCAACGGCTTGCAGAGGACAAATGCCATGGAGAAGGGGAGGAGTAACAAAACGGTTTGCAAGGGCCATGGTGTTGAAGGAAGTGAGCTCGTCACAACTTTCAGAGTCAATAAATGTCACAAGCAAGGTGTTTTTAATCCATCTGCAGTGAGCTCTCAGGACGAAGCACTTAGCTAGATGGCTTCCCAAACCTCCAGTGATCCGTCTTGTCATTTAAATGCCATTGTTGACACCCACATCCGGGTGCATTTCCTCTGCATTTTCCTTTTCCTTTTGCACTAGATCATTGAAATCCTGCAATTTATGAGTATTGGCTATAGTGCTAAGAGCTCCTACATGAAGAGTCTTACCACTTTCAACGCGAATGTTTGCTAGGACGTCTGCTACTTTGTTACCATTCCGACGAGTGTGCCTGATGGTAACTGCTCTATGAATGAGAAGCCACTGTTCAATCTGTTCTAGCCTTTACTCCAATCTCCAACTGCTACGCACTTTATGTGCTGGAGTTCACTGTAATATCTGGGTTATCATGTTAATTAAGATCTAGGAGTCCCCTTCAATTATTAGTGGGAAGAATCTATTGTTTTGAGCCACGAGAAGTCCTTGCCAAATTCCTTTTAATTCAGCTGAGTTGTTTGTATCGCAACCTATTGACCCCATGAATGTTTGGAGAACATTGCCCGTGTGATTTCTAAATATTCCCCCAAATCCTTCTTTACCTAGATTTCCATTTGATGCTCCATCAAAGTTGAGCAGTACCATGTGTGGTGGGGGTGGAGTCCATTTGTCAGGTGTATCTCCAGAGGGAGGGATTTTCCTTACGTGTACCTGCTCATGGTTCCACTGAAGGTTCCAGTTCAACCATATATTTTGTTTCTGTGGTGTGGATGGGAAATCATCATCAAGCCACGTTTGGAGCATCACGTTTTCTCGTATGTTTTGACATATATTGATCCACAGAACTTCTATGGGAGAGGAATGGTCTTTGAAGATGTAGCTATTTCTCTCTTTCCAGATTGTCCACATGAGGAAACCTGGTATTAGCTTCCATAAGGTGTTTAAGGTTTTGCTTTTATAAGGGTGAGGTGCCCAAGAATGAATAGTGTTGGTTGAATTCTCCTTATTTCGTCCATCTCTTTGACATCTGAAGTTAACCTTCTCCCAAAGTTGGGTTGCTAACAAACATGAGTTTAGGAGATGTTCCTTAGTTTCTTTTGCCTGTTTACAATTTGGACAGATGGAAGGTGTGTGAAAACTTCATTTCCTTAGATTATCCCAAGTAAGGATTCTATTTTGGCACAACAACCAGAGAAATATGGAAATTTCTGGCCAAATTGGTGGTTCCCAAACTTTGTGCCAGAGGCTATCCTTGACAGTATGGTCCCTTAGTATTATATGACATGCTTCCCTGGAAGTGAAGGTACCTCTCATTTCATAAACCCATCTGATGATGTCTTTCTTATCTGATTGGTGAAATTTCCTATTTGAGAGTTCTGTATCCAGGCTATCTTTGATGGATTGCGTGGCTTGCCCAAGAATGAGGTTCGAGCATAACCATTGCCTATAACCTTGGTTGTGAAGTTCCTCCCAAAGTTGATTTACTTTGATCGTCAATTTCTCTACCCAATCCTGAAGCTGGTGGGGCGTGAGTAGGTCCTTCAATTTTGGTCTTTGCTGCCAGGAGTCCTCCCAAAAGCTCGCATTATCTCCATTCCTGATTTCCCAAAAACGTTGTTGTTGGATTAGATCTTTATGTTGTTTGGCAACATTCCAAATTAGAGAGCCTGTGCTAACTTCTTTGAGCCGAATTAAATCATCCACTAGTCTATTATGAGCATACTTGGCTGTCCAGAGGATTGCCCAAGGAGTATATGGGTTCGAGAGCCATCTCCACCAGATGCGTGCTCCCATGACCTCGTTGTTGTGCGGAGCATCCTGTAATCTAGTGCCTCTAGAGGATTTTAGGTGACAAACTGTTTCCCACTTTACCAGAGCCCATATTCTTTTTTGTTTCGTATTCCCCCATAAAAATTTTCGTTGAAGATTTTTGTTTGTTTTAAGAACTCATTCGGCTACTGCCAGGACAGTGAAGAGGTAGAGCGGCAAAGATGGTAGCACTTCCTTGATTAGAACAAGGCAACTCGCCATATTGAGAGCTCTGAAAGTCCATGAAGAGATACAGGCTTCCATTTTTTCTATGAGAATTTTCTAGGATGAGTGCTTTAAGGCAGAGGCTATCATTGGAGCTCCCAGGTATTTGGAGGGCAGAGATGCAATTGAGAAGCCCAAAATTCTGGCTATGGAGGCTTGAGTGATGGGAGGTGTGTGAAAGAAGAATACTTGATATTTTGATTTGTTAATGCAGGCGCCAGAGGCATCTGAAAGGTCAGATAAAATTGATTTCAACTTACGGGTTTCCTGGATTGAAGGATGACCAAATAACATATTGTCATCCAAAAATTGCTGGTGGGTGAGAGCAGGGGTATTCTGGAAAGAAAGGCCGCGTAATTGCTTGTTTTGAAGGGAATCTTTGATGTAACGTCCAAGACCTTCCGCCATAATAACAAATAGAAAGGGTGAGAGAGGGTCCCCTTGTCAAATACCTCTCGATGGGTGGAAGGGGGTAGAGGGGGTCCCGTTGACAAGAATTGAGAAGGTAGAAGTGATGAGACTCATAATCCATCTTACCCAAGGGGGGGTAAAGCCAAAGGCTAGCCGTATTTTTTGAATATATTTCCAGCTTAAAGTATCGAAAGCTTTTGAGAGGTTGATTTTAGGAGCATACCTACCTTTTTGGTTTGCTTTAGGGAGTGAATGATTTCATGAGTGAGAATAATGCCATCGGTGATCTGCCTTCCTTCCACCTAACTCGATTGCTCTGGTGATATAAGAAGAGGAAGCAGGGGCTTGAGGTGTGTGGCGATCACTTTGGAGACAATTTTATACAATACCTTGCATAGTGCAATAGGTCGGAATTTGTCTGGAGTCTGGATGTTCTCCTCCTTAGGGATGAGGGCAATGAAGTTGGCATCAAAGGATAGAAGCATCCATCTATTAACTCTGGACTCCTCGACTACTTTCCAGACTTCCTCCTTGATTAGATCCCAGAAGTTGTGAAAGAAGTCCGAAGTGAAGCTGTCTGGTCCAGATGCTTTCCCAACTTTGAGCTGTCGCATAGTTGTCTCCACTTCCTTTAAAGAAATAGGCCTGAGGAGTATTTGATTGTGTTCCTCAGTTACGATATTAGGAATAATCTTGATGATCTTCTCTATAGCTGGCAACCGATTAGTCTTCGTTTCCTAATGCACCCTCCGAAAGTGGGTGAGGAGTTCCTGTTCTATATCTTCATGCTTCTCTGGATGTTGCCCTTGTTGATTTTGGAGGAGATTAATGTTGTTGTGCATTCTCCATTTGATAGTGGTATGGTGGAAGAACTTTGTATTGCGTTCGCCCTCTTTAAGCCATCGGATCCTCGATTTTTGTCTCCAAAGAATCTCTGTCTGTCTTGCTCTTTCTGAGATCTGCGTTTGTAGTTGGCGTTCCTGTTCTGCTATGGTTTCGGATCTGCCTTCAGCTATGATTCTCTGTTGTAATTTTCGCATTTCTTGTTCAAGAGTGTTTTGCGCCTAAAAGATATTGCGAAGGTAAAGCGATCCCACTGTTTTATTTTTTCCTTGATATGTTTTAACTTTTGTTGGAGCTTGTACATTTTTGCGCCTTTTGGTGGTGTGAAATTTCTCCATGTCTTTGTTATCAGGTTATGAAAATCGGGGTGATTCAGCCAAAAGGCTTCAAAGCGAAAGGGCCTGCGAACATTGTCTCCCAGTATTTGCCAGTGAAGCCTAATAGGCCAATGGTCCGAGCCAGAGAGTGGCAATATAGAGGCCAAGATATCCCTGCCAAGATGTATTGCATTATCAGAGATCAGGAATCTATCTAACCCAGATGTAATTTGGTGGGCATCTGCACACTTGTTGTTCCAAGTATAAACGCCATTGTTGAATTCCATATCTATAAACCTATTGTTATGAATGTAGTTTTTGAAGTGTGTGCTTTCACAATCCAGCTTGATCCGTCCTCCTCTTTTTTCCTCCAATCTAGTAATCATGTTGAAGTCCCCTCCTGTGATCTAAAATGGGTGGGATCTTTCTGAGTTGATCTGAGTTAGGGTGTTCAATGTGTCTACTTTGTTTGTTGCCTCCTAGGGGAGGTAGACATTAGTTAAGTGTCCATGAACATTTTTCCCTGTTAAATGGAACTTGGCCTGAATAAAGTCCTTACTAGCATGTATGTTGGTAAGTGTTATAGCTCTATCATCCCAAACGATGGCTAGCCCTCCTGAGGCTCCCATGGCTTCCATCGCCACTTCTTTGCTTCCTGGCCATGCTTTGGCAAGGATCTGATCCAACGTTGTGGAATTACACTTGGTCTCCTGTAAGAAGAGAATTTGAGGCTTTTCCTGTTGTAGCATGTTCCTTATTAATCGCCCCTTCCTGAGGCGATTGAGCCCTCTGATGTTCCATGAGATGCGCTTCATGATTCATGATTGGGAAGTGGATTATAGTATTTGGTGAGCTTGGAGTATCTTCCAGATTCCACCACAATCTCCCCTATGCAGATGACTCTCTGAAGATTAGTTTTCCATCCATGTTTCTTGTTGTCTTTGAAGATATTTCTTCCATCTCACTGACTACCAGTTTGGACACCTAATGATCTTTGCTTTTGTGCTCTTGAGAGAATTACTTCTAAGTTCTCTAGCTATCGCTAAGGAATTCTGTCATATTCCTTTTTCTTACAAGGCTGTTCAAGTCCCAGTATATCTAGATATTTGATGTTGAAGCTCTCTGGTTCCTCTTCGATGTGTTGTATTGTTTCCTACTCTGCCTCTGTATCATCTACAATCGTGAGCTGCATCTGAGTGCTATCTACCTCGATACCTTGAGCAGTCCTTTTTTGCATGTTGATGGGAGAGGGAATTTTGGTGTCCGCGGGTTGCTTAGAAGTGAGGGCTTTCTTTGAGCTTGATGGAGCAAAATAGGTGAAACTCTTAGGAATGGCTTCAGGTTGTTTCTGATTATCTAAAATATGAACCTCTGGCTGGAGGAGGATTTCAAAGCTGTTGCTTGTTGAAGGCAAGGAGGTGCTGGTGACAGGTTTTTTTACTGAGGTAGAGGGATTTTTATGGGTGTTTTTGCGATTTGGGACTTTTGTGAACCCATCTAAGTCGGATTTGTCCATTGAAGGGTTGGTTGCGGATTTCATATTGGAGGGACAATCTCAGAATAAATGGCCCATGGCATGGAATTTTCGACAATGGAATGATACATGCTCGTAATCTATTGTTTGTAACCATTCATAATCATCATGGTAGAGGCTTACCGTGTCTCGGAGAGCTTTGCTAAGCTGCATGTATACATAGATCCACACATAGGAGGTATATCGCTTCAGATTTGTCTCCCCTGCCACTTTGATAAATTTTCCTAAACCATTCCCAATGTCTCGCAAAGAGTCTTCGTCGCAATACTCCGGAGGGACAGAATAAAGGTGGAACCACACCAGGGCCCAGCTCAATCTTCTTTGTCCAGGTTAAAGCGCTCGATCCATCCTCTTAGGTTAGCCCTGCTGCATTGAAGAAATATGGTCCTCCATCCAATACCCTGTTTCGGTCCTCCAGATAATTGAGAATGGCAGTAAAGAAACCCTTAGGCCCTAACTGCAGTGTTATGTGCCCTTTTGGCTTCCATTTGGCTATGATCCAGCTGTGCAAAGCTTTCTCCGTTGGCCAAAGGCCTATGAACTTTCCTATCAAGGCATGATCCCTCATAAACTGGATTTGAGTGTTGATGCGCTGACTTGGGAGCTCGATTTTCGGTCTGTCAATTGCTACTAGCTTGCAGGTGTTTGACGTCACTCGTGGTTCTTCATTTGCGTTGTTATTCATTGGCGTATTTTCATTCTCTACTGTTGTATCTTCTAGATGGTCCATCCTGACACTTTCAGTCTGTCGTAGGTGATTTTTCATATTAGCGGGGGGAGGCATCATGTCCTCCCCCTGAGGGGGTTCCATTGTCCAATAGTTGTTCCTTATTGTGTTGTAACTGCCTTATGGCTAAATGTTAATGGCAGAACGACGCAGTTTGTGAAGGTTTTCCAGTTGCAGAGCAACGTCAAAACCTAAGCGCTCCGCTCTCCATTTTCATTCGAAGTGAAATATCGTATTAAACATAGGTTTGATCTAAAGTAGTCATTGTATTAAATATAAAGTTTTTTCTTAAAATATTTTTGTCTCAAAATGCTTTTGTTTTAAATATAAAGTTTTGTCTTAAAATAATTTTGTCTTAAATTTTTTTTGTCTTAGAATAATTTTGCCTTAAACTATTTTTGTCTTAAAATAATTTTGTCTTAAACTATTTTTGTCTTAAATATAAAGTTTTGTCTTTAAATTTTTGTCTCAAACTACTTTTGTCTTAAATATAAAATTTTGTCTCAAAATATTTTCGTCTTAAATTATTTGTCTTAAATATAAAGTTTTGTCTTAAAATATTTTTGTCTCAAACTACTTTTGTCTTAAAATATTTTTGTCTTAAATATAACGTTTTGTCTTAAAATATTTTTGTCTCAACCTATTTTTGTCTTAAAGTTTATATTTAAGATAAATCAATTGATATTAATTTTTAATATAAAATAACCAAAATAAAAAAACCGATTTTTTGAGACAAAAGATTTTTTTTGTCTCAAAAAAAATGTCTCAAAAGTGCCCTTGGTGTAATAGTGAAGGCCAAGAAGACAAACTCTATCAGTTGGGGAAAGCTCCTTATGGGCTGAAGCAAGCACCACATCAATGGTGCAGTAGGATAGATGCCTACTTGTTGGAGAATGGTTTTGACAAATGTGACGATGAGTTTACTCTCTACATCAATGAGAGTGATGGTAAGAATCTTATTGTTGTCTTATATGTAGATGATTTAGTTTTTACAGGTAGTGATGATTTCCTCATCACTGATTTCAAGAAAGTCATGAAGAATGAATTTGAAAGGACTAAGTTGGGCTTATCAAGATATTTTTTGGGCTCAGAAGTGAAGCAAACAGAAATTGGCATTTTTATTTCTCAAGAAAATTATGTGGTAGACATTTTGGAGAGGTCTAAGATGAAGAACAAAAAGCCCACACCAACTCCAGATGTCATGGCATTGAATTTAAGCAAATAAGATTGTTGCAGCAATGTCAATCCGACATTATACAAAAGTATGATAGGTAGCTTGATGTCTTTGACCACCATTGGGCCAGAAATAATGTATGCAGTGAGTTTAGTGTGGAGGTTCATGGAGACACCTAAGGAAACACATTGACAAGCGGCAAAAAGGATTCTAAGGTATGTCAATGGGACAAAGGAGTCTGGTATTCAGTATGCCGCAACAGATGATTTCTGACTTGTTGGTTACACTGATAGTGATTGGGTAGGAAGTGTTGATGACAGAAAGAGCACGTCAAGATATGTTTTTCGTTTGGGTTCCGAAGCCATTCCATGGCTTCCAAGTAGCAGCCAATAGTGTCACTGTCAATAGAAGAAGTTGAATATGTCACCCCAACAGCAACAACCTATCAGGCAATTTGGATGGGAAGGATGTCGAGGGTTCTTTGTTACGACCAACGGGCAACGACAACTATTTTTTGCGACGACACCTTAACAATTGCATTATCAAAGAATTCTAGTTTTCACAAGAGAACCAAGCATATTGATGATAAATATATTTTTATCAAAGAGTTGATTAACAATGATAAAATTGTGTTGCAGCACTGCAAGTTACAAGAACAGTTTGGTTATATTTTCACAAAGCCATTGGCACGTGAAAATTTTGTTTATCTCAAAGATTATTTGGAAATTTTCAATGGCGCCAGTTGTGATTAAGTGGGAGTGCTGGAAATAATAATCCCAACCACCGTCTTAAACAAACTAACAAACACCATGCTTGCCCACTCAACTACTGCACGGTTGGGATTTTGTTTGCAGATTAAAGGGAGAAGACGTACCATGTGGACCATTTCGCAATACATCACAGAAGTTAAGGTATTTAATGAAGTTTAGTAAATAAGTATATCACAAAAGTTAAGGTATTTAATGAAGTTTAGTAAATAAGTATGGGCAAGCATTCACTCTCCAACTGTTACCCACAGTCAAGAACACGAGAAAACCAACTTACTATGTAAAATTGCCCATGCTGCCTATTAATTATTTGGTTTGTCATGTATTCATGTAAAATTTGTATGTTGAGATAAATATGGATGTAAAAGTCATTTGTATTGTTGGGAAGTTAGAGAGCCAGGTAGTGAAGAGAAAAACGTGGAGGAAATATTAGTTGGCGAGTGAAAACCAGTTTTACCGAGTTTTACAAACATTTACTCCGCAACCCTAGTGATACCCAATTTGGAGTAATTCTTTTGTATTTTCACTCCCAAATTGGAGTAATTCTTTATACCCAATTTGGAGTAATTCTTTTGTATTTTCACTCCCAATTTGGAGTAATTCTTTTGTATTTTCACTTCCAGCCTTCATTTATCACAAGAATGTATTTTCCTATGTTTTATATTATAATAAAAAATATATTTTATGAGGCAAATGTATTTTCCTATATTTATATTATAATAAAAAATATGTTATGTTGTAATGTGGTTTTAAACATTCAAGAATAAATTTACATCAACCCTTTTTGTTTTTACTCTGTTTTGCAATGACTTATTTCGTCTCTTTTATTAAGCTTATGTGTAGTTGCGATTTCAATGCGGCAACATACGACTTACATCGACGCAAGTGAATTCACATAAAACTTACCTTATAAAATAACAAATAGAAACTAAATTCTCATAAAACTTACGTTATAAAACAAATAAATATAACACTAATAAAACTAATTCCAAACGTATCTTTTATAAAACAAATAAATGTAACATTAATAAAACTAAAACGTAAAACTAATAAAACTAAAAATATTTCATGGTTTTTCTTAGTTTCCCTCTTTTCATAAGAGTTTACGAGCTCTATTGTGATTTGCTACCCAACATTGTGAAGGGCACCTAAATCTGATTGGTGTCAACAATGTGCATGACTGAAATAAATAAAACTTCATTGTTTGTAAACTTTTCGGAGCAGCCATTCATTCGACTTTAATAGCACGGTTTGATGAGACACCAGAAACTGTAGGTGATAAATCTATTGGGCTAAACAGAGAGAGAGATTGCACTTCATTTTGTGTGAGAGAGAGTGGCGCGATGAAAGGAAATTATCCACTAACACAATTTAATAACACAATTTCATCAGGTACCAGTAACCTAATATATATTGTAAGTGATAACTCTGTTAATTAGTAAATAAGAGAGCTTTCCACAGAATGGTTGGAGTTCTTTTTCATCAACTCAGACAACTTTATTTTAAAGGAAACAGACTGAATAGTTGCACCTCGCGTTGCGTGTGAGCCATTGGGCAGATGAAAATTATTTTAGAATTCGATAGTAGATATTTTTTATTATTATTATTATATATCTCATAATATATATTTTTGGTGTTTTATTTCTATATGTTAATATATATTTTGGGCAAGATGGTGAACTTTATTTTCTTATATTATATTTTTGGATGGATATATAGGACTGAGATTTCTTCTGCCCAGCCACTTCATTTCTACAAATTCCACAACTGAAACTAAAACTTGAAAGAAAAATCTTTGCAAAATTTTAAACAAATTTGACCTAGGAAAAGAAGAGATAAAAACAATCAGACTGCCGCATATTATTTCAGTCTCCATGTGCCAATTTAAAATACCATCGCAAAGAAATAACAGAAAAACAATTAGACTGCTGCAAATTATTTCAGTGTCGATATGCCAATTTATTTTATCATGCAAAAGGAAAGATATCAACAGCAATCGGCCATTACATTCGCTTTCAACTCCCTGCGTTTCAGTCCATCCTTTGATAATAAAATGACACACTGGAGATTGCTTGCAACTTATTTGCTAAAGGCGACGGACTTCAAGACTTGAAACACACTAATAAATTCAAACGGAACATTAATTGATCCAACCCGACCAATACAGATGCCGAAATAAACCATTGCATGCATATTGTACCATCGTACAATATCGATTATTCATAAAACAGCTTTATAATATCGTTCCTGCAATTGAAGGAGATTAGATACAGTGACGATCATTAAACTCAATTTAATAAAAATAATAAATGAGATCAGCGAAAGACTTCAGTAGACAAGTGTACCTTTATTAGTAAGCAGGATGAGGAGGAGGAGGAAATGTGTAGTCATGAGGGGGGATTTGTAGATGGGAGGAGAGTGAAGCAGTGGAAGAGGCGTTAGTATCGGTTTTGGAGGGGATTTGTAAATGTAAGGAGACTCGAAGAATGGAGATTTGTACTCCGGGGGAGGAAATTTGTGAACCGGGGGAGGATATTCTATCGGCTTGGGTGGAGATTTGTACTCCGGGGGAGCAAATTTGTGAACCGGGGGAGGATATTCTATCGGCTTGGGTGGAGATTTGTACTCCGGGGGAGGAAATTTGTGAACCGGGGGAGGATATTCTATCGGCTTGGGTGGAGATTTGTACTCCGGGGGAGGAAATTTGTGAACCGGGGGAGTATATTCTATCGGCTTGGGTGGAGATTTGTACTCCGGGGGAGGATATTCTATCGGCTTGGGTGGAGATTTGTACTCCGGGGGAGAATATTCTATCGGCTTGGGTGGAGATTTGTACTCCGGGGGAGCAAATTTGTGAACCGGGGGAGGATATTCTATCGGCTTGGGTGGAGATTTGTACTCCGGGGGAGGATATTCTATCCGCTTGGGTGGAGATTTGTACTCCGGGGGAGGATATTCTGTCGGCTTGGGTGGAGATTTGTACTCCGGGGGAGGAAATTCGTGAACTGGGGGAGGATATTCTATCGGCTTGGGGGGAGATTTGTACTCTGGAGGAGGAAATTTGTGAACAGGGGAAGGATACACTACTGGCTTGGGAGGAGGAATTACTACGTGCGTGGGTGGAGATTTGTGTATCGGAGGAGGATATTCTATCGGCTTGGGAGGAGGAATCACTACGTGCGTGAGCGGAGATTTGTGCACAGGAGGAGGATATTGTATCGGCCTGGGAGGAGGAATCACTACGTGCGTGGGTGGAGATTTGTGCATAGGAGGAGGATATACCATCGGGTTAGGTGGAGATTTATGCACTTCTGCATGATGATGATGGTGATGTTTGTGCACGTGATGATGAAATATATGTTCGGGAGGAGGATATTTGTGAAGTGGTGGAGGAAGCACTGTTGGCTGAGGAGGAGACTTGTGGAAAGGAGGAAATGATATGGGCGCGGGAGGAGAATCTTTACGCACTGGCGGATTGAATGTAATGGGCGCAGCCGAAGATTTGTGCACCGGAGGAGGAAATACCATGGGCTTGGGAGGGGATTCCGAAACTGGAGACGGTGGAGTGTAATTAGCGCCACAGCTATGGGCCTGGAGGCATATGACTGTGAAAACGGCGAGCAGGAAGCCGTAATGAGTTCCTGCCATGTTTCGCAACACGAGGACAGATAGACAGTTATGGATGCCATGTGAAACGCGTAGAATTGGTTTATATAGACAACCAAATGTGAAGGTGGATGTGTAGATTCGTTACAAAGTGAGTTTCGTGTGGAACCGATGTTGCTTTCGTGTGGTTAGTAAACTGACAAACAGGTATTGAAGGTGGTGGAATCGACCACCTAATATGCCATTTCCAGCGCATACCTGCTACTCCGTTCTTTCATTCCCATGTATCGATTTCACGGAAGCATAAAATAATGGCATTTCTCAACTCCTTTATTCGTTTCTCCATTATGAACTGATCAGTAAACCGACACCGTATATCAGCAACTTTTTGCCGGTATGATATGAATTCTAATCAAAACTCTGTACATGATGTTAAACCTTTTTTGCCGGCATGATATGAATTCTAATCAAAACTCTGTACATGATGTTAAACCTTTCGTTTTCGGCATGGGAATAAATTATTATATAGGTTATTATTCCAAGGAGTTCACGACAGTGGTATAAGATATTTCTATATTACAGCTCGGCAGTGGTATAAGATATTTCTAAATTACAGCTCAATAACATATTTTTGTGTAGGATGTAAAAGATACTTAAATTGGTCAAGTTCCAGTGGTTAACTTACTAATTACGGAAAATTACTGTCTTATACTGCTCGTGGTTAGGTTTGATTAGGTAAACCAACAAGTAGAACTATTTTATAAAAAAAAAAATTGCATGCAAAAGTTATTAGTGTTTTGAATCCATTAAACCAATTTAGATCTATTTAACACTAGACCTATCATACTTTTAGAGGGATCAAATGCCTAGAGGTGCAAATCTTTTTTTTGGAGTGTACAGTTTAAGGAAAGGTTTGCATCTCGAGTGATTTGATCCCTCTCCACGCCTTCTCCACACATGATAGATTCAGTGTTAGATGGATCTAAGTTGGTTCCATGAGGGAAACAATGTCCTCATTATTATGTGCATTTTTAGATTATCATTATTATGTATATGTTTGAAATTGACATCAAAATTGACATTATGTTTTATTTGCTTGGCATGACCATATAATTCTCTTCTTTATTTTGGTTTGTGTTTCTTGCCTTGAATGCTTTTGGATGCTTTGAATGGTTTGTGTGTTCATATGTTTGGATTTGGATTTGGATGATAATGTTTTTGAATTTACACTAGTTGTGTTATATTTTTATATGTGCATGTAATTGTCTATGGTGATGAAGAAAGAAGAAAATCTTGTCAATAGTTTGAAAGAGTATTGGTACTCTACATTTATTTCATTTATTTTAGGTATCTCAACTTCTGACCACTAATTATTTCTCAATAGTGCCCCTCCAGGGATTACTGAATATATTTTGAAGAATGGTTTTAATAATAATATATTTTGTCAAGATTACATTTGAAATATTTTTTCTTTTCGGAATAAATTTTTTCCTTCAAGAATATTTTAATGATTCTTTATCTATAGTCTATTCAGCAAATTCAAGAAATAATGCATTTATGATTTTGTTTTTTTACTGAGTCACTAGAATTATAAAATCTTTACATTAGTTGTTTCTCCAATCAATTATCACATCTCCTTCAAGAATATTTTGATTTGTTTTGAATGTTTATAAATATATTTTTTCCTCTTATAAATATTACAAATACATTGTTCTTTGCAATTATCTATGAGTAATTTTGAATATATGTAATTGTATATTAGTAATTAGTTGGTGATGTAGAAGGGAGATGATCTTGTCAAGGATTAATTTGCAAACACTTTGCAAGAGGATTTATTATTCACATCTATTTCCTTTTAATTCTAGGTATCACAATTTCTAATAGCTAATTAATTCTTAATAGTGTCCTTTTAGGTATTTACTAAATATAAATAATAACAACATATATTGCATCTAATGCCAGCAATCAAATAATATTAGAAAATGACATCTACACTAAAATAAATGCATCTAATGAAATCAATCAAATGAGATTTGATATTAGAAATTAATATCTACATTGAAATAAATGCATAGTGTAAGCGATCAAATAGGATTATAAATCAACATATACACTAAAATCAATGCATCTAGAGAAAACAATCAAATAGGATTAGAAATAAATATCTACACTAAAATCAATGCATTTAGTGCAAGAAACCTTCTTCCCTTTGTCTCCCCTCGATCAAATCTTGGATATTTTTAATAATTTACACTATGAAGAACAACATCCAATCCATGTGATGTAAGCAATCAAATAAGGTTAGAAAACATCTACACTGAAATTAATGTGTCTAATGCAAGCAATAAAATAAGATTAGAAAACAACATCTACACTAAAATCAATTCATATAGTGCAAGAAAACAAATATAATTAGAAATCAAGATCTACACTGAAATCAATGCATCTAGTGCAATCAATAACAGAGTATTATAAATAATCATCTACACTGAAATCAATGCATCTAGAGAAAGTAATCAAATAGGATTATAAATAAACATCTACACTGAAATCAATTCATATAGTGCAAACAATCAAATATAATTACAAATAAACATTTACACTAAAACCAGTGCATCTAGTGGAAGAAATAAAATAGGATTATAAATCATCATCTACATTGAAATTAATAGATCTTTTACAAGAAATAACCATCCCCCTCTCTACCCTCCATCTATGTCTATATCAACCTTCATCTCACCTTCTCACCTCCCCTAAACACACACATTATCTCTCTCCATATATATCTATTTCTTCACCCTCCCTCCCTCTCTATATCTCTCTCTTATGCGGTCTCTTCACCACCCATCTATATCTCTATCCCCCTGTGCCTCTCCTTTGTCTCTCTATATCACCCCCAAAGCATACACATTATTTCTCTATATCTATATATCTCTCCCTCTCTCTCTCCCCCCTTTCCATTTCTCTTCCCTCCTCCTCTCGTCTCTCCCTCTCTCTCTCTGACTTATCACTCTCTCTCTCTCTCCTTTCACCTTTCTATCTCTGTGTATTTTTATTACCCATATCTCTCAGCCCGTCCAACTCCCTCTCTCTCCGTCCCTTTGTCCACTCTCTCATATCCTCTCTCTCTTCCTTCCTCTATGTCCCTTTCTCTCCCACCTCACTTTATATCCCCCCGTATCTCTCTTCATCCTCCAACTCTATCTCTGTATCCCTCCCTCTCTCCTGTCCCCTTCTCTCCCCCCTTCGTTTCATCTCTCCTTCTTTCTCTCTCTATCTCACCCCAAAACTTATACACTCTCTCTTGTCACTCCTTCTCTCTCCCCCCTTTTTCTCTCTCTATGTCTTTCTTCTTCACTCCCTCTCTCCCCCTCCATCTCCATCTCTTATCCCTCCCTCTCTCCTCCTCTATCTCAAGTCCTCCCTTTCTTCCTTCACCTGTCCCTCCCTCTCTCTGAAGTCCTCTCTTTGTTCCTTCACCTCTCTCCCTATCTCTCCTATGTCCCTCTCTCTCCCCTGTCTCTCTCTCTCTCTCTACACTCAAACCTTGTCACTATCTCTCTCTCTCTACCCTCCAACCTTGTCATTACCTCTCTCCCCTCTTCATCTTTTTTTCTCCCCCTATCTCTCTCTTACCCTTCTCTCACTTTCTTACTCCTCTCTTTCTCTCTCTCTTCATTTCTTCTCTTCCCTCTTCTTCATTGTATCTCCTCCTCTCCCTTGTCACTCCCCCTATCTCTCCACCTCTATCACTCTATGTCTTTGTTCTTCCCTCCATATATATGTAGATTTAATATATATCATGATAAATTAATATATATTATAATATAAGAAATTGAATATTACATTAAATTTAATATTACATAAAGTTATTAAATTTAATAATATTAAATATAATATTAATATTATAAGCCCCATGGGATAGTACAGTTGGTCGAGTTCTTGTTGTTAAGTACCCCCTTATTGGGAGGTCATAGGGTTAAATATCCTCGACGCCCTCGGGTTAGGTCTTGCTAATATTACAATATCAATATTAGATTTAATGATGCTTTTTACATGGCATGCTAGCAAAAATTATAAAAAAAAACTACATAAATTAATATTTTCAATATTACAACTTTGATGTGGAAATATTTATGTCTATGTCTGTGAACCACCTTTAAAATGATGCTTTTTACATGGCATGTTAGCAAAATTGATAATAAAACTGTATCAAATTAATATTTTCAAATATTACAACTTTGATGTGGAAATACTTATGTCCTTAAAAAATTTCATATGTCTCTAGGACATGACTTTTCCTTTTAAAGATTCATTTTACAAATGTTTAGTTAAAAGAAATATTAAAAAAAATAGGAGTAAGATTTTAGATTATTTGTGTTGAATTAACTTTTTCTCTTTAATTTAAGAAATGACATTGGCTTTGGTAAAAAGTAAAAATATTTAAAATTTTACCTAATTTAGAATTTTAATGTGGTAGAAAAATATGTTGAAGGTAAATTTATGAACCATTCAAATTCGGGTATATGATAAAGAACTATTAAACACATGAGATAATTTACTATCTATTCAAATACATAGTTATATTTTAATAATTAATCTTAGTCCATTAATAACATTAAAAGGTTATATGAAATTTAAGATTGGCTATATTAGCAAAAATTATTTTTGTTATTTTTTGAGGACTTGACATAGTTACACATAGAGGTCATACTAGGGGGTAGAAAAAACCTGTGCACACAAACATAACCATATTTTTTTGAGAACCTGACATACTTACACATTAAAATCATACTCAACCATAGAATACACCTCTCAACACAAACATAAAGATCTATTTTTTTAATTATTATTTATCAATTACATTCGAGTGTTGTCGAAAATGTGAAATTATTTGCTACATTGACATAAATATTTTATTTTGCGCATGTCGTTATTGGATGCAGCCGGTGTACGGTCGTTATATCGTATTTGTGATTTATAAGTACAACCCATTATTTAAGGTAGTTGTTTAATTAGTTGCAGCGGGTGTACCGTTGTTATTTGGTATTTGTGATTTATAAGTGCAGCCCATTAATAAAGAGAGTAGTTTAATGATTATAAGAATTTTTTTGAGTAGAAATGGGTTAGTTTCGTTTTTAGTTAAATATAGTGATTTTTTCGTTCTTTAAAGTGTGTTTTTCAATAGATTAAGGAATTCTTCGATTTAAAGTTTACAAATTAAACAATTTAAATATTGTATTCGATTTATTTTTTAATAGTTAAAGTGCTCGTGAATAAAATGGTTGATGTATGGAGTAAATTAGTAAATTATTCTTAATTAATTATGGTTGATGTTATTTCATTATAGTTAAAATTTATATCAAAAGTTGATCATAGTTGATAATGGATAACCATGGTTGACAATACTTAGTTACTGTTGAAGAAACTCTACACAATAGTTAGTTGACCGATATTAATAAAGTTGATTATAATTAATACATATTATTTATATTATTATAAATTATTATAATAATAATAACCTTTTCATTGGAATCTAGTGATACACTTTCAAGCAAGATTGTGAATTTTTGTTGTTTAAAATACATTTTTGAATTCATAAACATATTTAGCACCTTGAAGTAAATTAGATTAATCTCTTTATAATATAGCTTGGTTTTATGTTATTTTTAGTATATTTATGTATCGATTTGTTCACCGGGCAGAACTTTCCACTAACAGGAAGGGGATCTCCCTGGTGGAAAATCTCGTGTAGTCCCTGGTGCAAAATCCCATCTAGACTCTACACTGTTTGGTCTAGGAGTACCATTCTGTATGTAGGGATGAAAACCATCATATTGCTTATAGTTCAGTTTGGACGAAACAAACCACACTCATTAGAGAGAAAAATAAAACCTTCAACCAATTCAAATAAGCAACTTATGGAAATTAAACATGCGGACCATTATGCATATAACAATAGCTAGTTAGCATTAACACGAGTCCTAAGAGAAGAAATTTTAGAAAAACTTTAAATAAAACCCATGTGTTGAATGAAAATTAGTTCATTGATTATAAATAAGTTTATAATCAACAACCTCATGAAAACATGTGAATGTGTACAATCTCATACATAACATATGCTTAAATCAATGAAACAGTTCACCAACATACACATAAAATAAACTCAACACGTACCATATGATCGCACAACAGACCTACAATTATTGATAACAAGTGAAGCAATTTCACCGTTATGCTTGAAGAGCATCAAAAGGTGAAATATTCGTAACATTATCACATGAAAATTCCATGACATCCATAAGTGGAAGTGCAAAATCACCATTTATGTTAACAAAAGTTCTATTAGCTCCTAAACAATGTACACAAACTTAGTCCAAAACCAAAAGTACATTACATTGAGCCATGAAGGTATTCCTATAAAATATAAAGTGATATTTCACCTTCTGTGACTTTTCAAATACTCTCAATGACTCTCTATATTCGACATGCCTTTTCATATTCTACGAGCTAATATATTCTCAATAAAACAAAATTCACATATGTACTAAGAAAACATGGAATACTAATAAACTAGTCTAGTAATAGAAAAATTGAGGACATTGCGTTGTAATCCTTGAACAAAATACGCCTTCCATAACTTGTAATGTCCTACAAGAGTTAGAATCTAGTGTTTGTAGCTCGTCCTCATGCCTTCGTAAGCACACAAGTTCATCTCGTACTAGGGTAGGCTTCTTACCATGTATCTGATTTGAGAGAGTCACAAGCTTAGTATATAGCCTCACAGGCTCAACCACATACTGAGTGACCATCTCCTTTGTAACTTCTAGGTCATCTTTTGTGGAGCCTTGCTGGATAGGTTCCAAACTTTTTTGAATCTCTTGTGTTACTTCCTCCTTTGCTCATATTTCACCGAGTATGCCAATGAAAAGGAATACTTTGAAATTCAAATACACACTCTAGCGAGCTCACTAAGGGTCGATAACATGTTATAAATTTTTCTATGTCTCTAGCCAATTTTCATGTCATTACATCTTAATACGTACAACCACTTTGTCATTTTCTATTGTGACCGAATCTTTTCTAGGGAGCATTTTAGGTGCATAAGGGTATTGATTGGATCGTTCACGTATATCTTGCACTATTGTTGAGGCTATTTTAATCGTCATTACCCTTTCTTTTGGTTCCTTGTGCATGTTAGGGAATGGATCCATGACTTGATGTAGGTTCATAATTTCATTATAAACCAAATCCATTTCTTCGTCTAGTATCCATAACTAATATGAAATGGATGATTGTAAGCCTTTACCCTTAGATTATGATGCAAGCAAGGCCTCATTCTCACTTTGTACCTCTGCAACTCTTTGTTCAGAGACAACAAGCTTCAAATTTAGACTGATTTTTTTTTACATAATCTATTTACATTTAACTCTATGGCTATCACAGAAGAGGTTCCACCTAAGGAAATCATTTTTGGGTTTATATTGATGTTTATGGCAATTTCCTTCTCCATGACCACTAATATAGGTTTAGGTCGATTCTTTGCATAACACTTGCATGTTTCTTGCATAATTTTTCATTGGAACTCATCAAAAGTGACCTTGGTGTATACCTTGAAATCCTCTTCACTTTGCAGGATGTCCTTATTTGGAAAACTAAAGTAAATATCCCACTAGGTAAGCCTTTTTCTCTTATCAATAGTATTGCAAGTAGATTCTCCATATATGGGTAGAGTTGGTGGGTTGTCTACAACCCCTTCAATATTACTTTCAACTATGGAAAAGCTCTTAACAAAACCTTTACGTGAACCCTTGACCATTGTTGGTGCCATCTCTGTGGAGAAGGATGATAGATTGATAGAGTCCAGATTAATGCCACATGGAATTTCAAAACTATGGCCCTAAGGGGTTAGATGTTAGCATGAATAATAATAAGCACAAATAAATCAGAAAATAAAATTTTCATTTATGGGGCCTCGGGGTGCAAGAGTAAAGCATTTTGTTGAGGTCGTAGTTTCAATTAATAGCGCAGGTCACATATTTTAAAGGTAAAGAAGGTCACACAATTCATGTGTAGAGCAGGTCGTAAGGTTGCATGGCATATTAGGTCATATATACCATTAATATTCTTAGATGTGATTTAGAAAATTTGTGACTAAGGACTTAAGGATAATGTAATCATGGTTTTTGAGTCAAGGGAGGCCACATGTTGAACTGGAAAGGAATGGTCACAAGGACAAATATATCAATTATTGTGATTTGCAGACTAGTCGCAACTCACAAGGTCATTTAGTGTTGTTGTTAGATGGGTCTACGACCTTACACAGTTCATCATTTGTTACTATGGATAGGTTACAACCCTGGATGAGTTTTTTGGGAAATCGATAGGAGATTAAAGGCATGACCTATTTGAACCAAAGATTTGACATCCATGGATGTTACTTCTGCCCGAGCAATGGTAAAGAAATTTGTGGGTGCTAGGCTAGATGGGAACATGGTCTAGTGCCATGCATTAGGAATAGGGGGCACTATGAATGTTGAACTCCATAATATACCCTAAAATCCCCAATCAAGGCTATCACCTCCATACGGATGAGTGATAGGCTCAAATCATGATACATGTAAGTCAACTAAGTTGCTATCGAGACTAGGGTTTCGCTGATGCCTCAATTTGAGGGTTTAGGAGTATCGGGTCACGGAAACTAAAAAACGGTTATTGATGGAGGTTTGAAGCGATACATTAGCTTTTATGGTATACCAATGAAACCATGAGAGCCAAAAGGAAGAAATTATTGAGAAAAGGATGGGAGGGTGAAGGCATAGCATAGGAAATCATGAGTTGAGAATAGTGAATGTGCAAGGATAGGGCACATTGTTTTGACACATGTCTATCACAATAAGATTAATGATTATAGTTAGTGAGTGTGACATACCTGAGGTTGCAATCGTTGTTGGCAATCGAAGGAGAGGATTCAAACCATTCAGCTCTAAGAGCATCTGTGGCAAATAATGAAGGTTATGAGGGAGTGGGGGAGTTTACAAGAGAGGGAGGCACGTATGAAGGAAGTCACCAATTATGTTAGCATGATATCTCTATCACATATGACTAGTCCAAGGCAAAGGTTGAATAATGGGATCACATGGTAAGATCATCAGAGTGAGGTCATGGAAGGGAAAATTTTAGGGGCTAATATTCGCCCATGGGCTAATTTTCTATACTTTTTCCAAAAAAAAGATTCACTAATTTCCATTTTTTTGTAAAAATGATTTTACCCTAGAAATTGCCAAAAAATTATATATAGACTATATAAAAATATTATAAATTTGATTTTTTTTCAAAAATATCTCCAAACGTTTTATAGATTTCATATTATGGACTAGTGGGATTCACCAAGGTTTCTAAACTTTAAGATAAATTTCCATCCTTAAAATTTTCCTTGGGTCATGGCTCACAACAACAGGTTAGAGAGAGTGGTAAATAGGAGCCTGTCACATAACTTTGTGACCTTTTGGAGAGATTTATTTAATGGGTTTCAAATCACAAGCCCAATTATCACTGTGAGTGCCTTTATGGGTTAAGGATTTGACTAGTGACTAAAATAAATGGTTGCAGGTCATAAGATTAGCAGTTAGTGAAATTGTAACTTCAGACTACAGTTGTAGCTTACAGCTTGGTGAGGAAAACGATCAGTATCAAGGTTTTAGGTTTTCGAGCTTAGGTTTTCTAAGACTAAGGGAAAACCCTAGATAGGTTAGGATGGAAAGAAACCCTAAGTGACCTTAGGGAAAGGACGACAAAGATTTCAGAATGGGGGTCTCCAGAATGTGGAAAAGGAATCTTTTTTGGGATATTGTTGCAGCTACAACAATTGGTGATATATTGGTCGGACATATGTATCTCTGTTTCACCTCTACTTCCAGTGAAGCATTACCCTTAGAAGCATAGCTATAGACTCACGAGTCCCGCTGATTTTAGTGTATAACTCTTCATTAAATATGATAGACCCTTCATATTTTAATTGGCATACCTTGAAAAAAAATCATCAATTAAGAGACAACACTAATGACTGTAATAGGGGATCCATATAATAATACATGAGCTAAGAGTGTTCAGAATCGAGGTAGGTCTCTGGTGTTTCTCCACCGCTAGCAGCCCTATTCATTACCCTGACATAGTCACTTCAAGAAATCACAAATGTTTCTTTGTTGCCAAAAATATTGTTTAGTACCTCGCTGAAGTCACTTCTACCACCTCTCTGTGTAGGAATATTTTCTCAATCCTTTATCCTTTTATTTAATTATTTTTTTGTATATGCACATTGGCATCATTTATTAGGCATTCATTTCTTTAGGGAGGATGAGGGTTCCAACTTATTTTATGAGAGAGAGAGAGAGGTTGTTTCTTTTTCTTCTGAAATTTTGTTTATTCTTTCAAAAATTATTTTTCTCATGGTAAGCTTCTCCTTTTTTGCTTCTTGAGCTACCAAGCCAAGTTATTGGAAACAAAATCTAAATTTTGAACCCAAATGAAGTGATGAGGATCCTATTAAAAATCCTTTGTTAATTTCCATTTGAAAAGAAATATTAAAATACAAAGGACCATATTAAAACTCAAGAGGGACCACACCTCTACATGTCGAAGGCCACATTATCATGCATTAGGGTTCATTCCTACTAGGGGATACCTATATCGCATCAACCCTTTTCATATCAATAGATTTTCCAAGCACGAGGTTCTAGACCTCAAGGTTCCTAACCATGTTAGCTAACATGGCAATTCATGTTAACATCTTATGTCTACACCATTTTTCACATGGTGTAGTATGCCAGAGGCACTGAGGTACTGACACCGAGAGGGGAACTTGTTCCCACTAACTATCATGCCTGTTTTTATGTTGTAATATCCTCAGGTTAAAATTTCATGTCATAAAGTTAATAAAGGAAAAATAAGACCAAGGGCATGGGACACATATTTCAAGTCGAATGTTGGGAAAAGCATCCTAGTGGGAACCACTTGTAGTTTATTATGGCTAAGGGAAATTGGAAAAAGGCATCGAAAAAGGCTTTGAAAAAGGGAAAAAGACATTATTGACATTTACTTTATGAAAATAAAGGAAAATAGGAGAAAAGGGAGGTGAAAGGTCACAAGTGGTATGTGAGGGGAAAATTGAAGGAAATAGAGAAATGAAGAAATTAGAGGCATCAATAATAAGAAGAAATCATATCATCCATTTGGGGCCTTTTGTCATTTCATTTTGGAATTGGTTTCAGAGAGGAGAAGAACACCAAGAGGAGAAGGCAAGAAATCAAGTAAAGGAAGGACAAGGAAAGCCATAGAAAACAATGATCAAGAAAGGAAAGTTGGATCAAGAAACTTCGGCGGGAATACTCGCTAGTAACAGTTTGCATGTATGGTTTCCTAGCTAGTGTTGGCAGGCATGGTATATGCATGTTTGCATTTGGTTAATTTGATGTCATTGGCATGAGCTTTTCCTAGTTTGACAGTGGTTTCATCCTTGCCTTAGCATTTCTAGATAGCCATGGTGTGATGAGATTCATTCTTGGTTGAACTTTGGATTGTCGAAAAGTTTTGGATCTGGGTGAGGTGGTCTTAGGAAAATCCCAAGGGTTGGGGGTGGAGATGGTTTTATTTGGGAAGCCCTAAATAGGTGGGTGGAGATAGGAAAGTGTCCCATCAACCATGATTATTGTTTTCTATTTATTAACTTTTATTACATGTAATTTTCACAAGAGTTGTTACAAATATGATCAGGCTAGAGAGAAAATCATGTTCGTCTACTTCTAGCTCCATCTATGATGCTTTTCCTTACAATCGTCCTCCAAATCCAATAATATGTGGTACTTCACTCCACCTTCGAATCTATCTATGAAGTTATTACTTTAATATGTTGATATTTCAAGGCACGATTAACCACAAAAATATTAAATAATATGCAAATGAATCTAATCTAGCAAGGTTATGAATTGTATGAATGGGTTGGAGAGCTTGTTGATGGGGACTTTGATTTCTATTCCTGCTCTAGTCTTAATCCTGAGGAAGTGGTGGAGATTATGTAGGTGTATTGAGGGGGATTTATAACAGGGAGTGTGTCATGATGTAACTCTATGTACAATACAATTTTGTAATGTGATATGATATACATAGTTTGCAAACCCCACACCAAAACTCTATGAAATCATATCCTCCAAGCAATGTGTTGTTAAAAATTCACAATTGAGAGCAAAAATGGTTAGTCAAAATTAAATGTTGAGGAAAATAAATGTGACTATGCATAGTCTCACCGACTGGTTGTGAATAATTTTTGTTGAGCTCTCAGTCAGAACCATCCTTCATTGGACCTCCTTCATTTTTCATAGAAACATTGCTGTCAACAGGTTTTCACACATCACACTTTCTCTTAGTCATCGTGTCTTTTTGGCACACACTACAACTTGAATATACTCTCTTGTTAAAGTTCTTAGCAAACCAGGGCTTGGTGTTCCTCATTTTTGGAGATTATTTTCAAAGTTTTAATATGGCTAGAAATTCCCTCTACACATGTGGATATTTTTTATGTCTAGGTTACAAATAGAATGCATACAAACCCAACATATAATGTATGACACGTCCATAATCTAAATTATAATGAAAACTTATTTTCAAGGTTATCTTCCTCTTACATAACAACAATAGATAGGGGAAACACCTTTGTCATGGTCTATTTCTTACATCTAGGCAATAAAGTTCGTGTGCACAACCATAAGGTGGATTCAATACACTGGAGGTTTTGTTCATGAACACCAACATGTGGAAATAAAAATCATATAACTTCGATATGCAACACAATTATAATAATGTTTGATTCAAAATAGTCTAATAACACAAGAAAAGGAAGTCCGAGCAAGACTAACAAACAGATTGGAATAAGAATGATGGAACGTGTGTAAAATTCTAAGAAATGTTCCAACGCTTGACTTTCTAGTGAGGAATGATTGAAATGGCAGGGAACGAGAGTTATGACAGTGGTATGGGAAAAGAAAAATTCACGGGAAGAGGTCGAAATTTACGTCCTGGACTCTGACTGATGCAGATTTGGAAGAGTCTAGACAACACCCAGATCTGGCGACAGACACACATAGAGAGGCCATAAGAAACAGTTACTCAAATTGAAGTAGAGAAGGATTATGCCTGTTGATCAGATATCATGTTAAATACATGAGTAAATGGGAAACCAAATAATGTTAAGAATGAGATACATTATTATTCATAATATATACATTTATATTACATTCTTGTAACCTTTGATATTTATATAACAAGTGGTCTCTTGGACTCTAGTGACTATTCATATTCTACACCAACCTTTAGTGGATTAGGTGTTCAACAATATTAATGTTACTATTAATACTAATATTAATATTAAGATTGATTCTAGATATATTGTTTCAAACCTTTGCATAATTTTCTTAAAAAGAACACCTTTATTAGATTTAAAATCACTTTCTATTTAGTATCAATAGTGGTTAGAATCTTCACCCTAATAAATGATGTTAAATGTTAATGCTCATCATATTTATGATGTTTATTGTTAATTATTATATTTAATGCTAACATTCGTGAGGCATATTTAACATATTTAGCATGTATAACGTGATTATTAGCACGTCTAACATGTTCAATATGATAATGTTTAACAACTCTATGGTTGTTGTTTCATATTCTTTACCATTTTAATTCTATTAACACTTTTCATCTTCATTATGTAATGGTAAATATTCATTTTGGTTCCATGAAATCCCTTCATTTACTTATGGATCAAGTCATTTTTGGATGTTTTTCCATTGTAGGTTATTGAGTTAGTATTTCTTTGACTTTCATATTCAGTCTCACAAGATTTTGAATGGTTTGTAAATGTTGGAATGTGTTTTTTCAAAACCCTCTTTTCCTGTGTTGTTGTAATCAATGTGCTCTTAAGAATTTATATTTCTATCTCCACAAATTCGCAATTAATGATTTAGTTTATGGGATTCTACATTAATGATGAAGGCCACATATCTTTTTTTCATTTTCCTTTTATTATTCATGATATGGTCTATACGATGAGAAAACATCCTTATGGTGGCATAATCCCCCAAGAATGACATCTTCTATAAACAAAAAGTTTTTTGATTGTATTTAAATGAAGATTATGATGATTACCATACATATGGGCAAACTATATATTGGTTGGATGGTTTGAAAAATATGTGGGGTTATTTATTTATTCATATACATATGGTGTATTCCATTACCATTATACAAATATTGACTTACTTGTCTCATAAATGAAGGTTCCATCTCTATTTGGTTGCCCGAGGAAGTTGAAAATTTTCAATTTGGCCAACCCTGTATTGAATAAACCCTAGATTATTTTCAACATGAATAATATTAAAATTATTTTCAATGCTAATATTAATATTAACATTCACATTTTCATCTATATTTATGTATTAATATATTAATATTCCTTTTTACATTAAATTACCTTTTCAATTTAAATATTATAAATATATTTTTAATATTAATATTAATATAATACTAATAGAAAAATTAAAATTATTATATAGAATTGTAAATATAATACAATAATTATTGATATAAATAGGTGTTAATGTTTGATTTATTTTTTCACACTATTATGCATTTTTATCCTTTTTTCATTTTAAAAAATATCCTTTTGCGTTAATATTAATATTAGCTCAATAATATAAATGTTATAAACTCCCAAATTCCTTTATCCTTGTAAAAATTAAGGGATGTGAGAGAAAAAAAAAATATTGACCATCATATGATGATGAAAAAAAGTATTAACATAATTAAGATGGTAAAGAATATGAAATAAAAGTATTAAAGTGGTTAAGAATTATTTTTTATGCTAAATATTTTAATCACGCCTCCTCAATATTAGCACTAAATATTAACATTAATATAAAACATGTATGATAAACACATTTAACGTTATTTATGATGTTAAATATGTGGAAATTATTGATTTTAAGCACAAAGTAATATTAAATGACATGACAATGTGATGAAAAAAATCCAATGTCTCATTGGGTCAAGAAACAAAAATAGGCATTGTCTTTTGAAGAATAAAAGCCATCATCAAAATGTCACAATACCAAATTAACATCTAAATGTGGCTATGAAATGGCTATGAAAATAAATGCTAGGACAACATGATGGAAAGCACTAGCATGTCATAGCGACAAACAAATCAACATCGCCAGTGTCACAGACAAAAATAATATATATTTCATTTCAATGAACCTTGCACATTATCACAATGTCACATTACACCACTAGCATCACAATATAGTTGTGAAAAGAGAATGTCATGAACCTAGAGTATGTCATTACAAAACTAACAACATATTGAGGCTCTGTAAAAGAAATTGCGAAACTATTATTAAGATAAAGGTTTCGACGATGTGATGAAAATAACTAGCATCACATTGTAACAAATGAACTATTGTGAGAAACAAGCCAACCTCACATAGTGAAAAATATGTTGTGATGTCAAAATGGTACAAAACAATATGTAATGTCACCTGTGAAAAACATTGTCTCATGTCACAGTGTGACACACATTATCACAATTTGGCATTATATTGCATTTATCCAATATACCAATGTGACATTACAAAATTAAGAAGAAATTTAGCCAACAATGTGAGATTTTGGTAACTTATCCAATATGACAATTTGACAAACATTCTCACAACCTAGCATTACAAAACTAATAGTGTGACGTGGTTTGTAAAAAAAAGTGTGTGAAACTATTATGAAAATAAATTCTTGGAAAATGTGATGAAAAAATTTAGTGCCACATTATCAAAAGTAAACTAATGTGACAAACAAACCAATCTCACATTGTGACACACATGTTGTGATGTCAAAATGGTAAAAAAATTATTCAACATTACAATGTAAGAAACATTGTCCAACATTGTAATTAATCGAACATCACCCAACATAGAAATGTGACAAACATAGTCCAACCAAGGTTAACCATGGGGAAACATGGTCAAACATGGGCATCCATGGTCAATCATAGACCACCATATTTAGCCATAGAGAACATGGACAACTAAGTTCTACCATGGTGGACATGGTCAACCATAATCAACATGCCCATACATGGTCAACCATGAGTTGCTTCGATCAACAGTTGTCAACCTTTTCAACCATATTCAAAATTAATGTAACCATTTTTGTAACATTAATATAACATTAACATTATTTGGCATCAACCATGATCAAACATGGTTGATAATGGTCAACCATGCTCAACATTAGTGTAACAATGTAACAATTGTCATCAGTAATGGTACATTGTTAGATTAATGTCACATAAATAGATTGTTTTATATATGAAAAACCATGTTCAACCACTGTAAAAAAGTTATTAACAATAATAATCTATAGTTATAGGTTGAAAAACATTTTCACTCACTGTAAAGCATATGTTACCATAGTCAACCATGGTCAAATAAGCTCAATGAAGGGAAAACATGCTCGCCATGGTAAAATAAGATAAATGATGGGAAACTATTCTTGTCATGGTCAAATAACCTCAATGAAGGGAAAAAATGCTCGCCATGGTCAAACGGACAACAAGTTCAACCATGTTTAAACTAGCTTAACTATCTAGTCAATCATCTTCGCCATGGTTATTGTTAGGCTACTAATTTGTCATTATTATTATCACTTTTTAATGTCTACATCTGTTATTTGTAATCTGGTCTGAGTTATTTCTCAAGGCGGAACATAGTCTTGGGAAGTTGGGCCCACTATCCTGGATGAGTTGTTGCCTTGAACATGTAAATTAGTGTAGTTATGCATTTGTTTATTTGAATTTCAATTGTCATTCTTTAAAGTAGATTTCATTTCTTTTATCTAATTTGTTGTTTGCTGCATTTTATAGATTTGTTATTTCATCCAATTTCTAGATTTCATTTAATTTACTAATCTACATTATCATTTGAATTATGTTGGGTGCAATAGATTAAATTTCCAATTAGGTAATGTGTGGTTTAATTTAGCAATGATTCAAGGTGTTTCATTAGCATAATTTTTTTCCTGTCATTTACTTTCTTCTTTTTAATTTTAGTTTTATTATTCAAGTCTTACATTTTATTTCTTGTTGAATGAGCTTGATAGTATAGAACACAATCATATAGAACCAACTTTAGTTGTTGGTATTTGTTATGTACATATTTTACTGATTGCCTTGAAATAAAAAAATGCTCCTCATGTTGATAATTAATGTTCAAGTGATTAGTTGTTTTTATTAAGAAATTAATTTTCTCCAACAATTATCATGTACTTTACTTGGTTAATGACCAACATGTTTGACCATGGTTTAAGAGGTCAACATTGTCATTTACTATCAACCATAAACATCCACAAACAACATGGTAAACAATGATTTTTTAAAGGATAATTGGTCATGGTTAACATAGCCAACATAACTAACCATGGGCAGTCAGGTTCAACCATAGCCCATATGGTCAACCATAGACATCTGTAGCTAAATTTTGACAACCATGGTCAAACATGTTCCCCATAGTCACCCATATTTGACTATAGTTAACATTTTTCTAACAAGTTCAACCATAGTTGAACAAGCTCAACACTGGTCATACATGGGCATTAACTTGTATCTTATTTGACCATGTTCAAGCATGGTAAAATTAGCTAAACAATGGTCAACCATGGTCACCATGCTCATTCATGAGTAACCATTTTCAACCATGGATGCTATATTCAAATAATACCCATGCATGCCCAACCATTTTCGACATTGTCTTGCTTATCCACCATAATATCTCTTCTTCATCCCTACTTAACCATGGTAATCATAGCCAACCATGGTTGATAATGGTTAACTAAGACCATCCATGGTAAACTAATAATAACCATAACCATGTATAGTCAACCAGGCTCAACCATAATCCCTCTTCCAATAATAACATACCATAGCCACATAATCAGTCACAAAACATGAATGACCAACCATAACCAACAATAGTCAATCTCATACCCCCTTCATAACCATCAATGAAATAATTTTTGTAATAGTAATGTAATAGTTTAACAATTATCAGTATTAATGTTACGTTGCTAGATTAATGTTACATAACAACGTTAGATTTATGGTCGACCATGGTAAAACTCAATTAATCATGTTCAACAACAGTCGACACTCTTAAACTTTGGTTAACCTCATCAACCTTGTCAACCATGTTCAACCTCACTATCCCACTTCAACCATCGATCTAACCATTTTTTTTAACATTAATATAACATCAAACATCGTTAGCCATGGTTGAAAATGGTTGACCGTGGTCAACACTATTGTAATTTTTTTTTAAGAGTGTAATAAGGGTCAATAATGGTCAACCATGGTAAACAAAGCTCAACCATAATTTTCCCTCTTAATCCACAGCTATCCACAATACTCTTTATCAATCATGTTCAATTAAGGTCAAACATGATCTGTGTTGAGCAACAATTGTCAAATTTATTAACCATAGTCAACCCTATCAACCTACTTTAACCATTAATGTCAATATTTTGGTAACATATTTTTTTGTAAATTAAAAAACATTATTTCCTCAAAATGCCTTCAAAACTATATACATAGATCAACCATGTTGTGGAATTCCTCCTTTTCATATTATGTGATTCTCACTGTCATTAAAGGTGCCAGTAGTATCCCCTAGATATCTCTTACAAATAAACTCGAAAAGTAAAAGTAGACATTATGGTTGCATCTAGATAATAAAAAAATGCAAAAAGGGAATAAAATACACAACCATACTTGTAGACTAGTAGGAAATTGAAGAAGATATAAGAGGTAGGCCCTTTAAACTTGAACTAGGAGGATCAAGTGTATTTGAGTCACATTGAGTATGCCCTTCTACATGGGCAAGCCTTGCATTATGCATGTCCACAGAGAAACATTTATTTCTTAGCATTATTTCAATGCCCTCTAGTGAAGTAAACACATTTTACCTTTACAATTAATTGTCATTCAAGACCATACCCAATAGCGACTTCATTTACCAGTGAAATGAAATTTTATTGAGGTATTTCTTCCTTTGACCTCTAGTATACTAGGGTCAGGTACCTAACAGTATACCTCCTCGAAAACCTCAAAATTAGAACAATATTGCCTTTTTGTGCACTCCATGGCTCCAAGGTTCCAAATTTTTCATCAAGTATAAGAAGGAACCAAGTTAAAGTAGGCCTAAACAATGTCCTAAGCAAACATACAATCTCTACGTTGACCCTGTTAATTGTTGTCATTGGGGCTTCTCCTGCTATGAAAATGTTACCTACGAGGCATGGTGTGAAAGGGAGGATCTCCCCTCAAGGTCCCTCAGAAACTTCCATCTTTGTGAGTATGAGGAATCATGCATAGAAATGTAGAATAAACACTCACAACACACTAACTAATAGTAGACCAATTTCCCATCCATAATATTTAACACCAACTATGATGAAGGAGTGAGCCACCACTACTAGGCTTATAGGGAAGAAAAAATATTCCACCCTTGAGACAGGTAGTACTGTGATCAATATGACACAACCATTAATAGACATAGAGAAGATGTATACCATAATAACCCCCCCATTTCCTTTCCATAAAAATATATATATATATATTTGGACTCAAACAAGAATAAAACCAAAATTTCCTTTAAAAAACCTTATCGAGATGATAAAACAATATTTTATAACCTGAGATACCTTTGACACAATAATTATAATTAATAGTCACTTGTAGCAGGAAGCCATCCATAATCTTCCAAAAATACAAACCAGTTGCTATAATTAGGCCCACGAAATAGAGAATAAATAAATTAATCTTAGAGTTTAGCGACTGAAACCCAAAACCCAACATACCATATATAATAAACAAACAAATAGAAATGATACAAGGAAAATTAGTAAGACAGAGAGGAATTACCATAGAAACCTGCACTAAAGTGGTTAAGGAAACAATTTCCAAGAGGAAAAATTCCCACAATTTCACTTGTTAATTACCCTCATTTTCGCGTTCACCCTGACAAGGTGTGTTTTCATCTCCCACCAGTTAGCATACCCAACTGAGGTTCACCTTCCCCACCTAAGTTCTTCACTATTCTGTTATAAAATTATATATTACGGAGCAATGGAACACATAAAATATTGCAGAAATATAAACACAGAAAACACACCAAACAAGAGAGACACAGATATACGTGGTTCACCTAGTTTGGGCTACGTCCACCCCGAACAGCCAGTCCTTCCTTTCTATTATCCAGCAAAATGAAGAGACACAACCTACAACAAATCCGCTATAATATCCTCTGTTTTCTCTCACAGTCTCACCTCTCTGTTTCTCGCTCACGCTGAATACACATCTATCACAAAGCCTCAAATACAATACCCTCATACAAAGAGAGGGGTTGCCTTCTAGGGGAAAAAAAAACCCTAAACAAACATAAGTTCTACCATCAGATCATCCGCCTAATGAACGGCCCAGATTGACTATAAATTACTATACTTTTACAAGGCAATTTTACATTTATTTTTGGCTTCGGGGGCGCTGTCCCCGAGCCCCCGCCGGGGGACCGCTGGCCCTCGGACCCCCCAGCCAGGGGGGATGGGCCCCCCCGCACCCCCCCCCCGCCTGGAGGGGTGTACAAAACATCTTGGGGTATACATCCGGCTGAAACAAAGACCTCTGAACAATCATGCTCCACACACAACAATCTCCCACTTGGAGAATGATTGTAGCAACTCCACCACTGCTTCATTTGCTGGACAATGGCTCCTCTTTCGACCTGGCTGTTTCTCATCTTCATCGTCATCCTTGAAGACCAATTGAAACTGAGCATGTTCTCAGTTTCTCCCTGGTTACAACTTTTGTTAGCATATATGTAGGATTCTGGCTAGTGTGTATCTTTTCCAGCTTCAACTCTCCATCTTCCAACACTGATCGTATGAAATGATACTTGAGCTGTATGTGTTTAGTCCTGGAATGAAATGTTGTGTTCTTTGCAAGATGAATGGCATTTTGGCTATCACTGTATAACGGGCCCATATCATGCTTCTTACCCAACTCACCCATAAACCTTTGTAACCAAATCATTTCTTTACTAGCCTCTGTAGCAGCAATATACTCTGCTTCTGTTGTTGAAAGTGCAACAACACTTTGGATTTTTGAAACCCAACTGACAGATGTTCCTCCAACAGTAAAATACATATCCTGTAGTGCTCCTCCTGTTATCTCTGTCACCTTCCATATCGACATCAGCATATCCTTGTAGGGAGATGTTTGAACCACCAAAGCATAATGCTTGATTTGTGGTACCTTTCAAATATCTGATAATCCGTTTCACTTCCATCCAATGTTCCTTTCCTGGATTGTTCATGTAGCTTCTTACAACTCCCACTACATGTGAAATATCAGGCCTTGTGCAGACCATTGCATACATTAAGCTTCCAACTACTGATGCATATGGAACATTAGACATATAATCCATGTCTTCTTGGGTCTTTGGGCACATTTCCTTGCTAAGTTTGAAATGGCTAGAAAAAGGTGTACTAACTGTTTTTGCATTGTTCATGTTAAATCTTTTCAACGACTTTTGTATGTACTCATTCTGAGACAATGTTAATTTACGATTTTTCCTGTCTCTAGTTATTCTCATACCAAGGATTTGTTTTGTAGCTCCCAAATCCTTCATTGCAAATGAATTTGCCAATTTTATTTTAAGCACATTTATTTCCTGCATGTTAGATCCTGCAACAAGCATGCCATCTACATACAATAACAATATAATATAGCTGCCATCATTTTTCTTTTTCAAATAAACACAATGATCAGAGTGACATCTAGTATAACCTTGTTCAGACATAAACTTGTCAAATTTTAGATACCATTTCCTTGGAGCCTGTTTTAAGCCATACAAGCTCTTCTTCAACCTGCACACTAGTTTCTCCTTCCCTTTCACCTCATATCCTTGTGGCTACTGCATATATATCTCTTCCTCCAAATCCCCATGGAGAAAGGTTGTCTTTACATCTAACTGCTCAAGATGCAAATCCTCAGCTGCTACAAGACTTAAAATAGTTTTGATTGAAGTCATTTTAACAACAGGAGAAAATATTTCATCAAAATAAATACCTTTCTTCTGTGCAAACCCCTTTACCACAAGTCTAGCTTTATACCTCTGTTTTCCTCCATCTTCTTCCTTCAGCCTGTAAACACATTTATTCTACAATGTTGTTTTACGTGCAAGCAACCTGACTAAGTCCCAAGTCTGGTTATGTGCTAAGGAGTCCATCTCTTCTTTCATGGCTTGCTCCCACTTCTTCCTAGTTTCTACCTGCACTGCTTCTTCATAACATTCGGATTCACCAGAATTAGTCAACAATAAATAATATAATGAAGGAGAGTATCGTTCAGGGGGTCTACTTATCCTGGTAGATCTTCTAACACCACTTTCAGGTGTTTGGGGTGCCTGTTGCTGTTGTGGTGGTTGTTGTTGTTGATTATTATTATTTTCAGGCACCTTTACCTTTTTAGTGATGTCATCAAGAACTGCGTATTCCTTGTTTTCATTTTCTTTCTTCTTTTCCTGCAACTGATTCTTATACAAGACCTTTTCATTGAATATTACATCTCTGCTCCTAATTATTTTCTGATTTTCATAATCATATATGCGATAACCAAAATCATTAACACCATATCCAATAAAGGTACATTTATTTGACTTTGCCTCGAGCTTTGTTCTATTTTCTGTATCAATATGGACAAAGGCCTCACAACCAAAAGGCTTTAAAGAAGAGTAGTTTACCTTTTTACCTGTCCATGCTTCCTCCGGAACACCACCATCCAAGGAACTTGAAGGCCCTTTCTTTATTAGATAAACAACAATATCTACAACATCTGCCCAAAACTGTAAAGGCAATCCTGCATGCAATCTCATGCACCTTGCATGCTCCATGATTGTTCTGTTCATCCTTTCTGACACACCATTTTCTTGTGGTGTTCTTGGAACTGTCTTCTCTCTGCGAATTCCATGCTCTGAATAGTACCTATCAAACTCTTTGCTGCAATATTCACCTCCATTGTCTGATCTAAGACACTTCAATTTCTTTCCTGTCTCAATCTCAACCAAAGCTTTCCATTTCTTGAAAGTATCAAATACATCAGATTTATTATTAATACAATAAATCCAAGTTTTTCTAGTTGCATCATCAATAAAGGTAACATAATAATGAGAGCCACAAAGAGATGATACCTGAGCAGGTCCCCATATGTCTGTATGCACAAGATCTAATTTTTCGTTCTTCTTTTCTTTCCCAACTCAGAGAAATCTAACTCTCTTCTGTTTTCCATAAATGCAGTTCTCACAGAAGTCCAAATCAACATTCTTCAAACCCGGCAACAAATTCCTTAATTGAAGAATCTTCATCCCCTTTTAACTCATGTGTCCAAGCCTATGATGCCATAATGCTGCATCTACTCCTTTGGAAGTTAAAGCATTAACAGAGTTAGAAATACCATTGCATAAATACAATGTACCAACCTTTTCGCCTTTTGCTATTACCAGGGCTCCTTTGGTGACCTTCCAAGCTTTATCTGTGAAAGTTGTCACAGAACCTTCACCACCTAACTGCCCTGTTGAAATCAGATTTTTCTTTAGATCTGGAACATGCCTTACCTCCTTTAATAGCCATTGGTTTCCATTCTGCTGTTTTACAAGAACCTTACCCATTCCAATGATTTTACAGGGTTTATCATCACCCAGACGAACTTGTCCAAAATCTCCTTGACATAGTCATGAAAGTATTTCTTATCAGGTGTGGCATGAAATGAAGCCCCTGAATATACCACTAGGAATCAGTAATATTTTCGAAAGAAAGAATCAAAGCATCTTGTAACACCTCACCTGTCACATTTGCTTCATGATTGTTTTCTTGTTGTGCATCTCCTTCTTTTCCCTTCCGAGATCTACAGTCTTTCTTTAGGTGTCCTTTCTTTCCACATTTCCAGCACACTATTCCCGATCTGGACTTGGATCTAACTTTCTTGGATTTACTGCGATATCCTGAGCTCTTTCCTCTTTCCATTTTTCTTCCTCTAGACTCTGCACTCAAATCATTTCCCGATGTCTCACCGAAGCTTTTCTGTCGCATTTCCTCGCTAAGGATAGCACCGAAAACATCATCAAACTTTAAAGTACTAGATCGAGAAACGGAGTTACTAATGGCCATTACCAAACCATTCCAAATTTCTGGTAATGAGAATAAGAATAACAGAGCTCTAACTTCATCATCAAAGTTTACCCCTATAGAACTTAACTGACTTGTAACTGTATTAAAATAATTTAAATGGTTTGCAACATATCCACCTTCCGACATATTCATATTAAATAACCGTTTCATAAGAAATACCTTGTTTGATGCCGAGGGTTTTTCATATAGTTTCGACAACGCCTGCATCAAACCCTCTATCGTGGTTTCCTTCAAAATGTTGAAGGCAACTGACGCAGCAAGGCACAACCGTATTGTTCCGAGTGCCTTTCTATCGAGAAGGTTCCATTCTTTGTCTTTCATACCCGTTGGCATCTCTTTTTTTCCGCCCAATGGTAGGTATAGACCTTTCTGATACAGATAATCTTCCATCTGCATCTTCCACAGTGAGAAGTTTTGGCCATTAAATTTCTCGACCCTAAACTTACCATCTTCCGCCATTGCTCCCACTCGAACCAGGAACCCTTCTTTCTTGCGAGTTTATCAGCCAAATAGACCTTCGGCTCTGATACCAGTTGTTAGAAAATTATATATTACGGAGCAATGGAACACATAAAATATTGCAGAAATATAAACACAGAAAATGCACAAAATAAGAGAGACACAGATATACGTGGTTCACCCAGTTTGGGCTACGTCCACCCTGAACAGCCAGTCCTTCCTTTCTATTATCCAGCAAAATGAAGAGACACAACCTACAACAAATCTGCTGTAATATCCTCTGTTTTCTCTCACAGTCTCACCTCTATGTTTCTCGCTCACACTGAATACACATCTATCACACAACCTCAAATACAATACCCTCATGCAAAGAGAGGGGTTGCCTTCTAGGGCAAAAAAAAAACCATAAACAAACATAAGTTCTACCGTCAGATCATCCACCTAATGAACAGCCCAGATTGACTATAAATTACTATACTCTTATCCCCCCCGCGTGTAGGGGTGTACAAAACATCCCGGGGTATACATCCGGCTGAAACAAAGACCTCTGAACAATCATGCTCCACACAGAACATCTTCTAGCATCCATGAATTTCACTTGGTTTTTAAACATTAGGCCAAGCTTATCCTAGTGAAACACCAGTAAAAATGGTTATGTCTCCTTATCCTTGAATAGGCACCAACCTCTTCCACCCCTCGTTGAACTCATAGCCCTTTCCTTCCCACCAACCATGGTAATAATATCCATTTGTGTTATTACAATGCATACTCATGGCAGGGATGAGTTTCACACCCTAGCCTTTAATTCCCACCATGTTGGTAGGGTCACAAGATCGTCCCATGAGAGGCTCGCTCAAATTTCAAACTCACACCCATCGATGAAAACATTTTTGTAACATTTTTGTAACATTATTATTATCATTAATATACCATCACCCATTTTTAACCATGGTTGGAAATGGTCAACCATTTTCAACATTAATGGAATAATGTAGCAATGGTCAACATTAATGTAACAATTTTGGATTGGTATAACATTAATACATTGTTACATTAATAGTTGACTAGCATCAACCTCTAAACAATATCAACCCTAGTCAACCCTCTTTGACCTCAATCAACCTCATAAATGATAATCATACTCATCAACCCTCTTCAAACATTGTCAACCATAGTCATGTAATCCACCCCACACAGGTCAGCCGTTAGGTAGTGCAACCACATGAGTTAATGTGGTTCATATAAATCAATAGATGACATTTTGCACATTTTACATTCCAATCGATGTATGAAAATGACATTGATCAATGTATATCAACCACATTTACTAATGTGGTTGCGCTAGTTATTGTCAACCTCAGTCTATTTTAGTTTACTATGGGTTCACTATCATTGACATTCATTTACCTTTGTTTACCATGATTAACTATGGTTAAATTGGTTAACTATGCAATTTCCCTTGACCATGGTTTAACTTGACCATTTTTTGCCATGCTTGACAATGACCGATATTGGTTGGCCATGTTTGACCTTGATAATGTGGCACTAGAGAGAAAGGAAGAGGTAAATAGAGTGATAGAGAGGAGGGAGATGGATGTGGGGTGTGAGAGAGATAGATGGGAAAAAGGAAGAGAGATAAATCAGAGAATAAGTAAAGGGATACATACGGGCGAGCGAAGAGATGGATATAGGAGGGATACATAAAAGAGGGAGAGAGAGAGAGAGAGAGAGAGAGAGAGAGAGAGATATTAGAGAAGGATAGAGAGAGTGGAAGAGAGTCTATAGTAGGGAGAAATATGGATCAATTCAGAGAGAGGGATATAAAATAATAACATATAGAGAGTGAGAGAGAGAGGGAGAGAGAAAGGGAGTTGGAATATTCAAGAGGAAACAGAGAAAGAGGTAGAGAGGGAGGAGGCTTAGGGAAATGGTGGGAGAGAGGGATATATAGGGAAGACATGTGTGAGAGAGAGAAATAGATAAGGAAAGATAAAAAGGGAGGGGGAGGGGGGAATAGAGGGAGAAAAATAAGGGAGAGGAGTAAGGGAGGGAGGGAGTGATACATAGAGGGAAAGTGAGATGAAGGGAAAAATAAATGGAGAGAGAGAGAGAGAATGAGAGAGATGTCATGGTGGGAAAGAGAGAGGGATGTTGGTGGAGTCATACAAGTGGGATATATATAGGAGGGAGACATACAATGTGGGGGGGAGAGAGAGGGATATATGTGGGAGACATACAAGGGGGAACAAAAAAAGGGAGAGACAAAAAGAAAGAGATAGATGGATTCAAGGTAATAGGGAAATATAGGAGGAGACATAAAAACAGAGACATAAGGAAAGAGCGAGGAGGAATAAGAATATGGCGAGAGAGAAATACATCTTGGGAAATGAAGGAGATACAACAAAATAGGCAAAGGGAGAGAGAGATAGAAAGAGAGATAAAGATAGTGGAGAGATATAAATAGGTTGAGAATGGGGATGCTTAGAGGGAGAAAGAGAAATAGAGATAAGAGAGAGAGTGGGGGATGGGATATATGAGGGAGACATAAAAGAGGGGAGAGAGAGATAAGGGAAGGAAGAGAGAGAGAGAAAAAGAGAGAGAGAGAGAAAGAGAGAGGGGGGGGGGTGAAATAAGGAAAGGGACATAGAGATAAAAAGGAGCCATATCATGTTCATAGAGAGAAAATGGGAGGAATAGTTAAATGGAGAGGGAGAGAGTGATATAGGAGGGATATGTAAGAATAAAGAGAGAAAGGGATAAGAAGAGGGAAAAGGATGAAAAATGGGGAATGGGATGGAGCGAGAGTTGGTGATTAGGAAGACATATGGGGTGAGTAATATATATATAGATATTGATATAGAGAGAGAGAGAGGGGGGTTGCTCAAGATAGAAATAGGAAAACATGGGGATAGAGATATAAAGAAAGGAATAAAGGAAGGGGGTAAAGAGAGGAGGGAAACTCGTGGGAGTGAGAAAATTATAGGGAAAGAGAGAGAGAGGGAGTGTGGGGGAGAAGTTAGGGAGAACAGAGGGGTCTTATTGAAGGGGAACAAAGTTTGATATAGGAGAGAGATATAACAGAGAGAAAAGTAGATAAGTAGATGGAAAATAATGTAAAAGGCAGTACAGTGGGGGGGGGGGGGGATACAGAGATAGAGAGACAAAGAAGAAGATGGAAAAGGGCTCATGCACATTATGAAACATGTGCCTCTTATATAGGGGGTGCACATTCTACAATGCATGCACATTGATATAAGATGTGTGTGTTAATGCAAGAATGTATTGATTTCCAAAATTATCTACGGAAACACCTTTTCCAATTACATGGTGGATGAGATGGCCACTTTGGTTTGAAAAACCACTTTGCTTGGTGACTATAAATGAATAACACTTTCATTTTTAGAACTTCCCGATTTTAAATTATGATTCTATATATGCTCTACACTTTCATTGCCAATGAAGTTGAACAAGTCTTGATTTTGGCTATAATTCTTGATTCGTTGAATTATTTTAAAATTGGACCATACTAAAACAAATCAAGACCTAAGTAGTAAAAAAAAAAATATGTTAAAACCCTCGTAATACAACCCACATTCGAACTTCTCACTTTAAGATCTAATTATTGTTGGGTTGTGTTATATTCTTTCCATGACTAGCTCCCCTAGTTAATATGGGGTTAGAGGGGAGGTGCGGGGGGGGGGGTGGCGGGGGGGGGGGGGGGGGGTGTGGAGCCCCCGCTACGTTGCGTCGATTGCACAGCGGGTGGGAACAGGGGTTTCAGTGGGGTAGGTAGCACCCCTCTATAGGGTTCGGGGCAGCTCCTCGGGGAATTTTCTTTTGGACCCTATATTAGGTGGGCAGACCTACCTATGGTTTTGTGCATGGTTTTCGCACATGGTTTTGGGCACAATGGTTTTTAGTCCATGGTATTGGACGCTTCAGGATGTATAAATGTGTATTGTAACATTGAAGGGAACATAATCAAAAATCAATTTGGTAGTCCTGATTTTGAGATCGAGGTGACAATCTCTGTGTATATGTGTTTTATGTGTTATGCTCTTGCATTGTTTATTTGTTGTGTTTTAGAATTCATATGCAGGTAATTTCTGTATGAGGTTAAAATCTACATTTGGTATCATAACTGTTTTGGCTTCAAGGGGATGCCTTCGTTGTTGAGAGGTTTCACTCAGGCTTGTGATAGACCCTGTTCAGTGGCAGATCTGCGGGATCGATTCTGGTGGTGAAAGAACATGGCAAGCAATGGAAAGATAGAGATCGAGAAATTTAATGGATGAATATTAGTGGATCCTGGTAGATCTAGGTACTAAACCAATGGGAGTGTCCAATGAAGAATGGATGAAGTTGAATCTTAAGGCAAAGAGCACAATACGCTTATGCATCTCAGATTCAGTATTGTTGAATGTATTAGGGGAAGCTATAGCGAAGGCTTTGTAGGAAAATTTAGAGACTTTGTACCAATCTAATTCTCTGGTGAATAAATTGTTCCTATAGAAAAAGCTATATAACCTGAGGATGAAAGATGGAGACTCGGTGATAGAGCATCTGAATGCATTTAATACTGTGGTAAGTGAGTTATTATTTGTTGATATTAAAATTTCAGATGAAGATAAGTGCATTAGTTTGTTGTGTTCTCTACCAGATTCGTGGGATAGTCTGGTTATTGAAATAGGTAGCAATGCAAGTTCCAAGGAAAATTTTAAGGATGGAAATTTATCTTAAAGTTTAGAAACCTTGGCGAATCCCACTAATCTATAATATGAAATCTATAAAATGTTTGGAGATATTTTTGTAAAAAAATCAAATTTATAATATTCTTATATAGTCTATATATAATTTTTTGGCGATTTTTAGGGTAAAATAATTTCATTCTATAAAATTTGGGTGAATCATTTTTAGAAAAAAATGGAAATTAGCGAATCGTTTTTTGGAAAAAGTATAGAAAACTAGCCCATGGGCGACTATTAGCCCCTAAAATTTTCCCTGAATGCAACTGCCTTACAGTTTGATGAAATGGTGTCATTATTGCTGACGGAGGAGATGAGACGGAAAAATATGGAGATCCAGAATGGTGATTCCTTGTCTGTACGAGGACAGTCCCAGAATAGAAATAAAAATAAGTCATCGAGTGGGAGATCTAAATCTAGAGGGAGATCTAAATCTCCAGGGAAACCTGTAAAGGTGGTGTGCTGGAAATGCGGAAAGGAAGGGCACTACAAAAGGGACTGTAAATCTAATGTTCCTGGCAAAGGAAAGGGATTTCATGATGCTCCTTCTGCAGAGGCGAAAACCACCTTAGATGAAGGTGGGGACGTGCACTTGTCTTCTTCAAGCACACATGTATATCATGAGGCATGGTCGATTGACTCAGCTGCATCCTTTCACTTCACTCCCCATAGAGAGTGGTTTTGCAAGTACGAGAAATATGATGGTGGTGATGTCTTCTTGGGGGATGAAAGGAAGGCTGGAATCATTGGTCATGGAAAAGTAAAGTTGAATTTTCAAGGTGGAAGGGTTAGAACACTTTCAGGTGTTCTGCATATTCCCACATTAGCCAAAAATATAATTTCTGTAAGCAAGTTGGCTGATGCAGGTGTAAAGATAGTGTTCGAGAAAGATATCTGAAAGATGGTTTTGGTAGCACTGGTATTGATGTGTGGAGTTCGAATTGGAACTTTGTACAAGCTGCAAGGTAGCACTATTGTTTATGTGTGCAACAGTTCTGTGGTTCCTCAAGGTGGAGTAGAAAATCTAGTAGTCTCTAGAGAAAATACCATGCTATGTTATCAAAGGCTTGGACATATTAGAGAGAAGGGCCTTCAAATACTTCATGGTAAAGGTATGGTATAAGGTATGACTAATAGCTCTCTGGATTTTGATTTATGTGAAAATTATTTATATGGGAAGCAAAATCGGGTGAGTTTCCCCTCTGGTGGTAACAAGGCAAAACAGATATTAGAGCTTGTGCACAGTGATGTGTTTGCACCTATGAAGGTTCCATCACTAGGTAAGTTTGTGTACTATGTATCATTTATAGATGACTTATCAAGGAATAAATGGATATATTTCCTTAAGAAGAAATCTGAAGTCTTTGGTAGGTTTAAAGAATTTAAGGCTCTGCTGGAAAATGAGACAGAGAAGAAGATAAAGGTGCCAAGGACAGATAACGGTGGAGAGTTTTTCAGCAAGGAATTTGGAGAATTCTGTAAGAAGCATGATATAACATGACAAAAGACTACTCCATACAAACCTGAGAAAAATGGAGTTGCAAAAAGAATGAACAAGACGTTGACGAAAACAGAAAGAAGCATGCTCAGTGGTGTTGGGTTAGGAGAAGAATTATGGGAAGAGGCAATGGAGATAGCATGTTACCTGGTCAACAGATCACCTTCATCAACATTGGAGGATAAGACTCCACAAGAGGTATGGACTGGTAAGAATCCCGCTCTTTCACATCTGAGGGTATTTGGATGTGATGCATATGTACATGTTCCAAAGGAGAAAAAAACAAAGTTGGATAGTAAATTTGAAAAATACATCTTTATTGGGGATAAGGATGGTTTAAAAGGTTATGAGGTTTGGAACCCAGTAACAAGGAAGGTTGTCTACAACCAAGATATGGTGTGCAAAGAGATGAAAGATGTTACTAAACATGAAGTCCCATCAAAGGAACCTGAGAAGATAGAGATTGAGCTTGAGGAAGAAGCAGACACTATAGCAAAAGAGGAAGCAGAAGATGAAGAGCCACAAACTGCGGGTGGGAGAAGATCAATTCGAGAAATAAGGAAGCCAGAAAGGTATAGTCCATCTACTTTCTATTCAAATTTTGCTTTATCTATTACTGATGATGATCCCATAATTGTGAAGGAAGCGATAGATTGAGAGGAAGGAAAACTTTGGAAATAGGCCATGGTTAATGAAATGGCATCTTTGGACAAAAATGTCACTTTGGATCTGGTGGAGTTGCCGGTTGGAAGGAAACCCATTGCAAGCAAATGTGTGATCAAGAAGAATACAAATGCAGAAGGAAAGGTGGAGAAATAGAAAGCTTGGTTGGTAGCAAAAGGTTATTCCTAGGTGTCGGGAACTGATTTTGGTGATATTTTTTCTCCTGTTGCCAAGGTAGCTTCTATTAGATTTCTTTTTTATGTTACTGCTACTTTTGATTTTGAGGTAGAATAGATGGATGTGAAGACAACATTTCTTCATAGGGATCTAGAAGATGAGATCAACATGAAGCAACCTGAAGGCTTTCCAGTGAAGGGTAAGAAAGAACTAGTATGAAAATTAGAGAAGTCTCTATATGGGTTAAAACAATCACCAAGAATGTGGTATCAGAACTTTGATACATTTATAGGGGGACTTGGATTGACCAAAAGCAAAGAAGATCACTGTTTGTAGTTTAAATTAATTGGTGACCATGTTATTTATCTGGTCTTATATGTGGATGACATGTTGCTGGTTGGAAATGACAAAGAAATTATCCAGGATTTGAAGACCCAATTGTCCTTCAAATTAGACATGAAAGATATTGTAGTTGAAAACTATATTTTGGGCATGGAAATTAAATTAGATAGGGAAAAGACGAAGCTCCAGTTAAACCAGAAGAAGTATGTTGAAACAATATTGTAGAGGTTTAATATGCATGAGAATAAACTGGTGAAGGTTCCTATTCCTATAGGTGTAAAGTTATCTGCTAAACAATGTCCCAAGACACTAGAAGAGGAAGAGGATATGCCCCGTGTTCCATATGCAAGTGCAGTCGATAGCCTCATGTATGTGATGGTCTGCACTAGACCAGACATTGCACATGTAGTGGGAATATTGAGCAGGTTTTTGTCGAAACTAGGGAAGGAGCATTGGGCCGCAGTGAAGTGGCTTTTCAGGTATCTGCATGGCACCAGTGATTATGGTTTATGCTACCAAGGAAGACCATGATTGGACAGAGTTTCGGATATTCATGGCTTTGTTGATGCAAACTGAGCTAGAGATTTGGATCAAAGAAGGTCTACAAGTGGGTATGTGTTTAACCTATTTGAAGGTGAAGCCAGTTGGATGAGTAAGAAACAATTTGTAGTGGCACTATCAACTACAAGTGAAAAATACATGGCAGCCACTCATGCAGGCAAGGAAGTAGTTTGGTTGCAGAGATTGTGTTCAAGTATCGGGTTAGTACATGGAGCTATAAGGATAAATTGTGACACACAAAGTGCAATTTTCTTGGCAAAGGACACTGCTTATCATTCAAAGACAAAGCACATTGATGTTCAATATCACGTTTTGAGGGATATTTTTATCACCCCAAGAAACTCTCCTAGGTTGTAGCTCAGAGATGCTCGGGAACATTACAAACTGAACTTAATGTTGGAAATGGATGAATGGAAGGAATGATGCTTGTTCAAGCCAGATAACCACTTCTAGTTTGCTTGACTCCAAACATGCGTGAACACCCCCAGACTACAAGGCTTTAGACCACCAATTACTCACAGTTTAAGGATTGGGGGAATATGGAGAATACTGACCACACCCGTAGATGCACAGGACCCTGTGATGGCCCTCTGCAACCAGTAAAGAGGTCTGCAAATCTAATTCCCTAGTGAACAGACAGGATGACAGCTCTCTGTCACTAAGTGAAAATAAACTTGACTAATACACTCATTGATACATGCAAGATTTTAACACAGAGGTAGGATGACAGCTCCTCTAACGCTAAAAATCAAGAGTTCAGGAAAAATGCATATCAAGCACAACCTAGAACATAATAGACATGGAAAGTGAGAAATTAACAACAAAAGAAGCTTGTATTAGCTGAAAATGAAGATGAGGTGTTGCAAGTATCAAAGTAGTTACAGTCTCCAGAAGTTGAACCTTACATCAAAACAACAACCATCAACCCTGATTACATCTTGCTTCTGGTATATAAAGAGTTTGAATACAAAGGCACTCAGCCATTCTAGGCATGGACGGGTAATAATCAACCACCCACTACTTTAATTGCCTGGTAGAATTCTGAGTGCAATTTTCCTGCTTTGGCAGATGGATTTTATCGTCTCGGGTGCTCTGCTGTCCTTCTCGGGCAGGTGGAGTGTTATATTGGATGAAGTCACATAACTGATGAATTCATTTACCTGCTCAGCTCTGTACCTTTCCTTCTCGGCCATAATTTCTGTTGAAAGAGGTTTCTGAGGAACGAATGCACCGTGTACTATTAACTGGCCATATTCATCCTTCAGGTGCGTGTGATAGTTCAAGGACGTGGATAGTTGGGAAGAATGGATGAGGAAGATTGGCCGTTAGATTGGGTGGATCGATGGCAGGGAGTGCTTGGTGGGGTCTATCGGGAAGGTGAGGCAGAAGATGATCGCAGGCTATTGGATCTTAGGCGAGCAGATCCAACGGTCTCCGGGCATAAAAAATGCATGGAGTTTATCGGGCGAGAAGAGTGGGCTTGAGTGGTAAGCAGTATTGCTTACACTGATATGTCGAGTGGTAATCGTACAATTGTGTGCGATCCCAATTATCGTGTGACCTGTGGCAGCGGGAAACACGGAAACCACTTTTCATCACGAGTTAACATGCAGTTATGTTATTGCAGCGAGGGAAGCGGATGTCGTCAGATCGCGACGAATGTGACCGGATGGTGGATATTTAATTATACGGTTTTTCATTGAATGTAGTGGGGACCGTTGGATCGCGGTACAACGATCGATGACTCTGATTGCAGTGGAGGGTTTATGAAGGCATGCGATTATATGGGCGTGGGTTATATGTGGTTTTTAAACTTAGTGCTTGGGGCTTAAGAGTAAAAGTTTTCATACGATTTTTGATATCAAGCCCCGGGAATTGGAGGTGAAAGGAGGATAGATGAGGTGGAAGGGAATTTGAGAGTGACCGGTATGGGTCTCCATTGAGCAAAACCAAGAACCAAGCCCACTTTTTCTCCTTAAATATCAGCAACCTGTAGCCGAGCTAACACTGGCTCCTTCTGGGGATGATATCCTCCCTGTGAAGTCTCAAGAACTTGCAAATCAATGCCTTTCCTGTGAAAACCAATTTGAAAATTTTCCTAATGTTCCATTGGGCATGGAGTTTAGCTTAGCTTACACTAAAACTGATGAAGAAACATATTTACAATTTCAAGGCCAAAAGACCTTAAATAACATAAATTTTTAGAAAACGCCCATTAACTGTGCCATCAAAAATGGTCACCCCTCTCATACTTCGCAGTATGAAAGTATTGTTCCCTTGAATCTAAGAAATAATAAAAGGCCTCGTCCAGAAAGCATCAAATTTCCCATGGTTTCCTTTATTCTCTGTCAATGCATCCCACTTGAAAACCAAGTCTTCAACCTGAAAATTATCTGTTTTGGCTCTTTTGTCAAACATTTCCTTGATCTTGTTTTGATGTGCCATAGATCTTTCAACCAGCTGTTCTCTGATCTGATGTATCTATGCTAAGTCAGTGATTCTTCCTCATTATGCTCTTATTGTAGGAACTTTTCCACAGAGGGAGTTAACTAAATTGGAAACACAGCCTGAATGCCATATACCAACTTGAATGGAGAATTCCCTGTGGATTTCTTGGTGGTCACTCTGTCAGCCCACAGTGCATATTTGAGCTTCAAATCCCAATTTTTCTTATTGACTTCCAACAACTTTTTAATTATCCTTAATAGGCTTTTGTTAGAATATTTTGCAAGGCCATTGCCTTGAGGGTAATATGAGGTGGAATGAACCAGCTTAATGCCCATTGAGTCACACATATCCACCAATTCTTTTGCCCTGAAGGCTGTTGTTTTGTCTGTAATTATTTTATGTGGACAACTAAATCTGGTAAAGATATTCTCTATCAAGAACCTCATGACCACATGATGATCAACCTTTCTGGATGGGATTGCTTGAATCCACTTAGTGAAGTAATCAGTGTCTACTAAGATCCATCTATGCTGGCCACTGGAATGTGGATTGATTTCTCCAATCAAATCTAAGCCCCACTACTGAAAAGGGCCACTAACATGTATAGGTTTCAAGGGTAGGGACTTCAATTGCTGTTTCACTTCAAATCTTTGGCACCTATCACAAGATTTAGCAAATGAAAAGACATTAGAAAATAAAGTGGGCCAATAGTACCTAGCTCTTAGAATCTTGTGGGCTGTAGTTTTCTAATAATGATGCCCTCCACACAGGCTAGAATGAAACTGCTTCATGACCTTGATGGATTGTTCTTTGTCCAGACACCTTAGAAGAATTCTAGAGGGATCCCTCCAGTAGAGTAGACTTTCATGAATGCAATATCTAGCTGCCCTGAGCTTAATACTTCTGGTTTGGCTTGTACTAAGGCCTGGAGGGATTTCTAGCTTCAGTAAGAATTGAGCTATTGCATGGTACCAATCACAAGAAGCTATTTTTTCTGCTAATTACTGTTCTTTTCCTAGTTCAACTGCTTCTTCTGTTGTTTGACCATTTTCTGCATCTGTGCTTATGAGATTTATGTCCAGCATTCTGCAATTTTCTTCAGCCAATAACTGGGCAAGGCCCTAACCTCTGGCAAGCTTGGTGGGCTTCAGTTCTATATTAAATTCAATAAGCCTTACAATCCACTTAGCCCTTCTTCCATCAGCATCAGGTTGCATTAGGACATCTTTTATTGAAGTATACGGTACATATGCAATTATCTTGGAATGCAGAATGTAAATTCTGAAAGCTTTCAAAGACATGATAAGAGCATTGCTTGTTTTTCGATGATATCATAGTTCAACTTAGCATCCCTGAGGGTTTTGCTGAAAAATGCCACTGGATGCTCTGAGCCTTCTTCATCTGCCTACAATAAAACTGTTGCAAGGGTGTCTTCAGAGGCAAATGAAAATATATGGAACTCCTTGCTGTAATCCAGACTACTTAACATAGGAGCTTCCATAATACCTTTCTTAATGGACTCAAAGGATCTTCTTGCTGCATCAATCCATTTTATATCCGACCCCTTTCTCAACAAGGAGGTAATATTCTTTTCCAGCTCTGCAAAAGTCAGGATAAACCACCTCACAAAATTTATTTTGCCCAGAAAAGACTGGATATCTTTCTTTGATCTTGGGACAGACATAGTTTGTATTTCTCTTACTCTATCTGGGTCAATTCGGACACCCTCAGTAGAAACAACATGTCCTAACAGCTTGCCCTCTTCTAAAGAAAACTGTGACTTCTTAGGATTGACTGAAATCGCAAACCTTTTGCACTTCAGGAACACTTTCTTCTAATGCTTTAAATGGTCATGATGGCTACTAGAGTACACTGTTATATCATCCAGGTAGACAAGGAAAAACTTATCCTTCTCTCCCACAAATGCTATATCCATAGCTCTCTGAAAGGTGGCTCCAGCATTCATCAGTCCAAAAGGAGTCTTTGAATACATAAAAGTTCCCCAAGGATTGGTGAATTAAGTCTTCTCTTGGTCGTTTGGATGTACAACAACCTGATTATACCCTAAAAATTCGTCCAGGAAAGACATCACTTTGGCCTCTAAGACCTTCTGCAGCAAATGCTCCATCTTGGGTAGAGGATAGTTGTCTTTCTTGGAGCATTTGTTTAAGTTTTTGAAATCAACATAGAATCTAATTTCTCCACTTTTCTTCCTCACCACTACCAGGTTGGCTACCCACTTTGAATATCTGAGGGGGACTATGATTTTGGTAGCCAATAATTTCTTGACTTCTTTTTCAATTAGAGGAAGGATCAAAGGATTTATTGGTCTCAGCTTCTGCTTGAAAAGAATGGTGTCTTTCTCTAAAGGGATTTTATGCTGGATGATCTTCTTTTCATTTGTTTTCAGGTCAGTATATTCCCAAGCAAATACATCAGCAAATTGCTTCATTAAATTGCATTATTCATCACTTTGGACAACAGACAAATGGGTGGACAGATTTATATATCTTAGCTGATATGGACTCCCTAAATTATGCTTACAGACTGCAGATTGGTCTTCCTTTTGGGCAGCCTTATAAGCCACATCATTTTGGTGAAACAACTTTTCTAATGGAACCAAACCCTTAGGTATATGATCGTTCGGCAATTGGACAATGCTATCTTTACCGATTCCATTTCTAAGCTGGGATTTGGGGTTTTCTTCCAAGGCTTCATTCTCTTGGTCAATTTTCATTTCAGAGAATTCATCAATGACTTGCAGAAACCTATTCACTTCATCATCATCTTCAAATACTTTCCAATGCTGGACATTATCAGGCAAGGATTGTCTGTATTTCATTTGAACTTCATAACCTAGTCTGGGAGGGATGAACATTCTAGCATACACAATAAGGGAATCAGCAAGTTGATTTTTGGCTCTAGGGATATATGAGATACAAAAATTATCAAAAGAATATTTGAGTCTCCATACCCCATCTCCATATGCTTTCAGCCTTGTGTGCTTTGCTTGAAATGTTTAGTTCACTTGCTGAATGATAAGATCAGCATCTCCAAACACTTTTATGTTTTTGATTCCTCTGTCTTTAGCTGCATTAAGGACCAATATCAGAGCCTCATACTCTGCTAAATTTTTTGTGAGTTGAAAAGCTAGCTTAAAAGACATATGTGTGCTTTCTTGTTTTGGAGATATCGGCACCACCCCCACTCTTGCAGTCTCCCTAGAACATGCTCTATCAAAGAACATTTCCCAAACCTGACTTCCTTGCTCTCCCTCAGCCTGATTTACTAGTTTCTTGATCTGCATTGAGGCCTTCTGGGATTCTTCAATTTGGAGAATACAAGCTCCAAAATCAGTGTCCATAGCATAAATGGGATTATTAGAATGATTCTTCTCATCACTGATGATGTATGTCAGTTGTGTTTCTCTATGCAATCCCCTATTTTCCCCTCCAAAGACTGGGATGGTGGCATAGGATAAGTCATTCTTTAGTGTCCCACATAGTCTCTTGATCCACCTTCTGGATACCAACATGCCAAACTTAGGAGGGACATCTGCTACCACAATATCCATCATCATGCTCTTCATGGGCAGCTAAGTTAGGGTAATGGCCAGGTCTTTGATCAATCCTAGGCATTTTACCTTTCTTGAATCAAATGAAAATAAATCATGATATTGTCTAGTAATATCAAGGCCTAACTCTTCCATGACAACTTTAGGCATCAAATTGTGGTTGGCCCCTATGTCTAGCAAGAACTTGTGAAGGACTTTTTTATGAATGGTCAAGGAGACATAAAATGATGGGGAATTATTATCAACAGGTTCATTCATTAGGCTAAGCACAACTACAAGCTTATCATCTTGCAAATTTACATAGTGAGTGGAGGTTTGTGTGGCTTTTTGCTCAAGAGCATCAAGGATAGGCTTTCTAAAAACTTCACTCTTTACAAGTTCTATACGAGGCACATATATTTTTAACTTCTGGACTTTTGATTCAAAACTGAAAGAGGAAGGGGACTTATCAGGACCTATTACCTCTTGAGTTGGTGCTTTGAGGATGAATAAATCAACTGCTGGTCTTTTCTGTCTGTTATTCTGTTGTTCTGTTTGGACAATAGCTCTTTGGGTAGGATTCTCCTTGACATTGTTTGCTTTTGAACTCATATTGTAACTTTGTTGTTCAACAGTCTGCAAAATAGCCTCTTTGTCCCACTCTTGATTGGTTTGGTCTTGCAGTAGTGATTCTTCATATGCAGGCAATGTCAAAAAGGCAGCACTGCCTTTGTCTTCCATGCAATGGATTTCATCCTCTTCTTCAACCCGCTCCTCCTCCATGACTACATTATGGAACAAAGCCTTAACTCTCTGTTCTTCATTTGCTTCTTTACCCCTTTGAATGATTTGTAATTGTTCATTTGCTCTTTTGAGTGGATTTGGATTTCTTGGAGCAAATGTGTTTTGAAATCTTGCTTTCCTGGAACTCTGCTCGACTTTCAGCTTAGATATCTCAGCAACTAATGACTCTATCTTCTTAGTCATCTTTTTTAATTTGAGTTCTGAAGATGAAGCAGATGAAGAATAAGCCTCACCTCTCTGCCTTCTTCTATCAACATGACTTTTAAGCTTTTTTGCAGCCATAATATTTGATTCCACTTCCAGTGCTATATCTTACATATCAACTAGAGTGGCACATCCTCTTTCTCTTAATAACAGGCAGAAATCCGATTCAAAAGCATTAGCATAAGTGAGTTTGGTAGAGGTGGGGGTAGGCTTCGCTTCAGAGGGTATCTTACTATACATACGGTTAAATCTTTTATTAAAATCAGGCAATGATTCCCCATTCTCCCTCTTCAGGTTTTCAAACTCTGTATGGTAATAGAGTAGATCTTTCCTGTCCCCCCATTGTTTTAGGAATGCATCATCCAATGCCTCAATGTCAGCAATAGACCTATGGGGAAATTCTATAAACCATTTTCTAGCCTCTCAATCAAGGCTCTGGACAAGTACTCTCATGCACACATCATCCTCACTGATATCTACGTTATCAGCATAACTATAAAAAGATTCAAGGTGTTCTTCAGCTATTAATCCCTCTGTACTAGTGAATTTGGGCATTTATTTATGATATTCTCCTAAAGGCATGGCACTCAAAGGAACGGGCAAGACTAGGGGTCCATACCTAGCATCTATGATTCTTTCCATCTTTGTGGGAGTTTGGTGGCCTGCCATGACCATGATAGGTGGAAGGATACTGACAGATTGAATAGTAGGAAGTAATGAAATAGATGACAGACACAAAGGAATATGATGGACTGTATGGGAGGCTTTGTTTTACTAAGATCCAAAGGGGAACTGACTGAACAAGGAGCTTTATGAATCTCTGAAGGTATTTCTTTACTAACAATGCTAGGCTATAAATCTTCAACTTGTATATCCTTAGCTATAACCTTCTCTTTCAAAGATGCACAATATTTCTTAGGTTTATCTGATCCTGATGCTCCTTTCTATGAAGTTTTCTTCCACTTAGCAATCTTCTCAGGGTCAGGCAATGAGTCATCTGGTGAATTCTGAGGATTTCTCCAGGTATGCCTCACAAACTGAGCTAGAACTGTAATTTAGAGTCGCCACTAGGTTGGTTCTCCAGTAGAGTCACTAGATAGATGATTACAACTAGAAATATGTCCAGGCTTTGTCTATCATCAAAGCATGGAACCGTGTCGTTTCCCAAGGAATTTGAGCTTCAATCTCCTTTCCCTAGCAATGGCGCCAACCAATGTTATCACCCCAAGAAACTCTCTTAAGTTTTAGCTCGGAGATGCTCAGGAACATTACAAACTCAACTTAATGTTGGAAATGGATGAATGGAAGGAATGATGCTTGTTCAAGCCAAATAATCACTTATACTTTGCTTGACTCCAAACATGCGTGAACACCCCCAGACTACAAGGATTTAGACCACCAATTACTCATAGTTTAAGGATTGGGTGAATATGGAGAATATTGACCACACCTGCAGATGCACAAGACAATGTGATGGCCGACTACAACCAGTAAAGAGGTCTGCAAATCTAAATCCCTAGTGAACAGACAGGATGACAGCTCCTTGTCACTAAGTGAAAAGAATCCTGACTAATACACTCACTGATACATGCAAGATTTTAACACAGAGGTTGGATGACAGCTCCTCTAATGCTAAACATTAAGAGTTTAGGAAAAATGCATATGAAGCACAACTTAGAACAGAATAGACATGGAAAGTGAGAAATTAACAACAAAAGAAGCTTGTATTAGCTAAAAATGAAGACGAGATGCTGCAAGTCTTAAAGTAGTTACAGCCCCCAAAAGTTGAACCTTACATCAAAACAACAACCATCAACCCTGATTACATCTTGCTTCTGGGTATATAAAGAGTTTGAATACAAAGGAACTACGCCATTCTAGGCGTGGAGGGGTCATAATTGACTACCCACCGCTTTAACTGCTTGGCATAACTTCTGAGTGCGATTTGCCTGCTTTGGCAGATGGATTTGATCTTCTTGGGTGCTCTTCTATCCTTCTCGGGTAGGTGGAGTGTTATATGGGATGAAGTCCCATAACTAATGAATGCATTTAGCTGCTCATCTCTGTATCTTTCCTTCTCGACCATAATGTCTGTTGAAAGAGGTTTCTAAGGAACGAATGCGTCGTGTACTACTAACTGGCCATCTTCATCCTTCGGGTGTGTGTGACAATTCAAGGACGTGGATAGTTAGGATGAATGAAGGAGGAAGATTGGCCATTAGATTGGGTGGATCAATAGCAGGGAGTGCTTGGTGGGGACTATCAAGAAGGCGAGGTGGAAGACGATCGCAAGTCGTTGGATCTCGGGCGAGTAGATCCAACAGTCACCAGGCGCCGAAAATGCACGAAGCTTATCGGGCACGAAGAGCGGGCTTGAGCGGTAAGCGGTATTGCTCGTACCGCTATCGAGGGTCGGGCAGTAATTGTATGAGGGCCCGCTATCCCAGTTATCATGGGACACATGGTAGTGGGAAACATAGAAATAGCTTTTCATTACAAGTTAACGTGTGACTATGTTATGGCAGCGGGGGAAGCAAATGCCATCAGATCGCAACGGATGTGATCGAATGGTGGATATTTAATTACGCGGTTTTTCATTGAATGCAGCGTGGACCGTTGGATCGAGCTACAGCGATCGACGACTCTGATTGCAGCGGAGGGCTTATGAAGGCATGTGAGTATATGGGCGCAGGTTATATGTGGTTTTTAAACTTAGTGTTTGGGGCTTAAGAGTAAAAGTTTTCATATGATTTTTTATAGAAAGCCCCAGGAAATGGAGGTGAAAGGAGGATAAATGAGGTGGAGGCGAAGGTGAGAGCGACCGGTATGGGCCTCCTTTGAGTAAAACCAAGAACCAAGCCCACTTCTCCTCCTGGAATATTAGCAACCTATAGCAGAACTAACAGATATGATAGAAGAAAAAAACGTGTTGTTCGTGAAGGTGCACACTTTAAAGAATAATGCAGATGCATTGAAAAAATCTATGAGCTCTGAGAAGTTTTCCTGGTGTAGACAAACAATGGGCATTTCAGGGCTAGATAAAGGATTAAGCTCTCTTGTGGCCCCCTGTGGAAAGAAAACAACAAGTGGGAGAATTTTGGGTTGTATTATATTCTTTCCATGACTAGCTCCCCTAGTTAACCCGGGGGTTAGATGAGGGGTAGAGCACCCCCTTCGTTGCATCCATTGCACAGCAGGGGGGTCACAGTGGGTTTGAGGGGGGCAGTGGGCCCCCTCTACGTGGTGCAGGGTAGCACCTCGCGGAATATTTTTTTGGACCCTATATTAGGTTAAACCTACCTATGGTTTTGTGCATGGTTTTTGCACATGGTTTCGGGTGCGATGGTTTTTGGTCCATGGTATTGGATGCTTTGGCCTGTATAAATATGTATTGTAAAATTTAAAGGAACATAATGAAAAATCAATCTGGTAGTCCCGGTTTTGGGATCCGGGGGAAAATCTCTGTGTCTATGTGTTTTATGTGTTATGCTCTCGCATTGTTTATTTTATGTGTTTTAGAATTCGTATGCACGTAATTTCTATATAGGGTTAAAACATATATATATATATATATATATATATATATATATATATATATATATATATACATATATACATACATATATATATCTATATATATCTATATATATATATATATATACATATATATATATACATATCTATATATAAACATTAAAAATGATGAAAAATTAATAATGGACAAAATGCTTCTTTCAGACAATTCCATAATTTATATACAAAATATAATGCTAAATTTAACTTATTCATTATGTTATAGACCAAAATAAAATAAAATAACATACCAATTAAAAATACCATTTTGATTTTGGTTTCTCCAATTTTCTATAAATAAAAATTATATATCAAGAAATAATCTGGTTCTATAGGTTTCGTCCCTTTAAGCCATGTCCCTAATCCAGATTTAAACAGGAATGCAAAAAATTACATATATAACCATAAATATAGAGATGCAACAGAAATAAAACTTCATTTCATTAATGTAAAGTATTGAAATATGCTTACAAAAAGAAATCGAAATAAACTAGCTCCGGTGATGATAGCTTATCTCTGAGGAGAGATGTGGCAGCTACGTGCCTCTAAACTGTCTTACAATGAGGCTCGAAGGCCTATTTATTACTGAGAAATAATGGAAAACCCTAAACATCCCAAAAACTAACCCTAGGATATGAAGCACCAAACTATGAGCCCCGTTTTGTATAAATTGGTACATCAACTTCCTGGAGTCATAACTTTCGCATACGATATATGTTTGACGTGCACAATACCTTTTTAAAAAGATCTATACAAGGAATACAACTTTGGGATGACGAACATGGGTCCAAAGACCCATGTTGTTCCCAATTTTCCCAAAAATGTCGCTTAGGGCCTCAAAACGGCTCGGGAAGTTCAGAACCCAACAAACTGCCAAAAATAGTAAATTGTTCTACAATTAAGGAAACTAAAAGAGACAATTGTGGGGGTCCAAGGGGGATAAGTAGGTGGCCACCAACATCCACCTGGATAATTCCTCCCCTCTTACGAAGCAACGGTCCCCATTTGGTTGAGTTCCTCCATGAGATGAGGAAACTTCTGTTGAAATTAGTCCCTAGTGACCTGTTATGCAACCTCTTATGTGTCCAATAAGGGTGGGATGCATGGTCAAAGGCATTCCACATTGAACACTCGGTACAATCGAAGGAATGGGGGAATGTTGTGCTCCAAATCATTCTTTCCCACAGCCTTGGTATTGGTGGAAGGACCATATTGAAGTGGTCTGAGCTTTCGATGGGCTCGTTTAAGGCATCCTTTCTGTAGATGCAACTAGACCTTGTCGCCCACTTGAAACTTGTGTGGTACTTGATGTTGATCGTTTCATTGCTTGTACTTGGAAATTTCCAGAATGGAGTGGTGATAGATCGGCCCAGTGGGTAGAGGTGATCTGAAAGTCAGATTGGATGAATTCTTGACCTGACACTGCAACGATACCCCTATGGGTGAGGAGAGGATTTCATTTTCTTATTTTATGATCGTATCAACTCGATTCGGCTGCGTGGAGGAACCCTTCTCAGGCACCATGGATGTGGCTACGATATTCCTCTTACATTGAGAGCAAACTAGGAAGAAAATAAATTTCCTAGTTTAATAGATGATTTTACTGCCTTTCATAGTAGAGATCAAAGAAGTGGCGGTAGGTGCGGCTACCTATGGTATCCTGTAGAATGTATTACACAAGGAAATAGTAACATCATGAGGACTTGACTCATACACAACATGTTGCTTCCACAAGTATGGTTGGGCTAATAATACATCACAAACATCAAGAGGTGTAATATCACATAATAACTCATCTATGAAGGGCTCTATGCTGTAGGGAATGTAGCACTACTGGTGAACTCAGAGATCTCGTCCTTCGTGAAGCCATTTGATATTGTACAGTTGTGGGTGTGGTGTAGTCGGTAGGCTCAATCACTTCACAACCACTACTGAAATGAGGTTCTTTTCACTCCAACTGTCAACAATGAATTGCAATGGCAAACCTTTCAGCCACACTTTTAAGTGGAAAAGATGCTCCCCCTCTTCTGGATCTTCAGGTTCAATCTTTTGGACCTTGGCAGTGGAAACAATGGCACTGGGCTCTGCATCAATGATTTGCTTCCCTTTTTTTCATTCCCCTTTTCGGGTTCTGACTCAGGGTCAGAACATGTATCTAATTCTGAAGCCTTCAACTCAGCCACGAGCGATTGCTTGGTCCAACAATCACTTGTGTTATGAGTGGTGCCCTTATGGAACTCCCACCACTTTGCAGTGTTGTTCTTTTCTTGCAGCTTCAACGGGTTGTCTTGGGTCACCCCACCTTGGTTTTGTCCTTTGTTCTTCATATTCACAGATCCAAAGTCTTGCTTCTTTTGTTTAAACTTATGTTCGATCTTGACAGCGTATCAGTATGTTGTGCCGAGCGAGGAGATGTTTAGGAACTCCATCTCATCCTGGATATACCTGTGTAGGTTGTCGTAGTATTTGAGTACCAAATTTAGCTTAGAATCCTTGATACTCAAGTTTGTGCGAAGGGTATGAAAAATATTTGTGAAATCCAGCACATCTTGGACCCATCATTGCGGCAGCGTGGTCTACTTTATGTATTTATCCTCATAGTTTTTGACAGGGTAGTACTGCTCCTTAATGGAATCCCAGAACGAATTCCAAGTGGGTGCAGCTAAAAACAGTGAGTTCGTACTTCCATCGTTCTGCTCGCAGTAGGTTTCCCACAAATCCTTGATATGGGGGGTTTCTTTGAGAAGAGTGAAAGTAATCTTTTCCCTGCTGGAAAAACCATGAACAAAAAAATACCCTTCTAGTAGATTTAACCATTTATCTATGACATCTGCATCTATTTCACCCTCGAATATGCGGATTTCAAAGTTAACTTGTACCTTAAAGGGTGTGGTGTTTCCAGAGTAGATGATGGAAGTATATGCGTCGCCCCTGGTAGCATTGAAGGATCTGGGCAAAGTTTTCCATCATCGCATTTCTTTATCACTCGAGGGCTTCCTCGAGAAAAATTTTGCTAGGATATCTTGTCGCCTCGTCTTTCTTTTCATCCGCCATGGGAGGCCATCGGGATTTGTGAGGGTGGTCTTGCAAAGGTTTGACTAGTTCAAGCCCTAACTCCTTATATCCTGAGCTCGTTGGCGACATGCAAAAAAAACAGAGAAAGAGCAGACCTCTCGGATACCACTGATCTGGATTTAAACAAGAACGAAACAAGCTATATATATAACCATAAATATAGAGATGCAGCAAAAATAACACTTCATTTCATTAATGTAAAATATTGAAATATGCTTACAAACAGAAATGGAAATAAACTAGCTCGAGCGATGGTAGCTTACCTCTAAGGAGAGATGTGGTGGCTACATGCCCCTGAATTGTCTTACAATGAGGCTCAAAGGCCTATTTATTGTTGAGAAGCAATGGAAAACCCTAAACATCCAAAAACCTAATCCTAGGAGATGAAGCCCCAAACTATGGGCTCCGTTTTGGGTAAATTTGTATATCAACTTCCCGGGATCGTAACTTTGGCGTACGATCTCCATTTGACATGCATAATACCTCGTTAGAAAAATCTATACAAGGACTACAACTTTGGGATGAAAAACATATTCCCAGTTTTCCCAAAAACGTTGTTTAGGGCCTCAAAACAGCTGTGGAAGTTCTGGACATGAAAAAACTATCAAGAATAGTAAATTGTGCTATAATTAAGGAAACTAAAAAATTAAAAGAGACAGTTGTGGGATTCAAGTGGGATAGGTGGGTGGCTACCAACATCCACCTATAGTCTCGTGTGATTACTTTGAATTTAGTGATTAGATAATAGCATTTCCATATTTATATTACAATTTACGTATCATAATTATAATTAAGTAACAACCTAACAATGTATAGTTTTTTTTGATAATTTTGTTGTTTAGTTTTTCATTTTTTTCATGATTATTTTTTGATTTAAATTAAACTTTAGAGTCATAAAAAAAATTCATAGTTATATTTTAATAAAAATGCCATAGAAAATTATATCTTAATAGAAATAATTTTATCTATCCAAGTTTAACCCTTGACTATCTCATAATATAATATATAATTCTAAATTATCTAATTTTAGATAGAAAAATAAGACAATTAAAAATTAGAAAAAAATGAATTTACTTTATAGTATGATTAATATGAAATTCCATCTTTATTTAATATACAACTAACCCATAATACATAAAAATAATATTATTAACATCTTTTATGTAATTTATTCTATGTTGAATGGACATGTAACATTTAAAACACGAATATGTTAATAAGAAAAAACATGTCATCATGTTATAAATATCATAATTCAAATTAAAATCTCAATCTCATTCAGTACATGTGACCATGTTATAAATATCATAATTCAAATTAAAATCTTTCATTCAGTTTTAGTTTTTATTAGGACGAATATGTTAATAAGAAAAAACATGTTACCATGTTATAAATATCATAATTCAAATTAAAATCTTTCATTCAGTTTTAGTTTTTATTAGGAGAGAGATGTATACTTTATTCCATTTCCAATTTTCTATGAATTTTAATTGTTAAATGATCACTAATATTTTTAATGGCTGAATGATCACTAATATTTTTTATGTTGCCATTATATAGTAAACATTTTAATTATGTTGCAGATTTTAAATTTTTTTTTGCTGTTTTAAACAAATTATTAGAAAAAATAAAAACTATTTAGTTGGCCACTTGAGAAAATAGAAACCATTTGCTAGAAAGAATATTAAGAATGGACGACTGAATTATGTACCAGAGAATTTTTCGAAATATTACAATACACGCCTTTTTTTATTATTAAAATTCCATACATCTATTTTATAAAATAAATAAATGTAACATTAATAACACTAAAACGTAAAACGAATAAAACTAAAAATATTTGATGCTAAATGCATAACGATAAAAAAATCAAAGATGATTTGCGAGGGTTAAAGGTAAAAATGAAAGCAGTTTTTCTTTGTTTCCCTCTTTCTTGAGTTTACTGAGCTCTATGATAATTTGCTACCCAATAAACCATTGCATGCATATTGTACCATCGTACAACAACGATTATTCATAAAGCAGCTTGTACAACAACGATTATTCATAAAGCAGCTTTATAATATGGTTCCTGCAATTCAAGGAGTGTCACATATCCCGGTAACCTCGCACGTAAAAGTAGGAAATTAGAATTTATTTTTATCATCACATACAAATTACCCACTAGTAATTTATCAAATTCATAACTACACAATCATCATTAACCATTAGACATAGAGTTCATTAATGCATCAAGTAAATTGCGGTAACCTTGCACGTAAAAGTAAGAAATTAGAATTTATTTTTATCATCACATACAAATTACCCACTATTAATTTATCAAATTCATAACTACACAATCACCATTAACCATTAGACATAGAGTTCATTAATGCATCAAGTAAATTGCAATAACAGACGGTAGGTTACATAACCATTAACCACTACTGTGGTAGTGTAATAATATAATCTATCTCATGAATCCTTGCATCTATTTCATGATTTCCAGAACCATATTAATTAATCTGTTTCATGATTTCCACAACCATATTAATTAATCTCATGCTTGAACATTATAATCATGCCATCAAACAAAGAGCCATCAACATCAAGGATTCAACGTCATCCAACTGACACAAAAGGCAATCACATCAATCACACCATGGAACACTGATATACCCTTGAAACCCCGTAGGGTGAAAACCAGCAACCGTTTAATCTTATTATTAAACGCTCGTGAGGGTTTTCACCCCTCACTCAATGGCTTATAAGGGATTCCATCCCTTAACCATTGTTATTAAAATCTTTACAATGAATTATCGTTAAGTTGTCACACAACTAGCTAAAAAGCTAATACAATTTACATGTAATATTTTATTTACATACCGCCACATGCAACATTCCTTGTGGCACAATTGTTCTAGCAATGGACAATACTGCAGCTTGACTTCATCTGCATGGATGAATAATCCTTTTTCCTGCCATAATGTTAAACATCACTTTCCTTGGCACCATCTGCCATCGTTTCCTGTCAATGCGATCATCAACAATCTTGGCAACAAGATTAGTTACAATATTATTCAAACAATAATCAACATCTAAAGAGATCTTTTAACAACTACTCATATGCATGAACACGCATAACATACTAGCTAACTAGCATATATATATATACCCAAATAATATTGTTTGACCTCCACAATGTTTACTAATGCATAACTCTCTTTAAGGGTTCTAACTCATTAGCCCATGTAAAACCGAGGAAAGAATCAAAACCACGTTCCTATTTTCCAAGATAAATCTTTGTGAATAGCAGCCATAATGATAATCTTTCACCGCATGCATTATCATATGTTTTCTTCACCAAGAAAACACTTCAAATACTCATTTCTATCTGCATGCATTAACAAATTTTCTACTAAGAAAACATATAATTTAAACATTCTTTTACTGCACATAAACAAAGAATATTATGCGAGATCAACTTATCTCTCTTTCCTTCGACATCTTCATCGCCATAGCGCATGCTGAGGTCTTATCTTGTTGGTCGCAACCACTTTGCTTCCATCACCGATTGTCTTGGAAGCCAAATCCGCCAAAGACGCTGAAATCAATTTGGAAAAGCCAAGAAAATATCCCATTAAGGGTTTGAGTAGCAGCAACATGTGAACATCAAGCGGATTCTGTTGACTGTATTCCACCTTGCAAAGGATCACCGGATCCACAGTGGCTTTGAGAGTTCACGCCCATTCTGGTATAGCGTTCCCCACCCAACTTTACATTTGCGTCCACATTCATATGTTCAGGAAAGTTTGATATCTGGAAGGACTGACTCGTCAATTTATTAGCCGCTTCTTGAAGATGACACCCGAAATCCAGCGATTTCTCCAAAAATATATTCTTATCTCTGTCGCTGGCCTATTTATCCAGGAGGCGCTCCAAGGACTCAGCTAAAACCTGGGAGTCAGAGTTCTGTAACAGGGCTTCTAAGAGTGGATCCATTACTGTTGGAGCCGAGAGCTGTATGTGGTGTGCATGCACCTCGAAACCGTGATCTCTGTAGCAGTACCGCTTCAACTGTGATTCTGACCAGGAGACCTCCATTCATCCCCAGATTTATATCTTAAAAGTTCTGACTAATTAACAAGATCGTATTCAAGCTTGACGGATTGTCTTGCTCGTTGGCAGCCAACGGGACTAGAGAAACCCCTGGACAACCCTGAGCACCGACGTTGAGGTGCCATTAACCATTCTGCATAAAAACCCCAAAACTTCCGAAGGGTTGCCGATCTCCCCATTGATCTCATACCAACAACATCTTCATGCTTCAACCTCCTCCCCGAGAAAGTGGCCAGGCATGCCGTTACATGGCATTTCCCTCGTTCAGTTTTACAGGAATCAAGAATCGGTTCAATAACTGATTCGTAAGTTTTTTTAACTTAGAATTACTTTTTACTCAGGGTAGTTGCAATAGGGATATGACATACTCCCCCCCTTAACAGGAACACCGTCCTCGGTGTTCATCTCTTGTTGGAACTTTAGATTGTAATCAATGTAGAATCATCTAATCCACACACAATGATGATCCTTCCTCTTTAGAATCCAAGATTTCATTCCAATTAATGACAATAACCGAAATAGTAATGATATAATCATAAGAAATATCATTAGTTATAAGCATCAATAGTCATAAGCATTCGTAATTGCAAAATATGCAACTTTTAATCGCCACCACCTGGCCCTTATTCATTCATAATAAACAATTCTCTGTGTTAACTTACCATAACTTACCATCTTATGCTTGAAAATCATGAATACTTTCATGTAAGCATTTTAGTAGTGGTTGGACAATTCTTCAATCCTCCATGGTGAGTAATTCCTGTAATGTATGACTAACAAATTCAATCGTGTTAGTCCCAATATTCTGAGTCAAATGAGATACTTTTGACTAGCAATCAATTGTGCAATGTTAGATGCTTTCTAAATCACAGTACTTTTACAAGTACTTAAAGAGCACTAATACTAATCATCAAATGATAAATCACTGTTCCACGTGCATACTGAACGAATTCTCACTAAAGACATCCGCAAAGTACTTCGAGAAGTACCAAAAGAGCACCTAGCTCTCTAATCATCAAAACAGTCAATCACTGCATCAAGCAAAAACTGTCTTAGCTCCCACTAAGATGTTCACAAAATTAATAATACAATAAAGGAATTAAAATTTCCAATTACTCCTTATTGAGCACTAAGCTCATTTCTTGTTAAATGTGCATAACATATTTTACACAGCTATATGTAAAATTCATTTTAACATAACATATAGCTGATTAGTTAATTCCTTTAGCCATGAGACCACAATGGACTAAAGAATTCCCAACCCATGGGAACTGGTTTCCACAACCAAACCGAGTCATTTTCACATCCAGACAGTTTCTTTGATAGAGACCTTACCAGGTCTAACATGGAATTCCACTGGCCAACCAGCTCAAGAATTCCAGGGAGAGTAAATCTGGGCAGACAAGTACCATCAACCCCTCCGGGCAGGTAGCTGCCATCAACCCAAGGCATTCCAGCCTTTCACAATCCGGGCAGACAAGTACCATCAACCCCTCCAGGTAGGTAACTGTCATCAACCCAAGGCATTCAAGCCTTTCACAATCCGGGCAGACAAGTACCATCAACCCCTCCGGGCAGGTAACTGTCATCAACCCAACTATCCGCAACTGTCTGGCATGTTAAATTTCTCTTTTATTACTCTTTCTCAAAGTAATTTACACAATGAACCATATAATCATTATCATTAACAAAATAAACATGCATGTACACCATGCATTTACACTTATCCCTCATCATGGGTCCACAACATCTAGATTGATGGGAAACATATCTATCATACATGTTGTATGCATGCAAATTTCCCACATAACATAATTCATGCATATCATATAACATCATTCTTTCTCATTTATGATTGTAATATCATACATGTTGTATGCATGCAAATTTCCCAAATAACATAATTCATGCATATCATATAACATCATTCTTTCTCATTTATGATTGCAATTCTCATTGCAGCAATTTACGTGATGAGTTTTCTTGTTGCCATTAAGCTACCACTACTTAATCCCATCAGCAACGTTAGTTATAAATATGCATCAGTTAACACGTATTCCATTTCCAAGAATGTTCATGCATACAATATTGTCACGTATAAAAGCATATGCAAATACTCATTAATGTATATCATAACTCTAACATACAAAGATCATAACTGTATATCATAATGACTAATCTTTGTGCATACCATTGCTTATCATATAAGCCTTTCACTAGCATGCTACCATCATCTCATACAACAAACTACATACCTCTTTCTTAAGGAAGTCATTTTAACCTCATTCTTCTATCTTCCGATGTGAGGGTTTCTCAAGATTCCCTTTCAAGAAATTATTAAAGATATCTATCTTTAGGCATAAAAATCAAGATACAAAAACAAGGTTTACTTATCCTTTATGCATCAAAATCAAGCAATCGACACAGCTCATCCAACAAGACAATCTCTCCAAGAGATTATTATTTTCAAGGAAGCTAGCATGACCACTTTCTCTAAGTACACACAGACTCATAATTCCAAAGTCACAATAGCTACCAATATGCAACATGTGTTCTCCTAACACAATTACTTTACTTCAATGCACATAGTTCTTTTCATGAAACAAGTAAGGATTTTGGTTCTTGTATGAACACTATTCTAATGTGTCTTTAAGGAGAGAACTTCTATTTTTATTTTCAAGAAAATTCTCATAAAATCCTGCATCTTCATACATGAAGTATGCATACTCTTAGGATGAGACTATATTTATGTATATATGTAATATACTCTTTCTTCGAGAAGAAATGAATATCTATGTGCCTAGAAGCACATCTTTAGCTATCTTTATTACGCATGTAATGCATAATCATTTCACTAGAGCTTAGAACTAACTAGAATCATAATGCAATTAGCATATATATATATATATATATATTTTTTCCAAGAAGCTTTTATCAATAAAGATACATATTTTAATTCAAGAAAACTTGGCCACCTTCCATGCTATGTCCTCAGGACATTTATATACCTCATCCTCTTTTCTCAAGAAGATACTTTGGCTATATTTAGCAAGGATTTTATAGACAAGAGACAAGCATTTCACACACAAGACTCACGTGGAGTCTTTCTAATAGGAATTACCTATTTTCTTTACCAAGAAAACATACAAAATAATCAATCTTTAACGGCATGCCTTAACACATTTTCTTTACCAAGAAAATCTATAAAAGAACCATTCTTTTATTGCATGCATTCAAATACCTTCTCTACTAAGAAATCATATAAAACATTCATACGTGGTCTTCAAGTAAGTGAACAAGACACTTATCTTATCCTTGGATCAACATGCATAACTAACAAGTTAAATCACCCTTACCGGAAGCAATTGCTCTACTTATGCAATTAGAAGCATAATCTCCTAAGTGTCATACACGCACCAGAGTTACCACTTGATGCTAGATGCAACAACTATCATGACAGTACTATGTGTCCCTTTCAGACTAATGACTTCAAGGAAACATTACGAAAATCATTAAGATCAACACACTATAGTTATCATTTTCCAACTCCTTAAGCATGGTCAAGGGAATACTCACATGCACATCAAGCGCTATCTAGTCATTCCTAGACTTAGCGTCTTCTGCAAGATTCTAACACTCAAAGCTTGCGCTATCTGGTCACCACCAGACTTAGCGATTTCTTTTCTCATCTCCGTCTGTCCCTACAGCACGGTCTTCTTCCTTCTCCTTGCTTCCTTTTCCTTTGGAAGCATCTATAGTTGGGGAAGGTAATTAGAGTTTACTGACAACTGTATTAACACAGGTAGTCTATTTATGAATAATTATCACATGTAATTATACCATGAATGGGTCCTAGAATTGTTACCCACTGAACATGCCTCTCCAATTAAGTTCACACTGGAATGCAACATGCATAAGAAATCCATCATTCCCATAGTGGAGATAAATTCAACCATCATTAAATCGAGGCTCCAATGGTTTTTACCTCTCAACAAGTAATGATAAACACATACCATGCTAATGGATTTCACATAATTAGAGGGCAATCATCTTTAAATCTATTAAGACATAAGCATATACTATTCATCATGCATTCCCATGGTGAATAAAATTAAGAACTCTTCTCATAACCAATTGGAACTATAGCACAGAGAGAGTAAGAATCTTCATATACACATTCCATGCATGTGACATCAATCAACCTTCACTTGTTTTCGAATTGTAATAATCTTAAGTCCAATTCAATTAATGCATATAAGTTCTATGGGTTAGTCATACAACACTAACCAATCTCAACTAACAATCGTCTTCATGCATCCATGACAACACTGAACCAAAAGTTAGTTATGGCAATCAAGTCTCGCTACTTGACTCATTTCATGATTTCAATATCTAAGGGTTCTTCTAATGTCCTTTTTAAACAATTTTTCATCCTATTCAAGGATGTTCCCCCTAATTTATATTCATGCATTGGCTCGTTAGTTTCGTTCATTGTAATTTCAATCTAGTTCAATGAATGCATTATTGTTATTGCCATATGTGCAAATCAAAAGTTGGTAGTTGGTTGTCACTTTCCTCAATGAGTGTTCAATATTGTTCTTAAGTGCGACAAAAGTTTCATTGTCTTTTTCCTCATCAGGAATCCAATGTTATGAATGTAGTTATGCAACAACTTTATTACTTACTACTCAAAGAAGTTATAGATATGAATCACACATATCATGCCAAAAATAGTGTACTATGTAAATCAATATGTGAATGATTAAACTCATACCTGAGTTAATGCCTATTGATGGTGTAGCTCAATATCCTTTCCGCTTACCAATTCCCAAAGGCGCCAGTGCTGCAACCTTTAGCTCTGATACCACTTGTCACATACCCCGGTAACCTCGCAGGTAAAAGTAGGAAATTAGAATTTATTTTTAACATCACATACAAATTACCCACTAGTAATTTATCAAATTCATAACTCCACAATCATCATTAACCATTAGACATAGAGTTCATTAATGCATCAAGTAAATTGCAATAACAGACGGTAGGTTACATAACCATTAACCACCACTGTGGTAGTGTAATAATATAATCTATCTCATGAATCCTTGCATCTATTTCATGATTTCCATAACCATATTAATTAATCTGTTTCATGATTTCCACAACCATATTAATTAATCTCATGCTTGAACATTATAATCATGCCATCAAATAAAGAGCCATCAACATCAAGGATTCAACGTCATCCAACTGACACAAAAGGCAATCACATCAATCACACCATGGAACACTGATATACCCTGGAAACCCCGTAGGGTGAAAACCAGCAAACGTTTAATCTTATTATTAAACGCTCGTGAGGGTTTTCACCCCTCACTCAATGGCTTATAAGGGATTCCGTCCCTTAACCATTGTTATTAAAATCTTTACAATGAATTATCGTTAAGTTGTCACACAACTAGCTAAAAAGCTAATACAATTTACATGTAATCTTTTATTTACATACCGCCACATGCAACATTCCTTGTGGCACAATTGTTCTAGCAATGGAGAATATTGCAGCTTGACTTCATCTACATGGACGATTAATCTTTTTTCCTGCCATAATGTTAAACATCACTTTCCTTAGCACCATCTGCCATCGTTTCCTGTCAATGCAATCATCAATAATCTTGGCAACAAGATTAGTTACAATATTATTCAAACAATAATCAACATCTAAAGAGATCTTTTAACAACTACTCATATGCATGAGCACGCATAACATACTAGCTAACTAGCATATATATATATACCCAAATAATATTGTATGACCTCCACAATGTTTACTAATGTATAACTCTCTTTAAGAGTTCTAACTCATTAGCCCATGTAAAACCGAGGAAAGAATCAAAACCAGGTTCCTATTTTTCAAGATAAATCTTCGTGAATAGCAGCCATAATGATAATCTTTCACCGCATGCATTATCATATGTTTTCTTCACCAAGAAAACACTTCAAATACTCATTTCTATCTGCATGCATTAACAAGTTTTCTACTAAGAAAACATATGATTTAAACATTCTTTTACTGCACATAAACAAAGAATATTACGCGAGATCAACTTATCTCTCTTTCCTTCGACATCTTCATCGCCATAGCGCATGCTGAGGTCTTATCTTGTTGGTCGCAACCACTTTGCTTCCATCACTGATTGTCTTGGAAGCCAAATCCGCTAGAGACGCTGAAATCAATTTGGAAAAGCCAAGAAAATATCCCATTAAGGGTTTGAGTAGCAGCAACATGTGAACATCAAGCGGATTCTGTTGACTGTATTCCACCTTGCAAAGGATCACCGGATCCACAGTGGCGTTGAGAGTTCATGCCCATTCTGGTATAGCGTTCCCAACCCAACTTTACATTTGCGTCCACATTCATATGTTCAGGAAAGTTTGATATCTGGAAGGACTGACTCGTCAATTTATTAGCCGCTTCTTGAAGATGACACCCGAAATCCAGCGATTTCTCCAAAAATATATTCTTATCTCTGTCGCTGGCCTGTTTATCCAGGAGGCGCTCCAAGGACTCAGCTAAAACTTGGGAGTCAGAGTTCTTTAACAAGGCTTCTAAGAGCGGATCCATTACTGTTGGAGCCGAGAGCTGAATGTGGTGTGCATGCGCCTCGAAACCGTGATCTCTGTAGCAGGACCGCTTCAACTGCGATTCCGACCGACAGACCTCCATTCATCCCGAGATTTATATCTTAAAAGTTCTGACTAATTAACAAGATCGTATTCAAGCTTGACGGATTGTCTTGCTCGTTGGCAGCCAACGGGACTAGAGAAACCCCTGGACAACCCTGAGCACCGACGTTGAGGTGCCATTAAACATTCCGGATAAAAACCCCAAAACTTCTGAAGGGTTGCCGATCTCCCCATTGATCTCATACCAACCACATCTTCATGCTTCAACCTCCTCCCCGAGAAAGTGGCCAGGCATGCCGTTACATGGCATTTCCCTCGTTCAGTTTTACGGAATCAAGAATCGGTTCAATAACTAATTCGTAAGTTTTTCTAACTTATACTTACTTTTTACTCAGGGTAGTTGCAATAGGGATATGACAAGGAGATTAGATACAATGAAGATCATTAAACTCTATTTAATAAAAATAATAAATGGGATCAACGAAAGACATCAGTAGACAAGTGTACCTTTATTAGTAAGCAGGATGAGGAGGAGGAGGAAATGTGTAGTCACGAGGGGGGGATTTGTAGATGGGAGGAGAGTGAAGCACTGGAGGAGGCGTCACTATCGGAATTGGAAGGGATTTATCAATGTAAGGAGACTCAAAGAATGGAGATTTGTACTCCGGGGGAGGAAATTTGTGAACCAGGGGAGGATATTCTATCGGCTTGGGTGGAGATTTGTACTTCGGAGGAGGAAATTTGTGAACAGGGGAAGGATATACTATCCGCTTGGGAGAAGGAGTCACTACCTGTGTGGGTGGAGATTTGTGCATAGCAGGAGGATATTCTATTGGCTTAGGAGGAGGATTCACTACGTGCGTGGATGGAGATTTGTGCATAGGAGGGGGATATTGTATCGGCTTGGGAAGAGGAATCACTAAGTGCGTGGGTGAAGATTTGTGCATGGGAGGATATTCTATCGGCATGGGAGGAGGAATCACTACGTGCGTCGGTGGAGATTTGTTCGTAGAAGGAGGATATTCTATCGGCTTGGGAGGAGGAATCACTACGTGCGTGGGTGGAGATTTGTGCATAGGAGGATATACCATCGGCTTAGGTGGAGATTTATGCACTTCTTCACTGATGATGATGGTGATGTTTGTGGACGTGATGATATAATATGTTTTCGGGAGGAGGATATTTGTGGAGTGGTGGAGGAAACACTGTTGGCTGAGGAGGAGATTTGTGAAAAGGAGGAAATGATATGGGCGCGGGAGGAGAATCTTTACGGACTGGAGGATTGATATAGTGGGGGTGGGGGAAGATTTGTGCACCGGAGGAGGAAATACCATGGGCTGGGGAGGGGATTGTTGGAATATTAATTCCAACTGCAGGCACCGTGGACACAACATGGACAGCCATGGACACTACTCAGCAAGCAAGTACAACCCCGAAACCGCTAAGCGAAACAAGCAAACCGCCTGATGCATTTCGGACTGCTTTTGCGGTGAAAGCAGTTTCCGTATAATCGAACCTAATTCAATTATCCTCAACCACGTGGTCCTTTGTATACGTCAGCATACGTCAAAAAAACTCACATTTCAGACGCTAAAGTTCAGCACAAAGTAGCCTCCCGATATTCATTCCAGCCGGCCCATTGCCTTCATCGGTCTCCGTCGTCGATTGCTTCAAAGTTGCATCCGAGCCAGCATTAATTAATCTTGCGTGGAGTAAACTCAAACAGCTGACCCCTGTTCCGTCTGAAAAGAACTAAATCGAATTTAATGCTGGTCGTAGATGTTAGGTGTAAGCTTTAATGTTTTAAAAAAATCAACGGGAGTAGTTTAGTTTTCATATACGGCATATATTTTTTATTATTGTATTGCATATACATCATATATGTTATGCCTTTTGTTGGGAGGGCTGTAATGTTTTATTTTTGTAGTGTTGACCATTTGAAGAACGAGGTAGCAGCAAAAACCAAATGGTATTGCATAGAAGTGCATATGAAAAAGAAAACAGGGGAGCGCATATGGTTTTGTAATGTTTTTTTTGTTGCACAGCAGTGCATAGAGTGAAGCAAACAGAATATAAAAAAAACCCAAGTTGAAATGTAATTTTGGTTGGTTGCAAAGATTTTTTTGTGAATGTAATGTAAAAATTTTACTGCATATGTAAAAATAGTTTTCACACCATTAAATGTAAAAAGAGTTTTACAGCAGTATATGTAAAATGTTTTTCACAGCAGTGAATGTAAAATGAGAATTTTACCAAGCAGTGTAAGTTCTGAGGAGGAGACAGAGTAAATATTTTGTTGGCTCAATGTTTTTTTGGTAAATCCCTCAGGCATTTATGTTTAATGAATAGAAATCATTTTCTAGGTATGTAATACTCTGTTCTCAAAGAAATTTTTTTTAAGCTTCCCTGTGCAAAAGATCATGTGGAGAGATAAAGTTTTTATTTGTTTTTGGAATTTTACCATTAAAATCCCCAACAGAGATTCCGAAACTGGAGACGGTGAAGTGTAAGTAACACCACAGTTATATACCTTGAGGCATATGACTGCGTAAACGGTGAGCATGAAGCCGTAATGAGTCACTGCCATGTTTCGCAACATGACGACAGATTGATAGTGATGGATGCGATGTGAAAGGCGTGGAGATGGTTTATATATACCAGGACAGCTAGACAGTGATGGATGCGATGTGAAAGGCGTCGAGATCGTTTATATAGACGAGGACATATAGACAGTGATGGATGCGATGTGAAAGGCGTCGAGATAGTTTATATAGACAACGAAATGTGAAGGTGCGAGTGTACATTCATTACAAAGTGAGTTTCCAGATAGGCCGAGAGGAACCGAGGTTGGTTTCGTGTGGTTAGGAAACCGACAAACAAGCATTGAAGGTGGTGGAATCGACCACCTAATATGCCATTTCCAGGACATACCTGCTACTCCTTTCTTGCATTCCCATGTATCGATTTCACGGAAGCATAAAATAATGGCATGTCTCAACTCCTTTATTCTTTTCTCCATTATGAAGTGGTTAGTAAACTGACACTGTGAATCAGCAACTTTCTGCCGATATGGTATGAATTCGAATCAAAACTCTGTACACGAGGTTGTAAAACATTTCCTTTACGGCATGGCAATAAATTATTATATAGGTTATTATTCCATGGAGTTACAGTGGTATAACATATTCCTGAGTTACAGGTCTACAACATACCTTTATGCATCGTGAAGCTATTACTCTCTTGATTACATGAAACATTAAGCATAGGGGTTTATTTTTTCCGTCGTTATCTATGTGTTGCATCAGACTGTTCTTGAAAATGGTAGGGATTATTCGATACAGTGATATACATATTTTATTATGCTCATGTATATATTGTGTGCAGTGGGTGTGCGGTTGTTATATGGTATTTGTGTTTTATTTAGTAATGTGAGTTTTAATAATACATTTATATAAGTAGAACTCATTAATGAAGGGAGTAGTTTAATTATCAGCCGTAGTAGTTTAATTATTACACCAATTTTTTTGAGTATAAATTTGTTAATTTAATTTTTATTTAGATATATTTTTTTTTGTTGTTAAAAATGTATTTTTGAATATTTGTGAATTTAATATCAGTAAAATGTAAAATTTTTATTCAAATTTTGTAAATTAAATAATTGAAACTTTTTAAAGTATCATTTTTTCTATTAGTTAATTTACTAGTAATAAAATAGATAATGCATGTGGTGAATTAGTAAATCACTGTTAATTATGGTTGATGTCATCTCATTATAATTAAAAATTGTTATTGTTAATTAAACTTGATCATAGTTGATAATGGATAACCATGGTTGACAATACTTAGCTATAGTTCAAGAAACTCTACCCAACATTTAGTTGACCATAATTAATACATATTATTTAAATTATCTTTTAATAATTATATATTGAATATGGGTGTGTTGAAGGACACTCTCGTATATTATAATAATTATAATAATATTTTATAATAGGTGTAGTCTAATTTATAATGAAATAGCCTTTTTCATTGGAATCTGGTGATATAATTTCAAGCAAGATTGTGATTTTTGTTGTTTAAAATAAATTTTTTAATCCATAAAGAGATTTAGCACCCTGAAAAACCCATGGGGAACTTGAATTCTATAGCTTAAACAACCTAAAATCGAGTTTTTAAACCAAATTTTAGTTCAAATTACTTGAATTCTATAGCTAAAACAACCTAAACTCGAGTTTTTAAACCAAATTTGAGTTCAAATTAACCCCAAAAAATCTTTGAAAAACGTCATTTTGTTTATAAATTAAACTAATCCTTTTATGGTATAACTTAGTTTTATGTTATTTTTATTATATTTATATATTGATTTTTGGACGAGCTAGAATGTTCTGCCAACAACAGAGGGATCTCCCGGTGTAGAATCCCAACTAGACTCTACATTGTTTGGTATAGGAGTCTCATCTAGTGTGTATGGTCAACAAGCACCGTATGGCTTATAATTCTCTTTGGATGAAAAAAATAAAAATCGTTAGAGAACAAAATAAAGCCCTCAAGAAATGCAAATGAACAACTTATGGAAATTATACATGTGGAACATTACACATAAAAAAATGACTAGGTGAAGTTGACATGAATCCTAAGAGAAGCAGTGTTAGCAAAACTTCAAATAAAGCCCATGTATTGAATAGAAATTAGTTCATTGGTCATAAATAAGTTCATAATTAACAACCTCATGAAATCATGTAAAGTTGTACAATCCCATACATAACATATAACCACATCAAGGAAACATTTCACCAACATAAGGCTAAAATAAACTCAACATGTACGATCTAATCACCATAATGGAAATCTTACAATCATTGATAACACATGAAGGAATTGCACCCTTAGGCTTGAAGAGAATCAAAAGCTGAAATACTCATAAAATTCTCACATGAAAAGTCCATGATATCCATAAGTGGAAGTGAAAAATCACCACTTTCATTCACAAGATGTCTTTAGCTCTCAAACAATGTACACCAATTCAGTCCAAAACCAAAAGTCCATTACATTGAACCATGAAGGTATATTTATAGAAGATAAGGTGACCTTTCACCTTTCGTGACTTTTCACGTACCCTCAATGAATCTCTATATTCCACATGATTTTTCCTATTCCATGAGCTAATGTATTCTAAAAAAATACAATTCACATTTGTACAAAGAAAGCAAGTAATACTAATCAACTAATCTAGTAATAGAAAAAACTGTGACTTTAGGTTGTATTTCTCGAAACAAATATGCCTCCCATAACTTGTATTCTCTAGAAAGAGTCAGAATTTGGTATTGTAGGTCATCCTCATGCCTCTGTAATCACTCAGGTGCATGTGGTACTAGGGTAGGGCCATAACCCACAAGTCCATAATCGATATTTTAGAAATGAAAGGGATATTGTCTTATGGCAATTCTTCCTTTCATCAAGTGGTATCAAAGAAGGGAAAGGTTTCCTGTGTAGAAGAGATTTCGTGTAGAAGAAGGAGAGCAAGAAGATGGAGAAGGAGGTACATTTGCGTTAAAGCTTGGCAAGTTTATGGTCTTTAGTATTGTATAGATAGCGGTAGCAGAAGGTGAGAAGACTTGCTACAACCTAGAGCAAGGAGTGCTCAATTGGTTCGAGGGGAGAGAACTAGAAGGATGTGAAAGACTAAGCTCAGAGGAGAAAACTTGGTGAGGTATTATGTAGCAGAGAAGACTATTACTGCATAGGTTTGGTTGCAGCTCATAGAAGATCATGAAGAAAGTTCCACTGAGGAAGTGGGTAGAATTTTTATGGAATTAAGAAGAATCATATGACGAGGAGGTCATAAATTTTTGTGCCTCGGGAGTCTAATGCAGGAGAATCCAAGCACTCTTCATTAAAAGAGGAATCCAAAGCTGAGAAGGAGGAAACGTCGACAACTGCGCAAACCAGGAGGAAAATTTTGTGAAAATAGGGTTAAAATGATGGAATGGATAAAGTCTCTAGAAGACTTATTTAACGTAATTTAATATTCCATGTATGCGTATAGAGAGATTTAGGGGTTTGTTGAGTGATTGTGGGAGAAATCCATGGATCGTAAATGAACCCTCCCTTTTGTAACTTCTTATATAAGAGTTTGTGTAAGGTGGTGAGAATATAGAGCGAAAGATAGATATTTGTGGAACCAGAGTGTAGATTCAATGTAGTTGAGAGGGGGAAGTGTGACTAAGGATGAAATGCCTTAGGTTGTAATAGAAGTCTATATATATATAATGGAAATATCTGTGAGTTGTGTGAAGTTCATGTATTTGGATAGTTACGCCTTTCAAAATTATTATGTGTTGTTGGAGTGTTGATTAACCATCAATCACTAGAAGGATCGATGGTGATCAAATGTTAATCGAATTATTTTTATATGGGTGTCGTGTGTGGAAACGAGGTATGGTGGAGGAACTGTGTTTTAACGCAGATTACATCAATAGCGAATGAGATTAAGTCAAAGAAGGAATAGACAGAGTAAGGCACAGGAGCCGTTAGATCTCATAGATTGATGGTTAGTATTGACGATCAATGACGGAATGCGAGGCGAAGAAGAGAACCGATCTGGATCGTTAGATATATAGATGGGTGAAATCGGCGGATATTAGATCAGAGGATGCACACTGGTTAATTCAAAAATTGGACCCGATATCGATTAAGTAACAATTTAATATTCCCATTAGCTTCATCCAAAGGAAATAGACACATGGAAAAAGTTGGACACGAACTTTTGTAGATTAAGGACTTACAGTTCTCATCGACTCCGTAAAGGTGCTAAATGTCATGTAAGTCATCCACCTGATATCATTGTGGACCATCGGATCAATGAAGTTTGATCTATGGCATATGATCACCAAGCAAGTTAGTTGATCAGGGAAAGATATCAACCATCAGATCAAGAACTAGATCGACGGTGGAGATTTAATCGCAAATCGCATTCGGTAAAAGAGTTTGGGTCTGCGATAAACCCAGATTTGTGATGTTGCGAAGGACTATGGACCGTTAGATCAAAGGGTTGATCGAATGGCGGAGGTTAACTCTCGCATTTCACAGGAATCAAGTGATGGCATATTGTGGAAACTGCAATGTGCGATGAGTGCGAGAATGCGATGAAGCATCGACCATTGGATCGTGAAGCCAATGAACGACGGAAATTGAGGAACAGTGGAAAGGTTTGTGAAGAGTGGAACCGAGAAGTTTATGGATGCGGATTCAATTTATTTAAGATCCGGCCTTAGGCGTTCATGATCGGGTTTCCATGTATTTCTGATGATTTGTGTTGTCCCGGTTTTTAAGGCAAAAGTGGCAATTAACGCTTCCGATAAAACGTGGGCATGTAACCCATAGGTCCATGATCGATATTTTAGAAATGAAATGGATATTGTGTTATGGAAATTCCTCCTTTGACTAGGAATCATGCATAGAAATGTATAATAAACACTCATGGCACACTAACTAATAATATACCAATTTCCCACCCCCACTATTTGACACCAACTATGACGAAAGAGTGAATCACCCCTACTAGGCTCACAGGGAAGAAAAAGTATTCCACACCTGAGACACGTAGTACTTTGATGATTATGACACGACCATAAACAGATACAGAGAAGTTGTATACCGCAATAAGCCCCATTAATTTTACATAAGAAAATAAATATTTGGACTTGAACAAAAATAAAACAAAAATTTCCTTTAAAATACATTAGCGAGATGATAAACCGATATTTTCTAACCTGAGATATCATTGACACAATAATTCTGAGTAATAGTCACTTGTAGAGGGAAACCATGCATAATCTTCCAAAAATACAAACCAATTGCTATTGTTAGGCCCACAAAATAGAGAATAAATAAATCAAGGTTAGAGTTCAGTGATCCAAACCAAAAACACAACATACCATAGATAATAGACAAACCAATAGAAATGATAGTAGGAAAATTAGTAAGGCAGAGAGGGATTACTAGAGAAACATACACTAAAATGGCTAAGCAAACAATTTCCAAGAGGAGAAATTCCCATGATTTCACTTGTTAACTAGACTCATTTGGTCGTTCACCCTCACAAGGTGTGCTATCCTCTCCCACCAGTTAGCACGCCCAACTAAAGATTCACCTTCCCCACCTAAGTTCTTGACTCTCCTAGCATCCATGAATTTCACCTAGTTTTTAAACATCATCCCAAGATTATCCCAGTGAAGCACCAATGAAAAGGGTTATGTCTCCTTATCCTTGCATAGGCACCAACCTCTTCCACCCCTCGTTGAGCTAATAGCCCTTTCCTTCCCACCAACCATGGTAATAATATCCATTTGTGTTGTTGCATTGCATACTCATGGTAGGGATGAGTTGAACACCCTAGCCTTTAATTCCCACCATGTTGGCAAGGTCACGAGGTCATCACATGGGAGACTCACTCAACTTTCAAACTCACCCCCTTTGAGGAAAACATTTTTGTAACATTTTTTGTAATTTTAGTATTATCATTAATATAACATAACTCATTGTTAACCATGGTTTGCAACGCTCAACCATTTACAACATTAATGTAATAATGTAGCAATGGTCAACATTAATGTAACATTGGTGGATTATTGTAACATTAATACATTGTTACCTTAATAGTTGACTAGCGTCAACCTCCAAACATTATCAACCCTGGTCAACCCTCTTCAACCTCGATCAACCTCATAAATGATAACCAAACTCATGAACCCTCTTTAACCATCGTCAACCATAGTCATGGAATCCACCCCACACAGTTTTGGCATCAAATAGTGCAACCACATTAGTTAATGCAGTTAATATAAATCAATCGATGACATTTTTCACGTTTTACATTCCAACAGATGTATGAAAACGACATCGATTGACATATATCGACCACATTTACTAATGTGGTTGTGCTATTTATTGTTAAATTTAGTTTATTTTAGTTTATTATGGGTTTACTATCATTTACATTCATTTACTTTGGTTTACCATGATTAACTATGGTTAAATTGGTTGACTATGAAATTTCCCTTGACCATGGTTTAACTTGACAATTTTTTACCATGGTTGAACATGAACGATGTTGGTCAGCCATGTTTGACCTTGATAATGTGGCACTAGGGAAAAAGGAAGAGGTAAATAGAGGGATAGAGAGGAGGGAGATGAATGTGGGGAGTGAGAGGGATAGATGGGGGAAAGGAAGAGAGATAAAGGGATATGTTTGGGTGAGGGAAGAGATGGATATAAGAGGGATACATACAAGGGGGAGAGAGAGAGAGAGAGAGAGAGAGAGAGAGAGATTAGAGAAGGGGAGAGAGAGTGGAGGAGAGTCTATAGGAGGGAGAAAAATAAGGGAGAGGGGTAAGGGAGTGCGGGAGTGATACATAGAGAGAAAGTGAGTTAAAGGGAAAAATAATTGGAGAGAGAGAGAGAGAATGAGAGAGGTGTCATGGTGGGAAGGAGATAGGGATGTTGGTGGAATCATACAAGTGGGATATATAGGAGGTATACATAAAATGTGCGGGAGAGAGAGAGAGGGAGATATGTGGGAAACATACAAGGGGGAATAAAAAAAGGGAGAGAGAGAAAGAAAGAGACAAATGGAGACAAGGTGATAGGGAGATATATAAAGACTGAGACATAGGGAGGGAGAGAGAGGAGGAATAGGCATATGGGGATAGAGAAATACATCTTGGGAAATGAAAGAGATACAAAAAAATATGGAAAGGGAGAGAGAGATAGAAATAGCGATAGAGATAGTGGAGAGATAAAATAGGTTGAGAATGGGGATGCTTAGAGGGAGCAAGAGAAATAAAGATCGGAGAGAGAGTGGGGGAGGGGATATAGGAGGGAGATATAAGAACAAAAAGAGAAAGGGAGAAGGAGATTGAAAAGGATGAAGAAGGGGGAATGGGATGGACGGAGAGTTGGCGGTTAGGAAGATAGATGGGGTGAGAAATATATATTTATAAAGAAAGAGATGGGAGGGCCTGCTCAAGATATAAATAGGAAAACATGGGGAGAGAGATATAAAGAAAGGAATAGAGGAAGACGGGAAAGAGAGGCTGAGGGAGAGAGGAGGGAAACATGGGGGAGAGATAAAATTGTAGGGAAAGAAGGAGAGAGGGAGAGAGCGAGTGGGGCATGGAGAGTTAGGGAAAACATATGGGGCTTAGTGAAGGGGAACAAAATTTGATATAGGGGAGACAAATAACAAAGAGCGAAATAGATAAGTAGAAGGAAAAGAATGTACAAGGCAATATAGTGGGGGGGGTTGGGGGGTAGAGAGATAGAGAGACAAAGAAGAAGATGGAAAAAGGGCTCATGCACATTATGAAACATGTGCCTCTTATATAAGGTGTGCACATTCTACATTGCATGCACATTGATATAAGATGTGTGTGTTAATGCAAGAATGTTATTGATTTCCAAAAATATTTAGGGAAATACCTTTTTCAATTACATGCTGGATGAGTTGGCAACTTTCGTCTGAAAAATCACTTTGTTTGGTGAATATAAATCAATAACACTTTCGTTTTCACAACTTCCTGATTTTAAACTATGATTCTATATATGCTCTACACTTTCATTGCCAATGAAGTTGAACACATCTTTCATGGTTAATGAAACTTAACACACACTCACACACACACACACACACACATATATATATATATAGGCTATAACTTTTCATTCATTGAATTATTTTAAAATTGGACCATACCAAAACAAATCATGACCTCAGTAGTAAAACAAAAATAAATATTATTGAATTAAGGCTTTTGTCATCCATATCAGCTTTCAAGATAATCATTTTGGCAATAACTACATCAAAATTCATTCGTCGACACGTTTCGAACCAGCAAATGTGGTTCATTAAAACTCACATAATACAACCCACATTCAACCTTCTCACTTTAAGATCTAATTATTTTTCTATATAAACATTAAAAATTATGGAAAATTAATAATATACAAAATGCTTATTTCAAATAATTCCATCATTTATATAAAATCTAATGCTAAAATTAAGTTATGCATTATGTTATATACCTAAATAAAATAAAATAACATACCAATTAAAAATACCATTTTCTTTTAAGTTTCTCCAATTTCCCATAAATAAAAATTATATTATCAAGGAAATAATTTGGTTCTATATGTTTCATCCTTTTAAACGATGTCTCTTATTACTTCTAATTTAGTGATTATATAATAGCATTTCCATATTTATATTACAATTAACGTATCATAATTAAATTAAGTAACAACCGAACAATGTATGGCTTTTTTATAATTTTATTATGTAGTTATTCATTTTTTTTTTATGATTATTTTTTTGTTTAAATAAACTTTATAGTGATGAAAAAAAAATGTGATTCTTAACCTCTTTTTTTCGGAAAATGGCATAGAAAATTATATCTTATTAGAAAATACTAATTTTTTTTATTTATCTCAGTTTAACTTCTAACTATCTCATAATATATTATATAATTCTAGATTAATATTTAATTTTGAGTACATTATTACTAATATGTTAGTGTTACATTAAAAAGTCTTCTACAGTTAGTATGAGAGATATGTTGTTATGTAATATTATATTTAAAAATAATAAATTATTATTTACATTAAAAAATTACTAATAAAAAATAAAAAATATCACCATAAATAAAATATTTTAATTTTTATCTTAATTTTACATTAAATTTTATATAGAAAAATATAATAATTAAAAATTAAAAAAAAAGTAAATCTATTTTATAGTATGATTAATATGAAACTCCATCTTTATTTAATATACAACTAACTAATACTATATAAAAAAATATTATTATTAATAAATTTTATGTAATTTATTCTATGTTCAATGGAGATGTAACATTTAAAACAATAATATGTTAATAAAAAAAACATATTACCATGTTAATATCATAATTCAAATTAAAAAATTTCATTCACTTTTACCTTTTATTGAAAAGAAATGTGTACTTTATTCCATTTCTAACTTCCTCTAAATCTTAATGGTTAAATGATTGCTAATATTTTTGTGTTGTGATTATATAGTAAACACTTTAATTATATTGCAAATTTTAATTTTTTTGTTTGCAGTTTTAAACAAATTATTAGAAAAAATAAAAAAAAATTGGCTTGCCATTAAGAAAATAGAAACCAATTGCTGGAAATAATATTAACAATGGATGACTGAATTATGTCCTACAGAATTTTATAAAATATTACAATACTCGCCTGGTTATTTTTTATTAAAATTTCAAACATCTATTTTATAAAATAAATAAATGTAACATTAATAACACTAAATAGTAAAACGAATAAAACTAAAAATATTTGATGCTAATTCCATAACGAATAAAAAGTAGACATGATTTGCAAGGCTTAAACGAAAAAATGGAAGCGGTTTTTCTTTGTTTCGCTCTTTTCATGAGTTTAGTGAGCTCTATGATAATTTGCAACCCAATATTGTGAAGGGCACCCAAATCTGATTGGTGTAAACAATGCGCATGACAGAATAAATAAAACTTCATTTTGTGTGAACCTTTGGGAGCAGCCATTCGTTCCACTTTAATAACACATTTTGATGAGCCACCAGAAACTGTTGGTGATAAATCTATTAGTTATTAACTGAGAGATAATTCCCATGAGCTAAACAGACCGATTGATTGCACTTCATTTTGTGTGAGAGAGATTGGCGTGATGAGAGGAAACTACCCATTTGGCTTTCATAATACAATTTAGTCAGCTAGCTGTAACATAATATATATTGGAACTGACAACTCTTTGAATTAGTAAATAAGAGAGCTTTCTGTTAAGCTCCCTCTCCCAACTGCCGCGGATAATCTAGAAACTAACTGCAATTATTTCTTTAAATTATAGCAACCAACTGCATTTGTTTCCTAAAATTACGGAAATCAAGAGTAGTTAAATTAATTTTTTGTTGGGATCTCCTTGAATGGTCCATTACTCTCTGAAGTTCTCTACCATGATCTATGGAATACTTACACATAGCCAACATAAGCTTGAGCTATAAATACTTTTGTTTGGTCTCCAAGCTCACTAACTCAATTCCCTTCAAGTTAGAGTGAGCAGAGCTTGAAAGTGCACACACATGTGAGTTTTTTTCTTTTTTCTTGGTGAATTTTTGTTAATTGGCATAGTGTAAATCCAAGCCGAGAATGGACTAAAGGTTGAACGTGAACTTCTCTAATTGTCATGCCAAAGTATTAAATACTCGAAAGAGTTTGTGTTTTGTACTAGTTCTTGTTCACATGAGTTTAGAGACAGATATTTGACCTCAACTGCATTTGCTTTTAAGTATCTGGTGGTAATGCAGAACATGCCATGCTTCGGAGATCTCTTGCTATATTAGTTGATTCTTTATAAATATTTTGGTTCTCTAGTTACGAGGCACGATTTTGGAATCTTTATCTTTGTTGGCACTGCAAAACCAAGAGGAAGTGGTCTTTATGATTTATGTGTGAGTACAATTTCAGGTATCCAGTTTTCAAGTTGCGATTGCGTTCATGGTGTTAATGTGTCCACATAGTGACTTACTATTTTTTTGATTCGCTGACAAGAAGTGGATTTCCTGAAGATCGAGTGAGTACCATCAATGGCCCAAGGTATGATTTATTGGGCATTAAATTTTTTTGATGCTTTTAAGTGTTTGTTTCGCGTTATAGAATCCTTATTTTAAGCTTACATCTAGTATCCGAGCAATTTTTATCTCTCCCTTCGTGTTTATAGACATCCTCTCTTTGGCTCAATGCTATATTTAGAAGATTTTTTGATTAACTCATTTATTTGGAAATATGTCTAATTTTTGCCCATTTTTTTTAATGCTTATAATATTTATTTGGTTTAATTATATGCAATTTAGACAATTGTTGTGCAAATTTATTAATTATGCTCATATTTAATTTACATGAATTGATTATTTCTGTTCTGAATTAAAACATGCTATTTTGGATGAGTATACGAGACCCATCATTGAATGTTATGCATGAATATTATAGTTTTATTTATGCAAATTATCATTATTCTTATATCAAACTAATTTTTATGCATAAAAAAAATAATTTCTAGTGATCCATATAATTTTTAATTGATTAAAGAATAGCCACAGCATCTTAATTAAATACCATTATATATTACGATTGATTAGGATCACGTAAAGAATATTTAGAGATTAATTGTAATTAATTATACTAAATATAATAATTTTTATCCCACAAGAATTATGAATTAATAGTTTTATCATAAAGTTCAAATCTAAGATAGAATTTATATCAAATTATAATTATAATATACCCTTTAGGATTATAAATTAAGTGAATAATTTGATAAATTCTATCATAAAGAATAATTGAATCTGCTTGAATTGAAAATTTAGTCCACACAATTTTTATCTCATTAGATTCAATTTTAAACATGATTTACATTGGTAAAGCATGAAATTTTATTTAGGCATCAAATTTAACATAAGCATGTGCTCTTTAATTTTATGTAGATGTACAACCTGCGAATTTCCCTTAAATTCATTGTGATATCCCCGAACTTAAGCGAGATAACTATAAGGTCTAGAAAGAGAGAGTTCTCCTTCATTTGGGGTGGATGGACATATACTATGCTATTAGGAAAGATGAATCACCAACACTAGTTAATACCAGCGCTGCAGCGAACATCACGCTTTATGAACGACGGGAGTGATCTAATCGCCTAAGCATGAGGTTCATTAAGATTAAAATTTCAGCTCGTATTCATTGTTCCATTAATCAACATGAAAAGGTCTGAGACTTGCTGAAGGCCATTGATGATCAATTCGTCACTTCAGACAAGGCACTAGAAAACACCCTAAGCATGATGTTCTCATCCGTAAGGCTCACCGGTGTGAAAGCTGTACGCGAGCACATCATGCAAATGAGGGACACTGTGGCTCAATTAAAGAAACTCGAGGTTGAAATATCAGAGTTCTTCCTGGTGCACTACATCCTAAGCACCCTTTCGCACTAATACGGACCCTTCAAAATCTCATAAAACACACATAAGGAAAATGGTCAATTAATGAACTCATGACCATGTGTGCTCAAGAGGAAGAGAGACTCGTGATGGAATTCGGAGAAAGTGTAATGCTGGAAACGTGTGGAAAGGGAAAATCTCATGCCAATAAGAAAGGGAAAGGTAAAGTACCTCCCCAAGCCGATATCAAGAAGGATTCTAACTGTTTCTTCTGTAAAAAGAAGGGACCCATGAAGAAGGAATGTGCCAAATTTTAGAAATGGCTTGTGAACAAAGGTAATCCAATCTCGTTTGTTTGTTATGAATCTAATATAGTTAATGTCAATATTAACACCTAGTGGATTGATTCTGGATTAACAGTTCATAATTTTAATTCCTTGCAGGGTTTGCAAAACCTAAGGAAGCTAGTGGGAAGTGAGCAAAGCATCTTATCAGGAAACAATATGGGATTGCATGTGGAAGCTATAGGAACATGCTATTTAACTTTAAATAGTGGCTTTGTTTTAGAATTAGAAAAGACCTTTTATGTTCCAAGTTTTTCTAGAAACTTTATTTTAGTTTCAAGGCTTGTTCCTTTTGGATATTCCTTTAACTTTCGAGAAACATCCTTCAGTTTAAATTATAAATTTGATTGTGTTGGGAATGGTATTATGTCTAATGGTATTTACTGCATTAGTTTACAAAATAATGTCACTTATGATTCAATGCATGTTCACACTGATGCTAAAAGATGTGTTATTAATGAAGATTCCTCTAAATTATGGCACTCGAGATTAGGTCATCTCTCCATAGAAAGAATTAAAAGATTAGTAAATGAAGGAGTACTTAATACTCTCAATTTTAGTGATTTTGAAACTTGTGGGGACTGCATAAAAGGAAAGCAGACCAATAAGTCAAAAAAAGGTGCCAATAGGAGTTCGAACATATTAGAGATCACACATACTGATATATGTAGTCCAAACATGGACTCACATGGTCAGAGATACTTCATCTCTTTTATAGATAATTACTCATGATATATGTATCTCTACATGCTTCATAAAAAGAACGAAGCATTAGATTCCTTTTAGATCTTTAAGGCTGGAGTAGAGAAACAATGCAGAAAGCAAATTAAGATCGTGAGATCATATAGAGGTGGAGAATATTATAATAGATACACAAAACATGGACAAGCACCTGGGCCATTTGAAAAAAAAAATTGAGTCGTAGGATTGTTATCCAATACACCATTCCTGGTTCACCCGACCAGAATGGTGTAGCAAAAAAAAGAAACCGAACATTATTGGACATGGTGTGGAGTATGCTTAGTAGCTCCAATCTTCCTAAATTCTTATGGAATGAAGCACTTAAGATGACAGTGTATATATGAAATAAGGTTCCAACCAAGGCTATTCCTAAAATCCCATTTGAATTATGGAAAGGTTGGAAATCGAGTTTGCGACATATGTGCATTTGGGGATGCTTGTCTGAAGCGAGAATATATAATCCACAAGAGAAGAAGCTGGAACTAAGGACCTTTAGTGGGTATTTCATTAGATATGCTAAAAGGTCTAAAGGTTACATATTTCATTGTCCATATTACAACACTAGGATTGTGGAATCAAGAAATGCAAAGTTTCTTGAAAATGACTTGGTCAGTGCGAGCGATCAAACCAGGAACATAGTTTCTAAGAAGAATCATTCAGAATCTCTACCGTCCACGTGAAGTGATAGATTGGTTATTGTTCACAACACCCCTCAAGTACAAACTAGTGTTGAACAACCAATTGTTGAAGTTCCACACACCGTTGATGACATTCCAATAGATCAGGTAGTTCAAGAGTTGCCAAGAACTTTTGAACAACGAGTTGAACCACATACTTCTCACGAAGATGATGGTAAAAAATTAAGAAGATCTATTAGACCAAAGAGATTAGAAATTCCTGATGATTATGTTGTGTATCTGCAAGAATCTAACTATAACATTGGAGCCGAAAATGATCCTGAGGCCTTTTCAGAAACCATGAGTTGCAAAGAATCAGAATTATGGTACGATGCCATGAAGGAAGAGATGAATTCTATAAAGAGTAACAAAGTCCAAGATATTATTCAGTTGCCTAATGGTGCAAAAGCCATTGGATGTAAATGGGTCTTTAAAACAAAGAAAGAGTCATTGGGCAACATTGAGAGATAGAAGGCAAGACTTGTTGCTAAGGGATTCACTCAGAAAGAAGGAATTGATTACATGGAGACTTTCCCTCCTGTATCTAAGAAAGATTCCTTGCGCGTTATTGTGGCATTAGTAGCCCATTTTGACTTGGAGTTGCAACAAATGAATGTGAAAACGACTTTTCTCAATGGAGATCTAGAGGAGGAGGTTTACATGAAACAACTTGAAGAATTCCCATCTAGTGATTGTGAGTAATTGGTTTGCAACCTCAAGAAATCATTATGTGGTTTAAAACAAGAATCCCACCAATGGTATTTGAAATTCCTTAATGTAATTTCTTCATTCGGTTTTGTAAAAAACATTATGGATCAATGTATATACCTGAAAGTCAATGGGAGTAAAATCTGTTTTCTTGTTTTATATGTGGATGACATTTTGCTAGCAATCAATGATAAGGGTTTGCTGCATGAAGTGAAACAATTCCTCTCTAAAAATTTTGATATGAAGGATATGGGTGAGGCATTTTATGTCATTGGCATTAAGATCCAAAGAGACAGATTCTGAGGCATCTTGGGTCTGTCTCAGGAAACCTATATTAATAAAATTTTAAAGAGATTTCGGATGAAGGATTGTTCACCAAGTGTAGCTCCCATTGTGAAGGGTGATAGGTTTGATTTGAACCAATGCTCAAAGAATGACTTTGAAAGGGAACAAATGAAGAACATTCCATATGTTTCTGCTGTCGGAAGCCTAATGTATGCTCAGGTCTACACAAGACCTCACATTGCATTTTTTGTGGGAATGTTGGGATGATATCAGAGTGATCCAGGCTTAGACCACTGGAGAGCTACAAAGAAGGTAATGAGGTACCTTCAAGGAACCAAAAACTACATGCTTATGTATAGACGGACAGATAATTTCGAAGTAATTGGCTACTCAGATTCTCACTTTGTTGGATGTGCTGAATACGCAAATCAACATTAGGATACATTTTTATCATGGACGGTGGAGCTGTATCATGGAGTAGTGCCAAGTAGACCTTGATTGCCACTTCCACTATGGAAGCCGAGTTCGTCTTCTGTTTTGAGGCTACTTTACATGGTGTATGGCTTAAGAGTTTCATTTATGGGCTTAGAATTATGGATTCTATCTTTAAGCCATTGAGAATATATTGCAACAATTCAGAGGCTGTTTTTATGGCTAAAAACAACAAAAGTGGGAGTTGAAATAAACACATCGACATTAAGTATTTAGCTATAAGGGAATGTGTTATAGAAAAGAAAGTGGTCATTGAGCACGTCAGCACTGAGTTGATGATTGTTGATCCTTTGACTATGGGCATGCCACCATTTAAATTCAAGGATCATGTAATGAATATGGGACTTGGTTCCATTATGTAGTTTCTCATTGTATGGACAATGTTATTTTAATGAAATTCTTAATTATTGTGATGTTTTCCTCATATTTATGTGCACTTTAATTTGATTTGAGAGAAATCATCTGTGTACGACCAAGAATAAACATAAGGTTTATTCATTCAGAAATTGTTGCCACATAAATTTCAATAGAAATAAATACATAGTAATACATGGAAGATAATACTTGTCATTAGAAGACTTATCGCCATGATTCATGTATCTATTACTTAATACAGATTATCAATGGGTTTAAGATGAGACATTAAGATTGGAAGTATGGACCAAGTGGGAGAATGTTAAGCTCCCTCTCCCAACGACCACTGATAACTAGAAAGTAACTGCAGTCATTTCCTTAAATTACGGAAACCAACTCCAGTTATTTCCTAAAATTACGGAAATCAACTACAATTAAATTAATTTCTTGTTGGGAGTTCCTGGAGTGGCCCATTACTCCCTCTGCAGTTTTCTACCATGATCTGTGGAACACTTGACACATAGCCAATAAAAAATTGATGGAAGCTTGGCTATAAATACTTATCATTAACTCAATCCCCTTCAGCCTTACACCATCAAGTTAGAGTGAGCAGAGCTTGCAAGTGCCACACGGATGAGAGTCTTTTTTTTTCTTGGTGAATTTTTGTTAATTGGCAAAATGTAAATCCAAGATGAGAACGGACTAAAGGCTGAACGTGAACTTCCCTAAGTTTCATGCCAAAGTATTAAATACCCGAAAGAGTTTGTGTTTTGTACTAGTTCTTCCTCATAGGAGTATACAAATAGATATTTGACTTCAAGTATCTGTGGTGATGCAGAACATGCCAGGATTCAAAGATCTCTTGCTATATTATCTGATTCTTTATACATATTTTAGTTATCTGGTTACGTGGCACGATTTTGGACTCATTATCTTTGTCGACACTGCAAAACCAAAAGGAAGTGGTCTCTATGATTTATGCGTAAGTACAGTTTCATGCAGCTAGTTTGCAAGTTGTGATTGCTTTCATGGTGTTAATGTGCCCACATAGTGACCTACTGTTTTTCTGATTCTTTCACAAGAAATGGACTGCCTTAAGATTGCAGTGAGTAGCCTCAATGACCTGAGGTATGATTTATTGGGCATTAAATTTTTTCTTTTTTTTTGAAGTGTTTGTTCCACATTATAGAATCTTTATTTTAAACTTACGTTTTCCACATTATGATTGGAGTTCCTTTTTGCTGTGACTGATTGGAATGTTGAAAATATAATTAACTCAAAGAACTTTATCCGAAAGGAAACTGACCGAGACCGAGTAATTACACCTAGCCTTGTCAGCCATTGGCGAGATGTAAATTATTTAGGAATTTGATAGTATAATTTTAGTTTTCTTTATCTGAATCTGATAATATATCTTTTTGGCAAGACGGTGAAGTTTAGTTGTTTAAATTTGTTTTTATATTTGAAAACAAAGTCAGTGCCCTGGAAAATGATCAAGCCACTTGATTTCTACAACTGAAACTAAAAATTCTCAAAAAAATGTCTTCCTAAAATTTTAACTTGCAAAAGATCAGAGAAAACCAATCAGACTGCCGCAAATTATTTCATTATCCATATGCCAATTTAAAATACCACCACAAAGAAATGAGAGAAAAAAGAGAGAAAAACAAGCAAACTGCTGAAAATTATTTCAATATCGATATGCCAATTTATTTTATCATGCAAAAGGAAAGATATCAACAGCAATCGACAATTACATTCACTTTAAACACACGATATTCTCCCTCTGTTTCAGTCCATCCTTTGATAGTAAAATGACACACTGGAGATTGCTTGCAACTTATTTGCGAAAGCCGACACACTTCAAGACTTGAAACACACTAATAAATTCAAACGGAAGATTAATTGATCCAACTCGATCAATACAGATGACGAAATAAACCATTGTATGCATATTGTACCATCATACAATAACGATTATTCATAAAACAACTTTATAATATCGTTCTTGCAATTCAAGGAGATTAGACACAATGACGATCATTAAAATCAATTTAATAAAAATAATAAATGAGATCAACGAAAGACATCAATAGACAAGTGTACCTTACCTTTATTAGTAAGCAGGATGAGGAGGAGGAGGAAATGTGTAGTCACGAGGGGGGGATTTGTAGATGGGAGGGGAGAGAAGCACTGGAGGAGGCGTTAGTATCGGTTTTGGAGGGGATTTGTAAATGTAAGGAGAATTGAAGAATGGAGATTTGTACTCTGGGGGAGGAAATTTGTGAACCGGGGGAGGATATTCTATCAGTTTGGGTGGAGATTTGTACTCCGGGGGAGGAAATTTGTGAACTGGGGGAGAATATTCTGTCGGCTTGGGTGGAGATTTGTATTCCGGGGGAGGAAATTCATGAACCGGGGGAGGATATTCTATCGTCTTGGGTGGAGATTTGTACTCCGGAGGAGGAAATTTGTGAACAGGGGAAGGATATACTATCGGCTTGGGAGGAGGAATCACTAGGCGCATGGGTGGAGATTTGTGCATAGGAGGAGGATATACCATCGGCTTAGGTGAAGATTTATCCACTTCTTCATGATGATGATGGTGATGTTTGGGCACGTGATGATGAAATAGGTTTTCGGGAGGAGGATATTTGTGGAGTGGTGGAGGAAACACTGTTGGTTGAGGAGGATATTTGTGGAAATGAGGAAATGATATGGGCGCGGGAGAAGAATCTTTACGTACTCGAGGATGTAATGTAATGGGCATGGGGGAAGATCTGTGCACTGGAGGAGGAAATAACATGGGCTTGGGAGGGGATTCCAAGACTGGAGACGGTGGAGTGTAAGTAGCGCCACAGTTATATCCCTGGAGGCATATGACTGCGAAAACTGCGAGCAGGAACCCGTAATGAGTCACTGTCATGTTTTGCAACATGAGGAAAGATAGACAGTGATGGATGTGATGTGAAAGGCATCAAGATGGTTTATATAGACAACAAAATGTGAAGGTGGAAGTGTAGATTCATTACAAAGTGAGTTTCCAGATAGGCCGAGAAGAACCGATGTTGCTTTCGTGTGGTTAGTTAACCGATAAACAAGTATTGAAGGCGGTGGAATCGACCACCTAATATGCCATTTCTAGCACATAAGTACTACTCCGTTCTTGCATTCTCATGTATCAATTTCACGGAAGCATAAAGTAATGGCATGTCTCAGCTCCTTTATTCGTTTCTCCATTATGAAGTGGTTAGTAAACTGACACTGTGTATCAGCAACTTTTTGCCGATATGGTAAGAATTCGAATCAAAACTCTGTACATGAGGTTGTAAAACATTTCCTTTACGACATGGAAATAAATTATTATATAGGTTATTATTCCATGGAGATACAGTGGTATAACATATTCCTGAGTTACAGGTCTACAACATACCTTTGTGCATCGAGAAGCTATTACTCTCTTGATTACATGAAACATTAAGCATAGTGGTTTATTTTTTCGGTCGTTATCTACGTGTTGCGTTACACTGTTCTTGAAAATGGTAGGATTATTCGATGTAGTGATATACATATTTTATTATGCTCGTGTCTATATTGGGTGCAGTGGGTTTGCGGTTGTTATATGGTATTTGTGTTTTATTTGATAATGTGAGTTTTAATAATACATTTATATAATTACAACCCATTAACGAAGGGAGTAGTTTAATTATACCCCATTAATAACAACCGTAGTAGTGCAATTATTAGACCAATTTTTTTGAGTATAAATTTGTTAATCAATTTTTTAGTTAGATATATTGTTTTTTGTTATTTAAAATGTATTTTTGAATATTAATTAATTTAATATCGGTAAAATGTAAAATTTCTATTCAAATTTTGTACTTAAACTTTTTAAAGTATCATTTTTTCTATTAGTTAATTTATTAGTGGTAAAATAGATAATGCATGTGGTAAATTAGTAAATCACTGTTATTTATGGTTGATATCATCTCATTATAATTAAAAATTGTTATTGTTAATTAAACTTTATCATAGTTGATAATGATAACCATGGTTGACAATACTTAGCTATAGTTCAAGAAACTCTACACAACAGTTAGTTGACCATAATTAATAAAGTTCATTATAATTAATACATATTATTTATATTATTTTCTAATAATTATATACTGAATATGTGTGTGTTGAAGGAAACTCTTGTATATTATAATAATTATATTAATATTTTATAATAGGTGTAGTCTAATTTATAATGAAATAGCCTTTTAAATTGGAATCCAGTGATACCGTTTCAAGAAAGATTGTGAATTTTGTTGTTTAAAATACATTTTTGAATCCATAAGTTAATTTAGCACCCTGAAAAACCCATGGGGAACTTGAATTCTATAGCTTAAACAACCTAAAATCGAGTTTTTAAAACAAATTTTAGTTCAAATTACTTGAATTCTATAGCTTAAACAACCTAAACTCGAGTTTTTAAACCAAATATAAGTTCAAATTAACCCAAAAAATTCTTTGAAAAGGTCATGTTGTTTATAAATTAAACTAATCCTTTTATGGTATAAATTAGTTTTATGTTATTTTTATTATATTTATATATTTATTTTCGGAGGAGCTAGAATGTTCTGCCAACAACAGAGGGATCTCCCCAGTGCAGAATCCCAACTAGACTCTACACCGTCTGGTATAGGAGTCCCATCAGGTGTGTATGGTCAACAAGCATCGTATGGCTTATAATTCTCTTTGGATGAAAAAATAAAAATCGTTAGAGAACAAAATAAAACCTTCAACAAATGCAAATGAACAACTTATGGAAATTAAACATGTGGAACATTATGCATATAAAAATGACTAGGTGATGTTGACATGAATCCTAAGAGAAGAAGTGTTAGCAAAACTTGAAATAAAGCCCATGTATTGAATAGAAATTAGTTCATTGGTCATAAATAAGTTCATAATCAACAACCTCATGAAATCATGTAAAGTTGTACAATCCCATACATAACATATGATCACATCAAGGAAACATTTCACCAAAATAAGCCTAAAATACACTCAACGTGTACGATCTAATCACCATAAGGGAAATGCTACAATCATTGATAACACATGGAGGAATTGCACCCTCAGGCTTGAAGAGAGTCAAAAGCTGAAATACTTATAAAATTCTCACATGAAAAGTCCATGATATCCATAAGTGGAAGTGAAAAATCACCACTTCCATTCACAAAATGTCTTTAGCTCTCAAACAATGTACACCAATTCTCTCCAAAACCAAAAGTCCATTACATTGAGCCATGAAGGTATATTTATAGAAGATAAGGTGACCTTTCACCTTCCGTGACTCTTCACGTACCCTCAATGAATCTTTATATTCCACATGACTTTTCCTATTCCATTAGCTAATGTATTATAAAAAAATACAATTCACAGTTGTACTAAGAAAACAAGTAATACTAATCAACTAATCTAGTAATAGAAAAAATTGTCACTTTAGGTTGTAATTCTCGAAACAAATATGCCTCCCGTAACTTGTATTCTACAGAAAGAGTCATAATCTTCTATTGTAGGTCATCCTCATGCCTCTGTAATCACTCAAGTGGATCTGGTACTAAGGTAGGCTTCTTACCTTGTATCTAATTTGAGAGAGTCACAAGTTTATTATATAGCCTCACAGGCTCAACCACATACCACATACTACGTAAACATCTCCTTTGTAACTTTTAGGTCATCCTTTGTAGTGCCTTACTTGATAATTTCCAAAAATCCTTGACTCTCTTGTCTTAGTTCTTCCTTTGCTCCTCTTTCACCTAATGTGCCAATAGAAGGAATCATGTCCAATTTGACCAGACACTAGTGGGCTTAGTGAGTGTTGGTATGATGCTATCACTTTGTCCATATCTCTAGCCAATGTGTCATACGATTACATATTAATACATACAACCACTTTGTCATTTTTTGGTCTGATCCAATATTTCCTAGGAAACAGTTTAGGTTCATCAGGGTATTTATTGAACCATTCACATATATCCACTATTGTTGAGGCTACTTCGATCATCATTCCCCTTTCCTTTGATTCCTTTTGCATGAGAGGGAATGGAGCCACGACTTGATGTAGGATCATCATTTCATTGTAAAGCAAGTCCATTACTTCTTCTAGTATATGTAAATCATTCAAAATGGATGCTTGTAAGCCTTTACCCTTAGAGTGGTATGCAAGCAAGTCTTGATTCTCACTATATACCTGTGCAAATATTTGTTCATGGGCAACAAGGTTTGCATTTAGATTGTCAACTTTATTATTCAATATGTTTACATTTAGCTTTGTGGCTGTAAAAAAAGTGATTCTAGCTAAGCCAATCATTTTTGGGTTCATAGTGGAGTTAATGAAAATTTCCTTCTTTGTTGCCATTGATATAGGCTTAGATGGATTCTTGGCATAACACTTGAATCTTTCTTCCATAATTTTGCATTGTACCTAATCAAAAGTGAGCCTAGAAATGTCTAATAGTTCTTCTTCTTCCTCCTTTAGAATGCCCAATTCTTGTAGCGGAAATGCCCACCAGTGACGGAAGCAGATTGTGGGATATCCAGAGGCATATATAACTTCATGTTTGATCCTTGAGGTTGTTGATCATTTCCTTCTTTTTTCTCTTTTTCTTTGAGAAAACGTTGCTTGGTTTTTTTTGGCTAGAGTTTCTTGTTTCCTTTTGGCATCTTCTTCTTCCTTTCGTCTCCTTTCTTCATAAACTCTCTTTTGTTGTTGACACTTAATCATAGGGATTGGGTGAACAACTATAATTAATGTAAATAAATAATAGAGAATATGGAGAGTCATTGGGAGATGAACTGAACATTCACTCCCTCTTGAATATAATAATGAATAACCTGAATGAATATCATGATTTGATTTGAGGAGTTACCTCCTAATCTGACATGGTATCAGAGCCAGCTTTATTTTTAGTATTCTTTCCCTTGTAACTCATTTTTTCTGCCTATGTTCTACCTACTTTGCAGAACAGACACATCTGCCCCTGCTCCTCTGATGCAGGAGCTTTCAACCCAAGATAAAATCAGTGTATTCTAGTAGACATAGGGGGGTCATGTGTTTTAAGGAAGTTGGATTCCTAAGTGTTGAATTAATGTAATATTTAGGCTTTTGAGTGAGTAGGATAGGAATTAATTAGATGATTTGAGATATTTTGTAAATGATCTCGAATGAAGGAGAACATGAGTGGTTAATAATGACGAGAGAGTTAGAAGTCAATTATAACTCTTAAGGTAGTTTCATGATTCGAGGAACTAGAGAGGACATTTAGGAGTCAATTCAGTAGATTAAGGATCTAAACCAGAATTAGTTCAACAGAACCTTTCTGGTATAAATGTAAGCCTACGGGCAGAGTTTAGAGGAAGAGGCCACTGATATTGAAGATCAGGCCTGAGAGACAAAGGGTCTCGATATGTAATTAGTTATTATTATTTATGTATACACATGTTTATTCCAGAATTGTATAGATGTGTAGAATGAATATCGAATGATTGAATTACATGTAAGTTGTGTATTCTGTAACATAGGTTGCAGGCAGAGTTCTGTAGAACACACAGATGAAGAGAATGATTTAGAGGAATCATAATGGGTCTTTGAACCCAATTTGAGGATTATAGCGGATCTCTAGAGAGACAACGATGTGAGCATTCGTAGAAGTCAAGCTCAGGAGTGAATTGAGCAGCAGAATAGCAAAAGGGCGAAAACCTTTGAAGAAACCTGAACCACAGAGAAAATGATGAAGAAATAGCATAAAACATAAGTAAATGGAAGAGCGGAGAAGTGAAGAGGTGATGCACAACAACCGTTGGATCTTATAGATCAACGAGTAGGATCGATTTGCATGGTGGAAGAGCACAGAAGATAGTCGGAGACAAAGCGGCTTTTATACAGGAAACTGGTATTTCAGGCGGAGTAAAAGTGGTAAGTGGTATTGAAGGGTAATCAATTGATTCCACTAATCGGTTGGCACATAGCATGAAAGCGGAGAGAGAAAACTTCTTTATCAGGTGGGTTTTCTCCGTGCTTTTGTCTCACTCGAAATCATCGTGGATTGTTGGATCCATTGAGTGCTGATCCACGGTGGAGGATTTTCATGCAAGTTTTTCGATTGGAGATCGAGAATAACAAAGGACAACGGAGTATGGAGGAAGGCTTTGATGCATGGACCCGACGGTCTATAGATGCAGGAGTAATCCTTTTGAAGTCCGGCTTAACCATTAAGCATGATCAGAGATCGGAGAAGGAAGAGCGCAATGGAAAGGATTGAATCCACGATACAAACTTGACGAAGTTATAGATGTGAGTCTAATAATTTAAGTTCTGGAAGGTTATGTTATCACATATCGGGGGTGCAAGGAGTGTGTAGTGTGACCACAGAGAATCGCGATTGCGATAAGCGATAAAGAGAAACTTCAGAAACTGTGCAAGGGCTTTAAATAGCGTGGAAAAGGTATGTTTGCAATGGAATTCAATCATAAAGGGTTTATAATAGAATAAAGCACCTATATGAGGTTTCTATTGAAAGTCCCATTATAAGTGGGTTTGAATATATATGCGGGCTTAAGGGGTCATCAGAGGTTTAAACTAAGGTTTATGAGAGTGAATGATTTCCGATAGAAAGGAAAGGATGGATTAAGGGTTAGACAAAGTTAGTCTATAAATTATTCCGTAGATATTATGAAAGGGGGCCTTAAACCTTAAATATTGAAGATTTGACTCCTTAGAGAGTCAAAATTCCTGGGACAAATTTGCTTATGCATTTTACATGCATAGTATGGGTGTAAGCGGGGGTAACCCTGCATCAAGAGAGTGGAAGATAGTCGGCAACAAAGTGGTTTTTATACAGGAAAGTGGTATTTCAAGCGGAGAAAAAGTGGTAAGTGGTATTGAAGGGCAATCACCCGATTCCACTCATCGGTTGACACGTAGTACGAAAGTGGAGAGAGAAAACCGCTTTATCAGGTGGGTTTTCTCCATGCTTGTGTCTCACCCGAAATCATCGTCGACCATTGGACCCCGAGTGTAGATCCATGGTGGAGGATTGTCATGCAAGTTGTTCGATCGAAGATCGAGAATAACGAAGGACGACAGAGTATAGAGGAAGGCTTTGATGCGCGGACCCATTGGCCTATAGATGCGGGAGTAATCCTTTGAAGTCCAGCTTAAGCATTAAGCGTGATCGAAGATTGGAGAAGGCAGAGCACAACAGAAAGGATTGAAGCCACGAGACGGACCCGTTGGAGTTATAGATGCCGGTCTAATAATTTGAGTTCCAAAAGGTTATGTTATTGCATATCAAGGATGCAAGGGGTGTGTAGTGTGACCACGGAGAATCGCGATTGCGATTGGCGATAAAGAGAAACCTCAGAAACTGTGCAAGGGTTTTAAAAATTGCGGAAAAGGTATGCTTGCAATGGAATTATATCATAAACGGTTTATAATAGAATAAAACACCTATATGAGGTTTCTATCGAAAGTCCAATTATAAGTGGGTTTGAATATATATGTGGGCTTAAGGGTTAATAAAAGGTTTAAACTAAGGTTTATGAGAGTGAATGATTTCTGATAGAAAGGAAAGGATGGATTAAGGGTTAGACTAAGTTAGTCTACAAATTATTCCGCAGAGATTAAGAAAGGGTGCCTTAAACCTTAAATATTGAAGATTTGACTCGTTAGAGAGTTAAAATTCATGGGACAAATGTGATTATGCATTTTACATGCATATTGTTGGTGTAAGCGGGGGTAACCCTGCATCATTTGGTATCAGAGAAAAGTTGTAATTGAAAAAGTTGGTGTTAAAACAAACAAAAGAATTATGTGTGAACATTTCTTTGAAGGAATTGGGAACAGAGTTATGCGTTAAGATGTTTATGCAGGCTAGGAGGAATGAGATTCTAATCTGATAGATAGTAAGCACACATAGGTGATGTCTAGCAGAACTTGCAGATGCAAGAGATAGAGGAAATCCATTCAAGGTACAAGTGGAATGGTGAAACAATATCATGCTGAGATCTTGAAGGTGAGATGACATGTTTGTTTTAATTTGATTGAAGATTGGAGAATGTGTGTTTTTGCACTAATGCACAGGTAGCAACATAAGGAAAACACTGTGATTTTGTTCCTTGAGGAAAGTGGAGATTCACTCAAATGTGAAGCTGAAGAATCCAATTGAATGTTGGACAAAGAGCATAAGAGTATTCTAAAAAAGAAACAGAGATTGAAGAATTATGGTAATTAATGACGAAACAGTCCATGTGGAGGATATAGATAGCAGCAGGAAGCAATATCAATTAGATTTTGGACCTGCTTGACAAGGAGAGGAAGATGAAACAGACGATAGCAGACATACAGGAGCAAAAATGGAGCAAAGCATTTTGGAAGTTACAAACTAAAGTTTGGGACCCTAGAGGTTTTCTATCAACTTATGAAGGCACATGATTAGGAGATCATGAATATTTTCTACTTTGGGAGTATGATGAAGGAGCATTAAAGCCAAGAAAAAATCATTGTATTCTGGTAGACATAGGGGGGTGATGTGTTTTAATGAAGTTGAATTCCTAAGCGTTGAATTAATGTAATATTTAGGCTTTTGAGTGAGTAGGATAGGAATTAATTAGATGATGTGAGATATTTTGTAAATGATCTCGAATGAAGGAGACCATGAGTGGTTAATAATGACGAGAGAGTTAGAAGTAAATTATAACTCTTAAGGTAGTTTCATGATTCGAGGAACTAGAGAGGACATTTAGGAGTTAGTTCAGTAGATTAAGGATCTAAACCAGAATTAATTCAACAGAACCTTTCTGGTATAAATGTAAGCCTACGTGCAGAGTTTAGAGGAAGAGGCCACTGATATTGAAGATCAGGCCTGAGAGACAAAGGGTCTCGATATGTAATTAGTTATTATTATTTATGTATACACAGGTTTATTCCAGAATTGTATAGATGTGTAGAATGAATATTGAATGATTGAATTACATGTAAGTTGTGTATTCTATAACAGAGGTTGCAGGCAGAGTTTTGTAGAACACACAGAGAAAGACAATGACTCAGAGGAATCATAATGGGTCTTTGAATCCAATTGGAGGATCAGAGTAGATCTCTGGAGAGACAGCGATGTGAGGATTCGAAGAAGTCAAGCAAAGGAGTGAATTGAGAAGCATAATAGCGGAAGGATGAGAACGTTTGAATAAACTTAAACCACAGATAAAACACTGAAGAAATAGCTTAAAACATAAGTAAAGAGAAGAGCAGAGAAGTGAAGAGGTGATGCACATAAACCATTGGATCTTATAGATCAATGGGCAGGATCGATTCACATGGTGGAAAAGTGCAAAAGATAGTCGACGACAAAGTGGTTTTTATACAAGAATGTGGTATTTCAGGTGGAGCAAAAGTGGTAAGTGGTATTGAAGTGTAATCACCCAATTCCACTCATCGGTTGACATGTAGCACGAAAGCAGAGAGAGAAAGCTGCTTTATCGGGCAGGTTTTCTCTGTGCTTGTGTCTCACCCAAAATCATCATGGACTGTTGGATCCATTGAGTGCAGGTCCATGGTGGAGGATTGTCGTGCAAGTTGTTCGATCAGAGATTGGGAATAATGAAGGACTACGAAGTATAGAGGAAGGTTTTGATTCGCCGACCCGACGGTCTATAGGTGCGGGAGGAATCCTTTTGAAGTCTGGATTAATCATTAAGCGTGATAGGAGATCGGAGAAGGCGAAGCGCAGTGGAAATGATTGAAGCCACGAGACAGAGCCGACGGAGTTATAGATGTGGGTCTAATAATTTGAGTTCCAGAAGGTTATGTTATCACATATAGGGGATGCAAGGAGTGTGTAGTGTGACCACAGAGAATCGTGATTGAAATAAGCAATAAATATAAACCTCAGAAACTATGCAAGAGATATAAAAAGTGCGGAAAAGGTATGTTTGCAATGGAATTCTATCATAAAGAGTTTATAATAGAATAAAGCACCTATATGAGGTTTCTATGGAAAGTCTAATTATAAGAGGGTTTGAATATATATGTGGGCTTAAGGGTTAATACAAGGTTTAAACTAAGGTCTATGAGAGTGAATGATTTCTGATAGAAAGGAAAGGATGGACTAAGGGTTAGACTAAGTTAGTCCATAAATTATTTCATAGAGATTAAGAAAAGGGGCCTTAAACATTAAATATTGAAGATTTTACTCCTTAGAGAGTTAAAATACCTAAGACAAATGTGCTTATGCATTTTACATGCATACTGTCGGTGTAAGTAGGGGTAACCTTGCATCATCCTGGCTTGAGATTATATATCTCTTCCCTCCTAACAGTCATCCCTCCGACCCATGTGATCATTGTAGCAACCTACATTTTTTCCATTTATGTCTTCTAATAGAGAACTTCGTTACTCTCAAATCAAACAGTGAGTTTCAAAAATTTAACTGTTGCCCTTAAAAGAGATTTTCTTAACAATCAAATGTTTGATAGATTTCACTGCACTTGTAGTTGCAGCTCTTAAATTAGAGACTTTGATTGGTAAAGTACCATTCTTAGTTTTGGTCTTGACATATTGAGGTGAAGGATCAGACACTTTATCGATTCTGCAGAGTTCTTCGTTTAAGAAATGGGCATCTTTTCTTTTTGTTTTGATTGTTGCAAGCACTTCCTCCCAATTTACGATTCCAATAACAGTCACCTTCTGATTTTCCAAGTTTGCAACTATTGAGTACAACCCTTTTATATGGGAGAGAGCATTTCGGATCTTTCACTCGCAACCAACAGAATACAGTGGTACTGTCATATCCACCCTTTGTAGGGTAATATTCTTCACGGCCTGCGTTTCAAGAACAAGTTGTAGGTTCGACATTGTATCTCTATATTTCAGTGAATCAGTACTAGTAACGATCTTCTAGCCCTCTGAGTATAGCATGTAGAATAAAAGCTTTTGGTCTAGAGACTAGAAGAATTGGAGCGAGGTATGCATCTACGCTGTGAGGTGATTTTAATAGGTAATAGTGCCGCCATACATTGAGATATGTGTGTTTTAATACACTGCTCCCACTCTCATTTTAATACCCTACTATGTTTTTTCTAATACACGTGCTGGCCTCCATATAACTTGGCTCACCTCCCCTCTATATATACCTCTCCCATATATACCTCTGATATTTACATATCAGAATAATATTTTTACATTTTTATCTACACAGCAAGTGCAAATTTTTGCCAGCAGAAGTATTTTTTTCCATAGTACACAGATTTTACAATGCATTCAATAATATATATTGTGGGAGTGGTTCTCAATGGGAAGGAGAATTATCTTGAATGGTCGCAGAAATTCAAACACACTCTCATTTTTAATGAGCTGTCGAAAGGAGTGCATTTTGGAGACAGAGAGAAAGAGCCAGAATAGCCTACCTCAGAAAAGGAATTCACCATTTGGGAAGATAAGAACAACAAGGCCTATGCATTGATTGCAGCATCAGTAAGTGAAGAGGTGAGTCGACATATTTCGTCATTTTCAAATGATTTCGAAGCCTTACAAAACCTGAAGGAACTCTATGACTCACACTTTGCACTTGAAGTTGTTCAACTCATGATTAAACTCTTCACCCTTGAATTACAAAATAGTGATCCTCTTTCTCTTACATCAGAAGTGAAATATATAATGCATGATATAAAAGTCACTAATGTTGAACTAGATATTCCTCTAATAGCTTTTCTCAAGGAACTTTCTCCGACTTACTCAAATTATCTTAAGTCATTGCAAGCAAATGGAAACCTCAAAGATATTACCTTTGACTCCCTTGTGAAAAAAATTTCTGAAAGAGAGAAAGATTTTGGGAAGAAGACAACTCTTGAGTCTTTTGAAGAGGTTGTGTGCCTTGCCCATAGAGAAAATAATTTTGCTCAAGATTCTTCCAGAGGAAGAGGTGGTTGAACAGGAAGAGGAAGAAATTTCAGAGGCAGGGGGGGCAGACACTATCAAGGAGAAAATTCAGATTTGCACTACATACACTGCAAAAGAGATGGATCACATGATGCATCCACATGCAAGTTACCTTGGGACATAATTGAGTAGGAAAGAAACCAAACCAGAGGTAAAAATAATGACAACAACAAGGGTAAAGCACCTGAATCGGCTCACTATGTTGTGGCACACTGTAATATTGCAGTAAATGAAGACTTATTTAATGCTTCACGTGCTTCTTGGAAAAATGACTGGTTTCTTTATTCCAGAGCAACTTGCCACATGACTTTTAGAAGAGATTTTTTTGAATAATTTACTGACAATGTTGATGGAGTAGTATACTTTGCAGACAAATCTAAGCTCAAGCCATCAGGGCTTGGCATAATCAGGCTTAAATTGCCTGGTCTTCAAGAATTTCTTTTGCATCATGTTCTATATCTCCCACGGCTGAGGAGAAAGTTGTTGTCCTTGGTCCAAATCCACCAGTAAGGAAACTCCATTCATATGTTTGATGGAAAGCTTGAGGTGAGAAAAGCTTCAAACCACTCACTTGTCATGACGGGGATAGAAGAAGAAAGGCTTCTCAAGCTACAGGGTACCTCTACTCATGCACAAAATTTCTCATACAATTCTCATTATGAAGAAGGTACATTTCCATCAAGTTTATTATGGCATGCTAGATTTGGACACTTCAACTATGACAGCCTCCACTTGTTGAAGAAAAATGGTGTTACTGGTTTTCCTACAATTCCTAGGAAACTTAAGCAATGTGATGCTTGCATTCTAGGAAAGCATATCAAACAGTCTTTTCATGATTCACATTCAAGAGCACATAGAAAAATTGAAATCATTCATTCAGATTTATGTGCTCCAATGTCTGTTCCTTCTACAAATGGAAATAAATATATGATGACATTTATTGATGACTACACCAGAATGTATTGGGTTTATTTATTGAAGAATAAATCTGATGCTTTTCAAACATTCAAGATCTTTCATACATGGATTGAAATAATGCACAATATCGTAATTTCTCTATTTGCACTGATAATGGAAAAGAATACACTTCAAATGAATTTGAAAACTATATTCGCCAACATGGGATCAAACATCAAACAACTGTGACTTATAATCCCCAACATAATGGAGTAGCTGAAAGAATCAATAGGACAATCTTAAATATGGTACACTCCATGATGTTTTTCAAAAATGTAAAATTGATGTTTTAGGTTGATGTAGTTCTATGTGATGTATATGTAAAGAAAAGATGTACATCTAATGCTATTAGAAACAAGACTCCTTATGAAATGTGGTATGGGCACATTCCTTCGGTAAAGCATCTCAGTGTCTTTGGTTCCACATGTTATGCCTTGATACCAAAGGTACATAGAAACAAACTTGGTGCAAGAGGCTGTAAGTGTATCTTCCTGGGGTATTCAAACATCTCCAAAGCATACTATCTCTATGATGAAGTCAATAAAAAGCTTGTTGTATCTAGAGATGTAATCTTTCTTGAATCATCCAAAACTAACAATGTTGTTGAGCGAGAACTTGATCACTTGGATAGATTCGCAAATGAAAAATAATTTCAAGAATTTGATAATTAGATTCCACATCATGAAGGGGGGATTCCTATACTAGATCAACCTATGGAATCTTCTTCTGAAGCACTCTCTCCCCCTCATGAAATTCCAACAACAGATAGTACATTGAGTGATGTGATTGATAGAATTGGGAGACTCAATCTTGATTCAGTCCCAACTCAATCAATGGAGTAGCCTGGAACATCTGAGAAAGGTCCCCCAAAGTGGCTAACAAAGACACTTGAAAGTGTTCATCCTAATGATGTTGGAAAGACAGGAACTAGAAATTCAAACTAACAAAATGGAGGTGATGTAGATGACTCTGATTTACCTCTTGATATGGATGTTTCTTATGATTGTGAATTGAAATTGTCTACAGATTTTGAACCAAATTCCTTCAAAGAAGTTGCTTCTCGTGATGAATGGAAAGAAGTGATGCAAAAGGAGTATGATGCCCTGATAAATAATCGCACTTGGAAGCCAGTTGATCCTCCATTGGGAACCAAACCAATTGGCTGCAAGTGGGTCTACAAGAACAAGTATAAAGTTGATGGCTCACTTGACAAGCACAAATCCATGCTTGTGGCAAAAGGTTTTGGAGAGAAGGAAGGGGTCGATTATGAGGATACTTTTTCCCCCACAACAAAATGGGCTACCATCTGGACACTCTTTTCCCTAGCAGCATAGAACGGTTGGAAAGTCCAACAAATGGATGGAAAAACTGCTTTCTTGAATGGATATCTAAAAGAGAATGTTTTTATGTCCCAAACTAAAGGATTTTCTATGAAAGGACATGAACATAAAGTATGCAAACTTGTGAAATCATTGTATGGCCTCAAACAAGCACTGCGAGCCTGGTATGAAAAACTAATTGAGCATCTTTTGAAACTCAATTTCAAACATTATGATCTTGATGATGCAACTTTTTTTGTCAATAAGGTTGGCAAAACAGTTGTATATCTTGTTGTATATGTAGATGATCTTTTGATGAAAGGGAACAATGAGAGCTACATTGCATCCATAAAGAAGGAATTGACGAAAGGTTTTGAAATGATTGACTTGGGCTATGTTCATTACTATCTTGGTATTAAAGTAACTCAACATCCGAAGTCCATATTCCTTTCTCAAAAGAAGTACATATGAGATATTTTCAATAGGTTTGGCATGACTGAATGCAATTCTCTGACTACTGCAATGGAACGAAACTTAAAGCTCACATCCATTAAAGGAGAAGAATTTGAGGATGCAACAAAGTATAGACAGCTTGTAGGAAGTATCAACAACCTAACTACTACCAGACTAGACACTTCGTTTGTTGTTGGAATCCTCTCCAGGTTTATGCAAAAGCCTTGTGAAGGACATTGGTATACTGCAAAAAGAGTTCTAAAGTACTTGAAGGGAACTCAAGACTTTGGAATCAAGTCTACATAGGTGGGCGACATCAGCTTGATTGGATACTTTGATTCAGACATTGATTGAGGCAAATAAACTTGGGTATCTACTTCAGGTTATGCTATGAGTCTTGGATCAGGAGCTGTCTCCTGGAGATCACGCAAACAATCAGTTCCAGCAAATTCCACAACAGAAGTAGAATATGTGGTAGCAGTTGAGGCAACAAAAGAAATTGTGTGGCTCAGGAAAATTCTTGAAGACTTGTAGGTAAAACAAGTAAAATCAACTCCACTCATGACTGAAAATACCTCGGCAATAAAATCGGCCAAGAACCCAAATTTCCATGATCGAACGAAGCACATCAATACTAAATATCATCTGATTGGACATGATGTTAAGGCCAAAACAATCCATCTCCACCATTGTTCCACTAATGAGAAAATTGTAGACATCTTCATCAAAGCGCTTGCAAGAGAAAAGCTTGAAAGATTCACAACGATGCTCGGACTCACCAACATCCCTTCAGATTAAGAGGGGGAATGTTGACACCTAATCATAGGGATTGGGTGAAAAACTATAATTGATGTAAATAAATAATAGAGAAGATGGAGAGTCATCGGGAGATGAACTAAACAGTCACTCCCTCTTGTATATAATAATGAACAACTTGAATGAATATCATGATTTGATTTGAGGAGTTACCTCCTGGTCTGATAATCTTCCTCGTTTCCTCCTCAACTCGCTTTTTCATTATTTACTCCTCTTATTTATTTCAATATTTTTCTTCTTTTATGTGTTTCTCTTCTTCTACTTCTGTTTTGAGACTCTCCTTTTCTCTTTTCCTGCTCATTAACTATTTATTTTGATCTACTTCCGCCTTCCTCTTTTTTAGATCCTCTTTTTCCTTATATTATTCTTCTTTTTTCTTCATGGTTTCATTCTTGTCCTGTTGTTTTTGTTGGGTTCCTTCTTTCTTGTTAGCTTTTTGATTCTTTTGTTTTCATTTCATGATTTCTTGTCCCTTCCTCCTTTTAATAACGGCTTCCCTGGATTCAAGACTCATGCTTTCTTGGGTATCATTATTTAATTTTTCTCCCTCCTTTCCTTGTTTGTCATTTGGTCTTATTTCCATCTAAGAATCATACAATTTCTTTATCTTATCTTTATCATCATCTTTAAAATGAGTACAAGCCCGTATGAAGCTGATTTCCTTACAATGTGCAGTTGTAATACCTTTAGGGTCATATTTTTTGAGATCTTAAATGACAAAGAAGGAATCATTTAAGTCCTTATCTTCTACTTCAGCCTCCTTAAATTTATGAAGGTTATATGCTCCAATTATCAAAGGGAAGAGATGCCATGACCCCTTTTTTCCTTTCACTAATGTTTTGAACAACCCACTAGTTCATTGATAGGAAACCTCCTGTAAAAGCACCTTATATTTGACTAATACGGGGAGAGCGTGAGGAGGTTTATAGCCACTGAAAGCCCTAAAATAGGTTGTTTCTCCAACGGGAACTAGTATACAACATTCAAGAGTGTGTTTCTGGCCCTTTGAGACATACATGGAGGGTCTTCACCAAAGAGTGTAAGATACAAAGGAGTGATGAAATATTCTACAATCATTTTGTACATGCCCTTGTAGTGTGTGTTGTATTTTCTTTATAATGAATGTGTATGTTAGGTCCCTATAATACTAGTGTATCCCCCTTATTTTTATTATTGTGGCCATTTAGCCCCCATATTGTTATTTTTGTGCCCTTACAATATTATTGTTATGTAGGATCTGACTATATTGTGACCCCTTAGACTCGTATATATAAAAAGGAGGTCTTGTCATTTGTATGATCCAAGAATTGCTCATTTATGTAATGTGAAGGAGATTTACCCCTTGAAGAGGATAATTTTAAAGTCATTGATCTACTTTTTTTGTGAGATGGTTGCATAACATTTGGTATCAGAGCTTTGGATTATAGGGTTTCACTTCTTAAAATAGGTCATCTTGGAATTTTAACTATAATTTTTTTTCTTCAAGGCTTCATAAGCTAAAATCCTAACCACATGGAATGAAAATATTGATGAAATTCATGTAAAAATTTCATATCTTGGTTCATTGTCTTTTCGGAGATCTGATCTGTGGAAGTTGGTGTTTTTTAAGGCTCTCAAATTTTGTCTCAAATAGGCGACCTAGGGAAAATCGTCAGAAATTTTGTTTCAAGCATCGGATTTGAATTATGTAAAAAGTTGATTAAGGTGAACAGACTGTAGTTTGGTGTGTATAAATTTTAGAGATGAAGGTCAAAATAGTGACACGTGGCACACCGTACAATTTTGCTCTACTAAGCTAGTCCATTATCATGTGATTGTGGGAGATGGGCATAAATTTATCTTAAAGAATCCAAATTTGGTCTCACATGTGGCATTGGAAATAAGCATCAGAGGGATACCATAGGTCCGAGTTTAAGATCTTAGAGATACGAAATTAGAAAGATACAACAATTTTAATATGGAGCTCCTAAAAATCAAGATAAAGGTCTGTATTTTTATATTCTTTTGCATAACTTTTGTTTGAAAATTTAGCTTGAAGTGATTCAAGGGGAATATTGAAATTGAAGCATAGATTTCATTGTTTGATACAAAAATGCCTTGAAACAAAAAAAATGGACTCGCCTAGTAAGAAACCAGAAATCTCTTCTATCACGCATGAATAAGAGGAAGAAATGCACCATGATATATCGAATTTATGAAACCAAGTGTAACAAATTTCAGCCTCGCAAGAAGTGACAAAAAATTAATTGGAATCCATGATGAATGTTAAGATATATGGTAGAAAAAGGGACATGGGATTTAAGATAGATGGTATAAAAAGGGATGTGGAAGTTTTGAATGATGGTTTAAAAGGGTACTTGGAACGAATGATGAATGTCAATATATAGGGGTTGAAGGAAGGTTTGGAAAAGTTGCTAGAAGAAAGACTTCTCAATGGTGATAAGGTAATCCATGAAAGTCATGATTAAGAAAAAAGGAATATGAATTATGGTTTTAGAGGCTCCAATGCGGGGTTTAAGAAAAACCACTTTCAAAAGATAGATATGAGGAAGTTTGATGAAAAGGATCTGGTAACTTGGATACTACAGATGGAGAAACATTTTGGTCTATAGGATGTGAAACCTTCAAAAAGATACATATTGCATATTTATATTTAGAACCAAACCAATTTGTATGATATATATGGCTTTGATCTCATAAACCACTTGTCACCTGGTAAATTTTTATGGAGGAAATGGTAGCACACTATGAGGATACAAAGAAAAACACCTTCTTTAGCCAATTGATAAATCTCAAATAAAACGGTTCAATGGAGGAACACATTGAAGACTTCAGAAAATTAAATATTAGGGTAACCGATATTCCTGAGGACCATAGGATTGATGTATTAATAGGGAATTTAAAAAATAACATCCAACATGACGTTCATCTCTGGGAATCTCCTTCATTGGAGAAGACGTTCAGGGTGGTAAGAAAACTTGAAAACAAAATGATGGAAATAATGAAGTCTACCACTCACAACTATAAAGATGGAATTATTGCTCCTACTAGTCTTCCACAACCTACAATGTTAACACGACAACAATTGGAGGAAAAAAGAGCAAAAGGGATTTGTTATAGTTTTGATAGAAAATACACTAAATGTCATAATTGTGTGGAGAATAAATTATTCTACATAGATTGTGAACAGGAGGAAGAAAAGAAACAAGAAACATCAAAAGAGGAGGATATACACTAGGAACCAACTCCAAAGAAAGAAGAAATGAATCTGACCATATCATGTAATACATTGGCATGAAATACAAATCCTCAAAATTTCTAGATAGAAGGATATATCAAGAAATAAAAGGTAAGAGCGTTTATTGATTTGGGTACTACCCATAATTTTATTCATCGTAAGATAGCCAAGGAATTTGATTTTTTTCTATATCTAGCACCATAGTGTCAAGTGGTGGTTGCAAATGGAGGTACTATAAAACTCTTTGGAAGGTGCCATAATGTTAATATAACCATGGGGAAATATGTATTGAATAGTCCAATGCTTTCCATTCGAATGGATGTTGCGGATGTTGTGGAGTCTAATGGTTACCATCTTTGGGGACAATAGCTTTTAATTTTAAAGAAATTTTCTTGAAATTTTTTTGGCAAGCAAAGGAAGTTGAATTAAGGGATATCATAGGGAAACTAGGAAAGATAATTAGCTATAATGGCGTGAAAAAGCTTTCGAATAAATAACAACAAGGTGGAATTGGAAAATTATGCTCACTAGGGGTTCAAACATCGAAATCTTCTATTTCTCTAGGTCTCTGAAAAGTCTGGGACAATCATTCCAAGGTATTTAATAATCCCAAATACCTCCTCCCTATTCATGATCATAATCATGTGATTCAAGTGATTCGAGGAAGTTTTCCTCCAAACACCGGGCCTTACAAATATCCTTATTCCCAAAATAGTGAAATTGAACGTATAGTTGCAGAAATGCTAGAGGTTGGTATAATTCAATCAAGTCAAATTTCTTTCTATTATCTAGTACTATTGGTGCAAAATAAGGATGGATTATGGTGTATGCTTCCATATTATAGGGAGCTCAACAAGCTCACTATTAAAGATAAATTTCCCATTTCTATCATTGGAGAATTGTTGGATGAATTACATGGAACAATTTACTTCACGAAGTCGGATCCTCATTCAAGATATCATCAAATTAGAATGAAGACTAAAGACATTTTGAAAACAACATTCAGAACTCATGAGGTTAATTATGAATTTTTTTGGTCATGCCTTTTGCCCTTACTAATGCACCTTCCAAATTTCAAGGTTTGACGATCTCCATTTTCAAACCCTTCCTTAGAAAATGTGTGTTAGTATTTTTTGATGATATACTAATCTACAACAAGTCTTCAAAGGATCATGTTCAACATGTTGACAAGGTACTCAAACTATAAGCAGAGTAATAATTATATGCAAAAAATTCCAAATGTTTCTTTGGAGTACAAGAAGTGGAATATTTAGGTCATATTGTATCTCAGAAGGTTGTTAAGGTGGAACCTAACAAAATTAAAGCCATTAAGTAATGGAAAATCCACACAACCATAAAGCATCTTTGAGGATTTATTGGGTTTCATAGGGAATTATCGTAAGTTTGTTAAGGATTATGAGAAAATCGTGGCACCTATAACATCATTACTAAAGAAAGATGCATTTTCTTGGACTATGAAAGCAATGAAGGCCTTCAAACATCTTAAAGAGGTAATTTCCCAAGCAACAGTCTTAGCCATGCCAGACTTCACAAAAACTTTTAATGTGGAATGTGAAGCTTCAGGAAATGGAATTGGTGTTTCCTTATGCAAGAACGAAGACCCATTTCTTTTGAAAGTCTTCCAATCAAATGAAAGTATTTACGCAAACCTATTTATCATAACAAAATGTTGGAAATACTACATGCACTAAAGCAATGCTGATCTTACCTAATGGGAAGAAACATCAAGGTAAAAACAAATCATGATAGTCTTAAATATGTTTCTTAACAAATATTATCTTCAGAAAAGCAACAAAAATGGGTGACAAAGATGTTGGGTTATGACTTTGAAATAATCTACAAAAATGGGAAGAAAGCTGTTGTTGCAGATGAACTCTCAGGAGAGGATGAGGATGTGGAAGCATTTCTTTGTGCAATTTCTATTATCAAACCTGAGTGGATAACCAAAGCAAGGGACGAATGGAAGAATCATGAAGAGGTGTGGTCACTCATTCATTATGGTACAAAGATCACTTATATCTTTGTAAGAATTCTCAACTCAAATAAAAGATTCTTTTTGAATTGGGCACCTTTGCCCTAGGAGGGCACTGAACATTTTTAAAAAATTATGATAGGTTCAAGAAGGAATTTTTTTTGGATGGCCTTAAATATTATATTCAGAAATTTGTGGCAGAATGTTTGGTTTTCCAACAAAATAAAGTTGAGATAGTTAATATCCCACGTCTGTTACAACCTTTAGCCATTCTAGGTCAACGTTCGGAGGAGGTATCAAAGGATTTTATCACAAGCTTACCCAAGTCTGAAGTAAAGAGTGTCATCATGGTGGTAGTTGATAGAGTTACTAAGTGTGCACACCTTTATGCATTATCTCATCCTTTAAAAGCCAACACAGTTGCTAATGAATTTATGGAAACAATTCAAACGATTCATGAACATCCAAAGATTATAGTAAGTGACAGAGATCCAATTTTAACTGGAAATTTTTGGATGGAATTATTTTCTTCTCTTGGTAATCAATTAGCTCATAGCTCATATTATCATCCTCAATCAAATGGGAAAACTCAGATAGTGAACCAATGTTTGGAAGGATAACTTTGTTGCTTTATATCTGACAAACAAGCACACTGGGTCAAAGGGTTACCTCTAGGTGAAGGGTGCTACAACACTTCCTTCCATACTACAACAAAAATGACCCAATTTATAGCACTTTATGGATATCATCCACCATCCATCACATCATCTTTAAGAGAAAATTATAAGGTTTAAGAAGTGGAATATCACATCGAGCATCAAAAATAAGTTCTCTAACTCTTAAAGGATAACCTCACTATGTCACAGAATCAAATGAAACAACAAGAAGATCAACATTTTAGTGCAAGAAGTTTTGATGTAGGTGACTAGGTACTTTTACAACTAAAACCATAAAAAAATAATGTCAATCAAGCAAGCTACGAAGGATAATAAATTATCACCCAGGTATTACGGCCCTTACAAGGTGCTACAAAATATTGGTACTATGGCATACAAATTGGAGCTGCCTGCATCTTCCCAAATACACCCAATTTTCCATGTGTCATGCTTAAAGAAGGTTATAGTTGACAAGCTTCCAGTTCAAACATTGTTTCCAGAAGTTGACGAAGAAGGAAAAATCATATTTGAGCTTGAAGGAGTCATAGGAACAAGAACGTGACAGCTACGGAATCGATTAATTTCATAGTATATCATTAAGTGGAAGAACTTACACATTGAAGATTCCATATGGAAGGATGAAAATTTTAAACAGAAGCATCGAGAAATACTCAAGCATTCAGGGAAACACTTTTTTGAAGGAGAGGGGCACGTTAGGTCCCTATAATACTAGTGTACCCCCCTTATTGTTATTGTTGTGCCCATGTAGCGCCCATATTGTTATTGTTGTGCCCCATAGAAGCTCACTATTGTTATTGTTATGCCCTTAAATTATTATTGTTATGTAGTCTCTGATTATATTGTGATCACTTAGACTCCTATATATATACAAATGAGGCCTTGTCATTTGTATGATCCAATAATTGTTCATTTATGTAATGTAAAGGATGTTTCCCCCTCGAAGAGGATAATTTTCATGGTGTTGATCTATCTCTTTTGTGAGTTGGTTGCATAACAATGTACAAGATCTTGCACTTCTTGGGTCCATTTTAAATTCAGTCCCTCAAGTTCACATTTTGCACAAACTCCATCAAGGGGATAAGAAGCCATATAGAATTTTGATGGTTGACCTCTAGTTAGATTTATGGTTGCTTGAATGTTTGATTTGAGTGATGATGAAAGAATGTATTCCAAATTAATTATTGCCCCTTTAATGGCAACTGTGTGTATTATTGGGACCCATGATCCTCAAAAAGTGTCAATATCTATTGTCCCATACAACATGTTCATCATGGATGCAATTAACTAATACACCTTTTGGAGGACCTTTGTCTTATAAATATGGCCCGCGCTAAGCTTGAACTTGGCTGTCTCTTGGCACAATGACTTAAGTGTGTCCTTAGTAGGTTCATTGAAATTTGATAACCATTTGGTGTGGAAGGCATCTTCTTTCTCAAGAAGCTTGTAACGGGTTGCAATGCCAGTGGTAGTAAAGGATGCTATGATCTCTCTAGTATGCCCTCTGATCACCTTCTGATATTTATCTATTTTTTGCAACATAAAGTCTATTGTATCAGTTCATGGGAACATAAGAGGGTGTGCAACCACTTTGTAAAACCAAGGTAACTTGATATTGATGTATACCTTTAAATCCCCTTGACATTTTGGGATGTCCTTATTTGCAAACTCAAATTAAATATCCCACCAGGTAACTGTTATAGACATATTTGGGCACTGCAACCCCAATCACATATGTCGATAAACCAAAGGCTCTCAAACACCTAAAAGTGTTTTTTCATACCCTCAAGGATCAAGGTAAACTGATTACATCATTTCCCAAAATTTCTCCCTGAAAAACTGCTCAGAACTGGTCAAAACTAGACCATACAGACTCCTCTATGCTGAGGATGCGATGCATCTCACTTGTTACACACAAAGGGTGCGATGCATACTAAAAATCCCTTTTGTAGGGTGTGATGAGCGAGAGCAGACAAATGGCAGCGGCAATTTTCTAGATGGAAACTCAGAGAATCTTCTAGAAACTGCTCATATGACACTTGCCTTTTTGAATTCACTCAGGGATGAGTAAGAGATCATGAAATCTCCAAGTGGAACCAAGAACTATTAGTGAAATGACACTAATAAAAAACCCAGAAGCTAACTCACCCCCCTACAAATATCTATATATGGATCCCTCATCCCAGAGATCCAAAGCCTGGAATTTTGTAATTCGTAAGGAAGTGTTGTTGGTTTCTCTTTGAGACATTGTATTGTTGGGTGATCTTTCTTTTCATGAGGTGAAGAGGGCTTTCATGCTGTGAGGATGATGCTGGATCAAACAGCTGGGTTGTAATCCTCTCTTCTACAACTTCTATCAATAAATCTATTTGAGTTTTCTTCCATATACTTGTATATTTCTGAATCTTGAATTTTTGTATGCATTTGTATGGTTAATATACATCTGATTCTACATTGTTTATGGTTATAGATCTCTATGCTTTGATGGTATTTTGTTGCTTTGACTCTACAGGTCTTCTTTGAAGCGGGACAAGTGAGAAAGGAGTGATGAAGCTCTATCAAAGGAGAGATAAAATAGGCAAGGAGCCAAACAAAAGACTGAGGTTGGTACTCTTTACTTCTCTCTCATCTATCTCTCATAAAGGAAAACACAAGTTACTTTGAATTGTTTGTTTCTAAGATAGCTACCTGTCTTAGTGGGACTAGCAGCTCTGAATGGACACTAGTTTTCCCAGAAACAAAATGGCAACTCCACTGAGGAGTGAATAGTTTGTTTGTTTGCTACTGTTGTTTGCTTTATAAACTACAGACGGAGCGTGAATTTAAGCCAGCTAGCCTTCGAACTGCTTTTTCTATGCAACTGCAAAGTAGATCAACAATACTTCAGTCAGTCTCCGAGTTGGTTTATGAACTGAACATTTGACTTGCAAACATCCTAAGTGCCCTGGTGGTAGCTCAATAACCTCATTAGATCAGCCCCTATACTTTGTGTTTACTTTCTATCGTAAGCTCAACCTAAATCCCTAAACTTAGCTACAAACTGTGGGTAAAAACCAAGCTTAGTTTCATCACTGGACCATCACACTGTCTCTCATTGGCAGTCTAGATGCATCGCACCTTCTATGTGCTATAGGTGAGATGCATCCCTACTTCCTTAAGGACAGGTGTGATGATTGAATGAGACTGTTTCTGCTTCCAGGTTTTGGTTTTTTCTTCATTGTTTTCAACTCTATTCAGTATTTTTGTTGTCTATGATCAATATATCACTATTGAAACCTTCTTCTTTCACATTATTCAGCCTCCATTTATAAGGAATTGTGAATGATTTTTATGTATTTTTCATCATTTACAGTCCTCCTTTGCAAACAGTAGCTTGATCGAATTGTCGTCTTTTGATTCAAAAGTGTCGGAGCTGTCGTTTTCAGTCAAGAAAAAGAGTTTCGTAAATTCTTCCTCTTTTAGATAGTCGATTACACTTTTGCCATTATATTTGATTTGAATTATCAATTATTTGAATTGTCAAAAATAGTTTTCCATTCGAAAGAGAAAGTGTTGTCTTAGTCTTCCTTTCATTTTTTGAAAAGAAATTGTTAAAGTGTCGCTTCAAGGAAAAGTAGTTCAGATTTTTACTTAGTTTTCTTTTTGTCATTCTCACATTAAGGGAACTGAAAAAACAAATACATGCATGTGCATTTTAATTTAGACTGCATGTGGAAATTGATTTATGAAAAGTGTGTTTAGTGTGTGCTCTCTGCTCTATGTTGAAAGAATCATATTTTTCTTTCCTTAGTAGCTAGGATTTTCATTGCTAAAAGAAATATATAATTGTTTATCATTTCAGATTGCATATTTAGGAGTTGTACATCTACATCACGCAGTGAACCTTGAAAGGAAAACTTCTTAAGAAAGATCAACTATAAAATAAACCCCAATGAACATAAAAATGCTTTGGAACCTAATGCACAACATCTAGAAGTCTAGGCTAGAGACATATTCCGTCATCGTAAAGCCTGGTAACTATCATTTTCATCGTAGGTTGGGTGATTCCTCCTCTTTGATACCACAAGTACCAATACGGACTTGTGCTCCCACATATCGTCGAGTATATATTGGAATACCATAATAGGCTGATATCCTTTATCCTTAGGAAGTCATGTCTGTCGCCATATCGATCGCAGTGCATTGAGCACAACATTTGGGAAGATTGACTACCATACATAAAGTCCTCAATAATTTCTCTATAATTTACCACAGAGGTGTATATTGCAATTTTGTGCTTGGTTTGGTAATCCCTCTGTCTAGATTTCCAAAGTAGTCACTTTCTTTCCTTTTCAGACTCCTTAAAAGAAGATTTCCATCTGAGCACTTGTCACTTCAGGCTCATTAAAAGTCGAAGGCGACTAGAGTCATCTTTAGCTTTTTCTCGACTCTTAAAAATTGAAAAAGGAAGTTGTGTGAAAGTGTCATAAAATTTATTTTATTCAGAATAACATCATTGTTCCCTCGTTGGTCTTAGGTTGAGAAAATGGAGTCCACCAATCAAGGATTTCCCTTGAGGGGGAATCCTAGTCCTTTCTCCTCTTGGGGAGATATTGGTGTTCCACACATGGCTACATTGTCCCTTCCAGGACTCACAATTGGCCTACCAGTATGGTTATTCTCTACGTCTGTCATTCAAAACACCATAATCCCTCAGCAATCAAATCAGCAACCAAATGATACTAAAGTTTGTCCCCCACCTTCCACTTCGTTTGTTTCTCCCTCTCCTTCTTCCTCGCTTGGTGAAAATAGTAACACTAAAAACCAAGTAACTGAGAAGAAGAAGAAAGGGAAGGAGAAGAAGAAGAAGAAGCAAACAGTGAAAGGGGGCAACCATGCATCGTCTGGCAAAAATCCACACATTACACCATCCAAACCCAAATCTCTGTGTGTCATTTGTAAAGGAGACCACTATCATCGAGATTGTCCCTGCATCCCATGGACCTTGAGGGACTAGTCTCCCCGCTTGCACAATCTGGTGTCTTCAACCTATTTTTCATTGAAACTAGTTAGTTGATCGTACATTTCTCGTACGGAGTGAACTCCATAATGCTCAGTTTCTTCTTGTTTATTTAGATTCCAATGAATTGGGGGACAATCCTCCCATTCCAATGGAACAAGGGTAAATTCCTCCCATTCCCAAAAAACAGGGGAACATTTCTCCCATTCCCATAGCACAAGGGGGCAGTTATCATATTCCAATGACACCCCCTCTAAGTAGTATGGTCACTTCCTTTGATTGGATTCAACTAGTAGGATATCATCTTCCTCCATACATGCCATTCTAGATCAAAGTACAATCTTATAATATGCTTGTACATGGCACAATCATAGACGAAGGCATGTCAGTTAGTATTTTGTCTTCAACTTCTTAGTAATATTTCAGTTCTCTGCAACTTATGCCTATTACCCAAAATATTTTGGCCTTTAGCAGAGGAACTAGTCAACCGTTAGGGATCCTTCCTTAGTTTTCTATTACTTTTGGAGGAAAGTCTAGCTATAAATATGTGATGGTAGTACAAGGCCCGTTAAATTTTAATATATTGGTTGGGTATGACGATTTTTATGACATGGAAGCACTTGTCTCTTCACTCTTTCATGTGATATGTTTCCCACATGAAGGAAGAATCGTGACCATTGACCATCTTTCATTTGTTAGTCCTAATTTGAACCCCAATCAACTAGTTTCCCTAAGTGGTCATTATATGTAAGTGATATCTCCCATGCCCCAAGTTAGTTATGTGGCATCATGTTCCATATATACCTCTACAAATGATCTAGTAGGTGATGTAGCGCATCATGTACTCAGAGCATTAGTCCCTGATATTTCCTTTGGATCCTTTAATATGTTCCTCTCTAGAGCATTGTTCTCCCATCTGATGAGAACCTATTGAAATACATGGCCACTTATGATCCATGATCAAGGTGTCAGAGCAAAGTTATTTTTCTTGTGTCAAGCTCATTAAAAAATGAAACAAGTTTCCTAAAGAAAATTTATTTTTCTTGTGTCAAGATCGTTAAAAAATGGAACAAGGTGTCATGAGCATATTTCTTTTCTTGTGTCAAGATTGTTAAAAAATGAAACATATTCCCTTCCAATTCGAGTCTTTCATTATATATCGTAAATTCATAGTTGAGTCTTTCACTTGATCCTGTAAATGAACCTTCATTCCATCCACTCGATAAATAGTAGCTTTCTTAGGTGAATGTAATGAACCTTGGGGGGCATGTGCCTAGAATTGAATCATTATGGTGGGGGCATGCAAACTTATTTCAAGAATAATTTTTCTGATGTTTCAATATTGTGAAAAAAATGAAACCAACTTCAAGTATTATCAAGCATAGTTTCCACATGTTTCATGTTTTTGTATTAATGAAACCATTCTCATCCTATCCCTCATGATTTACATTTTGTCAGCCTAATTCTGCTAGATGAGCAAATGATGAAACCATTTTCTCATTGCATCCTAACCATCTACTTTGCCAATCATACACTTTCGCTTGTTATTTTACCCTTTCTTGAGGAACAACTATGATGAGTGGTCTTATTAGCCAACCTCTTGACCTCTACATGTTTTGAGTAATTCCATCATGACCAGAACCAGTTGTTACCTTTTATACCACTCATTCCTCTAGGAGGTGTCATCTTTCAGCTCTATTCATACTCCCTAAACATGAAAAGATTGTCCAACACTTGTCTTTTCAAACTCATTAAAGTAAATGAAAATATGTCTAGTCAGTATAAATTTAACCCTTTTCCAGACTGTGATAGAATATTTACGAAAAAGGAATACCTTTGTATAACATGGCTAAGAGGTTCTCCTAAGTATCATTTTCTTCCCTTTCAGACTCATGGGACAAATTTAGAAAAAGGAACCTTTGGAGTTTCGTTTTCACCTCTTTTTCAAACTCCCTAAACATGAAAAAGGAGTTGAGTTAGACCTCTTGTTAGGACACGATCCCTAGGGTCAATTTTGGGGTTAGTTAACACAAATTTTGTACATGTTTTCGTAAAATATGTAAAGTATCCATGATATGTGGGTGGAGAGTGCGCAGATAAACATATGTCAAACGGGTCTTAGCCTCTTTTTCCGATAAACAGTTAAGTCAGTTTTCAGACTCACCCATGCTTCACAGACGATGGTACTATATGAAGAAAAGCTATAAATAGTTGAGTCGTAGCGAGTATTATGGATAACTTTTGATAGAGAATTGGGTGCGCTGAAACATTTTTGTTGTCCTGGGTAAGTGTTAGGGTAGGAAGGGTCTGCTTCTTGTGCTTAGGTGAATAAGGGAAATTTCCTACAACTGAGTGCATAGGAGGCTTGGATAGAGTTCGTAGCTGAGTGCGTGGACCCTTGCAGTTGAGTGTGCAGGGTAGAAGAGTCCGTAATATGAACATTGAAGATCAATAATGATAGATTTTGAAGAATTACTATGTATTTCTATTGAAATTGTTTATGTTATATTTTGTCGCATAATGATATGATTTTATGAAATAATGAACGAATGTTACGCGAAGTCACTGAATCTGTCTTATAAATCCATGATTTAAGTGGTTATCATGTTTTGTGAAGATAATAGTTAATTCCGCTATGCTTTCTGATGAATTGAATAGATCTATGTGAACTTAGATCTGGGGTTGTTTATTGATGAGTGAAATTAGCTACATCATCTAGTTAAGGCCTACAAAGACTGATCGTAGACCTTCGTGAAGGTATAGAATCCATTTTGAATTAGATGCAGTAATAGGCCCTAGGAAGATATCGATCTACATGAAGGCAGATCTGAAGCTCTGCAAACATAGAAACCACTTATGACATATCCCTGGATGCAGAAACCTGGTTCTAGCATCCCCCTATACTGCTTTGGGTGAGACTGCGGCATGCACTACACGGGTTGTTGTCGAAAGGGCCAGTAGTTGAGGGTTCTATTGGTTGGCATGAATTACTCTGAACCTAGGTTAGGCCACCTTAAGCTAACAAATGGTTCCATTGTTAGGACCAAGACCTATTTAAGAGATGTGTGGTAAATGGTTTCCGAAAAAGAAATATCTTGATAAGTGGATTGATCAGCAATTGCACATGTTCGCAACTCAAGAGAACATGAGCCCTAAATTATCCAAGGAGAAGTGGTTGCAGATATTCTTATACACTAACGAGACCGACACATTCTTCTATTTCTTCCTTGAATAACTATATGATTGGTTGTCTAAATTAGCTGATAGTCAAGGGACATCGAGGCTCGAAGGCCCTATAGTGTGGACTCCTGAACTAGTGTGACATCTGGAAGCACCAGGAAGAAATATTGCATGGGATTTGGATCACTGGGTTGAGCACACATTAGAAAGATTTGTGACTTATTTCCCAATTGATAGGAACATCAGTTATAATGGACTAGAGCGAAGGATCTCTAAAGGACTGCGAGGTAAGTATTTCAACTCGCTGAAGACTTGGATTAAAATGTTGTTATGTGAAAAGAGGGTTATGTAGTTACCTTGATGTTTGGGTCTACATGAAGTGGGAGACTCTTTAGAAGAAACTAAGGATCTAGACTAGAATATAGTTGCTCATTGGACCCCCGTCTAGTGACGACGAAGGGGCGGTGCTCACTACGCCACGAACTGACTTTCAGTGAGTAACTAAGGGTATTCCGAGGAAGTCTCATCCATCCACTCCACCTTCGCCTCCACCCTCGCCTCCACCTCCACCTCATACAACTACGCGTTCACCCTCGCCACCTCCACTTCCAGCATTCAACATGGCAAACATAATGAAGACGTCGAGTTTTTAAGGAACCAGTGATGAAGATCTAGAACAATTTTGTTTTATTGCAAGAGTTGTATAGACAACGCAGTAGGTTACTGATGACAATATTAAGAAAGAATTGTTGGTTACAACCTTGCAGGACCACACATTAACTTGGTATATAAAGTATTGCACTGATAACCCCAACACATCATTGGCAGATACCCAGCTAGCTTTGAATAAGGAGTTTATTAGGCTTAATTCAGAGGCGTAGTCAGTAATTGAATTCAAGGAGAGCTGAATGAATGTTGATGACATGCCTTGGAACTTTGATCAGAGGTTGAAGTGCCAGATCAGGCAGGCTAATATGCAAATCTCATATACCCAATAGCATGGCTAGTTTATAGCTTTGCTTTTGCCGAATTTAAGAATACCTGTGTCGTAGCATAAGATAGCAATGCAAGAAAAATATTTGGATATCATGATGAGGCTGCACACGTCACCTATTCCAAATATTAACCTTGGGGTGCACTAGATTCATTTGCAGCTGGAGAGCCTGGAGTTGGAGAATCATAGCTTGAAAAAGGGAAGGGAAGCTTAGCTGGAGGTGCATGTTGAGATCTGGTGTGTAAAATGTAAAAGCCATGGACATGATAAGGATAATTTCCCAGTATTTAGGAACTATATCATAGGGGGAGCACCTGTTCCCTTGAATCTAGAGAGAAATGTTGGAATGAGCACGAGAACTGTGCTGTGGTGTATTATTTGTCATGTTACAAGACAACATGCTACAAATAACTTCCATTTATTGTAGAAGTTTGTAAAAACCCTCAAAAATTATTTTTCAATTTATGTAAGTCAGTAAGGCATGATGAATGCCATTGTAAGATATATGAGTTCATGATCGATAGGACCCCTACCTACAGAATGCAAGCAGAAAGTAGGTTGCCAGATCAAAGCTCAGGAGAAACGTGTGGAAGATTCCAAGGCCAAGGATGAGGAAGAGGCGTTGGACCAGGGTGAGGGCATGGGTAGGTAATTTGTTATAACTGTGGCAAAGCGGGTCACTTTTCGCACAATTATCCAAATCCCACGCATCCCTCATGCCTGTATTACCAACAGTTTGATCATGTCATAGAGGAATGTCTGGTCCTTATGGAAAAGATGCAAGAAAAGAAGGCACAGCCCTAATAGCCTACAGAGAACATTGAAATGATGAGGGTTGAGTCCCATGAAGAGGACCAAAACATAAATATTGTATTGAGAAATGGTATAAAAACTAGCATGGATAAAGGTAAGAAGCTTGAGGAGGAGGGATACTTAGAAGGAAGTCGACTTTTACCTAAATCATGATAAAGAAAAGTTCTTGGAAGGAAAGAATAACTTTGGTAAGGCCTCCACCTCAAGGAGTTAGGAGAAAATGCTTGAGAATAATACGATTCAAGAAGTAGATCCTTCAATAAGATCTACCTTTTTGAAGACTTGTATGAGGCTTCTGCATGATAAAAAAGTAGTTGAAGGGTTGCAAGACTTAATAGAAAAGTGTGCCAATAAGGAAAAGACTCCTACAAAGCAACACACAGTTAGAAATATTGGTAAGCATAAGGCGTGAATGGGGTGCGAGTTGAGGTTAACTGCGCAGATTAGTGAATATGAAATGGACTAGGTAATCTTGGATATGGGATCTGATGTGAATGTATTTCCTAAGCAAACATGGGAAAGGATGGGGACACCTGTAGTACAATGGTATTCTATTCACTTGCGAATGGAAAATTAGTAGAATATTATTCTGATGGGGTGCTTATATGGTGTAACGGTGGACATTGACAGTGCGAGTGGGCTCAGTGATTTTGAGGTCATTGATATAGTGGATGATAGTAGCCCATACCTTGTGGTACTAGGAATCGTCTGGGCTATTGATATGAATGGAGTAATCAACTGGAAAAAACAAAAGATGTCCTTTGAGAAGAAGTCACTTTGGGTAGTAGTACCATTAGACCCTACAGAAGGAACACGTTACACTGAATGTATGCGCAACTATGTAGAAAGTGACAATTATCTTAATAAGATATACACGATAAAAACGTGAGATCAGGATTGGATCAATCCTACAACAGATTGAAAAATTGTGTGGGATAGGGATAGCTCTTGCGCATCAGATTCAGATGAAGAACTTAAGAATTGGTAGAATAGACTACATGAAGTATCTACGCTCCACTGCAATATGATGACCAAGTCGCTACGGTGTATTTCGACTGAGGTAAGAAAACTTTCACATTATGATAGGTTGACTGATGTTGAAATATTTTTAGATTAATTCGAAAAGGAATTACCAAAAGAGCATCAATTCCAAGAATTGGAATTGGCGCTCCATGCTATGCTTGCTCGTTGGTGGGGTACGGACAAGGAGAGATTTTAAGCATAGAGAGAATACCACAGAATGATGAAGTTAAGGTTTGGTTACGCTAACAATAGGATGACAAAAAGAAATAGTGGAAAGGATGATCCGTGCGATCATTTAGCACGGTGGACTAAGGCCTGCAGAACAAAACCACAACAAGAATGGGTGCATATATTCTATCATACATTACATACCATCCCAATGAACTGGAAATTAGAGACGGAGCTTTGCCATGGAATAGACGAATGGGAAGTTTTAAGGGAAATTTTTCTACTAAAATTTAGATTCAAGGATGGGTTTGAGGACATTAATGAGGCGCTAGAAGAAATTAAAGCAACTGCTAACACAGGTGGAAGACTTGCAAAGGAAAGAGGCCCTGCTGAAGGCTAGATTGTAGTCATGGCTAGAATAAGCTTGTCATCTTACTCTGTCACTTCAGGAGAAGATCAAGGGGCTATAACAGACACAAAGGAAAATGTGCCTCACACTAGAAGGACCAGCAACAAAGATATTGGTCGAAGAGGTACAACAGGTAGTGGCACAGAGTCGTGCTAAAGTTGCAGTGATGCAGGTTGAGTTGGGTAGTCTTTGTAGCAAGATAGTGGTGTTAGCTAAGTGAGTCGAGGGCAAGTCATGATCTTTATGTTGGGGGCCTCTTGCGATAGGGTCCCTAGGATCCGTTTCGGGGTTAGTTAACCCAAATTTTGTACATGTTTTCGTAAAATATATAAAGTCTTTGTGATATCTGGATGTGGAGCATGCAAATAGATAGGTGTCAAAGGGGTTTTAGCCCCTTGATTGGATAGATAGTTAAGTCATTTTTGAGACCCACCCATGGTTCACAAAGCATGGTATTGTATGAAGAAAATATAAATATAGTTGAGTCATAGCGAGTCTTAGGGATAACTTTTGATAGAGAATTGGCTACACTGAAAGGTTTTTATTGTCTTGGGAATGTGCTAAGGCAGGAAGGCTCTGCTTCCTGTGCTTATGTGAAGAAGGGAAGGATCCCATAGTTAAGTGCGCAAGAGGCTTGGATAGAGTCCGCAACTGAGTGCGCGGATCCCTACAGATGAGTGCACAGGGTAGAAGAGTCTAAAATCTGAACATTGAAGATAAATAAAGACAACTTTTAAGAATTACTATGTATTTGTGGTGAATCTATTTAAGTTATATTCTATCACTTAATGATATGGTTTTATGAAATATTTGATGAATGTTGCATGAAGTCATTCAATCTATCTTATTAATGCATGATTTAAGTAGTTATCTTGTTCCGCGAAGATAATAGTTAATTCTTCTATGCTTTTTGACAAATTGAACAGATTTGCGCGAAATCATATCTAGGGTTATTTATTGATGCCCAAATTAGATAAATCATCTAGTTAAGGTTTGCAAATACTGATCGTAGACCTTCGCAAAGGTCTAGAAGCCATTTTGACTTAGATGTGATAATAAGCCCTAAGAAGGTATCCATCTGCATGAAGGTAGATCTGAAGCTGTGCAGACTTATAAACCACTTGTCACATATCCCTAGATGTAGAAAATTGGTTCTAGCATCCCCCTATATTGCTTCGGGTGAGACTGCAGCCTGCGCTACGCAGGCTGTTGGTGAAAGAGCTAATATTTTAGGGGTTTTTTAGTTGGCGGAAATAACTCTGAACCTGGGTCATGCAACCTTAAGCCAACACCTTCCTTGGACTCTTAAAAACATAAAAAAATGATGGATTCATTGAACATGATCGAACCAAACAAATCCTTCTCAGTGTTCCTTAAAAATACTAAGAGGGATTCATCTGAAAGATGAAATTACAAATCAAGAATATGTTATCCTCATCGAGATTATTAAAAAATGAATAGGTATTGACAAAAAATGGTTAGGGAAATTTGGAAACAAGGTACTCTACATACTAATAGCACGGAGTCAATATTGAACATGAAACTCTTTCACTTCACCTCCATGGCTCTTAGGTTGTGAAATATGCTTGTCTTTTAGGTTCATCATACCATATCAAAGCCTTCGCTTTCAATTTTAGGTCGATGCTTCCAAATCCATTCAGTGCCCTTGATATGTTTAAGAGAAGTCCTTTAGCTGATATCTACTACGATACTCCTAAGAATCCATTCATGTCTTTTGTTCCTAAACCAGTTCCACATCAATATGATTCTGTCTCAACTCTTGATACCTGTTTTGTGTAGTTGATGGGGAATAAATCAAGTCCCTCCTTCAATGGGTTAGTTCCTGTCAACATCAGCTCATTATCGAGTAAGTTTACTTGGAAACTCCTTTCGGTACCTTGGGGCTTGCATACATCAATGGAAAGTTTCCTCGCTCTTGGTGACATTTTTTCATCATAGGTCTTCAATTGAAAAATTCTATGTGGTGTTCAAATTCAACTTATTCATTCACTCCATATGGATTGTACTATTATACCTTGAGATCCATTAACATCATCGATAGTTTCTCTCATGCATGTTAATGAATTACATTATTGATCAGTAACCATATAGTGTCTGCCACATTTTTCTCCATCTTGTTTTTCCACATGGTTATACTTGTACATTGGACAATCGAGTGAATGAGATACAAAACCTCAGATCTAGTTCCATCCATCTGGGCTATGCTTTCAAGATTAGTAGAAAGTTGCAAAAACATGATGGCTATGATCATACAAGACAATCATCCAAGCATGGGTCCACTCTCTATCATCAGTGGACACAACTTCTTGATCACTGTACATGTAATGTAAGCTTATGTACTAAGCATGGGTATGCCTCCCTTAACAAATATCTCATGATGAAAATTTGTTCTAAAAAATGATGGTCTCGACCACTTGTTCTTGATCCGAACTTATCACAAGGTAGAGCACTTCAGTCATCTTTTATTTTTTCTATCTTTTTTCTTTAGGGGAGAATTTGCTACAGGGAATTTTGTCACATCTAGTGAGAAGTCCTGCAAATTAGATCAATCCACATCCATGAACATGTTGTCGTCATCCCTTCACAAAACCCTAAGCATTAACTTTCCAAAAAGTCTAAATTTCTATTATTAGTTCCTAAAAATCAATATTTTAAGCCCCAACACATCCTACCCCTTTAGAGTCCTTCGTTCTACACTAGCACTGGTTAGCAACAACATGCTCCTTGCTAGGGGTGCACGGATTCTAGAAATTCGAGAAAAATAAAAATGTTTCCAAACCTTCCTCTTCTAGAATATTCTAGGGCTTATTTTAACCATTTAACTTGGATAAGAAGCTCGATTCCTATGTGATCCTACCTTGAATACTTCATCTCTTATAAGAGAGTCACCATCTTCATGCATTCGGGTGGCATTGAGGTGTGATTTGTGACTAGGAAGGAAAAGTCAACTTGGGGATATCTCTACAAGGTCAGTTACTATTCTTGGTTGTAAACTCTCTCCAATTTCTATTAATAAAAAGTGTATCTCGTTTTCGTATATGTGTTGTGTTACATTTACATTCATGTCTTTCAATACCTTGACGATTCATTGAATAGAGTAATTGAATTATGCTATGTACATGTTGTGGATTCTTGGCTTGTTTTAGTTGTATTTGTAGGTTCAAATTATAACAATAGAAGCTACGATTGGAGCTTACAAGCAAGCAGGAAAGTAAGTAGTGTGATAGATTCCAAGTAGGATTCTTTCACATTCTTCAATTTCTCTAAGTAAAACACTATATTCTTTACCTTCTATTGTTCTAGACCACTCCATGGGGTCTACGGAAATTACCTTTGGAAATGATGCACTAGGAAAGATTATGGGAAAATGAATTGTTATCATAGTGAATGGTAGAGGTGAGGTGAATAATGTTTTTCTTGTTGACGACCTAAAGCATAACTTACTTAGTTTTTACTAGATGTGTGACCAAGGTTATGTTGTATTTATTATATCTAAAAATTGTCGAATCAAGTCTATAAGCAGAGATGAAATAATGGCTGAAGTTGTTAGAACATATAGTAATGTGTATGTTTTCAAGGAAAATACAATGAAATGTTTCCTGAATAAGGTTGATGAGAGTTGATTATGGTTATGTAGGTCGGGTCATTTAAATCTTGATTAAATTGTAAAAATTCACAAAAGGAACATTGTCAGGGATCTATTGAAGATATCTAAACCTGAAAACAAAATTTGCAAATCATCCAAAATTGGTAAGGAAGTTAGACTTCCATTTAAATCCAAGAAAAATATAGCAATTAGGTTGGTTTAGTACGTACATTGTAGGTTTTAACCCCATACAGAAATTACTTGCATACAAATTCTAAAACACAGAAAAATAAACAATGCGAGAGCATAACACATAAAACACACATATACATAGAGGTTTTCCCCTGGATCCCAAAACCAGGACTACCAGATTGATTTTTCATTATGTTCCTTTGAATGTTATAATACATATTTTTACATGCCGAGGCATCCAATACCATGGACCGAAAACCATCGCGTCCAAAAAAAATGTGCGAAAATCATGCAGAAAACCATAGGTTGGTCCGCCCAACCTAAGATAGGGTCCAAAACCAAAATTTTCTGGGGCACTGCCCCAGACTCCATAAAGTGGGGTTACGGGTGCCCTCCAAACCCCCTATTGACTATGTGGAAAGAATATAACACAACCCAACATTCTCCCACTTGTTTTTTTCTTTCCACAGGGGGCCACAAGGGAGCTTAATCATTTTCCCAGCCTTGAAATGCCCATTGTTTCTCTACACCAAGAGAACTTCTCGGAGCTCATAGATTTTGTCAATGCATCTGTAGTATTCTTCAAAGTGTCCACCTTTACCAGCAACACCTTTTTGTCTTCTATTATATCCCTCACAAAGTGATACTGAACATCAATGTGATTTGTCTTTGAATGATATGCAGGGCTCTTTGCCAAGAAAATTGCACTTTGATTGTCACAGTCTATCCTTATAGCTTCGTGTACTAACCCCATACTTGAACACAATCTATGCAACCAAACTACTTCCTTGCTTGCATGAGTGGCTACCATGTATTCTGCCTCTGTAGTTGATAATGCCACCACAAATTGTTTCTTACTCATCCAACTGAGTGCACCTTCAAATAGGTTAAAAACATACCCACTTGTAGATCTTCTCTGATCCAGATCTCTAGCCCACTCTGCATCAACAAAGCCATGAATATCCAACACTCTGTCCAATCCTGGTCTTCCTTGGTAGCACAAACCATAATCACTAGTGCCATGCAAATATCTGAAAACTCACTTCACTACTGTCCAATGCTCCTTTCCTGGTTTTAACATAAACCTGCTCAATACTCCCACTGCATGTGCAATGTCTGGTCTAGTATAGACCATTGCATACATCAGGCTACTGACTGCACTTTCATATGGAACACGGGACATGTACTCTTCCTCTTCTTGTGTCTTGGGACATTGTTCAATAGATAACCTCGCACCTACAGGAATAGGAACCTTCACCCGTTTACTATCCTGCATATTAAACCTCTATAGTATTGTCTTGACATACTTCCTCTGGTTTAACCAGAGCTTCCTCTTTGCCTGATTTATTTTAATTTCCATGCCCAAAATATAGTTTGCAGCATCAAGATATTTCATGTTGAATTTGGAGGACAATTGGGTCTTAAAATCTTGGATATTTTCTTTGTCATTTCCAACCAGCAACATATCATCCACATATAAGACCAGATAAATAACATGGTCTCCAATTAATTTAAAATACACACAGTGATATCTGCTTTGCTTCTAGTGAAGCCAAGTCCCCGTATAAATGTATCAAAATTCTGATACCACATCCTTGGTGACTGTTTTAACCCATACAAAGACTTCTTTAACTTGCATACCAGCTCTTTGTTACCCTTCACTTCAAAGCCTTCAGGTTGCTTCATGTAGATTTCCTCTTCCAGATCCCCATGAATAAATGTTGTCTTCACATTCATCTGTTCTACCTCAAAATCAAAAGCAGGAGCAACAAATAAAAGTAATCTAATAGAAGTTACCTTGGAAATAGGAGAAAAAATATCACCAAAATCAATTCCCGACACATGGGAATAACCTTTTGCTACCAACCAAGCTTTGTATTTCTCCACTTTTCCTTCTGCAGTTGTCTTCTTTTTGAACACCCATTTGCTCCCAATGGTTTTCCTTTCAGCCGGCAACTCCACCAGATCCCAAGCCTCATTTTTGTGCAAAGATGCCATTTCATCAACCATGGCCTCTTTCCAGAGTTTTCCATCCTCTGAATCTACTGCTTCCTTCACAGTTCTGGGATCATCGTCAGTCATAGATAAAGAAAAATTTGAACAGAATGTAGATGGACTATACCTTTCAGGCTCCCTTCTTTCTTGAAGTGATCTTCTCCAAGCCAGAGTTTGTGGCTCTTCATTTTCTGATTCCTCCTCTGTTGTAGAGTCTGATTCTTCCTCCTTTAGCTCAAACTCTATCTTCTCGAGTTCCATTGGTTGGATTTCATGTCTAATAACATCTTTCACCTCTCTAAACACCACATCTCATCTGTACACAACCTTTCGTGTGACTGGGTTCCAAAGCTTATAACCCTTTAAACCATCCTTATACCCAATAAAGATGCACTTTTCATATTTACTATCCAACTTGTTTCATTTCTCGTTTGGAACATGTACATATGCATCACATCCAAATACCCTAAGATGTGAAAGAGAGGGTTTGTTAGCAGTCCATACCTCTTATGGAGTCTTATCCTCCAACGCTGATGAAGGTGACCTGTTGACCAGGTAACATGCAGTATCCACTGCCTCTACCCAGAATTCCTGTCCTAACCCGGCACCACTGAGCATGCTTCTTGCTCTTTCCATCAACGTCTTATTCATTCCTTCTACAACTCCATTTTGCTAAGGTGTATATGGAGTAGTAATCTGTCATGTTATACCACACTTCTTACAGAATTCTTCAAATTCCTTACTGCGAAACTCTCCACCATTATCTGTCCTCAGCACCTTTATCTTATTCTCTGTCTGGTTTTCCACCACAACCTTAAATTATTTAAACCTGTCAAAGACTTCAGATTTCTTCTTAAGGAAATCGATCCATGTATTCCTTGAGAATTCATCTATAAATGATACATAGTACACATACTTACCCAGTGATGGAACCTTCACAGGTCCAAACAGATCATTATGCACAAGTTCTAATATCTGTTTTGCCCTCTTACTACCAGAGGGGAAACACACCCAATTCTGCTTCCCATATACACGATTTTCACAGAAATCAAAATCCAGGGAGCTATTACTCATACCTTCTACCATACCTTTACCATGAAGTATCTGAAGGCCCTTTTCTTCAATATGTCCAAGCCTTTGATGCCACAGCATGGTCTTCGCTCCAGAGACCACTATATTTTATGCTCCACTTTTAGGAACCATAGAACTATTGCACCCATCAATAACAGTGCTACCTTGCATCTTCTATAGAGTTCCAATCCAAACTCCTCGCATCAATACCAGTGCTCCCCGAACCATTTTGCAGGTATCCTTCTCGAACACTGTTTTACACCTGCATCATCCAGCTTGCTTACAGAAATTATATTTCTAGCCAATATAGGAATATGTAGAACACCTGGAAGCGTTCTAACCCTTCCACCTTGCAACTTCAACTTTACTTTTCCGAGACCAATGATTCTAGCCTTCCTGTCATCCCCCAAGAAGACATCACCACCATCATATTTCTCATACTCGGGGAACCACTCTCTATGAGGAGTGAAGTGAAAGGATGCACCTGAGTCAATCAACCATGCCTCATGATCTACATGTGTACTTGAAGAAGCCAAGTACACATCCCCACCTTCATCTGAAGTGGTTTTCTCCTCTGCAGAAGGATCCTCATCAGATCCCTTTCCTTTGTCAGGAGCTTTAGATTTACAGTCCCTTTTAAAGTGGCCTTCCTTTCCACATTTCCAGCACACCACCTTTACAGGTTTTCCTGGAGATTTAGATTTAGATCTCCCACTCGATGACTTATTTTTGTTTTTCTTCTGGGACCGTCCTCATACAGACAAGGCATCACCATTCCGGCTCTCCATATTTTTCCGTCTCATCTCCTCCATTAGCAAGGCTGAGACTATTTCATCAAACTACAAGGCAGTCACATTGCTACCTATTGCAATAAGCAGACTATCCCACGAAGCAGGTAGAGAACACAACAAACTGATGCACTTATCTTCATATGAAATTTTAATATCAACAGATGCTAACTGACTTGCCACAGTATTAAATGTGTTTAGATGCTCTGTCACTGAGTCTCCATCTTTCATCCTTCGGCTATACAAATTTTTCCGCAGGAACAATTTATTCACCAGAGACTTAGATTGGTACAAAGTCCCAAACTTGTACCACAAAGCCTTCGCCATAGCTTCTCCTGATACATTCAACAATACTGAATTTGAGACACATAATCATATTGTGCTCTTTGCCTCCGATCCAACTTCTTCCATTCTTCATCGGACACTCCCGTTGGTTTAGTACCCGAATCTACTGTGATCCACTGATCTTTATCCACCAACAGATCCTCCATCTTGAGTTTCCACAACTCAAAACTCTGACCATTAAATTTCTCGATCTCTATGTTTCCACTGCTTGCCATCTTCTTTCACCACCAGAATTGATCTCACAGATCTCCCATTAAACAGGGTCTACCACAGGCCCGAGTGAAACTCCTCAGCAACAAAGGCATCCCCTTGAAGCCAAAAACAACTCTGATACCAAATGTAGGTTTTAACCCCATACAAAGATTAACTGCATACGAATTCTAAAACACAGAAAATAAATAATCTGAGAGCATAACACATAAAAAACACATATACATAGAGTTTTTCCCCTGGATCCCAAAACCGGGACTACCAACATGATTTTTCATTATGGTCCTTTCAATGTTATAATACATATTTATGCATGTCGAAGCATCCAATACCATGGACTAAAAACCATCACATCCACTACCATGGACCGAAAACCATCGTGTCCAAAAAACATGTGCGAAAATCATGCAAAAAACCATAGGTGGGTCTGCCCAACCTAACATAGGGTCCAAAACCAAAAATTTATGGGGCAATGCCCCAGACCCCATAAAGTGGGGTTACGGGTTCCCTTCAAACCCCCTGTTAACTATGTGGAAAGGATATCACACAACCCAACATACATGTGGATATTTATCAACCTTGAAGAATGTAGAAACCTACAGGTAATCTATACTTTATGATAATAATTATTGATTAGAATAGGTTGAAATAGGTTGCATTTCTAAGATAAAAATATGAGGCCTTTGAAAAATTCAAGAATTTTAAAGCTATGGCTGAGAATGAGGCATAATGTAAAATCAAATGTATAAGATATGATAATGGTGGATATTTCACCTCTAAGGAATTTGATGATTATTGCAAAGGACATGGCATCAAAATATAGTTCACTATCGATAATATTCCACATCATAATGGTCTAGTAGAGAGATCAAACATGTATGTCCAACAACTAGCTAGATTTATGATGGGTGAAAGAAGCATACCACATAGATTTTTCGCTGAAGTGACACATACAACAATTGTAATTTTGAATAAAGTGCACTTTAGGCCAAACAATGATATAACCCCATATGAGCTATGGTATGAAAAAACAACTATAGTTAAGCATTTGAACGTATTTGGGAGCAAGCGCTACATCAAGAAAAATGATGAGAAGCTTGGAAAACTTGATGCAAGAATTTATGAAGATATTTTTATTTAGTACTCTCACAACATTGAAGGCCAAAAATTCTACAACAATAAATCAATAAGGATAGTGGATTCTATTGATGCGAAAGTTATTGAGCACACTTATTTTTAAGGTAAACAACAAACAAACATTATCTCCAATTACCAAGTCAGCCATAATGAGGGTGATGATGCACTAGCTAAAATTGAAGTCATAGAAGAACCAAATAATCCATAATCAAAAGACCCTTTAAGGTACATGTAAAAACACCATCCTGCAAATAATATTGTAGGTTACTTGCATATAGATGTTCAAACACGAAGAAGAGTAATGAATACCCCTCCTCAAGTGCATGTAGCCTTTTCTTCAATGATATAACTGAAGGATTTTTCTCAGGATAGCCAAGATGATGAGTGGATAAAGGCCATGAACAAAGAGCGTGATGAGATCTAGAAAAGTTAGACTTTTCAGCTAGTTCAAAGACTAGCTAATAAGAACATTATTCGCACAAAGTGGGTCTTCAAGAACAAGTTGAATGAAAATGGAGAAGTGGTAAGAAACAAGGAAATGTTAGTTTACAAAGGATATGCACAAGATGAAGGTTTAGACTTTGATGTGACCTTTTCTCTTGTTTAAAGATTAGATGAAACTACAATGTTCTTGAATTTTACTAGTTACGAGAAATTCAAAATATACCATATGGATGTCAAATCAACTTTTTTTTAAATGGTAACATATAGGGGGGTATGCATTGAGCAACATGAAGGAGTTCAATTATCAAATAATATTGATTTCTACAGTTGGAAAATGCTTCATATTGTTTTAAGAAATCCCATAGGGTTTCGTAGTCCAAGCTAGAAAAATATTCGCTTATGTGGTGATTCAAAAGAGGTGCAACTGACAAAAACTTATATGTGAAAACTAATAATGAAAAAATGTTAGTAGTTGTTGTTGATGTTGGCAATATAATATTTGGAAGTGATGTAGATCATCTAACTGACGTGTTTGAAGATAATATGAAGGATAATTTTGAGATGTCAATGCACAGAGAACTCTCTTATTTCCTTGGCTTGCAGGTCACAAAATCAACAAAAGGAATTTTATCTCACAAGGAAAGTACCTCAAGGAAGTTTTGAAGAAGTTTAGGATGGAAGAATGTTCACTTGTAAGAACTACAATGGTCATCAGATGCAATCTCATCAAGGATGATGAGTCACCTGAGGTGCATAAGACTTTATATAGATCTCTCAGTGGAAGTATTTTATACATGCCAACCTTAAGACCAAATATCATGCAAGAATTTTTTGTTGTTCGAAGATTTCAACTAGCCCACAAACAAATTCATCTCCTTGTGGAAAGGAGGATTCTTAGATATCTGAGAGCCACTATGGACTATGATAATGCTATCCAAGAGGTAAATATTGTTCAGTAAAAACTTTTACTAATGTATATTGGGTCGGTGATGCAAATGACAAAAAGAGAATAAGTGCCAATCCTTTGTTTCTTACTGAATTTTTTGTGTCACAGTTGAGCAAGAAGTAGACCTCAATTTATATTTCCATTGGTAAAGAAAAATATATAACAAAAACTTCTTATTTCACTCACACCTTGCGGATGATGTAAACCTTAAAAGACATGAATGTGGTATATGCAGACCCAATTCCAATCATCTATGATTATAAAAAAGTCCATTAAACATCTAAAAACCCCTGTTTTACATTCCAAGACAAAACATATTCCAATCAAATACCATTTCCTTCGAGACCAAGTTTTAAATCAGGTTACGAAATTGGAATATATACCTACAAAAGAACATGTAGTTTATATCTTCACCAAACCCATACCATGAGAACAATTTGAATACTTAAGGCAGATATTGGGAGTATTCAATCTTTCCTCCCTAAAATGAATCTTCTCCATGGGATAGAAAGGAAACTATTCAGATCAGTCTAACATTCAACACCTCATAAGTGAGGTTCTGAGTCCATATGAATGCAAAAATAAAAGGGGAGATTAGTTACAGGGGGGAGGTACTTTTCCATTGATTTCAAAGCGGGAGAATGTTAAAATTGGGAGTTCCCATTCATGTCAAAGGTGATCAGGAAACATTGTCCTTGATGACAAAGGTGGCTTAGGAGAGTAATATTAAGAGAAAATTCAAGTACGAAAGATATGGTCAGCTGCTTTTGCAAAGTGCTATGAAAGGTCTTTCCAACACTATATGGAACTATGAAAAATACCTCCAAGATAAAAATGTATGTCAAGTCAAGGTGTTTAGGTGAAAGGTTTGAATTTTATCATGGTTCCAAGCCTCATGGTTCATAGGACCTTGAAAACTGTGATAAGGGTTGTTTTGGTAACAAAATGCTTCGTTAATTTCAATTTTAAAAACCTTATTAAAATGAAAAGGACCATAGTAAATATCAAGAGAGACCATGCCACTACTTGTCAAAGGCCACATCATCATGCCTTAGGGTTTAGTATTACTAGGGGACACATATATCACCTCGACTCTTTTCATATTGGTAGATTTTACAAGTGTGGGATTCTAGGACTCTAGGTTCCTATCCCTGTCAGATAATGTCATAATTTATGTTAATATTTTATATCTAGGTCCTTTTTCACATGGTATAGTGTGTTGGAGGGATAGAGGTACAAAGACCGAGATGATAACTTTCCCCCATTTACTATCATTCCTAGTTTTACATCATGACCCTTTTTTTAAATGATGCATTGTATTGATGCCTCCAGGACCTGAGACTAAGACAAAAAAATTTCCCATCAAGTTTTTCTCTTATTTCATCTCTCAACTCATCAAAAAAGGACCTATTACAAATATTTGTATGAAAGACACAAGTCGAAAACCCTCCTCACCTCCATATAAATGACATGGCACGATTCTATTAGTTGATAGGCACAACGTGGACCAATTGCCAAAATACAGGTGGATCAATGAGAAGATGCCATGGTGGCATGATGACTTTAGCAATCCAAGAGATCGAGATTCTGGGTCTACACCCCCTTTCGCATCAATCTGAAGCACCCCCAGAAGCCCCCCTTCCTACAGCTCCTCTCCCCCCTAGCTCTCCCTACCTCCTCCGGAAGCTACAACACTATCCCCCCCCCCCCCCTTTCGATCCCTTTCCGCCCCTCCCCCCCGATCACTGCACCCGTTCGATCTAGGGCACCTGCAAACCCTAGCCGCATGTCCTCCCACCCATCAAAGAAACAACGATGTTTTAGATCCAGACCTAAGGGCATCATTCTGAGGGTTGAAGAAGATATCCAATGGGGAGATGCTATGGATTTAGCGGATAGAGTACTTGCTGGACGCATCCAGGGCAGGAATTACCCAGCGGAAAAACTGAAGACCTGGGCTATAGATATCTGGGGCCAACATCTAGCGGAAATCCCCTCTGTCCAGACATTCGTGCAAGGCTGGTTCACATTGAGGTTCGCAAGGGCTGACCACACGAGCTGGGTATTGTCATCTTTCTGGCACTTTGAAAAAGCATCAGTACTCCTCAAAAGATGGATGCCCCTCTTCGACCCGGAGACTGAACAAATTGTGACGCAAGCCTAGAGCCTAGCCTGCAATACCCAGGATCTCCATTAATTTGTTCATGACAAATTACATCTCAGTAAATGCCCAACTTAAACAAAAAAACTCATTCACTGGCATATTCATTCTTTGAATCCTTCATAGCAAACCAAATGATAATGTGAGTTCAAATCTCTCTACACATAAATTCATTTTGAAGTCTTAAGTGAAGACTTTAATTAGAACTCCATTAAGTTAACCTCTTGACCAAAGCTTATCTCCTCTTAACTCAACATTTAGGTGCGCCCTTAAAACTCCCCAGTTTAAATATAATTATCAATTAACACATAGTCATGACAATTTTAATGTCAATGACACATACATGACTTACCCATGCAATCAGCGCTCCTTTCTTCTATTTGCCATTCAACCTGCGCTCCTACAGTTCAATTCCAGTAATTCGATTTCATTTCAATAGTGTCCTGGAATACCAACATTATTTACTCACCATGTATCTTAGCATCTGCACCTCAGTAATGATTATGGAATTGCTATTTCTCCACACAGTTATTAAAACCGGTTCTAATTGCATTCCAATGAATAAACAGAGTTTCAGGAATACAGTCCTGTGTTCTCTTACCTTTAATTACAAATTGAGACTTTCAATTATCCATACAATCTTTACACAACGTTCCATTCAAACATTTCTGACATCTATGTGTCGACTGTTCTATTATTTAAGCCAGAACTTCTCCATACATGAAACCCAATGATTCATAAGTCGATATCACTTGTTTATTCACAATAAATACAGTTTAAAACGCTGCGCCACTTATACATACCAGTGATTCAGATTTGTTCCAGCTTTCTTAGCGCGGAATTTGCTCTGCTGTCATCATATCCTTCATGAACCATTTCACTGCTTCAATGCATCCTCATCGCCTCTTCAATCTACCATTAAGTCAATCTATGCCAGGATTGACATCGCTCCAATAGAATTCACCACAATTTAACACGCCCAATTCTTAACCACGTTATATGAGTTCCTGCAATTCATTCACAAATTAATACTTATTTTGCAGGCAGAATACCATGAGAATAGCGCTCCATCATTTCATAACAGAAATGAGAATCGATCCAGGATTCTCATTCAACATTAACGCATTAATGCATTCCTGAATTGAATCTGTAATATATAACATCGAATCTCCAGTGTTTAACACCTTCAACGTTGTCCATACACCGATTTCCAGCCACGTACTAATACGTTTGGCCAACGCACATCCACTCTGAGTATCGATTCAATTTAACTTAGTTGCAGTTCGGTTATTAAATACCTGCAATATAGATCGACTTCACTATTTCTTCAACACAGAATTTAAATCGATCATTATTTTTATTTCCAATGTCCAGTCACAGAACTTTGCAGAAACCTTGCGCCCTGTATATTTAATTTTGCATTTGAACCCAATTTCAATCTAACAGTTTTCCTCCAATGTAATTTCGTTCAACAGTTTCACAATACACACTTATAAATCGACATAAAAGTATACAGGTTCATCCTTTCCAATAAGAACTATAATACCTGTTAAAGTTGATTCTTAACTTATGTGCAGAGTTTGTCTATAAAGCTTATCAAATGACTGAATTTAAGAACTCTAACTCATTATACCAATTCGACCAGAAATATAAAACTCACACAAAATTCCAGAACAAATTCCTCATTGTATAAACAAATGCAAAATTAATTTCAAAACCCTTTGTGCATGGCCAGATATTCAACAATTGGCCCTTACAAATTGCCAGAGGCTTACAGCCTTGACTGTTCAAACCAGCTCTCTACCACACTCTCTTACAATCTCAAAATGTATTTTTCTCTCAAAACCCCTTCCTATTTATACAATTTTGAAAATGATCTAATTTAATGCTCAATCCCCTTAATATCTCAATATCACTAAAATATCTCAACAAATCCTCTTATCTAGAATCTTATCCCTTTATATCCTTAACTACTCAAATTCTCTCATATCCTTTTATTAATAAAAGGATATTTACAAAAATCCTCACTTCCTCCTATTTTATTTAAAATTTAAAAATATTAAAAATTGTCACACCCCCTTTTAACATATTTATAAAATAAAAAAAACGCCCTTGATGCTCCTGCATCAGACTCCCCATGTAAGAAAATTCATGGCCACCTGGTCATAAGTCTGGATATTTCCTCTTGGATCCCAAATTTTATTTTGTAATCTTTCTGTGCTTGTCGATTGCTTTACTGTTGTTGTTATCTGTTGTTGTCTTCCAGGTTTCCATATTTTGTGTTGTAATGCTCCACTTGCTCTGCTCTTGCAATCTTTCACTGTCATTCTCTTGTTGTCGCTCCTTTTCTTTCTTTCAGCTGTCTTTCTCTGGGATGTTTTAATCATTAACCTCCTTATCAACTCAATTTCTCTGTCTAGTATGTCCTCTGTCTACTAATTGTTTCCATCTCTTGATCGTTTAACTCTCACTCTTACTTGTTCTTTACTTGTTTTGATTGCTTCCTTTTCACCCTTACTACTGTTTTTCACCTTTTCTGTTGCTTCTACTATAAATGTTGCGGCCTCCCAAACTTCCTTTCCCTCTGCAACATTCCTTTGCTCATCATCTGCAATTTCTTTTTGATTATCATTTATGACAACTGCTTTGTCATCCTTCTTTAGCAATCTATCACAGACATTCATCCTCTGTTCTTCCAATTGCCTCCTTTGAAAGTCTAATTCTTTATATAACTCAATGTTTTTACTCGGAGTGGACTTTAGAAATTTTACACGATCTTCCATTTCCTCATTTGTTATTGTCTCATTATCACATGGTCTTTCTTCTGCTAAATCTTCCTTAACATCCTTCAGTAGATGTTCTTCCTCTTCTTCCAAACCTGTAATCATACACAAGTCATTAGTTTTAAAATCGCAAGACCTTACGGTCTTGTTTAATGCTTCAGTCATCAAATCTTCTGGCTGCTTCGAATCATTCATATGATTCAACTACTCTATCTCTTCATCACTTTCAAAAAGTAATGGTCCACTCTCTGGTAACATATCGAAACTTCAACATCTTCTTCAGCATCTTCCTTTTGTTGTAGCTCAACTGTTTCGAGCTTCTCTATCCTCTGTCTGGCATCAATAACCTGTTCAAGTTCCCTTAGTTCCTTTATCAACTACATATTTACCTGATGATTCCTCTTCTCTTGTAGCCTCTGCCACTTCAGCTTCTTTCTCATGAAATAACCATGCTTTTGGTCTTCCTCATTTCTTTGCAACATCTCCATTAACAACTCAAGCTGAACTGCTATCTCAGCCTTCTCCCTCTCATATTCCTCTTTGCTTAATTGTCTCTGTATTCCAATTGCCTTGGCATCCTTCTCCTTTTGTCTTCTGCTATGGTTTATTTCAGAACCTCTATTACGACTGTCACTAGTCATCATCCTTTCCATCTCTATGAGTTCCTTACTCACTTTACTATTAAAGCCTCTTCAGCATCAAGTCCTATCCTGCTGCCACTTACCTCACCAAGCTCTCCTCACTCAGTCTTTTGGCAAGCAATTGGTTCTCTATCTCTGGAACCTCCTTTGAGCACTTCTCTTTGCTCTTCCTAGGCTTCAACTCATCTGCATGTTCTAAGAACACAACTGTCCTCCTTTTCCAATCTCTATTGGAATTCCTCAAGGTTCTGCTACCTCTATGTTTTCACTTAGAAACTTTCACTAGCTTCCTTTATCTGTTAGCAATTGCCTTTCGGGAGTTGCAATAATACTTCAATGCAAAAACTACAATACTCTACTCTTCAAAAACATATCATCTTACCTCCAAGATCTCGCCTGATCTTGTCCTCCCATTCATCTGCACTTCATTTACCTTCAGAATCTCATCACTCCTGCAAATCTGTTCCAACAAATCTTTATGCTTCCTCTGCATAAATTCTCGATATTCAACCACTGTCAATCAGATTTTAAAATTTGATTCTTTCTTCCAATCTTCTGGCTTGATCTGGCAAACTTTAGCTGTCAGCAACAATTTCTTTTTTGTTGAATTTCTTCTTTGCTGCAACCATCAATCCTCATTCCATTTCTTTGTCAAACTCAAATAAAAATTAACCAAACACAATACCTGCACGATCCAAGTGAATTTCCATTCCCCAACATTGCTGTGGATTCTTTCTGTCTCTACAATCTCTGCTTAATTCTGCTTTCCCTGCCTTTAAGAGCTTATTTTTTCTTCTTCATTCTCCTAGTTGTACTCTGGTAGCTTGACTTTCAGATTAGAATCTGATCTCCTTTACCTGCATTCTGTTCACTTGCAATTATATATGCTGCATATCAGATTTAAAATCTGATCTTCATTATTCATCACACCTTCTTTTCAACATTAAGAAAATAAACATTTTTTTTAATTCAACAAAGCCAAGCTCTGATACAAAAAATTGACGCAAGCCTAGAGCCTAGCCTGCAATACCCAGTGTTAGCTACCTATACCAATAGGTTTCATATTTCATGATTGGCAAAGAAAGTTCCAAATATGCTCTGCTTTGGTGATGCAAAGATCCCATATTTTCAAGGAAAGGCAACATGTGTATATAGCTTGATGTGTATATAGCTTGATGTTGTCTCAATTTTGATGGATGGTCCAACAGCCTAATCTGGATCATGCCATGTTTCAATTTTTGTTGTAGAATAGAGAAAGAAGTCTGTCCAAACTGTTTAATCTTGGCAGACCAGTAGCTAGGTAGAGAAGTAAGGTTCCCAACTGCTTAATCTGGGACTTTGGAAGCAATAAGGGTAGCCTTAGATAGAAAGTCAAAAGAAAAAGCCAAAAGAAAAGAAAAGGCACATAAGGGTCTGCAAGTCTAAGTGCACCCTCCATGAAGAAACAAAAAATGCTAGGCAAGTAGATGGGTAGGTAGATGGGGTTGCAGAAATGTTATTACTTTCAAATGAGTTCTGCTGGTCTAGCATAAAGGAACAACAGTGCATAGAGAAGCTCCTCTTCTCCATCATGTTGCAGCAAAGCAAAGGAGCATGACTAACTCCCTTTCTCCCGTTTCGCATTCATTACTAACATCCCTTCATCAGTTGTGTTCATGAAAGAATTTAAGGTTTTATGTTGGTTCTTATTCCTTTAAAAGCCACATTTCTTGTCTAAAATCCTTCCATTTTGATATACTCCCTAAGCTAAGTTGTTTTCACATAAACTTAGTGATATCGCCCCTCATTCACTTCTTCCATTCACATTAACCCCTAACTTCTTATTATCTAAATCCCCTATGCTACCCTTTCCCTATTATTATAAACACTATGGTGTATAAGCCCCAAGCATTCTATAAATATCCCCTCCCCTTGGCATTACAGCCATATGTTCACTGTCAGGGATTAAATTGACATCCGGTCAGTTTAAGAACCCAAACCCAACCCCTCTTTCCCCTTCAGAAGTTATCTAAGCCATTAACCCCTTCATTTGAAAACACACATGAAAACCCACTTTTTCATTTTACCCAAAGTTTGGGCGCTATGCGCGTTTTTATAAAAATACATTGGAAACCATATAAATTTGCCAAACTCCAAAGGTTCCCGCCGGGTGCATCTTCCAAAAAATATGTTATTTTAAACCCCGCCCACATCCGTATTGACCTAGCACATTAACGATCCGTCGACCGTCGGATCTGGTCCTTTTCATCCGACGACTCTCGTGCATTTCGGACTGGGCCCGACGTCCGAAAGTTACCTTCTGAAATCTGTCAGAGGGTGACGTCAGGCCTCTGCCACGCATCACCCCTAAATCGTATTGGAGCGCCCTCTAACAATTCCGCTTCCGTATAGAGAGCGGTGCGATATTATACCGCTTACCACTTCCGGTTTTTGTGAACCTCACTGCTACCTCACAGCCACGTTAGCGCCCCCGTCCCCCACTGCTCTGACCTGCCCGCCACCTCATCATCCCCGTGGACCATTCTCAAGCCGCCACGTGCCTCGATGACATCATGCTGACGTCATCCGACCTTGACCCCACCTGATGACGTCATGCTGACGTCATCCAAAAAAGGCGCCAAATAACCCAAAAGTCTATATTTTGGTCAAAATTCATGTTTTTCGTTACTTTCGCGAAAAAGACTGTTACTCTCCCTGCATGCATTTTACGTCCAAATCCATCGCCGACCAGTTGAAATCAACCAGGAGACCGCCGGTGCTTCCATCCCACCTACATTTGCAAACTTTGCTAAGCAATTCACCAGGTATTTATCAAATTTACCTCCCCTGCGCTCGGTTGTGTCCATAATTGTCTGAAACAAAGTTAAAAGAGTGGGCAAGCTTATAATTTACTGGCAAAGCCCCTGTGGCGAGCCTCCATTTTCAATTGTAAAGTCTAAATTCACCTGCAAAGCCTTATTTAGCCAAATTCTCACAAAACATACCGTTAGTTCGCGCATTCGTGAACTAAGAACCCAAGCCGCACCAATTCACCCTGAAGAGAGTTTTAAGGCCGAGCATTTGCTCTAGTAGTCCTATGTGCAGTATTCCAATTGCTGCTATTACAATTTACCCTCTCTTCCTTGCAAGTCACCTCTATATTACAAAAATACTCCTTTGTGTTTCTCTGCATAGTAACACCACTGCATACAAACAAAAGCCTAAAGTAACCATGGATGCACCAGTAGCTCCTGTAGCCTTGAACATTCCTCCATTAGATGCCCCTCAGAGAGAATTGGAATGGCAACCATTAGCAGACCTGGATTATCATATATCAGAAGAAAAGCTAATGCACAGCAAGTACCACATCCACTTGTTAAACGAATTGAAGATTAAACACGAGACTGGAACAGATGTATTGGGCATTTGGGATTCTTTCCTCCATATCTTCAAGCTCCCTCAGGTCAACCAGTTCCCTGACCTAATCCACCTATGTGCTGAATGCTATGACGCCACTCAGAGGGCTGTGATTGACCCTTTAGGCTCAGTTGTTTTCTATGTCACCCCTGAAGCCATTAGAGAGATGTTGCACTTCAAAACTGAGAATAAATTAGTTCCTTTATCACTGACTGATCTGATAAAGCAAGGAGCTAAATTGATAGATGCTTATGTCACCAAACAAAATCAATTGTACATTGACTCTGACACTGTGAAGTACCCTCCCATTTCTCATGTTTACCTCAACCAATTGGGCAGAGACCTTGTAGACATGATCAGTCCCATTCCGGGATATAATTCAATTGAGTTTGTTGATGAAACTGTGCTGGTGATGATGCTCATGTTTTCCCCTGGCAAGCCTCCAATCTGCTATGACTATTCCACCTACATATCTGACAAAATACATGAGCAATTGATGAACTTGGCAAGAGAAAGGGTGTTTAGATACACCTCCTACATCTACCACTTAATTTTGTATTATCAACATGAGAAATTTCACTTTTCTATGAAGAGAGTGGATGCACAAGGCAATCCAAGGTCAGTAGTCTATTGGTCCTCTGCTATCCATTGCAGATCTTGTTCTCCATACACTTATTGTAAGTTTATAGACCTTTTCATCCACCCATCCATGTCTCTGCTTCTGAGCTCACCTCCTCCTAGACTAACTGATGAGATGCAGAGGATTCTTCAATTGTCCAAGGTCTACAACATTGGGGATTGGTACTATTACCAAAACCACACAGTCATCAGAATATATGGGTGTGAGTTGCCCCCTTACAGACAGCCTAAATATGTGCCCATGAGATTGTTTGCCCTTGAATACTTCAGGCAGTTTGGGAACGTTGATGTGCTAAATTTTTCAGGCAAAGGCAACAAGGCACAGCTCAAAGTAAGAAACCAATTAGGCCACCTCATTTACAACAAAAGGGCTGAAGGTTGGCAAGAAGCAGACATAATGCTAGAATCCCTTGGCCTACAGACCAGTTTCCTTTGGAAACCTTATGACCCCTATCACTTCATAACTTTAAGAAGGGTCAAGTATAGGCTGGCCAGTTATGACCACGTAAGGTTACCTCACATAGTAAAATATGCAAATCAAATAAAGTGGAGGAGAGGCACCTTAGAGGAAGCTGTCACACAAGAAGAATTAAATCAAAGAGTAGTTAAAAATCTCCAAACGATGGCTGACTTAGAGCTTTGTGCACTGGTATTTTCTCTTCCAGGCACTCAAGTGGGAGCAGCTGCCTGATCCTCCACAGCACATCAGCAAGCAGCCAAAGCTACTGATCAAATCTCTAGCAAAGGCAAAGAGAAAGAGATGGAGCCAGAGCGGCCACCTCATGAACAGGTACAACGGCAGGAAGTGCAACAATAGCAACAGGTACAACAGGAACAAGGGGGGCAGCAAGAAAAATAACAGCCAGTGCAACAAGAGCAGACATCACAGGCCCCAAAATCCACCGGGCAGCAAACTCAGGACACTCTGCCTCCTAGACAGGAGACAACAGTGGAGGCCTCAGTCCTCCAAACCCCACAAAAAGAAGACATAAGTAGAAAGAGAGACAGAGAAACTCCCCTCACAACATCAACAACTCATGGGGAGAAGAGACACAAAATGAATCCCCTCTCAGAGGAAGAAATGCCTATAGGGAAATCTTTGGGCATGGGCCCACCTAGCATGGAGCTATCTGCAAGTTCCTTCCAACAGGAACAAGAGAGGATGATCGGAGGAGAAGTCAACTCCTCAAGCCAGCAAGGAGGAGGTGAACTGGGCATCAAGCAACAATTCATCGATATAAAGAAGAGGAATGAGCCCATAAGAATACAACTATATAATCATTTGTTGAAAATGGCTCCCACTAACCAGCAAAGACTAATGTATGCATATGATGTCCAGCAGGGCAAAATGATCATGAGCCATTTTACGCCAGCAGTGTTGCAGCCATAGTCAGCTGCAGATTACATAAGGACGTCCACCCAATGGATAAAATTGAATTACATAAGCAAATGGGTGAGATGGTATATGCCTCCTTGGCAAATAAGACATTGGAGAACTACAGGCTAGAAAATAGCCTAAGTAATATAGATGCCTAACTTGAGTTGGAGAGAGCATCCTCTCAAGCAAAGGACAACATAATCAAAACCTTAGAGGAGATAATCATAGAACTTGGGCATGATCCCAAGGACATCAAGGCTATACAAGCATTATTGAAGTTGAGAGATGCAGATATGGCAGCGCTAAGGAAAATGGTAAAAGTCCTAGCAACCATTCAGCCACAAACTGGAGAAGTTTCCCAGCTGAGACATGACCAAGATGCAGCAGCTATGCTGGTGTCATTATACAAGAAGCTGATCCAGACACAGGAGAACATGGGAGAATCAGAGGCTGCACAGGCTGCACTGCGGGTAGCATTACAACAAAAAGAAGGAGGACAAACATGTCAACCTCCTCCAGAGATAATCAACCTTGAGGAGCCTCCTCAATCTACTGCTCCTCCCACTGAACGGACAGAACAGGCAGTGCCTTCCACATCAGCACCAACGCCAACAACAGAGCATGCTCCAAGCCTGGACATGCAGAAACTGAAAAATGAAATCCAAGCCCTGGAAGCCCAAATGGCTGAATTAAATGAGGCCAGGGAAAATTTGGTCAAGTTGAATGAAAGATATGATAAATCAAAACAAAGTGTTGCTGAGAAAGGAAGAGAGATAAAGGCTCTCAAAGAGAAGACAAAGGAGCTGGAGAAGGAGCTCACACTTGACAAAGTGACAGCTGAGCTTAAGACAGTTTTATGGGCCAACATTGGCCAATCAATCACTGATCAATGGCAATACATTGAGACCATTCATGAGAAAATAGAGCTCATAGGAAAAGCACACAGAGAAATCCAGAGATGAAGGGCATCTCTAGGCAATATGCCGAATGATTAATGTGCTTAATAACAGAACAAGTGCTCAGCTGGCAGCAATGGGAATCTCCAGTAGAACTGAAACCATCCAGCTAATAAAAAGAGTCCTAACACTAAGAAGCCTGGTGCAAACACTAGAAAGAAGAAGCCAGGATATGCAGACAGAGGTTAATAAATTCATGGACAAATTTGTAGCACTGCAGAACAAAGGTATTCCTAGCTTACTGAACAGCGCTGGAAGACTACTTTCCCATGAAAATTATGCCAAAAGGGTCAACACATTTGCTACAAATCAGATTACAGAAAGGCCCAGTACTTCAGAAGAATCAGGGCCAACATCAGGGCAGAGTCTCTACAACAGGGTTGAAAACCTATTTTTCATCATGAATGAGATCCAACATTTGTTTGAAGTGCCTCCAAATTTCTATAAATACACAGAGGCAGATGAGACTTTAGAGGCAATTCTAAGACATCAATTGCCCACACAGGAGGTCTGGACCAATATGATACAGTTAATACTGTAAACCAGAGCCTGTATTCAAGTTTTTTCATTTTAATATATAAGTTATCATGCACAGGAAAATAAAATCAGCATGTATGGAGAAGAATGGGCTGAGCCAACTCAGCAAAACTATTCGGCCACTAAAGCAGCACTGACAGTCACAGGTGACAGGGCCGAAAAGCTACAGGATGACAGAGCTACAAAGACACGTCATTCATCATTTATAACAGAACATTCAACCGACTCAGTGGCCTCCAAAGGTCAAAAAGTCTTTTGACAGAATTGAAGAGCATTTATGTTGTATTTAAAGCTGTAATAACTTCTTATCTGCTTTTCTGTGCAAGTTGGTGAACGTATTTATTTCTCAGATGACTCAACGCTTCAGATATTTGGTATCACGATTTCTATATATTCCCCCCTCGCATAATTTTGCAGGGGTTGTTGTTGATTTCTCTTCTAGAGTTCCTTATGCTGTAAATTTTCAGAGTATTAATACAAAGGCTGATGAATTTCCAAAGCTCTGCGTTATCTGAGTCATTGTGGTGTTTTGCAAAATGTTACAGGATTCCTGCGTACTTCATGGCACAATAAGTTTTCCTTAAAAACTCTTTGTTATGTGTTTCTTTTGTTGTCCTTTCATATGTCATTCATGTTTCTGTGTTTCATAGTTAATGGCAGAGAAAATGAATAGTTCCAGGATTTATTCACAGAGTACCCTGAACTCAATCTATGTTGTTATAAATGTCTTTCTTCAGTTATAGTCATAAGGTGTAATTCTTAACTGCTGCACCTCCAAACTATATCTTTCACAGTGATTGTTGTTTCAGGAATTCAAGTTTGCTCCTGTGCAATATATCTCTTTCTTACACCCCCAGCTTAGTGGAGAATTCTTAATTGCTTTTCACTGGTTAAACACACCTCATAATTACAATTTCAATTTTGTTTCATGATGTATTTGAATGGCCCTGCAGTTTCAGCAACTAAACTTAATATCTCAGACAACCTGTAGCCACAGACTCCATTGCCCAATGGACTAAAACTATCTGAAGATTTCCACCTCAAGTAAAGAAGACATCCCTCAACCAAAACACAAAACCAGACCCTGAATTCATAACTAGCCTAAAATCTCCACAAAACAGAGACAAACCTTAAAAGAGAGAGACCTCTCTGATTACAGTTTGGCTAGAAGCTGTAATCCAAAGATTGGTTAGTGGTTACCCCTGTTGTATTCCCTTGGGAGTCAAAGGGAACAACCTGGGTGTTAACATTATTGGCGACTCCACTGGGGAGTTCCTCAGGGTTTTCTAATTTCTTTATATTTCTTAAAGCTGCTTCAGTCAATTTTCATGCTAGCTTTAAGATATACATAGTCACTCCAAAATCTTGTCTGGTCCTTGTAGACACAAAAATATTCCAAAAAAAACATAACTCAAAAACAAGTTTAGAAGCTGGCTCCCAAGAAGAATCCACGATATACAAGGTCAAATCTTGACCCAAATCCACCAACTGTTTTTGAAAATCCTAATACAATCCCTAAGATCATTAGGAAGCAGCAGGGACAGGAAAATCTTGTTGATTCAAGTCCTGCGACAGCTCATCCAAACCCTGTTCCAACTCCAATCAAGGTTCTATTTCGGTCTACCCTTGGTTCCCCCAGTTCACCATCCACATCTCAAAGCCCTCCTTTCACGCCTCCATCCACTGCACATATTTCCTTCACCAACACTCTAGTTTCCACCGTTCCCACTACCCCTGTTGTACCAGTCGTTCATGTTATCCCAGTTATCCCTGTCAATCCTATAAATCCTGCAAATATGGCTAATAGATATGCACCCCTGCAGTTGTCTGCTAATGCTCCAGCTTTACCTCGGGACTACCCATCCAAGATCTCATATTTTGATTCCACTGGCCCTTTCACAGCAATTCAGCATGCCAAAAGGATGCAAGAACATTTTGAGAACTATGAAATAGATGATGACAGTGTGAGAATGAGAATCTTTGTTCAGAGCCTGATAGGGGATGTAAGAACTTGGTTTAGATCACTGGCTGTAAATACCATCACAACTCCTGATGAGCTTTATCAAGCCTTTACTAACAGATGGGAGAAAAAGAAAGATCCACTACACATACTTGGTGAATATGATACAATCAAACGAGGTCCTCAAGAGACCGTTTTGGAGTATTGTGCAAGATTTAACAACGTATATAACACAATACCACAGAATTTAAGACCTCCTCCTGATTTAGCCTTGTATAAATTTCCTGATGGTTTTGACCCTGATATGGCATATCAGTTGAAGGAAAGAGACCCTGAAACCCTTGAAGATGCCCAAAAGGTTGCTGTCACAGTAGAGGCTAACCTGATTGCCAAAAGAAACAGGGCAAGATTGGAAAAGAGAACCACCTTCAAAGAAGAACCCTCAGCCTTTGATAAAAAACTGGATGCAATACTCACTGGTATGAAGAGATTGGGTGATAGAGTAGAATCAGTTGAGAGAAAGTCATCATAGGAAGCACCACAAAATAACCCTATCAGGAATCCAAATTTTAGGAGAAATCAAAGCCCAAACGTTGGCAAAACCGGTTCTGATCCAGACATAAGACCTCCTTTCCAGGAAAACTATACTGAGGCATCCACTTCGAATGAGCAAACAGATGACACCCACATTAACCTGATGGGCCTGAATGACGAGCAGCAAGTTTTTCTGAGTCAAGAGGATCATAAGGATGATGACATTCAGAAATTCCAAACCAGGTCAGGTGAGTCATTTGACTTTAAACAAGGATATGACACAGTTGTTTATGAAGTTCGTAATCAATACAAGCTAAGAAGCAGAACTATAAATGTAACACAGCCTGAAAAAACAAAGGATAGCCAGCAGCCCAAAAGAGCCATAGTCACAGAGCCAAATGACACAACTGATTCAGTTACAAATGAAATAAACGTTCAAGAAGTCACTGAACAATTCCCTCCAAAACAACAGCCTATGGCTACATCACCCTTGCACCCTAATCCAAGTAATACTCCTCAAGAGATGAGTAAGAAGGACAAGCCTCAAGATCAAGAAAAGAATCTAGAAGAAGACTTAGTGAAAAAGGAAAACGTTGTCACCCACAACACCAAGATCCCATCTGAAATACCCTTTGACTTAGAAGCTAAAATTGGCAAATTGAAGGTAGCTATTCCTCTTTCAGAACTAGCCAAGCATGACATTTATAGACAATAAATAAAGAAGTCCCTTCAAATTACTCGTAATAAAGATAATGTCAATGTGTTGGATGACACCCCAGAATTGCTTTTTGGTCCAGAGGTTGATGGAAAGACAGTAGTTACAGGGGTCTTACCTTTCTATGTCAGCCTGCATGTTCATGATAAGATACTACACAATGCAATGTTTGACTCAGGTGCCTCTCACAACTTCATGCCTAAATCAGTCATGGAAAGATTGAATCTAGACATTACAAGACCATATAAGGACCTATTCTCATTTGAATCCAGCCAGGTTAAGTGTTTAGGCTTAATAAAATACTTATGTGTGTCCCTAGTTCAGTACCCAAATAAAAAAATTCTAATGGACGTTGTAGTTGTTGATATCCCACCCAAATATGGGATGCTTTTATCAAGATCATGGGGGGCTAAACTCCAAGATTCCCTACAATTAGACATGTCATATGCCACGATCTCAGTCTTTGGTCAACCCAAGAGGTTATATAGAGAGTCACTTATGAAATACATGGTCAACAGTGAAGAAAAACCTCAAAACTTTCCCATATATGCTATCCATTCTGATATAGATTCATATATTCTCTTCAATGATAATTCGGGTCTTACAAATGATGAAGAAACCAAGACACTCAAAAAAGATCAGGACATTAATGAACAAGCTGCTGCTCTAGAAATAAAGCTGATCCAATCAAGTAATGAGACTGTCCTAAAAGACAAACTAAATGAAAAACCAGAACTTCAACTCACAATCCCAGATCACAGAGAAGTCATTAAGTCTCCCCTAGAACAAGATATCCTATGGTTCCTTGAATTTGATGGGTCAGTCAACAAATTAGGGGTAGGAGCTGGAGTCTGGATACATAACAAGCAGAACAATCATGCAGAAGGCCGAGCCTATAGGCTAAATTTCAGATGCACTAATAACATGGCATAATATGAAGCTCTATTACTAGGCCTCAAACTAGTAAAATTCTTACAAGCCACAAAGGTTTCAATACTAGGAGATTCAGACCTAGTTGTCCAACAAGTAAAGGGAAATTTTGTCACCAATGACAAAAGACTGAGATCTTATAGATCTGCTGCTGCTGAAATACTAAACTCCTTCACTGAATTTCAAATCGCCAAAATTTCTAGGACCCACAATCTTCATGCTCATAGTTTAGCCACATTTGCAAGTACCTGCAAGCTACCCTTTGAACCTAAGCATTGTTTTACAGCTAAGGTAAGACACATACCTTCTGTCCCAAACAATATTAAAGATTGGCAAGTATTTGAAGATGATACACAAATAAATAATTTCTTGACCTTGCAGCAAGAATTTGCAGGATTAAACATTGACACTGAGGGAGCAAGTTAATCAAAAATATAGAGTGAACAGAACAACAAGCCAATATCACCCAAGACAGCTCACCAAATCCTACATCCAACAATTTTTAACAAAAACAACATACAAGAAATTCAACAAACCAGTTATGAAGAAATAGCTGCTATAGAGGCTGAGATCATAGAGCTGAAAGACAATTTTCTTCCGACAGGCCTAACTCCATTAGAGGACATCTTTGACTCAAATGATATCCCTAGAAAACCAAAAATGTAGCCCCTTAATGCTGCCATTGAGGAATGCAACATTCGAACTATTGAGAAGCCCAAAATAATAAAATTGTCTGCATCCTTACCTCCTGATCAAAAACCTAAATACATTGACCTCTTCAAAGAGTTTCAAGATGTCTTTGCATGGGGTTATGAGGATTTAAAATCCTATGACACCTCGGTTATCCAGCATACTATCCCTCTCAAGCCTAATTAGAAGCCATTTAAGCAGAAATTAAGAAGGATCAATCCCATGCTTCTCCCTTCAATCGAAAAAGAACTGCAAAAAATGTTTAAAGCTGGCATCATAGCACCCATCAGGTTTTCTGATTGGATTTCTAATTTGGTACCTACAAGAAAGAAAACTGGTGAGATAAGACTTTGTGTTGATCTTAGAAATCTAAACCAAGTGTCCCTCAAAGACAACTATCCCTTACCTAAGATGGATCACATTCTCCAAAGAGTGGTAGGGGCCTCAAGGATCTCATTACTTGATGGATTCTCAGGCTTTAATCAAATCCTAGTGCACCCTGATGATCAAGACAAAACTGCATTCACAACCCCGTGGGGAACTTTCAAGTATGTAAAAATGCCTTTTGGATTGAAAAATGCAGGAGCAACATTTCAAAGAGCAATGGATATTGCTTTTGCCAAAGAGATTCATGACTTTCTTGTCATTTATTTGGATGACCTCACACCTTTCTCAAAATTTGACCAAGAACACTTGAAGCATTTAAGGCAGATCTTCTTAACATGTAGGAAATATGGAATTTCCTTGAATCCCAAGAAGTCTCTATTCCGTTTGGAAGAAGGTAAGCTGTTAGGGCATATCATTTCAAAGGATGGCATAAGAATTGACCCAGACAGGATACAAGCTATCTTACAAATGCCCCACCCAAGAAACATCAAAGAATTGCAAGCTTTCTTAGGGAAGATCAATTTCTTAAGAAGGTTTATCCCAAACTTAGCAGAACTGATCAGATTATTTAATAACATGTTGAAGAAGGATTCAAAAGTGAAATGGATAGTAGAAGCAAATCAAGCCTTTGAAGGTATAAAATTGGCCCTTACCCAAACCCCAGTCTTAACAAATCCCCAATTTGATAGAGAATTTATCATTTTTTCTTTTGCCTCCCAGCATACCATTGTTGCTGTTCTATTACAGAAAGATGACCAAGGAAATGACAAACCCATTGCTTTCTTTAGTAGAGCTCTTAGAGATGCACCTCTGAAATATCAGATCATGGAAAAAAAAGCTTATGCTTTGGTCAAGGCCATTAAAGACTTCAAGATTTACATCCTTTATTCCCATGTTATAGCTTATGTGCCAAGTCCCATTGTGAAAGACATACTCACTCAAGAAAACTTAGAGGGCAGAAGAGGAAAATGGATTGCCAACATTTTGGAATTTGATATTGAAATAAAACCTACAAAACTAATAAAAGGTCAAGGTTTGGCCAAACTAATGACAGAAGCAAACTTCCAAGCCTTAGACATAAACCAGCTGGACAATGAACCGGAGCTGATGACTCCAAAGATCAATGTAGCCTTTGAACAATCCCCTTGGTATTCTGATATCTGTTATGTGTTACAAAACCTGTGTGCTCTCCCAGGATTTTCCAGAACTAAATGTAGGTTCCTAAAAATGAAAGCTTCAAGATTTTCTGTTATGGATGGAAATTTGCTTTGGAAAAACCATGAGGGTATACTGTTAAACTGCTTGATTGAGAATGATACTAACAATGTCACTAAAGAATTTCATGCAGGTGACTGTGGTGGACACTTGTATTGGAAGTCCACTGTGGATAAGATACTGAGGGCTGGTTACTATTGGCCCACTTTTTTCTCCGATGTCAAGAAATTCACCACCTCATGTCATAAATGTCAAGTGTTTGAGGGAAAGAGAACGTTACTGCCACTTCCTTTGAGGCCTATTGCAACCGAGAGACCTTTTCAACAATGGGGCTTGGATTTCATTGGAGAAATTCATCCCTCATCTTCAGGCCAACATAGATGGATTCTAACAGCTACGGACTACTTTACTAAATGGATTGAAGCTGTTCCATGCAGACAAGCAAATGATTCCACTATCATTCAGTTCCTGGAGACCAATATTCTTTCTAGATTCGGTTGTCCTGATAAGATAATAACAGACAATGCCGCTGCCTTTAGATCTAAGAAGATGGTGAATTTCTGCCACAAATTTCACATTACCCTGGGCCATTCTACTACATACTATCCCCAAGGAAATGGCCTAGCAGAATCATCAAATAAAAGCCTTGTAAACATCATAAAGAAAGTGTTGGAAGAAAATAAGAAGAATTGGCATAAGAAGCTTGTCAGTGCCCTATGGGCAGATAGACTAACAACCAAGATCAATAAGGGTAGCCTTAGATAGAAAGTCAAAAGAAAACGCCAAAAGAAAAGAAAAGGCACATAAGGGTCTGCAAGTCTAAGTGCACCCTCCATGAAGAAACAAAAAATGCTAGTCAAGTAGATGGGTAGGTAGATGGGGTTGCAGAAATGTTATTACTTTCAAATGAGTTCTGTTGGTCTAGCATAAAGGAACAACAGTGCATAGAGAAGCTCCCCTTCTCCATCATGTTGCAGCAAAGCAAAAGGAGCATGACTAACTCCCCTTCTCCCATTTCACATTCATTACTAACATCCGTTCATCAGTTGTGTTCATGAAATAATTTAAGGTTTTATGTTGGTTCTTATTCCTTTAAAAGCCACATTTCTTGTCTAAAATCCTTTTATTTTGATCTACTCCCTAAGCTAAGTTGTTTTCACATAAACTTAGTGATATCGCCCCTCATTCACTTCTTCCATTCATATTAACCCCTAACTTCTTATTATCTAAATCCCCTATGTTACCCTTTCCCTATTATTATAAACACTATGGTGTATAAGCCCCAAGCATTCTATAAATATCCCCTCCCCTTGGCATTATAGCCATATGTTCACTGTCAGGGATTAAATTGACATCCGGTCAGTTTAAGAACCCAAACCCAACCCCTCTTTCCCCTTCAGAAGTTATCTAAACCATTAACCCCTTCATTTGCAAAAGAACCTTGTAAAAAATCCCATTTTCACCCCTAACCCGCTTTATTTGCAAACACACATGAAAACCCACTTTTTCATTTTACCCAAAGTTTGGGCGCTATGCGCGTTTTTATAAAAATACATTGGAAACCATATAAATTTGCCAAACTCCAAAGGTTCCCGCCGGGCGCATCTTCCAAAAAATATATTATTTTAAACCCCGCCCACATCCGTATTGACCTGGCACATTAACGATCCGTCGACCGTCGGATCTGGCCCTTTTCATCCGACGGCTCTCATGCATTTCGGACCGGGCCCGACGTCCGAAAGTTACCTTCCGAAATCTGTCAGAGGGTGACGTCAGGCCTCTACCATGCATCACCCCCAAATCGTATCGGAGCGCCCTCTGACAATTCCGCTTCCGTATAGAGAGCGGTGCGATATTATACCGCTTACCGTTTCCGGTTTCTGTGAACCCGCCTTGCCAACGTCACTGCTACCTCACCGCCGCGTCAGCGCCCCCGTCCGCCACTGCTCTGACCTGCCCGCCACCTCATCATCCCCGTGGACCACTCTCAAGCCGCCACGTCCCTCGATGACGTCATGCTGACGTCATCCGACCTTGACCCCACCTGATGACGTCATGCTGACGTCATCCAAAAAAGGCGCCAAATAACCCAAAAGTCTATATTTTGGCCAAAATTCATGTGTTTCATTACTTTTGCGAAAAATACTGTTACTCCCCCTGCATGCATTTTACGTCCAAATCCATCGCCGACCAGTTGAAATCAACCAGGAGACCGTCGACGCTTCCATCCCACCTGCATTTGCAAACTTTGCCAAGCAATTCACCAGGTATTTATCAAATTTACCTCCCCTGTGCTCGGTTGTGTCCATAATTGTCTGAAACAAAGTTAAAAGAGTGGGAAAGCTTATAATTTACCGGCAAATCCCCTGTGGCTAGCCTCCATTTTCAATTGTAAAGTCTAAATACACCTGCAGAACCTTGTTTAGCCAAATTCTCACAAAACATACAGTTAGTTCGCACATTTGTGAACTAAGAACCCATGCCGCACCAATTCACCCTGAAGAGAGTTTTAAGGCCGAGCATTTGCTCTAGTAGTCCTCTGTGCAGTATTCCAATTGCTGCTGTTACAATTTACCCTCTCTTCCTTGCAAGTCACCTCTATATTGCAAAAATACTCCTCTCTGTTGCTTTCCATAGTAACACCAGTGCATACAAACAGAAGCCTAAAGTAACCATGGATGCACCAGTAGCTCCTGTAGCCTTGAACGTTCCTCCATTAAATGCCCCTCAGAGAGAATTGGAATGGCAACCATTAGGAGACCTGGATTATCAGATATCAGAAGAAATGCTAATGCACAGCAAGTACCACATCCACTTGTTAAATGAATTGAAGATTAAACACGAGACTGGAACAGATGTATTGGGCATTTGGGATTCTTTCCTCCCTATCTTCAAGCTCCCTCAGGTCAACCCGTTCCCTAACCCAATGCACCTATGTGCTAACTGCTACGACGCCACTCAGAGGGCTGTGATTGACCCTTTAGGCTCAGTCATTTTCTATGTCACCCCTGAAGCCATCAGAGAGATGTTGCACTTCAAAACTAAGAAGAAATTAGTTCCTTTATCACTGACTGATCTGATAAAGCAAGGAGCTAAATTGACAGATGCTCAGGTCACCAAACTAAATCAATTGTACATTGACTCTGACACTGTGAAGTACCCTCCCATTTCTCATGTTTACCTCAACCAATTGGGCAGAGACCTTGTAGACATGATCAGTCCCATTCTGGGCTATAATTCAATTGAGTTTCTTGACGAAACTATGCTGGTGATGATGCTCATGTTTTCCCCTGGCAAGCCTCCAATCTGCTATGACTATGCCACCTACATATCTGACAAAATACATGAGCAATTGATGAACTTGGCAAGAGAAAGGGTGTTTAGATACACCTCCTACATCTACCACTTAATTTTGTATTATCAACATGAGAAATTTCACTTTGCTATGAAGAGAGTGGATGCACAAGGCAATCCAAGGTCAGTAGTCTATTGGTCCTCTGCTATCCATTGCAGATCTTGTTCTCCATACACTTATTGTGAGTTTATAGACCTTTTCATCCACCCAGCCATGTCTCTGCTTCTGAGCTCACCTCCTCCTAGACTAACTGATGAGATGCAGAGGATTCTTCAGCTGTCCAAGGTCTACAACATTGGGGATTGGTACTATTACCAAAACCACACAGTCATCAGAATATATGGGTGTGAGTTGCCCCCTTACAGACTGCCTAAATATGTGCCCATGAGATTGTTTTCCCTTGAATACTTCAGGCAGTTTGGGAACGCTGATGTGCTACATTTTTCAGGCAAAGGCAAGAAGGCACAACTCAAAGTAAGAAACCAATTAGGCCACTTCATTTACAAGAAAAGGGAGGAAGGTTGGCAAGAAGCAGACAGAATGCTAGAATCCCTTGGCGTACAGACCAGTTTCCTTTGGAAACCTTATGACCCCAATCACTTCATAACTTTAAGAAGGGTCAAGTATAGGCTGGCCAGTTATGACCACATAAGGTTGCCTCACATAGAAAAATATGCAAATGAAATAAAGTGGAGGAGAGGCACCTTAGAGGAAGCTGTTGCACAAGAAGAATTAAATCAAAGAGCAGTTAAAAATCTCCAAAAGATGGCTGACTTAGAGCTTTGTGCACAGGTATTTGCTCTTCCAGGCACTCAATTGGGAGCAGCTGCCTCATCCTCCACAGCACATCAACAAGCAGCCAAAGCTACTGATCAAATCTCTAGCAAAGGCCAAGAGAAAGAGATGGAGCCAGAGCAGCCACCTCATGAACAGGTACAGCAGCAGGAAGTGCAGCAACAGCAACAGGTACAACAGCAACAAGGGGGGCAGCAAGAAAAAGAACAACCAGTGCAACAAGAGCAGACATCATAGGCCCGAAAATCCACCGGGCAGCAAGCTCAGGACACTCTACCTCCTAGACAGGAGACAACAGTGGAGGCCTCAGTCCTCCAAACCCCACAAAAAGAAGACATAAGTAGAAAGAGGGACAGAGAAACTCCCCTCACAACATCAACAACTCATGGGGAGAAGAGACGCAGAATGAATCCCCTCTCAGAGGAAGAAATGCTTATAGGGCAATCTTTGGGCATGGGCCCACCTAGCATGGAGGCATCTGCAAGTTCCTTCCAGCAGGAACAAGAGAGGATGATCGGAGGAGAAGTCATCTCCTCAAGCCAGCAAGGAGGAGGTGAACTGGGCATCAAGCAACAATTCATCGATATAAAGAAGAGAAATGAGCCCATAAGAATACAACTATATAATCATTTGTTGAAAATGGCTCCCACTAACCAGCAAAGACTAATGTCTGCATATGATGTCCAGTAGGGCAAAATGATCATGAGCCATTTTACGTTAGTAGTGTTGCAGCCGCAGTCAGATGCAGATTACATAAGGACCAACCTTGAGGTCCTTGCCAAGGACATCCACCCAATGGATAAAATTGAATTACATAAGCAAACGGGTGAGATGGTATATGCCTCCTTGGCAGATAAGAAATTGGAGAACTACAGGCTAGAAAATAGCCTAAATAATACAACTGCCCAACTTGAGTTGGAGAGAGCATCCTCCAAAGCAGAGGACAACAGAATCAAAGCCTTAGAGGAGATAATCATAGAACTTGGGCATGATCCCAAGGACATCAAGGTTGTACAAGCATTATTGAAGTTGAGAGATGTAGATATGGCAGTACTAAGGAAAATGGTAAAATTCCCAGCAACCATTCACCCACAAACTAGAGAAGTTGCCCAGCTGAGACATGACCAAGATGCAACAGCTATGCTGGTGTCATTATACAAGCAGTTGATCCAGACACAGGAGAAATTGGGAGAATCAGAGGCTGCACAAGCTGCACTGCAGGCATCATTACAACAAAAAGAAGGAGGACAAACATCTCAGCCTCCTCCAGAGATAATCAACCTTGAGGAGCCTCCACAAACTACTGCTCCTCCCACTGAACGGACAGAACAGGCAGCGCCTTCCACATCAGCACCAGCGCCAACAACAGAGCAGGCTCCAAGCCTGGACATGCAGAAACTGAAAAATGAAATCCAAGCCCTGGAAGCCCAAATGGCAGAATTAAATGAGGCCAGGGAAAATTTGGTCAAGTTGAATGAAAGATATGATAAATCAAAACAAAGTGTTGCTGAGAAAGGAAGAGAGATAAAGGCTCTCAAAGAGAAGATAAAGGAGCTGGAGAAGGAGCTCACACTTGACAAAGTGACAGCTGAGCTTAAGACAGTTTTATGGGCCAACATTGGCCAATCAATCACTGATCAATGGCAATACATTGAGACCATTCATGAGAAAATAGAGCTCATAGGAAAAGCACACAGAGAAATCCAGAGATCAAGGGCATCTCTAGGCAATATGCCTGAGGTTGCCAATAGAATGATTAATGTGCTTAATAACAGAACAAGTGCTCAGCTGGCAGCAACGGGAATCTCCAGTAGTACTGAAACCATCCAGCTAATAAAAGGAGTGCTAACACTAAGAAGCCTGGTGCAAACACTAGAAAGAAGAAGCCAGGATATGCAGACAGAGGTTAATAAATTCATGGACAAATTTGTAGCACTGCAGAACAAAGGTCTTCCTAGCTTACTGAATAGCGCAGGAAGACTACTTTACCATGAAAATTATGCCAAAAGGGTCAACACATTTGCTACAAATCAGATTATAGAACGGCCCAGTACTTCAGAAGAATCAGGGCCAGCATCAGGGCAGAGTCTCTACAACAGGGTTGAAAACTTATTTTTCATCATGAATGAGATCCAACATTTGTTTGAAGTGCCTCCAAATTTCTACAAATACACAGAGACAAATGAGACTTTAGAGGCAGTTCTAAGACATCAATTGCCCACACAGGAGGTTTGGACCAATATGATACAGTTAATACTGTAAACCAGAGCCTGTATTCAAGTTTTTTCATTTTAATATATAAGTTATCATGCAAAATAAAATTAAAATCAGCATGTATGGAGAAGAATGGGCTGAGCCAACTCAGCAAAACTATTCGGCCACTAAAGCAACACTAACAGTCACAGGTGACATGGCCGAAAAGCTACAGGATGACAGACCTACAAAGACACATCATTCATCATTTATAAGAGAACATTCAACCGACTCAGTGGCCTCCAAAGGTCAAAAAGTCTTCTGAAAGAATTGAAGAGAATTTATGTTGTATTCAAAGCTGTAATAACTTCTTATCTGCTTTTCTGTACAAGTTGGTGAACGTATTTATTTCTCAGATGACTCAACGCTTCAGATATTTTGTATCACCGTTTGTATATATTCCCCCCTCGCATAAGTTTGCAGGGGTTGTTGTTGATTTCTCTTCTAGAGTTCCTTATGCTGTAAATTTTCAGAGTATTAATACAAAGGCTGATGGAATTTCCAAAGCTCTGCGTTATCTGAGTCATTGTGGTGTTTTGCTGAATGTTACAGGATTCCTGCGTACTTCATGGCACAATAAGTTTTCCTTAAAAACTCTTCGTTATGTGTTTCTTTTGTTGTCCTTTCATATCTCATTCATGTTTCTGTGTTTCATAGTTAATGGCAGAGAAAAAGAATAGTTCCAGGATTTATTCACAGAGTACCCTGAACTCAATCTATGCTGTTATAAATGTCTTTCTTCAGTTATAGTCATAAGGTGTAATTCTTAACTGTTGCACCTCCAAACTATATCTTTCACAGTGATTGTTGTTTCAGGAATTCAAGTTTGCTCCTGTGCAATATATCTCTTTCTTACACCCCCAGCTTAGTGGAGAATTCTTAATTGCTTTTCACTGGTTAAACACACCTCATAATTACAATTTCAATTTTGTTTAATGATGTATTTGAATGGCCCTGCAGTTTTAGCAACTAAACTTAATATCTCAGACAACCTGTAGCCACAGACTCCATTGCCCAATGGACTAGAACTATCTGAAGATTTCCACCTTAGGTACAGAAGACATCCCTCAACCAAAACACAAAACCAGACCCTGAATTCATAACTAGCCTAAAATCTCCACAAAACAGAGACAAACCTTAAAAGGGAAAGCCCTCTCTGATTACAGTTTGGCTAGAAGCTGTAATCCAAAGATTGGTTAGTGATTACCCTGGCCGTATTCCCTAGGGAGTCAAAGGGAACAACATGGGTGTTAACATTATTGGCGACTCCACTGGGGAGTTCCTCAGGGTTTTCTAATTTCTATATATTTCTTAAAGCTGCTTCAGTCAATTTTCATGCTAGCTTTAAGATATACACAGTCACTCCAAAATCTTGTCTGGCCCTTGTAGACACAAAAATATTCCAAAAAAAAACATAACTCAAAAACAAGTTCAGAAGCTGGCTCCCAAGAAGAATCCACGATATACAAGGTCAAATCCTGACCCAAATCCACCAACTGTTTTTGAAAATCCTAATACAATCCCTAAGATCATTAGGAAGCAGCAGGGACAGGAAACTCTTGCTGATTCAAGTCCTGAGACAGCTCATCCAAACCCTGTTCCAACTCCAATCAAGGTTCTATTTCGGTCTACCCTTGGTTCCCCCAGTTCACCATCCACATCTCAAAGCCCTCCTTTCACACCTTCATCCACTGCACATATTTCCTTCACCAACACTCTAGTTTCCACCGTTCCCACTACCCCTGTTGTACCAGTCGTTCATGTTATCCCACTTATCCCTATCAATCCTATAAATCCTGCAAATATGGCTAATAGATATGCACCCCTGCAGTTGCCTGCTAATGCTGCAGCTTTTCCTCAGGACTACCAATCCAAGATCTCATATTTTGATTCCACTGGCCCTTTCACAGCAATCCAGCATGCCAAAAGGATGCAAGACCATTTTGAGAACTATGAAATAGATGATGACAGTGTGAGAATGATAATATTTGTTCAGAGCCTGACAGGGGATCTAAGAACTTGGTTTAGATCACTAGCTGTAAATACCATCACAACTCCTGATGAGATTTATCAAGCCTTTACTAACAGATGGGAGAAAAAGAAAGATCCCCTGCACATACTTGGTGAATATGATACAATCAAACGAGGTCCTCAGGAGACCATTTTGGAGTATTGTGCAAGATTTAACAAAATATATAACGCAATACCACAGAATTTAAGACCTCCTCCTGATTTAGCCTTGTACAAATTTCTTGATGGTTTTGACCCTGATATGGGATATCAGTTGAAGGAAAGAGCCCCTGAAACCCTTGAAGATGCCCAAAAGGTTGCTGTCACAGTAGAGGCTAACCTGATTGCCAAAAGAAACAGGGCAAGATTGGAAAAGAGAACCACCTTCAAAGAAGAACCCTCAGCCTTTGATCAAAAACTGGATGCAATACTCACTGGTATGAAGAGATTGGGTGATAGAGTAGAATCAGTTGAGAGAAAGTCATCATGGGAAGCACCACAAAATAACCCTATCAAGAATCCAAATTTTAGGAGAAATCAAAGCCCAAACGTTGGCAAAACCGGTTCTGATCCAGACATAAGACCTCCTTTCCTGGAAAAATATACTGAGGCATCCACTTCAAATGAGAAAACAGATGACACCCACATTAACCTGATGGGCAATTACAATTTCAATTTTGTTTCATGATGTATTTGTATGGCCCTGCAGTTTCAGCAACTAAACTTAATATCTCAGACAACCTTTAGCCACAGACTCCATTTCCCAATGGACTAGAATTATCTGAAGATTTCCACCTTAGGTACAGAAGACATCCCTCAACTAAAACACAAAACCAGACCCTAAATTCATAACTAGCCTAAAATCTCCACAAAACATAGACAAACCTTAAAAGAGAGAGCCCTCTCTGATTACAGTTTGGCTAGAAGTTGTAATCCAAAGATTGGTTAGTGGTTACCCCGGTCGTATTCCCTTGGGAGTCAAAGGGATCAACCTGGGTGTTAACACCCAGGATCTCCATTAATTTGTTCATGACAAATTACATCTCAGTAAATGCCCAACTTAAACAAAAAAACTCATTCACTAGCATATTCATTCTTTGAATCCTTCATAGCAAACCAAATGATAATGTGAGTTCAAATCTCTCTACACATAAATTCATTTTGAAGTCTTAAGTGAAGACTTTAATTAGAACTCCATTAAGTTAACCTCTTGACCAAAGCTTATCTCCTCTTAACTCAACATTTAGGTGCGCCCTTAAAACTCCCCAGTTTGAATATAATTATCAATTAACACATAGTCATGACAATTTTAATGTCAATGACACATACATGACTTACCCATGCAATCAACGCTCCTTTCTTCTATTTTCCATTCAACCTGAGCTCCTACAATTCAATTCCAGTAATTCGATTTCAGTTCAATAATGTCCTGGAATACCAACATTATTTACTCACCATGTATCTCAGCATCTGCACCTCAGTAATGATTATGGAATTGCTATTTCTCCACACAGTTATTAAAACCGGTTCTAATTGCATTTCAATGAATAAACAGAGTTTCAGGAATACAGTCTTGTGTTCACCAGAGTTTCAGGAATACAGTGTTGTGTTCTCTTACCTTTAATTACAAATTGAGACTTTCAATTATCCATACAATCTTTACACAACGTTCCATTCAAACATTTATGACATCTATGTGTCGAATGTTCTATTATTTAAGCCAGAACTTCTCCATACATGAAACCCAATGATTCATAAGTCGATATCGCTTGTTTATTCACAATAAATACAATTTAAAACGCTGCGCCACTTATACATACCAGTGATTCAGATTTGTTCGAGCTTTCTTAGCGCGGAATTTGATCTGTTGTCATCATATCCTTCATGAACCATTTCACTGCTTCAATGAATCCTCATCGCCTCTTCAATCTACCATTAAGTCAATCTATGCCAGGATTGACATCGCTCCAATAAAATTGACCACAATTTAACACGCCCAATTCTTAACCACGTTATATGAGTTCCTGCAATTCATTCACAAATTAATACTTATTTTGCAGGCAGAATACCATGAGAATAGCGCTCCATCATTTCATAACAGAAATGAGAATCGATCCAGGATTCGCATTCAACATTAACGCATTAACACATTCCTGAATTGAATTTGTAATATATAACATCGAATCTCCAGTGTTTAATGCCTTCAACGCTGTACATACACTGATTTCTAGCCAGTACTAATACGTTTGGCCAACGCACATCCACTCTGAGTATCGATTCAATTTAACTTAGTTGCAGTTCAGCTATCTGCAATACAGATCGACTTCACAATTTCTTCAACACAACATTTAAATCGATCATTGTTTTTATTGCCAATGTCCAATCACAGAACTCTGCAGAAACCTTGCGCCCTGTATATTTAATTTTGCATTTGAACCCAATTTCAATTTAACAGTTTTCCCCCAATGTAATTTCGTTCAACAGTTTCACAATACGCACTTATAAATCGACATAAAAGTATACAGATTCATCCTTTCCAATAAGAACTATAATACTTGTTAAAGTCGATTCTTAACTTATGTGCAGAGTTTGTCTATAAAGCTTATCAAATGACTGAATTTAAGAACTCTAACTCATTATACCAATTCGAACAGAAATATAAAACTCACACAAAATTCCAGAACAAATTCCTCATTATATAAAAAAATGCAAAATTAATTTCAAATCCCTTTGTGCATGGCCAGATATTCAACAATTGGCCCTTACAAATTGCCAGAGGCTTACAGCCTTGACTGTTCAAACCAGCTCTCTACCACACTCTCTTACAATCTCAATGTATTTTTCTCTTAAAACTCCTTCCTATTTATACAATTTTGAAAATGATCTAATTTAATGCTCAATCCCCTTAATATCTCAATATCACTAAAATATCTCAACAAATCCTCTTATCTAGAATCTTATCCCTTTATATCCTTAACTTCTCAAATTCTCTCATATCATTTTATTAATAAAAGGATATTTACAAAAATCCTCACTTCCTTCTATTTTATTTAAAATTTAAAAATATTAAAAATTGTCACACCCCCTTTTAACATATTTACAAAATAAAAAAAAGGCCCTTGATGCTCCTGCATCAAATTGGGGTCGGGCTAGTATGGGTTAGACTCCCGGGCTTGCCACTACAGTACTGGTCCGTGGACATCTTCAAGAGAATCAAAAACTCTCTGGGCACCTTCATGGAATCTGACAAATCTTATCTCACGACGGGGATGATGGCATATGCCAGGGTTCTAGTTCATCTAGATACAAGAGGAGGCTTGCAGGAACACATCACTATACTGTGGAAATATTTCTCGAGGAAGTAGAAGCTAGACTACGAAGGAATCCCTTACCGATGTAGAAGATGCCATCAAGTGGGTCACCTCTACAAACATTGCCCCCTTCTCAAAAAGACTCAGCAGGAATCCATGATGTAGGACTAGCCCCCAATAGCAGGAAATCCAGCTCCTCCGGTCGCGGCGGCACTAAGGGAAGAACAAATCAAGACCTTAGACATGGTGGAAGCGCCGCTCGTACCTCTGAAGAAAAGGAGGGAAAGAACCCGATCAAGCCTCCATCTCCTCCTCTGACATGCTCAAGGGCTGCAAAAGGAGTCGTCTTTTCATCGGGTATGTCTCTTCCCCCTGTTGACTCTACTTCGCATCTTTCTTCTTCATATTTATCACTCTCCTCCCACTTGCCCCCTCCGGTCTTGATTCCCGCCCCCTCATCCCCGTCTGTTCTCGACCTGGTTGTGGATTCCCACCCTCCTTTTCCCCCCCAAAAACAAACCATCTATATATGACCTGCCCCCTCCCACAGCCATCGGCCATTTTTACCTCATGCTCCCTCCCATCCGTCCCTTCTCGCTCCCTTCAATCGCCCTACCCCTCGGTAAACTCCACACCGAGGTACTCCACCTGCTCGACTGCAGAGTAGAAAGAGCTGGATGCCATAGGGTTGGCAGCTGCCCCTCCCATCCTCTCGCCCAAGCAGGGTAGAGGCAAACCTTCCAACATCCACAAGGCAAAAGAACAAGCTGGGGACGAAGTGATCCAAGGAAAAAAGCACAACATTGAAAGGGTTCCTTGAGCAAAGGACACCCTTTCCCATCCCCCTCCAGGAAGGTTTTGTCCTTCAATTGCAGATGGATGGCCAGCCCTGAAGCGACTCTTATTATCTGAGCTAGTAGACATTATCCTTTTACAGGAAACCCTATGCAAAGTGGATTCGGCCATCTCTATCCTTTGTTTTCAGATGCCTGGATGGTATTTCCATGCTATTGATGTCTCAGGATGCTCTGGGGGCATTGCAATTGGGTTCAAGAACCACACCATTAACCTGAAGAGCATATGGGGTGGAGGGGGTTTCTTGGGGGCGGACATTTACTCCAAGGATCTGGAGGAAGAGCTAAGAATCATAAATGTCTATGGACCTTGTCACAGCAAGGAACTATTTTGGTGAAAGCTTCTCATCTCCCCCCTCCTCCTAGTTGGAAATGTAATCCTAGGGGGAGACGTGAATTTCTCTATGGGCTTATCAGAATCCTGGGGATATATGGCGTAGATTGACCTGCTTTCTGATTTCTTCAAGAGGTTTCTTGAGGATTACCTCTGGATCGACATCCCCTCGGCCAAAATTCAGCATACCTGGAGGAACAACCGGTCTGGTGACCAAATCTTGGCTAGGAGACTGGATCACATTATTATCAAGGAGGCCTTTCACAGCAGTCACCACAGATCTAGGAAATGGGTCGGCAGTGGTGGTATGTCAGATCACAGACCTATTTTTCTAGAGGTTGGAGAAAAGCAACAAAAGCACAAGGCTCTCTTCAAGTTCAACTCCACTTGGCTCCGAGACCCCTCCTATATCAAACTAATATCCGATTTCTGGAATTTACATGCGATCCCAGAGGAGGAGGATACAGCTAAATTCTTTGTAAAAAGCCTCTCTGAAATTAAGGTGCTATCAAGAGCTTGGGCTCACAAGAAGAGGAAACAGGATGACCTAATAGTCACCCAAGCTAAGCAAGAAATTGCAGACCTTGAATCTCATTCGGAGGGAACTTTCATCTCCCTAGAAGAGAAGGCTAAGTATGAAACCCTTATCAATCAGAGATTTCAAGTTCTTAGAGATAGAGAGGCAAGTTGGAGACTAAGAAGCAGAGCAATCTGGTTCAAGGAAGGGGATGAAAACACAAAGTTCTTCCATCGCTTTGCAAATGATCGGAAATCGATCAACACTATCTGGGAGCTGCAAAATGATCGGGGACAACAAGTTCACACCTCCAGAGAACTCACCTCACTCGCCAGCTCACTCTTTAGGAACATATATATGGCCCCGACGGAAGCCAGTCTGTTAGAGATCATGTGAGTGGCCGAGATTTTCCCCAGGTTTGTGGATGACGAGGATGCAGAAGAACTCAGCAAAGAGGTTTCATTGGGGGAGCTTGAAGCCACCATTCGGGGCTTCCAAAAAGACAAAAGTCTAGGACCTGACGGCTGGTCCATCGAATTCTATCTTGCTTTTTTTGACCTAATGGGCCAGGACCTCCTCAAAGTAATCAATCACTGCAGCCTCTGTGGAAAGATCCCCTCAGGCATCAAAGCCACCTTCATAGCCCATCCCCAAATCTGATAAGCCAGCCTCTTTCAATGACTTTAGGCCCATCCTGCTCTGTAACTACCTATACAAGATCATGGCCAAAATCCTAGCGAATAGACTCAAGCCCATCCTTTCGGCACACATATCCCCTGAATAGTTCACATTCCTACAACATCGCCAGATCCATGAAGCTATTAGCACTGCACAAGAGCTCCTTCACTCGATGCAGAGCAGGAATTTGAAAGGTATGATCCTAAAGGTAGACCTCTCCAAAGCTTTCGATAGGGTGAGCCTGCTCTATATTCAAATGCTTCTTACCCATCTGGGTTTCCCTTATATGTTCATCAAAAGGACAATGAGCTGCATATCTTATGTGTCGTACAGTGTCCTCCTTAATTGATCCCCCACACCCTTCTTCACAACAGAAAGAGGTCTCAGGCAGGGGTGCCCCCTATCTCCTTTACTTTTCCTGCTCATCATGGAAGGGTTGAGCAGATTGATAGGGACAGAACATAGGAGGGGCAGGATTACTGGTATAAAAATCACGGAAAACTGCTCTCACTCACCTCCCGTTTGTAGATGATGTGCTCATTTTCTTAAATGGCAGCTTGGCCGACACCTCATCCTTGTAGCTTTCTTTTGACCTCTTTCAGAAGGTTACAGGCATGATCATAAATGTTCACAAATCCACCCTCACAGCTATATGCTGCTCGCAACACGAAGTCTTTTACACTCGACACCGGTTCCCTTTCCCTTCACACCCAATGGAGGAAGGGTTAAAATATCTAGGCTTCCGAGTGAAACACGGGGGATATAAAATTGTTGATTGGATATGGCTTATTGTAAAGGTGTAAAAGAGATTAAATATGTGGTACAACAGATACCTCACTCGGGCTGGAAGACTCACCCTCGTAAAAGCAGTGCTGGAAGCAACCCCTATATACTGGATGTCATTGGCCTGGATTCCAAGAGGAAGCCTAGCCAGAATACAAAAGATATGCTGCAGATTCCTATGGAAGGGGAACAAACACGGAAACCTCTTCGCCTGGGTAAAATGGAATACTATAGCGAGGCCTAAGAAATGGGAAGGGTGGAGTATAAAAAGGTTGGATGTTTTTCCTAAAGCTCTGGCAGCAAAGCTAGGATGGCAGCTCATTACCTCACACAGCCTCTGGACAAGAGTAGTATATGAAAAATACATTGCCCCAGAAAACATAATCGGTTGGATACGCAGGGAACACAGGGGGAGCGGAAGGCACTCTAATATATGGAAAGCTGTTCTCAATTCCCTCCCCCTCATTCGGGAAGGTTTAACATGGAGGATATATCAGGGGAATGATGTACGCATAGGAATGGACCCCTGTATCGGGTGTGGCAATGCCCATCGACTTCTAGCATAACTAATCACTCATCTACAGGACCAGGGTGTTTCTCACATATCCGAAATAGCAGATCAAGAAAAAACCACTCTTTTCCAGCAGGCCTGGAAGACAGCACAAGATCTCCACTTCTTGGGACAGTGGCGGCATGATTGGGAGGACTTAACAGAAGCCCTCACTCAAGCACACATCAAGATAACGGAAGAAGAAGATGAGATTGTATGGGCACATGGAAAAAATGGAACATATACTCCCAAGGAACACTATTTAAAGCTCATGCAACAAACTCAGGCAGAAAATGTACAGTAATGGTGGAAAGCACTATGGAATCTCAAAGCATCTCCCAGAACGTGAATGCTTATGTGGACCATCCTGTTCAACAAAATCCCCACAGGCTCAAATTTGATGAAACGATCCTTCCATGGGCCATTTTGGTGTCACCTCTGTAGCAGCAATGAGGAAGACACTGATCATTTATTTATGTCCTGCCCTATTGTCATTGAGCAATGGTCCCTCGTATCCTCATCCTCCCAATCCCTCAATCAATGGCAAGGTTAGTCCATTACTGAGGCCTGGCTGAACTGGCTAGAGAAACACAAAGGAAGAGATAGGAACATACCACTCCTTATGTGTTGGGCTATCTGGACGGCGAGGAACTGAGCTATTTTTGACCAAAAGGACCCCATCTGGCCAAACATCAGATCCCATATCCTTGCCAATTTCGTACTCCTCCCTGATGACCTCTCACAGTGCCCCCCTAGATCCATTCACCCTGAGCTCATTGACAAAACTTACCCATGGGCCTACTTTGACAGCTCAGCCCAAGAAGATGGCTATGGGGGAGGAACCCTCCTCTACCTAAGGGATGACCATTGTTACAAAATACAGATGCACCTGGGAAGGGGCACAAATAATTATGCCGAGCTATCCATAGCCAAACACCTCATCCACTTTGTACTTGAAAAACGCTGCACAAAACTACAACTGTTTGGGGATTCCAAACTTGTCTGCAACTGGCTCAATAGAACATCTTACTGCTTTGCTTTTTCTTTGAGACATATTCTAGATGAGACACACAGGCTTATAGCATTATTTGAAAAATTTGATTGTCAACACATTTACAGGGAGCGCAACACAAGGGCGGACCTCCTATCAAAACAGGCAGTGCAAAGGCAGGAAGAAGACTGGTTGATTCAGGAAGAAGTGGATGGAATTTTCCACCAACATTACCACAGGTCTTTTGTAGATCTGCACTCTCTCTCAGAGACATAGCTATGATGCTGGTTTTAACCTATCTACACAGTTTTGGGTTTTTGGCCCACTGGCTTCTCATAAGCTATTGGGAAGTAGGTGCTTTTATCACTTGGTATACAATTTAGAGTCATCACAGATCTATCTGACATATAAAAACTTATTTTTTGATACTTCAAGTGTTTTTGTTTTCTTGGTAATTACTAGTATGTCTCCCTGCGTGGAGCACACACTTTTAACATGTATAGTTTTGTCTTATGATACAAAATCCATCTGAGATCTGAAACTCCCTGCGTGGAGGGAAAAAACTACATATTATTTATTACTTGTACATGGTTGTAGTCAAACTGTCTTTTTGCTACTATCCGGGAGGCGACCACCCTCATTATGCATATGCCTAGGCATCTACAGAATGTAATTTCTTATGATCTAATAGAAATTACGACTTTTTCTACGGGAAAAAAAAATAAAGTATTAAATATTAGATTTATTTTATTTTATTTTCAATAATTTATAGAATAGTCTTATTTAAATTCTATTTTTATATTAATGTTAACGCTAACCTATGTCATTGAGGGTTAATATTTTATTTATTTATTAGTTTCTTAATATATTAATGTTAATAAATTTTTAATAATAAATCACCTAAATTAACTTATAAAAACTTAATGATGATTATTATTTTATTTTTCCTAATAATCATTTATTTATTTGTAACAAATAAATGGTAATTATGACGAATAAGTAACTATTAATTCTTTAACCAATTTTTAATTTATATTATTTTAACCAATTAATTAAATAATTAACTAAGAGAGAGAGGTTATAAATTAAGGAGGGGGTAGGGGACAAACGTGATGTACTACCCCACAAAAGGTCTGGACGGATTGATATGTCTAACCAGGCGGAGTCAGTTTCCACTAATCTCGTTCCCATTGTACGTATTGAGGTTATGTGGAACATTCATAATTTCAATAGCCTCTGTGATTTTTCTCATTTGATAATGATATTCCCTTGCAATAATTTTGGCATTCTCGAAACACACATGATGCTTGGTTTTGGAGGAGTCCTCCGCAAGAGCTGATGTACGAGATCTCCCATCCTTAATATTTGTTTTGTGCTCTTTAAGTCTTATTTTCGAAGACCACCCTATCTCTCCAATATAACTTTTCATGCATGAAAAATCAATCTTATACGCAACCTCGAGCTACTGATGATCAATGTTATCTTTAACAGACTTCATTTTCTACCTAATCGTTCCACATGTTGTAAACTGAGTATGTCCTTCTTTCTTAAAATCTTAGCGATTTTATCTATGACCCCTTGAATGAATGGAAGGTACACCTTCCCGCAGCTTTCTTTTTCGTAGTTATCTCGAGGACCCTTGGAGAGGACATTCTCTTGAGCTATTTTTATCGCTTTCTTGATATTAAACTCCTTGTATCCTATATCTTTAAAAAAAGAGGTTGAGTGCTTAATTTCTTCATTAAGGTGTTCCGAGTTGGAAATTATAAGAGCCCTAACATCAAGAGTGTTTAAGACGCCAAATTGTTTTGCTAGATGATGGTATGAATCAGCATGGAGATAGCTTTCCCTATGGCTTTTCTTCCTAAAAACTTGGTGTCCCAAAGTACCATGCTCATTTCTACTGACTAAGACATCTAGAAAAGGAAGTTTACCGTTTTCTTCAAGCTCCATAATTAACTTGATGTTGGATTAATTAGAGTTAAAATGATTAAAAAAATTCTCAAGCTTAGCCTTGCCATGAGTCCATTTTAGGTTGGTGTCGTCAACAAATATTTTCCACCATGCCGATTTCAGAGGGTATGTGTCAAGGGATTTTCTTTCAAAGTGTTTCATGTATAAGTTGGCGACAGTGGGTGAAAGTGGGGATCCCATGGCAACTCCCAATATTTTCTCATAATAATTGTCTTGAAAACTGAAGAAAGTGGAATGCAAACAAATTTCCGCAAGTTTAGCCGTATAAGAATCACTGTCTTCTTTTATAACATGAACATATTCATTAAGGGGAATGTTTTTAAATAAAGAGACAACATCAAAACTAACTAGAATATCGTCCTGATCAACCTTTTTGTTCTTTATGAGTTATACAAAATCATTAGAGTCTTTTATAAAGGAGTCTGTGTTTCCAACTAGATGTTTCAGGATCCTAGCTACATATTTAGCTAATTCATAGGTGGGGGAAATCATGGTGTTGACTATTGGTCTAAGCGGTACCCCCTTCTTATGATTTTTGGTAATCCATAAATTGAGGGAATGACCTCACTGGATGGACTTAACCTCTTTTTTCTTTTATCATCAATTTTTTATCCAATGACAACCTTCTTAACCTGCTTAATAACCTTGGATGTGGGGTTGGAGTAGAGTCTTCTATAACTACCGCAGTTTAGATGTTCATTCATTTTATGAATGTAATCATCCTTATCTAAAAGAATAGTTGCTCCTGCTTTATCTGCCCTAAGCACCACTATCTTATCATTACTATGAAGTGACCTAAGAGCAACCTTTCCTTATTTAAATTACCCTTTGGTGGCTTAGATTTCATCATTATAAGGGCACACTCCTATCTTAGTACTTCTTTGTCATCCAATGAAAGGCCTTGAGTCCCATTCTCAATATTGCAGATGATGTTTTCAAATGGAATGTTCTTGGGAGAGACCGTGAATCCCAAGCCTTTGCTAAGAGTATTAATTTCTTCAGGAGTGAGAGTTGAGGAGGAAAGATTAATAATGTTTCTACTAGGCACTAGTTTTGAAACCCTTACATATGTGGCATTTGGATTCCCTAACCATTTACTAAAAAAAAATCTACCAATTGCGTTGTTTTTATCTATGTTATTGGGATTAAAACTGCACTCACTTATTGGTTCTATAGTGCTACCCTTATTGTTTCAACAACGGACATCGATTTCAATTATAGGCTCACCACTAACGTTGTTGCAATACCTCACCTCATAACCTATGTTTGCTCTAATATGCTGGTCACTCTCATTTCTAATAATTCGTTCACCTTCCAGATTCTCAATGTCGTCTTGATAGTCTGGACATTCATGTTGGCTCCTTTCATAAATAGTGTCCTTGTTCCATCGAACACTATTTTTTTGAACCTATGAACACGTTGCAGTTAACGACGCAGTCTACAATGTAGTCTCTATTCTTTTCTTTGTCATTACCATCTTTTATACAGGCACTGCCAACACCGTGTGGAATGCTAGAGGCCACATAAATTATATTATATAAATGTCAAGTATTACAATATGAGTGTCCAAATTAATATTGGTTGGAGTACAATTTACACATGAAATATTGTTTCAACACTTCAAAACATTATCAGTGTGTTGCCAAGGAATTGCAGGTAGATTCACCAACTTTGAAGATTTAACCATTTAGCTTTTATGTGTGTCTTATGCGGGATATTGGCTCTTTGGGTACCACTAGACGAGTTCTCTTCTCTTTCTCTCTAAGTTTAATTTTGTTGCTCTAGTGTTATTGTTCTCCTCTTTCTTCAATTCTTTCTTCTTATCATCAATATTGAGCTCATTTCCTGAAAAAAGAGATATAATGTGAAGTATAAGACATGAAAGTCGATGAACACTAGAATATAAAATAAAGTAGACTATAAAAGATTTATACGATATATACCTCAACATCAACAATATTGTTAATGTCATTTTTCCCCATAAAAGAAAGAAACTCGAACAAGTTTTCTTTAGTTGGGCAATAGTGGCCACTATGTGGCCAGATGACCTATATAAAGAAAGAAAATAAAACATCACCATAAAATAAATTTTTTACCTACTATGTTCTCAGTGTACAACAGTTGTTCATGAAATAATATCTTTAGCTAAAGTAATAAATGCAAACACATGCACACATTTATATCCCAATATATTGAATTCCCATGCTTATGGTACAGTACAATTTTGATTTTATCCAACAAAAGCAAACACATCGAAGCTAGAAATTTCTATTAAGAATGTTTCATTCTTCACTTTTGTAGTTGTATCATTTCCTCTAGTCATATTTAAGAAGTAGTGGGACTTCAACAATAAAACTGGTCACTAGAAATCTAATGGGTGGAGCAAAGTATTGTTGACAGAAGATTACAACAATAAACTAGAAAATAATAAAACAAAACTTTGTAAATTGTGATACTAACTGGGAATATAACGTCAACATAGAAATCTTCAATTGTCAGTGTACCATTCCTGGAGAAAAGGAATTCAATTCACAGAAACCAACCAATTATGTATGCCCCTTGTTTTCCCTGTATTTAATTGAGCGAGATTAGCACATGCAATTTCCATTCAGTATATTTGAAATGATTCTATAAATATTCAAAGAAAACTTAATGTTACTCATTCATTTTTCTCTAATGCAAAAAAAACTGAATATGGTAACATGTTTTTGAGCTGGGGAGTTATGTAATTCATTGTCTCCAAAATCATTGCATATGTCATGACTGTTTTTTTAATGATCATGCAATGGGCCTATATAATATTTGATCAAAAAAACATATTTTTCAAAATATATTCCATTTTCTTAATTCAAATCTAAATTTCCTTCTAGTTTATGGCATTCAAACAAACCGAAATATTCTTCCTTAACAATTCATTGTTGTAATATATTACTAAGTGAGCAGCTACGTAATGAAGTTATTAGTGGTTGAAACTAATAAATAAGAAATAAATGCAAGAAATAACAACACTATGTCCAAGGCATGCCAAGTCTTTATCCCCTTGGTTGAAAATATTTCTTCATGAAACCAACATATTTGACAGGGAACTTTTCTGAAACTAGCCAATGCTAGTGTATCCAACAACAATGACATTTCTATTGGCATGCCCTCAAAATGTGTGGAAGTATCAAACACATGTCCTGCACTTTCCTATACAGATTCCTCTTTCTTCGTGTCTCCATAGGAGGCCCTTCATGTTTTGATGTTGATTATTCTGCCACCTTGAGAGGCTTGTTTTATATTATTGAGCTATATTGGTGGGCTTGTCACCAAGGGATGTTATTGTTGCACAATATTTTATTATTTGGGGCTTAATTAGTCCTAATTAGGAAAATCAAACTCTTGAAGAAGGATAAAAATATATGAGAGGCTCATTCATTCCTCTCATCATCACTTGGATTGGATTAGCAACATTTTGGAGAATTTTGTACTCCCTTTTGTAGGACAAGTTTGGTTTCATAGATGAATTTTGATGTTTGGATACTATTCTCTTGATCTTGGAGCTTCAAAATTGTGTTGATTTGATGATTGGATATACTCATTGTACATGTAAGTTCTCTTTCTCATGTTTGTCTTTATATTTCTCTTGTCACATGATTAATGTGTCGGCATTATGATACAAATGTTGTCCTCGATGGCAACTCACTTAGATGAAAGTTCACAGTAAAGTAGGTCAACATGAAAGGATTACAGATCAGACTCCAAAGAATGAAGAAAGATAGGTATACGCTGGTTCACTTTGTCCAAGGTGTGTATACACGTGGTTTAACAAAAAAAAAGTAGCGTATAATGTATACACACACTTTCACAGGAGGAAAAGTGCGTACATGTTGGAAAACAAAGTTTTTGGTCCAAGGTATTTGATTCAAGGTATTTTGGTCCAAGGTAATTGGTCCGAGGCATTTGGTCCAAGGTATTGACACTAGGTATTGGGTGCAAGGTATTGTTCCTAAGTGGTTTTGGTCCAAGGTATTGAGAAAGTCCTAAGAGTATATAATGAGGAGAAGACCATTAGGCCATGTGGTGCAAGCAATGAGATTCTAAGGAATACTTATATCTGAAGTATATATTATGTTACAGGGTTATGTTCGGGACTAGATCTGAAATATTCACGTGCACCTTGCATTCAACATTGGATCAGGAATCATGAGACTTGAAATGACTTATTCTTGAATGATCTGATATTGGTTGAGGCCAGATATGATGTTTTGCACCTATTCTATTTGCTATCTACCATGATCTGGGTTTCTATGAATTCTCGAATTGCAACAAATTTCTGAGTTAAAATTTACAGATGTACGCAGGATCGTCTCGTCCAAAGCGCGTGTACATGCCGGTTCGACCCTTTCAAGTAGCGCATACGAAAGGGAAAGATCCTGTTCAGATATGACTGATCTGTCTGATCAAATTCTGTTGTTTTACTATTGTCTATCAATGAAGTCCTCTTAGATATGAACGTAGAACTTTTGTATAATAAAATTGATTCTGATTGATTGATTGATTGAGAAGGAAGGGTGATCCTTGTTGCTATCTGTTTTGAAGTCTGTAATATGAGAGTAGATCTTCAGAATGTCACTAGTTGGTTCAGTGTGTTGTTCAGAAGTTTATGATTCAGTATCTTTAGAGATATACATAGGTTGGGTTAAAGGAAGCAATGTATACAAGCAGGTTGGGTTCAATAAAGTAGTGTATAGACTCTAATTCATGATTTTTGAAGTTATAGCTAGTTCTCGATGATTATGCAGGGTTCTGGGTTCAGAACAATGTTCTGGTGTCGGTGATCTGATTGTTCAGATTAACTGAATATTGGTTGATGTAGTTTAAGTTTAACAGGATTTGATCGATCCAATGTGAACATTTGATGAAACGTGGCCTTCAGCTTGTGGTTTTATGATCCAGGAGTATCCAGTTTGAAAATTCATGAAACATGGTCGCTGCTGGAAGAGTGGAGTTTTCTGTAGGCTGGCACCTATGTACTACTGAACATATTGGCTAGTACAAGAGCTAGGGGGTTATATCTCCCTTCCAGTAGAAGCTGGAAAATGAAAGAAGGTTGTAACCTTATGTAGGGAGGAGCCTGCATACTGGTATAAGTCTGCACCATTACAATATTGTAAACAGATTTTCTTATTATTAAAAGAAGACAGAGAGAACAACAGTAGGTGGTTTTTGCCCACAATGAGTTTCCCCCTTAAATCTTGGTGTTCATGTGTGTTACTTATGTGTGATGCTTTATTCTACTCTTACTTCGCTGTCTAATAAATCTCTGATATACTGGTTTAATCTCAACACATGATAAACTGTCTAAATCACAAGTTCTCTGCATATACACTTGTTTCTTTAAGCACAGTCGCGTGTACACGCTAGTTAACATCACCGAAGTAGCGTATATAAATCTATTTGGGAAATAAAATTATTGATTTAATAATACTGATTCACCCCCCTCTCAGTATTATTTCCAACAATTGGTATCATAGTAGGTCCTTAAGAAGAAGCTTGATCGCTTGGAGGGAGATCCATCAACATGAATAATCAAGAAAGCATGGGATCCATTAGACTGCCAATATTCGATGCGACCAACATTGTTTATGAAAAATAAGAACCACAGCCTATCTACAATTACTTGGAATGGATTGCTGGGAAATTTTGGAAGGAGGATATACATTTCCAACAGCAATTCCTACAGATGCGACACGTAAAAAGCAATATAAAACCAATGCCAAAAGTTGTCAATACTTTATTCGGAAGTATGTCACAATCAGAGTTTGTCAAAGTCATGTAGCTCAAATCAGCCAAATAAATATGGGAAAAAATCGTTCTGAGCTATGAAGGAGACTCTCAGGTAGAACGTGCTAAGCTTCAAACTCTCAGAATTCAGTATGAAACTCTTAAGATGCATAGTGTTGAAAGTATAGCTAGTTGCTTCCTACATATAGATGAGGTTGTCAATTGTATGAAGAATTTGGGTGAAGAAATTAAGGAAGTTACCTTAGTTGAGAAAGTTTTGAGATCCTTGTCTGCTAAATTTGAATCCAAAGTGTCTGCCATAGAAGAAAAACAGGATCTGCAGAATATCACTATGACGCAGCTTCACAAAATATTAACTGCCTTTGAGATGAGAAAATGAGGATCGTCATATATGAGAGAAGCCCCATTCAAAGCTTCAACAAAAGGAAAGGAAGGACACAATGAATCAAGACATATTTCAGAAGAAGAAGATGAGGTGAACTTTGTCAAAAAGCTTCAACGGGGTTCTGGAAAATTTAGAGGTAAGTTACCCCTCAAAAGCTTTTCTTGTGGTAGAGTTGGTCATTATGTTACCAAATGTCCTCATAAAGATAAATTTGAAAAAGGAAAGGAATATGGAAAATGGAATAGAAAAAAAGTTGTGAATAAAAGGAGTTACTATACTCATGAAGATAGCGATGGTTTATCTAATAGTGATGAAGATGAAACTAGACAAGATTACAGACTTCTCATGGCTTATGACGATGATAATTTTTGGGATGCTTTAGAAGAGGAAGATCTTAATGAATAAATATCTAAACTAAAAATATATTAATAAGAAAAGAATATGACTATAGATACCTTGACATACCAACTTGTTGAAAAGGAAAAACACAATGAAAAACTAGAATGTGAAATTGTGGGTCTAAGAAAGGATCTTGAGAAAATGAAATCTCTTAATCTTAGATTTGCTAAAGGATCATAAAATTTAAATGAAATTATCAAAGTTCAACATTCTCCTCCTATAGATATGGGACTTGGATATACTGAATAATCATCTCAATCACAGAAGCCATCAACCTCCACCAAAAGCTATCTTGATGCAACAAATACCAGTGAACAGTATGACAATCGTCAGTAAAGGCATAAAGCAGATCACCAGGTAAATTAGGCTCAATTTACTCCAAGGATGAATAGAAGCCACCACTAACCTCAGGTAAATCATACTCAATTTTCTCCAAAGATGAATATCAATAGAAACTACAATCACCAGGTCAATAGATTCGATAGTCACAGGAACTTCTTTAATGGGCAATGTTTTTCATGTCATAATTTTGGACACAAAGCTTCTCAATGCGTTGCTTACAAAACCATCATGACTATAGAAGCATGAAATCAAAGGAATGTAACAGGGATCAAGAAAAGTTCCTATAATACCTTTTCTCTTCTTGAAAATGAAATCGAATGCTCAATATGTAACAACTTTGGTCATGAAGAATCTGAATGCAAGAGAAAATTTCGGCAAACATCTAAAAAGGAGAAAACTCCATTGAATCCCAATATATGGAGAAGAAAAGAATCTTAAACAAAAAGATGTGGTATATAGCCTTGTATGCAGAAGGACAATAAAATCAGTGGTACATCGACAGTGGATGCTCAAAACACATGATAGGTGAAAAAGAAAAACTTCACTCCTATAATGCCTTAGAAAAGGAAAAGAGTGTCTCATTTGGAAATGACACTCCTGCTATCATAAAAGGTAAATGCTTTGTTTTCTTGAAAGAAGAGGTTAAAAATGGAAATGTTATTTATGTGGACGGTTTAGAGCATAACCTGTTGGTAGAGGGAAAAACTCCCCTAGGGCTTTTTGGGTGAAACCCTAGTAGACTGAAAGTTGTCTATTCAAAGAAACATACATTCATACAGCCATTATGCTATTATAAGCAAATTCTATGATAAGGGTACGTACCTTTAGTCCTACGTTTGAGAAGGCCTTTAGGGTCCAAACCCTTCTTGGGGTTCCCTTCTTCTCTTTTGTCCTGCAAAACCAACAATTCAAAGAACACAACAGTACATGGACAAAAACATATAAAGAAAACATCTTCATGTTACAAAGAAAGGTAGTTAGTTATGAAATCCAAACAACCATTTACACATGAATTCAAAACATGAATATCATTAACATAAAGAGGATTCAATTCGGGAACCAAGACATGTGTTTCTTTTATTATAGACATATAAAGTACATAAAAAGGAATATGTTCACCTGAGTCACCTTCAACAGGCTCCAAGCAAAGCTTCCTTCCAGATCCGTTCCAGCCTCAAGCCTCTAACAAAACTCCTTCCATGACTCTCTCCATGATGTCATAAATGGTGGATGAACATCAACACACAAGGAAACAAAGGTTTCCCGTACAAAATGGGGGAAGTGCAGAAGTTACAAGGGACTTCAGACCCGGTGAAGGGGAAAATTTCAGCATAATAACCTTTCTCTCTATTCTCTCCTCCCTTAGGACTTCCCTTTGAGGTCTTTTTATACCATCTCCAAAGTAGTTTTTTAGTTAGGAGTTGGTTGGGAACAGTTGGGCCACGGGCACTAACAGGTGATCAGCAGGTAAAACCCATGATCTCTGCCCGAAAAGAAGGAATTTTATATTTTTTAAGTGTTTTAATACATACACACGGGTTGGATATACACAGACCCGCGTATACACGCGTTTAACTCAGGGCAATGTCACGTATAAGGAATAAAACATTGTTTTTTAAATTTTAGGACCAGGTCTGGAAGGAGGGGTTTCCCTAGGCCATGAGTACAACATCACAAACCATAAGAGTGAGATTTGGAGCTCTAACAGATGCCCCCTAATATATGAGGTCAAAAGGGGTACATGATGGCCGAAATATATTATGCGAGTACATCGAAAGGAAGTCTGTCAAAAACCGAGGAGGAATTCACCAGAATTCAGCCTGCCAAGCCACCAAAGGAGATCAAAAAGAAACACTGTCTGAGGCGGGCATACCCATGCTCAGAAAAAGTAAAGCATGTCCGCATATCAAGTACAAGCGGATCCACTAAGTATACTAGTATAAATGACTGAAAAATACATAATGGATCATCTGATCATAATGAACAAGTACATGTCTGAATATCACATATAAGACTGTCAATGATGCTGAAAGATGCAACGGATCACTGATATCAAGGACTGATCCCAAAAGGTACCAACTGAACATGATGGAATAGGATGGTACTACACTGCAAACTCAGGTGCCAGCATATAGAATGTCGCAGTGACTGACTGCAACATATAAAGTGGAGTGGTATCAACTAGCAGCAACAGGAGCAACTGTCAAGTGAACCAATGAATGCTGATACAACCTGAGGTCTTCACCGACCACCGTGGTACATTTCTACACCATGGGAATAAATGATCTGAAGTCGATCATGTGAGAAATCATTTGATTACCGGTCATTGATGTATTCTGTTAACAAACGCAAGACTACTCACTGATAATGATAATGAGCGTCAAGGTACCCAGTACAATCTAACAAGTGTGAATAGATGAGTTGGAGTCAAACACCTGTAAGAATCTATCGATCAGTAGATAATGATGGTTTCCCACTGTCGATAGCGAAGGATCTGCCACTAATGACTGCAAACCCCAAGGTACTACCAAATGGACTCTAGATCTTTGCCCCAGAGCAATGAGTCGAAGTCGATAGGGAAAGATCCACTAGAAGGAAGGCATTAAGGCATCCTCCATCAATCTAGCGTGAGTGTAACCCGTAGGCCAATAATTTGGAAGGAATCAGACGAAAAAGATGTAGTAACCGAACCGAAGTACATTTCCGGCATACACAAGATGTGGCTAGTGCACGACAGGAACCCTCTGAACCAACCAATGATGAAAGCCGACACAGAGGCGAGGTATCCACCAATAGGGTCAAATGGAAACCAAGGTACTGCATGAATCCAAATGTGTGATAATGTAAGCTGATGTTGAACACAAAGGAAACCACTCAGTCAAAGACCCATGATACTGATCGATGCTGAGAACAAGGTGACCTATCAATAATGAAAATAAGGCCAGGGTGCGGCTCTAGTCCTGTCCTCAGAGCAAGGTGTCGTCGTCGATAAGGACAAGACCCGCGAGCAAGAATTCCATGGGGACCTTCTCAAACCGGCACGAGTAAAGGACCAATATAAATGATGTGATGATATACATGACACTGACAACCAAGGATGGCTGACTGGAAAATGAGTCAAGAGACACCGCAGAGAGGCCGACTCGGGCTAACTTCCCTTGAAAAAAAGCACGACTCAATGTGACTGTGTGGCAGCATATGATGACTTTGTATAAGTTCGCCATGCAGGAGGCACGAACGAACCCTCCATATGATTGGAAGAGATAACCAATCGGGGGAGAACTGACACAATAACAAGGTTATGGCGTACCTAAGTCAAACTAAATCCCACCCATGCGGAGGAGACTTTGTTTTGAGTGCTTTGTTCAAGGGCGACACGACTGACTCTAGCTGCTGACAATAAATGGAAATAATGTCTCATTCCCGCTCTTTTTGGAATATTTAATTTTTTTGTCTTTTTCTGTTAAGCCGGAAAAAGAATAAAAGAATGCTATGGTACAGTGGAAAGAGCGATTGTCGGTGAAACAGATGATCTAGTTCCCGGGACAGGAACGTTCCTATGCTCAATGCAGGGAGGTGAACACTGGTCAGTGACACTCAAAGGTATGCTCCTTCCACGGGTCAAGGTGTGTCAAGCTGCAGAAGTCAAAGGTATGCAAGGTTGATCTTGCAGACGTCATGGTCAAAAGTTGGCTTAAACACGAGTCCAAGTGAAGCCGGCTCCAGGAGAAAAGGTGCAAATGGTCAACATGCAATGCAGTAGTACAACTCAACACAAAGGAGCCTCTAGGGTAAAAGGCCAAAAAAAAGCGGAGAAGCTAAGAGGAATGAGTCTTCAATGCTTAAGTCATGGCAGGACTAAAGAGGACTCCCGAGCCTAAGGATGAAAAATCAGCATGCGTGCCAAGCGACAAAAAGGTACTAACTAGGGCACCCATGATAAGGTAGGCTCTACCACACAAGTCATGATACTTCTAAGCAATGAGAAGGTTCCACATCATAACTTGGTGGGGTCGATCCTAGGGCCAAAAGGGAAAGGAAACTGATAAGTGCACAATGCAGGCGAAAAAACCTAACCTATATGCCAGTTTCGAGAACCAATACCTGTCATAATGGACCAACCATAAACTAGCAAAGGAGAAATCTTCCAAGTTCTGTAAACATAAATAGGAACACTAGGCGAGAAGTTAATGCATCCCACATATAAACTTTATATAAGATCTTGTGTTATAGAATACAAAGCTTGAAAATGCGTACCTCATATGTACAATATGGTACAGGGAACCACGCAGCCTTGCGGCTTACGCATAATAGTTCTGTTGAACAAACCCTTTGCAGGGATCGGACCAAGGACTCCTTTGGTAGTCATAACTCATGGCTTCAAAGAGTTCCCCCTGTGAAGGCAAAGCAAGATCTGAGAAATCATGAGAACTACAAGGATTAAAAGAGGGAATTAAAGGGTCCCATGTCCCTATAGGAAGAATCTCTCGGTCAACTGCCGGGACCAAGTCCCAAGAAGGAGAATAATAGGTCAAAGGATTCTTCTTAGAAGCGATTGAACATTGAGGATTCAATGCCACATAATTAACCCGCGGCGGGGTAGAGTCTATTTGAACACTTGGAACAAACCAAGGGGCATTCTGCAGTAAAGTCGAATTAGGGTGGTGATTATCAGATGCAAGCTGATCAATAGTGACAGTACTCCCGTTATGAGGAAAGCACATTACTCGAAATAGTGAAGACACCAAAGCATTCATAGCATAGACATAATCACGCCCAAGTAGCATATTAAAGTCTAAAAGGCTATTAACCACCATCATATCGATTAAGATAGTCTTCCCACCTAAAGTGATAGGAAATTGAGGAAGAACACCCATAGATTTACCAGGTCTTCTATCATAGGCTAACAACTGACTCTAAGCTGTCAACAACTTTGGGGAACCCAAAGCTTTCCAAGTCAAAGAGGATATAATACTTGCAGAGGACCCTTCATCCACCATACATCGATAGACATTTGTGGAATTAACTCTAACATTTATTTGGAAAGGTACAGTGGAAGGAAGACGAGGCTCAACAAGACTATCCCAATCAAAGGAAACACTCTTAGAACTTGAAGGGGCAACATTCAAAGTAATCAGAATGCCCCCTATACTAGAAGACTCTGTACTAGATATCAAATAGACTCTTTTGTTAGGCACTTCACCCCCCAAAAGAGGAGTGTAATCAGCCAGCGATTGCACTGGCTCTACCACATTTTCAACCGATGGTTGATGGGATTGATGAGAAACCATATCAGGTTTAGGAGTAGAAATACTTTCAGACTCGGACCATACCCTTTGAACCTCTGGAATACCAGGGCATAAATGAGTAAGATGGTCTCCCTTGCATATCTTACAAGGGAACTTAGGTTTAAAACTTCTACGTCCAGGTTTCTTATCAACCTCCATTCCGCCAACATGACTAGCAGTGGTTCGCGGAGAGTCCTGAACATGACTTGCAGAGGTCGGTGACTCTTTGCTAGTATGACTCATAGTGACTAGACCTGTGCCCTCAGCAGGACTTGCAGCGGCTGAAGGCTCATCTCCAACATGACTAGCAGAGGTTGAAGATGAAGTGCTAGTGTGACTCATAGTGACTAGACCTGTTCCCCCAGCATGACTTGCAGCAGCTGAAGGCTCATCTCCAACATGACTAGTAGAGGTTGAAGATGAAGTGCTAGTGTGACTCGCAGTGACTAGACTTGTGCCCCCAACATGACTAGCAGTGGCTGAAGGCTCATCTCCAACATGACTCGCAGAGGTTGAAGATGAAAGGATAGAATTATTCTTCTTCTTTGAATTCCTTTTTCTCCTCTTTTTAGATTTCTTGTGACAAGAAGGAGGAGAAGAAGGAACCCCAGATTTCTCTTTGAAAGAAGATGAACAATTAGCACCCATGTGATGCCCTTGAAATAAAGCATTCAACTGAGAGGCTTCAAAAGCATTTGGAATATTCGGAGTGGACCAAAACCAAACGGGTAGTCCGACATTCAACCCAGGAATATTCAAAGTGGCCATCAAGGGAGTACCAACGTTTCCAAAGGAAGGAAAAGCACAAGGATCCCCTTTCGGGAGGGCACCTTGATTGGTTTCCACGGAAATATTGGCCATATCTAACTGTTCCAAAGACCCTTCCTCTACGGGAATATAGAAATAACTTTTCAAGGAATATGGATAAGCAATCAAAACCTTTGCCCTTGAGGAGGAAACTCCACAACTTTTGAAAGAACAACAAAAAGCCTTTCAAGATCGGTAGAGTGGTAAGCCGGTCACTCAGAACACAAAGTCGAAACGTGACTAGACAAAAATACCTAAATCCAACGATATACAAGGAACAAAGAGCACACACTATAAAGTCCCTAAAGATATCAGCCAATAAAACAACTTCCAAGTATTTCCGCTCCGGGTGATGAGGACCGGACACCAAAATACAAGAAAGTGGAGTCAGGGGCCTTCCGAAGATACTCTGGGATAATGACGGCCCAATCTTATCAGCGAAGGTAACAGAGGAAGTTACGCTGACCTCCTAACAACAGCCTGCGTCGGTGCAATCCCCCAAGCTTCGCAAGGGTGCCCTCCAGTAGTACTGTCGAGAGTGATGCAACGTCGACCTCAGGTGCCACGAGATTCCCCTCCGTAGCCACCTGTGTAGTTCCCTAGGAGAAGCAACTACGGATACCAACTCGTCGCAGAAGCCAGGCGGAACAGTCGTGAGGTAAGTTCGCACAAGTAGGAGAGGGGGTATCTCTCTTCCCCGTCTTCACAGACCCTCGTGCTTAACTCCTAGATCCGGAGCTTTCCTCGTCTTCCTAACGCTATTGGATTTTCTCTCGTTATTCAGACTCCTATGTTTGACGTTTATATGGCCTTGGAGAGTTAACTCTCCACTCGCCTAATCCAAGGCCCTAAAATCCTAATCTTGTTGGTGTAACTGACTAAAACAAAAAGTTCTAGTGAATTTTAGTTAGTGCTTGATTTTATTAGGTTGTTCTTTAAGTCACAACATAACGGAAGTGAAACTAGTGGTGTTTTTTGATGCAAAAGAAATTAATAAAAACTTAACTACATGCGCATGCACTTTTTCGTTTTTCGATGAAGAGCAATTTCTATAGGGTTCAGAGGTACTTCCAATAAAGCAAATTTTTCTTTTTCTTTTCGTTAATGCACACTTCACACTCACAAAAGTTAACAAAGCTATATATGCCTAAAAGGGGATGCAAATCTATCCTAATGCAACAACTATATGTGGATGTAAGATTCAAAACTAGTCTAAAAACAAAAATGAAAGTTGCTTGTTTATCAAACTTTATCTTGCCACTTAAGATGCCTAGATGGAATATGAGATGTTTCCATCCATTTTGTCTAAACACTAAAAACAAGTTCTAAGACAAACATAAAGCACTTTCACTTCTCTAAAAGGAAACCAAATGAAAAACAAGTTCAAGAAAGAAAAACTAAGATTTTCAAAAGATTTTCTTCAAAGCAACACACAAAAAGTCTTTTCAAAAAATGCTCTCAACAACACTGAAACTTGTGATTGAAGAATAGGCAATTAAACACTTTTGTGAATCAACACCACTTAATGGATGAAAACCCAACAAAAATACATGTGTTTGAAATCGCTCTTAACAATCAAAAGTAGCAATGAAAGCCTTCGCAATGAAAAGCCAAAAAGATCAAAAAGACAAATTCCAAGAAAGTGTCAAACGACAACATTCATGAAAGAAAGAAGCAGATGGTCAAAAAAAGCGATTTTGTCAAGCAAACAAAAAAGTCACCAAAAGCAAGATTAACACAAATATTTAATTCAATCCTCCTACCCTGATGAAACAGAGCAGCCAAGATTCCTAGGAAGAAATCTTGCGTGCCTTAGCAAAACGATGACGCTTGCAATCAACAAAAACCAAACCAACACTCCTTATAATCAGAGAGAATTCAGAACGAGATGCTCGCTGTGAAACAAATAACTGCTACTGGAAAATAACTCTTTCAGACTGACTCAAACCACCAGACAAACCTTCAGAGGCCAAAAAGATTTACAAATCTTGAAAATTGGGATATATACGCGACTGTACTGTAGTACAGATTGCGTGTATACGCGACTGTGTTTGAGGAAACCAGCGTATACGCGGGTTCTCTCAAAGAAACAAGCGTATATATGCTTCTGTATCTACGAAAAACAACGTATATGAAAAGCTTCAAGAAAAATAAAAAAAAACAAACTGAAGAAACTGGCAAAGCTTAAAGTTCATGTACAGACCAGACAGTAACAACAAGAAGACAAGGTAGCTGAGCCCTGATTGGCTTGAAAAACACCCAAACTAGTAACAACAAGAGTGTTGTCCCCAGTGGAGTCGCCAATTCTGGTAGAGGGAAAAACTCCCCTAGTGCTTTTTGGGTGAAACCCTAGCAGACTGAAAGTTGTCTATTCAAAGAAACATACATTCATACAACCATTATGCTATTATAAGCAAATTCTATGATAAGGGTACGTACCTTTAGTCCTATGCTTGAGAAGGCCCCTAGGGTCCAAACCCTTCTTGGAGTTCCCTTCTTCTCTTTTGTCCTGCGAAACCAACAATTCAAAGAACACAACAGTACATGGACAAAAACTTATAAAGAAAACATCTTCATGTTACAAAGAAAGGTAGTTAGTTATGAAATCCAAACAACCATTTACACATGAATTCAAAACATGAATATCATTAACATAAAGAGGATTCAATTCGGGAACCAAGACATGTGTTTCTTTTATTATAGACAAATAAAGTACATAAAAAGGAATATCTTCACCTGAGTCACCTTCAGTAGGCTCCAAGCAAAGCTTCCTTCCGGATCCGTTCCAGCCTCAAGCCTCTAACAAAACTCCTTCCATGACTCTCTCCATGATGTCATAAATGGTGGATGAACATCAACACACAAGGAAACAAAGGTTTCCTGTACAAAATGCGGGAAGTGCAGAAGGCACAAGGGACTTCATACCTAGTCAAGGGGAAAATCTCAGCATAATAACCTTTCTCTCTATTCTCTCCTCCCTTAGGCCTTCCCTTTGAGGTCTTTTTATACCATCTCCAAAGTAGTTTTTTAGTTAGGAGTTGGTTGGGAACAGTTGGGCCACGGGCACTAACAGGTGATCAGCAGGTAAAACCCGCAATCTCCGCCCGAAAAGAAGGAATTTTATATTTTTTTAAGTGTTTTAATACATACACGCGGGTTGGATATACAAAAACCCGCGTATACACGCGTTTAACTCAGGGCAATGTCACGTATAAAGAATAAAACACTGTTTTTTAAATTTTAGGACCAAGCCTGGAAGGAGGGGTTGCCCTAGGCCATGAGTACAACATCACAAACCATAAGAGTGAGATTTGGAGCTATAACACCTATTGAGTTTCAGTCAAGTGTTTGATCAAGGAAATGAAGTGGTGTTTCGATCAAACAGATGTGTTTTTCATGAGCTTGATACAAGAGAGACCATGATCAAAGGTACAAGAACTCCAAACAACTTATACATACTCAAGGGAGGACACCAACAGTGCTACCCAAGCAAAAATGATGAAAATTGGTTATGGCATAGAATATTAGGACATCTATGATTTTCTCAAATAAGAAAAGAATGTAGATTCAAGGTTGTTAATGATCTTCTAGATATCAGCATCCCAGAAAATACAATATGCAAACCATGTCAAATCAAGAAGAAAACATAGTTCACTTCATAGAAAAAGAAGGGTCAGCTAGTAAGCCTCTTGAACTTGTCCATACTGATTTATGTGGACCATCAATGAAAAAGTCACATAGTGGAGAAGAATACTTTATTTTGTTCATTGATGATTTTTCTAGAATGTGTTGGATAGGTCTTCTAAAGCATAAAGATGAAGCTTTTGAAAATTTCCAAGCCTTCAAAGCTTTGGTTGAAAATGAATCAGATCAAAAATCAAATGCCTCAAATTTGATCGAGGAGGGGAATTTACCTTGGATGAATTATTTTACTTTTGTGAAAAACATGGAATAAAAATGAAATTCTCCACCACAAGGACTCCTCAGCAAAATCTTGTGGTAGAAAGAATTTACAAAACATTTCAACATATGGCTCGAGCTATGCTAGATGAATCTAGAACTCCTGCAACCGTCTGGGGTGAAGCTCCATTCACTACCGTAACTATTCTCAACCAATCAAATGTTTGGGTAAATAGATATCAAACTCCACATTAACTTTGGTATGGTAAGAATCCTATTGTAAAATACTTTAAAGTTTTTGGAAGAAAATTTTATATCAAAAGGACTGATGAAAAGATTGGTAAGTTTGAACCTAGATCAGATGAAGTTATTCTTCTTGGTTATTCTTCCAGAAGTAAAGGATATAAATGTTATAATAAAAGACTTGGAAAAATTGTTGAAAGCATTGATGTTGTAGTTGATGAAGCATGTAAAAATCCAAAAAAGATGAAATAAACATAATATTATGACAATGAAGAAGATGGGGATTATTTTCCCACATCAAATCAAAATCATATTGAAGAAGAAATCAATGAAGCACCAGAAGAAGAGATAATGGTAGAAGAAAAGACTCTGTCCAGGTATGTTCAGAAAAATAATCCAGAAACTCAAATTTTAGCGGAAAAAGAGGCAGGTGTACAGACAAGAAGAACTGTTATAGGGACCTCAAGCTCTCGAGTATTACTATCCTCCATCGAACCTCAAAACGTAAAAGAAGCATGCAAATATGAATGTTGGGTCAAGGCCATGGATGAAGAACTTGAGCAAATTGAAAAAAATGATATTTGGGAATTAGTTCCTAGATGTCATGATAAAAATATTATAGGAACTAAATGGATATCCAAAAACAAGCTGAATTAAAATGGAGAAGTCATTAGAGACAAGGCTAGACTTGTTTGTAAAGGGTATGCTCAACAAGAAGGTATAGATTTTGAATAAACTTTTGCACCTGTTTCCAGACTTGAAGCCATAAGGATGTTTCTTTCTCTTTATAGCGTTCAAAAATTCAAAGTATACCAAATGGATGTAAAATTAGCCTTCTTGAATGGAGATTTAGAAGAAGAAGTTTATATTGAACAACCATAAGGATTCTTTTTTGGAAATGATGAAAAACTTGTATGCAAACTCAAAAAGGCCCTCTATGGTCTGAAACACGCTCCAAGGGCCTAGTATTACCGCCTTGACAAATATCCTTTCTTGGTGAAATTACCTATTTTCTTGGACTACAAATTAAACAAAATAAAGATGGTATTTTTCTCTCACAAACCAGATATCTCAAACAGAACTTAAAAAGGTACAGAATGGAAGATTCTAAAACTTTATGTACCCCAATGGTAAAAGGATGCAATCTCAGCTCAAATTATGATTCAAAAATAGTACAACAACCAATTTACAGATCCATGATTGGCTGTCTGCTTTATCTAACAGGTACCCGACCTCACATCATGCATGCAGTAGGAATCCTTGGAAGATTCCAAGCAAATCAAAAGGAATCACTCCTTCAGGTAGTGAAAATAATTTTCAAATATCTTCAAGGATCTCAGGACTTTGGTTTATGGTATCCTAGAGATGCAGATCTTACTCTTCATGCATATACAGATGCAGGTTGGGCCGGAAGTGTTGATGACAGAAAAAGCACTAGTGGTGGTGCATTCTATATGGGTTCTAGGGTAGTGTCTTGGTTCAGCAAGAAAGAAAGTTAAATTGCTTTATCTACAGCTGAAGTAGAATATTTGGCTGCTGCATCTTACTGCACACAACTACTTTGAATGATGGAAACCTTGCAAGACATTCAGATCACATATACTCCACCCATCTCCATTTTATGTGATAATACAAGTGCCATCAGTATTTCAAAGAATCCAGTCATGCACTCCAAAACCAAGCACATACCCATCAAATTCCATTTTCTACATGAACAAGTTCTTGAACAAAAGGTCAAATTGGAGTATGTTCCCTCCAAAGAACAGGGTACTGATATATTCACTAAACCACTTCCCAGAGAAACATTTGAATATCTAATTCAAAAGCTGGGAGTAGTTGCCGCATCATCCTGCTGTTAAATTTAATTTTTCAAAGAAAGGTTATTATATGCGTGTTTCATGAAGTATAGTCATGTACACACATGGGTTTTTATGGGTCAAGCAATGTATATGTTTTTTCAGAAAAGAAAAAGAATGGGGTAGGCTCTGATATGGGTGCTCTATCTGATGTTGATGATTACAATCTATTGATATGCTCTATTCATTAATTTTTGTCTACCTGCCAAAGATGCCTTGATCATTGACTTGTTAACAATGCACAGGTAGCACAGGTTCAGGGGGAGCATTAGCCTTCACTTGCATTTTGCATTGTTGGCATTATGGTTGCTGAGTCCAGCTATGGCTTCAGATAATTATACCTTTTGTTGCTTAAGTAATGTAAAAGTATAGGCTGTGATATGTCTTCTGATACATTTGAATGAGTCGTATTGAACAAATGATGTAATTTCTATCCCCACTTTACATAAGATGAATGATGTAATTATATTTCTGTCATGTATAAACAATTGGCATATCCCGACTTGGTTGGGTGGATGAGTCAAATTTGGTATATCCCCACTTGGTTGGGAGATGGATGTATGTATGAGTCATTGGTGATAGGAAGGTCATACTCACATAATTGAGTTATAGATTCATGTTATTCTTTTGGAGAATATTTTTGTAGATTCAACATATACTCAGGGGGAGCATGAACAACATGTACTCTTGGTCCACCCTTTGCCCTTGATGTCAGAGGGGGAGAGTGTCTTGGTGTTGTTGTTGCCATCAAGTCCAAAGGGAGACATTGTTGGCATTATGATACAGGTGTTGTCCTTCATGGCAACTTACTCAGATAAAAGTACATAGTGCGGTAGGTCAACAACAAAGGATTACAAATCAAACTCCAAAGAATGAAGAAAGAGAGGAATACACTAGTTCACTTTGTCCAAGGCACGGATAAACGCGGTTTAATAGAACAAAAGTAGTGTATAACATATACATGCACTTTCACAGGAGGAAAAGTGTGTGCATGTTGGAAAACCAAGTTTTTGGTCCAAGGTATTTGATTCAAGGTATTTTTGTCCGAGGTAATTGGTCCGAGGCATTTGGTCCAAGGTATTGACCTTAGGTATTGGGTGCAAGGCATTGGTCCTAAGTGGTTTTAGTTCAAGGTATTGAGAAAGGCCTAAGAGTATATAAGGCGCAGAAGATCATTAGGCCATGTGGTGCAAGCAATGAGATTCTAAGGAATACTTCTATTTGAGGTATTTATTATGTTGCAGGGTTATGTTTGGGATTGGATCTGAAATATTCATGTGCACCTTGAGTTCAACATTGGATCGGGAATCATGAGACTTGAAACGACTTATTCTTGAATGATCTGATATTGGTTGAGGCCAGATCTAATGTTTTGCACCTATTCTATTTGTTATGTATCATGATCTGGGTTTCTCTAATGTCTTGAATTGTAGCAATGTTCTGAGTAAAAATTTGTAGATCTGTACGCAGGATCGTCTCGGCCAAAGCGCATATACACACAGGTTTGACTTTTTCAAGTAGTGTATACAAAAGAAAAAGCTCTTGTTTAGATCCGACTGATCTTTTTGATCAAATTCTATTGTTTTACTGTTCTCTGTCAATGAAGTCCTCTTAGATCTTAACGTAGAACTATTGTATAGGAAAATTGATTCTTATTGATTGATTGAATGAGAAGGAAGGGTGATCCTTGCTGCTATCTGTTTTGAACTCTGTAATATGGCAGTAGATCTTCAGAATGTCATTGATTAGTTCAGTGTGTTCTTCAAAAGTTTATGATTCATTATCTTTAGAGATATACGTAGGTTGGGTTAAAGGAAGTAGCGTATACATGGAGGTTGGCTTCAATGAAGTAGTATATACACTCTAATGCATGATTTTTTAAGTTATAGCTGGTTCTGGATGATGATGCAGAGTTCTGGGTTCAGCATGAGATTCTAGTGTTTGTGATTTGATTATTCATATTAACTTAATATTGGTTGATGCAGTTTAAGTTTAAAAGGCTTTGATGGGTCCAGTGTGAAAATTTGATGAAACGTGGCCTTTAGCCTGTGGTGTTGTGATCCAGTAGTATCCAGTTTGAAAATTCATGAAATGTGGTCCCTGTTGGAAGAGTGGAGTTTTCTGTAGGCTGGAACCTACATACTAGTAAACATATTCTCTAGTACAAGAGCTAGGGGTGTTTTAGCTCCCTTCTAGTAGAGGTTGGAAAGGGAGAGAAGGTTGTAGCCTTCTAAAGGTAGAAGCCTGCATACTAGTATTAGTCTGCACCAGTACAAAATTGTAAATAGATTTTCTTATTATTGAAAGAAGACAGAGACGACAACAACAGGTGGTTTTTGCCCACATTGTGTTTCCACCTTAAATCTTGGTGTTCATGTGTGTTTCTTATGTGATCCTTTATTCTTCTCTTACTGAACTGTCTAATAAATCTCTGATACACTGGTTTAAGCTGAACACATGATAAACTGTCTAAATCACAAGTTCTCTGCATATACGCCTATTTCTTTAATCATAGTTGTGTGTACAAACTAGTTAACTTCACTGAAGTAGCGTATATAAATCTGTTTGTGAAATAAAATTATTGATCTGATAATACTGATTCAACCCCCTCTCAGTATTATTTCCAACATAATGTATGGGATTTTCACTCTCTACGTCTGAAATTGGCTTTAATTTATGCAAAATTGTAGAATTTTTTGATCTCTTGAAGCACTGCATATGTCACATATGTCATGTATGATAAGTGAATGTTCCTAGAGGTTCGATTTCATTAAATACACCTTGATAAGTCATCAATTCATGTAAATTGAAGTATAAATCCCTTGGTAGCTGCTTGCATTCCTTAATTTGTCGTGCGAAGTTGCCTAAAGGTTTCCTTGATTAGGTAAAGTCTTTCAAAATCACAAAATCGCCTTGACTCCATCTCTTCCAAAGGCAAGGAACTAATCTAACCACTGCTGGGTCACCTAAAAGAATATTTTTCTCGCCTTTTTCCTCTCCTTCTTGGCCTAACCCTAGTATGTCACCTAGGGCATCAAGTAAATTTCATTATAGCCATTTAAAATCCTGGAATTTTGTTCCAGTACTGCGTTGGTGTTTGCTCAAGACTGAATAGGTCCTCCAAGTTTAAGGCCTATTCGACGGTGGAATCCCAAAATATAGCAAGCCCTGGCCACAAGACCATTCCTTTCCGTAGGTTGATTTGTGTTAGTGACTTCATTTGGATTATTGTTTCAAATCTCAAAATAGAATTAGTGATTTGATCCTATTATTTTCCCTAATTAGGTCAAGCCCTTGTTTGGTCGATCAAAAACATACCCTTGTCCTAGTCTGGGTCCACTTGGGTTCTTTCTGGTCCTAGAACTCTATATTAAATTCCATAAGTATTGCATAGAATACATTTCTCCCCAAGGATTCTTAGGTCTAGGAAGACCCTTTCCAAGGTTTATTCTCACAACCTAGGCCCAATTGTCCTCTTAGCCCTTCCTATAGAGCCTATCACCTTACTTCTCAAGCAAGTAAGCTAGTAGATTGAGTCTCTTTTGTGAATAGGATCTAGGAATCATAGTCTATCCATTCATTGGTCCATTCATCCTTGTGATTCCTCTCATACTGAGATTCCTCCCATCGATGAATTTCTATAAATAGAAGGGAGCCTTAGTTTTCGTGACAGTGGGCTATCACTCCATTATTTCCTCTTCACCTGATAGTTTCTCTATAGGATCCCCTCATAGGATCCCTGCTAGTTTGAGTGGTAACAATATATATAGAACATTTAGAGGGCTTTGAGGTCCATGGTAGGGATTCCCATGTTTTCAAGTTGAAGAGAGAATTGTGTGAACTCAAGCAAGCACCATGTGCATGGTATTACAAGATAGAAAACTATTTGTTGGGGATGGGCTTCACCAAAAGTGATGTTGACTTAAACTTGTACTACATATTTGTCATGGGAGAGCTTCTCATTCTTTTGTTATCTGTAGCTGAATTGTTTCTTACAAGTTTAGAGAAGCTCATAGCAGATTGCAAGAGGGATCTTGCTTTAGAGTTCGAGATGAAGGATATGGGGTTAATGCACTAATTCTTGGGGCTAGAGGTGCGACAAAGAGATGGGAAGATCTTCCTTGGACAAGGGAAGTACACTATGGAGATGTTGCAGCGATTCAGGATGTAGGGTTGCAGGCCTATGGCTAAAACAATGGTCACCAGTTGGAAGAAATATTCATGCTTCCATGTCAAAGGTAGTGGATCCCACTTTATACGGGCAAATGATTAGCTCTTTTATGTATCTAGTCAATGCCAGACTAGATATATGTTTTGTTGTCAATACACTTAGTAAATTAATGGTTGAGCCAAAGCGAGTGCACTAAGTGGTAAAGAAACACATACTTAAGGTATCTGTATGGTATAATGGATAATGGGTTGAATTATTGTCCAGGGAGATGTAGTGAAGCTAGTGGGTTATTCAAATGTTGAATGGATAGGAAATGTCTGGGTTATTCGGATGTTGATTGGGCATGCAGCGTAGTTGAGAAGAAAAGTATCTCAGGTTGTTGTTTTAGGTTGGGTTTTGGATTTGTTTCTTGGTTTAATAGGAAATAAAAGTCAGTTTCATTGAGTTTTGTCGAGGATAAGTACATGGAAGCAAATTTGGCATCATGTGAGGCCATTTGGCTTTGGAAATTATTCATGGAGATGTTTGATCAGGAGTTGGTGCAGACTGTGATACATTGTGACAACCATAGCTGCATCAAGCTCTTGAAAAATCTAATGTTTCATGACAGGTCAAAACACATAAAGATCAGGTACCACTTCATCCAAGACTATGTGCAGAAGGGCAGAGTGAAGCTACAATATGTACCTACAGATGAGCAAGTTGTAGGCATGCTCATGAAGGTCTTGATGAAAGGAAAGTTTGTATTCTTTAGGGACAAGTTAGGGTAGTGCATGACACCTTCCTCGCTAAGAGGGAGTGTTAAAATTGTAGCTTAGATAGGTATTTTTGCATAGGCTTTGTGTCCATGCATAGAAAATATATGTTGAAAATTTACTTATTTCGACATTTTTAATTCTTCATAAGTCGAAACTTAAGAAAAACATGATAATTAATTTAATTATTTATTATTCGCTTTGTAAATCAAATTTCTAAAGTTTATAACTTTGGAAATTAATATTTCCATTTGACAAAATCAAAGGAAGTGATAAGATCAAATTTTGTCCTTTGATATTTTCTTTCAAGATCTCAAGGAGGAAATAGGGTTATGAGAGAAATTATAAATTGCTACAATGAGTGGGTGAATGACCTGATTTGGAGATCACATCGTATTAGAGAGAAGAGGGTTGATTCGGGTGAGAATAAGTAAGGTCGAACAACTGAAGAGAAGGGATTGAGTTTGTAGAGAGAGAGGGGTCATGTTCAAGCTATTATCTGCTGAAGAGAGGGGCTGTGCCCAAGTCGAGTTCATAGGAGAGAGAGTCTGACTCTTTAGGCCTGAGTTCTCTGCTGGAGGATAGGCCTTGCCCTGGGCCAAGTTTTTTGAAGATAAAGAGATAGTACACTCCGAGGGAGAGGTCGTTTGTTGGGCCCTACTATACAGAGGAGAGTGGTTGTTTCCTATGTTTGTTCTTAGCTATAAATTCTCTAGAACTGTTGTTGTGATATTTTCCTAAGTAGTTTCTTTGAAGGCTAATAAGATCCCTCTTTGCTGGTTTTTCCACCACACTGGGGTTTTCTATTATGAAACCAGCTCAAGAAAATATAGAAAAGATAGATCAACGCCTTAGAATTCAGCCTCTTCGAGGGGGCAACCTCCTTTACATTACATAAATGAACAATTCTTGGATGATACAAATGAAAAGACCCCGTTTCTATATATAGGAGTCTAAGGGGTCATAACATAATCAGAGCCGACATAACAATAATAATGTAAGGGCACAATAATAACAATAGTGGGCTTCTATGTGGCACAATAGTAACAATATGTGCACTACATGGGTACATCAATATAACAAGTGGGTTGTACTTATAATAATAAGGGGTTACACTAGTAGTATAGGGGCCTAACATTCCCCTCTCCTTCAAAATGCGTTGTCCTTAACGCTTGAGTAGTTCTTGATGCTTCTGTATAAAATTCTTGTCCTCCCATGTGGAAACTTCAGTGGGTAAGTTCTTCCACTTGATGAGATACTCTGAAATTGATCGATTTCGTAGCTGTCGGGTTCTTGTTTCTATGACAGCTCCAAGTTCCAATATGATTTTTCCTTCTTCTTCAATTTCTAGCAATATTGTTTGAATTGGGATCTTTTGCAACTTTTGAATAAATGGCCATACGTCTTCGTCCTTCTTCCATTCGTTCCTTGCTTTGTTTATCCAATCTGGTTGGATAATAGAAATAGCACAAAATAATGCTTCCACATCGTCATCCTTGAAGAGTCTTCCCATTCGGTAAGGTCGCCATTTTTTAAGTGCATGTAGTATTGCCAACATTTCCTTCTCATAAATAGCTTGCTTGAGATGTAGCAGTAAAAATACGCAATCACCTACATCAAAACATTTTTCACTACGATTTTGATCTACCTATTGTTTCGTTTGATTTTTCACTTAAGTGGCGTTATCCTTTAAAAGTTGGAGAACTTGTTGTTGAAGCTTGATGTGATCTTTCTCTGCTTGAACCTTTTTCTTCTTGATATATCCTTCTAGCTCAAGATTTTGAGGAGTGGTCATTTCTTCCAATCCTTTACAAGATATGGTCAGATTCATTTCTTGATGCTCAATGTGATCTTTCACTTGAACATTTTTCTTCTTGATATGTCCTTCTATCTTGATAGCTTGAGGAGTGGTAATTTCGACCAATGAATTACAAGATATGGTTGGACTCATTTGTTGTTTCTCGATGTTATCTTTCACTTCTTTCACCTTTTTCTTCTTGGTATGTCCTTCTACCTTAATAGTTTGAGGAGTGGTAATTTCGACCAATGAATTACAAGATATGGTTGGGTTCATTTCTTCTTTCTCAATGTGATCTCTCACTTCTTGCACCTTTTTCTTCTTGATATGTCCTTCTATCTTGAGAGTTTGAGGATTGGTAATTCTTGCCAATGCTTTACAAGATATGGTCTGATTCATTTCTTCTTTCTTTGGGGTGAGATCTTGGCATATATCTTCTTCTTTTGATGTTTCTTGATCCTTTTATTCCTTCTCTTCATATTCTATGTAAAATAGTTTCTTCTCAGCACACTTATGACCTTTACTGCATTTGCTATCACAATTGTAACAAAGCCATTTTTCTCTCTTTTCTTCCAATTGTTGTGGTGTAACCCTTGTAGGTTGTGGAAGGCTAGGAGAAACAACACTTCCATATTTATAGTTGTGAGGGGTATGCTTCTTGGTTTCCATAATTTTTCTTTCCACTATGTCACAAAGCCCTTTTACTCTTTCCAATTTTTGTGGTGTTGCTCTAAAGAAGGTGTTGCTCTTTGTATCCTCATAACGTGCTATCCTTTCCTCCGTGAAAATTGACCATGTAACAAGTATTTTATGAGAACAAATCCATTCATACCATAAAAATTGATCCGGTTATAAATATGAAGAGGCATTACATACCTCTTGTAACAGTGGTACACCATGTAGATCAAAATATTGCTCCATCTGAAGTATCCAATTTACCGGATCCTTGCCATCAAACTTCCTAATCTTTGTTTTTCTTGATTTTAGGAGCTCAATCCTGAAATGACTGTAACTCTGTACTTTTGGATCTTTAAGTTCTAAAATTGCAACCTGTAGTAGCCCTCTATGTCCTCTTTCCAATGCCACCAGTTTGATCCCAATTGGATTCTCTAAGGAAGAATTATGTCAAATATCCCACAGTGACCTGATTATAGAATAGTTCAGTAGAGCGAACTTGTACGACATGCCACGTGTCCTTGTTTCGACCTTTGACTCTGAAAAAGATACAAAAGAAGTTATAGTCTGTCCTATTTCTGTACCTTCTTATGAAATTTCAATCCGATGCTTAGAGAGAAAGTTATGACAATTTTCCCCAGGTCACCTATTTGGAATGTAATTCAGGAGTCTGTGGAAAGACCAACTTCCTTAGATCATATCTCCACAAATATAGTGCGAAAATATCAGAAATTTGGACCCGAGATTCAGCGCGATTTCTTCTCAAATGGGTTTTTTTTTAGCTTCTGAAACCTCACAAAAAAATGTTATAGCGAAAATTCCATGATGAACTGTTTGGAGCAACGAAACCCTAGAATCCTAATCTCTGATACCAAATGTTATGAAACGAGCTCAAGAAAAGATAGAAAAGATAGATCAACGCCTTAGAATTCAGCCTATTCGAGGGGGCAACCTCCTTTACATTACATAAATGAACAATTCTTGGATGATACAAATGAAAAGACCTCCTTTCTTTATATAGGAGTTTAAGGGGTCATAACATAATCAGAGCCGACATAACAATAATAATGTAAGGGCACAATAATAACAATAGTGGGCTTCTATGTGGCACAATAGTAACAATATGGGGACTACATGGGTACATCAATATAACAAGTGGGTTGTACTAATAAAAATAAGGGGTTACACTAGTAGTATAGGGGCCTAACATCAACGCCTTAGAATTCAGCCTCTTCGAGGGGGAAACCTCCTTTACATTACATAAATGAACAATTCTTGGTTCATACAAATGAAAAGACCTCCTTTCTATATATAGGAGTCTAAGGGGTCATAACATAATCAGAGCCGACATAGCAATAATAATGTAAGGGAACAATAATAACAGTAGTGGGCTTCTATGGGGCACAATAGTAACAATATGGGCACTACATGGGTACATCAATATAATAAATTGGTTGTACTAATAACAATAAGGGATTACACTAGTAGTATAGGGGCCTATCATGCCCCTATCCTTCAAAAAGCATTGTCCTCAACGCTTGAGTAATTCTTGATGCTTCTGTATAAAATTCTTGTGAGTAGGTAAGTTCTTTCACTTCATGAGATACTCCGAAATTGATTGATTTCGTAGCTGTCGGGTTCTTGTTTCTGTCACTCCTCCAGTTCCAATATGATTTTTCCTTCCTTTTCAATTTCTGGCAATATTGTTTGAATTGGGATCTTTTGCAACTTTGGAATAAGTGGCCATACTTCTTCATCCTTCTTCCATTCATCCCTTGCTTCATTTATCCAATCTGGTTGCATAATAGAAATAGCACAAAACAATGCTTCCACATCCTCATCCTTGAAGAGTCTTCCCATTCGGTAAGGTCGCCATTTTTTAGGTGAGTGTAGTATTGCCAACATTTCCTTCTCATAAATAGTTTGCTCGAGATGTAGCAGTAAAAATACCCAATCACCTACATCAAAACCTTTTCCACTACAATGTTGATCTATGTGTTGTTTCGTTTCATTTTGCATCAAAGTGGCATTATCATTTAAAAGTTGGAGAACTTCTTCTTGATGCTCAACGTGATCTTTCACTCCTTGAACCTTTTTCTTCTTGATATGTCCTTCTATCTCTAGAGTTTGAGGAGTGGCAATTTCTTCCAATCCTTTACAAGATATGGTCAGATTCATTTCTTGATGCTTGATGTGATCTTTCACTTCTTGAACATTTTTCGTCTTGATATCTCCTTCTATCTTGATAGTTTGAGGAGTGGTAATTTCGACCAATGAATTACACAATATGATTGGATTCATTTCTTCTTTCTCGATGTGGTCTTTCACTTATTGCACCTTTTCTTCTTGATATGTCCTTCTATCTTGAGAGTTTGAGGAGTGGTAATTCTTTCCAATGCTTTACAAAATATGGTTTGATTTATTTCTTCTTTCTCTCGGGTGGGGTCCTGGTGTATATCCTCTTATTTTGATGTTTCTTGATCCTTTTCTTCCTTCTCTTCATATTCTAGGTAAAATAATTTCTTCTCAGCACACTTATGACCTTTAGTGCATTTGCTATCACAATTGTAACAAAGCCCTTTTTCTCCTTTTTCTTTCAATTGTTGTGGTGTAACCCTTGTAGGTTGTGGAAGGCTAGGAGAAACAACACTTCCATCTTTATAGTTGTGAGGGGTTTGCTTCTGGGTTTCCATAATTTTTCTTTCCAATATGTTTACTCTTTCGAATTGTTGTGGTGTTGCTCTAAAGAAGATGTTTCCCTTTGTATCCTCATAATGTGCTATCATTTCCTCTGTGAAAATTGACCATGTAACAAGTGGTTTATGAGAATAAAGCCCTTCATACCATAAAAATTGATCTGGTTCTAAATAGGAAGATGAAATACATACCTTTTGTAACCGTGGTACACCATGTAGATTGAAATATTGCTCCATCTGAAGTATCCAATTTACCGGATCCTTGCCATCAAAATTCCTCATCTTTCTTTTTCTTGATTTCAGGAGCTCGATCTTGAAACGACTGTAACTCTGTACCTTCGGATCTTTAAGTTCTGAAATTACGATATGTAGTATCCCTCTGTGTCCTCTTTCCAATGCCACTAGTCTGGTCCAAATTGGATTCTCCAAGAAAGAGTTATGCACAATCTCCCACATGACCTGATTATAGACCAATTTAGTAGAGCGAACTTGTATGACCTGCCACGTGTCCCTGTTGCTACCTTTGGCTCTAAAAAAGATATAAAAGAAGCTACAGTCCGTCCTCTTTCTGTACGTTCTGACGAAATTTCAATCCGATGCTCAGAGAGAAAGTTATGATGATTTTCCCCAGGTCACCTATTCAGAATGTAATTCAAGAGTCTGCAAAAAGACCAACTTCCTCAGATCATATCTCCGCAAATATTGCGCGAAACGCTTTGAAATTTGGACCCGAGGATCAACGTGATTTCTTATCAAATGGATTGTTTTTGCAACTTTTGAAACGTCGCAGAAAGAAGTTATAGCGAAAATGCCACGATGACCTGTTTGGGGCAGCGAAACCCTAGAATCCAAAGCTCTCATACCAAATGTTATGAAACTAGCTCAAAAAAAGATAGAAAAGATAGATCAACTCCTTAGAATTCAGCCTCCTCAAAGGGGTAACCTCCTTTACATTACATAAATGAACAATTCTTTGTTGATACGAATGAAAAGACCTCCTTTCTCTATATAGGAATCTAAGGGGTCATAACATAATCAAAGCCAACATAGCAATAATAATGTAAGGGCACAATAATAACAATAGTGGGCTTCTATGGGGAACAATAGTAACAATATGGGCACTACATGGGTACATCAATATAATAAGTGGGTTTTACTAATAACAATAAGGGGTTACACTAGTAGTATAGGGGGCTAACAATTTCCAAGGTAGAATATTTGTAAAAGGTTTATCATTTATGTTCTTGGATTTCTTGTTACTTTTGTGCATAATTTGTAAGAAGCTCAACTATGTTAATTGTTCATGGATTTCAAATTTGAGTTTACTGAGTTTTCAGTAAAAATAAAAAATAAAATTGTGGGTATAAAAAATTACTCTCACATTAATCATTTTTCCATGCTTAGAGAATTCTAACATACTTTTTTTGCATTACTATTTGATACCCAAGATACAAGTTTTTCTCACTCGTTTATAGAGTTTTGGTTTGATAGAGCTCTTCAAATACCTTGAAAGCCCTAGTTGTGTCTACTCCTACCTTGATCAATTCAAACTTGACTTTCAGCTAGTAATTTCCTTCAAAATGTAACAAGAATATTTGGTTTATGTTGCCATCTCATCCCATATTTGTTTTTAGTTAATAAGGGAACACCACCTTTCCATCCCTTGCACTTTTTCCTGAATATATGATTTATATTTTTAGGTCGAAGTGGTCGACCTGGTCTTTGAAGGTGGAAATGGTGAAAAACTTAGCTCCACAACATTGAGACAACTGGATGCATTTGAAGCTCGAAAAGGTGAAAAATTCAGCTCCACATCATTCAGACAAATGGATGTGTTTCAACAAACTGAGAATGAATGTGTTTTTTGTTTAAAGTGATCCTATAGATTACAATATGAAACTTCACTGGAAACATTGCATATTCATGTTCATTTTGAAGATGATTGGGTTTGTGGTAGTGAGAATAGATAGCACACGTGCAATGGTCGAAATCAATGAAATAACAATGGATCAATGTAGATAGAAAGGATATGAATAACATGTATCTATCTTCAATTCTAGAGTCAATGTGTAATATTACGAAAATTGAAACTAATAAGCAAGATCCAAACTGACTTTCTGAGGATTAATTTGTGAACCAGTGGTGCATGGTGATACTAATTCAATGTATCTTCGTTTATTTTCTGTACTTTGTAGATTTCAGTCTTTTTGGGTATACTGCTAAATATTGCACTATTGGAATTATCATAAATGTTTAATGTTAAGTTGTGACAAAACTTTTATTATTCTGTCTCAAAGGTGTAATAATTTAGGAAATGAAATATTTAAAGGAAATAGATAATTGAAGCAATCGTTATTGTTGCAGTGATACATTCCTTATACAACATATCATTTATCACTTTATGGGTGGCTATGTTGGTTTAAACACCTAAAACCTGACCATAACATCCCACTATTGGAATTCGCATAAATTTTTAATGTTAAGTTGTGACAAAACTTTTATTATTTTGTCTCAAAGGTGTAATAATTTAGGAAATGAAATAATCACAGGAAATAAACAATTGAAGTAATCATTATTGTTGCAGTGATACATTCCTTATACAACATATCATTTCTCACTTTACGGATGGCTATTTTGGTTTAAACACCTAAAACCTAACCATAACATCTAGATGTTACAATGGTCACATACCAGTAATATGGAGCAACCATTGTATACATTTTTATCATTCCATTTTATTATTGGAGTGTTAATACTCCAATAATAGAAGCCAAGGTTGTGAGATTCAGACTTGGTGAAACTTGGTTATATTCAAAATTAGAATAAAATTCATACAGTAAATTTTGTCCCAAAAATAATAAGCTAGATCTGTGAAAATTTTGTTGAGTTTCACTGAGCACTAATTTCACGATGGACTTGGAAAGACTCATGAGTTTTGGTAAAGTGTCAAAACATCGATAAGAACCAAATTTAGTTGTTTTTATGGTTTAGGAAATTTTTTAGAAGTCTGCATTCATAGTTTACTCAATGTAGTTTTATCCAACATAGATTTTCTGGATAGAAGCTTGGAAGCCAACAATGTATCTACTATCAACACTCAATGTTGTTTCCCTCTCCACAATGGGACCTAAATATTTTTTGATCCAAACTTAGAAGATAAGAAATCACAACTTGAGATTTTAAAGATTGGGGACAAAAGCATGAATTCCATCCCCATCAAAATCTGCACCAAGTGGCCAACATATGAGAGGTTTAATAATCATTGAAGAGCCAGGATGTACATACTCTTTTAATGCCTCCAATGAATGTTTGTGGACACATGGAGGACTGCTAATAAAAAAAAATCCCCATCATGAAGTTCACACTTAATCACATCACCAATTTCAACTTTCTTCATTGTTTTTCCAAATGCATTTGAACAAAACTTACCTCCTTAGTCAACATAAGTTCTACATTTTCCCTTTTGTACAATTTTCTAAATTTTTTCCCTATTGTAAACATTTACATGCTCCACACATGTTCCTCTCTTGGCTATTTCTCTAGATATACCAATTTCAATTATCCTTCTATATGCATTTCCAATGACAACACATTGAGATGATATATTACAACTCTTAAACACTAAACAGTTAAGACTAAATCTCAAAGGGACTCACCTATAATAGTTGTTGAGCTACAAGGACAATAACCAAAAAGTTGTACCTTTCTAACCTTATAAAACTTCCACCTTGTCCATGTACTTTTTTGAAATCATGAAAGGAATATAATCATGATAGAGAAATGAATAATCTAATTTACATAGAAGGGAACCCGTATTACCTGAATGTTTCAAGAAGCCTCAATGGTATCTTGGAGGTACATCCTTGAAGAATATAATATCCTCTTGAATCCAATACTTTCTCACTACAACATAAAGGAACTCACCTAAAACAATTGCAGCTGCGCTATAATGAATAAGATTAAAAAGCAGTTCCTTGCTACCACTACTAAAAAAAATATCATCCACGTACTTTCCTATAACCATGAACATGATGCAAATGGACAATTGACTGAAACTAACATAAAAGGGTACTGCATATTACTTGAATGTTTCAATAAGCCTCAATGGTATTTTCGAAGTATTCTTATCCAAAAAGAGATGTTCCACCATCATAACTGATTTTCTTGTTGTAGCATCAAAGGAATCACGATTATAAAAAATTATAATGAGTTTAAATAAATTTCCACCTAACCTCATAATTGAAATTAAATTGGATTTAGGCTGACAATAGATTCTTGCACTAAAATTATGAAAACAAAAATTAATTTGTAGTCTTGTGAGAAGAGGGTTGATTCGGGTGAGGAGAAGGAAGTTCGAACAACTGAAGGGAAGGGATTGAGTTTGTAGAGAGAGAGAGAGGGGTCGTGCCCAAGCTGCATTCATAGGAGAGAGAGTCTACATCTTTAGGGTTGATATCTCTGGCAGAGGAAAGGCCTTGTCCTGGGCTGAATTCGTTGAAGAGAAAGGGGTAGTACGCTGCCAGGGAGAGGCTGTTTGCTGGGCCGTAGTATGTAGAGAAGAGTGACTATTTTCCAAGGCTGTTCTTGGCTGTAAATTCTCTGGAACCGTTGTTAGTAATATTTCCTTGAGAAATTTCTTTGAAGGCTAATAAAATCACTCTTTGTTGGTTTTGCCACCACACTGGGGTTTTCCAAGGTAGAAGCTTTGTAAAAGATTTATCATTTATGTTCTTGGATTTCTTGTTTCGACTGTGCATAATTTGTAAGAAGCTCAACTATGTTAATTGTCCATAGATTTTAGATTTGGATTTTCTCACTTTTAGTAAAAAAATAAAATAAAATTTTGGGTATAAAAATTTACTAGCACATTAATCATTTTGCCAGGCTTAGACAATTCTAACATACTTTTTTTGCATCGCTACTTTATGCCCAAGATACAAGTTTTTCTCCCTGGTTTATATAGTTTTGGTTTGTTAGATCTCTTCAGATATCTTGAAAGCCCTGGTTGTGTCTACTCCTGTCTTGATCAATCCAACCTTGACTTTCAGCTAGTAAATTTCCTTCAAAATGTTACTATAATATTTTATTTTTGTTGTCAACTCATCCTATATTTATTTTTAGTTAATAAGTGAACAACATTTTTCCATCCCTTGCACTTTTTCCTGAATATTTGATTTATATGTTCAGGTGGAAGTGGTAGACCTAGTCTCTGAAGCTGGAAATGGTGAGAAACTCAGCTCCACAACATTGAGACAATTGGATTCATTGAAGCTGGAAAAGGTGAAAAATTTAGCTGCACAACATTGAGACAACTAGATGCATTTGAAAAAACTAAGAATGAATGTGTTGTTTCTTTAAAGTGATCCTGCAGATTACAATATGAAACTTCACTGGAAACATTGTGTATTCTTATTCATTTTGAAGATGATTGGGTTTGTGGTAGTCAGAACAGATAGCACACCTCTAATGGTGGAAATCAATGAAATAACAATGGATCAATGTAGCTAGGAAGGATATCAATAACATGTATTTGTCTTCAATGTTGGAGTCAATGTGTAATATTACAAATTTTGAAACTAATAAGCAAGATCCAAACTGACTTTCTAAGGATTAATTTGTGAACCACTGGTGCATGATTATGCTAATTCAATGCACAATTTCACAATTATTGTTTGTTGCTTTAGGTCTTCGTTGCTTTTCTGTACTTTATAGATTTTGGTCTTTTTGGATATATACTGCTAAAGATTGCACTATTGGAATTCTCATAAATTTAATGTTAAGTTGTGACCAAAATTTTATTATTCTGTCTCAAAGGTGTAATAATTTAGGAAACGAAACAATCAGAGGAAATGAATAATTGAAGTAATAATTATTGTTGCAATGATACATTCCTTATACAACATATAATTTCTCACTTTATAGATGGCTATGTTTGTTTAAACACATAAAACGTGACCATAACATTGCACTGCTGGAATTCTCATAAATGTTTAATGTTAAGTTGCGTCAAAACTTTTATTATTCTGTCTCAAAGGTGTAATAATTTAGGAAAGTATATAATCAGAGGACATAAATAATTCAAGTAATCGTTATTGATACAGTGATACATTCCTTATACAACATATCGTTTCTCACATTACGGATGGTTATTTTGGTTTAAACATATAAAACCTGACCATAACATCTAGATGTTACAATAGTCGCATCCCAGTAATTAGATCTTACAATAGTCGCACGCCAGTGATATGGAGCAACCATTTTACACATTTTTATCATTACTTTTTATCATTAGATTTTTAATACTCCAACAATAGAAGGCAAGGCTGTGAGACTCAGAATTGGGGAAACTTGGTTATATTCAAAATTAGAATAAAATTCATACAGTAAATTTTGTCCCAAAAATAATAAGCGAGTTCTGGGCAAGTTTTGCTAACTTTCCCTGAGTACTAATTTCAGGATGGACTTGCAAGACTCGTGAGTTTTGGTAGATTCTCACAAAATTGATAAGAACCAAATTTGGTTGTTTTTATTGTTTAAGAATATTTTTAGAAGTCTACATTCATATTTGATTTAGTGTGGTTTTATCCAATGTATATTTCCTGGATAGAAGCTTGGAAGCAAAAAATGTATCTATTATCAACACTTAGTGTTGTTTTCCTCTCCACAATGGGAACTAAACATTTTTTGATGCACACTTACAAGTTGAGAAAGCTCAGCTTGAGATTTTAAAGATTGGGGATAAAAAACATGAATGCCATCCCCATCAAAATCTACACCAAGTGGCCAACATATGAGAGGTTTAATAATCATTGTAGAGCCCGGATGTACATATGATTTTAATGCCTCCAATGAATGTTTGTGGACACTTGGAGGACGATTAATCAAAGAAAAATCCCCATCATGAAGTCCACGGTTAATCACTTCACTGATTACTAATTTCTTCATTGTTTTTCCAAATGCATTTGAACAAAACTTACCTCCTTATTCAACATATGTTCTACACTGACCCTTTTGTACAATTTTCCACAATGTTTCCCTATTGTAAGGATTTACATGCTCCACAAATGTTCCTATCTTGGCTATTTCAATTATCCTTCTATATGCATTTCCAATGACAACACATCAAGATGATATATTACAACTCTTAAACACTAAATAGTTAACACTAAATCTCAAAGGGACTCGCCTATAATAGTTGTTGAGCTACAAGGACAATAACCAAAACTTTGTAGCTTGGTAACATTATAAAACTTCCACCTTGCCCATGTACTTTTTTAAAACCATGAAAGGAACATAATGCATATAGATGAATGAATAATCTAATTTGCATAGAAGGGAACCCATATTACCTCAATGTTTCAAGAAGCATGAATGATATCTTCGAGGTACATCCTTGAAGAATATAACATCCTCTTGAATCCAATACTTTCTCACTACATCATAACTATAAGGAATATCGTTGAAAAATAGTTCCTTGCTACCACTACTAAAAAAATTGTCATCCACATACTTTCCTATAACCATGAACATGATGCAAATGGAAAATTGACTGAAGCTAACATAAAAGGGTATTGCATATTACTTGAATGTTGGAATAGTCCTCAATGGTATTTTCGAAGTATTCTTATCCAAAGAGAGATGTTCCACCATTGTAAGTGATTCTTGTTGTCGCATCAAAGGAATCGTGATTATCAAAATTTATAATGAGCTTAAAATGATTTCCATCTAACCTCATAATTGAAATCAAACTAGATATAGGCTGACAATAGATTCTTGCACTAAACTTCTGAAAACAAAAATCAATTTGTAGTATTGTACATAAAATGCAAAGCTACTTGTAACTTAAAGGAAGATGTGGTTGAGAAAATCAATTTCCTCTTCATGAAACATTCTCAATGGGTAGAAGGTAAAAGGATTGTTTCTTATACCGGTGAATGCTATGTGAAATAAGTCCATGTTTACCATTAATAAATCTTCCTTTTTCTTATAGATGATGAAAAATAGTTTATCACATATGCATTTTCTATTGTGTTTGCTTTAAAATTTTAAATATAAAAGAACAGAGAGAATCAAAATAGAAACTCATGCACTTTTTTATCAATTATCATGGATTTGATATTGGGATTTTCAAATTGGGTTCACATTGACAATAGATTCTTGCACTAAACATCCAAAAGTAGTAATATATTTGCAGCCTTGTACTTCAGATGCATAGGTGTTTCTGACTTGAAGAGGGATGTGGTTGAGCAACTCAATTTCTTAATGAAACATTCTGAAAAAGGCGAAGGTGAAATGAGTGTTTGTTATACCAGTGTGATTGTTGTGTGAAGGAAACTCATGTCTACCATGAATAAATTTTTTTTTTTGCATGTAGAGGATCAAAACTAGTTTATAATGCATGTGTTTTATATTGCATTTACATTGAAAGATAAAAGACAAAAGAACAAAGAGAATCAAAATATAAATTACTACATTTTGTGTCAATTATCATGTATTTGATGTTCATATTTAGTTTGAAATTTCAAACAACACAATATTTAAAGAGATGTCATTAAACATGAGAACATTTCATATCATAGATTCTAAGGTGTATCTTTTTTAATATTAATGTTGAAGACAATTATGAACTAGAAACTTTGAAACAACAAGGAGTTCATTCAAATTTTTTTATTAGTGTCAACCTTCAAATACAAAAATGCATTCTGAATCAGATTGGTTAGATGATTGACCTGGAGAATAAGACACCTTTATGATTATGTGTAACACAACTGAAACAAAAGGTGCAACATAGGGATCCACTTGCTCAACAACAAATTGGAGAGCGAAATATTTCAAAGAAATCCTTTCAAATATTCTTGAATTCTTGTAGCTTTCTCCTCAAAATGTGTTTCATCAGCACAATATCTTCTCATGTGAATAATTACCCATCTATCATTTGGTTTTAAGGTAGAAATTTAGAATTATATCTACTCATTAACATTTCTTGTTGTCATTGGCTTCAAAGTCAGCCCTCCCACTATACAAAAGAAAATCATACTGAAATAAAATGTTAATGACAGGTAAGGAACATGATCTCAACTACCTTAAGGATGTACAAAGGGGAAATAAGAATCAACATGTTCTTCGTAAGATGAGTTTTCAATTGTTGTAGCAGCCAGAGTCCCTACGTGTTCTCGTGGAGATGAATGAACCAAGCGACTCCTACACTCCATCTTGTTTGATGAATTATATGCTACTGAAGAGTTTATGCTCCTATATTCAAACTGAATGAGAAATTTTCCACAAGCATCTTTGATCGTCCCATCATAGAAAATCGTTAGATCAAGTAGAAAGGCCATTACATTCTTAAAAAGAATTTCTAGTTATTTCATTCCCATCCTCTGATAGAAAAGACCTTCTCTGGAAGAGATAGAATGAATAAATGCCCCACAGTCAACAAACTTATAGGCGAATCATCTTTCTTGTGTGGATCCAAAGGATGAGAACCATTGAATGGAGGATGTCAAAAATATTTTTAAGCCAATCTCTACGAAATGTTTTCCTCGAAACATTTGAAGCCCTAAGAAGCCAAGTTGTTGAACCACTTTCTTAGAATATGTTGCATTTCCACTGTCAACCATAAAAAAAATGAACTTGAATAATAAATAGCATTGGTAACATTTTCCCTCACTCCAAGTAGATGCTTCTCCACTTGGGAAATGATGGCATTATCATGTCTTCCTCCCCTCACATGCTTCATAAGCCTCAAAATTTTAGTAAGTTAATTTCCTAGCTCTTCTGTAGATATCTTTATTCAATAAGCTGAGTGAGCAAGAACCAATTCATCCAAACTTGCACTAAAACCATTTAAGGTTAAATATTCAATAAAAAAACTTTGAGCTGAATTCAAAAAATTCATTGTCTCTGCTGGACCTTTTCATTTAACAACTACATTAAAAATTTGAGTCAGATAACTTATCAATTGTGTTTTATCACCTTTGAATAACATTACTTCATTGTTGCTTATGAGAAGCCCATTCTCATCACAGTTCAATTCCAAGGTAAAGATATCTGAGGAAGTTGGTTAGCTGTCCAAAATGGCCCTCCATCATGCACTTTAGTGACTATTGGTTCAGGCAAGGTTCCAAAAGTCCATAATGATAGTAGATTCAATGTGGTTTTATCCAACATAGATTTTCTGGATAGAACCGTAGCAACCAACAATGTATATTTTCTCTTTCAATTGAAGAAATAATGTTTAGAGTAGCTCTAGGGTGTACATAGTCTTTCCTGGGATTGCTAACAACTGTGGGAAGCTAACCTCCCCAGCTAACTATTGGATCATATCCTCATGACTAACCAACCAACAATGTATCTATTATCAACACTCAGTGTTATGTTTTCCTCTCCACAATGGGAACTAAACAATTTTTTATCCACACTTAGAAGTTGCAAAAGCTCAGCTTGATATTGTAATGATTAGGGATAAAAACATGAATGAAATCCCCATCAAAATCTGCACCATGTGGCCAACTTATGAGAGGATTAATAATCACTGTAGATCCCAGATGTATGTACATTTTTAATGCCTACAATGAATTTTTTTGGACACTTGGAGGAGAATTAATCAAAACAAAATCGCCATCATGAAGTTCACGGTTGATCACTTCACCAATTTCAACTTTCTTCATTTCTTTTCTGAATGCATTTGAACAATAATTACCTCCTTTGTCAACATAGTCTACAATTTTCTGCAATTTTTCCCTATTTTAAACATTTACATGCTCTGCAAATGTTACTCCATTGGATATCTATACATGCAAAAAAATTCCATTTATCCTTGTATATTCATCCCGAGTGAAAACGCATTGAGATGATAGAATACAACTCTTACTAATAAAAAAACTATGTAGTTTGTCAAATTTCTTACTTTTTGCATTTCTAGGAAAGTTGTTTGTTGGAAATTTGCTTCGAGTTATCTAAAAAAGATATCGTAGAATGCCAAAATACAAAATATTGTAAAAAATATTAAGATTGATATCCATACTAAAGACTCCTTTAATATTCTACTTCTAATTTGAATACCTTTCTCCCTTCCCTTACACACAGATAATCTGTGGACATGAATTGCAGATCCTTTGATTCAGCCTCATGTGACATGAATTTGGTCATGTTGTATCTTGAATCTTTTATCTCTTCAACAACACTAAAACTTTTCTTCAATGTGTGTGCATGACGTTCCTAGGAAAATGAGACTAATATTGACAATCTAGATTTAATATTACAATTTAGATCCTAATTCCAATCAAACAATTGTTTATATTGCAATTACAAAAATAGACTAACAATAAAAGGCATGTTACTTACAAATGTCATTAAGGGTTTTCCCCACATATCAGGAATTTGTACAGAGCTAGGAGTTCAAGGTAGCAGTTAAGACATAAAATTTCTCTTGCTTGAGGGTTAATTTCAACTAACCTCTCACAAATTTGTCATCTATGGAAAAATCTTCAATATCATTGAAATCGATCTGGGTTTTTCTAAGTACGATCCCTTGACCTAAATTTTGATAGTGGGACTTAGCAGTGAGGATCATATTATCATTAGAAGGGGTCATCACCTTAGTATCTTGAGTTTTGGAATCGACTCTTCATTGCATCACTGTAGATATTCATGTCTTAATCTGGGAAAACTTGAGTTCCTCGGCTTGATCCCTGTAGTTGGAAGCCCCGGAGTTTAGGGAATGATTCTGATATGTCAATGATCTCTCAACAACATTTATTTCCTGATCTCGGTTACAAATTGTTGGGTTTTCATATTCCCCGTCATTATTGTCACAGGCAAGAGTGAATGACCAACATTTCCATTCAAAATTGAGGTCTCTGGAGAATGTAGGACCTTCAAAATCATCCATTAGATTAGTTTGAGAAAAATGCAATGCATAAATTCAAAAATGTTCTATGAATTTAAGAAAATTAGTGCCAAATTGGTAGGATGATATTGCAATATTGCAGTCTATAGCTGGATGGAACTAGCATATTTAGTGACTTTTGGCTTGGTATCTTTAACTATTAGTATGCTCAAATTTTCTCCTACTTCTTAGTATTATAGATGGTTTGGAACAATGGTTGTGCTTAGTGTTATATGGGAGGGTGAAAGTGAAGTTGGAATCTATGATTTTCTAATATATATTTTTTTCATTTATATTATTACATTAATAATCCATAGCTTATATTGGGTGCATTAATTTAAATAATTATACAATGCAAAATGATTATATGCATTGATTTAAGAAATAGTAGTGGGAAAATTGATAAGTATTGATTTCAACTCTAATATAGTGAAAATTATCTAGGTGATTTCAACACTAATATATTGCAAAACAGTTTAGAAATACATATTATAATGTTATAAAATAAATATTCTATTACAAGGTAAAGACCAAAACTTTGTTTATCTAATAGTAATCTTTTAGTATACTCTTTTGATGAAAAATGTTTAACCAATGAATGTGATACATTGATTTTTACTGAAAATACAATCCATTTTGCCACACATTCAATCTATGAAATGTATCAAATAAGCTTGAGAAAAAACAAGTAATTGCATTGATTTCAATAATCATATATTTTGTCCCTAGATGGGTTAGCTAGCATGAGACAAATGGGGGGAATAAGACCATAGTCCCGCTCACTACAAGAGGAGGGAGACATTCCATCATTTCCCCCAATGAATTAAAATGCACATAGAATTGCATTGTGTGCAATAATTATGTTACCACCCCATAAATCATGTCACTCGTGTTTGTCTAATGGCATATTTCCCTTTGCTCATTAGCCTTTTAACACCTTTTGTACTTGGAAGATTAACATGTTTTGTAAGCCTACTCTAAATTTACACATTAGTCATTCTAGCAGGTAAAAAGTTATGATGGCACCTGAGCCATGTATCTATACATGAGTGTGAAGCTAATAGTTTGTATGCAATTGTATATTGTGCAGTAATGGTGTAATGGTATCTGGTATATTTTGTGAGTTTCAAGCTTGATGATAGGTATTTAGAAGGAAAATTGGTCATTTTTGTATCATTTTATGTTTTGCACCCTGTAGTGATTCAACCCCCTCGATAAATTTGGTGGTATTTCTTGTTGAACTTGCTATGTGGAGACCATTCCCCCAGTTCACCAGAGATACTTCTACTGAATTTTCATAATTTTTTCTTGGACTTTAGCTAATTACTTCCTCACTATATTTCATAGCTTGAATTCATCTCCCATTTTTAGGCACACAATCTTGCTCTCTAACCTCATCAAGCCCCACCACTTTCACCTTCCACTTCCCACTAGCCTGTCTTCGTGGAATTGTCCCTCCCATAAACTCTTTCTTTCTGATTTCTTATATTTTCCTTCTCCTATGGATATCGTGGTCAGATAGAGAGCATAGGTCTACCATGGAACTCACTATTATATTATAGGGAGTTTGGAAGCCCCAAAACCATGAATGAGTTGAAATATTTATTACTCCTTATCATGATTTTACTCCTAGAAGTGTTCAAGAGGGAATATTTCAAGATAAATATGACATTGTAGATGAAATACAATACATTAATAACTTTGAGGTGCTTACTAAGGTGGAGAGATGGGTTGCAAGCATGTCCCACTACTAGAGTTTCCTCAATCACTATATACATATAGGCAATCTTTACTCGCACCTCGCATTATTGTTTGGCTGCATGGTGATGGAGAAGAACACTACCTAAGAAGAGATGGTTTTTAATTGGATGAATTGTAGGGGTTATTGTGCTTCATGGACAACAAACTCTAGAAAATTAAAGCCCACTTTGACTTGCCCCCTACTTTAGGTTGTTCTCTAGGAAGTGAAAGGGATCTTATCCCTATGGAAGCCTTAGAATATAGAAAATATTAAATGTTAATTATGTTCTCTAGTTATATACTATATCAAGCACTACTAAAATTGTTTTTTTCCTTCAATATATCCCTATAACCGATGTATTTTTGATAAGCTTGTTCATTTTTTGGTACACTATTAGTAAACGTTTTCTGTGGCTCTTAAGAAAAAATAAATTTTGTGCTTCGTTTGGTTTCTATAGTGGCAGACCATGAAATATTTCAACCACTTTTCATGTAATATAAGGATTTGATGGAATGAAAACACTTTCACTTAAGAAAAAAATACAATCATATAATGTAAATCAATAAGGTGCATTGATTTTAATATTAGTAAATTGAAAATTGATTTGGTTCATTCATAACAAAAAGTACTAAATTCAATGGATTCATCATGGAAAAAAAATTCAAATGTTGATTACTATGATATAAAATATGTTCTTTCTTCTAAGTCATAATACAATGCTTTCTTTAATTGAGTGTGAATTATATCCTATTAGTTTTTGCAAATTAAAATCGTAATGATTTGGTGCATTGATAACATAAATTATTAAATTAAATGGATTCATCATGGAAACAAAATTCAAAATATGATTACTATATTGATATAAAATATTTTCTTACTTGAAAGTTATAATCCAATGTTGTCTTTAATTGAGTGTAAACGATATCCTATTAGCTTTTTCAAATTAAAACTATTATTTAGCTTTTGTTATAATGTTAAGCTAGATATAGAGTGAACTCATATATAGAATACATTAAAAAATCAAGAGCATATTAGAGAGGCTAAATATAATTATGATAGGCATATGAGAATATAGTTATTTTCTCCTACTTGTTAGTATTGTATATGCTTCATAAAAATTGTTGTGCTTGGTGCTATGTGGCGGGTGACAGTGAAGTTGGAGTCGATGATTTTCTAATATTTTTTCCCCTCCCATTCATATTACCACATTAATAACCCATAAACTATATTTTTCTTAGTTGATTTGAGCATCATGCAATGTTGTGTAATATTTAGAACTAAGGATTGAGGATTATGTGTATGTTTATTAGTGTTTCCTCTTCATTACGTGGGTTTTTATTGGGTGTTGGCATTGTTGTATTTGTCTACAAGTATTTCTAGATGATGTGTGGAAGTTGTGTGAGGTTGTTTTTAAAGTTGGGGGTTCACAAGGATGTCATGTGCATTCACGCCTCACAAATGATTTGAATTTAATTCCTTATGAATGTTATCAAAGGATATAATGTTGAAGATTCTAATCAACTCCCTAATTGTAACCATCCATTGATCCAATAAAGAAGTGTTTAAGGAAGTATAACCTTTCAACCATTCTATAAAGGAATTTGAATCCCCTATCAACTATAAGTTTAGATTGAATAAGTAAAACAATTAAAATGACTAACTTAAATATCTAATTTCTATTATTGTAGCACTTGCTAGGTAGTCATATTTTTGTTCGTAGACTAAATTAGTCATTCTTTTTAGTCATTTTTAGTTGTATTACTTATTATAGTTGTATTACTTATTATCTAGTCTTATATTTTAATCTGTGATTAAATTAGTCATTTATGTTAGTCATTTTTAGCTGGGTCAGTTGAGATTGTTTAATTTTGGTAGTATTTCACTTGGAAAAGCTACAATCACTACATTTTTTAGTGAGCTAGTCATTAATTTCATCATTTTCTAGTAGTGATCTATGGCTCTGGAGAAAGAGAAGGATGTTGAAAATATTCACAATGAAAAAAATATTAGATTTATCCTTTTTTGAAAGAAGATTCAATAAGAAACTGCCATCGGTGGCTCTTGAGAAAAAGTAGGCTCTTGAAGATGTGGAGAATATAAATACCTTCAAGAAAACAAGGATAGTGGGTAAAGGAAGTTCAATTATTAATGCAACCATGTGACTGTTGGTGTAAGTGAAATTCAGAGTCGTCCACATTTAGATATTTCTCTTAATGCTCTCGATGAAGGAGTAGTTGAAGATGGTTTGATGACTTGTTTTTCCTCTCAAATTTTTGCACGTGCGACAAGTTCAGATCTTGCTTCTGTAAGTGGTCATAATTTTGTGCTTTCATCAAGGGAGCCATTTGCTTTCAAGTGTGTGTGGATGGGAAACATTCCACTTCAAGTTCATTTGCATGATTCTGAAGTTGTAACAATTCCTTCCCCCCACCTCTTCTATTCTTGGCTACTCGTAATGGATACCTTCCTCTTCTTATTCTTGTCATAAAACCTCATTTTGAGAGTCCCTTGCCTCCTGGAACATATACAATATCGTTTGACTACTAAGGATTACCTTTGAAAAGGCCATGGAATATAATAGTTCACTTTAGAGGGTATCCAATAGATACATTAAGCCCATGTGAGGGTGAAGACAACGCAAAATGGAGTTTTATTAATTCACTAGAAGGGTCATCCTTCATAATGAACAGAAGCATAACAAATGTAATGAACATGTCAAAACGAGATCAAATAGAGTTATGGCGATGTATTGAAAAATCTGACATGGATGGTGTTGGAAATAATACTGAGAGGGGGGGTGAATCAGTATTATCTAATTCTTTTAATAAATCTTCTTTATTTCTTCTTTGAATTATTTTTGCATGTCAGTACCATAAAATAATGAGCATGAACAAAAGAAAACAGATAGTCACACCAAGGAACACAAGATGTAAGGTGGAAACCCAATGTGGGTGAAAACCACCTCCTGCAATATGTCTCTATCTTCTTTCAAATTAGAAACTCCTTTTACAATGGTTTTGTACTGGTGCAGTCCTTTACCAGTATGCAGGCTGCAACCTGCAGAGGGCTACAACTCTCTCTCTCGTTTTCCAGTCTCTCGTGGAAGGGAGCTACAACCCCCTACTTCTTTTCTTACAAGGACCACTTTTCATAAATTTTCAAACTGGATCCATAAGCATCAAATGATCATCAAGAATAATAGAATCACCCATTCAACTGTAGTAGCCATATCAACAATAATAGGACCAAACCCAGAACACAACAATGATAAACAAAGATTTTAAGAGAAGTAAGAACCCTGCTCAACTGCTCGCATGCTTACGTAAGCACCCTGCTCAACTGTTGGCCTGCTTACTGTACTCACCCTGCTCAACTGCTTGCGTGCTTACAGTACACACCATGCTCAACTGCTAGCCTGCTTATGTAGGCACCCTGCTCAACTGCTAGCTTGCGTACCTCGCTCTGAGTCCATTGAACTGCCTGCGGACCTCCGCACCTACAACCCTTTTGTGCCTGCGTATGTACGCACGTGCAACCCTTCTGTGCCTGCGTATGTACGCACCTGCAGCCCTTTTGTGCCTGCGTACCTCCGCACCTTCAACCCTTCTGTGCCTGCGTACCTCCACACCTACAACCCTTCTATGACTGCATACCTCCGCACCTGCAACCCTTCTGTGCCTGCGTACCGGCGCACCTGAAACGCTTCGTTCCTACGTACGTACACACTTTTCTTTCACTGTACCTCTGTACCTTCGGGCATAGATGATTTCAAGACTTCATAAATAACCCAGACAGTCAGATCTATAGATCTGAACATGCGCCGAAGAGATCTCAGTCCATCAATAGATTCGCCTTATTTAGATCTAGACCAGATCTAGCCTTCGTAAGATATTCAACCCAAAACATGCTCAAGCCAAATGATCTCCTTTGCTTTATATAGGAAAGCTCTTCCTTAAAATGTGGATCAATACCACGAGCCGACACCATAATAACCCAATACTGTCGGCTAAATACCAAGAGTAAAACATAAGAAAACCCCACATGTGAATTTCTTTGCCTTGAAATGTGTGCACTGGGGGTACGCACCTCCTGAACGGGATAGCTGCGGGTATGTACGCACTTTATGTAACACTGACCTGCGTGTACGCACCTTATGTAAGGTGTACCTACGTACCCCTTATTTTCTTCAATATTTGATAGCTGATCATCAATATCTGTTGCGGACTTGAAGTACTGTGATCTATCACCTGAATGGGTTGCCATCAAGGACAACACTTTAGCCATAATGCCAACAGATGGGTATAGTCAAATTTATGCACGACCTAAGCCAGGACTTGTTGTTGAGGATGGTGCTTATGGAACAAATCTTGGTAAAGGGTTATCAAATCGGTGGAACCATGGTGAAAGTGACAGTCTTGAAACAAATAGAACTGGAAAGTTCCCACTTTAGTTGTATTTACATCATCAAAAATTTGTTCGAGATCATCGTGTTGATGCATTGTGAGTGGAAATCTGGGATGAGATAAATTATATCAACAAGGCTATGGAAATTCCAAAAGATGAAGCTTCAAATTTTACTCTGGGTGTTGCACTGGCAGGTTTTCTCCCTGAACTTTTTCCAAAACATTTTTCAGGCGAAGAGAGTAAGTGATCTTCTAATTACAGTAGCAAATGCACAAAATCTACATTAGAGGATGATTAAAAATGAAGAGGTTTTTTTGTCACTTCGCAAGTGGAAATTCAAAATAAATTCTTTCTTCAAATCAGGTTGATTCAGAAATGGTACTGCATGGCTTAAACAATGCACACACTTCAACAGATTAAGACAACAATTTGAAACCACCAAAAGTACCTGAAGCTTCTTTAAGAGCATGTATTGAGATTGTTAGAGTGCGGGGAATTGAACCCAACCTTTTATTCCCACTTTATTGGGCAGCTTAAAATTTAGTTGCACTCATCCCCTCTCGGCTATGCCCCTCGACTGCACCCTTCCATGGATCACTGTCCAACGACCGCTTTTTCGACATGTCGTTAAAATACTGTCGTCTTCCCCTCGGTCAAGCATCGTGCCCCATTAAACTGTCAAAGGGTGTGATATAGGATCAATACATACAGGGTCTTATATATATACATCAGGTTCGATACATACATTGGGCTTGCTACATACGTCGGGTTCCATTGTTGATCGATATATATTGCGCTCAATCATATAATTTACTCTAATCAAATATATAATTTAATTAACTACAAATTAAATCAAATTAATTTGATTAATTTAATTACTTACAAATTAATTAAAATTAATTTAATTATTTAAAAAAAACTAATTCCAAGGGGAATATTACTGACGAGCTATAGGTGCTCAGATGATTGATGAATTATACACACTGCAATTACAAATGCGAGATGAAGAAAATTATCAGCAATATAGCTTTGAGGACAAAGCTTTTGATCGAAATGGAAAATGTTATGAATATAACTCATAACAAATAGAATAAATAAAAAGAAATGTAAATAATAAATAATCAAATAATGATTTTCTTAAATAGTCATTAGTTAAGTGAAAAGGCATGTCTAAAAGACATGCCCAATCATGAAAGGACACCTGCCTAAGTGTATAAGTAGGGCCCTATTGTAACATTCAGACATCACCTGTAGATTTTTATATATCACAAATTGTTATTTAAAATACCTTTGTGTATTTCAGCATACTAAGCCCACAAGCTATAAGTTTTGTTGCTTCGAACAAGAAGAGAAATGAATCAGTGATTATAGATGCATATTGGATTAGTGTTGAAGGTTTTTTTTATGGTGATTATGAAGCAATGAATTTATTGGTGAATACAATGAGTAATTGATTGGAATTAGAGGTGTGTGAGAAACAAAGAGAATTATTTTGAAGAAAAAAAGCCTTACTGATTTGAGTCTGAAAATAGTACGAAAGAGGAATCAAGAAGGTGAGGCAAGTTGGAGTTTTTATTTTAGGGAGTTGGACCTTCCTTTCAATAAAAACTGATAAATTAGGGATGAGGAGCTTCCTTTAGGTTGGAACCTAAGAAACCATCAAGTTGGAGTTGCAACAAATTGAGGGTTGAAGCCTTCAAGTAGGTTGGAGTCTACAAGATTGATGTAATAGAATTTGTGACTTAAATATTACATCATAATACAAAAACTTTAATGGTCTTCCTAGTTGGGTTTCCACATTATATATTATTTCATGATTTATGAGTAGGATGTACTATTCATTCTTATTAATTCCTATTGTTGATGCTAAGTATTCTTTATTTGTGAAAGAAAATTCTTAATTGTCAAAGTATCGATTCACCCTCCCCTCTCGGTATTTTCATGGTTTCTAGCATTTTTCTCTTCTCCTCTTTTCCATTTCTTCCTCCCCTCCTCAAAAGTGTCCTTGTCCAGCTTCTTTTTCGACCCACTTGATTTCCCTTTCTCCTTACCTTTTTTCTCCATGTACTATGCATGTAGATAAGCCTCATCCACCAATGTAGACATTAACAACATCACATTATTTGAAAAATGGTTGTGTAGACCCCCTAGATACTTGAGGAGTACATCTAGGTTTTTTTGGGAGATACCTAACATTATGGCCATTTTTCCACACTCTGTGTTATACTCTTGTACAATTTTCCCCTATTTTCTCTTTAAGTGATGCCACTAGGCCCACTAGTTGTTTACAATAGTGAGAGATTAAAATTGTGACTTTAAGAGGTGATGAAATCCTCCCACTTAGTTACTCGAGGATCTGCCTCTAATCTTGAGATCTACGTGTAGCTTTCCCATGAGGTTAGGGTATGATCCTCTCATTTTAGCCAAGAAAATGAAATATTATCTTCTTCCTTTAGATAAACAACAATGAAATATACTTCTAATTATTGCAGCTAGTGATCTAGATTCAAAGCATCAATCACACATTGATACAACTTGATGTTGACCTTCACTTCCATTTTGAACATGGACTATGAAAAGTTCACAACACTCAAACTAGTTTGATATTTTTCAAGTTCTTTCATTAGTTCCTTATTTGTTTCTTCCAATTCTCGTAATCTTCCCCTTAATCATACCTTTATGTTAGAAACCCCCATATTCTCCAAAGAGCTCGAGCTTAATGGTTAGGGTTTCCATGAGGAGGCTCACATTATGGTTTATATATGCCACTCCTTCTTCGAGTAGCGTAAACGTCTCCTTTGTGACATCATGAGGGTTATTCGTATATTTTTCGACCATGACTAGGTTTTGCGACTTTTAGCTTAACCCATATGGATCCCCTACAACTCCCCATAATATACCCAAATAAATCCGCTCTAACACCAATATGATTCATCAACTACAATGGATATTCTATTGGACAGTTCTTCATAATAGATCTAATAAGATTATGCTTAAAATCCAAAATCCACAGTAACATTGCTTATTTTTTTTTAGATTTTTGGATATGTTAGTCACTATTTATTACATATGTATGTAAATTATATCTATGCATAAAAATGATAAAAATGAAATAAAACTCAAAAACCATAAAATTAATAAAGAGATAACCTAGGAATCCTTTTGGAGGAAAATTGCACTTGATGGTGAGACTTCTCTACTCTCTTTCTCTAAATATAAAATGGATGCAAGTAAAAAAAGGTGAGGCTTGTGGCCCATTGGCTACTACAGTACACAAATCCTCTCTAGTTTCTTTCTCCCTATTCACTCCTATCTACTCTACTAATCTATGAAACAAAAGACATCCAAATAGAAAGAAACCCCTTTTCCTCCTAGTGTTTGGGTTATTACATAGCCCTACTAGAGGTTAGGTTTGACTCCAACTCTTAACTACAGTTACAATATGGACATTTCTAAAGTCTTCTTCATCAACAATACATGGCTAGCCCATTTTCCATGAATAATGGGGTAGCTCCAATTGTGGTGGTTAAAACAAGGTCAAGTGGCATGAATTTTTCATATAGATTGGGATTGAGGTGATTTTTGCCTCATTAAAAATATCTCTATGTGAAGTGAACACTTGCAAAAAAAAATTTATTGCCCAAAAAAATCATTAATAACTCAAATTACTCCCTAAAAGTTTTTGACCCCAATTTGTCAAACTTAATAATGGTAGTAAAAATAATCTTAAAAATAATATAATATATAATCCTCAATTATCTCACAACAACCTTAAACACATCAGTACTAACATTTTATTTAACCTTATATTTTAAAAATAACTCTTCGACATTAATTTTAAATATATTAAATAATATCTTAAATATAAAATAATAAATAAATTGAATATAATTATATTAAAGTTGTATATACGTATTCATTCTTATATATAAGTCCTAACTTCCAAAATAGGTTTAAACATTAATATCACCTATAATCATCCTATATGTTAAGATCACTCTCAAGCTTTTCAAATTATTTTTAATTTTAAATGTATTAAAGATTTTAATACATTTAACTTTTATTTTAATTTGGAATATATTAAAAAAACTTAGGTAAAGAACTAAAATTTGAAACATCTATTTCGTAAAAAAATAAATGTAAAATTTTTGAATATATAAACTACACGCTGATCGATACAATGTTAAAATAGATTTGGAGGGGTTAAATGTAAAAATAAAAGTTGTTTTTATCAGTTTTAATCGTTCTGGGAAAGTTTAATATACTACCCATATATGGTCGAAGACACCTGCCTTTGATTTGGGCAAACAATGACTATGAGTGAAATAAATAAAAAGTCGTGTTTTTAAACATGTTGGGTAATATCCATCCATTCGATTTTAGTTTAGTTTGGCATTTTACGTAGGAAGGTGCTTGTTAATCTAATTTGTGTATATATAAAATTTTGTTTAAATTATTGTTAATTTTTGGTTGAGTTTGGAGGTTTATTTTACTTTGAGTATGATGTGTAAAGTTGTTTATTTGTTATTAAAATTGATAAAGTTGAATTTTTACTCATATTAACTAAATAAAAATTAAAAAAATTAACCATACCACATATTTAAATAATATAAATTCATAAAACAATTTGCAGTTGAAAAACTGAATCTTTTTACCTCATATTGAATTTTCTTACCTCATATTGAATTAGTATTTAAGATAAATTTACACTGATCTGTATATAAAATTCAGTTCAAATTTATAAATTATTTTATTGGGCTCTGGCACTCTCTAGATCCCAAATCTCCTTCCTAGAAAGTTGACCAATTCTTTTGATTAAAAAATAAATAGATGCCATCCATTAAAGTTCAATAACACGGTTTCATGAACTACGGGACATGTGTACTGTAGTTGATAAATCTATTAATTATTAGCAGTGGGAGCTAATAATTAATAGACAGACACAGTGATTTCACTTCTTTTTGTGTGAGACAGATTCGCGTGATGAAAGCTACTCCATTTGACTTTAATAACACAATTCAATCAGCTAGCATTAACATATACTTATATATATATATAAAAGTGATAATGCTCTTAATAATTAAATAAGGGAGCTTTCCACAAGATGAATGGAGTTCGTTCTGTCTTGACTGACTGGCGTGATGAAAATATGATTGACTGAGAGAACTTTAAGCCGAACGAAGAAAACCGGGTAGTTGCAACTCGCTTTGTGTGTGTCATTTGTTTATTATTTTTTGGAAACTTGATGATAAATTTTTTTGGGGGAAAGATAGTGAATTTAATTATTTTAAATTGGTTTGGGATGTATAAATAGATTAAGTTATTAAAAACACTTATAAGCTATTTTGTTTCTGTAAATTTATAAGATTGAAAATAAATATTATAAAAATTCCATACCAAACAATGGATAAAATTGACTGAAAATTATACTAAAAAAGAAAAAATATTCCACAATTAAACTTTCCTGAAAAATATACAAAAGAAGAACATCTGACCAATAAAATACAGCAAATTATTTCAGTTTTCCATATGCCGATGTATTTTAAGATCAATCTTCCCTATGCCAATTTATTTTAATATTTTAGGATAAGATATCAATAGGAACGTTGCCCTTAGATTGGAGTGGGAGTCCTTTGTTATATTTTTTGGAAATTTGATGCCAATTTTTGGGGTAACACCATGAAATTAATGGTTTACAATGTGCTTTTGATGAATGGATTTCATAAAAAAAGCCCTATAAATTATATTTTCGCAGATTATATAGGTAAAAATAAAGATTTAAAAAATATTAAATTAAAATTTCGACAAAATTCACTATAAAAATAAAAAACAAAAGCAAAAAGCTTCTGCAAATTTATTTATTATCAATCATAAATATGTCAATTCCTTTTTAACATTTTAAGATAAATATGTCAATAACAAAGTTGCACCTGCCTTTGAGTGTGAATCATTTATTTATTATTTTTTCGGAAATGTAATAAGATATTTCTGTGGGCAACATCATGAATTTAGACGTGTTTAAAACGTGTTTTTAGACGTATAATTACATTCAACTCATTAAAAATTCATTAACCCATTTTAATTCTGCAGAATACATGGCTAAAAATAAGGATTCTTAAAAAAATCCATACAAATTTATAAAAAAAAACCAGAAAAAAAAAATACCAAAAAAGCTATTTCACTTTTCCATATGACAAATAATTTTAGTATTCCATATACGCCCATTTATTTTAAGATCAATCTTCCGTATGCCAAATTATTTCAGTCTTCCCTATGCCAAATTATATCAGTCTTCCCTATGCCAATTTATTTTAAGATAAATCTTCCATATCCCAATTTATTTTAACATTTTAAGAAGATATCAATAACCATCTACCGTTACAGTCCCTTTAAATACACGTTATTGTCCGGACGTCTCTGTCCATCCTTTGATTCACCACTCATGCATTCTTGTGAAAATGTACACTAAAATGAGACACTGAAATTTTATTGCCAAGAAAAAGATAGGCATATGCTTACAACTTATTTGCGAAAGGCTACTAACTTCAAGACTTGAAACACACTAATAAACTCAAGCGGAAGAATTGATCCAAAACGACCAATATATATAAGATGAAAATAAACCAGTGCATGCCTATGGTACCATCGTACGGTAACGATTATTCAAGAAACAACACTATAATATCGTCCCAATTAGATTAGATACAATCAGGATCATTAAACTCAATTACATAAAACTTCTAACAATTGGGTTATGAGAGAATCAAGTTTTAATCTCACTGATTGCAGAATCATATGGAATAGATTTTAGCTCGTGATCATCAATAACATAATCCTCAATAATATCACATTGTTTGTCAAAGATTTCTTCGAACTCAAAAATACTCCACACACAAAAATGTTGTGAAATGGGTTGCTGAGAAAATGATAATCGAAAGGATTGTCAAAAAAGTCTAAAAAGATAGACATATCGGTTGGGCTCCACTTTACCTCTGCCACACAAAAAAGAACCCCGCAAATAAGATAGGTTGGAGATCTAACAGCGTTTCCACACAACTCTTAGCTAGGCTCAAATATTCCTTAAATTCTAGCGAGCTTTGACTTCATAATAGCACCACTATCGGCACTTCCCCGGATGTACACCGCACTTTCACTGCCCCACTCTTCTGATAAGCGCTTTCCAACAATTTCTTCAAAGGGATAGGACATCTTCACAATGCACACAATCCACCACTCTTCACACACAGATCGTTTCCTAAGACCTTCACAGGTGTCTCCACTCCTCAGCCTTCAGGGTCCACTCCTTAGCCTTAAGGGTCCTTCTCGCTGGGCAGTGCACTATCATACTTGAACCCCACCTTCACAACATCTCCAAATACACAGCAAACTCAAAAATAGAGGAATAGCTCTTCAAAGGCTCTTCACACCACTGAGAAGAAATAACAAAATATCCAAGATTAACATCAAACAACACAAGGCTCACCGCACTTCACAATCCAATGCCCCTGACCAACCCCTTTTGACTAACAACAACGATATAACTAACACACTCGGGCCTTGGCTTTATCCACAGTGGACTCTCTATATTCAAAACACACTCCACACTGCTCTAGGCATCTCCACTCACAGCCAGAGGAGAACACTCCATTGTCAACAAAACACATCACTCCGTTGATCAAGAATACCCACAGCTCATACCAACATCTCTCCACACGCAAAACCGGCGAGGAGAAATCACAAGGAAAGAGGTAAAGCTCCACAAATCAAACTCAGTGCAAAACACATAATAATTACTCGGAATTTCACTAGTCTCCACAGAGGGTAGGTTCAACAACGCCTCTCCGCCCAGGAGGACAACAACACTCCCTCACGTTTCTCTACACACAACAAGACAGCAACACTTCTACACAATGTTGAAGGCAGCAGCTCAACGGCCCCTCTAACTAGTCAATCATAGTTCATCACACTATGGGCAGACTCCACATGCCCTTCACACCACAGAGTCGTCACGACTCTGGCCACCGCCAGCAATCCCTCACTACTCTCGCCAAACATACCTCACCTGTGCTCCGATACCCTAACAGAAAATAGTAAAGACTCTTCAGAAGAGCTTGATATTTCCTTACTGAATATAATTATTTATAGATACATATGAAGGAGAATCAATAATGACCTCTGCCGATCTCCGCCATCTTGAAATGATGTTCCACTGATTCCTACACAGTCACATTAAACTCGCTGACAGTCACATTAAACTTGCTGACGTGTGAACAGTGTGCGGCGCCATTTTCTCAGTTGTGATTAATGTTCTAATAGATTTTTAGATGGGAGGAGAGTGGTGGACTCGAGGAGGCATTTCTATCAGTTTTGGAGGGGATTTGTACTCCGAGGGAGGAAATTTCTTAAGAGGAGGATGATATTCAATCTGCTTGGTGGGATATTCGTAAATAAGGGGAGGAATCACTACATGATTGCATGGAGACTTGTGCCTAGGAGGAGATACCATCGGGTTGGGATGAGATTTAGGATGGTGATGTTTGTGAACGTAACGATGAGATTTGTGCTTTGGAGGAGGACATTTGTCAAGAGGAGGAGGAGAAACTGTTGGCTTCGGAGGAGATTTGTAGAAAGGCAGAGATAATATGGCAGTGGGAGGAGATTTGTGCACGAGATGGGGAACTACGATGGGCTTGGGAGGGTATTTCGAAACTAGAGATGGTGGAGAGTAAGGAGGGCCACAATGATATGAGTGGAGACATATCATTGCGAAAAATGTGAGCATGATGCTGGAATGAGTTGTTGAGGATAATGCTTAAACTGAGTTTAGTCAACAAATATTGTGTTTTGAATTATGAAAATTACCGCACCAAATTTATAGATGTAGTCAATGATTATTTAGCAAATTATTAGGGACACTAGATTAGTCAGATAATGAATAATCAAATTAGAAATATGTAGGCTATTATAACAATGTATTCATTGCTCCTAGGGAGATATGACATCCCAATGAGAATAAAACTTCTCTTGTTTTTGTTCATTAGTTTTGTTTATGTTTTCATATGTATTCTCTTAGATTTAACATGGCATCAGAGTTAGGTTAAGAGAGATGATTTGTATGTAAAGTGTGTGTTGTTTCTAGCAGGTTTCAAAAGTTTGTGAAAGCCATTGGCAAGAGCTTTCATAATTTTGTGAAGCCTGTGCAGATTCAAGTTGTTGGTGGGAGTGCTCAGCGATTAGTAGCAATGCCCAATAATAAGAATATTTCTCTCACAATATTTGTGGGATTTTGTAGAGAATGGCTATACAGAACCAAATGCTCAAACACTTGCCCGCTGGACTCAAGACCAAAGAACGCAGCTAAAGGAAAATTGCAAGAAAGATACAAAGAATCTCTTCCTAATCCAACAAGCACTACATGATTCTAATTTTCCAAGACTAGTGGTAGTAACAAAATCAAAGGAGGCAATGGATACTTTGCAGCAAGCATATCAAGGAAGTGATAAGGTAAAACTCGATAAATTACAGTCATTAATAAGAGAATTTGAAACTTTGTGCATGCAAAACTTTGAATCCATTCAATATTTTCTCACTAGAGTTATGGGTATAGTGATTAAGTCTTATGGAGAAGATTTAAAAGATCAAAAAAATGTTCAGAAGATTTTAAGAAGCTTGCCTACAAAACTTGATCAGTTGTTGTTGTTATTGATGAGTCTAAGGATCTAACTCAGTTGTATGTGAATGAGCAAATGGGGTCTCTTCAATCTCATGATCGAAGAATCAATAGATCTTTTGAAAAATCTATTGAGCAATCTTTTCAAGCAAGAGGAAATATTTTCAAAGACAAAAGTGATTCCTCTCATGAGGAAAGCCATAACAGTTTTGGAAGAGGAAGAGGAAGAGGACAAACATATAGAAGAGGCAAAGGTAGAGGAATTTTTTTTTCTCCATACAGTGAAGGAAGAGGTAATGATGACAGTGATGGAGGTAAAATATTTAATAAATCCCAAGTTCAGTGTTTTTATTGTAAAAGATTTGGCCATTATGAAAGAAATTATTGGAAAAAACCAAAACAAGTTAATTTTTTTGAAGAAAAAGGAGGTTGGCACTTTATTCCTGGCTTCTAATTCAACTAGTAATGTTTCCAAAGAGGTGTGGCTTATGGATAGTGGTTTTAACAATGACATGACAGGAAACAAGCATGGCTTTGTGCAGATAGATGAATCTACAAAATCTGAGATGACAAGCTAGTTGAAGCTAAATGTAAGAGAACAATTGCTGTGAGGACAAAACAAGGAAAACCAAAGCACATTAATGATGTTTCATATGCTCTTGGTCTAGCACATAATTTGTTGAGTGTCGGGAAGCTCCTTGAAAAGGGATATTTAATTATTTTCAAGGACAAGAAATGCATAATCTATGGTAAAAATGATCACAGTAAAATTATTGCTAAGACTAATATGCTGCAAAATAGGATTTGTGCTTTCAATCTTTCTTGTGAAGCAAGTACAACATTAAATGTTGCTTTTGATGATAGTTCCTCGCTATGGCACATAAGTTATGGACATTTGAATATGAAAGGCTTGAAATTTTTATATAACAAGCAAATGGTCAAATGGTTACCACTTATTGGTTCTACTGATAAAGTCTTTGAAGGGTGTTTTCTTGGTAAACAACATAGAGATTCATTTCTAGTGGGAAAATCACGGAGAGAAAGTAAACCATTGGAACTAGTGCATGTAGATATATGTGGTCCTATGCAAACCTTTTCTCTGAACAAAAATAAATATTTCATTACTTTTGTGGATGATTTTAGTAGAAGAACATGGGTGTATTTTAGTAAAGAAAAATCTAATGCATTTGTCATATCTCAACAATTTAAAGCTCTTGCAGAAAAGCAAAGTGGTTATTATCTAAAAAAATTACGCATAGATAGAGGGGGAGAATTCACTTCTAATAAGTTTGATTCTTATCGTAAAATGAATGGCATTCAAAGGAAATTGACAACTAGTTATACTCCCCAATAGAATGGCATTGCTTAACGTAAGAGTACAACAATTGTTGAGATGGCTAGGAGCATGATGAAAGGTAAAAACCTTCCAAAAGTTTTTGGGGCTAAAGCTGTAGCTACATCTATTTATTTTCTTAATAGATGGCCAACAAGAAGTGTGCAAAATATTACCCCTTATCAGGCATGGTGTGGAAGAAAACCCAACATTTCTCATTTAAGAGTATTTGGTTGCATTGCCTATGCTCATTTTCCTACTGAAAAGAGAACAAAGCTTGATCATAAAAGTGTGAAATGCATTTTTATTGGATATTGTGAGGAAATCAAAGGTTATAGATTGTACAATTCAGAAACTGAAAAATTAAATATTAGATGTGTTGTGTTATTTGATGAGAAAGAAGAATGGCAGTGGAATCATGAGGTGCAACAAAAAACTACATGTATTGTTGTATAAGAAGATGAATCTTTTGTTTCTGCAAATCCATCCAGTAATCAAAATACTTCAGAGCCCACATCCACTCCATCATCTTTTGCTACTTCAAGTCTCGTTTCAAGTCCAAGTCCTCCTCCAAAAAAGACAAAACATTTAAATGAAATTTATTGTTATACTAATTTTGCTTTGATGTCTCAAATTGAAGCATAGCCAAGGTGTTTTGAAGATGCAGTAAAAGAGTTAGTTTGGTGCAAAGCAATGGATGAAGAGATGGCAGCGATTAAAAAGAATGAAACATGGGAGCTTGTGGATCCTCCTACTAAAAATGAAGTCATTGGGGTGAAATGGTTGTATAAAACCAAGTATGCAGTTGATGGAAGAATACAAAGGCACAAAGAAAGGTTAGTATCAAAGGGATATTCTCAACAACCAGGTATTGACTACAATGAAACATATGCTCCTATTACAAGATTTGATACAATCAGAACTATTTTTGCACTCGGAGCAAAATATAAATGGTTAGTTTATCAATTTGATGTTAAATCAACCTTTCTAAATGGTGAGTTGAAAGAAGATGTATATGTTCACTAGCCCCAAGGATATCAAGAATCAGGAAATGAACAAAAAGTCTACAAACTGAAAAAGGCTATTTATGGGCTTAAGCAAGCTCCAAGAGCATGGTACAGTAGAATTGACACTTATTTTTTGGAAAAGGGGTTTAATAGAAGTGAAAATGAACACAAATTATATATGAAGTCAAATGGTAATGATATAATAATTGTGTGCTTATATGTGGATGACTTCATACACACATCTTTAAGTAATTTGTTAGTGGAAGCGTTCCGGGAGGCTGTGATGACTGAATTTGAAATGACTGATTTGGGTTTGCTCCATTATTTTCTTAGCAGAGAAGTGACACAAATGAATGATGGCATTTTTATTTCACAATAAAAATATGTTTCAAATCTTCTAAAAAAATGGAAAATGGGAAATTTTAAACCCATGAGCACACCTATGAATACAAATGAAAACTTTTTTATAGAAGATGGAGCTGAAGGGGTAGATGCTCAATGCTATAGGAGTCTGGTAGGAAGTTATTAGGTCCTTATACTACTAGTGTAACCCCTTATTGTTATTAGTGTAACCCCCTTATTATATTTTTTTCCCATGTAGTCCCCATATTGTTATTATTGTGCCCCATAGAAGCCCACTATTGTTATTATTCTGCCCTTACATTATTATTCTTATGTCAGCTATAATTATATTATGACCACTTAGACTCCTATATATAGAAAGGAGGTCTTGTCATTTGTATCATCCAAGAATTGTTCATTTGTGTAATGTAAAAATTGTTGCCCCCTCGAAGAGGCTTACTTCTAAGGTGTTGATCTGTCTTTTGTATCTTTTTGTGAGCTCGTTTCATAACATTTGGTATCAAAGATTTGGATTCTAGGGTTTCACTGCTCCAAATAGGTCATCGTGGTATTTTTTCTATAATGTTTTTTCTACAATGTTTCAGAAGCTAAAACAAAAACCCATTTGACAAGACATCTTGCTAAATTGTGCTTCCGAATTTGAGATCTTGTCTCATAATAGTTTGAGAGATATGATATGAGGAAGTTAGCATTTTTGGAAGCTCCATAATTTCATATAAAATATGTCATCGTGGTATTTTCATTATAACCTTTTCGCTACAAAGTTTCAGAAGCTAAAGAAAAAGCCCATTTGAGAAGAAATTGTTTTGAATCTCGAGTCCGAATTTCAAATCTTGTCTTGCTATATTTTTGGATATATGATTTGAGGAAGTTAGGGTTTTTGCAGACTCTCGAATTACATCCTAAACAAGTGATCTTGGGAAAACCTTCATAACTTTCTCTCTGAGAAACAAATTGAAATTTCGTAAGAAGTTACAGAAATAGGATGGATTGTAGCTTTCTATGCATAGTTTTCAGATCCGAAGGGCGGAACAGTGACACATGGCACGTCGTACAAGTGTTTTCTACTGAAACATTATATAATCAGGTCATCGTAGGAGATTGGGCATAACTCTTTGTTTGGGAATCAAATTCTGATCAGACTTGCAGGGTTATAAAGAGGACTTAGAGGGCTACTGTAGGAGAAAATTCGGAGCTTTGAGATCTGAAAATACAAAGTTACTTTAATTTCAAGATCAAGCTCCTGAAATGAAGAAAAGGCGATATGAGGAAGTTTGATGGAAAGGATCTGGTAAATTGGATACTACAGATGGAGCAATATTTTGATGTACATGGTTTACCACTATTACAAAAGTTATGTATTACGTTTTCATATTTAGAACCGGATCAATTTTTATGGTATAAAAGGCTTTGTTCTCATAAAAAACTTATTATGTGGTCAATTTTCATGGAGGAAATGATAGCACACTATGAGGATACAAAGAGCAACACCTTCTTTAGAGCAACAACACGACAATTGGAAGAAAAAAGAGAAGAAGGGCTTTGTTACAAAGTGGAAAGAAAAATTAAGGTAAGAAGGAAGTCTACCCTCACAACTATAAACATGGAAGTGTTGTTTCTCCTAGACTTCCACAGCCTACAAGGCTTACACCACAACAATTGGAAGAAAAAAGGGAAAAAGGGCTTTGTTACAATTGTGATACCAAATACATTAAAGGTCATAAGTGTGCTAAGAAGAAATTATTTTACATTGATTTTGGAGAGGAGGAAGAAAAGCATGAAGAAACGTTAAAATAAGAGTATATACACCAGGGACCAACCCCAGAGAAAAAAGAAATGAATCTGACCATATATTGTAAAGCATTGGAAAGAATTACCACTCCTAAAGCTCTCAAGATAGAAGGACATATCAAAAAGAAAAAGGTTCAAGAAGTAAAAGATCACATCGAGAAAGAAGAAATAAATTTGACCATATCTTGTAATGCATTGGACGGAATTACCACTCCTCCAACTATCAATATAGAACAACATATCAAGAAGAAAAATGTTCAAGAATTGAAAGATCACATCGTGTCTCAAGAAATCAATCCGACCATATCTTGTAATGAATTGGAAGAAATTACCACTCCTCAACTATCAAGATAGAAGGACATATCAAGAAGAAAAAGGTAAGAGTGTTGATTGATTTGGGTAGTACGCATAATTTTATTGATGGTAAGATGGCCAAGGAATTGAATTACTTCCTATATTGAGCACCAGAGTGTCGAGTGATGGTTTCAAGTGGAGGAACCATAAATTGCTATGGAAAGTGCCATAATATCAAGCTATCCATGGGAGAATATGTATTAAATAGCATGTTTCTTTCCATTCGAATGGGTGGTGCTGATGTTTTACTGGGAGTCCAATGGCTACAATCTTTTGGTATGATAGCTTTTAATTTTCAAGAACTTTTCTGGAAATTTTTTTGGGAAGGAAAGGAGGTTGAATTGTGGGGTATCAGAGGAAAACCTAGAAAGATAATCAACTCTAACAGCATGAAAAGCTTCTAAATAAAGAACAATGTGGTGTAATTTCACAATTATGTTCACTAGAGGATCCCACATCGAAATCATGTGTTTCTCCATATCTCCAAAATGTTTTGGAAAATCATTCCAAGGTATTTGAGACTCTCAAAGGCCTCCCACCTATTCAAGATCATGATCATGCTATTCATTTTATTCCACGAAGTTTTCCTCGGAACATCATGGCTTATGTATATCCATATGCCCAAAGGAGTGGGAACTCATTCAAAAGTTGTAGAAGATCCCAGTTCAAACAGTATTGCGAGAACTTGACAAGGAAGCAAAAATCCTATTGGAACCTGAAGCAATCACAGAACCGAGAAATCGAAAGCTACAAAATATATCAATTTCTGAGTATCTCATCAAGTGGAAGAACTTACCCGCTGAAGATTCCACATGGGAGGACAAGAATTTATACAGAAGCATCAAGAACTACTCAAGCGTTGAGGACAACACTTTTTGAAGGAGAGGGGCATGTTAGGTCCCTATACTACTAGTGTAACCCCTTATTGTTATTAGTACAACCCCCTTATTATATTGTTGTGCCCATGTAGTCCCCATATTGTTATTATTGTGCCCTATAGAAGCCCACTATTGTTATTATTGTGCTCTTATATTATTATTTTTATGTCGACTCTAATTATATTATGACCCCTTAGACTCCTATATATAGAAAGGGGGTCTTGTCATTTGTATCATCAAAGAATTGTTCATTTGTGTAACGTAAAGGGGGTTGCCCCCTCGAAGAGGCTTATTTCTAAGGCGTTGATCTATCTTTTCTGTATTTTTTGAGCTGGTTTCATAGCAGAAGCCTTTTGTATATTACTACCACTAGGCCTGATATTATGCATTTAGTAGGCTTGCTTTCCAGACTCATGCAAAATCTAGGTAAGATTCATTTTGGAACAACAAAAAGAATTTTGAGGTATGTCTATGGAACAAGAAATTATGAAATTTGGTATACTTCATCAAATAATTTTGGGTTGGTTGGTTATACAGATAGTGATTGGGTTGGATATTTTGATGATAGAAAAATCACTTCAAGTTATGTATTCAGCCTTGTATCAGGTCTGGCATTATGGTGCTCAAGAAGAAACCAACTATTTCATTGTCTTCTATAGAGGCAAAGTATATTGCGGCAGCAAAAGCAACATGTGAAGCAATTTGGTTAGTATTGTTAGATCTAAAACAAGAAAAAATATATGCCACAACTATTTATTGTGATAACTTTTCTACCACTACCATAACTAAAAATCTAGTTTTTCATAATCACACCAAACACATTGATATCAAATATCATTTCATAAGGATATATATGGCAAAAGGAGAAATTCAAATAATGTTTTGTACAAAAAATGAACAACTTGCAGATATATTTACCAAAGCACTATCTAAAGGGAAGTCGAATACATAAGGGATATGCTTGGAATCACCTCATTAAGCATTAAGGGGGAGTATTGAGGATAATGCTTAAACTGAGTTATGTAAATGTTGACAAGTTCGCTAGCAAATTTTATGTTCTAAGTTATCAGAATTACGGCAACAAATTTATAGATGTAGTCAGTGACCATTCAACAATTTATTAGGGACACTAGATTAGTCAAATAATGGATAATCAAATTAGAAATATGTAAGCTATATAATATTGTATTCATTGTTCCTATGGAGATATGAGATTCCAATGAGAGTTCACCTCATGGATTGAGAATCAGGCTTCTCTTATTTTTGTTCATTAGTTTTGTTTATGTTTTCATATGTATGCTCTTGATAGATTTAACACGAGTCCTTTCGATGTATGGAAACATGAAGACATATACATAGTGATGGAGTGTGATGTGAAATAGATGGAGATGGTTTATATAGACAACCAACTGTGATGGTGGAAGTGTAGATTCATAACAAAGGGAGTTTCTAGATAGAATTTCTCGGTGCAGAGAGGATTTGGTCAACTAATAAATGAACAAATACTTAGCGAATATGGTGGAATCAATTACCTAAACTGCCCTTGCCTGAACATACCTATTTCTTCATTCGATCACTCCCATGTATTGATCTCTGCAAAGCATAAAGTATTCTCATTTCTGTACTTGTTTATTGATTTCTCCATTATCTTCGTATGTGCACTCCCATGTATCGATTTGTGTGAAGTATAGAGTATTTTCATTTTTGTACTACAGGAGGCCAAGGAAAACTTGATGATCTATTGTTTGGGTTAATTCTTTTATAGTGGTGGAGTGTCACCTTTAGAACTCATATTCAAAGGAAAATTTCAGATAGTCTTGTGGGAAGTGACTTGAAATAGTGAGACAGTCACTTAGAGGAGCTCTGTTATATAGATTTCAGAGGACTAATTATGGTAGCCCATATTTCTAGCTAAGGGGACATTATAAGTCAGTTGTGTAGACATTTTTGTGGAGTTTTGGAGGGTTGGATCACCCATTGTAATAACCCAGTTTTGAACTCTGGACAGTTGTCTGTGGAATACCGAAGTCACAACTTTGTGAAAGTCATCTAAAATTTGTTCTTTAGACTTGTTTAGGAGATCAGATGATATACACTTCACTTGTAGCTTATCTCTGTGGAGGGATCAGAATAGAAGAGACCTAGACATGTGAAAAAGTTGCAAGTTTAAGAAAATTCACATTAGTTTGAAGCCCAAAAAATAGATATCTCTAACAAGTGTGGAAGCTACCTAATGAAGTAAGCTCGGACAACCACCTTTAAGATAGCTACGATATGTGGAGCTATAATTTCTCAATTTATTGACCTATACAACAATCTGTGGATGTAGTGCTCAAAGGAAAGTGAGTAGATATGGAGCTGCTTTGAGAATACTATTGAAGAAAAACTTGGAGTGGTCTCATTCGAAAGACTTTGTATTGAATTAAGGATTTACGTAGTAGCCTTTGCAGTATCATTGAATTGATGCCTTGGCTGCGCAACAAGTCTCTAGACGACATATAGTTGAAATACGTTGGAGCAGTAAAGTATTTGGACAATCGATTACTAGGAGTCTTGGAGAAGTGCAGTATTTGGATAGTGAATTATTTGGACGCTAAAGTGTTAAGAGCCTTGGGCAGTGAAATTTGGAACTCTTGGAGAATTATTAGGGCACCATATTAAAAAAAAATGAAGATTTATTGAAGACATTTTGAAGGAATCCTTGGAAATCATGATTCATTGTTTTAAGGTCATCATGAGGTGACTTGGAGAATCGGGATGGGTACAATGAAGAGTAGTGGCGACACATTCTAAGAGATGAAGATTGTCATTAATGATGCAACGTAGAAACTAAAGTGAAGACTAAGAGAAGATTAGCAAGGCTTGTTGAAGAAGACATTGGGAGTTGTGAAGTATAACCAAACACATCCTGATGTATTGAAGCTAAGGGTTGGAGCGCAAAAGGTTGGAGCCTTGAAAAGACAAGGTTTCTGCCTTGGAGGATAGGGTTGAATCCCTTGAGGTTGGTGCATCAAAATTGACAAGGTTAGGGCCTTGGTAGTGCAAGTCGGTGTTTAGTAAATATAGGTTGGAGCCTGGGAGATTGAATATTGGTGTCTTCATCGAGGGTTGGATCCCTACATATATTGTACTTGATTTATTGTAATGAAGAAATTAATAAAATCATTTATTCTTATTAGTAATTTTATGTCTAAATATAAGTGATATAATTGGTAAAAGTAACAATTTAAAAGAAATGTCGATTCACCCCCCCCCCCCTCTCATTATTTCTAACAATTGGAAGGAAATCGAGTACCTTATCACAAGCCTAACAGCTTGAAGGTTGATCCTTAGAACATAGATGGCAGAGCTAAGGAAGAAAACCTCCAATCCTCGTAAAGATGTCTCTTCCTCAATTGTGAAAACTGAAGAAAATCAAATTGGGAATGTTCCATTGTTTAATGGAAACTTTAATGTATGGAAGGTAAGAATGAGAAATTTCTTAATGGCTCAAGTCATTGAAGTATGGGAATCAATGATTACTGATAACATCATGAACAAAGAATCTAAGGAGTACAATGCAAAAGCTATGAAGGAAATCTTTAATGGGCTACCAGATTCTATAAAGACCAATTTGGAAAAAAGTTCATCAGTAAAGGGTATATGAAACAAACTTCATGACCTTCACTTGAAAGGAGAATTGACCATGACCACAAGTCAAGAAAATGATGGAAAGAAAGAAGGAAATACAAAACCCATCAAGGAAGCTGAAAATAAGAATGATGACATCAAGGCCAAAGAATACCTAAAAGAAGAAGAAAGAAAAGAAGACTTCGAAGAATATCTTTTGACTGAAATTATAGCTTCCATGGAAGAGATTAAGTGTTTGAAAAAGGAAAATGAAGAACTTAAGAAGAAAGCACAAGATGGTGACCAACATAAGACAGGGAAGGAAGCTAGCCTTTTCAATATTCTAGCACTAGAAAGAGATGAGGATCTCAGCAAACTTAAGGATGAATTTCATCAAAGCAAAAGAAAGCATCATGAAGAATTCATATCCATGACAAATCAATTGGATAAGGAAAAGAAAAGGGAAGAAACTTTGTCAAGCTAGCTTTAACAATGACTCAAGAGCCTGAATAAACTTGAAGAAGGGATTGATCAATACAAGGAATAGGTCTCTTCCCTTAGATCTCAACTAGAACAAGCAAGGAAACAAGAACAGTGAGTGGAGAAGGTGAATGAAGCTTTGGCATTCGGAGAAAGACAATTTGATCAAGCAGAAAAGGATAGAAACACCATGATATGTCAACTAGAAGAAAAGCATGATGACATCACCAAGTTAAGATCAAAAATTTCTTCTCTTAAGTACCAATCATGTCAAGCAACCAAGAAGAAGGAATAAATGGAGATCATTCTATCAAAGAAGGTTGAAGAATGCAAGAAAATGAAGGAAGAAATTGTTTTTCTTAAAAAGGAAGTTCACTTATTGAATAAGAACTTGAAAGGTTCTCAAACCCCATATGACATCCGAATTCATCAAAGGTATGCCCTTGATAAATCAGGTCTTGGCTATGCAGGTGAATCCTCAAGCAAGAATGATAATGATTCAAACAACAAAGATGTGACGAAGCTAGGAAGAAATGTTGATGCCCCCAGTTCCAGGAAAGGGAAGGAGAAGGGTCAACGAAACATGGAAGAAATATTATTCCAAGGAGAATTCTAGATGGTGTCAATAATATAAGAGGTAATGAACATCATAAAAGAAACCCAAGGAAAAAAGACTGCAGAAGTAAATCAACGAAATATTCATCTCCCAAGTATCAAATTATATTTCTTGGTTATTGTTATTCTTGTACAAACTTTGGGAACATGGAAAAATATTGTAGGGCATATCGCAAAGAGAAATATAATGGTCACCTTCAATCTACTAGAAGCAATTTTCCAAGAAGAAGTCATGCTTTCTTATTCATGAACTAGATGGAGCACTTTAATTGCCATAACCTTGGACATATGGCACATGATTGTAACTTGACTTGGGTCCCTCAACAAGCTGAAAATATGTCAACAAAGCCAGAGAAGAAAGTTACACAAGTATGGAGAAGGAAGCAAATTGGATCCGGATGTCTCTTCATCACTTGAGCCAAGAATAGATGTTGTTGATTTGAGGAACTGATCGTTGATATTCCAAGTATTTGATGGTGATACCCTATCAAAAAAGAGTCCATGAATACAATTAGGGGGAGTTTGTGATTCTTGAATATTCTTGGAGAAGCTATCTGTAAATGGGCCCTATGAAATCCTTGATGAGTCATACATGGACAATCATCATTTGATAGATCATCTCTCAGGAGAAACTCCATTGAAGAATATGATCCCTTTCTCATTTAGTGGACTATTATTGAGGATATCTTCTTTTTATCACTAAGCAAGCAATCTTTCTTGAGGTAGATGACTTTATGTAGACATGGGGAGTTGGTTCATCCATGAATAGATATGACTTGGACCATATTGCTAGATGAAAGAGCATCATGACATGGGGAGTAACATACCTATGAAGAACTACTATTAATGATGAAAATATGATGAAAAGAAGCAACCTGATAGGGGGAGTACTTTGGCACCCTATTTGCCATTGATGTGGAAGGGGGAGAGAATGTTGAAAGGGAAAGAATATTTCAATGAATGACAAAGTCGAGATTGTTAATCAAGGTTTTCATTAATGTCAATATGGAATTGGTTGAGATGGAAAATATTCTGGAGATGTTTGGTTCGAGATGATGATGTCATGACTCTTGTTCGACAAGGATGCCATCAATTAATATGTGAAGCCACTAATGAAGAACTCTTACGAAGTGCCAAGTGCAAAATTCCAATCATGTCCCTTATTTGACAATCTAGACCTTAATCCTTGATGACATATGGAGGACTACACTTGAGGAATGACCACATTTGACGATGGCACTTGATGAGGTCCTGATAACATGGTTGGAAGACTAGATGATGACGTGGAAGATCTCATTTGATGGTTGGAAGACTACCTTGGAACTTTCTAAATGATGTTGTCTATGACATATCAGTACACAATTTTATGATGGCATGAGATGATACACTCATTTATGGATACTATCATGATGACATGGATGTCTTACATGATCATATGATGATGAAGAAGCCAAGCAATGGGGAAGGCATACTGTCCCAAACTTTTTATCCATAAAATTTAAGGACAATCACAAATAAAAAATATGTTTTCATCGTTAGATGCATATTTTCTCAATGGGACCTAGACCATCTTAAATATCATTCTTTCCATTTTCTAATGAGCCCTTACATGCCCTGAAAATCATAGTGGTTGCTGAGAAGATGAATTTTTTAAGTTGAGAAATATATATTTTATTGAAAACTGACCTACACTGACTCATGCAAGTTGCCCTCTCAGTCAAGGGATGTGTGCCTCCATTCGGGAGATGAAATAACTATTAATACAAGTATTAACACTCATTTCATGCAACAAATTTTGGTGAAAGACACAAAAATTGAGATAGAAACTACAGGAAGCTGTGGAAAAATTGAAGATATATTGTTTGGGTTTGTTCCTTTTACAGTGATGGATTGTCACCTTCAAAAATCAGATTGCAGACGAAAATTTTTAAACAACCTTGTCGGAAGTGACTTGAATTAGTGAGTGTTGGCTTATGGGAGCCTGAGCTAGGTTCAAAGCTATTTAGCCAAACAAATCCCTATACCAGTGGCCCTTTTGACATCATCCTACAGATCACAGACTAAAGTCTCACGCAAAGCAGTATGGGGGGATGCTGGAACCAAGTTTCTGCACCCTTGAGGTGGATGTGATGTCAGTTTAGTCCAACTAAACCTGCCTTCATGCAGGTCGCTTCGCACAATGTTCTACCCTTTAGGACCTTCACAATTTGTTATAATCCACTTTCGCTCAGTCCTAACCAGGGGCTGATGTCCTTTCATGCTACTAAGGTAGTGAACTGCCTAAACTATGCCAAGTATCTTACTTATCTTATTGACAGGTCTTGATTATCTTTGCATAAATATATATTATATCTTGCATTCACTTAGCCAATATAGTTATACAAATTCATGCATCATATAAGCCTTAAAAGTGAAATTCATATAGAATATAATAGATGCATAAAACAAGAAATAAAGCCCTAGAATTGATAGAAACTTCTCTTTATTAATACTTCCACTATTTACAGACTCGAATCACCATGTGCACTCAACTGCAGGGGTCAACGCACTCAGCTGCAAAGCCTCTTCCTACACTATGACCCAAAAATAGATTTTACACTTCAAAACTATCTCGCATACATCATTCTCCCTTAGACATTCTATTATTGATGCCTTAACTACTTAGAGGCTCGGCGTATTTATACAATCCCGTGGTCCGCAGACCATGGGTAGATATTCTAAAACCAAAATTACATTATCAAATAAGGGCGAACAACCCAATGACTCTTTAAAAAATACGTGCTTCGTACGCACAAAATATGGAGTCTTCACATTGGCATTACAAAATTGACTAAAATCTGGGTTATAAGCCCCAAAACTTCCCTTGGAGTATCCTCCACCCAACGAGCGCCCAACAAAAACATTGTGACTCACCCTCGATTCACTTTGTAGGTGTGGAGGTCTTTGTGCAAAGACCTCCCAACTCTGATTAGATCGCTGCAAGTTCGGCAGGGCACTGAGCGGTTGTCTGCTGAACCTACTCTACATGCTATTTGGTGACCACTATCGTCAAACTGCTACCATGAATCCTCCCCTGAGTTTCTTGTAGCTGCGTGAGCTTTGCTTCAATGGAGCTTGTAATGGTATACGCCTCATCAATCCATCACTGTAGGCATGCTTTCAAAACTACTTCGTTATGCCGAGCAACATCGACCTTATCCTTGAGAACATTTTCCTACTACATCCTTCCAAGCCTCTACGTAAGGGCAACCATCTGCACGGTGCCTTTTACCTCATTGTATCTTTGCTGCAACTCGCACTCCTCTGTCTTTAGGTGCTCTATGTTTAGTTCTTCCTACAGGGTGGCGAGGACCTCAAATGACTATTCGAATAGCTTCGTGCAATCTATCACTGAACGGTTAACCGCTGCCATTGTTGTTGTGATCACGGTGGTGCGTTATTCCTTAACCTCTGGCAGAGTTGAAGGCTACGCCTTCAATTATAGTTTTGTTATCTGAAGGTTTAGCTCTAGCTGAGCCCTAGCCATTTCTACTATGGCATCGTGTACCCCTGTTGGTAACTTTCAGGTGCGTGTCTCCACCGATTCCTCTTCTTGGATGGCCAAATCTGGGACCATCTGGAAGGCTTCCTCCACCACATGCACTATTTGTCAGTTCTGCGCCATTGCCACATTATGCTGTAGGCTCAACTACTCAACATTGATGTGCTTCTCACTCATTACCTGTAGCATGCGACTCTCCCTGGCACATAGTTCTGCAGTGACTCCATCTTGCAAAATATAGAGTGTCCCCTGAGGGAGAGTAGCCATGTTTAACCTGATTCCTTTCAAGCTGCTAACAATAGGCCTGTTAGCCTCATTCTCTATAGTGCTCCATCTATTAGCACTATTGTGCCGATCATCCTAGCACACAGCATTTTTTCAGCCATAGATGTGCCGACTACGAGGCTGGTTGACACTATACCAGCCTGCAGAGTGTGCACCTACAACTACTCTATTTGCATCCTGAGAGTCCCCAATACCATTTGGTGTTTCTCGTCAGACTGTTGGAGGGCCTCCATGTTGACATCCTGCATGGTTTCACCGATATCATGTAGATCCCCCTCAATGAGGGTGATTGGGTCGAACGATGCTTTTGAGGCCTTTGTCTTCTTTCGCGGCCTTATCGGCTCTCTTGGGCATGAAAATTTTAGCTGGGTGGAAGTTATCTGTAGGTCCGTGCCACCTTGTTCTATGTCTGTTTCTGGCTTGGGTGAAGGCAAATTTTGTCCTTCGCACTCTTCTTCTCCTCTCCTTTGTTGTTCCTTAGCTAACTTCGTAGCGTCACGCGCTGCCTGGGCCTTAGCTGCTATTTCTTCCTTCTTGTGTTTTTCTGCCAGCTGCACCATCAGCAGTTTTGTTTCTTCCTTCTTTCACTACTCGACGGACTTCTCTGCTACCACCGAGGAGGCAGCTGGAGTGCACCACTCATGTGGCCAAGACTCAAGGACTATGAAAATTACATCGTCAGTTTCTAAGTGAGGTAGCTCATGCCCCGCCTTCATAGGGTGCTTTCACTCCTTGATGACGACATGGTGGAAGTCTGATTTAAAATCCACGAAGCTCTACAGGCTATTGTACACCATGGGCGATAACCGTCACTTGTGATTAATCCCCGTCTTGATGTTCATCTCCATGAGCACTCAAAATATCTTGCTCTCCCTTTTCCTCTGTGTGTCCCTAGTTGTCCACAATGAAGCGTACTTCACTGCCTCTGGAAGGTCCTGCACGATCGATGGGAACTGGCTATCCTCAGGAAACTCCCATGCCACCAGTACTATTTACAACAACAGCAATGCATAATGGAATGTTTTACCCTACTCCTATGCCTTGTGGTAGTTCTCAAGGAACTCACTGCATAGATTGTTTTCCCAATTAAACTCGACCGCTTCTGCGCATTGCGCTACTAGTGCAACCACTAGCGTAGTCACCTCATCTGCGTGACACTTTCACATCACCTTTCCTGCCAATATCTATTTCGCGACCTTGACTGCAGGGTTGTTGATGCTCGATATGGCATACCCTCACTTCTTCTTCTCCATCTTAAATTTATTTTTCATGGCCTCCATGATGGCCACGTCAACACTTTTTCCCTATAAAATTTTCACTGGGTCCTCCCTTGTGCCAGGTAGCGATGTGATCCGGTGAATCAAATGGTCTATGATGGGGATGGGCTCCTCCAGCCACGACACCCATCATGCACCAAGCCGACCAGCTGCTTGATGATAAAACTGGTCATTGGGGTGCGGTGGTAATGTGGCACCCAGAGCAAGTTTAGCAACCCTGCTTTCTGAACAACTCTGAGCCATTTTTAGGGCTCCAACTCTATTATTTGACCTCGGGCATCTTTCTTCTGGCACAATAGCTGCGCAGTCACTAAATGAGGGAACTTATTATTGTTCGTGAGGTCCAAATCTTCAAATTTTAATACGGGAACCCATCCCAAGTGCACTCCTTCAAAAATAATGTTGTCAGGAAGCAACAGAGTTTGTTGAGAGCTCTTGCTCTCATTTATATCCTTGGGAACCTTGGCTTTACCCTTCTGGAGAGGAACATATTCAGGCAACCTGGTGAGAGGGTCCGCACCCTAGGTTTCAACTTCCATCTCTTCATCCTCCTCCTCCGCTAGGATCTCTTCAAACTCTTCCTCCTCATTGGCCTCCAAATTAGTCGCCTTCCCCTTTTCCTCCACTATGAGCATGGCCCTCAATGGATTTCTAGATGAGACGCGCAATGATGTCATGGCCTGCTTATCATTTGTAGGTCTCAGCATGCCCAGTGATTTATGGATCTCAGCGACTATCTCGACGATCTCTCGAGCTTCCACTTCATTTATTTCTTGCACGCCTGCCTTGATGGTCATTGCTCCAGTATCCATGACTTCTTTGTGTGTTGCCATAGTGCGATTCCACAATTCTCTCAGTGTCTCTGGTAATTGCTCAAGTAACAAATTCACCTTCAAAATATCGAACAAGTCTCGGTTCATGAATATCTGACCATGCAACAACTTAGTTATCGAATTTCTAAGTGTTGTTGGTTGGACAACCCTTTATAATTTATAGTGCCTTTTGAATTTGAATTTGATCGTTCGCCCCACATTCGATCCATTACTGCTAGATTGGCTGTAGATTTTCAAGAATCTAGCTCAGAAAGTTTTCCTTAAATGCCTGTCGCCCGGTCCATTCGGCGTCAACATCAGAATCACATCATAAGTAGTGACTGTAATGGTCATTTTAGGCAGACCTACACACCATCACAACTGTCTTCGCGTCGTTGCGGACCCTGTGACACTTCGCTACTTTGTGTAATCCTCACATCATGCAGTTCCCTAGCAAAGTAGTTTATAGTCTCGCACCTCCTATGAGCTACATGGAGAGCTAAGATTGTGCTTTGGTCGACTAATCAGGTGGCTGGGCCACCTGTGTATGGCTTGAAACGACTTCCATTCACTTTTCCTCAGAACGGTTCTCCATTTAACATTACCAACTGTACCGTGCCACCATCGGTAATCTCCTTAATAACATACAGTCCTAACCAGTGCATTCGAAATTTCCCTTGGAATTTATCAAACCTACTATCATACAACAACACCATATCATTTACCTTGAATGTGTGCATATTGATGTGTCGGTTGTGCCATGATTTTTCACACTGCTTTTGCGCCTGCTGGTGGAAGCCAACCAAAAATCGTTCTTCTTCAAGCTCTTATAGCTATGCAAGCCTCTCCTCTAGGGCTCCACGATCCGTCATATATGTGAGCACTGCTATGCGCAGACTAGGCATGATGTATTCCATAGGCATTATGACTTCCACTCCATAGACAAGCCTAAAATGTGTTTGTCCCATCAGTTTCTTGTGTGTCATTCTATAATCCCATAACAGTTCAGGTATGCATAGATCCCAATCACTTCACTATGCATTGCATACTTTGGTCAGCGCATTGCATACCTTGTTGAATGCTTCTGCACGGTTTCTCTTCCTGCATAATTTCTTCCCAAAATTAAGAGCCATCTACAAGGTCACCCCCCAACACATACTTATTGACCATATATTTTAGTGTAGAGTACGTGTGCATCTGCGTAGGTTGGGGCTTCTCTCCATAAGCCTATGCCCACTTGGCCAGATGCGCATGTCGATCATCCTGTCCATCATGATTTTTTGTCAGTCACACCTTAGGCTTCCCAAATCATACTCACATCATTCTCCTACATTCACGCCAATCATCAAAGCTTCCTTTGTGCGTACCCCACCATCTCATGGGCGTAGCACGTAGTACCCAGTCCAAGGCCTAAAAGCATTTCTTTTCCAAAACCTCCCTTTAAAATGCATCCAAGAAGGTATCTACCTCATTTAGACCATCATAAGTAGGCATATCTCTTACTTCTATTGACACGCAGTGCAACGACCTTGTCATCATATTGTAGTTCAGTGTAGTTCCTTCGTGTAATAGATTATACCATCGCTATATTTCTCCGTTAGAATCTGAAGTGCATTAACTCTCAAGTTACCATGTAATCCATCCATCCGTGGTGGGATTCACCCTGTCTTGGTCTCACGCTGTTATCTTGTAAATGTAGTCCAGATCATCATCACTTTCATTGTCGCAGACCGGCTCCATGTAGCGCAATCCTTAAGCAGGGTCGAGGGGTATAATTATGCGCAATGACTTCTTTTCAAAGATCGTTTTTCACTTCTTCAGATTAATTACCCCATTCATATTGGTGGCCCAATAAATTCCTAGGAGTGTGGGGTAGGGGTTGTTGTCATCAACAATCTCTATTATTTCGAAATCTGCCGGCGTGCTTTCTCGCTCAATATCCATAGTTATTTTTTGCAATCACCGCATGGGTATTGTTTTCTACTGGTTTGCCATTCTTATCTGAATCAAAGACCATTGTAGCATAGATCTTCCCATTCACTCCCATGCCTTCTTCGATATTGTAGGTTTTATCCCCATACAAAAATTACCGGCGTACAATTTCTAAACCACAGAAAATAAACAATGCAAGACAATAACACATAAAACACATATACAAAGAGAGTTTCCCCAGGATCCCAAAACCGAGACTACCAGCTTTATTTTTCATTATGTTCCTTTCAATGTTACAATACATATTTATACATGGTGAAGCATCCAATACCATGGACTGAAAACCATCGTGTCCAAAATCATGGACCGAAAACCATCGCGTCCAAAACCATGGACCAAAAACCATGCACAAAACCATAGGTACGTCCGTCCAACCTAACATAGGGTCCAAAACAAAAATTTTCCAGGGCACTTGTTGGACCCCATAGAGTGGGGTTACCTACACCCCTCAAACATCCTATGAGCCCCCACTACGCAATCAGAGCAACGAAGGGGCAGCTCCACCCCCCTTCTCACCCCCCAGATAATTATGTGGGCTAGTCATGGAAAGAATATAACACAACACAACATTCACGCATTCCCATGTAATCCCTCCATTCACGGTGGGATTCACCCAGTCTTGGTCTGACGTTGATATCTTGTAGATGCAGTCCAGATCATCATCACTTTCATAGTCGCGGACCGCTCTGTATAACGCGATCCTTCAGTAGGGTTGAGGGGTATAATTACGTGCAGTGACTTCTTTTCAAAGACAATTTTTCACTTCTTCAGATTAATTACCTTGTTCATATCAGTGTCCCAGTCAATTCCTAGGAGTGCGGGGTAGGGATTGTTGTCATCAACAATCTTTATTACCTCGAAATCTACCAGCGCTCTTGCTCCCTCAATATCCATAGTTATTCCCTGCAATCGCCCCATGGGTATTATTTTCTGTTGGTTCACCATTCTTATCTGAATCAAAGACCATTACAGTGTAGGTCTTCCCATTCGCTTCAATGTCTTCTTCGATAGAACATTCGCATCTAATCCCAAATCCAAAATGACTTGATCCATCTCATATTCTTCGATTTGCGTGGTAGGTCTCATTTCTCATCTCGTTCTTGTTTTATGTTTTCCGATCTTCCGGGTTACAAGTAGTTCTCCTGGCACGGTCGTAACGGATTTGTTGATGAGTTCTTGTAACCCTTTCACATCCTTACTATCACGCACTAACTTCATACATGTTTCAAGGAAATTTGTCAGCATGGATGGGTCTATTTCCGGCTCCGGTTTATCTTGCTTCCTAAAGTGGAGGCATCACCGAAGCTCTTCTTAGCTTCCATGAAGGTTCCCCCATCACGCTCCAAATCAAACTCTTCTTCCTTTGTCGGAGCTTCGCCAACCCAAGTACTATCTTTTGGTTGTTTTCCTTTGTCATCTCCCATCGCAATTCCACTTCGGAGCACAATGTTTACATTTGGGTCTTCCTCGCATGGCTGAGACCTCATCATCTACAGGTTCTCAGTCGGGGGAGGTGGTAGCACTCCTTTCTTGTGTACCCTAGCTATCAGCATAGGGCAATATTCTATCTCATGATCGAACAACATGCAATACTTGCATGATGGGCACATTGGATTTCTGCAATCACGGGCATCGTGTCCTGGCCCTCCGCAACTGTAGCAATTCAACTATTGCCGACCTCTCCCAGGCCTCCTCCTCCTTAGCCTCACCCGCTCAGCTCAAGTCATATTCACGCCATTTGTGCATTTTGGTCAATGGGTCGTGTTTTGGCCTAAACCCTATAGGTGCAAGTTCTATCCATCATTAACTCATAACTTCTGTAGGTACACTCGTCATGTCCCACTGACCTGCAAAAGTTGCAAAGCAACTGTTGTGAATTTTGTGTTTACTTCTATAACAAGTGAAAATTGTACATGCCATGTTTTCTGGCTATTTTATAGATCACGCATCACAAAGCATACGCCGCACTAGGTCCTTCTTGAGATTCTGGTCTTAATGGCATTGTTCTTCCTCCTATAAGGTAATTTGTAAAAATCAGGTAGTGGTCTTTGTCATCACGCTGACTCTTTCATTATACACACCACACTTCTTCGTGCACTTCTGGTTGAACCATCTTGTCTTGATTCAGACTCTGCATCTCAAGGCACAGATTTTTCAGCTGTGCGTTGATTTTCTGAACTCCCAGATTAGGATCTTGCATCAGGGTCTCATGTAGCCTCATAATGATCTCTAAGGCCTCTTCCTGAGTTGTTATCTTTTGCTACGATAGTGCACTCCTTAAATGTGGTAGTAGTGAAGCTACAAACCACTCACAATGTTGTGCATCTGTCAGATTCATATTTTCTTTGCGAATCGTACATTTCAACCTTTGATCTAGTTCCCAAGGAGTCTCACCTAGTAGCATCATCATCTATTTAAATCCCACAATTGACTACACTTCAAAATTAGGCCTACTAAATTATTTATTTAGCATTGTTTCGATATATGCAACTTTCGCATTAAGGTTATCATTGGAGTACTTAATATACTAGGTCAGTGCGCGATCCTGCAGGGCGCTAACCAATGTCGCCTTCTTTATATGGTCATTTGTAACACCTTTCACTTCCCATATAGCCCTTACAACAAACCGAGAGACTTCACTGTGCTTGCTATATTGAATCACGGTGGTAGTGGAGTTGGTACAGGTGAAGATGGAGGTGATGGCGGTGAAGCCGGTGGTGGTGTGGGTGGAGGTGGTATTCACGGAATTCTTTATCTTATCAGTTGAATAGAACTTTGTGAAGAGACCTTCGCGAGCTCTTCCTCATCTCCTCATGGAGGTCAAATCAAGGGGCTATTTTCTAGTCCCTTATTTCCTTCGTTCCTATAAACCTTTCTGCTTCGCGTAGCCCTAAACATAAAGGTAACTGCATAACCTACTTTTCGCACAACAACATTTTAATCCAAGTATTCAAAGACTTTATGTACTTACCTCGCCGTCCTTTTGGAAAGTGCTGCTCTGCCTCATTGTAGCTGTCTAGGGTTTCAACCGTGAACTCAGTAGTGAATCCTCTTATAATATGATCGAGCCAATGATTGACGACGCATGCCATCTTGTCCTCTGATGCTTCCAATCTTTGCACTAGCTCTCGGGTCCACACAATAGGGTCGTCAAGTTTCCACCTTCCTTGGCTATCTGCTAGCTTCATGATCCACTTGTATAGCTCAGTAGGGAAGGATGCAAAAAAGATTTCATGGAGCTCTGTATACAGGTAGCTGTCTATCCACTCTTCTTTTGATAGTCGCAGATTTTTGTTCTCCTGTGCTGCGAACTCGTGAATTCTTCTATCTAACTAGCCTTCAATTTCATTCTTAGTTGGATTGCAATGATACGACACCACACATCTCTCATGTAGATTCTAGGCCTGGCAATAGAACCATTTATTGGATTATGGTGGCCTGACCCAAGTTTAAAGTTATTTAGACACACAAATCCCTATGCTACTAGCCCTTTCGGCATTAGCCCATGGAGCGTGGACAGAAGTCTCACCCAAAGAAGTATGGGGGGATGCTGGAATCAAGTTTCCTCGCGCTTGATATGGATGTGATTTTGGTTTATTCCAACTAAACCTACCTTCATGCAGGTCAGTTTGCATACTATTTTGCCCTTCAGTACCGTCGCAATTTGTTATAATTGACTTTCGTGCAGCCCTAACCAAGGGCCGAAGTCCTTTCACGCTACAAGGCAACGAACTGCGATAACTCCTAAACTATGCCAAGTGTCTTACTTAGTTTATTAACAGGTCTTGATTATGTTCACATAAATAGATACTCTATCTTGTGTTCACTTAGCTAATACAGTTATACACATTCACGCATCATATAAGCATTAAAAGTGACATTCATACCTAATATAATAGATGCATAAAATAGGAAATAATGATGCAGAATTGATAGAAACTTCTCTTTATTAATACTTCCATTGTTTATATACTCAACTTGCCCTGTGTACTCAACTACAGGGGCCTGCTCACTTAGTTTTGGACTACTAGGCCTCTGTGCACTCAGTTGTATAGCCTCCTCCTATGCTACGACCCAAAGCTAGACTTTACACTTCAGAACTCTCTCACATACATCATTCTTCCCTAAACATTCTGTTATCGATGCCATAACTACTTAGAGCATCACTCTATTTCTACAATCCCATGGTCTGCGGACCATGGGTAGATCTTCTACATCCGACATTACATTATCAAAACAAGGATAGACAACCCTACGACTCTTTCACAACTACGCACTCCGCACCCACAAAATGCCGAGTCCTTACATTGGAGTTACAAAATTAACTAAAATATGGGCTCTTAGCCCCAAAACATCCCTTGGGGGATCCCACGCCGAATAGTGAGACAGTCAGTTACAAAATCTATGTTTTGTAGATTACAAAGGACTAATTATAGTAGACCAAATTGATAGCTAAGGAGACATTATAGGCCTAGACAATTTTGTGGAGTTTTAGAGGGTTGGATCACCCACTGTAATAACATAGTTTTGAAATCTAGACTACTATCTGCGGAAGGTCAAAGTCACAGCCTTGTGACAATCATCTAAACTTTGGTCCAGAGACTTGTTTAGAAGCTTGGTTGGTCTACACTTCACCTGCAACTTATCTTTGTGGAGGGCTCAGAATAGAAGAGACTCATACTTGTGGAAAATCTGCAAGTTTTAGGGCAGTCACCTTATTTTACAACTTAAAAAATATATACTCAAACAATTATGGAAACTACCTAGTGAAGTAAGCTCGGAAAACCACCTTTAAGATAGCTCGAATCTGTGGAGTTATAATTGCTCAATTTATTGACTTGTACAACAACCTGTGGAAGTGGTGCTCAAAGGGAAGTGGTTGGATATGGAGTTTCTTTGAGAATACTCTTGAAGACAACCTTTGAGTGGCCTCATTCAAAATCCTTTTGTATTGAACTAAGGAATTTTTTAACATCCTTTGGAGCATCATTGAAGTAATACCTTGGGGCCTCAAAATTGACAAGGTTGGAGCCTTGGTAGTTGAAGTGAGTTCTTGGAAAATATAGGTTGGAGCCTGGGAGATTGAAGATCGGTGTCTTCATCTAGGTTTGTAGCCCTACATATATTGTACTTGATTTATTGTAAATAATAAATTAATAAAATTATTTATTATTATTGCTCATTTTGTGTTCTAAATATAAGTGATATAACTAGTGAAGGTAAAAATTGAAAAAAACTATTGATTCAGCCCCCTTCTCAGTATTTCCAACATATGTTTATGACATGGAAGCTCTTGTCTCTTCACTCTTTCGTGTGATGTGTTTCCCACATGAAGGAAGAATCGTTACCATTGACCATGTTTCATTCATTAGTCATAATTTGACTCCCAATCAACAAACTTCACTAAATGGTCCATATATGCAAGTGGTATCTCCCCCACCACAGTTTAATTATGTGGCAACATGTTCCATGCATGCATCTACAAATGATATAGTAGGTGATGTAGTGCATCATGCACTCAGAATGTTGTTTCCTTATATTTCCCTTGGATCCTTTGATATGTATTCTTTTTATAGATATTTCTCCCATCTTATGAGAACCTATTGGAAGTCATCGCCTCTTATGTGCCATGATCAAGGTGTTAGAGAAAAGTTATTTGTCTTATGTCAAGCTCATTATAAAATAAAACAAGGTTCCAAAAGCAAAGTTCGTTTTCTTTATCAATATCATTAAAAAATGAAACAGATTCACTTCCAATTTGAGACTTTGATTAGATCTCGTAAATTCCTAGTGGAGTCTTTCACTTTATTTCGTAAATGAACCTTCACTCCATTTACCCAATAACTAGTAGTCTACTTAGGTGAATGAAATTAATACTGGGGGGCATGTGCCTAGAATTTAGTCATTATGTTGGGGGTATGCAAACTTATTTCAAGCATAGTTTTTCTCATGTTTCAAGCTTATGAAAAAAATGAAACCAACTTCAAGTATTCTCAAGCATAGTTTCCACATGTTTCAAGCTTGTGTAAAACTGAAACCATTCTCAGCTATCCATCATCATTTCCATTTTATCTGCCTAATTCTACAATATGAGCCTTGGTTTTCTCATTCCATTGTCACAATCTTATTGTTCGACCATACACTTTTGCTTGTTATTTTACCCTTTCTGTAGGAACAACTATGATTTGTGGTATGATTAGCCAGCCTCTTGACCTCTACATGTTTTGAGCAATTCAATCATGACCAATTCCATTTTGTACCCTTTCTACCACTCATCTGTCTAGCAGGTGTCATCTTTAAGCTCTTTTCAAACTCCCTAAACATGAAAATATTGCTGAGCACTTGAATTTTCAAACTCCTTAAAGTAAATGATAAGTCTACTGAGTATAAGTTTAACTCTTTTCTAGACTCATGTGTACTATTTAAAAAAAAGGAATACATTAGTCGAACATGGCTAAGAGGTTCTCCTGAGTATAATTTTATGCCTTTTCAAACTCAAGAGACAAATTTGCAAAAATGAACCTTTGAAGTTTTCTTTTTCACATCTTTCTGAAACTCTCTAAACATGAAAAAGAATTGAGTTAGACTTTCACAGGACTCTTAAAAACATAAAACAAATATGGACTCATCAAACATGACAAAACCTAACCACTCCTTCTCAGGGTTCGTTAAAAATACTTAAAGGGATTCATCTAAAGGATGAACTTATAGATCAAGCATATGTTATCCTTGCCATTATTATTAAAAACTAAATAGGTATTGGCAAAAAATGGTTGGGAAAATTTGGAAACAAGGTACTCTGCATATTAATAGCAATGATTTGATCTTGAACATGACACTCTTTCACTCCACCTCCATGGCTCTTCGCGTGGGAAATCTACTTATATTTTTGGTTCATCACACCATATCAAAGCCTTCGATTTCTCTTTTAGGTGGATGCTGGAAACTCCACTCAGTGCCCCTGATATGTTCAAGAGAAGTCATTTAGTTGATATATACTACGATACTCCTAAGCATTCATTCTTTTTTTTCGTTCTCGAACCAGTTCCACATCGACATCATTCTGGCTCAAATCTTGATACCCATTTCATGTCATTGATGTGGGATACATCAAGGCCCTCCTTCAATTTTTCACTTCCTATCAACATCAGCTCATGATCCAGGAAGTTGAATTAGGATATCTTTTTGATACCTTGGGGCTTCCATACATCAATGGAATGTTTACTCACTCTCGATGACATGTTTTCATGATTGGCCTTCGACTAAAAAATTATGTGTGGTGTTTGACTTTAACTCATTCATTCACACCATACTGATTGTATTGTTATACCTTGAGATCCATTAACATCATCGGTTGTTTCTCTTGTTCCCATTAACACCTTATGTTATTGCTTTGTAATCAAGTGGTGTCTACCATGTTCGAATTCATCTTCTCTTTTCACATGGTTATACTTGTACATTGGACAATCAACTGAATGAGATAGAAAACCCTAGACCTAGTTCCATCCATTTGGGCTATGCTTTCAGGATTAGTACAAAGTCACAAAAACATGATGGCTATGATCATACAAGAAAATCATCCAAGCATGGGTCCACTCTTTACCATCAGTGGACACAACTTCTTGATCATTGTACATGTAATGTTAGCTTATGTACTAAGCACGGGTATGCCTCCCTTAACAAAGATATCATGACAAAAATGTCTTGTAATATATGATGGTCTCAACCGATTGTTCTTGATCCGAATTTGTCACAAGGTAAAGCACTTCAGTCATTAGTTACTATTTCTGACATTGCACTTTAGGGGGGAATCTGTTATAGGCCATTTTGTCACATCTAGTCAAAATGCCTGCAAACTAGATCAATCCACATGCATGAACATGTTGTCGTCATCAACGTTATCACTCTTACAAATCTCCAAGGCTGAGGGAAGTGTCCAACTAAGGTAACCATAGACAAATCTTTTGGCTTGGTAGGTACCCCTACCAAGCCGGAGAGGGATGTCTCTAAAGTATCACAGCCAAGAGGGCTAGATAGATTAGGATTTTAGGCTAGATGTAAAGTGCACAGGGTTGTTTGATTTGATTTTGGCTGGGTAGTCACAAGGATGAGTGATTTAGGTCAGAGGGACTAGGTGAGGAAAAATGAGATATGATTGCACACATTCAAAGGGACAAGGTAGGTATGAAAATTAAGACTTAAAAGGTGATTTGATGAGATGGTTTAAGACTGATGAGGAGTTAGGAAGAGCATACGGGATGTATTCTTCCTAAACTGAAGAAAAATGAACAAAGTATGATAAATTTCCCAAAACAGAGAATGAGAAAGCATGTATTCTGCCTATCAACTTGAAAATTACCATATAACAAACATGAAATGGTTTATGAACTGATAAAACATTCATAAAAATGATCACAAAGAAGAAAAATTCTAAGCATTCATACCACATGTATCTGAGAAAAATAGCTGCAACTCATCTATTGAAACTGGCCAAAATCTAATACAATAGTCTTTGATCACTAATATAGCATCCCACTGAATCCTACCTGTAAAATGACTAAGAAAATACATAATATAGGCCTAAAACTAACTCATCCTAGACTCAGGGGTTGAATCCATGAGAGGAGGAGCAGTTGCAAGAAAGGTTGAACTGGTAGATGGAGTGTAGGGTGGTCAAAGTGACTCATCCCTCACTCTAGCAAACTTATCCATTACATGCCACATAGGCCATTTAACTGATGTATTTACACTAGATAAAAGTAAAAACATAATAATTACATCATATAGATCAATTACATAATTAAAAATCGAATTCTTCATAGCTAAAATTCAACTTGGAGTGAAACAGTGAAAATTGTGGAAGACTGTCAAATGTGCATCTACCTGGTTAAACACGCAGCGACCCTGGTCAAACGCACATCGTCCTCGTTAAGCTGACTTTGACTACCTTCAAAATGTTGAAACCTAGCCCAGGATATCTCACTAGAAACCTTATCCTATATATTTTCCAAAACTTCTCTTTGTTTTCAAAATGGGTTTCATTTTCCCCTCCAAAATTGAAATCTCCCAAGACTACTCAAACATGTAGTGACTAGGCCAGAAAAGTGGTAGAAAGGTGATTTTTTGGTAGTTTTTTACCCTTTTGGCTGACTAGTTTTGCTCTAAATTCTTATAAAACGTATAGGGTGCATGTCCTCATCATTATGAATCCAAAAATGTTGATCATCTTCCCATTGGATGCTCCAAAAAAAAGCGCAGCATCCTAGTTGTTGCGCATTTGACCATGGTGATTGTGCCAAACTTTCTAAAAAAATGCAACAAAACATATCTCGCCAAAATTGTTCCACAATGGTCAAAATTGGTGGGATGAAAATTGGTTATATGTTTGAGGCATGGAGTGATGCCTCAGCAGGAATATCCAAACTCTTTTTCTCCTCTTGCTTGGTCAAGGCCTCAATTTTTGCATGATCTCTTTTGAGCTCGGCCCTTGCAATTTTTTCTCTCATGGCATAGTTCTTCACCATCCTTCTTTGAATGTCATTGTCCTTCTTCGCCTTGTCTTTGAGGTCCTCCAAATGATCATTTACTTTCTCAAGCCAATATTCTTGGTTTTCATTTACCATTTTGGAAAATATCTCATTCAAGTTGAGCTCATAAGCTAGTTCTCCCTCCTTTTCTCTTTCTTGCTCCAAAGCTCTCTTTAGGCCTCTAGTCCTTGGCCTTCTTCTTGGAACCTGTTCATCAAGTTGGCAACCATACTGCCTATATGCCTCATCAGGTAAGGCCTTTTCCTTTTCATCCTCTCTCTTTGCCTTTCTGAGCTAAATCTCCATGAGTTCATGTTTGACCTTGAACTCCTCGCTTTCCCATTTATAGTAGGAAATGATGAATTTGGCCCTTTGCAAGTTGATCTCGAGCTGAACTATGAGTGCATTCTTCTCCTTGATGAAAATAGTTATGCTTTCACAGTCATCATGCTCATCTAAGTCAACTAACTGAAAATCATGCTTCATCTCATGGAGGTCTTCCTCCTGTTGTTAGATCTCTACCTCTAAAAATGTTTCCTTACACTTTTGTACTTGCTTTGTCGAGAAAAAGGCAAGGCCCCTCCCAGAATCAATGGGGAAAATACATGCATATTTCCTCTCTAATAGGTATGAGAAAAGGTACCTAAGCCATCCCTTTTGGGCTTGCTTCTCTCACCATGGTCAATATGCTCTTGACGAGTGCCTTCATCTTTGTGAGGTGAATGAATAGGCTCATGAAATGGTGATGATCGAGGTGATGGTGTGGCTAACTCTTGAAATGAAGATGAATGATGTATGGAATGAGGTGGAGGAATGGAGGTGGATGGATGAGAGGATGAAGGTGCTTCTTGGCCATGCTGAATAGGTGGGACTGTGAAAATATCATTGGGTATGAAAGTGTCCCATGTAATGTCAATTTGATCAAGGTGGTGTAGGACTATCATATTGATGACAGAATGGTGAAATATGATGTGCATTTGATGATAATGATCTTTCCTTCGGTAAATGTATGACATCTTGTCGATATCCCGGTAAATATAGTAGGGCATGTTTAGCATTCTGATTCTTGTAAAATGCATGAGTAACCGAATATGATAGGAATAGAGCTAAGAAAACATGCCCTCACATGTGAAGTACTTCATGATGATTTTCATCATAGGAACATGTTTATCTAGGAGGTGAGAGAAAGGGAAAATCCTCCTTCTTTCATTCTTGTGGTTTGGTTTAAGATATGCTCATAGTAGAATAATCCAATTCTGCATGTTGAAACTATTTTTCCCCAACATTTGGGATGCCAGTAGAAGCTGATATGATAGAAAAAGATATAGTAAAGGTGATACGAGCAAGGGTTTCCTGGTTTTCATGGAGGTTTATAATGGACTGTCTAGTCAATTCATAATGATGTTGGATTCTTTCCACCTTCTCACAAAAATCAAAACAGCCCATATGTTTGAAACTTGTGATAGTGTTGGGAGATGCCATGAGCTCTCTAGTGTTGGTTGGCTCATATCTGATGATTCTCCCTCCTTTCTTATATTTCCTCCTCTGTTGTTTTCTTCATCACTCTGACTTCTGTGTTCTTCTTCTACCATGATTTGTGGTTGTCAAACCCTAGGGAAATGCTGAAATGGACTGTGGGTATGGGAATTATGGAATAATGAGAGGAGAGATGATGAGGAGGAGATGGGAGTGTGTGGAATGAGGGAAGTGATAGAGGATAGTTATTAAGTGAGGTGGAATGACAATGAAAGCTAGGAAATGTGTTTTGAGATGGTGGGAAAGTATTACTAGGGTTTGATCTTAGGAATAAAGACAAATAACTTAAACCCTATGTAGGTGAATAATGGAGGGAAGGAGTGAGTAAATTTTCCACCAACTTGATTTGCTGAAGTATATGATGACCAAATCGGGAACTTGGTAACAATGGATGGTTTCTAGCACTTTTTCGCTCCTTCCAGGTGAATGTGTAGTGAGCCAAGCAAAGGCGCAACGACCCAGACAAACGTGTCATTTAGCTGCATGAGCATAGTGCTGTTGTAAATAACACTGGAGTCTCTGGAAAATGCGCAAAGACCCAGTCAAACATGCATTGACTAGGCTAAACATGCAATGACCCTACTAAATGCGCCCTTTTGCTCTGTTTTGCCCAATTTCACCTCAAAATCAACAAATTTATTTTACTGAGGAGTTTTGAGAGTGCTAGAGTGCAAATGAAGCTTCACGGGTGTGTTGAGAGCCTTTATACTTGGATGGAATTTAATTTATGAGTTGCACACTCACTTTCTAATGTTTCTTGTCATTTCCAAATTTACATATTAATTCTTTTTTTACTCTCTGACCTTTTTTCTCTTGACAGGTGGATGATGATTTGGCAATCCTGATTTTGAGTTATTCTTGGGTTTCTTTTAGCAATAGACTTGAGTATGGAGCTAAAGAAGTAACTTATTACATATAATAGACATAAAATTACATAAACAAAAATAAAATTATTACATCTTTTTGAAGTTTTAATTTACAAACTTGGAATAAAATCCCTTCTTGAAATCAAATTTAGGGCTTTCAGTAACCATGGTTACATGCTTTGGAAAGCTTTATTTAACTAAAAAATATATTATTTGCTCGACTCTCATGTTTTTCTGACCTTATGCAGTGAGATGGTGATTTATTGGACCTTGGGAAAATAAAACCTAGGTGACCTAATGGAACCTCAAATGACTAAATTTCAGGTGGATTTGACTGATATAAAATATGATGAAATGAGCCTTCATGTTCAATGGAAACCCAGAAAGACACATGAAGGTGGGCCATCAAATACAAACTTTTGAGAGAGGAAAGTGATTTTGGATTTGGCGTACCATTAGTGAACAAATTTTTTCATGATGACCTAAGTGGAATGCAAAAAATTTCAAACGGGACTCTAATGTGATATAAAAAGAGATATTTTGATCACTGGTGGTAGTATGCAAATACTGACTCTAATAATCCCTACACAAAGTGGTAAGCATGACCTTTCCAAAAAGTCTAAATTTATGGGTTTAATTGCTAAAAATCATTATTTTAAGCCCCAACACACCCTACCCCTTCAGAGTCCTCTGTTCAACACAGGTTTCTTCCTTCTACACTAGTATTGGTTAGCACCATCTTTCTCCTTGCTAGGGGTGTGCTGATTCTAGAAATTCAAGAAAAATAAAAAGGTTTATGAAGCTTCCTCTTCTAGAAGTGTCCAAGGGTTCTTTTAACCATTTATCTTCAATAAGAAGCTCGAGTCTTATGTGATCCTACCTTGAATACTTCACCTATTATCCATTGATCTCATCCTCCCATCGTAAGTGGATCTCAACCTCATTCTGGTAAATCCCAAACTACCATCTCTCTCTTATAAATTTACTTCCACCTACAACATTAAGGTTGGACTTTGGAGAGTCACCATCCCCTCATGATGTTGCCTTAAATATAATAGAGTCGTCATCTACATGCATTAAGGTGGCATTGAGGTGTGTTTTGTGACAAGTAAGGACAAGTAAAATTAGGGATATCTATAAAAGATCAATTAATATTCTTGGTTGTAAACTCTCTTCTATTTCTATTAATACAAAGAATATCTTGTTCTCCTATATGTGTTGTGTTACATTTACGTTCATGTATTTCATTACCTTCATGATTCATTTAATAGTGTAATCAAATTATGCTAAGTAGGATTCTTTCTCATTCTTCAATTTTTCTAAGGAAAAATAATATTCTTTTCCTTCTGTTGTTATAGATGAGTCCACCACGTCTAGGGAAATTACCTTTGGAAATGATGCACTAGGAAAGATTACGGGAAAAGGAATTGTTATCATAGTAAATGGAAGAGGTGAAGCCAAGAATGTTTTTCTTTTTGATGGACTAAAGGATAACTTAGTTTTTCCTAGATGTGTGACCAACGTTATGATCTATTGACTAGATCTAAAAATTGTCCAGTCAAGTCGATAGGGAGAGCTGAAATAATAGATGAAGTTGTTAGAACAAATAGTATTGTCTACGCTTTTAAGAAAAACACAATGAAACATTTCTTGACTAAGGTTGATGAGAGCTGGTTATGGTTACGTAGGCCGAGTCATTTAAATTTTGACTAAATTGTGAAAATTCACAAAAGAACATTGTGAGGGATTTGTCGAAGATATCTAAACCTAAAAACACAATTTGCAAATCATTCGAAATTGGTAAGCAAGTTAGAGTGACATTTAAATCAAATGAAAAATAGAAAATAGGTTGTTTTAGTTGGTACATATGGATATTTATTGACCTTCAAGAATGTAGAAACCTAAATCTAAGCTATATTTCATAATATTAATTATTGATTACAATAGGTTGAACTAGTTTTAATTTCTAAGATAAAAATAGGATGACTTTCAAAGGTTCAAGAATTTTAAAACTATGGTTGAGAATGAGGTAGATTGTAAAATCAAATGTATAAGATCTAATAATGGTGGAGAGTTCACCTCCAAGCAATTTGATGATTATTACAAAGAACATGGCATCAAAATACAATTCACTATAGATAGTATTCCACAACATAATGGTGTATAAGAGAGATCAAACATGTATTCCTAACAACTCACTAGAGTTATGATGGGTGAAAGAAGAATACCACAAATATTTTTGGCTAAAGTGACACATATAAGAGTTGTAATATTGAAAAAAGTGCACTTTAGGACAAACAATGATAGAACCCCATATGAGTTATGGTGTTGTAGTGTTTTCTTCTCAAAGATGTATGAAAAGAACCCACTTAAGATTGTGGATGAAAAACAATCTCCACAATATAAATGGTTGCTAAACATTGTATATCTGTAGCAAGTGATACAAACAAAACCTGCCAAAGTACAGATCTATGCCACAGTCATAGTTCAACAGCAAAAGGAAAGAGTAATAACTCCAATCATCCAATGCAAACTAGATATAAACAGAATAGCTTTATTATAACACCCGTCAAGGGAAAAAATAGATGTTAGCAGTCCCCCTATATGGGATGGGTTCTTGGCTATCCTCAAACATTTTCACCTTGTGTAGAGTCTCTCTCCTCTATAATGTGAAAACCCAACAAAATATGGTGTGCGAAAATGAAAATAATCAGAGTTACAACAGTGAGTGCAACAATGAAAATAATCAAAAGTGAATAATGAATGGAAAACCCTTCTATTTATAGCAAAATATTGAGTTATCCTAGAATAATGAGCAATGATACAATATTATTGATCCCATTCCTTGAATAAGCACTTGGAATATTTTATTATATTTGTTTAGGAGGGATAAAGTATTTGAACTTTTATTTAGAAATAATAAATAAATAAATGATTTATTTATCATCTCAAGGAATTAGTTAAGGAATAATAAAAAAATAAGAATTTATTTAATTATTCCTAATGGATTTAGTCAAATTTAATGAATAATTATAATTAATTAGTGACTAATTAATTAATCTTTGATACAAATAAGATAAATAATGATTTATCTGTTTATTTTTCATGACTGGGTCAAACTTGAGAAGGAATAATAATAAAACAATGGTTTAATTAATTATTCCTAGAAGAAAAGAAAATAAATAGTGATTGATTTAATTATTCTTCATGAATTTAACTATAAATTACTTAACAAAGGTTGTTTATTAGGTAATTTTTCACAGTGAAAGCAATTTTACTATGGTAAAATTGGCCTTACATGGTGTACTTCGATCCATCTAGTAAATTAGGCTAGAACACCAATTTTTTGGTAATAACATATGGTATGGAAAAAGAACTACACTTAAGAATTTCAATGTATTTGGGAGCAAGTTCTACATCAAGAAAAATTCTTAGAAGCTTGGAAATCTTGATACATGAATTGATGAAGGTATTTTTCTTTGGCACTCTCACAACACCGAAGGCCACAAATGCTACAATAATAAATTAATAAGGATAGTGGGTTATATTGATGTAAAATTTATTGGGAACATTTATTTTTAAGATAAACAACCAACAAACATTAGCTCCAATTACCAAGTCAACCATAATGAGGATGATGATGAACTAGTTGAAGATGAAGGCATTGAAGAACCAAACAATCCATAATCCCCTTACTCAAGTGCATGTAGCCTTGTTTTCCATGATATAGGTAAAGGATTTTTCTCAGGCTAGTCAAGATGACCAATGGATAAAGGCATGAACAAAGAGCTTGATCATATCTAGAAAAATCAGAATTGTGAGCTAGTTCCATGACTAGCAAATAATAACATTATTCGCACAAAGTGGGTCTTCAGGAACAAGTTGAATGAAAATGGAAAAGTGGTATGAAACAACGAAATGTTAGTTTGCAAAGGACATGCACAATATGAAGGTTCGGACTTTGATGAGACCTTCTTTGTTGTTGAAATATTAGAGGAAACTACAATGTTCTTGGATTTTACTAGTTAGTAGAAATTCAAAATATACCATATGGATGTCAAATCAACCTTTTTTTAATGGTGAGCTATAAGGGGGGGGGGGGAGCATTGAGAAACATGAAGGATTTAAATTATAAAATAATGTTGATTTTTGCAGTTTCAAAATGCCTTATATTGTCATCAGAAATCCCCCAGGGCTTCGTACTCCAAGCTAGACAAGTATTTTCTTATGTGTGGATTTAAAATAGGTGCAACTCACAACAAATTATATGTGAAAACTAATAATGAAAAACTATTGGTAGTTGTTGTTGATGTTTATGAAATAATATTTGGAAGTGATGTAGATCATATAACTCACTAGTTTGAAGCTAATATGAAGGCTAATTTTGAGACATAAATTCTCGGAGAAATCTCTTATTCCCTTGGCTTGCAAATCACACAAACAACAAAACGAATTTATATCTCACAAGGAAAGTACCTCGAGGATGTTTTGAAGAAGTTTAGGATGGAGGAACGTTCACTTGTAAGCACTAAAAGGGTCATAAGATGAAATCTCGTCAAGGATGACAAGTCACCTATGGTGGATAAGACTCTATACATATTTTCCATTGGAAGTATTTTATACTTAACAACCTTAAGACCAGATATCATATGGGAATTTTTTGTTGTTGGAAGATTTCAAGTAGCCCACAGACAAGTTCACCTCCTACTAGAAAAGAGTATACTTAGATACTTGAGAGCCACTATGGACTATGGTTAATGGCATGCAAGAGATAAATATTGTTCAGTAACAACTTTTACTAATGTATATTAGGTAGGTGATGTAAATGGCAGAAGTACAATAAGTGGCAATGATTTCTTTATTTTGTGTCACGGTTGAGCAAGAAGTAGAACTTGATTTCTATTTCTATTGCTAACGAGAAATATATAACAACTTCTTATTGCACTCACACCTTGTGGATGAAGTAAACTTTACAAGACATGAATTTGGTATATATAGACCCCATTCCAATCACATATGATAAAAAAAGTGCATTAAACATATCCAAAACCCCTGTTTTACATTCCAAGGAAAAAAATATTTCAATTAAATACCATTTCCTCCGAGACCAAGCTTCAAATCAGTTATGAAATTGGAATATGTACCTAGAAAATAATAGATAGTTGATATCTTCACCAGACCCATACCACAAGAACATTGTGAGTGCTTAAGGCAGAGATTGGGAGTAGTGAATCTTTCCTCCCTAAAATTAATCTTCTCCATGGGAAAGCAAGGAAAATATTTATATCAATCTAACATTCAACACATCATTAGTGAGATTTTGGGTCCATAGGAATGCAAAAATATAAGGGGATTTCAGTTCCAGGGGACTACTTTTCCATTGATATCAAAGGCGGATAATGATCAAACATTGGAGATATTTTAGTAATGGGTTTGACTTGCAGGTGATTAGTTACAACTTCCACAAAAAATGTGAGAATGGTCAGATGGGGCGAACACTTAGTTAACATGTGTTGTCATGCTCATTTTTATCTTATCTTGGATATTTCCTTAACTTATTATTTATTTACTTTAAGGTTGATAAAAAAAATAGGCGTTTCCATGATTGTCAAATGGGGAGAATGTTAAAATTATGTGTTTTTATTGATTTCAAAGGTGATCAGGAAACATTTTCATTGATAATTGTGGAGCACCTGGAAGGTATGCTTTTTGATAAGTAATCTAGTGGTTTTTCAATACTATTTCTAATCTTTTCTGCATATTGAGCCTAAAAACATAAGGGTTTTGGTAAATTGTGTGAAAATGGGCAAACGACGCTTAATTACTAATAATCGATGTTTTCTATGCAGAAGGATGCGGAAATAGGGGATTATCGAGTAAAAATGAGAAGCGCAAGGAAAGTAACTGCTGCCCCATCGATAGGGAACCGGATGCGGACAAGATCAAGCAAAATTGGAGCCGAATAACCCAGGAAAAGGACGCAGGATATCGTGACGGAGAATGCAAGAAGGAAAGAGGAGACCCGAACGAATAGCGAATCCCTCAGGATCTTCGATCCTGAGGGATCGCTGCTTTAAGTTTATCTTTTGTATCTAGACATCTCCGTCATTTCTGTTATATAAAGGCACCACGCCACAGAGCGTGGGGGACGACTGTTAATTAATTAAAAACTCAGAACGATTTTGATCACTGAGCTTTTGTAAGATCTGATTTTGTACACTTTTGTTAATGAAATCAATATAAAGGATTTGGTGTTCACTTCGTTTCTACATCTGAAGTAATTCTAAGCAGTGTACCATCGTAGCCAAGGGCCCAGCTCTGACGGTCACTCGCTGTTGTATCATACGGTGATTTGTGTGGTTTGCATATTTCTTTCATTACAGTAATCCGATATCTCTTTGTTTTGATAGACTATGTTTCTTAATTAATATTCGAAATCTGAATAGGTTCTTTAATTCACGTCTCTGTATTACACAAACTGAATCTATTCGAATTGCATTTCTACAGCAAGATATTAGGATGAATGTTATCATTATTGGATTCATATGAAATAAGTATTTGTGAGGCTTGAAGATAATATTATCTTGTTCAGAAACACGGCCACATCACACATTACTCTCGGATTGCTGCAGTAGTATAGACCGTGTACATACTTCGGGGTTTGCTGTTCCATTTGGATTTGCTGTTCCATTTGGAGATGCTGTTCCATTTGGATTTGTTGTTCCTTTTGGATTTGCTGTTCCTTTTGGATTTGCTGTTCCATTTGGGTTGCTGTTCCATTTTATATGATTGACATTTCCTGTTTATCATAGTTTGCTGTTCCATTTCATTACTGTTGTTCCATTTCATTACTGCTGTTCCATTCTAAGAATTGATGTTCCAGTTTACTTTTGCCAATCTGCCTTTATTGCTTTTGCGTGATAGCAGGCCTAAGGTTGTCGTGAGCCCAGCAAGACGCTGCCTAGCTCCCTGACCTATAAGCCCATGCTTTGGTGTTCTTTCTTTATCAGTTTCTAAAGGGAAGGGTTATTGGTTCCGTACCCTTGACTGATCATCTGCCTTGTGTGACTTCATTTCTTGAATTGGTTTAGTTACAGCTTAGTGTTTGTTTCCTCTCAAGTTATTAGAACGCTATACTGCCGAGCACTACTTGGACAGAACAGCCTCGGATTGAGTTACTCCTTGCAAGAACAAAACGATCCCGGATTGACTTAATAATGTGGAATAATTGGTGGTGTGAGAGACCCTAGTTATAGCTCTACATTTTGGCGTCGTTACCGGGGAAGGAGTAATAGCCATTTGTCCTTTATAGAGTAGTGCGCAAATCTGCTAGGAGGGAGTTGGATTTTAAAAACGGAAGGTAAGAACCTGCGTACGGAGCATGTAAAAGCCCTGCTCCACCGTCCGCTCTCTTAGTAGAATTGCCAGTTAAATAGGATTTAGTATTTTAATTGGAGTGCATGACTAAGCAGAAAAAGTTAGAAAAAGATCAAAAGCCTCCATCCAAAGCCAAGGGGCCGGTGACCCTTGGACGAACGACCTTTATAGACGAAATCTACAAGAAAGCCGACTCTCAGCCATCAGTAGGATATAAGAAAGCTAATTCTAAACAGCCTACTAGTTCCCTTCAGGCCTCGGGATCACCATCCGAAGCTTTTGCTGAGGTGCATAGTCGAACAGAGGAGCAGGATTTCCAAGAAATTGAAAATTTGACTCCTAGACCACTGCACGAAGGGACCCAAAGTAACCTTTGTGAAGGAGAAGGAGAAACAGGGGAAATTGAGGAACCTAGATCTCCTATTGAATTAAACCAGTCTTTGAATAGCCCGGACAAGGGAAGCGCTGCGAAAATCCTTGTTGAAGGAATCCATTCACCGCAGACAGTTGGGGCCATTATCATCCCTGATCAAGGGAGTGGTGTCAAGACAATCCCTGTTAAGACTATCCCTCCTCAACCAAGGAACACTCTCTTGGAAATCCCTGAAGATTACTGGCATATATTTGATCCCATGGCGCAGAATCAGCCAAACACCCAGACCTCCACATTGCAATATCCGATAGTAGACTCTGCAGCAAATGCACCCATGAAAGCCATCCCTCTCCAGCATATTCCCACATTTCATGGCCTCACATCAGAAGATCTGGACGCATTCTTGTTCGAATTTGATGTATTATGTAGAGGATACGACTACACCACCGATCCCTAGAAACTGAAACTGTTCCCCTCTACATTAAAAGGGGCTGCGTTGAGATGGTTTATGGGCTTAGGTGGTGGGGTTATTAACAATTGGGACCAAATGAAAGAAGCCTTTTTAAAGAAATACCAAGATTACTGTAGGTCAAGGGAACTAAAAGATGAAATCTTTCAAATGTCAGCCAGACCAAACGAAACCTTAGAAGAATATGTGGAACGTTTCCAATATAAATTGCAAAGATACCCTTATGCATCACTACCTCTGCCTAACAATGTGTTGAAAACTGCATTAATTAGAGGTATGAGAGAGCAATGGATCGAAACGTTAAACATCATGGGGAAAGGAGACATTTATCAGGAAAATTTTGCTGATATCATTGATCTGTGTATCAGGAGCTCAAGAGGCAGCACGAGGATAAAACCAGCGGAATATGATCGCTTCCCCAGAGATAACAGAACATTAACAGAGGGAGTAACACGGGTGGAACTTGGAAATTTGCTAGAAAATTTTAAAACTGATATCCTGGGAACACTAACTACACAACTTGACATTGTGCAGGCTAAACAGAAGCAAGCCGAGGCAGAGCAGAATCTAGCCATCTTTTGCCCACGATGCAGGAAGAAGCACAGCCACAAAGAATGCCCGCTGGATACAGTCCAAATATGTGCTATCTGCACCAAGGACCACCTGACCGAAAGCTTCCCTTCACTTCCTGGTCTGAAGGCAGTATACAAAGAAGCAGAAGAGGAGTCAGAACCAGCATATTTTGTTAACCAGCGTCGTCAATGGCAGCCTAGGCAACTAGGTATGTTTTCAGACCCCTCCTCTTCTTTTCAACCCCCGCAGTTCAACACTCAGCAACAGAGCATGTGGCAAAATCAGTCCCAACCCCCGTTTTCAAATTGGTCACCTCAAATGTTTCCTACTCCGAATCCTTGGATGTCCCAATTTGGTTGGCCAAACTGCCCTTATCCTCCACCATATTGGCAGAATAGTTCCTATCCTCCACAGTGGACCCCTTCCACTTCACAAAGCTCATCCTGGCAGACAAGCTGGTCAAGACCGACATATCAGCCAGCAGGATCAATCCCACTCCCTCAACCAACTCTGCCAGCCTTACCACAAAATTCCCAGTCTAATCTGAGACCGCAACTCCCAGCCTAACCCAACCCCAATCCTAATAATAGGCCAGTCCAATCCATTCAAATCATAGACACATCAGAGATTGATTCTGACCTAAGGGAGTGCAACGATCTTCAGTTAAGATCGGGACGAATAGTAGAAATAGAGGGAGACAAAATGGTTCATATTGAAAATCAGTTACCTGTAGAACAACCCCCACAACGGAAGGATGAAAACAAAGAACAAAAAAATAAACAAGCAAGCACATCCTCTCCTCCTTTCCCAGAACGATTAGTCATATCTCGACCTATACAACCTCCAGACTTTGACATTCTGGGAGAATTACAAAATTTGTATATAAAGATTCCATTCCTCCAAGCTATACAAGATATTCCTATATATGCGAAAACCATAAAGGAATTATGCATCAAAAAATCAAGGAGGAATACAAATACTAACCGTAGAGTCCAAGTAGTTGGTACTTTATCCGACCTATTATCAGGAAAGGAAACACGTATCAAATATGAAGATCCCGGGAACCCAATTGTAACCGTTCAAATCTATGGCCAAACCCTGACTAACGCTCTAGTCGACCTGGGAGCCGCAATCAACATTTTGACAACCTCCACCTGCCAAAAGCTTGGCATTACGTCAGTAGAACCTACCTCTACTCTGTTAGAATTGGCAGATCGATCTGTGGTTCGACCAGAAGGTACTCTGAATGATGTCATGGTTTCCGTAGATTCATGGGAGTATCCCACAGATTTCCTGGTAATTAATCCTAAAACCCGACTAGATGGACATCTGTTAATCCTAGGCAGACCCTGGCTTGCTACTGCCGATGCCTACATTGGCTGCCGGCAGGGAAACATGACTATAGCTAAAGGACTCGATGTCAAAAATTTAATTTTGTACCCTCCAGCTCAGCCAAGCCTGCCAATGATTAAAACTAACCCTTATCCTGTATCATATCTCGCTAACAACATCAGATCTCCATTAACCATACAAAAGGCGTTAGACTTCAAGGATCAAACAGAAGACGACGCCATTAACAATTTTATTAGTCAAACTGAAGCTAGAAAACATATGCAGTGTCTTATGATAGAGGCAGCATTTGACAACGAGCTAGAAGAAGATCCCTTAAAAGATCCGCATGATCAGACAATACCAGTAACTGCTGTTGCTAATACTAAAGTAGTGGAAATTGAACCTGGTAAAACTCTGAATATTAATGCCAATCTTACACCAGATCAAGAGATAAAACTTGTTAATCTGTTACAAAAATACAAAGATGCATTTGCGTGGGATTACCCCGACATGAAGGGGATTGATCCTCAATTATGCACCCATCACATTTATATAGAGAAAGACACAAGACCTGTCCGTCAGCCACAAAGGAGACTCAACCCGCACCTAAAAGAGATAGTGAAAGATGAACTTCAGAAGCTCTTAGATGTTAACATTATTTACCCTATCTTTGACAATAAATGGGTCTCTCCCCTCGTGGTGGTACCAAAGAAAAACGGAAAATGGAGAATCTGCGTCGATTACAGGGAGTTAAACAAGGCTACACAAAAGGATCACTTTCCCCTCCCATTTATAGATCAAGTATTGGACACGTTAGCAGGGAAGAAATTTTTCCCCTTTTTGGATGGCTTCAGTGGATATAACCAAATCCAAATTGCCCCTGAAGACCAGGATAAAACTACCTTTACGTGCCCTTGGGGAACGTTTTCCTATCATGTATTACCCTTCGGCCTATGTAACGCCCCTGCTACATTTCAAAGGGATATTCTCAGTATTTTTGCAGATCTAATAAACGATGGACTTGAGGTGTATATGGACGACTTCACACCGTATGGGGATGAATTTGATCCAGCTCTAGATACCCTGGAAAAAGTTTTACAACGCTGCATTGCTACCAGACTCTGCCTCAGCCACGAGAAGTGCTACATGATGATGACGGAAGGAATCATCCTAGGGCACTACATTTCAGCAGCTGGCATCCAGGTAGACCCTGCTAAAATTCAGATTCTTTTGCTCATCCCTACCCCCACTACTCAAACAGAGGTACGTAGTTTCCTTGGATTTTCTGGATATTACAGACGTTTTATAGAACATTATTCACGAATTGCAGCACCTCTATATGCTCTGACAGGTAATGTTGATTTTTTGTGGACAGATAAATGCGACCAGGCTTTTAGAGAATTGAAAAAGTTGTTGTCAATTGCTCCAGTCCTTCGAGGACCAAACTGGAATCTGCCATTCCAGATCTCATCGGACGCCTCGGATACAGCAATCGGTGCAGTCCTAGGACAAGAAGAGGATAAGAAGCCATACGCTATTTACTATATTAGCAAGAATTTATCCTCTGCCGAACTCAATTATACTGTTACTGAAAAGGAATTTTTGGCCGTAATCCATGCTGTTAATAAATTTAGGCATTATATTACAGGTTACCCTGTTGTGTTATATACAGATCACTCTGCTATTAAATATCTAGCAAACAAACCTGTCACGAATGCTAGAGTAACTCGATGGTTGATCCTGTTGCAGGAGTTTGACATCACAATTAAGGATCGACCAAGCAAGGAGAACCCTGTAGCCAACTTCCTCTCAAGAATACCCAAATCAAGCGAAGCAGCAGCCGTGGAAGATCAATTCCCTGACGAAAATCTGTTTGCCATTGCCGTTCGCACACCCTGGTATGCTGACGTCGCCAATTACCTTGCAGTGGGTAAGTTACCCAAACACCTAACCCCTCAGGAACGAAAACAAATTGTTCAAAAAGCACACGATTTTCGTGGATTGGAGACCATTTATTCCATACAGGGGCAGACATGCAAATCAGAAGGTGTATTCGAGAGGATGAGATCCTAGACATCTTAAAGGCTTGTCATAGTGGACCATGCGGGGGGCACTTTGCCGACAAGAGAACAGCACATAAGATACTATAGGCAGGGCACTATTGGCCCACAATCTTTAAGGACGCGAAAAAATTTGTGCAGGCCTGTGATAGCTGCCAGCGAGCAGGAAAACCTGGTCAAGATGATGAAATGCCTCTGAGACCACAACTGGTTATTGAGCCATTTGAACGATGGGCTCTCGATTTCGTCAGACCCATTAATCCACCCTCAAACCAAAGGACATACATCTTGGTAGCAACAGACTATGTTACTAAATGGGTTGAGGCTGAATCATTAGCTAGGGCTACAGAAGATTCGGTAATACAATTTTTGTTCCATTTGTTTGTACGTTACGGACTTCCAACAGAAGTGATTACAGATGGTGGACCACAATTTGTTGGAAACAAACTAGCTGCAACACTTAACAATTATCACATCCAACATAAGATTACTACCCCCTACCATCCGTAGGCAAATGGACAAGTAGAAAACAGTAACAAGATAATTGAGTCAATCTTAACAAAGACCATCGCATCACACAGGCGTGATTGGGCTGCTCGGCTACCTGAAGCTCTGTGGGCTTATAGAACCACATGGAGAAGTATGACAGGCTATTCACCTTATCAATTGCTGTTTGGCAAACAACCAATTTTTCCTATCGAATTTGAGATCCAAACACTACGAACTGCAAAAGAGGTCGGCCTGGATCTGAATGAGGCACAGATTAATCGACTACGACAAATAAACGAATTGGATGAGGTTAGGCTCTCTGCATTACAAAACACAGCATTAATCCAACAGTAGCGAGATAAGTGGCACGATGCACTTATAAAGAATAAAGTCTTCCACGAAGGAGACTGGGCTCTGTTATACGATTCTCGGTTCCAGGACTTCCCGGGGAAACTCCAGACTCACTGGCTAGGACCATATGAGATCCAGAAGGTGCATGACAATGGGACCCTCACTCTGACCACGATTGACGGTTCTGGACATACGTTCAAAGTAAATGGCCACCGAGTTCGTCTCTATCGAAGACCCCTTACTCGGGAATCCTTTTGTCAACAGCTTCAGCAAGATACTGATTTGGAGATCCTAGGAGAGGAAGTGAAATCTTCCTCACCCATAACTTAAGCAATTTGTTTTTTGTAATTTGTACATAACATCCTGTACATATGTTCTTTTCATCTTTTGCTTGCAGTATTTTGGTTAGGCACTGGTTTGATTTTGTTGTTCCTTTTTAAAAGGAACATCACCCGTTTGATTTTGCTGTTCCTTTTTAAAAGGAACAGCACTTTTGGTGTTTTGCTGTTCCTTTGTAAAAAAGGAACAACACTTGTTGTTTTTTCTGTTCCTTTGCGAAAAGGAACAGCACTTTTTGCTTTGTTGTTCCTTTGCGAAAAGGAACAGCACTTTTTATTTTGCCGTTCCTTTGCGAAAAGGAACAGCACGTTTGTGTTTTTTGCAAAGGAACAGCACTTTGGCATTTTGGAATTTTTGCTGTTCCTTTGCGAAAAGGAACAACACTTTTTCATTCTGCTGTTCCTTTGCGAAAAGGAACAACACTTTTGGTTTTTGATGTTCCTTTACGAAAAGGAACAACACTTTTTGGGCTTTGTTGTTCCTTTGCGAAAAGGAACAACCCGTGTGGATTTTTGCTGTTCCTTTGCAAAAAGAAACAGCCCGTGTGGATTTTTGCTGTTTCTTTGCAAAAAGGAACAGCCCGTGTGGATTTTTGTTGTTCCTTTGCGAAAAGGAACAGCCCGTGTGGATTTTTGCTGTTCCTTTGCAAAAAGGAACAACACTCTTTGTGCTTTGCTGTTCCTTTGCAAAAAGGAACAGCACTCGCATATTCCTTTTTTTCAAGATGCAGAATGTCTTTAATTCCGCTATTTTCTGCAAGACGAATCATCCACATGACTCAGACACCATCTATTTGGACGTCTTGCGATTATGCTCTACTAAATCTTTTAGATATAGCAATGACATTATGCAATGAACTTAAAAGCATGTTATACCGAAACCTGCATATCATAAATCGCTATTGTTTTAACAGTCAGCAGATATAAGAAGATAAGAGGACCGACACTAACTTTCGTCTTTACTGTCATTATCTTGTTCCTGAACCATGGTTTGGCAATTTTTATCATGTCGATTTCCCTAAAAACTTCTTTGATCATCATTGAGGAATATGAGCAAACATTTATATCTGTCTGTTGGGATTGTAAGACTTCTTCCACCATTCCCCGCTCTTAAGGAGTGCGGACCCACCCTTATGTGTAATTGAACAAAGAAAAAGAAGTGTGCTGCAAAAGAAGAACAAAAGAAAAAATAAAAATAAAGATATGAAATCGTCAAATGCAGGATAGGGGGTCTCATTCAGAGCCAACCTACCATGATCATAAGGATGGAAGCGAAGTGGCATTGCCATTACGGCCACCACACCAGGGATATGGTCCAAAGGAAAAATAACAAGCAAACCTTGGAACAGGAGGTCTCATCACGAGCCGGCCTGACCACGTTTCGTGCCTACCTTGTGAATGGCATTATGGTTATCTGGTCACCAAGCCAGCATAATGGCCTGCATTTTGACGAAGCACTCTTCAGTACATACACAAAGGATAATGGTTCCAGAGGGTGAGATAAACAACTTTGCCAAGGTTATGAACATCTGTTGGCAGCAGAGCTCTGTTAATGGCATTGGAGTCGTAATATTTACACCAACAGGTATGATATTAAGTCTGTTTGTCTTTTATTTCCTTTGCATGTATCATATGTCACACCCTGATATAATTATCGCATGAGTATTATCACCAATCATGGCAACGGAATTGACAATGACTACTGAAGACTTCGTACGGTTGACAGACGTCCAACCGTCGGTTCCTCATTATATCACACTGGCTTATCTTAAAAGCGATCCATTTTTCTGCCTCGATTTCGGTACTTCACTGTCTTTTTACAACATGGCATAATTTCCATCTGCTGTACTTTATGATTTGACTCCCGACTGGCTGCTTCTCCTCTCTTTGACGGCTGGGGGCAGCCTATCAGATCGCGGGGGGGGAGGTGACCTCATTACTCCAATGGTTACGTGGCTGCACATCATTCGGGCAAAATAACAACACGATTTAACGGTATGATGATCTCATTCTACGGACTGCCACCCACGATCTTTCTCTTTGATGCATGCTCTGCGAAAATCCTTCCTAAAATAGCATCGAGTATCCTCTATGTTCGGTAAATACTGCGGACAGTTGTTGTTCCATTCCCAAGTTCATTTCTGAGAGTAAGCTATGGGCGGGAAAACAATCCGAAGAGAACCGCACAAGCTGATCGCGTCTGATGCTGCCCGCGAAATTCTGGAAAATGCAGGATGGTTGAATTACTTCAACCGCCTGCAAGAATCGAACGAGGCTGTAGCGTTGGAATTCCTGCAAAATCTGCAGGAAAACCACTCTATAGTCGGAGGAAAGCGGATAGAAGTCACGGAGGACATCATTGCAGAAACCTCAGGATTACCAGCTGTTGGACCCAGATGGGAGCTGAAGAAGGAAAGACTGCAGAAAGAAATGGAAATTTTCCAAAGCGAAGGCCAAAGTCTGACAGTCAAAGGGAAAGGAGTCCTGCCGACGACACTGGGGGAACCCTGGACCGAGCTGGCGAAAATAGTGCAGAGCTATATCACCTGCGAGGGGAGGAAGGATGTGGTAAGGGCTCGTCACTTAAAACTTCTAGCTGTTTTGAAGGGAAAATGCTCTGTAAATCTCCCTGCCTTCTTAAATTCATTATTACATGATGCGGCCCGAAGTTTGAAGAAAGCTCAGCACACAGAGACGGTTGTTAGCCACCACGGACTGATTCAGCTCATAATAAGCCACAGTCTTTCCCAACAACAAGACACTTGGGAGGAATTGGTTGAAACAGTCAAAATGGGACTGGCTTTACCTCGAACCTCCAGCACACTGGAACGTTCAGAAGAACACAAGGAGCCAACAACAGAAAAGCAAGCTGTTTCAAAACGAAAGCAGTCCTCTAGCACGCCGGAACAATCAGAGAAACGTAAGAAGTCGATGGCAGAAAAACAGGCTGTGTCGAAACGGAAGCGATCCTCCGATACGCCGGAACGACCAGAGGAACCTAGAGAACCTGTTGGCACTCCCAACCTGCCTGAAAGACCCAGGAAGTTAGCTCGATTGGTTCGAATAAGGGGAAGGTTGGAAAATATTCAGAAAACTGTGACCCAACCAATCGAAATCGAGGATGAACCTTCGGAAGAGGAAGGTGAATTACCCGAAGGAAATGCTGAGCAATTAGAGGCTGGAACTAACCAGCCAGGAGAAGGAATTGAGGAAGAAAATGCACAATCTATGGGTAGCCCGTTGCAAGACCATCCAGGAGAAGAGGAATTGGCAGCAGTTCTGGCCAACATGGGAGAATACGGCCAAGCCTCTAGTCTAGGAGGCATCCCTGACGGTCCCGCAGAAGAAGAATTACCTGAAGAAGGGCATGCAGAAGAAGCAGGGGAAGGAAACCTGCCCGGTAATGAAGCAGAAGACATCAATTCAGGACAATCTGTCCCCAGGGCATCGGAAGATGTTCCGGGAGAGGAAGAAGGAGTAAAATTAAAGGCCAAACCCTCTGCCGAGGCTAGGGAAATTGCAAAATTGAAGAAGAAGCACCAGAGGATGCTGGGCACGATAGCCAGACTTCGGCAACAAATCAGAATGTTGAAAGCCAGTCTGAGAATACAAAAAACTGCAAGGAAAAAGAAAAGGACCACGGCAGCAAGAAGCCCGAGGGTTAGGGTTCGTTTTGAAGGACGAAACCCCATCAGGAGACCTACTGTTGAGGAACAGTCCGCTGTTCCGAATGTTAATGAGGAACAGGGTGCTGTTCCAATGGAAACTGCTGTTCCATCTGGCCCAGAGGAACGAATGGACATTCCAATGGAACAGCAAGAGGCTCCGGTGGTAGGAAGACCACACCAACCCTTTGTTCGCATCAAAAAGGAGACGGATAGCAAAGAGGTTCAAACGGAAACACCCCCCTCGGGTGTAATTCGGGTCCTAAATTCGAAACAACGCAATAGGAAAGTCCAGGTTAAACTTCCAGCTTCTACAGCTGCCTGGAAGAAAGACCCGAAAACCAGGACCTTGCATAAAATGATGAAGGAAGCCCAACAGGAGGCCGAGCAGTTGCGAGAAAAGACGGTCCCCAAGGAAAGATATGAGGAGCTCCAACAGCAACTTCGAAACATCAGTCAGTCTGAAAGCCAGGCCTTTGAAGGATGGCAGAAGGAGCAGGAAAAGGTTGCTAAGGTAACTCGTCGACTAGATAGTGTTGTTAAGCAGATGGACACCTTGTGTTCCTTGTATACTGATGTTTTGACTTGTAGAGCCCCTGCTAAAAATTATGCTTTATTTTTGCTTGAACGTTATTTGAGATTAAAAATAAAAGCTGTTAGGGCAGGAGCACCCATCCATATCAACACTGTTAATGATTTTATAGATTGCTGCAAGCACTATGGAGTTAAAGTTCAAAGATTGTTATGTGAATTCTACTTGCACAACCTTGTCTTAGACCAGGAAACTGATTTGAATCCTGGCCCTTTCGTTGGCGATATACAATTTCAAGCCTTTATCTCATTTGGGGTGAATCAGTTAAAATGGTTTAAAGCTTACAACATATTTCAGAGCCAAGAAAATAGTTTAGACCTTTGGGTACGAGCTGAACCTAGGGACCCAACAACATTATGGAGAGAGCATAGGAGTATGATGAGGATCCCAGGTGTCATGAAGATATTAGGTCCCATGCATGAAGACTTGATCCGAAATGGTCTGGAGTATTTCCTGACTATTAAAGACCAGGCCTTCCATGCTGCAAAGTTTCGATACCGAACCTCTAACCCAAACATCCAGCTCAGGGAACCCTTTAACTTTGAGAATTTTGAATTGGTTGCCAGTCGATTGAGTCTCTATGGGGAACAGATTCTGCGAGCAGGCCCATTTTGGTTGGGATATCGGTTTCGCAGTCCAATTGTTTGGCTTCCTGCACCTGGATATCAGGCTCTATATGAGATGCCTGCAGATTAGTTAGACCAGTTCTTTGACCATCTAGTTGCTAATCGTGGTTGTCGGCCTCTTCGAGAGATCCCTTCTCCGGCCTACTCTCTCACAGCCCTGCATGTCAATTACAACGTTTTCATCAGGACATGAAACAGGGTAAGCAGGGGGGTGTGTGGAGCACTTGGAAGGTATGCTTTTTGATAAGTAATCTAGTGGTTTTTCAATACTATTTCTAATCTTTTCTGCATATTGAGCCTAAAAAAATAAGGGTTTTGGTAAATTGTGTGAAAATGGGCAAACGAAGCTTAATTACTAATAATCGATGTTTTCTATGCAGAAGGATGCGGAAATAGGGGATTATCGAGTAAAAACGAGAAGCGCAAGGAAAGTAACTGTTGCCCCGTCGACAGGGAACCGGATGCGGACAAGATCAAGCAAAATTGGAGCCGAATAACCCAGGAAAAGGACACAGGATATCGTGACGAAGAATGCAAGAAGGAAAGAGGAGACCCGAACGAATAGCGAATCCCTCAGGATCTTCGATCCTGAGGGATCGCTGCTTTAAGTTTATCTTTTGTATCTAGACATCTCCGTCATTTCTATTATATAAAGGCACCACGCCACCGAGCATGGGGGACGACTGTTAATTAATTAAAAACTCAGAACGATTTTGATCACTGAGCTTTTGTAAGATATGATTTTGTACACTTTTGTTAATGCAATCAATATAAAGGATTTGGTGTTCACTTCGTTTATACATCTGAAGTAACTCTAAGCAGTGTACCATCGTAGCCAAGGGCCCAGCTCCGACGGTCACTCGCTGTTGTATCATACGGTGATTTGTGTGGTTTGCATATTTCTTTCATTACAGTAATCTGATATCTCTTTGTTCTGATAGACTATGTTTCTTAATTAATATTTGAAATCTGAATAAGTTCTTTAATTCACGTCTCTGTATTACACAAACTGAATCTATTCGAATTGCATTTCTACAGCAAGATATTAGGATGAATGTTATCATTATTGGATTCATATGAAATAACTATTTGTGAGGCTTGAAGATAATATTATCTTGTTCAGAAAAACGGCCACATCACACATTACTCTCGGATTACTATAGTAGTATAGACCGTGTACATACTTCGGGGTTTGCTGTTCCATTTGGATTTGCTGTTCCATTTGGAGTTGCTGTTCCATTTGGATTTGCTGTTCCTTTTGGATTTGCTGTTCCTTTTGGATTTGCTGTTCCATTTGGGTTGCTGTTCCATTTTATATGATTGACGTTTCCTGTTTATGATAGTTTGTTGTTCCATTTCATTACTGTTGTTCCATTTAATTACTGTTGTTCCATTCTAAGAATTGTTGTTCCAGTTTACTTTCGCCAATCTGCCTTTATTGCTTTTGCGTGATAGCAGGCCTAAGGCTGTCGTGAGCCCAGCAAGACGCTGCCTAGCTCCCTGACCTATAAGCCCATGCTTTGGTGTTCTTTCTTTATCAGTTTATAAAGGGAAGGGTTATTGGTTCCGTACCCTTGACTGATCATCTGCCTTGTGTGACTTCATTTCCTGAATTGGTTTAGTTACAGCTTAGTGTTTGTTTCCTTTCAAGTTATTAGAACGCTATACTGCCGAGCACTACTTGGACAGAACAACCTCGGATTGAGTTACTCCTTGCAAGAACAAAACGATCCCGGATTGACTTAATAATGTGGAATAATTGGTGGTGTGAGAGACCCTAGTTATAGCTCTACAATGATAAAGGTGGATTAGGAGCATAATACTTGGAACAATTTTAAGTATGAAAAACATGGTCATTTTCTCTTGCAAAGTGCTTCAATGGATAATGCAATGAAAGATCTTCCAAATAGTGTATGTTACTATGAAAAATACCTTCAAGATAAAAATGTATGTACAGTCAAGGTTTGAATTTTATCAGGGTTCCAAAGGAGATTGAAAAATCTACTAGGGGTTGTTTTGGTCACTAATTCCATTCGAAAAACATTATTAGAATACAAAGGACCATAGTAAATATCAAGAAGGACCATGCCACTACACGTCAAAGGCCACGCCATCATGCCTTACGGTTACTCCTACTAGGGGACAAGTATATCGCCTCGAATCTTTTCATATTGGTAAATTTTACAAGCGCATGCTTCTAGGCCTCAAGGTTCCTATCCCTGTCAACTAATGTGACAACTTTGGTTAAAATTTTATATCTAGGCCATTTTTCACATGGTCTACTGTGTTAGAGGCACAAAGGTACAAAGACTGAGACGATAATTTATTCCCAATAACTATGGTGCCCACTTTTACATCATGACCCTTTTTCAAAATGATGCATTGTACTGATGTCTTGAGGTCCTGAGACCAAGACGAAGATTTTTTCCATCAACTTTTTTTCTTATTTTAGGTCTTAACTCGTGAGGAAATGACCTAATATACAAATATTTTATGGAAAACACAAGTCCAAAGCACTCCTGACCTCCATATAAATGACATGGCACGACGACATAGCATGGTTCTATTAGTTTATAGACACAACATGGACTAGTTACCAAATACAGATGGATGAATGAGAAGATTCCATGGTGGTGCGATGACTTTAGCAATCCAAGAGATCAAGATGATGTTAGTAGTCTAGGAGCTTTAGATGATATCAGTAGTCTAGGAGACTGAGATGACATCAACATGATGTAATCCCAAGCTGACGTGGTAATCTAGGATAGTGACACATGGGATGAAAATTTTTCATTTTCAGGTGGCTAAGTGGGCCAAAAATGTATGACATGTGACAGCCCCATTATAGGACACGTGGAATATGGTGAAATAAGCATGAAGCATATTGCCTTGGTGGTTTTGGAAATGGCACACAAAGGAAATGCATGAGATATGAGAAACTTCTTTGTTTGTTGATGTGAAGTTTCACGTCTTGCCCCATCTCTAAAGGGATTCTTAATGGTTTTTGAAGTGGTATCAATGTAAGTGCTCGAGAGACAAGACCAAGAAATGAGAAACTTCTCCATTTGCAAACATAAATTTTAGTCTCTCACCCCATTTCTAAATGAGTTCTTGGTGGTTTACAATGAGACATACTGAGAACAAGACCAATATTAACGAACTGAGACAAGAAATTAGCTATGAGTTATCATTATGTTAGTACATTGCAACTAGCGTGAGGGCTAACCTCTGTAACAATTTTATGTGTTGTGAAATATGTGTTGGTTGTGGTTTATTAAGGACTATAGGCCTTAGGGATATGTAAAGTGTTGTGGGCATATGACGAGCATGTTATGGTGATCTATAGTCTTGATTTAGGTGTCAAGTCTACAATACATAGAAGCTATGGCTTATGGAATAAATGGCTAACATATCTTTGCAATCATGATTTTTGGATTACAAGGGTTTGGATATGTGGTAAGTGTGTGAGAGGTGTGAGAGGCATTAACTGATCTATAGTCTTGACATAAAAGGTTCTTCAGGCACTGTATAACCAACCACTCCAAATTTTTAATTACGCCCCACTATAGTCACCATGCATATTTTGTACTATGTTATATATTTTGTGGTTTTTTTTAAAATTTTGTAGCTAACTAATGATAAATCTATAGCTAAAATATCTACTAAAACATGTAACATTCTATTAGTACCAAAATTATAAGCTAAACTCAATTTTTCATCACAAACCATAGACTAGAGATTATAGACAAATTTTGCACATTAATATGACTTAATAAAAATGGAAAAAAAGAAGTGAGCAAGATAAAACCATAAGTTAAATGAAAATTAAGAGTTGAATTTGCTTAAAGTTTAATTCTAAATATATCATCTCATATTATTTAAATGAAAAATTGTATCAACAAGAAGAGAAATGAATCAGTGATTAGAGAGACATATTGGATTAGTGTTGAAGGTGATTTTTATGGCGATTCTGTAGTAATGAATTCACTAGAAAATAAAATGAGTAATTGATTGGAATTAGAGGTGTGTGAGAAAGAAAGAGAATTATTTTGAAGAAAACAAGCCTTAGTGATTTGAGTTTGAAAAATAGTATGAAATAGGAGTCAAGAAGGTCAGGCAACTTGGACTTTTCATTTTAGTGAGTTGGACCTTCCTTTCAATAACAACTAATAAATTAGGGAGTAGGAGCCTCCTTTAGGTTGAAGGCTAAGAAACCATCAAGTTGGAGTTGCAACAAATTGAGGGTTGAAGCCTTCAAGTAGGTTGGATCCTACAAGATTGATGTAACAGAAGTGTCATTGCCCTCCTTCTTCTTTGACCCACTTGATTTCTCTTTCTTTTGACCTTTGTTTCCCATGTACTGTGCATGTACATAAGCCTCATCCACCAATTTAGACAATTAACAACATCACATTATTTCAGAAATAGTTTTGTAGACCCCATAGATACTTGAGGAGTGCATCTAACCTTTTTGGGGAGATACCTAGCATTATGGTCATGTTTACACACTCTCTGGCATACTCCTCTACAATTTTCGCCTATTCTTTCTTGAAGTGATTCCAATGGATCCACTAGTCCTCTAAAATATTGGTAGATTAAAATTATGAGTTTATGAGGGTTATGGAATCCTACCACTTAGTCACTGGAGGATCTACCTATAATCTCGAGGTATCCATGTAGCTTTCCCATCAGGTTTGGTGTAAAAACCCTGGTGAAAATTCCATGTAATATATATATATATGGCCATGGTGATGAGACACATACTCCAAGATAAATGGTGGGGGAAACATCCTTATGGCGTTGATTTGGTTTATTATGTCTAAGGGAATTGGAAAAGGAAATGGCGAAGGCTTTGGAAAGGAATGAGGCATTAATTGGAATTTTACTTATAAAAATAATGGAAATAAGGAGAAAAGAGAGGTGAAAAGTCACAGGTTGCATGTGAGGAGGAAAATGAAGAAAATAATGGAAAATAAAAAAAATAGAGGCCTCATTAATTAAAAGGCTTCTGAGGATCAGTTGGGAAGCTCTTAGGCAGTGTAAGCTCTTGGCTAAGACTTGGTTAGTTTGGTGTTGGAGATCTCTCATTATTCTATCTCTCTCTCTCATGCTCTTGGAGACTTAAATTTTTCTTGGAGCACTCTTGGAGGGTTTGGCATACTTGAAATTTTAGAGAAAGAAGGAAAAGGAAGAGCAGGAAAGTGCAAGAGGGCATTGGTATCAGTAACTACAACGAGTTTTTCTTACGAGTACCAAGGTGCATGTATGTATTCCTCACTAGTTTTGGCATGCACGACACATCCATGTGGTTTCTTGGTTATGATCTGTCGCTGACATGGATTATTTCCTCGATTGATAGTGGATTTGCCTAGACTTGCCATTTTGTAGATAGACATGGAAATGTGGGTTTATTTCCTTCTTTTGTTTTGGTTGGTTATCATGTTTCGTTAGCTTGGGTTGGGTTATTAGTTCCTCAAATCCTTGGTTGTAAAAGCACTCTAGAAGCCATGTAACGGATTCCATTGAGTTACTAGTCACGTAACCTTGGTTGGAAAAATGATTTGGAAGCCTTGTAAGAACTTGGGTTGATTTATTAGTCATAGAAGGCTTGGTTGGAAAAATGCTATTGAATCCCTTGGTGGGTTGAGCTACTAGTGCTAGAATCCTCGGTTGGAAAAATGCTATAGAAGCCCCATAATAGTTGTGGGTTGAGTTACTAGTTCTAAAGCCTTGTTTGGAAAAATTCTCTAGAGACCAGCAACAACTATGAGTGGAGTTACTAGTCCTGGGAGTCGGGTTGGAACAAACACTATGGAGGCCTGAAAGGCTAGGATAGATATTGATATGATGATGGTTTTTGGACATCTGAACGTAAGGTCGAATCACTATTTGATGGGTTGAGGTGGATGGCCTTTGGAATCCCTGGATGATGTTTGATTGATGTGTTCTACGAGATCCCACATTCATGCTTGGAATATGTCATGGGGGTGAATGGATGAAGAGAGATTTGACTTCAGCATTCTACGGTCGTGTGGAAAATGGAAGTCCCATCGCGGGTTGGATTTTGCATCATCAATAAGAGGTTATTTATCCTTGTATTTATATTAGGATTATACTGGATAATATGTGGTTTATATGGATGTGCTTTCATTGATATTTTTTTCCCTATTATGTTGGTTATGTATATGTTTTTTGGCAAAAACTATGCATGGCTCTAATCATGTTTATCCTTGTATATGAATGAAAAATGTATCTATGATCTAATGGAAGTTAATGTGATAAGGCATCAATGCTTCATGGCAGATCTCAGATAATTATGAGACCCCTACGCTCAGATATATTATTGACACTTGTAGTTTACATATTCGTGATATGTTTGATGAAATGCTTGTCATGGCTAGTAGGGGTCCAGTCAAGGTCTTAAGCTAGTATTTTCTTTAGTACTATTGTTTGCATGTTATTTTACTGTTACGAAGGTATCATGAAATTATGTGTAGTAACTTGGGCTTTGGGGCTGAAACAATGGTTGAAATCCTAGGGACATTGGTATAGCACTGACAAATTTAGTCTCTAGACGCTGGCAGGAAATGTTTTGAGAGAACCTCTGGGTTTCCCAACGCTATCATTCCATAGCATGATAGAGACTAAGCATTAATTTGACCAAATTTTTACTGAGACCCAAGGGAAAGTTTCCTCAACTGCTGGATTGGTTCACGAGGGTCATGAAGATGATGGTGAATGTCTATATGGTCCTTTTACGTCAGTTCCACTTCCTTAACATGACTTAGGAGGTCAAATCATATTATAGTGGCCTCACTCCTCTGACTGGATGTGTGGTGTGTGTTGGTCATGCATGCATGTCAATTGTATGTGTGTCCCTTACACTTGCATTCCATGTGCTTGTTGCATTTGCATGATGTCGATCATGGTTGCAGTGATGTCGTCATGTGAAACTTGAGTTTTTCATGAGGAATTATATGTTGATTTTGGTGGAATGAATCGTCATGAGTATATGAATGGTTATATATTGTTATATGTCGCTTGATTACATCCTTGTGTGGTAGGTTCCGTTCTTGTATGTTTGATTACATGTATCAGTCTTATAGGTTGGTTACGATATTTGTTCATTTATGCTCAACTACATGTGTTCATGTGTATGTGTAATTGATTAGGCATACTTATGCACATGGATGGTTGTATGAGGAAATGTGTACAATGGCGTAATGCGATTTTTGTTTTCATGCATGAGGTCATGGTTTTTGTAGTTGATATGGTCATGCATTGATGACTGGAGTATAGCTAGAATTATGTGTATAGAGTTTTTCTACTCATGTGTTATATGTCTATATGCATTCGTTATGCATGTATGGCCTTGGTTATAGTTATGCATGTAAAGTAGCTCAAACATGCCTTGTGAAGTCATGGTATGAAATTTTGGACATCATGATGCTATTGGTTGTTATGATGCTAATTTGTTGGCTGTGATTGAGTACGAGATGCATATCATCATAATGAGGTTCCAACATTAGACTTTGGGATAATAACATATCATCATACATGTTTTCATGTTGGGAATGGAGGTAAGTAAGTTGAGGATTGTTATATGCATTAGGTTTAAGTACATGTCTTTTGATGTTATGGTTACATACATGATAAATGATAGTTGATTAACATAGTCATATGCACATGTGTCAGACAGTCAAGAATGATGGTAACATGTATTTTTATGCATTTCTATTGTTGTTTTGTGTTAGATAACTTGATGGTTTGGCTATATGTTGTTGATGAGCATGATATATAGCTTATCTTTGGTATATGCTATTAACTTGATGATTAGTGTTATTTCATTGAAATCTTGATGTTGTAATTTGGGTTGGTCATTTGCGTGATGGTTATGTTCATTGCATTGGAGATCTTGATGTTATATGTATTGTGTTAACCTAGTTTGGCCTATTCATATGGATAGGGTTACAACTTTCAGGTATGAGTCAACTTATTGTGACATTGTGTTGTACTAATTTGAATTGATCGTACATATGTGATTGCTATGCATGAATGACTATTCTTTATGAGTTTATGATGTGAATATGGTATTTAGTGACTATTATGGGTATCATGATCCTATTTGGGGTTGAGTTGATACGTTGTGAAGTTATATCATGCTAATCTAGATTGATTGTGTAGACAAGATAACCTCCCCCGAGATACATTAAGATATGAGCTCGCTTATGTTGTATATTTGATGCTTGATGGTTTGATTATGTCATCTAGTTGATTTATTTAACATGGTATGTTTGCAAGTTGGTGGAACATTTGATGAATTACATAATATTATTATGTGTTCAAATGGTATTGTTTTAAGATGATTATACGAATATATGTGTTGACACAATTGATATGTACTTGAATGTAGTTTAGAGTTGTAACATTATGTCTAATGACTATGAGTTGACTATGGGTTATGACATGATTATTTGTAAAATTTGATTTCAAATTGATAGATATGATTGTCCAGATATTTGGAACATGTGGTTGAGATGTGGGAGTAGTTGCAAGAAACATGCTTGATATTAGCATGACAAGGCAATAGTTGATGTGTTTATATAACTAATAGTTGGGTGATGTAACAGTACATAATAAGCCTCGATTGCAGCCAATTAAAAGGGTAAAGAAAAGGAATTGAGTAAGAATTCCTTTGGTTGTGTTTGGAAACCCTAATTCCAAACGAATGAGTGCCTTGCATACAAGAAGTCTTCTTAAACTTGATTTTTTCTGACATTATGTGGATATGTGCTATAGTCATGAACATGTACTTGACATGTATGTTAGCTAGTCTCTAGTTTCATGTCGAGTTTTCAAGGGAATTGGAGTCCCTTGAGAGATGGAGTGGATATGTTCAGTTGCAAGAAAAGTGCTTGGCACAACAAGGTAAGGTAACTCGTGTATTGTTATATTTATTTATGCCTTGACATTTATGTGTTTATGGAAGTATGATGCAGGGAATTGCATGGAAAAGAAACTGCCATGAAATCTTGAAGAAGGCTCTGGTTGAGCTTCACTTTGGCATCACTAGGAACCATGAGGAGTGATTCATGGTGTCTCTTGTTAGTCTTGTGCTTTTCGTCTTTTGTGATTTTCTTGCGCTTGATTTGCAATTTCATTTTGTCTTGTACATGATCATGGCACTTTGTTTATGGTGTCATACTGTTCTTGTTTTTCATGGCTTTCTTCTTGTTTTTTTCTTGTATTTGCTTTTATGATTTGAGTCTTGGGAATTGGTTGGGAAAGCGGAAAGTTAATGGAGCTCTCGGAGAGATGTGTGGTACCCGAAAGGTATTGTAAGATTCAAATGAAGTTTGGGACATCGGTAAGTGTAGTAGAAGCTAAGACTATGAAAGTCGGTAGGACTGGTTGGGTCCATTATGGTAAATGGACGGTGGAAATACGAACATGAGAAGGGTAAACCGAAAAGGTAAATTAAATGGACCTGAGGTTCAATATGGTTTGACTAAGGTGGGAACGATGGTTCTCAATGTTGTAAATGTTGTGCAAAAATATGGAAGTTCTATTAACCTAGACCTTATGTTATATGGTAATTATGTTATGATGATGATTATGTTAATGTTTATATATGTATACATGTAGGTGTGTATGTATGTCATGTCTGACAGGGTCTTCATGGATCATGATTATTAACACTAATATATATATATATATATATATATATATATATATATATCTGTGTGTGTGTGTGTGTGTTGTTGTTTGACAAGACTATGATTGTTTTGTGCTAATGATTATATATGTATGTATCTATGTATCTATATCACTGTATAACAAGGGTTGTCAGGGACTGTTCGTGTAGAGCAATGGTTTCTTATGCAAGTGAATGGCATGAAGAGATTCCTAGTTTATGAGGAATCTAGTGGGAAGAGTATTCCTGACAAATATATGAGGTCGGTATCATGTGGCTATGATTTGATATTGTGTGATTATATTATGTCTATTCTATGGCAGGTAACTTGAGGGATGCATTAGTAGAATGGAATCTGTGTGGCCTGTGACATGCTAAGATAAGGATGGATGGAAGAGAGACACTAGAAGAAATGTTACCTGGTAGAGATAGTGTGGTTTGGATGTGTGGTAGTACTGTTGTGCATATGTTGTACATGTTGCAGCTGTGATGTTGTGTACATGAGTTGTTGTGTATATATATACTCTGTGCATCTTGTTTATGCAATGTTATGCACAGGGTGGTAGATATAGTGTTGTGTGAATGTTGGATATGCAGTGCTGGGTATAGATGGCGCTATGTACATGATGGATATGTGGTGTTGTGTGCATATGGTTTTGTGCGCATGTTGTATATGCAGTTTTGTGTATGGTTCTATGTAAATGTTGTATACGTAGTGCTATGTACATATGGCATTATGTGCATGTTGCTATGTACATATGGTGTTGTGTGCATGTAGTGTTGTGTACATGTTGTACAAGTGGCGTTGTGTGCTGGTAGTGTTGTATACATGTTGTCCATGTGGTGTTGTGTACATGTAGTGTCATGTACATATCGTGCATGTGGTACTATGTACTTGTCGTATTGTGTACACATTGTACACGTGGCATTGTGTACACGTTGTGCAGGTGGTGTGGTGTATAGATGATATTGTGTACATGTTGTACATATGGTATTGGTGTACGTGTGTTGTTATGTGCATGTCATACATGACGTGTTGTGGGCACGCAATACTATGTATGTGCATTGTATAGTCATGGTATCATGACATGTGTATTCCTTGTGTTGTACTAGTACATGTATTTTTTTGTGTTGTACACCAGGTGTACATACATGTATTGTGTGGCATTGTATATCGAGTATAGATGTATGAGGTGTGTTGTATATCAGGTGTAGGTGTATGATTTTTTTGGTGTTTCCCATTGTGTGTGGAATGTATGTCTTGTGATGTACATTGTGTATCTATAGGTGTTGGGTTGTCTTGTTCCTATCAAAAACCCCCCATTTATTAACGTTATTAGTAAAATATTACTTTAATAAATAGGGACCCTTTCCGAAAAATATATATACCCAAAAAAACAATCCTACCATGTAGGTATTTCTTTTATTTTTATAATAAACCAAGATATCAAACAAAACCTATAAAATGATTAAAATTCTACTTTTTCATATTTAGCATGAAAAGCAAATCTATATTCGAAAAGTGGTAATAATGTTAGAAAGTCCTTAAAGATTCTTTAAAAAGCTAAAGTCTCGCATCGCAACATCATTGTTTATAAAATATTTCCCTTAAGAGGCTACCCTGAAGGATTGTGATCTGTGAAATTGCGATGGTATAATAACCTTCTCGCATCACATTTTAGTCATACAACACAAGCCCCAACCTATTATATTAAAATATTGCGAAATACGATCTCAACCTAGACCCACCTCTTAATGTTTCCACCAACACATGCAGAGGTCCATTATTCATTAAAATGAAGCCCGACAAGTGATGACGGTTGTTTCTCACAGCTCGCATTTCACAAAAAATCAAGAAATGGTAAGTTAAACGAAAATGAATTATGCGATATAGCAATTTGCGATATTTCCTTTCCAATCGCAAAATCACTATTATTGCAGTTTAAAGGCTTACTACCCTACGAGATTGTTTCCCAATTTTGGATGTGAATATTTATGGACATTAAAGTTAAAAGATAATGGATCATTAGTGGGCATTTATGAAGAATTAATTGCATTTGTGTGTGAAAGGGAATTTAACATGATTTGATATCTTTCTACGTGATTTGAAATAAAACAACTTTATCACCTATACTGCTTTTCTTCATCGATTCATTCCTATTTTCAATATCATTTTTATCCGATAAACTATTCCTCTTGAAACTTTAAGGAAAAATCCACAAAACAGGATGCTAAAAGCAATGGTGAAGAAAGGGAAAGCAGTCGCCTCTGAGAAGTGAGAAATGACTCCTCTGTTCACGGATACTACATGTAATAAGGAAGAAGGGATGTCTACATGGGAGGCTATGTATCAGTTACTGGAGGAAGAACAACCAAGGATTCTTGAGATAACAATTACAGTTGATGGGTGCAATTCCTCTGATGCTTCCATAACTGGGCTTGCATGATCATTTCTGCACCAAATAGCCACACGAATAAAAATAATCCCCTATAGGGACATGTGTTACACAAAAATATTGTGCCCATGATTATTTGCAGTCAGTATCAGTCTATCATGACTTGTACTGTCCTCCAAAGCAAGTCTCAGACCTCATCTCTTCAAGTCAAGCTTTGAAAATAAGAGAAAGACATTAAAAATCAATGAAACTCTGGTTCTACACTTTCTCTCACTATTACCTGTGGTCCCGCACCTTCTCACTCTGTCCCTAAAGGTGTGGGTGCGGACCCCTATGAAAGTCAAAAAGGCACAAGTTTATTCTAAAAAACTCACTTTGGGTTAATTCTAGACGATTCTAGAAGGAATTTTGACGTGGATTTGTTGCTCTTAGGTGGTTCATGCATCCCAAAGAGAAGGCGCTAATCCCTTGATGAGAGGAATTATCGCTTTGAAGGAGGACCTAGTAACTTCCCTCCATTGCACTATAAATTTAGGCATTGGGCTGGTTGCTAGAGAGGTTAGAAGCTGAACATTTTTTAGGGTAAATGCTGGTGAAATTAATACTACCTAGTTGAGCTTAAGAGGAGAGATCACATACCTTTTTTGGCTTCATTCGAAAGAGAGTGAAACTTGTCAAAGTAGAGGAGACTTCTTGCTTGACCCTGGGAGGAGCTTGTACAGCGTCAAGGCACAGGTTGTAAAGTTCTTCTTCTTTTGAATTAATACAATCAAACTCATTTTTCTCAACAACTATCTCATGTTATTTGTTTTATGAACTCATTAACTTTCATGTTAAATATGTTTTATGATATTGGCTTTTCAGGTGCTATTTAATTTGTTTTCTTGTTTGTGTTTGTAGATTCGCGACAAAGGAGCTCATTTGGATCGAAGGAGCGAGGGCATCCACAAACTTGCGTAGGACCTAAGGTAGGCCCTAAAAACACTTGTTTACCTTTGTTTATAAAAGCATATTTATAGAAAGATAGTGTCTGGTTGGTTTTCTTGTCATTAGGTCTTCTTTAGTTTCTAGGAAGGTCTATCTTGTCCGCAATATCGACTTATTCCATGTGACAAAATGGCGACTCCACTGGGGAACTTGATTTTTTCCTTGTTTTTACTTTGACCTCAGAAACTGTGTTTTTGTTTCTGTTTTTGGCTTGTTATGTGTAAAATTGGGTAGAGTTTGTAGATCCAGGGTTATTTTTCGTTTTTCATAGCTTTGGGAGAGGACCACACCCTAGCCTTTTGACACGGTGCGTACATATCCGCACCCTTGCTTTTAGCACAGAGTGGGACCGCACCTATGTTAACTGTGGGCCTGCGGACCCTGTCAAAATTTTGAAAAACCTAAGATTTCCTCTGTTAGTCAGCTTAGTTTTTGTTTAGAAGTTATTATCTACTACCCAGACCTACATATAACCTATCAAAAGCTTTCCCTAGGTTGATTTCATTAGTGTTAGGGTTTTAGGTGAAATTCCTAGGAGTTTTGCTTGTTGGGCTTGCTTTTCATTTTGGTCTTGTAGTGGCTCTGAGCTTAGAAGTTGTAGGGACCTCAGATCACCTTGGTGTCTACCAGTCTTCTTATGAGTCTCACCATTTATGAAATCTCCCCTTGTTGAGGAATCCACTTTGTGTTTTCTCTTTACAAAACTTCGAAAAGCTTGTGTTTAAAAGTTTGGATTTTCATTTAAAAAAAAAACAAATTTGGTTGTTCTTGACTGATTTGTGATTCTACATAAATTAGTCCTTAGCTTACATCTAGCTAAGTAAAACATCCTTAAAAAATACATCTTGTAGGCTTTGAATTCAAATAGGTTTTTATAATTTATAGATCTCAAAGTTAGTCATTTTCGTAGTTTTGAGTGTTTTATAAAAATAAAAATAAATCTCTTTTGGAAAAAGTTTGCTTTTTGTAGTGGTTGAGTGCTTTGAAATGAAAAAGGGAATTTTTTGTGAAATAACTAGTTGTCTCGTTTTGAGTGCATTGGAAAGGACAAAAGCTCTTCTTTTAATTTGTTTGGTTAAGAACGATTTGTGTTTATAAAGTATTTTCATTCTCAAACTCTTTCTTAGCTAGAATTTCATCGAACAACAAAGATTGTTTAAATCATCTTAGGTGCATTTTTAGTGATTTTGAGTCGAGTCTTCATACCACAAGTTTCATCTCCGCACCTTTTGACTTAAACAAAAACCTATAAAAACAACGCTTAAAGTAAAATTCATCTAGCAACATTTTTATTTCTGGGGCTCTAATACACCAACTTAGCTTAGGCTAATGTCTTGGAGTAGGAGAGTAATTAACTCTCCAAGACAGTAAAAACAAACAAGTAGCTGTATCTTGTGGTAGGGAAGAAATCCAATTGTTGCATTTATGCTCTGGGAAAGCTCCTCTTAAAAGAGAAGCACGAGATCATGTCCGAACCAGTGTGGGAATCAATCCTTCCTCATTGGGAATGATGCCAGATATTAATGTATTAAAAATGGTAAACCTCGGATTAACCATTGTCGAGGAGCCTGGGGTCACTTGTTGGTAAACCTTGGATTATGTCAAGGAGCATTCAATGGCATTGATCTTGCTACTCTGCCCTTGCATGCATATCGGATCGTAGAATTTTCACCCAGGTATATTTGTTTCAGTTGGTAACCTTAGTGGCCATATTCTTTAGGATTCTTCCAGAGGTGACAGTGGTGGGAAGATCCCACTATACCTGGAGCAGATGTCGGCTAGACTCACTTGGATTTTCTAGGGTTCTCTTCACTCGAGACGGTTAAGTGAAGGAACTTTTTCCAGTATATTCATTAAGCAAGTTGTCAGGGTAACTGTTCCAACCGCCATTTCTATATTGACCTCTGCGACGTTGTATTTCATCACCAACTAGTGCTTTCAATACGGAAAGTTACTGTTTGTGTGTGTTTGATCTCCTAGATTCTTTAGGTGTGTGATTCAAATTTTTTTGGTTCTTTAGAGGATTTAGGTGGTTTTCATTGAGATTTTACTTTGTTTGCATGTGAAGTAGTTAAAAGCTTTTAACCGTGGCTGAATTATCGAGGAAGTCCCATAGACTTTGGGGCGAACCTCCTGAGTTTTCACCGAGCCAGCTTGAAGGCTTGAAAGTCCTCGTAACTCCTAGAGACAATAGATTTGGGTCACCTGGAGAAGGAGAGTCTTCTTTGGTGGTACATCCTGATTTTCAAGAGTTAGCAACAGATTATAATCCGCAGTTAGTGTCTGCTTCCGAAGTTACTAGTAGCTTCTTATCTACTAGTGATATAGGTGAGGAACCTGAAATATCCGAACCTGAAAGTGAATTTGCTGCTACTCTAACATTGGGGTTTGCTTCTCCAGCTTCTAGTGGTCCTGGTTCACCTAGGGTAGAAAGAGTAATCACCCAAGATCTTCCTTCTGGACATATAGCTATTGAAGAACTTGCTACTTCAGAAGAAGAAGTAGGCATCTCTATCCCTAAAAATCAACCTGTTATTGAGCTAAGGGAGCATGAATCAAATTTTTATAGTCCACCTAGGAGCAGTACTTGGTATCTTTCTTTGAATAATTTCTTAGAAAACCCAGGGTTAAGTTTTTCACCACCCCACGTTCCTTATCACCCAACACCTACAGGTTATTATCCTCCGTTAAATATGTCAAGAAATTCATCCATGTTTACTCAATCACCCGAATCCTTATTGTACGACGGTCCTTCTGTTCCCTCTGGGTATCAGTCACTTTTTGGTACTTTTTCGGTAGCATCTCCTCAACCCATTGACCAAGGGTTATTAACTCGAAGCAATGGTACTAAGTCATTGAACGTAGAAGACATTCTCATGAAGTCAGGTTCTATTCCCAATCCTCAACCTCAAGGTGTCTAGTTACCGCCTGGGGTCAGCCTCAATTATCGCCTGGGCGGCAACCTCAAGGTACCAAATTCGCATCTGGGGGCAACCTCAAGGCCAGTACATACCTTCGGGACAATACGTTCCTCAAGGTCAACCCCAGACTCAATATGTACCCCAAGGTCAACCCCAGTATCAATTTATACCTCAAGGTCAACCCCAATATCAATACGTGCCTCAAGGGTATCAACCCCAAGGTCAGTACTCGAACCAAGGTTTCCAACGGGAAATGTACCTTTAAATTATCAATCCTACCCTCAACCTGGTTATGGTCCTCAATATTATCAATCTGTTATGGGTCCATACCTTGGAATGAATATAGTGTGGGATCCATCGCAAACTCAACAGGTGTTGCAGCCAAATGTAAAGTTGTCATCTCAAACTAGACAACCCTTAGTTTCTGGTACACCCCAGCAACCAGTCCAATCTAACATTCAAAATTTTGTACCTTTGGTAGTTTCTCAGCCTAGGCCTAGTACGCCTCATACTCCACCTCAAACGACTACTACAACTGCCGCAACATCTGTTCAATCTACCTCACCTACTTCTGGAGTATCGGCAGCTCCGGTTTCCACTGTTCCTTTATCTACTCCTCAGACATCTTTACCACCGTCTGGATCTACGATTCAAACTTTGGTTCAGATGCATGTAGGACAACCTGGTTCAAGTACGGTTGTCACAATTCAACCACAATTTACTTATCAACCATACCAGGGACAGTACCAATTCAGTCCTACTGTGCAGCAGCCAGTTTATCAGTATCAACCGTACCCTGGGTACACTTATCAATAACCTCAACAACCCCAGTACGGTCCGGTTAATCCTTGTTTCCCGAGAGGATAAAATATCCCAAATGCAATTCCTATTCCTAGTTATCCTGGATATCCTCCTCTTGGAGCTGGTCTCATGACCTAGAGTTTTAGGGACCCTAATCGTCAGTTACGGTTTATCGCAACTTTGGACTTGCCTGACTTGTCGTGCCTAACGAACGATCCCATTAATTACCTTCCAGTGTGCGTACAACTCCATTTCAGATGATTCAATCCATCTACGACTTTTCCAACGCACTTTAATTGGTCTTGCGGCCAAGTGGTACAATGAGTTACCGTGAGGCACTTTTTATAATTTTAGTCAGTTAGCTACCTCATTTTTAACTCATTTTCAGTTCCCAGTCAGATATGACAATGGCACGGAATTGTTAACTTCGTTAAAACAATCGACGTCCACTTACATTTCAGATCATATTCATGAGTCGAGACGTCGACGGCGTTTAGTGAAGGTTTTTATTCCGGATCAGATCTTTTCTGAGTGGTTTGTAAAATCTTTGTTGCCAAAGATCACTGAAGATGTGGCTAAAGCTATAGTTGTTACTGAGGAACAAGTAATTGCTCAAGGTCTATACTCAGTCAGGTACGTTACATGAGAAAATCCTCGATCTTCCCAAGCAAAATCAAATCGGTGTAGCTCCTTTGGGATCTCATGCCACCGATGGTATGATTGGTACGGTTAACACTAAAAGTAAGAAGAAGTCTTCCAAGAATTCTTCTCCTATCATAATCTTGCTTGATTCCCCGAAGGAGATTCTTCTGCAGAGATTTCCGTCGAAATTCACATTGTAGAGTCATCTACAGCCAAATCAAAATTGGGTGGGAAGAAGAAAGGAAAAAATAAGAATAAAACATACAAAAATTCAAAGGAGAAACCTGAAAAATCGGAATCCAATAATGAAAAACGTAAACCTCGTTATCCTTGTCTCATTTGTGATGATGAACATTTTACAAGAGACTACCCTCATCGTGTAGAGGTTTCAAAGATTGTCAAAGGTTCCCAAATGCCTGTTGTTTTTAAGGATCCTTTTCCAGCTCAAGAGAGTAAGATGATAGGTTCTTCCTCGAGTGCCAATGAAGAACCCATACTGATGATGTCCCATGTTAGGATTGTGACTCGATTGCAAAATTATGGTAGTAAAAGTCCTGTTGATGGTAAAGAAGCAGAATCTTCTCATTCTAATCCATCAACCTCAGCTCTCGGTCCCGATCCACTACAGATCGAGAAACCTAATCCAGACTTGGTAATCAAACCGCTCGCCAAGGGTATACTTTGAAAGTCAGATTTCAATCCACATGTGAGAGCTTCTCAGAATTATAACATTGTTGAGGATTTAGTTGTTTCACCCTCAGCAATTTTGGCTTTGGAGGTGCTGGAATCATCTCCAGCACAACGTAAATTACTTTTGTCGGCCATAGGAGCTGTTGACGTTTAGGACTTGAACCTAATAATTTTCGATCTAGAAAATAGTACACTGTGTTTGCCTCATCAAATGGCTTTCCAGATTCTAGTGACACTAAAAAAAAGACCTATTCATGAGACTGTGATTGATGAGGGAGCCTCAACGTGTATTATGTCGATACAGTGTTGGAGATCACTTGGTTCTCCTTCGCTAAATCAATCCCCGACGATTCTAAAGGCCTTTGATGGCCATGAGTTTCATCCTTTTGGCATTCTACAGGATTTGCCTGTAGGGGTTGAAGGAAAAACCGTTAGTCTAGTTGTGGAGGTGGTTGATGCTCCTCTAGATTACAACCTTCTCTTGGGTCGAAGTTGGTCTTACGTTATGACAGTGGTTATTTCATCGGTCTTTCGGGTTATAAAGTTTCCTCATAATGGAAAGATCGTAACATTAGACCAGCTGGCTTACTTTTCATCCGAACCAGCCTCTTCTCAAAGTATTCAGCATGTTGGTAAAATGACTATCCCGTATAAGGATGTTGGAGTAGGACTAGTCAAAGATGTCGATTTACTAGGAAATTTTCCTTTTCCTCCGATCAACGCATCGTCTTCATTTGCAACCATTCATATGATTACGTCAGACACCATTGCTTATGATGATACTTGGATCATTCCTTCTGAATCTGAGATAGACTCATTTGGTGATGTCATGCCTTTGAGTCCATATGAAATTGCATATGAGGCCATGTAATCGTTTACCGACCCATCTTCAACCGAAATTGACCTAATGAATGTGGTCCGTGAAGAGTCACTTTTCACATCAAGCTCGGATTTAATCACGTTTTCTCAACTTGTTCACTCTAATGAGAAAATTCGTGAAATCCTATGTGTAGATGATCTACCATGGGAAGATCTCCATCATAGATCTTTGTTCTTACCCAAGAATGATCATTTTGAAAATTATTTTTCATCAATTTTTACGACTAAATATGTCAAGGAACCTCAAAATCCACTGAAACATCTAGATTCAGAGTTAAATTTGGGAAACATCTCTCAAACTATTCTTATTGACATTTTGGTTTAGCCTGGAATTGTTGAGAACATTCATATAGGTCCCTTGTGTGCAGATGATGGAATTCAAATATATAAGGCCCTATTTCAAGAATTTTGCGACGTGTTTGCCTGGTCCTATGAGGAAATGCCAGGAATTGATCCCGCGATTGTTGTTCATGAGATCAAGACTTACCCAGACGCTAAACCCGTCCAGCAACGTTTGCGTGAGATTCAACCAAGAAAAGCTGCTGCAATTAAAGTAGAAGTTGAAAAATTACTCAAAGTAGGTTTCATTTATATGATCCCATTAACAGATTGGGTATCGAATATTGTTCTGGTTAATAAAAAGCAGGGAACAATAAGAATATGTATTGATTATAGGGACATCAATCGAGCCTGTCCAAAGGAAAATTACCCAACTCCCTATATCGATCAAATCATTGATGATTGTGACGACAATGAAATATTCTCCTTCATGGATGGTTTTTCCGTATACAATCAAATCAACATTCTACCTACCGATCAACCAAAAACGGCTTTCGTTTTTCCATCGGGGACATTTGCTTATTGCAAGTTACCATTTGGGCTCAAGAATGCCGGAGAAAATTTTCAAAGGGCCATGTCTTATGCGTTTCATGACATCAAGCACATCGTGCAACCCTATCTCGATGACTTGCCTGCTCATTCATTACATCGAGCTGATCACCTTGTCCATTTACGAGCAATCTTTATGAGGTGTAGGCATTATCGGATTCGGTTGAACCCACACAAATGTGTCCTTTGTATAGAAACAGGTTGATTGCTGGGGTTTGTAGTTTTGAAAGTTGGCATTCGTGTCGATCCCTCGAAGGTCGAAGAAATTGTCAAATTGCCTCCTCCTTCGAGTCTTCGCCAACTCCAAATTTTGCAAGGGAAAGAAAACTTTTTACGACGATTCATTCTTGACTACGCCGAGGTTACAAAGGGTTTTACCGGGTTGTTGAAATAGAATACTCCATTCTATTCGGATGAGATAGCTTAGAAATCTTTTGATGCACTCAAACATGCGTTGACCCATGCACCGTTATTGCATCCTCCCAACTACAACCAGGATTACGTTTTGTATCTCTCCACCTCTTATTCCACCATTGGAATGGTCTTAGTTCAGGAAGATGAATTCGGTACTGAACATGTGATATATTACCTTAGTCGAACTTCAAATCCCACTGAGCTAAAATACTCACATGTGGAGAAATTGGCATTGGCAGTTGTTCAAGTTGTCCAACATTTTCGTCACTACATTTTACTATGTAAAACTACAGTAATTTCGGATTGCAACCCTATGATCTACATTTTGACCAAGAAATTGCTAGGGGGGCAAGTACTCTAAATGGATTGTTATCTTGCAGGAGTTCGACTTGGAATTTGAGAAATCCAAGTCGAAGAAATCTTTGGTTTTTGCGGAGTTAATGTGTGACTTCCCGCGTGCTGACACGGAAATAGTGGTGGAGGAGCCCATTGCGGATGAATCATTGTTTCTAATCAGCACTTTAGGTCTGTGGTATGGGGATATCATCGTTTATCTCCAGACCCAAACCTTTCGGCCATAAATTTCAAGGTCAGAACGTCGGAAAATACGATTCCCGTCCCAAAAATACAGGATTATTGGAGATACTCTTTATCGCCGTGGGGCAGACTCTGTTTTTCGATGTTGCTTAACTCACGAGGAAGCTGAAGGGGTTCTAAATGACTGTCACTCTGGAGTGTGTGGCAGCCATATGTCTGGGTATGCCACAGCCCAAAAGATATTGCGCGGTGGCTACTTCTCGCTGTCTTTGTTTAAATATTGTATTACTGCAGTCCAAAAATGCCACAACTGCAAAATATTTGATCGAAACATGCGCGCTCCACCTGCTCCTCTCCACCCTATAATTTTCGTTGGTCCTTTTTCCAAATGGGGTATCAATTTTATTACATGTAACCCTCACTCGGCTGGGGGGCATGCGTATATCATCCTTGCAGTAGATTATTTTACCAAGTGGGCCGAGGCGATGCCTACATTTGAGGCAGACGACAAGACAACTGCAATTTTCATGTTCAATCATATAATTGCTAGGTTTGGTGTCCCACAAGCGATAATCACTGATCATGGGTGTCATTTTCGAAACATTATGATGACCAAACTTACAGCCCAGCTTGGTTTGCGTCACGATAGTTCAACCCCTTATTATCCAGAAGCTAATGGTCTGGTTGAATCCATCAACAAAGTTTTAGTCATCATGATTCGACGAATCATTGGGATTCATCGGTCGAATTGGAATAACATGCTATTTTCAACGCTTTGGGTGTACCGAACTTCAGTAAAAACATCAACAGGGTTCACTCCTTTTCAACTATTCTATGGTCTGGAAGCTGTGTTACCCATTGAATGTGAAATCCCGTCCCTGCAAATGGCCATCGAGTTACTTCCAACCACTTCCAAGGAGGAAAAGTGTTTGTTATACTTGGCGCAATTAGACAAGAATCGACGTGATGCTGCATTGGCGATCGAGACTCACGCAAAACATATGAAAGCTCAGTATGATCGAAATATGACCCCTCGAAATTTTTTGGAAGGAGATCTAGTCTTAGTTTACGATCAAGCTAATGATAAATTAGGTGCTGGAAAATTTCTTCCTATGTGGCATGGTCCCTATGTTGTCAAGCGAAAGCTAGCAAAAGGGGCCTATGAATTGGTAGACTTTGACGGGGACTCTTTGGGTAAACCCAGAAATTGTCTTTACTTGAAGAGGTATTATGCTTAAAGAATAGATATGGAGATTTTTAGTTAGGATAGCTTTTCTTTCTAGCTAGTGTGTTTTAGTTTAAAAAGTGTGCTTAGTTTAGAGAGTTTTTTTTCGTTATTATTCCTGCTTATCTTGGTTTTACTCTTGATATTGCAGATGTCGATGCCTCTCCAGACATACATTGGTTTCGCTGATGGTGCTTGTCGTAATACATAGAAGATTTCTTCCACAGCTTGGGTTATCTATTCGCCCTCTTACGAGTTAGTATCTATGCATGGGCTAAACCTCGGTCAAACAACGAAAAACATTGTTGAGTATAGTGCAGTGATTGAGTTATTATCTGAATCTATTTCATTTGGGATTCGGAGTTTGATAGTGAGGTTAGATTCTGAACTCATTGTATTACAGCTTAATAGAGTGTATGCCATTAGAAATCCAGTGTTATTAAGATTATTTTTGAGAGTGCGTCTCTTGGAACGTGAATTTGATTATATTGAATATCAGCATATTCCAATATCTTTAAATACATTAGCAGATGCCTCTCCAAACATACATTGGTTTCGCTGATGGTGCTTGTCGTGATATATGGAACATTTCTTCCGCAACTTGGGTTATCTATTCGCCCTTTGATGTGTTATTATCTATGCATGGGGTAAGCCTCGGTGAAACAATGAACAACATTGCCGAGTATAGTGCAGTTATTGAGTTATTATCTGAATCTATTCCATTTGGGATTCAGAATTTGATAGTGAGGTTAGATTCTGAACTCGTTGTATTACAGCTTAATAGAGTGTATGCCATTAGAAATCCAGTGTTATTAAGATTATTTTTGAGAGTGCGTCTCTTGGAACATGAATTTGATTATATTGAATATCAGCATATTCCAAGATCTTTAAATACATTAACAGATGCCTCTCCAAACATACATTGGTTTCTCTGATGGTGCTTGTCGTAATACACGAAAAATTTCTTCCGCAGCTTGCGTTATCTATTCGCCCTCTGACGAGTTAGTATCTATGCATGGGGTAAGCCTCCGTCAAACAACGAACAACATTGCCGAGTATAGTGCAGTGATTCAGTTATTATCTAAATCTATTTCATTGGGGATACGAAGTTTGATAGTGAGGTTAGATTCTAAACTCATTGTATTACAACTTAATAGAGTGTATGCCATTAGAAATCCAGTGTTATTAAGATTATTTTTGAGAGTGCGTCTCTTGGAACGTGAATTTGATTATATTGAATATCAGCATATTCCAAGATCTTTATATACATTAGCAGATGCAACTGCTTCTCGAATGTTAAGTAGACATTTGCAATAATCATACATGTAAATTTAAAACCAATCCATAACATGATTTACAAGATAAGCTGGTAATAGTGATATATATATATATATATATAGGAGTGTGTCAAAAAATACATCGTCCTCGATCACAGGTTGAAAAAACACCTTATGATCGGCAAAAATGATAAGTAAAAAAAACAAAAATGTCATATTTGCCCACAATAGGCGATCATCCTATCACTGGTGATGATCTCGATAAGAAACCACTGCACGGGCCACCTTGCAAAGGAACCTCCTAAAAGGTCCTGGGACCCCAATCACATAGTGCTGAAGTCAACGAGGAATGTCATCTATACTGGTCTCCGGAATATCTCCTATCAAGCGCTCGAGATGACCCTCTAACTCGGCCAAAACCTCTGTTGATTCGTCATGTGGGGCTCGCGCAACTACAACTGATTGTTTCCTCTTGTAAGGTCGGAGAGTGGCTGGTTGCTGTGTACCCACATCTACATTTGAAACTTTTGCTATCAATTTTGGGACGATGGAAAAATAATAAAAAAAATTAAAACAGGAAAAATGTTGAAAATGATTTTGCTTGAGTCATTCCACTGCTTTCTTGGTGGAAGAGCCATGTCTGGGTCACCACGAAAATCTACTCCAGCATAAGGGAAACCCTGAATAGAAAAAACCTAGTTTTCCAACCATTGGAAATACTCAGGCTTGAATCGAGCAACCTCTGTCCTCTCGTCCGGGTGATGGGCCATAACTGCGACCCATCGCATCAGTTTGGGCTCTTGAGGAAGCCCAACTCCAACAGTAAGGTGCTGCGGGATCAACATGGGAGCCCTCTCCAGACCAAAACTCACAACCAAAGTCCCATAACCAAAGGTCTTTAGTTGTCCGTTCTTGGCCCTCGTCAGTTGGCCTTTCACATTGGCAAACAAAGCATCGCGCCAGTTGAAGATGGTGCCTCGAAAGCAATCAACTGCCATACGCATCTGGGATCCGGTAGCAATATGTAATGCGGCACTCCCGCAAAGTCTAGTAATAGTAAACATGATCACCATGAGTTCAGGACAGGATATGGTTTTTATGTCTATCCCTTTTTCTTTAGCCTGGTTGTTGCAAAACTCTAGCTGAAGGCTATCGACAGACTGGCCACCAGCCTAGCCCTAAACAGATTCAAGTCTTCGCCTCTCTTAAGCAAACCAGTCAAGAAATATATGTCCGTCGGCTCGATTTCGCGCTGGTGGCCACCAATGAAGAAGCACTGGTCCTGTATGCTCCATCTGTCAAACAACCACTATAAGAAATCCACCTGAGCCCTCATGCCAGGGATGGCCCAGAATTTGTACAAGCCGCATGCCCTCAAAGCATCAAGCAAAGGTTGATGGTTCCATGCGGAAGTGTCTAGGTCCTCATGCTCTCGTTCACACCAATATAGCATGATGTACTCTCTCCATCAAGTAAAAAGATAAATTAGAATGCTAGAAATTATTTTGTTTGGTCCAATTTTGAGAATTTTTGGGTTAAAAACCCTTGCGGCGGGGACCGCACCCTCCAGGTTAGACATAGTGCGTGGGACCACACCTTGTCTACAAGGAAGGTGCGGACCCCTGACTTTTTCCCAATGGAGAAAAAGTCAAGGTCCACTGGCCAGCAGGGGTACACCTGCGGGCCCCCGCGCATAGGTTTTAAGCCTAAAAACCCTCCAAAAAATAAAATGAAAACCTAAAAAAAGAAATGAAATGGTTAAAAATGAAGAGTAGGATGATGTGGATTACCTAGAGAAGACGACTTTTGATTCCGACGGTTGGTTTTTCCGCAATCTTCACGGGAATTTTTCTGAACGAAAGCACTATTTTCTCACCCAAAACTCAAACAGTAAAAATGAATTGACGAAGGCCCTTTTTATAAGATTTTTGAGTAAATAAATTGAAAATTTGTTTATGTTTCACTTTGGAAAGGTATTTTTGCAACATTTTTATCCATTTCAAACAGGTACGAGTAATGTTTGTGTTTTTGTTCAGGATAATGGATTATTTAGGCAAAATCTATCATTTTCGACGAAAAACATTTAGAGTCACCTTTAAGCTCTTTTCTGACTCCTGAAACATGAAAAGATCGCCGAGTTTTTCTTTTAAACTCGTTAAAATGGAATGAAAAGATGGTCCACTTAGCCGTAAAAACATGAAAAGATTGCTGGATTTTTGTCGTTTCAAATTTGATATTGGTTATAAAATGACGTGTCATTGATCGCTTTTTTACTTTTTTAGATCAAGGGCACTAATTACGAAAAGTACTGCTTGGTCGTAAAATATCAAGCGGTTCTCTCAAGTATTATTTTATACTTTTTCGGGCTTGGGAGACACAAATTTACGAAAAAGGTCAACCCTAGAGTTTTCTTAAGTTTTTTCAGACTCTCTAAAATTGAAAAACGCTGAGTTTCTCCTATACTGGACTCGTTAAAATTTCACAGTAAAGGTCCTGTTCAATTACAAACAGGAACGGACCACTCCTTCTTAGGGTTTGAATTTAAAATAAGTTGGACTCATGCGAATGATGAGCTTATAATCAAGTAAATGTTATCCTCCTCAAGCTTGTGAAAAATAAAGAGGTACTTGCCACAAATGGTGGGGGAAATGAGAGAAAAATGAGCCTGTTTGTCATACTTTGTAACCACTCTTGAACACGACACTTTTATTCACCTGGGTTGGGAAATCTTTTGCCTAACAATTGATAAAACCACATTGAAAGTATTCAGCTGGTTTCTGGGTATTAACTTTGGCTCAATTGTCACCATGCCATCTGTTGTGTCGTTATGTGTTCAAGAGGTCATTGCCAATAAGCCATTCATTTGCAAAATATCTGTCATCCATCTTGACCATCCCTGAGTCAGTTCTTGCAACTAAATTTGTTCAACTTGATCTATGATTTCGTGTTGTGGGCTTGCCTGCGACGGATCGCTTTCTATCGACTTCAGCTCATTATCTAGAAATATGATCTAGAAATCGTCAGTACCTTGAGATCTGCATGCCTCAATGGTAGGTTTCTCGTCTTTGACGACAATTTGCATCATTGACCTTCGATCAAAGGATTCCGTGACATGTTCGACATCAACACATTTATTCATATTTCATGGATTGTACTGGGTACTTTGAGAGCCATTGACATCACTGGTGGTTTCTCTCACACTTGTTAACAATTTACATCATTGACTAGTAATCAAGTGGTTTCTACCATGTTCGACATCAACACATTCATTCGCATGGATAGAATTGTACTGTTTTGGGAAGTATAAATGAAGACCCTGGATCTAGTTTCCACAATCCAGGCTGCGAGGAATTTTGTATTCATTATATAATGGACTATTCATAAACAGATCGTTGTGCCCATACTGTCTCCACATGAGTCTATGCTTGTGATGTATTACAAGATTATTCCTGTATCAGAGCAGTAGTTAGTTTTTAAGTCAGTTTTGATCTGAGTATGGGAATGCCTACCTCAACGATGATATGATCTCATATATATATATTGCATTGAATGTTTTTACAGGTTCCAACCAGGCTCTCCACAAGACGATCCTCGAAATGATAAAGTACTTCACTCTTCCTAAATGATAAATGAAATCCTCATCTGCTACAGACTTCGCACTTTAGGGGGCAATCTTTTACAAAAAATATCATCACCATGATTATTTGCAGTCTATATGGGTCTATCATCACTTGTACAGTCCTCCCAAGCAAGTCTCAGACCTCAGCTCTTCAAGTCAAGCTTTGAAAATAAGACAAAGACATTAAAAATCAATGAAACTCTGGTTCCACACTTTCTCTCACTGTTACCTGCGGTCCCGCACCTTCTGTTTACAAAAACTGTGGACCTTCCCGCTCTGTCCCTAGAGGTGTGGGTGGGGACCCCTGTGCAAGTCAAAAAGGGGCAAGTTTATTTTAAAAAACTCACTTTGGGTTAATTCTAGATGATTCTAGAAGGAGTTTTGACATGGATTTGCCGCTCTTAGGTGGTTCATGCATCCCAAAAGAGAAGGAGCTAATCCCTTGATGAGAGTAGCTATCCCTTTGAAGGAGGGCTTTATCCCTTTGAAGGAGGACCTAGTAACTTCCCTCCATTGCACTATAAATTCAGGCATCGGGCTAGTTGCTAGAGAGGTTAGAAGCTGAAATTGTTTTAGGGTAAATGCTGGTGAAATTAATACTTCCTAGTTGAGCTTAAGAGGAGAGATCACATACCTTTTTTGGCTTCATTGGGAAGTGAGTGAAACTTGTCAAAGTAGAGGAGACTTCTTGCTGGACCCTGGGAGGAGCTTGTACAGTGTCAAGACACAGGCTGTAAAGTTCTTCTTCTTTTGAATTAATACAATCAAACTCATTTTTCCCAACAAGTATCTCATGTTATTTGTTTCATGAACTCCTTGACTTTCATGTTAAATATGTTTTATGACATTGGCTTTTCAGGTGCTATTTAATTTGTTTTCTTTTTTATGTTTGTAGATTTGCGACAAAGGAGCTCATTTGGATTGAATGAGTGAGGGAATCCACAAACTTACGTAGGACCTAAGGTAGGCCCTAAAAACACTTGTTTTCCTTCATTTATAAAAGCATATTTAGACAAAGATAGTCTCTGGTTGGTTTGCTTGTCATTAGGTCTTCTTTAGATTCTAGGAAGGTATATCTTGTCCGCAAGATCAACTTATTCTGTGTGACAACATGGTTAAGTGGATCATTGATGACACTGATATATCTGATAGAGAAGTCAAAATAGGAGGCAAAAAATTTATAGGATCTTTCACTCCAGATAACCTAAGGCTTATGTACCACCTAGCAGAGCCACAGGCTACCTACAACAGGAAATTTGTTGAGAAATTTGTCAAAGAAAATGAGGACCCAGCAGACTAGACAAAGAATTGGTCAAATAATGCTTAAAGGAAAAGAAGACAAAATTTTGTCACTCAAACAGCAGTTACAGCAAGCCAAAAGAAACCAACAAACATAAATACAAATGGCTAAGTTACAATAGGAGTTCCAGCAAATGCAAATAGAACATCAAAGCAGCTTGGTAGGTAAGGAGGCATAGATACAAAGCATGAGAGATATGGATAAGGATGACCCAAAGATTGATCAATTTGTCACCAAAACACTTGGCCTCAACTCCCAGCTCACACACCAAAAAGAATTTTTATGCCAAAAAATATCGCAGTGGAACTCTCACTACAAAACAAGCGACGAATTAACAAGCCAAGTTGTGGAAACGCGACTTGAATATGATGAAATTCTTAAAAAGGTTTCAGATTTCATAACTTGGAAAAATTTCGAAAATGGGAGAAGATACGACATGCCCAAACTGGATGAATGAAATAAGGAGATCTTATTTGCAAGTTGAGATTATCGGCTCAAAGAAGCAGAACATGCAACAAAGGATTCAACAGCAGCGAAAAGCAACATCGTTGAAAGTGTAAATGAAAATTTGCATAGTGGTAATCTTGTGGCAGAGACCACTCCTGGTTTCCTTCCAAATGCAAAACAACTTGGATTACAGTGGAAACAAGTAGCAGAAGAAAGAGCATAAGCAATTAGGGAAGTATCCAGGTTAAACTGAGAGGCATATTGGCAATATATGGTAAAACCACACATCCAGTGGACGACCCTGAAATGCCTAATTGTTTCTACCGAGAAAATTGTGCCAGCACTCATCAATGTCGTCTTCACGGGACAACTGAAAGCTGAAGGTGGCCAACCTACACCCCTCAAAACCAGGCTATATATTTGCGATCTGAAAAATCCAATGCAGGATTAGAAATTATGCACATCTCTATTTTTGTTTTATTTTGCTTGAATTGAGGCAGGTCATTTAAACCTCCTCAACTTTTTTTGTAATAAAGTATTTTTAGTTTCATAAGTTAGTATTTAAATCCCTCTCATGCATTTATAGAGGAGTCTAGAAATTTTATAAGAAACATTCTTCAAAAAATGAACTTTTGTCGCTTTGACAAAGTTTTGGCGAAATTAATGGAACATGATTTATTTTCTATTGGAATTTGACATGTTCTACTGAAATTGTAGTTTTGTACTCTTACATGATGTTGGATGATTTGAAAGTAGATCAATATTGCTACAACACATGTGTAGAACGTATTATAAATGGTACTTTATCTCTTAATTCTTTTCACTTATGCGTCAAGCAATCCATTATTTTCAAGTTATTTATGTATGAAAGTTTGAATTTTTTATTGCCATTATTGCACTATTTTATGATGATCATCTATAGTTTATGCTAAATACATGAATGATTTTTATGTGATATATCTCTCATATCGTTTCGGCTAACTTTTTATACGAAACAATCATTGTTAAATAGATTCACTTCTTATCGTAATTGAATCATCTTTATTATCAATTCCTTTCAGGCATCATTTTAGATCACATATATCATGTTACTCCCGAGATGGTTATAGTTAGATAAATATTTTACAGTAGGAAAAACTGCATATTATTATTAGTCAAATTAGATTAGTTTGAGGATAAGTATTACTCCAAAATATAAAAACATCATCCTGTTAGCACAAGTATAAAAATAGATTGGGAAATTGGTCCCATCATCCCCAGTTAGAGCCACTATTTCAAACGAAAAAGGAACTATCATAAGGTCTGGACCGGGTGGTTATCCCCCTTGTTGAAGCAACGATTTTTGAACCTTCTGTTGTACCTCTGAGATAGTAGTAGGTCAGCTACCAATGCCAAAGCATCTAATATAATTGTTTTGGGGTTTTTGGTTTTAGTTTTGGAAGACCAATGAATGAAGATAGATGTAGAATTGAAATACTAAATACTTTGGATAATATTAATATCTGAGCAAAGGGCTGCTATAAAGCTTTACACAGTGATATAGATCAAATAGTGGTGATAAGAAGACATAAAATAATATGATTATCACAGTTTCCAGACTGTAAAATAGAACAATCATAAGTATGAAAACCTTCTAAACTATGTTCCAAAGATTCAAGGAAATATACTTAAGCTTACAAAAGACACTGATGATTTATTGATTGGAGGGGACTAGCTAAACAGATAGTTCATTAATCCATTCTCTTAATAGATGATCACTTCAGGAGTTTATAGGAATAAATTTAGACACAATTATTCCTACACAGATATATCTATATGTCATAAGCATATGAAAAAAAAACATAATGATTGATTACTGGAAAAACTTATAGGATAACTCAAACTGTGTAAAACCAAATTCAGAATCCTCTGCCTTTTATTAAGGTTCCTGAAAGACTGAGTACATCAATTGTCTAAAAAAGCTTCCTTGAAAGGTGCAACCAGGTTCAAAGTAGAATGAACAGTCACGACTTAACAAGCAATGAACAATGAAACTTGAACGCATAAAAACTTGAGAAGAGAGTTATTTATACAATAATTAAACTAAAAAAATATCCTAAAACTGATTAAGGTTTATTCTAAGGAAGGAAAGATCTTCATGAAAGAAGATAGGGGGAGCTATTGAACTGCTTCTTATTGTCCCTTTTACTCGGGTTGTGCTGGCTTTGTTGTTTGATATTTTTCCCTTTAAGCTACTTGATTGCTTGTATCCTTTATGCTGGTTGATTCCTTCATTTGGTCTTTCATCTGATACTCTTTAAACTCAGTGAATATCCTTTGACCCTGCTGAGTAACCTTTACTGTGTTCCCTTTTAACTTTACTATGCATTTCAGGTTTTTATTGTGTTTTTCAACAGTAAATCGTTTTTGATTTTATGTTATAGGGTAATGTGATTTGATATGATCTTCATATTTGTCTTGCAACTATACATAGACTTTTTCTTTGTAAGCCTGGAACAAACATTTTTACCTACAAAACACAGAAATTGTTAAGAAAAGCATAGGCGACAGACAAGGTTGTCAATGGCTTTATTGAGCTAGAAAGGATATTGGAAGGAGTCCAATGAGTATCAGAAGTTAAAACAATGGTTTTATTTTTCTAAGAGGTTTATGGAGGTTTCACTATGTAAATGGGTGAAACAAAGCAAAATGGTGATTTTTACGTTTAAACAGAAAAATGGTTTACTTTTTTAAATATGGCACAAAGTGAACAATGGCCATTTTGTCATTATGAGGGAGGTGGTTTTGGTTTTCATCACACCACTTATAAGGCACGAGTAGTTTTTGAGAGGGGTCACCCAATATAGCCTAGACCCTAACACGTAGCAAGGTGACGTTGGTGGAATACTGATTTCTCAGGCGGGTAATCCTCAGATAGAGAGCCAACCCGAGAGAGAAGCACGGAGGGGCCTAACAATTAATAATGGTTGTATGGGATTTATTATCAGTTAAAAGCTGATATTAGCAGGGTTTTATGGCTAAATAGAGGTTTAGGTTGGTTCTTCGTTTAAATCATAAAAGATTTTAACAAAGAAATCCTTCGCAAAACAAGGTATGGTGGACTTGAAATAATATGAATTTGGGTGGATAAACGATGTCGGGTCCGGGTTCCCATTGCATATCACAATCAAAATTTAGCGAAGGAAGGCCCATCACAAAGAAATGAGATAGGGGCCGGAAGCGATGTGGAAAATATATCATGGATAATACTGCGATCGGCTCCGGTTCCCATCGTATGTCGGGGATTGCAATGGCAGAGGGTGTATGTTTCAGTTGGGACTTGCGATGAGGGGCGGATCCGAAATGAGCAACAAAATATGAAACATATTTACATTAGGTCTAGGTCCATCACACATTGCATATCGCATTGCAGAGGAGAGCACATGCACGTTGTAAGTTTGTGATCCGCCGATATGCGATGTGTTATGGAATACATAGTTTTATAATAAAACTTATGGTTTCAGAATATTTAGTAGAGGGAGTTAATAATATACGGGAAAGGGGACTTTTAGGAGTTTAATACTATAAGTTAGCGTTAATATGAAACATGAGCGGAAAGAGGAAATACACTAAGTATAATTCTTTTTCATAAGTTATTTTCTTTTCACATATATACATCAATACTTAGGCTAAACATCTTTTTGTGGGATTTTTTGGGTTAGAGGGCATTTAACATAGGGTTTCCACTTTTCCTAGGCAAAAAGGATTTTAACCTTCGGAAAAGGGGTTTTTTAATGGAAAATGAATGAATATGAACTATATGAAGGTGGGAAGGGGAAATTAGTAAATATAGGGATGAATGGTGATGAGAGAAGTTAATTAATTGATCTTGTAGACCTTCATTTTCTTTTTGTAATTTCCTCATGGACATAGAAACATATGGTAAAACATGATATATGTACATTTTGTTCAATCAATCATCATACTTCCGCAACCTTTCTTCTACTTACCCTTGATTATCCTATCATTTTTTCTTCACTTAATGGGTGCATTTAAGCTAGCAAATCCTTTTCCTTTCTTTTTATTTAAAACAAAAAAAACAAACTATCTAATTATAACCTTATAACATCCAAGGGCTCATACTAAACTGATGAACACCTTATTATTCTCTACCTAACTACTGATCTGACAAGATTAAATAGTTTGGTCAGATCTTTACTCTCTAATTATAACACCAAATTTATAGCATGAAGCAGTGAAGATTAAACTATTTGACTGTCATGGGTTGTGGCATTTATGACAAGCTGCACATAACCGTTATTTTGCAGAAAAAATAGTATTGGCATTTAGACTTGCTCACTTTTAGAGTTTTTTTGTTTTCTTTTCTTTCTAACCTAACATTTTCTTTTTGTCTTGATTTTTTATAGGGCATCTAACCTAACATTTTCTTTGATATGGACATCATATTTAAAGCATGAATCAGTCAAGATTAAACTATTTAATTGTCATGGGTTGTGGCATTTATGGCAAGCTACACACAACGATTATTTTGTGGAAAAAATAGTAGTGGCATTTAGATTTGCTCACTTTCATAGTTGATTTGTTTTCTTTTCTTTCTAACCTAACATTTTATTTTTGTCTTGATTCTTCTATACGACATCTAAGCTAACATTTTCTTTGACATGGATATCATCATCAAGATATTTTCAAAAACATTTTATTCAATATTGTTATGTCCATATCCTAACTTAACATTTTTGTCAAAAATTTTTATTTTTATTTATTTTTTACTAATTTATTCTATCTTATCAAAACCAAAAAATGCTACAACATTGGCTCCATCTGGGGACTGTTTTCTCCTGTAGAATGTAGAGAACCTACAAATCCATGTGCCTTCTCCTCAGGCTATGGATTCCTTGCTGTAAAAAGATCACACTAACATCTTGAAAAGTAAAAGAAAACTGGAGTATTTACAATGAAAACTATTTCAAATTCTTAGTACTGAATGTAATGTTTGAGAAACCTTCCATTTACAGGATAAGTGGAATATAGCCCCTCAAGATTCTACAATGCAAAAGTGTTGTTACCCTTCACTTCAACAATTGCTAAAGGTCCAAACTGTAGGTTGTCAAATTTGCCATGCTTTCCTTTCTCTTCTCTCCTAGCATCTCATCTTAGAACTATATCACCTTCATTAAAGTCCGTTTCCCTGGCTCTTCTGTCAAATAGGGCCTTCATCTTATTCTGATATTTCTTCAATTTGTGTTGAACTTCATCTCTGTTTTCATTAAGTTTAATAATCTTATTTATTCTTCTTGAAAAATCATCAAGTTCATCTATTGAATCATGCAATAATTTTAAAATAGGGAAGGCCAAATTGGTAGGGAAGATTGCATCTTCCCATCGACTAATTAAAATTCAGATTTTCCAGTTGATCTCTTTGGAGTAATTCTGTTTTCCCATACCGCATAAATTAAATGTGAATCCTAGCTCTTCTTATGATCAACTAGTGTCTTTTTTATTACCTTTACCAGAATTTTGTTTGACGACTCTACAAGGCCATTACCTTGAAGGTAGTATGGAGTTGAATGATGTAATAGAATCTGATATTTCTAGCAAAAGTCAATCATTTTAACACTAGAAAAAGCTACTGCATTATCAGTGACAATTTGAGTTGGGAAACCAAATCTAGGTAAGGTATTCTCCTCAATAAAATTAATTACTACTAAATGAGTAGCATTTGTGACTAGAATTGCTTCGACCCGTTTATTAAAGTAGTCTGTTGTAGTGAGGATCCATCTATGCTGATTACTTGAAGTGGGGTGAATCTCTCCAACAAAATTTAATCCCCATTGAGAAAAAGGTGTTGAAACTATTGATGGAACGAGTGGAAAAACCTCTAATTTTTCTTTACCAGCAAGAATTTGACAAGGAACACAACCTCTGAGCTTTTCCCCAACTTGTAAGAAAAATGTGGTCGAATAAAATCCTCCCCTTAGAATCTTGTATGTTGTTTCTCTCCAAGCATAATGTCCCCCACAAAATCATGCATGAAATGATCCATGATTCCTTCAGTTTCTCATTCTGTTAAACATAATAACAAAATATTCAGTGGATCTTTCCAGTATAAATTTGCATTTATAATGTAGTACTTAACTGATTTTAACTTAACGGTTTTACACTGGGTTTTGGAGAACGATTCTAGACACTTGAAATGGATCAAGAAATTTGCAATATCTTGATACAAGTTTGACAACAAGAATTTTTCATCAATGTGTATAGGACTGGTTTGCTCGGAAGGTAGAGGTTCTTGTGGGTTATTTTCTTTAGGATGAAGGGAAGGTTCTTGTGGATTCTCCCCTTTTGCAAGGATAGAATGTTCTTATGTATTCTTCCATTGTATTTGTAATATAGAATTGATTCCAAGTACTTTGCAATTGGATTCAACTAGAATCTTGGCTAATCCTTGACCCTTTACTGACTTGGTAGCCTTGATAGTTAGATCAAACTCCAGAATTTGAGTGATACATCTACCTCTTTCACATCAGTGTTTGGTTGGGTTAGGACAATTTCCATAGCACTATTAGGAACATAAGCAGTAATACGTGAATGTAAGACATACATTCTGAATGATTTCAGGGCTTGAATAAGGGCATAGGCTTGCTTCTCAATGAGGTCATACTTAAGCTCAACATCTCTCATAACCTTGCTGAAAAAGGCTATGGGTTGGTCATGGGAATATTTATTTTTATGTAATAGAATGGCAGCAAGGGTTGTTTCAGATGCAAAAGAGAAAACACTAAATGGCTTAGTATAATCAAGGTTGGATAAGGTGGGAGCTTTAGAGATAGCCCTTTTTATTTGTTCAAATGAATTCCTAGAAGAGGCAGTCCATTTGACATCATGGTACTTTCAGAGCATGTCAGTTATATCTTTTACAATCTCTGCATAATGTGGAATAAATATTATTAGAAAATTAATCTTGCCTAGAAAAGCTTGAATCTCCTTCTTGTTTCCAGGTAAGGTCAATGTTTCAACGGAAACTAATCATTTCGGGTCAATTACTACTCCCTCCTTTGAAATTATATGGCCCAAAAATTTTCCTTCTTTGACAACAAACAAGGACTTCTTATGGTTCAATGATATTCCAAATTTTCTACACCTGTCAAAAACCTTCATCAAGTGCTTTAGATGTTTTTGATCATATTTAGGAAAAATAGTTAAGTCATCAAGATAAATAACCACAAACTTATTTACCTAACCCATAAAATCTATGTCCATAGCTCTCTGACTTGTTTCTCTAGCATTGGTTAAGCAAAATGGCATCCTAGCGTACATGAATGTACCCCAGGGTGTAGTAAAGGTTGTCTTCTCTCTGTCTATTGTATCAACATTCACCTGATTGTAACCTGAAAAACCATCAAGCATAGAAATTATTTGTGCTCCTGAAACCATTTGAGGTAACTCATCCATTTTGAGCAAAGGATAATTATCTTTTAATGATGCCTTGTTCAAATTTCTAAAATCTACACAGAGTCCTATTTCTCCATTTTTCTTTCTAACAGGAACTAGATTTGCAACCCAATTAGAATATCTAAGAGGGAGGATGATCTGAGCATCTAGAATTTTCTTAATCTCCCTTCCTACAGTTGTTAGAAGGGCTGGATTTATCCTTCTAAGTTTCTTTTGATAAGGTTTTTCTTCTGGCTTCAAAGGAATCTTATGTTGTATTAATGAAGTATCATATGTCTTTAGATCAACATAAGTCCAAGAAGAAACATCCTTATAATTTTGTAGTAACTTAAGATATCGAGCTTTGATCTCAGGGTCTATAGATGCACATCTTTCGATGTTTTTGATATCTTCATCAGTTCCAATGTTAATCTCTTCTATGTCATCTTCTGAAGAAATGGACTGAGGGTTTCGAAGGACATCATTTTGATGAAACAATTTTTCTAAAGGAATGAGTCCTTTTGGAATTAAATTATTAGATAATTGAATAATGTCATGATTAGCAATTTGGGTTTTAAAACCTGAAGTATCATTTCCGTCTGAATTTTCCTTTATTTTAGTTCTATCTTCATCAATTTTTAGAAATGAAAAATCATCTATTACCTGCAAAAATGATTTCAAATATTCATCATCTTAGAATATTTAACAATGTTTCAAACTATCTAGGATAGATGGCCTATATTTGACTTGTATCTGATAGAGTATATTAGTATGATCAGGAATATTAAAAGAGCTAGCAGAGACAACTAAGGCATCTGCATGAATATTCTGATCTCTGGGAATATGAGTCAAATTAAAAGCATAAAAGACGTTTTCAACTGAATCCCATACTTCATTTCAGTAGGACCTATGTCTAGGGTGCTTGGTCTTGAAAACATTTCTTACTTGCTTAACAATACGTTGTTAATTAGTAAAAACACTTAATTTTTGAACTTTTGAGCTTTTGGCTAATTTCAATCCTAAAAGGAAATCTTCATATTCAACCACACTATTTGTAACTTCGAAGTCTAATTTACATGATTGGGTTATATTTTCTTTTGCAGGTGAAATTAAAACTACTCCAGCTCCTACCCCACATTTCATGCAAGAGCCATCCCAAATATCAGGTTGCTTTGGTTCATGACTTTCAACTACCTCTTCAATTTTGAATTGAGTTTTATGTTGGTTTGAAGTGAGTTGAAAACAACCAAAGTCTTTATCTATTGCATAAATTGGATGGTTCCTTGGGTGGTCAATTTTACAAATAGTCTGTTCAAATCCTACCTCTCTATATAATCTTAATTGCTCTCCTCCATAAAAAGGAATAGTAGCATATGAGATATCCATATGTAGAGTTCCCCCTAATTTGGTAGAGCAAGACCTAGAAAGGAACGTTCCAAACTTGGGAGGGATATATGTGACAACAATATCAAGTACTACACTTTTCACTAGAATTTTGGCAAGGGTAACCACTAGATCCTTGATCAATCCCAAACAGGGAACCCTTTTAGAATCAAAGGTGTATAGGTCATGGTAGGATCTAGTTATGTCAAGTTTCAAATGGTCCATGATATATTTTGGCACAAGGTTGTGTGATGATCCTAAATCAAGCATACAATTATACAACATGGAATCATTTGTTTTAAGAGTTACATAGAAAGGAGGCACTATCTCATCTATCATCTCTGATCTAGGGCCAAAAACTACTGTCGATTTTTCATCTTGTAGACTTATGACATCACCTTCAGCATCAACCGAGATATTTTGTATCCATTTTGTGACTTGGCTTTTGTAACTAGGGTTTTTAGAAAGTTCTGACAGTGGAATTAGGATCTTCACCCTTTCTAATTCTTTTTCAACATTAAATCTAGTGAAAATGTTTTTACCAGTTTGGGTAGTACCAATTGACTGATCTAATGGCTGAATAAGAGTTGTTTGAGCTTCAACAGTTTTGGTATGTGGTTCAATTATTGGAGTTTTCTTTGGAGGTCTCCGAGGACGAGGCCTAGGCCTAAGATCATACCTCTTTAGAGACCTGTGAAGCTTCCTCATCTTCTTGAACCTGATTTTATTGTGAGATAGGAATGATGATTTTTCGATTCGAAGAAGAATCCGTACTTTTAATATCTTCAGTAATTGTCATAGTATTATCATCAGGTTTTTGATTGTCTATCAATAGAGGAGTAGGAACCTGTTGATCATTGCTAGGTCTCTGAAGAATTTGTAGTGGTGGATTTCTTTTATACTGAGCTTGATTTTGGTTTTGGGGTCTAGTGGTTGTTTGTTGTATTTTCCTAGGTTGGGTCTCAATCTTTGAAATCCAGTTTGATAGGTTTCTAAGAAGAGATGTTATTTCATTTATTTTCGAGTCTTCTAATTTAGTCTTAGAGGAACTGGAGGCTTCTTGGATAGATTTTAGTTTTCTTTGGGCCTTTTCTTTCTTAATTTTTAAAGAATTTGAGGTTGCCCTATTTTCTTCTACTTCTATAGCGTTTGTTTGCATATCTTCAAGAGTTCCTGAAGTCCTATCTCGTAGCATAATAGTAAAGTCATCAGCAAAACCTTTAGAAAATCTTGACTTAGCTGCTACAGGGGGCTTACAATCAATAGGCATTTTGTGATAGAGTTTATTGAATATTTTGATAAAATATGATACTAGTTCACCAAAGTTCCTTTTAAGCTCTTCAAATTCTGTGAGGAAGTAAAGAGGATCCTTTTTCACACCCCATTTATTTTTAAATATGGTTGTAAGCTCTTCCCAATTTCTAATGGAAGCTATTGGTAACTGCCTAAACCAAATCCTCACATTTCCTTCAAGTGACTATACAAAAAATTTCATATAAAAATTTTCTTGTTCAATATTCATGTTGTCTACAAAGTTTAGGAAAGCTTGAAGATGGTCCTCACCCGAGGGACCAGTTTCTCCATTGTAATTGGCAAGGTATTTTAAGTATCTATTCGAGAATGCATCAACGTTATTAGGTAAGACTAAGGCAACATATCTAGCCTATACTATAGGTTGGAAAGCCATGACAGCAGGTGGTGTATGAAGTTCTTGAAGTGTATGAGGTTGTCCAGGTGGAGTATGTGATGTTTGTGTGGATGTAGAGGTTGAAGAAGAAGTAGAGGAAAAATATGGTGATTAAGGGGTTGATGAACTAGTTGGAGGTGAATGAGGAGGAAATCTCCTGAAAGACTTCAAAGGAGTCTTAAGAAATAACTTTGGGACCTGTAAAGAAATATCTTCTTTTGTTTCAAAGAGAGGATGGGAATATATAGAGAAGGCCTCCTCAGGTTGTTCAGAAGAAGAAGCTTCAGGTCGGTCAAAAATGGAAGGAAATGGATAGGTGGTAGGAGATATGAAATTTGTGGGTTTATATTCTGGTAGATTAGCACCCAAATCAGATTCAGTTTTAGGTGATCCTCGTGGTAGTTTGGGTATTGAATGAGATTCTAATGAATGAATAAAGTAGGCTAATTTAAAATCAGCTCCTCTATCTAGAAGTTCGGCAACCCTAGGTGATAAATTGGAGTAAACATGATGAAATGAGGATTTTACTATATGGGTCAAATGATTCTAATTCTTCACACTGTAGGAATGAAGAGTAAGAAGAAGATGGTTGGTGTCACATTTTAGAACTAGCTTTTCTCAGAAGCCTTTCAGGATATGACAAAGGACTAACTATGTCAGCTTCTGAACGAGATCTTGTATGTTTAAAAGGTGCCAGCTTGGGAGTGTGGAGTCGCCTAGGTGAATGATTTTAACCTTTCTAAACCCTTTAATCACCTTAAAAGAAAATAATGAGTGAATATAATTGTCCCAAGGGAAACATAAAATAAATTCGAATCCACGACAATAGTACCAGTTTGATGTTGTACCTCTAAGATAGAAGTAGGTCAGCAACCAAAACCAGAGCATCTAAAATAATTGTTTTGGGGTTCTTGGTTTTAGTTTTGGAAGACCAATGAATGAAGGGAGATGTAGAATTTAAATACTTAATCCTTTGGATAATATTAATATATCAGCAAAGGGCTACTATAAAGCTTTACACAGTGATATAGATCAGATAGTGGTGAGAGGAAGACATAAAATAATATGATTGTCACAACTTCCAGACTGTAAGACATAACAATCAAGAGTATGAAAACCTTCTAAAACACGTTCCAAAGATTCAAGGCAGCATACTTAAGCCAACAAAATATACTGATGATTTATTGATTAGAGGGGATTAGCTAAACAGAAAGTTCATTAATCCATTCTCTTAATATATGACCACTTCAGGAGTTTATAGGAATAAATTGTGAAACAATTATTCCTACCTAGATATCTCTATAAGTCATAAGCATATGAAGAAAAACATAATGATTGATAACTGGAAAAACTTACAGGATAACACAAACTGTGTAAAACCAAATTCAGAATCCTCTGCTTTATATTAAGGCTACAGAAATACTGAGTACATCAAGTGTCTGGAAAAGCTTCCTTCAAAGGTGCAACCAGGTTCAAATTAGAACGAACAGTCATGACTTAACAAGCAACAAAAAATGAACCTTGAACCCATAACAACTAGAGAAGAGAGTTATTTATACAATAATGAAACTAAGAAAATATCCTAAAACTGATTAAGGTTTATTCTAGGAAAGGAAAGATCTTCATGCAAGAAGATAGTGGCAGCTATTGAACTATTTCTTGTTGTCCCTTTTATTCACGTTTTGCTCGCTTTGTTGTTTGATATTTTTCCCTTTAAGCTAATTTCTTATTTGTATCCTTTACGCTGGTTTATTCCTTCATTCGATCTTTCATTTGATACTCTTTAAACTCTGTTAATATCCTTTGGCCCTGCTGAGTAACCTTTACTGTGTTCCCTTTTACCTTTACTATGAATTTCAGGTTTTTATTGTTTTTTCAACCGTAAATCATTTTAGATTTTATGTTACAGGGTAAAGTGATTTGATATGATCTTCATATTTGTCTTCCAACTGTACGTAGGATTTTTTCTTTGTAAGCCTGGAACAAAAATTATTACCTACAAAACACAGAAATTGTTAAGAAAAACATAGGTGACAGAGAAAGTCGTCAATGACTTTATTGAGCTCAAAAGGATATTGGAAGGAGTCTAGAGCATGTTGGAAGGTAAAAAAATGGTTTTATTTCTCACAGAGGTATATGGAGGTTTCATTGTGTAAATAGGCGAAACAAAGAAAAATGGTGATTTTTACATTTAAACAGAAAAACGGTTTACTTTTTGAAATATGGCACAAAGTGAATAGTGGCCATTTTGTCGTTCTGCGGGAGGTGGTTTTGGTTTTCATCGAACTGCTTATGAGGCGCGAGCGGTTTTTGGGAGGGGTCACCCAATATAGCCTAAAGCCTAACACGTAGCAATGGGAGGTTGGTGGAATACCTCTTTTTCGGGTGGGTAATGCTCGGATAGAGAGCCAACCAAAATCACTGAGGGTCGTTGCATTTGAATGCATTTCATCAGATGATGGTGGATCGAAAGAGTAGCGTGGAGGGGCCGAATGATTAATCATGGCAGTATGGGCTTTATTATGAGTTGAAAACTGATATTAGTGGGGCTTTATGGTTAAATCGAGGTTTAGGTTGGTTCTTCGTTTAAATCATAAAAACATTTTAATAAAGAAATCTTTCGCAAAATAACGTATGGCAGACTTGAAATAATATGAATTCAGGCGGATAAATGACATCGGGTCCGAGTTCCCATCCCATATCGCAATCACAGTTTAGCGAATGAAGGCCCATTGCAAAGGAATGTGATAGGGGTCAGATGCGATGTGGAAAATATATCATGGGCAATACTATGATCAGGTCCGGGTTCCCATCGCATATCGAAGATCGTAATGGTGGAGGGTGTATTTTTTAGCCGGGACTTGCGATGAGGGGAGGATGTGAAATGGGCAACGAAATATGAAATATATTCGCATCGGGTCTAGGTCCATCGTGCATCGCATATCGCATTGTGGAGGAGAGTGCATGCACATTGTAGGTTTGCGATCCGCCGATATGCGATGTGTTATGTAATACATAGTTTTATAATAAAACTTATGGTTTTAGGATATTTAGTAAAGGGAGTTAATAATACACGGGAAAGGGGACTTTTAGGGGTTTAATACTATAAGTTAGCGTTAATATGAAACATAGTGGAAAGGGGAAATACATAAAGTATAATGCTTTTCCATGAGTTATTTTCTCTTCACATATATACATCAATACTTAAGCTAAATATCTTTTTGTGGGTTTTTTGGGTAAAAGAGGATTTAACATAGGGTTTTCACTTTTCCTAGGCAAGAAGGATTTTGACCTTAGGAAAAGGGGTTTTTTTATGGAAAATGAATGAATATGAACTGTATGAAGATGGGAAGGGGAAATTAGTAAATATAGGGATGAATGGGGATGAGGGAAGTTAATTAATTGATATTGTATACCTTCATTTGCTTTGTGTAATTTCTTCACCGACATAGAAACATGTGGTAAAACATGATAACATTTTTTTCAATCAATCATCATACTTCTGTAGCCTTTCTTTTACTTAACCTTTGCTTATCCTATCATTTTTTCTTCACTTAATGGGTGCAATTAAGGTAGCAAACCCTTTTCCTTTATTTTTATTTAAAAAGGAAAACAAACTATCTAATTCTAACCTTATAACATCCAAGGGCTCAGATTAAATTGATGAGCACCTTATTATTCTCTACATAACTATTGATCTGCCAAGATTAAAAAGTTTGGCCAGATCTTTATTCTCTAATTATAACATCAAATTTAAAGCATGGAGCAGTCAAGATTAAACTATTTGACTGTCATGGGTTGTGACATTTATCAAAAGCTACACACAACCATTATTTTGCAGAAAAAATAGTACTCGCATTTAGACTTGCTCACTTTCAGAGTTTATTTGTTTTCTTTTCTTTCTAAACTAACATTTTCTTTTTGTCTTAATTTTTTATAGGGAATCTAACCTAACATTTTGTTTGATATGGAAATCATATTTAAAGCACGAATTAGTCAAGATTAAACTACTTGACTGTCATGGGTTGTGGCATTTGTGGCAAGATGCACACAACCATTATTTTGCAGGAAAAATAGTAGTGGCATTTAGACTTGCTCACTTTCAGAGTTTATTTGTTTTCTTTTCTTTCTAACCTAACATTTCCTTTTTGTCTTGATTTTTTTATAGGGCATCTAACCTAACATTTTCTTTGACATGGACATCATCATCAAGATATTTTCAAAAAAAAATTATTCAATATTGTTATGTCGATATCCTAACTTAACATTTTTTTTTTTGAATAATTTATTCTACCTTATCATAACCAAAAAATGCTACAACAACTTCAACATATTTGGTGCTAGAAGGAGGGCCATAACTATGAATGGCAAGTAAATCTAAATCTATAGGTCATTCTAAGAGTAAAACTCCCTCACCATCACCTCCAACTTCTAGTTCAAATTCCAAATATCCTATGCCCAAGCGAGAAGTTGAAAAGAAAAATATAGAGCCCACTGCTAAAATCCTAAACAAGCCAGGTATTTCTTCTCCCAAACCCCCTGAAGTACAATCTTTGGTCCACAAATTGCAGGGGATTTCAATATGTCATGAAGAATCTGAGTTATCCCAAAGGCAAAGTCACTTCTCAATATACCCAATCACAACTGCTAACTAGACCACATAGTGAAAAACATGGAATCCCACCATTTGAATCCCCTCTACCAAGTCGTAAAAGGGCTAATAAGACACCATCAGAATTTCACAACAAGGTTTTCCCATCATGATCGTCCATTCCATCCATATCATTGCAAGGTCACACACCCGCTCCCCACTCCAGATCATGATTCACATAGGTACAGGTGTTGCACAATCCTCTTCCTAATAACCTTCAACAACTTCTTCACCCTCTTCTACTAATATCGCAACAATGGCACAAAATCAACCTCAATCAAGGCCATGGACCAACCCAGGAGCTGTTAGAATGTTTGGATCTTTATCCCAATTGCCAGCACATCTAGAAAAATGGTTACCTAAATTTGACCCTGCTAATGGACTGTTAGCTAAAGAACATATAAATAATTTCATGTTGTCCACTAATTTGAATGGAGTAGCAGAAGAAGATGTAGTTGTAAGATTATTCCCATATACTCTACAAGGAGCAGCAAGATCATGGTACTTTTTGTTACCATAAAGCTCTATTAATAGCTGCGATGCTTTTCAAGAGCACCTTTTAACTAAATTTGGAGATGATAGGCCTACAACAGCTTTGATAAATGACCTCTCCAATTTGAAAGCTCAACCAAAAGAACCCATTAAGGAATCCAACTCATGTTTCAATAAGTTATTGAATAAAATACCTCTGATGTCCAAGCCTAGCAATGAGGTCCGAAATGAATGGTACATTTTTGCTCTACCTTCAAACATATGCATCTTTATTGATAGAGCAACCAAAACAACGTTAGCAGAAAATATGAAAGAAGTAATAGCTATTGAAAAATGTATCTTGGTCGTAGAAAAGAAAAAGACATTAGAGGAAAGAAAATCCAAGAAAGTTACCTTTAGAGACAATTCTAGGAAAAAACCACCAAATGATCCTTTTGATCTGGAAGGGTTACAAAAGGTCCTCAAGACCATATTGTCACACGGAATCAGTCAAAAGTGCGGACACAACTGACCTTCCTAGAAGTCTAAGACATTCTAATGACAAACAAAACAAACTAGAGCTATCCTTCTCTAAACATGCATTATGATATGAGAAATCAAGTGTTTCATTCTTACCTTTGTCCAAACGCTGTTGTAGAAGTCCAAGCTTTGTTGATCTGGATGAGCTCCTCCTTTTCTCCAAAACCTGCAATCACCAACAATCAAACAATTAAATAGCACCTAATTATAACATAAAACAAAGCATATTCAACATATAGACCAAGGAGTACATGAAATAACTCATAAACAACAAGTTATTGAGAAGAATGGACCAATTTGCATTAAAGGTAATAAAAAGGAACCATTACAACCTGAGCCTTCGTGTTGTGCAAGCTCCTTCCAGGGTCCACAAGAGTCTTCCTCTACTTTGACAAAGCTCATCCACTTCCAAATAGAACAAGCAAAGATGGCAATCTCTCCTCACAAGCTTCTAAATGGGAGTCCTAATTCCTGCAACATTTACCCTTAGAAATGTATAACTTTCAACCTTCTTTCCTTCTGGCCCAATGCCTGTATTTATAGTTCTCAAGAGGAAGTTAATCAGGTCCACCATCAATGGGATAATCCCCTCTTTGGATGGGATAGCTCCCCTATTGATGGGATAAGTTCCTCTTTGGTAGGAGTGCATGAACCATCTGGAGGCGCTCAATACACGTCGAACAACCTTCTAGAATGCTCTAGAAATAACCACAAGTGACTTTTTAAAGATGAAACTTGTGCATTTTAACCTTTTCAGGGGGACGCACCTGCACCTTTACATACAGAGCATCCAAAGACGCAGCTTTTGTGAACCTTGGGTGCGTCCCCGCAGGTAAGGTTGAGAGAACCTGCGTCCCCAGAGATAAATACATTTAGAAAGACTTTCTCTCTTTTTTGGAGTTTGACATGGGGAGCAGAGGCATAAGACTTGCCTAAGAGGGTAGTATGACTGTTGATAGAGTCATCCTAACTGTAAATAGTCATGGTGACATTTTTTAGTGTAACACATATCTAACGAAATGGTTGGCATAAAAAAACAAGTAGCAAAATCTTCCTAAAAGAAACCTTTTAGATCATATAAAGGGAATGCCCCAACCGATCCTAAACCTCCAAATGCTATATCGAACTCTGAATTGGATGGAGCTTAAAGAAGCCTCAAGTGAAGAACAAATGGACGATGAAGAAATAGTGCAATTACAAGGAATGTGGGATTTTATCCTTCCAAATGAAGAAGTTCAGGAAGCACTACCTATTGCCATTAGAAGTGGAAATCAGCTTGATCCACCTCAATCAAGTTCAAAACAAAAAACTTCAATGCCACCTCCAAGTAATAATGTCGCAGGTAAGAAATCTTCACCAAAATATACTCAAACAAACCCTACCTAGTCATATTCTTCACCTTCATCCAAAACTTTGATAATTCCCGATGAAATGGAATACAATATTAATGAGGATATGAAGAAAACTAGGGCAAACATCACCTTTCATGATCTTAGTAAATAAAACATCAGCAGAAGCTACTTTTGAAAGAACTCAAAGTAGTTCCCATTACCCCACTTCCTGGCACAGTAATATACTTGTAGCTGATATTCCTGAATTCTATGTCTTAATCATCAGTAGGGACTGGTCAGAAAAACTCCATGGTTGCTTCGCAACCAACTGGTCTTACATGTGGCTTCCATATAACAACAAACCAAATCAGATAAGGGTTGATCGAGAGAAGCATCAAAATTATATAGTGACAGAATTGGAACGAGAAAATGAGCCGGTAGCATGTAGCAATAATATAATTGGAAATTATTTTCTTGAGTCATTCCTAGTGAATTTCAATTCCCATACTTCACCTTTCTTAGAAAACTCTATTGTATCTCAAATAGAAAATTATTCCCAAATAGACACCTCTAAATGTGTGAATTTTGTAGATAAACCTGTACATAAATATTTATTATGGAAATTATTTTTAATGGATCTAGATCCAAAAATGGGGCAGGGGCAGGATGAATATTAGTTAGCCAAGAAGGGGAAAAGACTATTCTAGCATGTATACTTTAATTTGATTGCACAAAAAATATTTTTGAATATGAAGCATTGGTTCAAGGTTTGTACAAAGCAATTGGTCTTAATATAAAATACCTCCAAGTGTTTGGAGATTCCGAAATTGTCGTTAGACAAGTAAGAAATATTATACACTATCTGTCAAGACATTTGAAACACTATCAATCATTAGTCCAAGACCTTACCTCACATTTTACAGCATTTAATATTTCCTCTATCCCAAGATTCCAAAATGCTAGTGCTGATCTCCTGGGTAATGTAGATTAGAAGCTTATTCCACCAGAATATTACAACCCAGATCGATTCTCCATTGAATTAATTTTTAGGTAGCCTATTCCTGATAATATCACCAACTGGGGAGTCTTTAACAACGATCCCGATATCGTAAGCTTCCTCACTTCAGAAGGCTCTTATAATGACCATATAGTTGATGGAGACTAGCATGACAACCAACTGAAGTAAGAAACCAACAACAATGCTATACCAAAATCTGTAGTTAAATTGGAAGATTTATACGACCTCAAAGATAGATTCAAAAGATCTACTAGTTCAAAACTTCAGAGTTCAACTCTGATGTATGAATTGATCAATCATGGAACCGACACGAAGCCACAAAGCATCAATCTAGGTCTCAGACTCACATCGGAAGAAAAATCAACTTTTATATGTTAGTTGAAACAATATAAGAATGTCTTTGCTTGGAATTATGACAATATTAAAACCTATGACACTTATGTTATTCAACATACTACTCCTATGACTTCTGATGAAAAACCTGTTCAACAGAAATTGATGAAAATTCATCCTAATTTAGAAATCCAGATTAAATCTGAGTTAAATAAACTACTAAAATCCAAAATTATTTTCCCTGTTAGGAATTCTAGGTGGGTCTCCAATCTTGTCCCAGTCAAAAAGCAAAACGGTGATATTGAGATTAGTATAGACTTCCGCAATCTCAATAAAGCTTGCCAAATGGACAATTTTCCATTGCCTCCTATGGAATAGATAGTACAATCAGTTGGAGGCTCAGAACAAATGTCCTTTCTAGATGGTTCCTCAGGTTACAATAAATCTTAGTCCATTCAAATGATCAACTGAAAACTACATTCATAACAAAATAGGGCACTTACACCTATCAAAAGATGTCGTTCAGACTAATTAATCCTGGCGCCACTTTCCAAAGAGCCATTGACATTGCCTTCAAGGGTTTAGTAAATATGTCAGTGGTAATCTAGTTAGATGATATAACTGTATATTCCAAAAAATGTACTAATCATCTGAGAGATCTAAAAAAATTCTTTGAATGTTGTCAAAAGTATGGGATTTCCCTTAACACCAAGAGTTATTTTTTCGCATTAAGTGAAGGAAAACTCATTGGATTTATTGTGTCCAAAACAAGGATTCATATTCACCCAGACATGATTAAAGAAAATTATGAAATAGCTTTACCCCATAACAAAAAATTGATGCAATATTTCCTTGGTCAAATAAATTCTATCCAATGATTTGTCCCTGGCTTCTCAAGAATTGTATTACCCCTTCAATCCATGATAAAGAAAAATTCTCTATTTAAATGGGGCTAGTTGGAACATGAAGCTTTTAACCTGATAAAACAAGCAATCATAATTTCCCCATCTTTAGTAATGTCAAATTTTTCCAATCATTTCAGTTTGTACACTTTCACTTCCGAGAAATCATATGCAGCCAAATTGACACAAGCAAATCAAGACAAAGCCGAAGCCTCGATTTCTTTCTTTAGCTCTAATTTATAGGGAGCTGAATTGAATTACTCCGATGTTGAAAAATAAGCCCGCGTGGTTTTCAAATCAATAAAACACTTCACACCTTTTCTTCTCAAAACCCAGACCAAGGTGATAGTACCATTCCCGGCAGTAAGAAATATTCTAGTACAAAAGGATGTGGGCGAAAAAAGAGCAAATTGGGTTATGTCTCTACAAGAATATGACATTGAAATCAAACCAGCAAACATTGTGAAAGGTCAATGTTTTTGCAAGATGTTGGCGGGAGCATCGAATATGTCAGAATCATAGCATTCATGTGATGAGATAAAAATCTACGAGGTAAGACTTAACGACACGGAATCAACATATGCTGATATAATATTATATTTAAAAAATGGATATCCACCTCCACATTTGAATTACACAAAGAAAATATCCTTGAGGTTGAAAGCTAAACAATATCAAATTGTCAACAACGTGTTGTTTAGAATGAATTATGATTCTATTTAGCTTAGATGTCTCAAGAAATTTGAAGCAAAGAAATTATTGCAGGAACTTCATGATGGACCGGCTAGCAAACACTTTGCAGGAGATGCTACAGCACACAAAATCCTATATGCCATCTATTACTCACCAACCCTATTCAAATATGCACACAATTATGTAAGGAAATGTAAGATATGTCAGATAACTGCGAGAAGAGAAAAGAAACCAGCATTACCCTTACAACCAGTCAACATTGATCAACCATTTGAATAGTGGGGATTGTACATAATAGCTGACATCATTCCTCATTCTTCTAAGAAGCATAAATATATCCTTACCACCACTGATTACTTCAGTAAATGGGTTGACACAATTCCACTCAAGGTAGCCAACTCTTAGAACATTATTGAATTTATAGATCGATTTATCATCACCAGGTTTGGTTTACCTTCTGCCTTAATGTTCGATAATGCATCTTACGTTTCAGGCAATGCTATGTTAGTGTTTGCTCTTAAAAGAGGCTTTAAACTTAAATATTATGCTAATTATTATCCACAAGGAAATGGGTTATCCTAATCCACAAATAAGAACCTTATCAGGATTATTAAACGAATTTTTGATAAAAGTCAAAAGAACTGGCATAAATTTTTAGTGTTTGCTCTATGGGTAGATCCAATAACTCAAAAAACCTCCATCGACACTTCTCCTTTTAATATGCTTTATGGGAAAGAAGTTGTCCTACCAACAAGCATAGTTGTTCCCTCATTTGCCTTAGTGCAATTCGTCGAAGAAACTCCTTCCTCGTCTATGCAACTTAGACAATTAAAAATCCTTAAACTTGAAGAGGAATGAGAAAAGGCTAGAATTACCCATGCACATCATCAACATTTAGTCAAAGCGTCCTTTGATTCAAATTTTTTATCTTCAAAAAAATTCCAACTTGGAGACTTAGTGTTAAAATGTGATAAAGCCCACAAAGAGAAAGGCAATCATACTAAGTTCCAATGAATGTGGCTTGGCCCATTCCATATTGTCGAGCTAATAGGCCCATCAACTTTTCTGTTACAAGATTTACCAGGTAAGAGAGAACCTCTACTTGTTATTGGGAAGGTCCTAAAGAAATACTTTCCATAGAAGATGATCTCTTCTGATCACTGTATAGTATACTCTTTAGTTAGTTTTCTTATGAAATAATAATACAAGTTGAAAACATTTACGTTTGGTTTTATTGAAGGATAGTTTCTCTTTTTAATTTTGTTTTTCGCTTGTATAAGTAGAATTGGTTATGAAAAATAATCTTCATTCATGAAATAAATAGTTGAGTGCTACATCTTTCAAACTGCCTATTTTTCTGCTAAATTATCCGATCTTTGATAAAACTTAGCTTCAGAAAGAAATTTTCTTTAAATCAGTCAGGAAAAGTATCACTGACAAAGCAAAGTTTCTCTGCAGAAATATTTAAACTCCACTATTGTCATCCATAGAATCTTATGGAGCCAATGATTCCCCCCACTCGAGTAGCTTTCAATTTTAGAGCGTAACTAAAAGATATACTTTAAACTTAAAGGATAAGAGGTCTCATCAAGAGCCAACTTGTTCAGCTCAGTTACAAATCAAGTGAATGGCATTGTCAATTTTGGCCACGAAACCAAGACATTGTCCTTTAAGAAATAAAAGAAGAATGAATTACTTCAATAAAATAAAGAAACCATCAATTATACAAAAGAATTTATCTTTAAAATTGAATTCTTACTTAAGTGGGATACTAAATCAATGTTGGGTAACAAGTAACCCTGTCGAGGCTCTACCTACGACAAATGAGTATACCAAAACTAATGTAATGAGATTCTTTTGCTTTTATCTTTATAACGAAGTAATGACTAATGTAGATAAAATGACTACTATGAGAAAAGGGCAATCAAAAGGTAGATAGTTAGAGGAGATGTTATTTATTGATAAACGAGAAGTACTACATACCTTTTATTCCATGCAATCTAGTTTTATTTTCAAAACTATCTTTATTTTAGAAGTTTTAGAAATTTTAAAAAACTCGAAGAGATAACTGATTTTTCCAAGTGAATCGCCAATTGTGGTGCTTGTGAACAACCCCCCATTTATTAATGTTAGTAGTAAAATATTACTTTAATAAATGGGGACCCTTTCAAAAAAATATATATACCCAAAAAATCAATCCTAGCATGTAGGTATTTCTTTTATTTTTAGAATAAATCAAGATATCAAAAAAATCTATAAAACCATTAAAATGATACTTTTTCATATTTAGCATGAAAAGAAAATCTATACTCGAAAAACATTCATAATGTTACAATGTCCTTAAAGCTTCTTTAAAACGCTAAAGTCTCAAATCGCAACATCCCTTTTTATAAAAGACCTCTCTTAAGAGGCTACCCCAAAGGATTGCGATCTGCGAAATTGTGATGGTATAATAGACTTCTCACATCACATTTCAATCATACAACACAAGCCTCAAGGATCTCAACCTAGACCCACATATTAATCTTTCCACCAACACATGCGGAAGTCCATTATTAATTAAAAAGAAGCCCGACAAGTGAGGACGCTTGTTTCTCATAGCTCGCATTTCACAAAAACTCAAAAAATGGTAAGTTAAAAAAAAAAGAATTATGCGATATAGTGATCTGCGATATTGCTTTGCAAATCACAAAATCCTTATTATCGCAGTTTAAAGGCTCACCACCCTAGGAGATTGTTTCCGAATTTGCAATGTGAATATTTATGGACATTCAAGTTAAAAGATAATAGATCATTAGTGGGCATTTATGAAGAATTAATTGCATTTTTGTGTGAAAGGTCATTTAGCATGATTTGATATCTTCTTAAGTGATTTCAAATGAAACACCTTTATCACCTCTATTGGTTTTCTTCATCGATTCATTGCTACATTTAGTATCATTTTTATCTGATAAACTATTCCTCTTGAAAAATTCAGGAAAAAGCTGCAGAACAAGATGCTAAAAGCAATGGTGAAGAAAGGGACAGAAGTCACCTCTGAGAAGTTAGAAATGATTCCTCTGTTCATGGACACTACATGTAATAAGGAAGCAGGGATGTCTATGTGGGAGGCTATGTATCAGTTACTGGAGGAAGAACAACCAAGGATTCTTGAGACAACAATTATTGTTGATGGGCGCAATTGCTCTTACGCTTCCATAACTGAGCTTGCATGCTCATTTCTGCACTGAATAGCCGCATGACAAAAAATAATCCCCTATACTGACATGGTTAAGTGGATCATTGACGACGTTGATATATCTAACAAAGAATTCAAAACAGGAGGCCAGAAAGTTATAGGATCTTTCCCTCCATATATCCTAAGGTTTATGTACCACCTACTGCAGCCACACGTTACCTACAATAGGAAATTTTTTGAGAAATTAGTCAAAGAAAATGAGGACCCGATGGACTGCACAAAGATTCAATCAGATAATGCTTAAACTAAAAGAAGACAAAATTTTGTCACTCAAACAGTAGTTATGGCAAGACAAAGCAAACCAATAAGCAGAAATACAATTAGCTAAGTTACAACAGGAGTTCCAACAAATGCAAATAGAACATCAAAGGAGATTGGCAGGTAAGGAGGCAAAGATACAGAGAATAACAGATCTACATAAGGATGACCCGAAGATTAATCAGTTTGTCACCGAAGCACTCGGCCTCAAATCCTAGCTCACACACCAAAAAGAATTGCTATGCCAAAAGGTCCCGCAGTGGAGCTCTCACTGCGAAACAAGCGACAAATTAACAAGCCAAGTTGTGGAAATGTGACTTGAATATGATGAAATTCTTAAAAGGGTTTCAAATTCCATAAATTGGCAAACTTCTGAAAATGGGAGAAGAGACGACATGTCCAAACTGGATTAATCACATAAGGAGATCTTATTTTCAAGTTGGGATTCTCGTCTCAAAGAATCATAATAGGAAACACAGGATTCAACAATGGCAGCAAACAACGTCATTGAAAGGGTAACTAAAAATTTGCATAGTGCTAATCTTGTGGCAGAGACCACCACTAGTTTCCTTCCAAATGCAAAACAACTTGAATTACAGTGGAAATGGGCAGCAGAAGAAAGAGAACAAGCAATTAGGAAAGTAACCAAGTTAAACTGGGAGGCATATTGACAATATTTGGTAAAACCGCACAGCCAGTGGATGACCTTGAAATGCCTAATTGTTTCTACCAAGAAAATGGTGCCAGCACTCATCAATGCCATGTTTAATAAACTACTAAAAGCCAAAGCTGACCAAGCTACACTCCTGAAAACCATGCTAGGTATTTACGATCTAAAAGATCAAATGCAGGATTAGTCATTATGAACATCTCTATTTTTGTTTTATTTTGCTTAAATTGAGGCAGGTCATTTAAACCTCCTCAATTTTTTTCTAATAATCTATTTTTAGTTTCATAAGTTAGTATTTAAACCCCTCTCATGCATTTAGAGAGGGTTCCATAAATTTTATCAGAAACATTCTTCAGAACATTCACTTTTGTCCCTTTGAGGAAATTCTGGTGAAATTAATGGAACAAGATTTATTTTCTATTTGAATTTGACATCTTCTAGTAAAATTGCACTTTTGTACTCTTAGATGATTTTGGATGATTTGAAAGTAGATCAATATTACCGGAGCACATGAGTAGAACGTATTATAAATGCTACTTTTATCTCTTAATTCTTTTTACTCATGCGTCAAGCAATACATTATCTTCAAGTTATTTATGTAAGAAAGTTTGAATTTTTGATTGCCATTATTGGACTTTTGTATGATGATGATCTATAGTTTATGCTAAATACATGAATGATTTTTATGTGATATATCTCTCATATTGTTTCGGTTAACTTTTTATACGAAATGATCATTGTTAAACAGATTCACTTCTTATCATAATTGAATGATCTTTATTATCAGTTGCTCTTAGACATCATTTTAGATTGCATATATCATTTTACTCCTGGGATAGTTATAATTCGATAAATATTTTTGATTAGGACAAATTGCATATGGTTATTAGTTAAATTAGATTAGTTTGAGGATAGGTATTACTCCAAAATATCAAAACTTCATCCCGTTAGCATAAGCGTGAAAATAGATTGGGAAATTGGTCCCATCATCCCTGGTCAGAGCCACTATTCCAAACAGAAAATGAACTGTCCCAAGGTCCGAACCTGGTGGTTATCCCCCTTGTTGAGATAACTATTTTGAAGCCTTCAACAAGTTGTGTCGTACACTAGACGTAGGAGTATGCATTGTGTTATGTTGTAAACTGGGTATAGTTGTATGTGTTGTATGTCAAGTGTAGGTGCATGTACTACATGGTGCTGTATGCATTCTTTGATTTTATGTGTGTGATGCACACGATGTGTATCTACACATAGTTGAGGAGAAGACAATGGGTATTTTTGGTTGTGGAAATCGATCCAAAGTGTGTATGAAATAAGGACAAAGGTGGAAGCCAAGATTGATTAAAGGATAAGTATGGATATTTTTTCAGTTTTACTATGTATGTGAATTATGATTCTGGTTTATGATGATTACTCGTGATTTATAATGGTTACATGTGATTTATGATTTTTATCTATGATGGTTGTGTTTTGAGCTAACTTGATTTGATATATTTATACATGATGATTTGGTCGAAGATTCTAGTTTGACTCGTTGTGATAGGATGTAAACTTAATTGCAAGTATTCCTTAATGATGAGCTACCAATGAGGTATGATTTGAGGTTATTTCAATTTATTTGATTCTAATGGAAAATATGTGACTGGAACATGAATGCATGAACATCCTTGTTTGGATGGTTGAAATCAACCGCACAAATTAGCAACAATAGTGAAAGGAATTGGAACATACAACAGTATGCCGGTAAAGAACTTCACGAGTAGAGCCATAGTGGGACAATAGTACCCAATAATGTCCATTGATTTCCATGAGCATGCTATGACTAGTATGATGTTTTGAGCTAGGAATATACCTTGGTTTTTGTATCTTCTGATATGAGGAAGCCTTTCGAAGGGATGGACTGCTAAAGGTGGGGGTGCGAGTGAAACTTGGAAGGGGACTGGCTGCACTGAGGGATTTGACTGAATTGCCCGAGGGACTATGTAGTAGAATAGGGGAGGTCGGGGATGGATTTTTTTAGTCATTAACATTGCTAGATGGAATCAGATGCACATTGGGAGTGTGCCTTGGAAAAATGAGCCGGTAATTGTTCACTGAGAGGACAAGCGGCACTGGATTGTAGCATTAGACATTGGATGTAGATTTGACTTTGCGTTGGATTATGGAATTCATGGGAAGGATGTGAATCCTGGTATTACTTTGAGGGTGGAGGTGTGCGCCTCTATATTCCCTTGTTGCTGATGCAGACATTGTATCCTTTTATTTGTTGGTTGAGAAAATGTTAATATGTGTATATGTGTGTATTATTGTAAATAGTGTATCGAGTTGGATTTATAAAGCTCCATAGACAATATGATTATTTTTTGGGTGAAAAAAATGTGCATAAGTATATATTTTTATTCTTGTAAACACCATAATGAGCTATGTTACAAAGCCCCAATAAATGATATGATTGTCATGTTTTAGTAGGTGATCATTGTAAATACTACAACGAGTTATGAGGAAATATGTTTTCGTTTCCATAGCCTTGTTGGTTATAGGTGTCATTGAGCACTGAGAATGATGTTCCGCCAAGGGTGAGGGTTCTGTAACAGCCCTGGTGAAAATTCCATGTAAAATTTATATATGGCCACAATGATGGGACACATATTCTAATATGAATGGAAAAGGAAACATCCTAGTGGATGTTGATTCGATTTATTATGGCTAAGGAAATTGTAAAAGGAAATGGCTAAGTATTTGGAAATACATGAGGTGTTAATTGACATTTTATTTATGAAAATAATGGAAATTAGGATAAAAAGGAGGTGAAACCTCACAGGTTGCATGTGAGGAGGAAAATGAAGGAAAATGAAGGAAATAGAGGCCTCATTAATAAAAAGGATTCCTAGGATTAGTTGGAAAGATCTTAGGTAGTGTAAGCTCTTAGCTAAGACTTGGTCTATTCAGTGTTGGAGCTCTCTCATTATTTTGTCTCTCTCTATCATATTCTTGGAGAATTAGAGTTTTCTTGGAGCGCTCTTGGAGGGTGTGGCATACTTAGATTGTTGGAGAAAGAAGGTAAAGGAAGAGCAAGAAAGTACAAGAGGGCATCAGGATGAGCAGCTACAATAGGTTTTTCTTGTAGGTATCAAGTTGCCTGTATGTCTTCCTCATTAGTTTTGGCATACATGGCACATGCATATGGTTTCTTGGTTATGATTTGTGACTAACATCAAGGATTTCCTGGATTTACATTGGATTTGACTAGGCTTGTCATTTCTTGGATAACCATGGAGATTGTAGGTATATTTCATTGTTTTTATTTTGGTTGGTTCTAATGTTTCCTTAGCTAGGATTGAGTTATTAGTTCCTGGAAGCCTTGGTTGGACAAACACTCTGGAAGCCCTGTAATAGCTTGGGTTGAATTACTAGTCTCATAACCTTGGCTGGAAAAATTCTCTAGAAGCCCTTGTTGGGTTGAGTAACTAGTCCTAGAAGCCTTGGTTGGACAAACACCCTGGAACCTTGACAACAGTTGTCAGTTGAGTTACTAGTCCTCGAGCCTTCGTTGAAAAAACACTCTGGAGCCCAATAACAGTCATGGGTTGAGTTACTAGTCCTAGGATCAGGGTTGGAACAAACACTCTAGAGCCTTGGAACACTAGGATAGAGACTGATTTGTTGATACTTTTGTGATGTCTGACCATGAGGTGGATACCCTCTGGAAGCCCTAGGTGATTTTTGATTGATGTGCTCTATGAGATCCCACATTTATGCTTGGAATATGGCATGGGGATGAATGGTTTAAGAGAGATTTGGCTCAACGATTCTACAGTCGGGTGGAATGTCGAAGTCCCATCCCAAGTTGGATTTTGCATCATCAATCAAAGGTTATTTTTCCTTGTATTTATATTAGTATTATACTGGATTATATGTGGTTTATATGGTTGTGATTTCATTGATATTTTTGTCCCTATTATGTTGGTTATGTACATTTTTTATGAAAACAACAATGTATGGCTCTCATCATGTTTCTCCTTGTATATGAATGAACAATGTATCTATAGTAAAATGGATGGACTAGCAGTTAATGTGATAAGTCATCAATACTTCATGGTTAATATTAGATAAGTATGAGACCTCTATGCTTAGATCTGTTATTTACACTTGCAGTTTACATATTCGTGATATGTTTAACGAAATACATGTCATGGCTAGTAGAGGTGTAGTCAAGGTGCTAAACAATTATTTTCTTTTGTACTTCCACTTACATGTTATTTTACTCTTATGAAGGTATCATGAAATTTTGGTCAGTAACCTGGGCTTTGGGCCTAAAAAAGTGGCTCAAATCCTAGGGACGTTAACATAGCAATGAAACATTTAGTCTTTGGATGCTCGCATGAAATCGTGTGAGAGCCACTCTGGGCTTCTAGATGTTGTCATTCCTATAGCATGAGATCGACTAAGGCTTATGTTGTCCAAAATTTCAGTGAGACCCAAGGGCAAGTTGTCTGAAGTGTTGGATTGATTCCCGGGGGTCTAGAAGTTGATGGTGAATGTCTGTATGGTGTGTTTCCATTGGTTCCACTTCCTTAAAATGAATTAGGAGGTCGAATCATATCATAGTGACCTCTCATTACATGTTTACCCCAACTGGCCTGTTGCTTGGGTAGATGTGGGAGTAGGGTTTTAGGGCATGGCCCTCTAAATTTAGCCAAGAAAATGAAATATTCTATTCTTGCTTTAGATAACCTACACTGAAATATACTTCTAATTATTTCAACTAGTGATTTAGCTTCAAATCATCAATCACACATTCATAAAACTCGATGTTGACCTTCACTTCCATTTTGAGCATGGACTATGAAAAGTTCACAACACTCAAACTAGTATGATATTTTCCAAGTTCTTTCATTACTTCCTACTTTGTTTCTTCCAAAGCTCCTAATCTTCCCCTTAATCATACCTCTCTGTTAGAAAACCTCATCTTCTCCAAATAGCTTGATCTTATTGGTCAAGGCTTCCATGAGGAGGCTCACATTATGGTTTATATATGACAGTTCTGCTTCCATTAGCACAAACCTCTCGTCTATGAAATCATGAGGGTATTCCTATATTTTCAACCATGACTAGGGTTTTGTGACTTTTAGCTTAACCCATATGGATCCCTACAACTCCCCACAATATACCCGAAGAAACCTGCTCTAACACCAATATGATTCATAAACTACAATGGATATTCTATTGGATAGTTTGTCACAACAAATCTAATAAGATTATGCTTAAAATCCAAAATCCACACTACGATGGTTTATTTCTTCTTAGATTTTTGGATCTATTAATCACTATCTATTTCACATGCATGTAAATTATAAGTATGCATAAAGTAGATAAAAATGAAAGAAAACTCAGAAACCAGAGAAATAACATAAGGTATAACCTAGGAATCGCTTTTGGAGGAAAATTACATTGGATGGTGAGACTGCTCTAATCTCTTTCTCTAAATAGAAAACGGATGCAAGTAAAAGAAAGTGAGGCTCGTGACCGATAGGCTAGTACAATACATAGATACTCTGTGGTTTCTTTCTCCCCATTCACTTTTTTCTACTCTACCAGTCTATGGAATAAAAGATACTCAAATAGAAACAAACCCCTTTTCCTCCTAATGGCCCTGTTCTTACATAACCCTATTGGAGGTTAGGTTTGACTGCAACTCTTAACTATAGTTACAATATGGAAACTTCTAAAGTATTCTTCGTCAACATTACATGCCTAGCTCCATTTCCATGAATAATGGGGTTGACATGACATCCTCTTCAATTGTGGTGGTCAAAACAAAGTCAACTTAACTAGCATGAATTTTGCATATAAACCACGATTGAGGTGATATTTGCCTCATTAAAAATGTCTCCATGTGAGGTTAACACTTAAGCAACAAAATTTTACTCCTCAGAAAAGTCATTAATGCCTCAAATTACTCCTGAAAGGATTTCGACCCCAATTGTCAAACTTGGTCATGGTGTTAAAAATAATCTTAATCTTAATGATTATATAATATATAATCCTAAATTAAATCACAACCTTAATCACATCATTACAAATATTTTATTTAAACTTAAATTTTAAAAATAACTCTTCAACATTAATTTTAAATATATCAAATAATATCTTCAACATAAAATGATAAATAAATTTAATATAATTTTAAATATATTAAATATTAAATAATCAATAAATTTAATATAGTCATATTAAATTTGTATATATGTATTGGTTCTTATATAGCCCAATTTGTCAAAACTGGTCATGGCAGTAAAGATAATCTTAATGATAATAAGTAGAAAAACTGAGAGATGCACACAAAAGGAAAATTTTGTTACATACTACAAATCACACGGATACATTACATATTTATGGTGCTTGTGAGATCCAACCAATTCTAAATATGAATAGGGAGGTTGATATATTCTCTCAACATGCACCTAAAAATATGAAACCAAGTCTACATTGAGCATGGAAGAATTATCTTCCAAGTCTATCCCTTAATTCTTACATGTAAAATTACAATAGATATAATAATAATAATATTGATATTTCTCTGACTAGTCTTGATCAATAACTCTACCCACTCTACAGTCTTCTCGTCTTTTCTCTTTCATTCTCCACATATTCGACCTTACATTTTGACTCATTTAAAGTACACCCACTTCTCACCATCAATGATGAACTTTGCAAGATCAACAATAATGACAACGTAGCTTGTCGGGGCTTCCGTGATAAGAACTAACAATTAATGAACCATCCTATGGACCAGTCACCATTTGTTAGATATTTTTCTTTCAACAATGCATTAGTTGCTAGGTAGATGGTTTGAATACTGAATGCATTCAAAAGCTGATCTAACAACTTGACCTGTCTCACACACATGGATCTCATACTATAACATGTATTCGTTGTTCAACAGTTTACGAGTGCCAAGAACAACAAACCATAATAGTATATAAACACAATCAAACTATTGATATGTTCAAGGGTTTTCGAGCTTCAAGAACCACTAACTTAATTTCCGCAACACTCTACAATGATTGGTTTTGCACCAGATATAAATTACAAAAATAAAATAAAATAAACATATAGATACAAACTTCTCCTCATGTCAATTCCTCAGTTGGTGCAAACTTTGCAATTCGGCCACATAAATTTCTCCCTTCAAAATGGGCACAATTCTATTCATGGAGTCTGAAATAGGCTACAATTTTCAATATTGATAATGCTTGTATTGATCCATAATTTGTAGTCCCACATGTCTTTAGAACAAGCTTGTATGGATAAATAAACAAACTCGATTCAGACATGACATATGAATCATGATGCTCATTAAAGAGATTAGAAATAATTATGCATTGTGCCACATCTATAATTTAATCCAGATGAGCTCCAGTGACTGCCCTCAGGTTGCTTCCTTCTGGATCATTAAAAATTGAAGGTGCAAAGAACTCAACCTCTAGTCTCTTTTCAAATCGTTCAAACCTAATTGCAGTCATGGGAGGAACAAAATGTCCATAGGCCATACCCATTTCCAAATGCAAATGAAATTTTACAGCCTATGTAGCTGAGATATAGAAGAAGAAACACACTATCAAAGGAATTTCAAAATCATTTGGGGGAAATAGCCACTCCAGAGTAGTGGGTAGCCAATACAATAGTTCTGTTTCTTATTCCAGAATTAAGTGAAATCTCCATTATATACTTGGAGGAATCCTTTGATCCAAAGTTAAACAAGAATGCAATAAATTACCGATATAACCATAAATACAAAGATATAGCAGAAATAACAGTTCATTTCATTAACATCAAATAGTGAAATATGCTTACAAACATAATGGAAATAAAGCTAGCTCGGGCGATCGTAGCTTATCTTTGAGAAGAGATGTGGTGGGTACATGCTTTTGAACTATGCTACAATGCATCTCAAAGGCCTATTTATTATTAAGAAACAATGGAAAACCCTAAACATGCAAAAACCAAACCTTAGGAGATGAAGCACCAAAATTGTGGGCCTTGTTTGGGTAAATTGCTACATCAACTTCCTAGGTTCGTAACTTTGCCATACGATCTCTGTTTGGCTATCATAATACCTATTTTTGAAGATATCAAAGACGAGGTCGAAAATGAATTGCTAATTGAGATTGTGGATATTCCAGTCTCTTCATTTTCCTAGAAAATGTCTTTTAGTCCCACAAAACAGCTACGAAAGCTTAGTACCCGAAAAGCTGCCAAAAATAGTGAGTTGTGGTACAATTAAGCAAACTAAAAAGAAACAATACTGGGGGTCCAAATGGAATATGAAGGTGGCCACAAATATCCACCTAGATCATTCCTCCCCCCTTACAAATCAATCGTCCCAATTGCGTTGAGTGCCTCCATGAGATGGGGAAACTTATGCTAAACTTGGTCTCTGGTGAGGCACTTGCCTTGGTACAGGAGTTGGCCAGCTTTTACAACCTGATATAGTTGGATATTGTGTTGGTGGGTGTTATTTATATATGTGTCCATAACATAATTATTTCTGGGTTGTTCCGTGTAGTCTGGGTTTAGCTCTGCTGGTGTAAGTTGTTCTGTACTGTCGAATGTGTCTAAAAATGATGAAAAGTATGGTCGAGGGTGATCCAGATTGAACACTAGGTGCATACCAAGGAAAGGTGGAATTATGAGCTCGAAGGAATTTTCCCCTACAACCTTGGTGATGGTGTATGGCCCATATCTGAGCAGGTGAATGTTGCGATGGGGTCCAGTGAGGTGCTCTTTCTGCAAATGTAGCCAAAATTTGTAGCCCAAATGAAATTTTTGCAACATCCAATGTCGATCATGGCACTTCCTGTACTTAGAATCGACTATGTCCAATATATCATGGATGAGCTGGCAGATGTGTTGAATGTGATGAAGGAAGTAGTTAGCCCTATCAGATTTAGACTGGAACTGATTCGAATCTTCCTGAGTGGGTGCAAATGGTAAGAAAACATCAATGGGACATAATGGCGGAAATCCAAGCCCTGCCTAAAAGTTGTTGTGGCTTGTTGAGCTATGAAGAGCTCTATTGTAGCTGTGCTAGACATAGGGGAGGCTTTCATCCTATGTGCGTGCATGATTCGAGTTGTAGATGCACATAATGTGTACGATCATCCCATTGACGACCTCTGTTTGAACATTAGTTTGGGGGTGGAAAGCCACGGACTTAGTAGGTTTGGTGTCTAGCATTGACCAAAGACTTGACCAAAATGCACTTGGGAATCTATTGTCCCACTCTGAGACAATGGAGTGTGGGATTCCAAACTGTATCCACACTTGCTCCATACTCTACTGTGATACTCTTCTTGTAGACCTCCATAATGGAAATCTTAGAGAACCTATTTATGCCCACGAAAACACAATCATTATTGTGCTTAGTAGAAGGAAGGTCTGACATGTAATCCATGGAGATGGATTCCAAAGGTCGACCTGTAGTAGGAAGAGGAGTATATCGGCCTTCCTTTTTTATGGTTGGTTTGGAAATGATGCAGGTAGTGCATGATCGAATGTACTTCCCAACATTCTGGCGAAGGTTCGACTAATGAAAATACTTCTACAATACTGCCACAATTTTCTCTACTCCAAAATGTCCAGTGACTCGACTATACTGCGCCTCCAAAATCATCTTGGAATGCTCACTAGAAGGAACAAATATGTGTCCTAGGTGGCATAATAGTGCATCCTAGAGGTGAAAATTTTGAACTCGCTTAACTTCCAGGAGTGTCTCGAACGTGCTTATGAATTCTATATCACTCTTGTAAAGATGCGGCCACCCCAAAGTTTCATGCTCATAGGAGTCAAGCACATTCATCAACAACATGACTGGTAGTAGGCTGAGGTAGTCTGCTGTTGGCATTATGATACAAGTGTTGTCCTTGATGGCAACTCACTCAGAGGCAGGTACAGGTGATGGCAACTTAATCAGAGGACACATCTTAGTACAACAGGACAAGAAAGCGATATACACAGGTTCAGTAAGGAAAATCAGCGTGTACACGCAGGTTGGCTTCAGTAAAAGCGCGTACATGTGAAAAGTACCTTTGGTCCGTGGCGGTTAGTCCTTGGAAGTTGTGCCTATGGTTTTGGATCATGGTGTCTCGATGGGCGTGTCAATCCCTAGTTTTGAAGTTGATGGTATTGTGTTACTATGGTTTTGGTCCATGGTATTGTGAAGTGCCTAAGGCTATATAAGGAGAAGATCATTAGGCAAAGTTAGGCAAGCAATGTGTGTCTGATGAAGTGAGAAGATCTGGTATTGCTGGTTATCTGTTCGGGACGCTTGGCAAGGATCGGATCTGACAACAAAGGTATAAGTAATTATTTCTAGATCTCCACGCGGGTTGCCTTTGGAGAAAGTGCGTATACACGCGGTTTTGGTATATTGAAGTAGCGTATGCATAATAAGATTTGATATTTCAGGTTGTTGTTGATTCTGGTGGTTGTTACAGAGTTATGGGCTCTGGTTTGTGTTCTGTGTTCTTGATGACAGGGTTTCAGTGATTCAGTGTTGGGTGATCTAGAGAATTATGATGCAAGTATGAGTTGATGATTGTATTGCAGCAATGTTTGTTTTATACTCATGGATACAGTCTGAAAATTGATGAAACGTGGTCCCTGTAGGAAAGAAGGTTGTAGCCTTCTGTAGCATCAACACCTACGTACTGGTAAATGGATCAGCTAGTACAAGAGCTGAGGGGGTTGTAGCTCCCTTCCAGAAGTAGTTGGAAAACGAGAGAGGGTTGTAGCCCTCTGCAGGTTGTAGCCTGCGTACTGGTATAAGGCTGCACCAGTACAAAAGATTGTAAACTGAAGTTTCTTATTAAAGAAAGAAAGAGACGACTTGCAGCAAGTGGTTTTCACCCACATTGGGTTTCCACCTTATATCACGATGTTCATGTGTGTGGCTTTTATGTGATGATATGTTCTGTTATACTGCACCTGTTTACTGTCAATGTGGTTAATAATCTTCTGATGCATTTACTGAAGATAAGCTAACTGAATCATAATATTTCTGGATATACGCTAGTTGCTTTAGACACAGTAGCGTGTACACACTGGTTCGCTTAACTGAAGTAGCGTATATGTTTCTGAGCATGAAATTTGAAAAGTTTTTACTGATCTGATAATACTGATTCACCCCCCCCCCCTCTCAGTATTATTTCCAACAATTGGTATCAGAGCAGGTTCTTTAGAGGAAGCTTGATCGCTTGAAGGAAAAGATGCATCAGAATGGCTAATCGAGAAAGAGAGGCACACATTAGGCCACCAGTCTTTGACGGGAACAATTTTACCCACTAGAAGATAAGAACCACTGCATATCTACAATCACTTGGAGTAGAATTTTTGGGAATCGTAGAAGGAGGATAAAAATTCCCATCAGCAACTCCTACAGATCCAGCAGAGAAAAAGCAATATGAGCTTAATGCCAAAGTTGTTACTGTTCTATTGAGTAGTTTGACACAATCAGAATTTATGAAGATCATGCATTTCAAATCAGCTAAGGAAATTTGGGACAAAATCGTTACAAGCTACGAAGGAGATGATCAGGTAAAAAGAGCAAAGCTTCAAACTCTCAGAATCCGGTATGAAACTCTTAAGATGCATAGTAATGAAAGCATAGCTAATTATTTCCTGCATATGGATGAGATTGTGAATTGTATGAGGGATCTGGGTGAAGAATTTGAGGAAGTTGTCTTCGTTGAAAAGGTTTTGAGATCTCCGTATGCTAAATTTGATTCTAAAGTATCTGCCATAGAAGAAAAGGATAATGTGCAGAAAATCACCATGTCACAGCTTCACGGGATCTTAACTGCTTTTGAAATGCGACAAGAGGTACCATCAGAAGCCGCATTCGAAGCGTCAGAGGAAGAAGATGAGGTAAATTTTGTCAAGAATCTTGAACGGGGAACTGGACGGTTCAAGGGTAAGCTACCTTTCAAATGTTTTCTATGTGGTAGAGTTGGTCACTATGCTGCTAGATGCCCTCATAACAAAGGAAAGATATCTGAAGAAGATGGTAGAAGCTATTATACCCATATTAAAAGTTCATTCAATGATAGTGAATATATTAGAAGTCTCATGGCACATGAAAAGAAGAATGCTTCATCCAATAATAGTGAAGATATTAGAAGTCTCATGGAACATGAGCAGAAGAATGCAGAAACTGAAGAAGTTATCAAATTAAATGAACAATTGGAGACAGAAACCAGGGTAAGGGAGCAATTGCAGGATATAGTAAAGGATCAGAACATAACTATTCAAAGACTTGAATCAAAGATCCTCTCTCTAAAAGAAGATCTTAAAAAATCAAGAGAACAGAACAGAGAAGCTCTTGAAGATCAAGAACATGAAGTGATCAAACTAAAGCGACAAGTGGAAGAAGGAAGAAAAGCTGAAGAAGACCTAAGGAATCAATATCTGAAAAAGGAAGAACAACATCAAGTTGAGGTAAATATCTTGAAAGGTAAATTAGAAGAAAAGGATAAGCTTTTACGATTTCAAGATAGTACTAAAGTCTTGGACGATATTCTTAATAGTCAAAGGTCTCCTGCTATCAAAACTGGTCTTGATTTTCATGAATATGTTGAAGGTGAATCTAGTTCACAAGATGAGGCAAGAAACTCTAATGAGAAATCTGAAATGCTCAACAAGGAACAACCAAGGAAAGAAATTCCTCAAGGAATATCCTTTACTCCTAACTATGGATGTGATAGACGATTATTTCCTCCACTTAATAATGTTGACTGTTATGTATGTAATAATCTTGGACATGTTGCAGCCAGATGTAGAAGTAGAATGGTTCAAGACCATTACGAAAGATCATCTCATCCCAGGTATTTCAGAGGATATTGCTTTGCCTGCAATGCATATGGACACAAAGCAATTGATTGCGATAGAAGGAGCATGAAATATGTAAGATGTTATACATGCAACAACTATGGGCATAAAGCAAGGGAATGCAGGAGCAGATTTCAAAATTCAAAACAAGAGGACCATACATCATCACAGTTCCAGGAATTGAAGAAGACAGAGACAGAAAGGTGTGGCATAACTCAGACAACTGACATAACAGACACAGGGGAATCTGAAAGTGATGAATTTCAGTATTCCATCTTGTATACGCTGATATAATGAAGACAAGTCGCGTATATACGCGAGTTACAGGCTGCAAAGTCGCGTATATATAGAAAGGGCAACAGAACAGACCCAGGATGGCTTAGGCTCAGGGGGAGCATAAAGGGCAGCAGAACAGACTCACGAAATGGTTCAGTCATGATTGGCTCAGGCTCACGGGTAGAATATACTTCAAATAATTCATTGTTGGCATTATGGTTAGAAGTTGTTGATAAAGTCTATGAAGCTAAATGATACATCTTGCTGTTTGATCAAAGGAATGGTATTGCAGGCTGATGCTTATGGTACAGATCATGATGCTGCTGGTGGCTTTCATAAGTCTTGGTCTAGATATCTCATCACTATGTATCTCTTTTGTGATATCTCTTTTATGATGTCAAGGTCATGTAACGGCCTATGTTGGCTTCCCCACTATGCCTGGGATGAATGATGTAATGTTCATGTCTTATCATGAGTAAACTCTTAATGTATCTCGACATGGTTAGGTGGATGATTCAATGTTGGTATATCCCCACTAGGTTGGGTGATGAATGTATGTATTGAGTCTTTTGGTAATAGGAAGGTCTTCTATGATGTATAAGTCTTTTCTCTTCTTGAAGAACATCTTTTGCAGATCTTGCCTACAGTCAAGGGGCGCACATTTGGAGATTTCAGTAGGTACTCAGGGGGAGTATGGACAGCAGAAGATATACCAAAGAAGAGAATATCTTGGTCCACCCTTTGCCCTTGATGTGAAAGGGGGAGAGTGACTTGGTGTGGTGGTTGCCATCAAGTCCAAAGGGGGAGATTCTTGGCATTATGATACAAGTGTTGTCCTTGATGGAAACTCACTCAGAGGCAGGTACATGTAATGGAAACTTAATAAGAGGATAGATCTTAGTACAGCAGAACAAGAAAGCGATATACGCAGGTTCAGTAAGGAAAATCAGCATGTACACGCAGGTTGGATTCAGTAAAAGCGCGTACATGTGAGAAGTACCTTTGGTCCGTGGCGGTTAGTCCTTGGAAGTTGTGCCTATATTTTTGGATCATGGTGTCTCGACGGGCGTGTCGATCCCTAGTTTTGAAGTTGATGGTATTGTGTTACTATGGTTTTGGTCCGTGGTATTGTGAAGTGCCTAAGGCTATATAAGGAGAAGATCATTAGGCAAAGTTAGGCAAGCAATGTGTGTCTGATGAAGTGAGAAGATCTGGTATTGCTGGTTATCTATTCGGCACGGTTGGCAAGGGTCGGATCTGACAGCAAAGGTATAAGTAATTATTTTTAGATCTGCACGTGGGTTGCCTTTGGAGAAAGTGTGTATACACGCGATTTTGGTATATCGAAGTAGCGTATGCATAATAAGATTTGATATTTCAGGTTGCTGTTGATTCTAGTGGTTGTTACAGAGTTTTGGGCTCTGGTTTGTGTTATTTGTTCTTGATGACAGGGTTTCAGTGATTCAGTATTGGGTGATCTAGAGAATTATGATGCAAGTATGAGTTGATGATTGTATTGCAGCAATGTTTGTTTTATACTCATGGATCCAGCCTGAAAATTGGTGAAATGTGGTCCCTGTAGGAAAGAAGGTTGTAGCCTTCTGTAGGGTCAGCACCTACGTACTGCTAAATGGATCGGCTAGTACAAGAGCTGAGGGGGTTGTAGCTCCCTTCCAGAAGTAGTTGGAAAACGAGAGAGGGTTGTAGCCCTCTGCAGGTTGTAGCCTGCGTACTGGTATAAGGCTGCACCAGTACAAAAGATTGTAAACTGAAGTTTCTTATTAAATAAAGAAAGAGACGACTTGCAGCAGGTGGTTTTCACCCACATTGGGTTTCCACCTTATATCATGGTGTTCATGTGTGTGGCTTTTATGTGATGATCTGTTCTGTTATACTGCACCTGTTTACTGTCAATGTGGTTAATAATGTTCTGATGCATTTACTGAAGATAAGCTAACTGAATCATAATATTTTTGGATATACGCTAGTTGCTTTAGACACAGTAGCGTGTACACGCTGGTTCACTTAACTGAAGTAGCGTATATGTTTCTGAGCATGAAATTTGAAAAGGTTTTACTGATCTGATAATACTGATTCACCGCCCCCTCTCAGTATTATTTCCAACATCTGCAACATTATAGGTCATTCTCTTCTTGTACTTAATGTTCAAATGGACATGATGTATGTATGTGGACCATTTGTAGGTTTTAACCCCATACGAAAATTACCTGCATACAAATTCTAAAACACAGAAAATAAGCAATGCAAGAGCATAACACATAAAACACATACACACAAAGATTTTCCCCTGGATCCCAAAACCGGGACTACCAGCTTGGCTTTTCATTATGTTGTTGTCAATGTTACAATGCATATTTATACATGTCGAAGCATCCAATACCATGCATCGAAATCCATTGCGTCCAAAACCATGGATCGAAGACCATCGTGTCCAAAACCATGTGTGAAAAATCATGCACAAAACGATAGGTATGTCATCCCAAACTAATATAGGGTCCAAAAACAAAATTTTCTGGTGCGTTTCCCTAGACCCCATAGAGGGGGGTTACCTACACTCCTCAAACCCCCTTTGACCCACCCCACCACTACACAATTGGTGCAACGAAGGGGGGACCCCCAGTTAACTACATGGGCTAGTTGTGGAAACAATATAACACAACCCAACATTCTCCCACTTGTAGTTTTATTTCCATAGGGGGCCACAAGAGATCTTAGTCATTTATCCAACCCTACAATGCCCATTGTTTCTCTACACCAAGAGAACTTATCAGAGCTCACATATTTTGCCAATGCATCTGCAATATTTTTCAAAGTGTCTACCATTACCAACAACACATTTTTGTCTTCTATCATATCCCTCACAAAGTGATACTGAACATCAATGTGCTTTGTCTTTGAATGATATGCAGGGTTCTTTGCCAAGAAAATTTCAATTTGGCTGTCACAGCCTATCCTTATAGCTCCTTGTACTAACCCGATACTTGAACACAATCAATGCAACAAAACTTATTCCTTTCTTGCATGAGTGGTTGCCATGTATTATGCCTCTGTAGTTGATAATGACACTATAGATTGTTTCTTACTCATCCAACTGACTTCACCTCCAAATAGGTTAAACACATACCGACTTGTAGATATTCTTTGATCTAGATCTCCCGCCCAGTTTACATCAACAAATCCATGAATATCCAACACTCTATCCAATCCTAGTCTTCCTTGGTAGCACAAACCATAATCACTAGTGCCACGCAAATACCTAAAAACCCACTTCACTATTATCTAGTGCTCCTTCCCTGGTTTTGACATAAACCTCCTCAATACTCCCACTGCATGTGCAATGTCTGGTCTAGTATAGGACATCGCATACATCAGGCTACCAAATGCACTTTCATATGGAACACATGACATGTCCTCTTCCTCTTCTTGTGTCTTGGGACAATGTTCAGCAAATAACATTACACCTACAAGAATATGAACCTTCACAAATTTACTATCCTACATATTAAACATCTGCAATATTGTCTCGACATACTTCCTCTCGTTTAACCAAAGCTTCCTCTTTGTCCAATCTCATTTAATTTCCATGCCCAAAATATGGTTTGCAACACCAAGATCTTTCATGGCCAATTTGGAGGACAAATGGGTCTTCAAATCCTGGATAATTTCTTTGTCATTTCCACCCATCAACATATCATCCACATACAAGACCAAATAAATAACACGGTCACAAATTAATTTAAAATACACACAGTGATCTGCTTTGCTTCTGGTGAAGCCAAGTCCTCGTATAAATGTATCAAATTTCTGATACCACATCCTTGGTGATTGTTTTAACCCATACAGAGACTTCTTTAACTTGCATACCAGTTCCTTTTTACCCTTCAGCACAAAACCTTCTGGTTGGCTCATGTAGATCTCCTCTTCCATATCCCCATGAAGAAATGTTGTCTTCACGTCCATCTATTTTAACTCAAAATCAAAAGCAGTAGAAACAGATAAAAGTAATATAATAGAAATTACCTTGGCAACAGGAGAAAAAATATCACCCAAATCAATTCCCGACACCTGGGAATAACATTTTGCTACCAATCGAGGTTTGTATTTCTCCACCTTTCCTTCTGCATTTGTCTTCTTCTTGGGCACCCATTTTTTGCCAATGGGTTTCCTTCCAGTCGGCAACTCCACAAGATCCCAAGTCTCATTTTTGTGCAAAGATGTCAATTCATCAACCATGGCCTCTTTCCAAAGTTTTCCATCCTCTCAATATATTGCTTCCTTCACAGTTTTGGGATCATCATCAGTAATAGATAAAGCAAAATTCAAACAGAAAGCAGATGGACTATACCTTTCTGGCAGCCTTCTTTCTCGAACTGATCTTCTCATGCCCGTAGTTTGTGGCTCTTCATCTTCTGATTCCTCCTCTACTGTAGAGTTCGACTCTTCCTCCTTAGCTTAAGCTCTACCTTCTTAGGTTTGTTTCGCTGGACTTCATGTTTAATAACATCTTTCACCTCTCTAAACACCACATCTCAGTTGTACACAACCTTGCTTGTTACTTGGTTCCAAAGCTTATAACCATTTAAGCCATCCTTATACCCAATAAAGATGCACTTTTCATATTTACTATCCAGCTTGGTTCTTTTCTCCTTTGGAACATGTACGTATAAATCAAATCCAAATACCCTTAGATGTGAAAGAGAAGGTTTCTTACCATTCCATACCTCTTGTGGAGTCTTATCTTCCAATATTGATGAAGGTGATCTGTTGACCAGGTAACATGTAGTCTCCACCACCTCTACCCAGAATTCTTGTCCTAACCCAACATCACTGAGCATGCTTCTTACCCTTTCCATCAATGTCTTTTTCATTCTTTCTGCAACGCCATTTTGCTGAGGTGTATATGGAGTAGTCTTCTACCATGCTATACCACACTTCTTACATAATTCTTCAAATTCCTTACTACAAAACTCTCCACCATTATCTGTCCTCGACACCTTTATCTTCTTCTCTATCTGGTTTTCCACCAGAGCCTTAAATTCTTTAGACCTGTCAAAGACTTAAGATTTCTTCTTAAGGAAATATACCACGTATTCCTTGAGAAGTCATCTATAAATGATACATATTACACAGACTTACCCAGTGATGGAACCTTCACAGGTCCAAGCACATCACTCTGCACAAGCTCTAATATATGTTTTGCCCTCTTACAACCAGTGGGGATACTCACTTGATTCTGATTCCCATATAGGCAATTTTCATAGAAATCAATATCCAGAGAGATATTACTCATACCTTCTACCGTACGTTTACCATGAAGTATTCGAAGTTCCTTCTCCCCAATATGTCCAAGCCTTTGATGTCATAGCATGGTCTTCTCTCCAGAGACCACTAGATTTTTTGCTCCACTTTTAGGAACCATAGAACTATTGAACCCATCAATAACAGAGCTACCTTGCAACTTGTACAGAGTTCCAATCTGGACTCTCCGCATCAATACCATTGCTCCCCGAACCATTTTGCACGTATCCTTCTCAGACATTGTTTTTAGACCTGCATCATCCAACTTGCTTACGGAAATCAGATTTCTAGCGAGTGCAGGAATATGCAGAACACCAGGAAGTGTTCTAACCCTTCCAGCTTGAAACTTCGACATTACATTCCCGTGACCAATGATTCTAGCCTTCCTGTCATCCCCCAAGAAGACATCACCACGATCATATTTCTTATACTGGCAGAGCCACTCTCTATGGGGAGTGAAGTGAAAGGATGCACTTGAGTCAATCAACCATGCCTCATGATCTACATGTTTGCTTGAAGAAGCCCAGTACATATCCCCACCTTCATCTGAGGTGGTTTTCGCCTCTACAGAAGGAGAATCATTAGATCCCTTTCCTTTGCCAAGAGATTTAGATTTACAATCCCTTTTGTAGTGCCCTTCCTTCCCGCGTTTACAACACACCACCTTTACACTTTTTCCTAGAGATTTAGATCTCCCACTCGATGACTTATTTTTGTTTCTATTTTGGGACCGTCCTCGTACAGACAAGGCATCACCATTCTGGCTCTCCATATATTTTCGTCTCATCTCCTCCGTCAGCAAGGATGAGACTATTTCATCAAACTGCAAGGCAGTTGCATTGCTACATATTGTAATAACCAGACTATCCCACAAATCTAGTAGAGAACACAACCATTTGAAATTTTAATATGAACAGATAATAACAGGCTTACCATAGTATTAAATGCATTCAGATATTCTGTCACCAAGTCTCCATCTTTCATCCTCCGGTTATAAAACTTTTTCCGTAGGAACCGTTTATTCACCAGAGACTTAGATTGCCACAAAGTCCCTAACTTGTCCCACAAAGCCTTCACCATAGCTTCCACTGATACATTCAACAATACTGAATCTGAGACACATAATCGTATTGTGCTCTTAGTATTTCGATCCAACCTCTTCCATTCTGCATTAGACACTCCTGTTGGTTTAGTACCTGGATCTACCACGACCCACTGATCTTTACCCACCAATTGATCCTCCATCTTGAGTTTCCATAACTCAAAACTGTGACCATTAAATTTCTCGATCTCTATCTTTCCACTGCTTGCCATCGTCTTTCACCACTAGAATCGATCCCACAAATCTCCCACTGAGCAGGGTCTACCATAGGCTCGAGCGAAACCCCTTAGCAACAAAAGCATCCCCTTGAAGCCAAAATAGATCTCATTCCAAATGTAGGTTTTAACCCTGTACAGAAATTACCTACATACGAATTCTAAAACACAGAAAATAAACAATAGGAGAGCATAGCACATAAAACACATATACACAGACATTTTCCCCTGGATCCCAAAACCAGGACTACCAGGTTGATCTTTCATTATGTTCTTTTCAATGTTACTATACATATTTATACATGACGAAGCATCCAATACCGTGGACCAAAAACCATCACATCCAAAACCATGGACCGAAAACCATCGCTCCAAAACCATGTGCAAAAAATCATGCACAAAACCATAGGTAGGTCAGCCCAACCTAATATAGGGTCTAAAAGAAAAAGTTATCGGGGCGCTGCCCCGGACCCCAAAGAGTGGGGTTACCTGCACCCCATAAATCCCCTGTGACCCCCCCGCTACAAAATTGGAGCAACGAAGGGGGCTTCCTGTTGTGTGTGGAGCATGATAGTTCAGAGGTCTTTGTTTCAGCCAGATGTATACCCCAGGAAGTTTGTACACCCCTCCACATGGGGGGGGTGTGGGGGGGACTTGTCCCCCCTGCGAGGTTCTGGGGGGGGCGATCCCCCCCGGCTGGGGGGTCCGGGGGCCAGCGGTCCCCCGGTGGAGGCTCGGGGGTAGCACCCCCGAAGCTAAAAACAAATGTAAAATTTCCTTGTAAAAGTATAGTAATTTCTAGTCAATCTGTGCCGTTCATTAGGCAGATGATTTGACGGTAGAACTTATGTGTAGTTTAGGGTTTTTTTCCATAGAAGGCAACCCCTCTCTTTGTATGAGGGCATTGTATTGGAGGCTGATATAGATGTGTATTCTGTGAGCGAGAAACAGTGAGGTGATACTGTGAGAGAAAACAGAGGATATTACAACGGATTTTCTGTAGGTTGTGTCTCTTCATTTTTTTGGATAATAGAAAGGAAGGACTGGCTGTTCGGGGTGGACGTAGCCCAAACTGGGTGAACCATGTATATCTGTGTCTCTCTTGTTTTGTGCGTTTTCTGTGTTTATATTTCGGCAATATTTTGTGTGTTCCATTGCTCCGTAATATATAATTTACTAATAGTTCTGCCCCCTTTCTAACCCCCAGTTAACTACGTGGTCTAGTCGTGCAAACAATATAGCACAACCCAACACCATTTCTGATGGTGATCATTTTGCAACTTTCCTTGTGTATGTATAAAATGCAGGGGTTGGTGGTCTATGTGTATGATTGTTTCCTTCCCCATAATGTAATTCTTTGATTGATGATAGACCAACATAATGGAATACATTTCTTTTTCATATGTGGGATACTTTCGTACTGTCTTTGAAAGTGTCTCACCGTGGTAAGCCAATGGATGCCCATGTTGATTAAGAATTGCACCAATAGCATAGTTGAAGGCATCTACATCAATCTCAAATGGTTGTTGTAGGTCTCATAATGTGAGCACTGTTGTAGAGCAGAGGCGATGCTTCAACTTGGCAAACACCTTCTCTTGGGTTTCAAACCAAAATAACTTTGCTTTCGCTCTACCCTTGGTGACTTGACTTAATGGCCAAGTGATATGAGAGAACCCCAACACGAACCTGTAGTAGAAATTGGAAACACCAAAAGTATCCGGGAGCCAATCTAACAATCACGTCACTTATTCGAGAATTAAGTGTAATGTCTATTACAGACTTGGAGGTATCCTTTGATCTGGACTTAAACATGAATGAAGAAAAATACCATTATAACCATAAATATAGAAGCACAACATAAATAACACTTCATTTCATTAACATCAAATAGTGAAATATGCTTACAAACAGAATGGAAATAAAACTAGCTCAGGCGAAGGTAGCTTATCTCTGAGAAGAGACCTAGTGGATACATGCATCCGAACTATGTTGCAATGAGGCTCAAAGGCCTATTTATTATTGAGAAACAATGGAAAACGCTAAACATCCAAAATCCTAACCCCATGAGATGAAGCGCCAAAATTGCGGGCCTCGTTTGGGTAAAATGGTACATCAACTTCCCGGGGTTGTAACTTTCACATACGATCTCAGTTTGGCTATTGTAATATCTGATTTTGAAAATCCCAAAGAGAAGATGAAAAAATAATTGACAGATTGGATTGGGTATTTTTTGGTCTCTTCGTTTTCCTTAAAAACGTATTTTAGTCCCTCGAAACCGCTCCAAAAGTTCAGAACCCAAAAAAGTGTCAAAAGTAGTAAGTTATGCTACAATTAAGGAAACTTAAAAGAAACAATGATGGGGGTCCAAGTGAAATAGGCGGGTGGCAACCAACATCCACCTGGGGCATCCTTGTAAAATAAAACACATGTTTGCAATGCTAAGGTTTCTGCAGTCGAAGACCTATACACTTGCGGGTGTGTTTCATCCTCATGGGCCGACAACAGAATGAGATTGGTGACCGTGTGATTGAACTCTGTGCAAAGTGAGTTTGACGACTCAAATCTCATCCTTAATGAGCTACCAAGTTTGAATATACTTATTTCCAATGTGAACCTCAAAATGATGAGTGTGATTAAAATAATGCCACTAAGCTATGGAGTTGCAGCAGATGTAAGTGAAAGGGATGTTGGTAGCCTCTACAACCCTTCTAATTACTCTCTTTTCATTGCAAAATGTCAATCCAGGCTGCACTAGCTCAACTTTGGATTACAAGGGAAGAAACCTCTTAATGGTTCCAACTTCCTTAATGGCATCCAGAAGCTTCAACTGCTTTGTAATTTCTGAACCATCCATGGTGGATATCACGATGTTGATGTCCTTAATAAAATTTATTAAAGGGTCCTGGTCAATTAAAGATCCATAAAGAATGTTGACGCATGAGTCAAAACACTAGTTTCAACAATTAACCATTGTTTGGGGAACTGCTAATAGATGACTCTCAGGTCGAAAATAAAGGATTTTACAAAACACATGGGCAAAAAAAATATATTTTACAAACAAAACTACATAATCACACAATCACACATACTCTCTATGTCCCTCATCACTCCCCTAAGGGAGGCCAGACCCATATGAGCTCTCATACCAAGTAGAAAAACTGAGATATGCACACAAAAGAACAATTGTAGTACACACTACAAATCACACAGATACCTTACATATTTATGGGGCTTGTGAGATCCAACCAATTCCAAAAATGAATAGGGAGGTTGAGATATTCTGTCAACATCCACCAACAAATCTAGAACAAATTCTAAACTGAGCATGGAAGAATTATCTTCTTAGTTCTCTAATTGTGCTAGTCAAAACAAGGTCAACTTAAGTGGCATGAATTTTTCATATAAATTATGATTGAGGTAATTTTTTCCTCATAAAAATTGTCTCTCTGTGAGGTCAACAATTAAGGAGAAAAAATTACTCCCTAGAAAAGTCATTAATGCCTCAAATTACTAGGAGAAAGCTTTTGACCGCAATTTGTCAAACTTGGTGATGGTAATAAAAATAATCTTAATAATAATATAATATATAATCCTCAATTAACTCACAACCTTGAAACCATCATTACTAATATTTTATTTAATCTTAAATTTTAAAAATAGCTCTTCAACATTAATTTTAAATATATTAAATAATATCATAAATATAAAATGATAAATAAATTTAATATAATTTCAAATATGTTATCTTGAATATAAAATAATAAAGAAACATAATATACTTATATTAAAGATCATGTATTCCTTCTTATATATAACTCATATTTTCCAAAATAGCTTTTAATATTAATGTTACCTATAATCAATCTAGATTTTAAGATGACTGTCAAGCTTTTCAATTTAATTTTAATTTTAAAATATTAAATAATATCATCAATATAAAATGATAAATAAATTTAATATAGTTTGAAATATGTTATCTTAAATATAAAATAGTAAATAAATTAAATATACTTATATTAAAGTGGTATACTTGTATTCATTCTTATATAACTCATAATTTCCAAAATAGCTTTTAATATTAATATCACCTATAATCATCCTAGATTTTAAGATGACCGTCAAGTTTTTCAATTTGATTTTAATTTATAAATATTAAAGATTTTTAATATATTTTAATTTTATTTTAATTTTGAATATATTAATATACATATATATATAGATATATATAACTGATAAAATTTCCAAAATAGCTTTTAATATTACTATCACCTATAATCATCCTAGATTTTAAGATGACTGTCAAGCTTTTCAATTTTATTTTAATTTGAAAATATTAAATATTTTTAATATATTTAACTTTTATTTTAATTTTGAATATATTAAAAAAACTTATGTCGAGAATTGAAATTTGAAACATCTGTAAAAGAGTAAAATAAAATTTTTTGAATATATAAAAAAGCTAAATGCAGAACGATAACAAGTTAACATAGATTTGTGCGGGATAAAAGTAAAAACAAAAGTGCGTTCTAACAGTTTTAATCATTCCTTGAAAGTTTAATATATTACCCCATATATGGTCGAAGGCACCTGCCTTTGATTGGGGTAAACAATGACTATGTCTGAAATAAATAAAGCGTGATTGTTTGTAAACATGTTGTGTAATATCCATCCATTCGATTTTAGCTTAGATTGGCCTTTTGCATAAGAAGGTGCTTATTAATCCTTGTATATATAATATACAAAATTCTGTTCAGATTATTGTTAATCCTTGTCTATATATAAATTTATGTTCAGATTTATGGGTTGTTGTATTGGGCTCTGGTAGTTTCACTTTCTGGGTCCCAAATCCCTTCATAGAGGCTTACCATTTCTTTTGATTAAAAAATAAATAGATGCCGTCCATCAAAGTTCAATAACACGGTTTAATGAGCTACGGGAAAAGTGTATTGTAGATAAATCTATTAATTATTAGCAGTGGCAGCTTTCCTGCGAACTAAACGGGACGAGTTATTTCACTCCGTTTTGTGTGAGAGAGATTCGCGTGATGAAAGATACTCCATTTGACTTTAATAACACAATTCAATCAGCTAGCAGAAGCAAATATATATATATATATATATATATATATATATATATATATATATAGTGTTGTAAGTCACAACGCTCTTAATTATTAAATAAATAAGGGAGCATTCCACAGGATGAATGAAGTTCGTTTTGTCTGAGCGACTGGCATGATGAAAATATATTTAACTGAGAGAACTTTAAACCGAACGAAGCAGACCGGGTAATTGCAACTAGCGTTGTGTGTGAGTTATTTGTTTAATTATTTTTCTTTTGGGGGAATTTTGATGGGATAATTTTTTAATAAAATGGTGAATTTAATTATTTAAAATGATTTTTAAATGTATAAATAGATTTAATTTATTAACTTATTTTATTTTTGCATATCTAGTTAAAAATATGTATTTAGCAACTTAAAAACATAACCAAAAAGCTCAAAAACATTCCACCATTAAATTAACCTCAAACAATTAAACTATTGGGAAAACATATAAAGGAAGAAAACCATCTCACAATTGGAATACTGTAAATTATTTCAGTTTTTCATTTTCAATTTATTTTAACATTTTGAGATAAAATATCAATAGCAAAGTTGCACTTAGTTTTGAGTTTCAGTTTTTTTTTTTTTTGTTTTTTTTTTAAATTGATGATATAAGTTTTCGTACAACATCATGAATCTAATTGTTTACAATGTGTTTTTAGATGTATAAATGAATTCAACCCATAAAAAACATATAAACATTTTTGCAGATTACATATTTTTAAAATCCCTAAAAAATTTGGAAAAAATTGACTTTAAAAAGACAAAAAAATCCAATCTGAAACCATATATCCCAAAAAAAACCATATAACAATTAAAATACTGTAAACTTATTTTAGTATCAATCTTAGATATGCTAATTTATCTTAACATTTTAAGATAAAATATCAATAGCAAAGTTGCACCTGGCTTTGAGTGTGAATCATTTGTTTTTTTTTTGGCAATATGATGAATTTGATGGTTGAAATTGTATTATTGTTTAAAAAGTGTTACTATGTATAAATAAATTCAAACTCATTAAAAAATGCATAACCTGTTTTATTTTTGCATAGTATATAACTAAAAATAAAGATTGTAAAAATATCCATACAAAATTTTGGAAACACAAGCTAAAAACATCCAAACTACTCTAAAGCCATTTTACTTTTCCAAATAACAAATTATTTCAGTCTTCCATATGCCGATTTATTTTAAGATCAATCTTCCGTATCCGAAATTATTTCAGTCTTCCCTATGCCATTTATCTTAAGATCAATCTTCCGTATGCCAAATTATATCAGTCTTCCCTATGCCAAATTATTTTAAGAGAAATCTTCCATATCCCAATTTATTTTAACATTTTAAGATAAGATATCAATAACCATCGACCATTACAGTCCCTCTAAATACACGTTATTCTCCGGACGTCTCTGTCCATCCTTTGATTCACCACTCGTGCATTCCAGAGAAAATGTACACTAAAATGAGACACTGAAATTTTATTGCCAAGAAAAAGATAGGCATATGCTTACAACTTATTTTCGAAAGTCTACTAACTTCAAGACCTGAAACACACTAATCAACTCAAGCCGAAGAATTAATCCAACACGACCAATATATATAAGATGAAAATAAACCAGTGCATGCATATGGTATCATCGTACGGTAACGATTATTCAAGAAACAGCTCTATAATATCGTCCCTGCAATTCAAGGCAATTAGATTAGATACAATGAGGATCATTAAACTCAATTAAATAAAAATAAGCAATAAGATCGATAAAATACATGCAGTAGACAAGCGTACCTTTATCAGTAACCAGGATGATGAGGAGGAGAAAATTTGTAGTGTGGGGGGGATTTGTAGATGGGAGGAGAGGGGTGCACTGGAGGGGATTTGTACTCCGGGGGAGGAATTTAGTGAACAGGAGGATGATATTCTATCGGCTTGGGAGGAGATTTGTAAACCGGGGGGGGAATCACTACGTGCTTGGGTGGAGACTTGTACACGGGAGGAGATACCGTCGGCTTGGGGTGAGATTTAGGATGGTGATGTTTGTGAAGGTAACGATGAGATTCGTGCTTTGGAGGAGGAGACAGTGTTGGCTTGGGAGGAGATTTGTAGAAAGGCGGAGATAATATGGGGGCGGGAGGAGATTTGTACACCGGAGGGGGAACTACGATGGGCTTGGGAGGGTATTTCGAAACTGGAGACGGTGGAGAGTAAGCAGCGCCACAGTTATATGCGTGGAGGCATATCATTGCGAAAAAGGCGAGCATGATTGTGGAATGAGTCCCTGCCATGTCTGGCAACATGAGGATGTATACACAGTGATGAAGTGCAATCTGAAATAGATGGAGATGGTTTATATAGACAACCAACTGTGACGGTGGAAGAGTAGACTCATAACAAAGGGAGTTTCCAGATAGGTTTTTTCGGTGCAGAGAGGATCCGATCCGCTAGGAAATGAACAAATAATTACCGAAGGTCATGGAATCGATTACCGGATCTGCCCTTGCCAGCACATACCTATTGCTTCGTTCGCGCACTCCCATGTATCGATCTCTGCGAGGCATAGAGTATTGGCATTTTAGTACTTATTTATTCGTTTCTGCATTGTCTTCTGCGTGAAGCAAACAGCAGTTATCGGTAACCTGACGGCATGTATTAACAAAATAATTGTTCACAGATATGGTATGAATTCAAGATATACTCTGTACGCGAAGTTGCTAACCATTTCCATTGACGGAAATAAATTATCTTATATGTTAACCATGGAGTCGACACACTGCTGCTACAACAGAATCCTGAGTTAGAGGTCTCCAACATCTGTCGGTGGCTCGAGAAACTCTTAACCTCAATGCATAGGGGGTTATTTTTGCGGTCGTTATGTAGGGAGTGCATTGCATTATGTCTTTGAAAATGTTTGGAACTTATTTCCCATGAGAGTATCTTGAATTTCGGTCATATTGTTCAAGCGGTTTCTTTTTTTTTACTTTTTAGTAAATAAAAAGGTTAAATCTCAAATAATTTAATTAATAAAAGAATTAATAAGATAGAAAGTGTAATTGTTTTAATAGTGTCTGGATTAATTATATTTTATGTTGGTGGTTGAGGTTTTTAATCAACTACTTTGATTCATCTTTAGTTTTGAAGCAACTAATGTAGTTCATCCTTAGAACAAAGGTCTTAGAGCATCAAACTTTTATCTAATGAACCACATTAGTTTACCAGCAACATGAAATGTGATTAATCAGAAAGACATTATCAAAATCAATATGGATCACAAAAGTCTACGAATCAAAATCAGTATGGATCACAAAAGTCTACAAATGAAGTTATAATTATTTTTTAAATAAGCTTTAATCTTTGATTTGTGATAATTATTTAAAATGTTTTGAAATATTTTATGGAGGTTAAATCTCCACATTCACTTAATAATAATTCACAATTAAATTAAAATTTTTGAAGTATTATTTCAAAAAAGTGTTGTTTTAGTATTCTATTTTTTGGAATTTTGTGCGAGAATTCTATTTAAACACTTGGATTATGCATAATTCGTCAATCAAACTTGTGATTCTAACCGAATCCTAACAAATTTAAACAAATTTAATTCAAAAGTATATCAAAATACCTTCAAAATATCAACATTCCTAAACAAACATACCTCTCTATCTAATTATTATTTTAACATTATATTATAAAATATAATTTAGTTTTATATTATTCCATTATGTTTCTATATGTTTAATATATATACGTGTTTATATATATAATAATTATTATTACATATATTATAATTATTATATATATATATATATATATATATAGTTATTGGTATAAAATAGTATGATTTACCATTATTAGTCTTTGCCTCAGACTCTTAGCAATCGATTGTGGGTTGACTGCGTATTAATCTCTTGTTTGACCAAAAAATATTGTTGTACATCACAACTTTAACCAAAGTTTTCATATTACAAAATAATATAAAATTTATTATGTAATTTTTTATTGGACAATAAAGATGGGGGTCTTATTGCGGGCTTCGCACATTTCAAGACATTATGTTTGGGGTAAATATAAGATATCCAAAGTTTTTACAGATGAAAAGTTTATGTTATCCAAAGTTTTACATACATTGTGCTTCGTGCTATCAATAGTGGAAGAAAAAACGGTTTTCCATGAAAATAATATACGGGTACAGACTTATTGAGGCAATGCGTAATGTATATTAGAGCCATATCGGCAGACCGGAATACCCGGTGGAATGTGAAAATTGGAGTCTGGGTCGTAGAAATTTGAGGTTTTGTGGAACAATTTTTTATTCTCAAAAGTATTTGAGGGTGAACAAAAATTACTTTAAATTTGAGGTCCAATTATTTAGGGTGCGTGTCATAAATGAATAGTTTACCAAAAAGTAATCTACAAATAAAGATGGAGTAATTTATATAAGTAGTTTGCTAATAAGTAATTTATAGACGAAGATAATGGAAGTTATATAAACGTAAGAAAATTCGTAGTGTCAGGTTCTAGTTTTACATTGTTGTTATATATTTGTTAAACTATGTGTTTAATAATTATAAAATTTTGAAAATGTGTTTTATTCATTTTTATTAAAAATGAAAATTTATTGTATATAATTTTGAAAATGTGTTTTATTCATTTTTATTAAAAATGAAAATTTATTGTATATAAGTATATTTGATGATAATAGTTGAATTTTTCTTATTCATTATTTCTTTAGTAATAAACTTTTCCATTTTTTACTTATTTAATATTAATGTGTATATGTGAAATAAACAATTATAAATAACCAAACATGCTTTAAATGGCATGTAAAGATACAAATATTAAATTCTATAATTACATATATTTTAAGATAGTGTGATTTAACATATATGCCATGTTATTCTATAGTGTTTAATTGCAAATCAAGTCTTGAAGTAAATTAAAATACCATTCATTATTATTTTATTTTTAGGTGTTGTCCTTCTCTAATTGACATAACTTTATGTTTGGAGCATCACTTTTATAAATTGTGGTGATTTTCAAGAATCACTTAAATCTCAATATATGTTTGGTGCTATAGGACCAAACTAGTATATCTCTCAATTATTATGCAAAATGAGAATTTATTGTATATCTATACATTTGATAATAATAGTTGATCTTTTTCTATCAATTATTTTTACCATTAGTAAGCGGAAGAAATATGGTTGATACTCAAGGTTTAGGAAATTTATTTCCTATTTTAACATCAATGTGAATATGTGAAATAAATAATTATAAATAACCAAGCATATTTTAAATGACATACAAGGATGCAAAAATTAAATTTCATAATTACATATATTTTAAGATAGCGTAGTTTAACATATATGTCATGTTATTATTATATAATGTTTCATTGCAAATCAAGTCTTAAAATAAATTAAAATATCATTCATTATTAGTTTGTCCTAAGTTTTTGCTACCTGTTCTCCATGTCATGCATGCAGTGTCTTGCATCCTGCAAGTGCCAGTTGTTTGCATATGCAGAGGCATCCACGGTGCTCTACAAATTCCTTGTCCGGAGTGCGGAGTAAGTTCAAAGCAGAGAGTGTCGAGTAGCTAATTCTCCAGAGTAGGTTCAGAGCAGAGAGTGTGGAGCAGCTAGTTTGAGGAGCAGAGGAGCAGAGAGCATCGAGGAAACAAAACATTCACCATTTAATGTAATATTCACCATAAAAAAATGTTGAATTTCTACAAACGTTTAACATGGTTATTTGATGGCATGTAACTCTTTGCACTGTTCCCTTTGTCTATTCATGCTAATAGTTTTGCTTCTATCACTCAAGCTTTCACTATATAAAGTGTTTTGTTAATTCATCAGGATTTAATTTCATTCTCATTTCATTGTTATTTCTTGCCTATGTGCTTCGGAGGTGGTTTTTCTGATTTCATATTTAAGGTTTGTTCATATGCTTCTATTTCTAACCTTCTATCATAGCAGACAATGTATCAAACATTCCAAAATCCCAAGCCTTTTGCGGTAAATAGTATCATCTTTCTATTTCGAAAAGAGTTATTATTGAAAATATGCATTATTAACCTTTGCAAGCCTGACTATGAATGGAAAATCTCTTTTATTCTAAAATTTGGTGGTAAACCACTAAATAGGCAAAGATCCGTGTACAACCTACATTTATAGATTTCTAGATTCACACATAAAATATCAGGGAATTTAAATAGAATTATGAATGTTGGGTAAAGATGCAAACATTTCTAGTACAGAATGAATTTACAGATGTCTAGCTTCAAAATCTCGCCTTTTTATCTTAAGGAAATGAATACAATCAGGCGAATTCTGTAAATTTGTTATATTTATCTCAAAATAAACCTCGTTTTCGGTAAGAATGCAAGTATTCTTACCAGCGGCTTCCTGGATATGGAGATTTCAGTTTGAAGATTTCATGGATTTAGGTTAAAACAAATATTATATTTAGGTAATTGCAATAAGTTTACGAACTTTATTTCAAAATGACCAAATGCATAACAAAATTCGCCACAAGTTGTAGTAATCCTTGAACCAACTAAAACTCAATCTTATATTATACAAAGATAAACATATGAATAGTAATTAGTTACCCTGAGTATTCCATGGAAAAGTGGTGAGCAGAGTGTGGAAGAGTAGCGTGCGTTTGAGTTCTTTAACTACCCATGGATCGTTGTCACAATTTTCTTATGTCATCTATTTACCTGAATTCAAAATATGCAATATTGGCAACTAACATAACCCTAACTAACTATAACTCGCACTAACCAATCAACATTCACATTAGGCGGCTAATAATATTTCAATTGTCTAACACACGAGATCGAAGGTCCTTTATGTATCTAAATAAATAAGAGTATACAAATGACATCGTTATAAAGATACGAAAATAAAATAGTTATCAAGTAAATAAACAAACTAATGGTGAGTGTTAGGACGAGACATTAATGGTAGTGAAGAGCTTTGTAATAAAATTAAATAAAAAGAAACAAAAATGTCTTGAAATTAGATAGGAGTATTGCAGTGTTGGAATGGAGAGTAGAGACATTACATATGGTATCAAAGTGGTAGGTTCAATATTGAGGCCTATGGGCCAACCTATAGCTAGAAGATAAGAATGAGCACTAGCTAGATCAGACTTAGGTGTGAATAGGAGGTGAATTATCACCTTCCACTACATAATTTTTGGAAGGAATAGAAGATTGGAATACTTGAACTAACTAGTAGTAAACCAATTCATAAGAAGGTTGAAGAAGAGAGATATTAGTAACATAATATTTTCTAGAGTTATAGCTAGGATATGAGTTGTATTAAGCTCTGAATAAAAAAATAGAATAAAAACAAATTACATTAAAAGCTCGAGTATATATGTATATTCGAAAAGACCCCTAGTAAGGTGAGATGCAATACAGAAAGTTAAATTAACAAAAGACACCGTAATAAAACACTACTCAATTAAATAGATTTAAAGAAATTGGACGAGGCTAGTAGAAAAGAGAATGTTGTGGTGATATCTATATAGAGTAGTTATACCAAAAAAAAAAAAAAAAACATGCTACTAGTATATTGCTTAGATCTAAAAAGAATGAAATATCAATATATAGTAGATGAGATATGTAATGAGTGTACTAAGATTGTCCAATATTTTGCATCGATCTTTTGTTGTTAGTGTTAAGTACTAAAAATTCAATATTATTACCCCATACACCAACTTGCTATAGAGAGAGATAACCTCATTTTAGCCCTTTTAAGCTTGTAGCTCATGTGAATAAAGTATAATAACATAAGAAGTGATTCCATTCTCTGTTCTAAATGGAAATATAATACAAAGAGAAATTAAATAAAGTTGTTATAGGAAGTTCAAGGGAGGTATAACATACTCTAATAAAGAAGTAAATATAAAATAAGGAAGGTGTAAAGATTGAATGTTTAAGTATTTACTTGGTGGTGAAAAATTGTCAGTCTTATATTCAAGCATATACATGTAGTAATCTAGCTCTCTAAAAATAAAAGTAGTAATATTTAAATTGTGTTTAATTGTGTAAGGATAGAATTAAGAAGATAACGTCCAAGAAATGCAACAAAGAAACTAAAGAACTACCATGTATTTAAAATTGTATCGAAAGTAAAGATGTAGAACTGCACGTACTCATGGTGTGTACTACTATTTTGTTATAGAAAGGGATACAATGGAAGGGAAATGTAGACCATATCATTGTAAAAGACCATATATATATATATATTTTTATTACCATCAAACTTGGTGATGGTAATAAAAATAATCTTAATAATAATATAATATATAATCCTCAATTAACTCACAACCTTGAACCCATCATTACTAATATTTTATTTAATCTTAAATTTTAAAAATAGCTCTTCAACATTAATTTTAAATATATTAAATAATATCATAAATATAAAATGATAAATAAATTTAATATAATTTCAAATATGTTATCTTCAATATAAAATAATAAAGAAACATAATATACTTATATTAAAGGTCATGTATTCTTTCTTATATATAACTCATAATTTCCAAAATAGCTTTTAATATTAATATCACCTATAATCAACCTAGATTTTAAGATGACTGTCAAGCTTTTCAATTTAATTTTAATTTTAAAATATTTAAAATATTAAATAATATCATCAATATAAAATGATAAATAAATTTAATATAATTTGAAATATGTTATCTTAAATATAAAATAGTAAATAAATTAAATATACTTATATTAAAGTGGTATACATGTATTCATTCTTAAAATAGCTTTTAATATTAATATCACCTATAATCATCCTAGATTTTAAGATGACCGTCAAGTTTTTCAATTTAATTTTAATTTTGAAATATTAAAGATTTTTAATATATTTTAATTTTGAATATATATATATATATAGATATATAACTGATAAAATTTCCAAAATAGCTTTTAATATTACTATCACCTATAATCATCCTAGATTTTAAGATGATTGTCAAGCTTTTCAATTTTATTTTAATTTCAAAATATTAAATATTTTAAATATATTTAACTTTTATTTTAATTTTGAATATATTAAAAAAACTTATGTGAAGAATTGAAATTTGAAACATCTGTAAAAGAGTAAAAGAAATTTTTTTGAATATATAAAAAAGCTAAATGCAGAACGATAACAAGTTAACATAGATTTGTGCGGGTTAAAAGTAAAAACAAAAGTGCGTTCTAACAGTTTTAATCATTCCTTGAAAGTTTAATATATTACCCCATATATGGTCGAAGGCACCTGCCTTTGATTGGGGTAAACAATGACTATGTCTGAAATAAATAAAGCGTGATTGTTTGTAAACATGTTGGGTAATATCCATCCATTCGATTTTAGCTTAGATTGGCCTTTTGCATAAGAAGGTGCTTATTAATCCTTGTATATATAATATACAAAATTCTGTTCAGATTATTGTTAATCCTTGTCTATATATAAATTTCTGCTCAGATTTATGATTTGTTGTATTGGGCTCTGGTAGTTTCACATTCTGGGTCCCAAATCCCTTCATAGAAGGCTTACCATTTCTTTTGATTAAAAAATAAATAGATGCCGTCCATCAAAGTTCAATAACACGGTTTAATGAGCTACGGGAAAAGTGTAATGTAGATAAATCTATTAATTATTAGCAGTGGCAGCTTTCCTGCGAACTAAACGGGCCGAGTGATTTCACTTCGTTTTGTGTGAGAGAGATTCGCGTGATGAAAGATACTCCATTTGACTTTAATAACACAATTCAATCAGCTAGCAGAAGCATATATATATATATATATATATATATATATATAGTGTTGTGAGTCATAACGCTCTTAATTATTAAATAAATAAGGGAGCATTCCACAGGATGAATGAAGTTCGTTTTGTCTGAGCGACTGGCGTGATGAAAATATATTTAACTGAGAGAACTTTAAACCGAACGAAGCAGACCGGGTAATTGCAACTCGCGTTGTGTGTGAGTTATTTGTTTAATTTATTTTTTATTTTTTTTGGAATTTTGATGGGATAATTTTTTAATAAAATGGTGAATTTAATTATTTAAAATGCTTTTCAAATGTATAAATATATTTAACTTATTAAATTACTTTATTTTTGCATATTTGATCTAGTTAAAAATATGTATTTAGGAACTTAAAAACATAATCTAAAAGCTCAAAAACATTCCACCACTAAATTAACCTCAAACAATTAAACTATTGGGAAAACATATAAAGGAAGAAAACCATCTCACAATTGGAATACTGTAAATTATTTCAGTTTTTCATTTTCAATTTATTTTAACATTTTGAGATAAAATATCAATAGCAAAGTTGAACTTAGTTTTGAGTTTCAGTTATTTTCTTTTTTGTTTTTTTGGAAATTTGATGATATAATTTTTCCTACAAAATCATGAATCTAATTATTTACAATATGTTTTTAGATGTATAAATAAATTCAACCCATAAAAAACATATAAACATTTTTGCAGATTACATAGTTAAAAATATGGATTCTAAAAAATCCCTACAAAAATTTGGAAAAAATTGACTTAAAAAAACAAAAAAATCCAATCTGAAACCATATATCCCAAAAAACCATATAACAATTAAAATACTGTAAACTTATTTTAGTATCAATCTTAGATATGCTAATTTATCTTAACATTTTAAGATAAAATATCAATAGCAAAGTTGCACCTGGCTTTGAGTGTGAATCATTTGTTTTTTTTTGGCAATACGATGAATTTGATGGTTGAAAGTGTATTATTGTTTAAAAAGTGTTACTATGTATAAATAAATTCAAACTCATTAAAAAATGCATAACCTGTTTTATTTCTGCATGGTATATAACTAAAAATAAAGATTGTAAAAATATCCATACAAAATTTTGGAAACAAAAGCTAAAAACATCCAAACTACTCTAAAACCATTTTACTTTTCCAAATAACAAATTATTTCAGTCTTCCATATGCCGATTTATTTTAAGATCAATCTTCCGTATCCCAAATTATTTCAGTCTTCCCTATGCCATTTATCTTAAGATCAATCTTCCGTATGCCAAATTATATCAGTCTTCCCTATGCCAATTTATTTTAAGATAAATCTTCCATATCCCAATTTATTTTAACATTTTAAGATAAGATATCAATAACCATCGACCATTACAGTCCCTCTAAATACACGTTATTCTCCGGACGTCTCTGTCCATCCTTTGATTCACCACTCATGCATTCCAGAGAAAATGTACACTAAAATAAGACACTGAAATTTTATTGCCAAGAAAAAGATAGGCATATGCTTACAACTTATTTGCGAAAGGCTACTAACTTCAAGACCTGAAACACACTAATCAACTCAAGCCGAAGAATTGATCCAACACGACCAATAAACCAGTGCATGCATATGGTATCATCGTACGGTAACGATTATTCAAGAAACAGCTCTATAATATCGTCCCTGCAATTCAAGGAAATTAGATTAGATACAATGAGGATCATTAAACTCAATTAAATAAAAATAAGCAATAGGATCAATAAAATACATGCAGTAGACAAGTGTACCTTTATCAGTAACCAGGATGATGAGGAGGAGAAAATTTGTAGTGTGGGGGGGATTTGTAGATGGGAGGAGAGGGGTGCACTGGAGGGGATTTGTTCGCCGGGGGAGGAAATTTGTGAACAGGAGGATGATATTCTATCGGCTTGGGAGGAGATTTGTAAACGGGGGGGGAATCACTACGTGCTTGGGTGGAGACTTGTACACGGGAGGAGATACCGTCGGCTTGGGGTGAGATTTAGGATGGTGATGTTTGTGAAGGTAACGATGAGATTCGTGCTTTGGAGGAGGAGACAGTGTTGGCTTGGGAGGAGATTTGTAGAAAGGCGGAGATAATATGGGGGCGGGAGGAGATTTGTACACCGGAGGGGGAACTACGATGGGCTTGGGAGGGTATTTCGAAACTGGAGACGGTGGAGAGTAAGCAGCGCCACAGTGATATGCGTGGAGGCATATCATTGCGAAAAGGGCAAGCATGATGCTGGAATGAGTCCCTGCCATGTCTGGCAACATGAGGATGTATACACAGTGATGAAGTGCAATCTGAAATAGATGGAGATGGTTTATATAGACAACCAACTGTGACGGTGGAAGAGTAGACTCATAACAAAGGAAGTTTCCAGATAGGTTTTCTCGGTGCAGAGAGGATCCGATCCGCTAGGAAATGAACAAATAATTACCAAAGGTCATGGAATCGATTACCGAATCTGCCCTTGCCAGCACATACCTATTGCTTCGTCGCACACTCCCATGTATCGATCTCTGCGAGGCATAGAGTATTGGCACTTTAGTACTTATTTATTCGTTTCTGCATTGTCTTCTCAGTGAAGCAAACAGGAGTTATCGGTAACCTGACGGCATGTATTAACAAAATAATTGTTCACAGATATGGTATGAATTCAAGATATACCCTGTACGCGAAGTTGCTTACCATTTCCATGGACGGAAATAAATTATCTTATATGTTAACCATGGAGTCGACACACTGCTGCTACAACAGAATCCTGAGTTAGAAGTCTCCAACATCTCTCGGTGGCTCGAGAAACTCTTAACCTCAATGCATAGGGGGTTATTTTTGCGGTCGTTATGTAGGGAATTCATTGCATTATGTCTTTGAAAATGTTTGGAACTTATTTCCCATGAGAGTATCTTGAATTTCGGTCATATTGTTCAAGCGGTTTGTTTTTTTTTACTTTTTAGTAAATAAAAAGGTTAAATCTCAAATAATTTAATTAATAAAGGAATTAATAAGATAATAAAAGAATTAATAAGATAGAAAGTGTAATTATTTTAATAGTGTGTGGATTAATCATTGGTTGAGGTTTTTAACCAATTACTGTGATTCATCTTTTGTTTTGAATCAACTAATGTAGTTCATCCTTATGACAAAGGTCTAAGAGCATGGAATCTTTATCTAATGAACCACATTAGTTTACTAGCAACATGAAATGTGATCAATCCGAAAGACATTATCAAAATCAATATGGATCACAAAAGTCTACGAATCAAAATCACTATGGATCACAAAGGTCTACAAATCAAGGTATAATTATTTTTTAAATAAGCTTTAATCTTTGATTTGCGATAATTATTTAAAATGTTTTGAAATATTTTATGGAGGTTAAATCTCCACATTCACTTAATAATAATTCATAATTAAATTAAAATTTTTGAAGTATTATTTCCAAAAAGTGTTGTTTGAGTATTCTATTTTTTGGAATTTTGTGCTAGAATTCTGTTTAGACACTTGGATTATGCATAGTTCTTCAATCAAACTTGTAATTCTAACCAAATCCTAACAAATTTAAACAAATTTAATTCAAAAATATATCCAAAATACCTTCCAAACATCAACATTCCTAAATAAACACACCTCTGTATACAATTATTATTTTAACATTATATTATAAAATATAATTTAGTTTTATATTATTCCATTAGGTTTCTATATGTTTAATATATATACTTGTTTATATATATAATAATTATTATTAGATATTATATATATATATATATAGTTATTGGTATAAAATAGTAGGATTTACTATTATTATATTATATATCTATTTTTATACATCGATTTTCACTTTATATTAAATGTGTGTAATAGAAGGGTGTTGTAAATACTTGTTTATATAGAATTATTTATATCAATATTTTTTTTTGAAGGTAGGCATTTGTGAGATGAATTATTTTGAGAATTGTTTTGGGATCTATTACATGAGAGTATTATTTGTAGAAGCTTTTCGAATCCAATTCACCACATGAGAGTATTATTTGCGGAAGCTTTTCAAATCCAATTCGCTATATTAGTGTATTATTTGCGGATGGTTTTTCGAATATATCACATGAGAGTATTATTTATGGATGCTTTTCGAACCAAAAAATGTGGTTCATCATCATGACCATAAGATGTAGAAAATCTGATCAACGCTATGTAAAGAGAAAAATGTCACAAAATGACCATTAAAAAATTATTAAAATAAAGAAAATTAACTATTAGGAAATAATAATAATAATAGTAATAACGAATTATGTGGATATTTTTTTATTAAAATGAGGGTAACATGGTAATAGGGGAATAATAATTTAGTATTAAAGATAAATACGATAAAATTAAGGAAAGATAAATAATTAATATATTATGGCAATTAAGATTAAATTAAAGATAAATAATTAAATATTTAATATATTAATGATTTATTTTTCCTTAATTTTATCCTAATTATCCTTAATACTATAATATTATCCCCTATTACCATCTTACCCTCATTTAAAAATAATACACCCTAATTCTTTATTATTATTATGAAATTGTTATTATTTCTTAACAATTAATTTACTTTATTTTAATAAAATTATTTATTCTAATAACTCTGTATATGGGCTCAGATTTTCTCCATCTTATCATCCTAGACTGCTAACATCATGTCGAGCTCCTGGATTGCTAAACTCGTCGTACCACCATGGCATTTTCTCATTGATCCAGCTGTATTTGGGTAATTGGTCCAGGTTGTTTCTATCAACTATAGAGTTGTGCCATGTCCTTGTGTCATGTCATTTATATGGAGGCCACGAGGGTTTTGGACGTGTTTTTCATAATAAAAAATTTTGTATAATCGGTCATTTTCTGATGAGTTAAGACATGAACTAAGAAAAAAAACTTGATGGAAGAAATCTTCGTCTTGGTGTGAGGACTTCGAGGCATTAGTACAATGCATCATTTTGAAAAGGGGTCATGATGTAGAAGTGGGCACCATAGCTAATGGGAACAAATTCTCATCTCGGTCTTGGTACCTCCGTGCCTCTAACACACTACACCATGTGAAAAATGGTCTGGACATAAAATGTTAACCTAAATTGTCACATTAGCTGACATGGATAGGAACCTTGACGCCTAGAATCCCACGCTTGTAAAATCTACCAATATGAAAAGAGTCGAGGCGATATACTCGTCCCTAGTAGAACTAAACCCTAAGGCATGATGATGTGGCCTTTGACGTGTAGTGGCGTGGTCCTTCATGATATTTATTATGGTCCTTCGAATTTTAATAAGGTTTTTGAAATGGAAATTTACAAAGGATTTTGTTACCAAAACAGCCGCTAGTAAATTTTTCAAGGTCCTTTGGAACCCTAATAAAATTCAAACCTTTCCCCTATAAACCTTGACTCGACATACATTTTGGTTTTGGAGGTATTTTTCATAGTGCCATACATTATTTGAAATATCTTCAGAGCATTATCCATCGAAGCACTTTGAAAAAGAAACTGACCACGTTTTCCGTACTTAAAATTGTTCCAAGTATTACGCTCCTAATCCACCTTTATCATCAATGACAATGTTTCGTGATCACCTTTGATATCATTGAAAACACAAAATTTTATCATTCTCCCCCTTTGACAATGATGGAAACACCAATTTTTTTTTATCAACCTCAAAATAAATAAATAATAAATTAAAAAAATATTCAACACAAGATAAACCATAACATGGCAACACTTATTAACTCATTATTCTCTCCATTTCGTCATTCTCAACATTTTTGGGGAAGTTGCAACTAATCACGTGCAACTCGAAACCATTAGTAAAATATCTCCAATTTTTTATCATTCTCCCCCTTTGATATCAATGGAAAAGTAGCCCCCCCGGAACTAATCTCCCCTTGTATTTTTTCATTCCTATGGACCCAAAATATCACTTATGATGTGTTGAATGTTAGATTGATCTAAGTAGTTTCCTTTCTATCCCATGGAGAAGATTCATTTTAGGGAGGAAATATTGACTACTCGTGATCTCTGCCTTAAGCATTCACATTTTTCTTTTTGTATGGGTCTTGTGAAGATATCAACTACCTATGTTTTTGTAGGTACATATTCCAATTTCATAATCTCATTTGAAACTTGGTTTTGGAGGAAATGGTATTTGATTGGAATATTTTTTGTCTTGGAATGTAAAAAAAGGGTTTTGGAGATGTTTAATGCACTTTTGTTCGATAGATGATTGGAATGGGGTTTGCATATACCACATCCATATCTTGTAAAGTTTGATTCATCCATAAGGTGTGAGTGCAATAAGAATTTGTTGTTATATATTTTTCTTTAGCAATAGAAAGATAAATCGAGGTCTACTTCTTGCTCAACCATGACACAAAAAATTCACTAAGAAAGAAAGCATTGTCATTTATCACCTACCCAATCTACGTTAGTAAAAGTTGTTATTGAACAATATTTACCTCTTGGATACCATTAACCATAGTCCATAGTAGTTCTCAAGTATCTAAGAATCCTCTTTGCTACTAGAAGATGAATTTGTCTATGGTCTTAAGGTTGTCAAGTATAAAATACTTCCAATGGGATATTTGTATAAAGTCTTATCCACCTCAGAGCATCCTTGATAAGGTTTCATCTTATGACCATTGTAGTGCTTACAAGTGAACATTCCTCCATCCTAAACTCCTTCAAAACTACATCGAGGTACTTTCCTTCGGAGATATAAATTTGTTTTGTTGTTTGTGTGACCTGCAAGCCATGGAAATAAGAAAGTTCTCTAAGCATTGACATCTCAAAATTAGCCTTCATATTAGCTTCAAACTAGTGAGTTATATGATCTACACCACTTCCAAATATTCTATCATCAACATCAGCAACAACTACCAATAGTTTTTCATTATTAGTTTTCACATATAAGTTGTTGTCAGTTGCACCTCTTTTAAACCCACACATAAGCCAATATTTGCCTAGCTTGGAGTACGAAGCCCCGGGGGATTTCTTAAGACAATATAAGGCCTTTTCCAACTGCAAAATTCAACATTATTTGATAATTGAAATCTGTCATGTTTCTCAATGCATACCCCCCCTATATCTCGCCATTTAATTTTTTTTTATTTGACATCCGTATGGTATACTTTGAATTTATCGTAACTAGTAAAATGCAAGAACATTGTAGATTCCTCTAATCTTTCAATACAGGAAGAGGTCTCATAAAAGTCCAAACCTTCATATTGTACATATCCTTTGCAAACTAACCTTTCGTTTTTTCTCACCACTCCATTTTCATTCAACTTGTTCCTAAAGACCCACTTTGTGCCAATAATGTTCTTATTTTCTAGCCTTGGAACTAGCCCGCAAGTCTAATATTTCTAGGTCTAGTAAAGCTCTTTGTTCATGGCCTTTATCCATTGGTAATCTTGTCTAGCTTAAGAAAAATTGTTTAGCTATATCATGGAAAACAAGGCTACACGCACTTGAGTAAGGGGATTATGGATTGTTTGGTTCTTCAATGACTTCATCTTCAACTAGTTCATCATCATCCTCATTATGGCTGACTTGGTAATTGGAGCTAATGTTTTTTGGATTTTTATCTTCAAAATAAGTGTGCTCAATAAATCTGACATCAATATAACCCGTTATACTTATTGTGTTATTTTTGTAGCATTTGTGGCCTTTAGTGTTGTGAGAGTACCAAATAAAAATACCTTAATCAATTCTTGCATCAAGCTTTCTAAGTTTCTCATCATTTTTCTTGATGTAGCACTTACTCCCAAATACATTGAAATGCTTAACTGTAGTTATTTTTCCATACCATATCTGATATGGGGTTCTATCATTGTTTGTTCTAAATTTCACTTCGTTGAAAGTTACAAATGTTGTATGTGTCCCTTCAGCCAAACATCTCTGTGGTATGCTTCTTTTACCCATCATAAATCTAGTTAGTTCTTGGACATACATGTTTGATCTCTCTACTAGACCATTATGTTGTGGAATATTATCTATAGTGAACCATATTTTGATTCCATGTTCTTTTCAATAATCATCAAATTCCTTGGAGGTGAAATCTCCACCATTATCTGATATTATACATTTGATTTTACAATCTACCTCATTCTCAGCCATAGTTTTAAAATTCTTGAATCTTTTAAAGGCCTCCTATTTTTATCTTAGGAATTCAACCTAGTTCAACCTAGCTCAACCTAGTGTAATCAATAATTATTATCATTAAGTATAGCTTAGTTGTAGGTTTCTACTTTCTTGAAGGTCGATAAATATCCATATGTACCAACTAAAACAACCTATTTTCTATATTTTCATTTGATTTAAATGTTAGTAGAACTTGCTTACCAATTTGTAATGATTTGCAAATTGTGTTCTCAGGTTTAGATATCTTCGACAGATCCCTCACAATGTTCCTTTTGTGCATTTTCACAATTTATTCAAAATTTAAATGACCCAACCTACGTGACCATAACCAGATCTCATAAACCTTAGTCAGAAAACATTTCATTATATTTTCCTTAAAAACATAAACATTACTATTTATTCTAATAGCTTCAGCTATTATTTCATCTCTGCCTATAGACTTGATTTCACAATTTTTAGATCTAGTCAAGACATCATAACTTTTTTCACACATCTATGAAAGGCTAAGTTATGCTTTATGCCATCAAAAAGAAAAACATTATTGGCTTCACCTCTTCCATTCACTATGATAACAATTCCTTTTCCCACAATCTTTCCTAGTGCATCACTTCCAAAGGTAATTTCCCTAGACCTAGTGGATTGGTCTATAACAACAGAAGGCAAAGAATATAGTGTTTTCCTTAGAGTATAGGACACGTGGAATATGGTGAAATAAGCATGATTCATATTGCCTTGGTGTTTTTGGAAATGGCACAAAAAGGAAATGCGTGACAGATGAGAAACAAGTTTGTTTGTTGATGTGAAGTCTCATGTCTTGCCCCTTCTCTAAAGATATTCTTATTCGTTTTTGAAGTGGTATCAATGTAAGTGATCGAGAGATAGGGCCAGGAAATGAGAAACTTCTCCATTTTTGGACGCAAATTTTAATGTCTCACCCCATTTCTAGAGGGGTTCTTTGTGGTTTTCAATGAGATAGGCTGATGAACAAGATCAATATTAATGGATTGAGACATGAATTCAACTATCAACTATCATTAGGTCAGTACACTGGAACTAGTGTCAAGACTAAGCTCTGTAACAATTTTATGTGTTGTGAAATATGTGTTGGTTGTGGTTTATTAAGCACTAGAGGCCTTACGGTTGTCTAAAGTGTTGTGGGCATATGAGGAGGGTGTTATGGTTGATATATAGTCTTGATTTAGGTGTGAAGCGTACAATACATCGAAGATATGGCTTATGGAATAAATGGCTAACATCGCTTTTCAATCATGATTTTTTGCTTACAAGGGTTTGGATATATCGTAAGCGTGTGAGAGGATTCAATTGATCTATAGTATTGATATAAAGGTTCTTTTGGCACTGTATCACCAACCGCTACACATGTTTAATTACACCCCACTCTAGTCTCCATGCATATTTTGTACTATATTCCATATTCGGTGGTTTTTTCTAAATTTTGTAGCTAACTAACGATAAATTTGTAGTTAAAACCTCTGCTAAAACATGTAACATTATATAACTACCAAAACTATAAGATAAACTCAGGTTTTCATCACAAACCATAGACGAGAGCTTAAAGAAAAATTTTGCACATTAATATGACTTAACAAAAAATGGAAAACGGGAAGTGAACAAGATAAAACCATAAGTTAAATGAAAATGAAGATTTGAAGTCGGTTAAAGTTTAATTCTAAATATATCATCTCATATTATTTATATGAAAAATTGTATAAACAGGCAGAGAAATGAATCAGTGATTAGAGAGACATATTAGATTACTGCTGTAGGTGTTTTTTATGGTGATTATGTAGCAATGAATTCATTGGTGAATAAAATGAGTAATTTATTGGAATTAGAGTTGTGTGAGAAACAAAGAGAATTATTTTGTAGAGAAAAAGCCTTAGTGATTTGAGTTTGAAAACAGTATGAAAAAGGAGTCAAGAAGGACGGGCAAGTTGGAGTTTTCATTTTAGGGAGTTGGACCTTCCATTCAATAATAACCGATAAATTAGGGAGTAGGAGCTTCCTTTAGGTTGGAGCCTAAGAAACCATCAAGTTGGAGTTGCAACAAATTTAGGATTGAAGCCTTCATGTAGGTTGTAGCCTACAATATTGATGTAATAGAATTTGTGACTTAAAGATTACATCATAATACAAAAATTTTGGTGGTTTTCCTAGCTGGGTTTCCACATTATATCTTGTTTCATGATTTACGAGCATGATGTACTATTGATTATTATTGCTATTGCTAAGTATTCTTTACTTCATGAAATGGAAATTTAAATTTTCAAGTATCGATTCACCCCGCCCTCTCAGTATTGTCTTGGTTTCTAACATTTTTATCTTCTCCTCTTTTCCATTTCTTCTTCCCCTCATTAGAAGTGTCCTTGTCCTCCTTCTTTTTCGACCCACTTGATTTATCTTTCTTCTGAACTTTGTTTTCCATGTACTATGTATGTACATAATCCTCATCCACCAATTTAGAAATTAACAACATCACATTATTTTGCAAATAGTTTTGTAGACCCGCTAGATACTCCAGGAGTAAATATAGGCTTTTTGGGGAGATACCTGTCATTATGGTCATGTTTCCACACTCTGTGGCATACTCCTGTAAAATTTTTCCCTATTTTTTCTTGAAGTGATGCCAATGGATCCACTAGTCCTCTACAATAGTGATAGATTAAAAGTATGACTTTATGAGGGTTATGAAATCCTACCATTTAGTCACTCGAGGATATCCCTATAATCGCGAGGTCTCCATGTAGCGTTCCCATCAGGTTATGTTTAACGAGCATGGTGAAAATTCCATGTAAAATATATATATGGCCACGGTGATGAGACAAATATTCCAATATGAATGGTTTGGGAAAAATCCTAGTGGGTCTTGATTTGGTTTATTATGTCTAAGGAAATTGGCAAAGGCAATGGCTAAGGCTTTGGAAAGGCATGAGGCATTAATTGGCATTTTATTTATAAAAATAACTAAAAGTAGGAGAAGAAGGAGGTGAAAAGTCGGAGGTCTTATGTGAGGAGGAAAATGAAGGAAAATAATGGAAAATGAAAAAAATAGGGGCCTCATTAAAAAAAATGATTCCGAGGATCAGTTGGAAAGCTCTTAGGCAGTGTAATATCTTGGCTAAGACTTTGTCAGCTTAGTGTTGGAGCTCTCTCATTATTCTCTCTCTCTCTCTCTCATACTCTTGGAGACTTAAATTTTTCTTGTAGAGTACTTGGAGGGTGTGGCAGACTTGGATTCTAGGAGTAAGAAGGTAAAGGAAGAGAAGGAAAGTGCAAGAGGGCAATAGAATCAGTAGCTACAACAGGTTTTATTGCAAGTACCAAGTTTCATGTATGTATTCCTCACTAGCTTTGGCATGCATGACACATGCATGTGGTTTCTTGGTTATGATCTATCACTGACATGGATGATTTCTTAGATTGACAATGGATTTTCCTAGCCTTGTCATTTCCTAGATAGCCATGGAAATTGTGGGTTTATTTACTTGTTTTATTTTGGTTGGTTCTCGTGTTTCCTTAGCTTAGGTTGAGTTATTATTTCTTGGAAGCCTTGGTTGGACAAACACTCTGGAATCCCTGTAATGACATGGGTTGAGTTACTAGTCCCGTAGCCTTGGTTGGACAAACACTTTAGAAGCCCTGTAACAGCTTGGGTTGAGATACTAGACTCGTAGCCTTGGTTGGACAAATGCCTTGGAAGCGCTTGGTGGCTGGAGTTACTAGTCCTAGAAGCCTTGGTTGTACAAATGCTCTAGAAGCCCAACAACATTTATCGGTTGAGTTACTAGTCCTGGAGCCTTCATTTGAAAAGCGCTTCGGAGCCCGGTAATAACCATGGGTTGAGTTAATATTCGTAGGAGTTGGGTTGGAACAAACACTGTGGGGCTCTAGAAGGCTAAGATAGAGACCGATTTGATGATTCTTTTGTGACATCACACCATGAGGTGGAACTACTATTTGATGGGTTGAGGTGGATGGCCTCTGGAAGCCTTGTATGATTTTTTATTGATGTGCTCTATGAGATCCCATATTCATGCTTGGAATATAGGATGATGATGAATGGCTGAAGAGACATTCAACTGAGCCATTCTACGGTCGGGTGGAATGTGGAAGTCTCGTCCCGGGTTGAATTTTGCATCATCAATAAGAGTTTATTTCTCCTTGTATTTATATGAGTATTATACTAGATTATACGTGGCTAATATGGATGTGATGTCATTGATATTTTTGTCCCTATTATGTGGGTTATGTATATGTTTTCTCACAACAACTATGTAGGGCTCTCGTCATGTTTATCCTTGAATATGAATGAAGAATGTATCTATGGTCTAATGGAAGTTAATGTGATAGGGAATCAATGCTTCATGGTGAATCTCACATAAGTATGAGACAGCTATGCTCAGATGTATTATTTACACCTGTAATTTACATATTCGTGATATGTTTGACAAAATGACTGTCATGGCTAGTAGGGGTCCAGTTAAGGTCTTAAGCTAGTATTTTCATTAGTATTGTTATGTCCATGTTATTTTACTGTTATGAAGGTATCATGAAATTATGGGCAGTGAGCTGGGCTTCAGGCCTAAAATAGTGGCTCAAATCCCACGGACGCTGGTATAGCATTGATAAATTTAGTCTATAGACGCTGATAGACAAGCTTGTGAGAGCGACTCTAGTTTTTAGAATGCTATCATGTTAATAACATGAGAGTGACTAAGGCTTCAGTTGTCCAAAAGTTTAGTGGTACCCAAGGGAGAGTGGTTTGAAGTGTTGGATTGGTTCCTGAGGGTCCTAAAGATAATGGTGAATGTCTATGTGGTGTTTTTATGTTGATTCCACTTCCTTAACGTGACTTAGGAGGTGGAGTCATATCATAGTGTCCTCACCCCTTAGACTGGATGGGTGGTGTGTGTTGGTCATGCATGAATTTCAGTTGCATGTATGTCCCTTACACATGAATTCCATGTGCTTGTTGCATTTGCATGATGTCGATCAGGGTTGGAGTGATGTCGTCATGTGAAATTTGAGTTTTTCATAATGAATTTGATGTTGATTTTGGTGGAATGAATAGTCATGAATATATATCTGGTTACATATTGTTATATGACGCTTGCATGTTGTTATATGTCACTTGATTACATCCTTGTATGGTAGGTTTTATTATCGTATGTTTGATTACATGTATCGGTGTTATAGGTTGGCTACAATAATTGATCGCTTATGCTTGACTACATGTGTTCATATGTATGTGTAGTTGATTAGGCATACATATGCATGTGGATGGTTTCCTGGGTCAATGCGTACAGTGACGTGGTGTGGTTGTTGTTGTCATGCATGAGGTCATGGTTTGTGTAGTTGATATGGTCATGCATTGATGACTAGACTCTAGCTAGAATGATGTGTATATGGTTTTGTAGTCATGTGTTATATGTCTATATGCAGTCGTTATGCATGCATGGCCTTGGTAATAGTTATGCATGTACAGTAGGTCAAATATGCCTTGTGAAGTCAGGGTATGCATTTTAGGCCATCATGATGCTATTGGTTGTTATGATGCTAATGTGTTGGCTTAGATAGTGTAGGAGATGCAAATCATCATAATGAGGTTCCAAATTTAGACTTTGGGATAAGAATGTATCGTCATACAAGTTTGCATGTTGGGAATGGAGGTAAGTAAGTTAAGGATTGTCATATGCATTAGGTTTATATACATTAGGTTTATGTACATGTCTTTTGATGTTATGTTTACATACATGAGAAATGATAGTTGATTAGCATAATCATATGCACACGTGTTAGATAGTCAAGAATGATGGTAACCTTTAGCTGTATGCATTTCTATTGTTGTTTTATGTTAGATAACTTGATGATTAGGTTATATGTTGTTGATGAGAATGATATATAGATTATTTTTGGTATATGCTATTAAATTGATGATTAGGGTTATTTCATTGAGATCTTGATATTGTAATTTGGATTGGTCATCTACGTGATGGTTATGTTCATTGCATTGAAGATCTTGATGTTATATGTATTTTGTTAACCTAGTTTGGCCTATGCATATGGATAGGGTTACAACATTAAAGTATGAGTCAACTTATTGTGACATTGTGTTGTACTCATATGAACTGATCCTACATATGTGATTGGTATGCGTGAATAAAATTGTTTATTACTTTATTATGTTACTTTATTATGTGAACATGCTAGTTAGTGACTATTATGGGTATCATGATCTTATTTTGGCTTGAGTTGATATGTTATGAAGTTATATCATGCTAATTTGGATTGATTGTGCAGACAAGATAGCCTCCCGTGAGAAACATTAAGGTATGAGTTTGCTTATGTTCTATATTTGATGCTTGATGGTTTGATTAAGTCATTGACTTGATTTATTTAACATGGTATGTTTGCAAGTTGGTTGAACATTTGATGAATTGAATAATATGAGTGTGTTCAAATGATATTGTTTTAAGATGATTGTACTAATATATGTGTTGACACAGTTGATATGTACTTGAATGTAGTTGACAATTGTAGCATTATGTCTAATGACTATGAGATTTTTTTTTCCACCGGAAAAATCGTAATTTTTCATTAATACTTAGAAAAATTACATATTGTAGATGCGATTGCATATGCTATATCATTCTAGCCTCTGACAACTTGTTCAAAAATTTATCAAAAACTAAAGACCTTTACAGATACACCACGCAGGGTGTTCTTTCAAAAGCTGTAAGAGGAACCTGTTTATAAGCCTATGCATATGCCACGCAGGGCATTAGAAAGCCACATAAGTATGTATTATGAAATAAAATATATACAAAGTCAAAATTTACATTTCTCAATAAATACACATGATAAACAGAGATCAGGGGCTCTATACCCTATGATAGTGCTGGTCTATGTATGGGTGATGGTAGTAGTGGAATTCATTTGTCCCTCGTTGTTCCTGGATCATCCACTCTCCTCTGGGTAGTGTCGTGGCCTCCTTGGATAGCCCGTCAGCACTACTTTTATGTTCCCTTTAGATATGATTGCAAGTGATGTCATTAAATTATGCCTTGAAAATATTAACTTCATCCAATAAATTACTGAGTGTGTGTATGTGACAAGAAGTAATATTATTGAACCAATTTATGATGATCTTTGAGTCTCCAAAAATTTTTATGTTCATGCAATGATGTCCCAAAGAGAAATGCAGAAGGTGACAAAGGGTAATGAGTTTAGCGAAGTTATTTGTTCCAGCTCCTAATCCCATCTTCACTTTATATAAATGTTGATCACTTAAGTATAGAATAAATCTGCCACCACATCCCTGTTGATTTGTTGCACCATCGAAATACGCCCAAGGTGTATTTTTATTAACGAGGGGAGGCGCATGGGGTTTGCGGACTCTAGGTTGCTAAGGTTCTGGCATCTCATTATATGCTGATACAATACATGCCACAATGTGAGACCAACACATAGGTCTGTTGTCGAAGATAGAGTGGTTCCGGACCAGCCAAATATACTCGCTGATAATCAAAGGAAGGCTTTGCAATTTGGATCCCTTATGCTGATTAAACCAATCATCCCATGCACTGTCGAGATCATCGCCAGCCCAATGCCCAGAAAAATGTATAGAGGAAGATAAGTTATGCCACAGAGTAATCAAGGCAGAGTAATTCAAAAAAAGATGTGAAGTCGATTCGGATGAGATTTTGCATAAGGTTCACCAATTTGGTCTATGAAATGATCTACGAGTGAGGAACTCTCCCGTAGGCACTTTATCTCTAAGAATACACCAGAAAAGCAATTTGGTCTTCATATTCAGAACATGTGGTTGACATGTGCGAGCTGTTATAGGAAACATGATTGGTATTCATATGACAAGGTAATAGTTGATGTGTTTATATAATTAACAGTTGGGTGATGTGACAGTACATACTAAGCCTCAACTGCAGCAAGGTAAAAAGGTAAAGGAAAGGAATTGGGAAGGAATTCCTTGGCTATGTTTGGAAACCCTAATTCAAAACGAATGAGTGCCTTGCATACAGGAAGTCTTCTTAAGCTTGATTTTGTTTGACATTATGTTGATATGTGTTATAGTCATGAACATATACTTGACAGGTATATGAGCGAGTCTCTAGTTTCAGGTGTACTTTTCAAGGGAATTAGAGTCCCTTGAGAGATGGAGTGGATGTGCTCAATTGCAAGAAAAGTCCTTGGCATAACAAGGTAAGGTAACTGGTGTATTGTTATATTTATTTATGCACTGATAGTTATGTGTTTATGGAAGTATGATGTAGGGAATTGCATGGAAAAAAGACAGCCATGAAAAATTGAAGAAGGCTCTGGTTGAGATTTTCTTTGGCATCAATGGGAACCATGGGGAGTGAGTCACGGTGTTTGTTGCTAGTCTTGTGCTTTTAGTCTTTTGTGATTTTATTACGCTTGAGTTGAATTTTTGTTATGTCTAGTGCATGATCATTCCAATTTGTTTGTTGATCTGAAAATGAAACTACTTGCATTTTCTATTCAAGGTATTCATTTCCATTAAATTATATGTGCAAACTGTTACTCATGTCTTCCAATTGAAACAAAGTGTTTTTGATAACTTTCTAAGTCTTATCTGTGAAGGATTATTATTTCAATTTACTATTTAGCATATAAAATTTGAAAAACACGGCAAGATAAAATCACATAATATAACACAACAGCTGATGAGGCAGTTCACCCCTCCTGGGCTACATCTACTGGGTCCAAGGCCCCCAAATGGGCATGTCCATGCTCTTATTAGATGCTAAAATTGGTTATATAGTGATAAGAAAACCTAAAAAGGAAAAATAAGTTGTGGAAATGAGTTCAGAACACAGAAAAAGTAAAGAATGGGTTTCTTTTCACCTCCAATGGTTAACCATAGCCCAATACATCTCCAACACTCCCTAGGCCCTGATGGCTCTCCAAGCTTCTCTGCTAAAAAAAGTACCTGAAGATCAGCTCTGTTGGCTTTTAGACCTATACCATTGGCTCTGGAATGCTCAGAGTACCCAAAATCAAAAAAAAAAATTGCTCAAAAAATTTCTCCCTAGTGAAACTTATGACGAATTGAAGTTTTTTCGAAGTTGGCCTAAGAAAACTCCACTAAACTTGGAGTAACTGCAGTTAACCCCGCTAACTTTGGCAAACTCTGCCCAGAATTGCATGCTCCAAAAAATATGTTGGAACCGTTAGAGGTTATATTTAAGGTTTGGGGTAGTGGTCACATGGACCAGCTAAATCGCTACTAGAAGAAACATGAACGGTTAGGAAACCAAACATTAAATATAATTATTGAGCTATAGTGGTTAAGAAACACTGATAGCCTGCTCGGTTAGGCCACAAGGCTGGTAGCGTGGAAACCCGAGGTTGAGTTTTATGGACTGCAATAAAATTTTACGTAACCTCCGCTTCTCCAACCAGGGGCCACGTGGCGGCCTCCTAGCAGGCCACATGGCGCCCATTGATTGGTCTTCCCTATACACAGTCATTCTCATATCCAACCTCAGAATGCCAAGTGTCAAAACATGATTGGCCAGTAGGGAATATTCCAATAATATTCCTTTTTTATTATTTTCAAAAGTCAAAAGTCAATCCTGGTAAAACTGATTTTTGAAGCAAATCGTAAACTTCAAACTTGAATAACTTTCACATACATTGTCAGATTTGAGTGTTGTTCACAACTACAGGATCATATCGACGAGGCCTATCCTATCATTCTAGCTTCAACCAATTCTGAGCAATTCAAAATTTGAGCATTTTCTCCACTTTAAACATGATCACGTGAACACACCTCCCAAATGGGAAGCTTTTGGACCCCAAAAGCCTTCAATTACTTGTTAAGAAGGTCAGGATACAACTCCCTCACCTTTTCCACCTACATCCACTTTGCCTTACTCAGTTTGCTGCCTTTAAGACCAACCTGAACATAATCAACATTTCCCCTCCTCGAAGTGCGTGTCCTTCTGTCAAGGATAGCATCCTCTTTAAGCTCATCCAAACATTCTGGCGAGGAATCATCTATGGATGGCAGTTGAATGTCACTTTCATGATCAACAATTAAAGGAGGTTCATACAAACGTAAATTTTCCACATTCACAACGGAATACATTTACATATATGAAGGAAAATCTAGTTGAAAAGCATTATTTCCAACTTGTTTAAGGATCTTGAATGGACCATAACGAATATGCTTCAGCTTTTTACCTTGTCTTTGCATTCTTTCCTTACTAATATGCAACCATACCTCATCTCCTTCTTGAAACTTATGATCAACTCTATGTTTATCATGTCTCTCCTTGTACTTGCCTTGACCTTTTTCACGCTCTTCTTGAACTTGCTAATGTATGAGTTGAATTCTTTCAATGAACATGTGAGCTTTTTCAACGTCACTATGCCCATCAATGGCAACATCCTTCTCAAGAATGAAATGTAAAGGTGACATAGGTAAATACCCAAAACAAGCTTCAAAAGGTGAAGTATTTGTAGAAGAGTGCTTGGCCTGATTATAAGCATGCTGAATGTAATACAAGTGCTCATCACAGAGCTTGGGATGCTTGCTGCAATAACCTCTCAAAAAATGTACAATGGTTCTATTCACTAGCTCTGTTTGGCCATCTTTTTACAGATGGAAAGCAGTACTCTTTTTCAACTTGGTGTCCATCATCTTCCATAGATTGGACCAAAAATTCCCAACAAATCCAGAATCCTTGTCACTAACAATAGAAGTAGGAAAGCCATAATGAACCGATACATGTTGAAACAGTTTGTTCAGGAGTTATAGTTTTCTTACATGGCATAAGAATACACATCTTGCTGAATCTATAAACTACTACATAAAGATAATCATGCTGCTTTCTAGATAATGGTAGACATCCTACAAAATCCATAGAAACACTTTCCCATGGTCTAGAAGGTACCGACAATGGCGTATATAATCCAAGCTTCCTACTGTTAGTCTTTCTTGTATCACATAATGAACAACCTATAATTAAATGTGAAACACTATCTACCATGCCAGGCCAATAACAATACCTCTGTAAATGTGCCACCGTTTTTCTTACCTGGAAATGTCCAGTAATAGGAGAAGAATGAGCTTCTCTCATGATACTTAGTCTCTCTCCCTATGGTATACATAACTTTCCCGTATGAAACAACAAATTATTATGCAAATGATAATCATTCTCCTCAACATGATTCCCTTCACTCAAGTTAGCATACACATCCTTAAAATCAACATCTGATGCATACTATACTATGTGGCTCTCATGTACAGTAGAATCATTCTTAAGTAAAGTAGTAGCACTAATAATAGGCCTTGAAAGCATATCAACAACTTTATTGAAAATACCTTTATTGTACCTTATTACCAAGTGAAATTGTCGTAGGAATCCCATCCATCTGAAATGTCGTGACTGCTGCAATTTACTTTGTGACTGCAAGCACTGTAAAGGCTAATGGTCAGTATGAACAACTGTTTCTTTGGCCATCAAATAGTGTTTCCACCTTTTGATGCTTTGTACCAACGCATACAACTCCTTATTGTATGTAGGATAATTCACAACAGCACCATTAAATGTCTAAGAATGAAATGCAATAGGCTTACCATGTTGTAAGAGAACTGCACCCATGGCATAATCACTAGCATCAGTCTGAATCTCGAATGGTTGTCTCAAGTCCAGTAATGCAAGAACCGGAGCTGAAATTATATTTTTTTCAAAGACTCAAAATCTTTCTATTTCTTGCCTCCCCATTGGAAAGCATGCTTCGCACATGTCACTGCATGCATAGGAGTTGCTATGGCAGAGAAGTTAGAAATAAAATTCCTCCAATACTGAGTTGCACCCAAAAAAATTCTTACCTCTGTAATGGATTTGGGAGTAGGCCAATTCACAATATATTCTACCTTATAAGGATTAATTCTCAAAAAACCTCCTCCTACTATGTGTCCCAAATAAGCCAAAGAAGTGTTTCCAAATTCACACTTTGATATTTTAATAAATAACTGATTTTTCTTCAAAATATCAAGTACTTTCTTATCATGCATGACATGCTATTCTCTAGTCTTGCTGAAAATTAAGATGTTATCTAAATAGACAATAACGAAATCATCAAGAGAAGGATGTAAGACATAATCGATTACCCACATGAAAGTTGCAGGTGCAGTGGATAAACAAAACGGCATAACAAGCCACTCAAAGAGTCCTTTCTTGGTTTTAAAAGTTGTCTTCCAAATGTCACTTTCTTCAATTCTAACTTGATGATAACCACTACATAAGCCTAAATTAGTGAAATATTTAACATCTTTCAGCTGATCTAACAAATCATCTATCCTTTGAAGTGGGTAACGATTCTTTACCGTTATTTATTTCAATGCCCTGAAATGCACACACATGCACCGAGTTCCATCTTTCTTTGGAATCAACACTATCGGAGACCCACATGGAAAAGTTCTTCGTCTTATGAAACCTTTTTCCAACAAGTCTTTAATTTGATTCTTTATTTTAGCGTTCTACATGATAGACATGCGGTACATGCCTATGTTAGGAAGAGGACAATCTGGGTGTAAATGGATTTCATGTTGAATCTCTATTTTAAGAGGCAAACCTGTTGGTTCCTGAAACATCTCTTGATGCGCATCAACTACATCATATAAATCTGATTTAATCTTGGAATCACAATTTTGAAATGACTCATGATTCACATCAACCTTAGGCTTGATCATAAGCAGTACAAAACTCTTACTTGAATTAACTAGACTTTTTACCTGTCCCGCATTTACCATTGCTATATTTGCCTTCTTGTGATGTGCCCTAACAGTGTAATCCTTTCCATCTTTGAAAAGATGACATTTATTTTCATGGCGATGGAAGATTTTTTTCCTGTCAAATAAGTAAGAACTTCCCAAAACAATTCCTAATATATCAAGCGATACTACATCAAGTTCAACTGTCTCAATAAAGTGTGCAGTAACTGAAAAGTGCAATATGCACTTTCTTGAGACTTGTAAGTTTGCATCTTTAAATATCCACCCAAGTGGATAAGGCTTTGGATGTGGAATGGTCTCAAGTTTAAGCTGTTTGACCAAGTCTTCTGATATGAGATTTGCTTGTCACCCACTGTCAAATAGTGTGTCAATTTTTGTATGTTTTGAGACTACCCTCACATGGAACTATTCAATTCTTTCTTCCTCATTAGGAGTTTGTACATGATAGTTTGAAGTACTATTATTTTCTTTAGTTTCAATTTCCTTTCCCTTAATACTTTTCAAACCCATGGCTGCAATTTTGGTTTCATCCCCTGAATCATCACCTAAATCTTGAGGTGTAGTTGTAGTAGTTGTAGTTTTCTTCTTTCCTTTGTTTTTTTTAAACTGATTTCTTTTTTCAGGATAAAGTTTCCAACAATTTTTCTCTTCATGGCCTTGTTTTGAAAAATGTTTACATATCACCTTCTCACCAACCTTTTTGATAGATGCATTCTTTTTTCCTTTTCCCTTAAAGGTTTTCTGTTTGTTTTCCCCTTAGAAGGCTTGTTTATGCCCTCATCAAAAGTGTTTTTCCCTCTAGTCTCTAAATGCGTAGCTTGTACAAAAACTTTGTCTAGACTAGTAGGATTGAACATAAGGATCGTATTTTTAAGGTAGTTGTGAAAGCCACCTATATATTCCAGCAAAGTGTCCTGACTTTGTAAGTCTACCCCTAATAACAGTGCTCTTCTCCTAAACTCTTGGGTGTAGTCTTGAACATTTTGTCCCTTTAGTTGTCTAAAGTTTTGCCAGTTCATTATAGCCTTTTGTAAATGAGCAAGATGATAAAATTGCTTCTTAATTGTGGAAATAAATTTAGCCCATGTTAAAGTAATATTACCATGTTTCTTAATTTCATCCCTGGTCCTGGCTTCCCTCTATACCAATGCTGCTCCATCCATTCTTAAAGAGGCTAACTGAATCTTGGTGTCGTCATCATGTAAGTTATGTATCCTTTTTTCAAGTTTCTCTGCATTGACTTCACCGTTAAACATGGTAAATTCAGAGTTAACATCTAGCTTTAAAAATGGACTTTTTCCAGAATATTTAAGCTTATGAGGTTGATTTACCGAGGTAGAGGATGATGATGTAGAGGAAGAGGATGACAATGGAGATGGTCGATCACCATTTCCTCCATGTCCTTTCTTTGAATTATCATCACCTTTCTTTCCTCCTGAAGAGCCCTCTCCTTGTTTCTAACGTTTAGACCCTTCTCCAACCAGCCTATAATTCCTTTCGTGGTATAATATTCTTACCATCTCATTCATGTCCAAAAAAACTTTTCTGAATACCTGTTCTTCCTCTTTTGGATCAAAGTCTTCACGAACTTCTCCTTCCCTTTCAGACATAATTGAAGCTTCTTCTAAGGCTATTAAGGGTGAATTAGAAGGTGGAGATAATGGCACCCTGTCCCTCATTGGTTGAGGATTATCTCGTGCTCTAACCAATTGTCCTTTCCCTCTTTGAAGTTTAAGCCTGGTAAGCATTAAAACTTGCAAAACAATCAAAAATATCTTTGCACAAAACTAATACTCAAAACTTGAGCTCTAATACCAACTGATATGAAAATGAAACTACTTGTATTTGCTATTCAAGGCATTCATTTTCATTAAATTATATGTGCAAACTGTTACTCATGTCTTGCAATTGAAACGAACTGTTTTTGATAACTTTCTGAGTCTTTTGTGTGAAGGAGTATTATTTCAATTTACTGTTTAGCATATCAAACCTGAAAAACACAGCAAGATAAAATCACATAATATAACACAACAGATGATGAGGCAGTTCACCCCTCTTGAGCTACATCTGTCGCGTCCAAGAACCCCAAATGGGCATGTCCTTGCTCTTATTAGATGCTCAAATTGGTTATATAGTGATAAGAAAGCCTAAACATGAAAATTAAGTTGTGGAAATGAGTTTAGAACAAAGAAAGCATTAAAGAATGGATTTTGTTTCACCTCCAATGGTTAACCATAGCCCAATACATCTCCAACACTCCCTAGGCCCTAATTGCTCCCCAAGCTTCTCTACTGAAAAATTATCTGAAGATCAGCTCTGTTCTCTCTGCAACCTATACCATTGGCTCTAAAATGCTCAGAATACCCAAAATAAAAATAAAAAATCGCTCAAAAAGGTTCTCCCTAGTGAAAGTTATGACCAACTAAAGTTTTGTCCAAGTTGGCCTAAGAAAACTCCACTAAACTTGGAGTAAGTGCAGTAACCCCACTGACTTTGGCAAACTCTGCCTAGAATGGCACAATCGACCAAATATGTCGAAACCGTTAGAGGTTAGATTTAAGGTTTGGGGTAGTGGTCACATGGACCAACCAAACCCCCGCTAGCAAAATTGTGAACGGTTAGGAAACCAAACATTAAATATAAATATTCAGCTATAGTGGTTAAGAACCACTCATAGCCTGCCTGGTTAGGCCACCTGGCTAGCAACACGAAGACCCAGCGTTGAATCCTACAGACTGAAATAAAATTTTACGTAACCTCCGCTTCTCTAACTAGGGGCCACATGGCAGCCTCCTCGCAGGCCAAGTCGCGCCCATTGATTGGTATTCCCTATACAGATTCATTCACATATCCAACCTCAGAATTCCAAGTGTCGAAACATGATTGGCTAGCAGGGAATATTTTTTGGAATATTCCAAGGAATGTTCCCAAAAAATTCTTTTTTTAATATTTGCCAAAGTCAAAAGTCAATCCTCGTCAAACTGATTTTTGAAGGAAATTGTAAACTTCAAACTTGAATAACTTTCACATACAGTGTTAGATTTGAGTGTCATTCATGGCTACAGGATTGTATCGATGAGGCCTATCACGTCATTCTGGTTTCAGCCAATTCTGAAAAATTCAAAATTTAACATTTTTTCCACCTAGGACATGATCACCTCATCATTTGTGGTGTTGTATTGCTATTGTTTTTCATAGTTTTCATCTTGTTTGTTTCTTGTATTTCCTTTCATTATTTGAGTGTTAGGAATTATTTGGGAAAGAGGAAAGTTAATGGAGATCGAGGAGAGATGTGTGGTACCCGGAAAGTAATGTAAGATTCAGAAGAAGCTCAGTGCCTGAGTAAGTGTGGCGGAAGGTATGAATTTGAAAGTCATTATGACTGGTTGGGTCCATTATGGTAAATGGACAATGGAAATACACACATGGGAAGGGTAACTAGAAAGGTAAATTAAATGAACCTGAGGTGTCAGATAGTTTGACCAAGTTGGGAATGGTGGTTCTCAATATTGTGCATGTTGTGCACAAATAAGGAAGTTCTCTTAACCTAGAACTTATGTTATATGGTAATTATGTTATGGCCATGATTATATATATATATATATATATATATATATATATATATATATATATATATATATATATATATATATCTCTATACATGTAGGTCTATATGTATGTCATGTCTGACAAGGTGATCATGGATCACAATTATTAAAGCTAACATCTATATGTATATGTGTGAGTGTGTGTGCGTATGTATGTCATTGTCTCACAAGACCATGATTGTTTTATGCTAATGATTATATGTATGTATCTATGTATCAATGTCATTGTCTAACAAAGGTTGTTAGGTATCATTCATGTGGAGGAATGGTTCCTTATGCAAGTGAATGGCATGAAGAGATTCTTGTTTTATGAGGAATCAAGTGGGAAGAGTAGTCCTGACAAATATATGAGGTTAGTATCATGTGGTTATGAGTTGATATTGTTTGGTTATATTATTTCTATTCTTTGACAGCTAACTTGAAGGATACTTCAGTGGAATGAAATCTGTGTGGTCTATGGCATGCTAGGATAAGAATGGATGGCAGAGAGACACTAGAAGCAAGGTTACCCAGTAGAGACAGTGTGGCTTGGAAGTGTGGTACTATTGTTGTACATATATTGTATATGTTGTACATATTACATCTGTGATGTTGTGCGCATGAGGTGTTGTGTATATATAGTGTGTGTACATGTTGTTTATGCAATGTTATGCATGTGTGAATGTTGGATATGCAGTGCTGGGTATAGACAGTGCTATGTACATGATGGATATGTGGTGTTGAGTTCATGATAGATATGTAGTGTTGTGTATGGTTCTAGGTACATATTGTGTATGCAGTGCTATGTACATATGGCATTGTGTGCATGTTGTACATATGGTGTTGTGTGCATTATTGTACAAGTGGTGTTGTGTGCATGTAGTCTCGTGTACATGTTGTACAAGTGGCGTTGTGTGCAGGTAGTGTTGTATACATGTCATGCATGTGGCACTGTGTACATGTAGTGTCGTGTACATATCATGCATGTGGTATTGTGTACTTATCGTATTGTGTACACATTGTACATGTGGTATAGTGTACATGTGGCGTTCTGTACATGTTGTGCAGGTGGTGTCATGTGCATGTGATGTTGTGCACACGTTGTGCAGGTGGTGCGGTGTACATGTCGTATTGTGTACATGTTGTACATATGGTACTGGTGTACATGTGGTATTATGTGCATGTCATACATGATGTGTTTTGGGCATGTGATACTATGTATGTGCACTGTATAGTTGTGGTATCATGACATGTGTATTCCTTGTGTTGTCCTTTGTGTAGTACATGTATTTTGTTGTGTTGTACGCCAAGTGTAGGTACATGTATTGTGTGGCATTGTATATTAGGATAGATTTTTGAGTTGTGCTGTATATCGGGTGTATGTGTATGCATTTTGTGGTACCGCCCATTGTTTTCAGAATGTATGTCTTGTGATGTGAATTGTGTATGTATACATTTTGGGTTGTGTCATACACCAGACGTAGGAGTATGTATTGTGTTGTGTTGTACACTAGGTGTAGGTGTATGTGTTGTATGTCAAGTGTAGGTGCATGTATTGCATGGTTTGGTTGCAGTCTGTGATTGTATTTGTGTGATGCACACTATTTGTATGTGCACATTGTTGATGAGAAGACACATGGTATTGTCGGTTGTGGCAACCAGTCTAGAGTGTGTATGAAATAAGGAAAAAGGTGGAAGCAAAGGATTGATTAAAGGATAAGTATCAATATCTTGTTCAGTTTTACTATGCATGTGATTTTTGATTCTGGTCTATGATGATTACATGTGATTTATGATTTTTTTCTATGATGGTTGTGTTTTGAGATAACTTGATGTGATATATTTATACATGATGATTTGGTTGAAGATGATAGTTTGACTCATTATCACAGGACGTAAGCAATATTGCAAGTATACCTTACTGACGAGCTACCACTGAGTTATGATTTGAGGTTATTTAAATTTATTTTGATCTAATGGAAATTATGTGATTGGAACACAAATGGATGAAAATTCCCGGTTGGATGGTTTAAATCAACTGCAAGAATTAGAAAAATAGTCAAAGAAATTGGAGCATACAACATTATGTTAGTAAAGAACTTCATGAGCAGGGCCATAGTGGGACAATAGCACCCAATAGTGTCCATTGATTTCCATGAGCATGTTATGACCAGTATGATGTTTTGAGGAAGGGATATTCCTTGCTTTTTGTATCTTCCAATATGAGGAAGCCTGTCAAAGTGATGGACTATCCGAGATGGGGTCTCCAGCGAAACTTGGAAGGTGAGTGAATGCACCGAGGGATTTGACCAAATTGCTCGAAGAACTGTGTAGTAGAGAAGGGAAGGTTAGGGATGGATTTTTTTTAGTCATTAACATTTCTATATGGAATCAGATGCACAATGGGAGCACACACTTGAATAATGAGCTAGTAATTGTCCACTAAGAAGACAAGTGGCGTTAGATTATAGTGCTGGATTATATCGGTGGACATTGGATGCAGATTTGACTTTGCAGTGGATTCTGGACTTCATGGGAAGGAGGTGAATCCTGGTATTACATTGAGGGTGGAGGTGAATATTGTATCGAGTTGGATTTATAATTCTCCATAGAAAGTATGACTATTTGTTGGGGGAAGGAAATGCACATAATTATATGTTTTTATTATTGTAAATACTATAATGAACTATGTTATAAAACTCTATTAAACGGTATGATTGTCATGTTTTAGCAGGTGGTCATTGTAAATACTGCAACGAGATGTGTTGTAAATCTCCACAGGAAGTATGCGTTGTTTTCTGCAGTCTTGTTGCTTATAGGTGTCATTGAACACTGAGGACAATTTTCCCCCAAGGGGGAGGGTTCTGTAATAGTCCTAGTGAAAGTTCCATGTAAAATATATATATGGTCACAAGGATGGGACACATATTCCAAGATGAATGGTGGGGGAAACATCCTATTGGGTGTTGGTTCGGTTTATTATGGCTAAGGAAATTGAAAAATGAAATTGCTAAGTCTTTGGAAAGGTATGAGGTATTAATTGACATTTTATTTATGAAAATAATGCAAATTCGGAGGAAAAGGAGGTGAAAGGTCATAGGTTTCATGTGACGAGGAAAATGAAGGAAAATAATGGAAGAAAATAGACAACTAATTAATAAAAAGGATTCTGAGGATTAGTTGGAATTCTCTTAGGCAGTGCATTCTCTTGGCTAATACTTGGTATGTTTAGTGTTGGAGCTCTCTCATTATTCTCTCTCTCTCATATTCTTGAAGACATAGAGATTTCATGGAGCACTCCGAGAGGGTGTTGCATGCTTATATTGTTCGACCAACAAGGGAAAGGAAGAGCAAGAAAGAGCAAGCGGGCATCAAAATGAATAGCTACAATGGGTTTTTCTTGTAGGTACCGAGTTGCATGTATGTCTTCCTCTCTAGTTCTAGCATGCATGGAACATGCACGTGGTTTCTTGGCTATGATCTGTCACTGACATGGAGGATTGCCTAGATTGATATTGGATTTTGCAAGCCTTGTCACTTCCTGGATAACGATGGAGATTGTAGGTTTATTTCCTTGTTTTTTTTGGTTGGTTGTCATGTTTCCTTAGCTTGGGTTGAGTTATGAGTTCTGGGTGTTGAGTTATGCAATGGGTATGTATTTATTCTCAATTACAATGCATTTTTCCTCTTTTCTTATCTCTTTCATACCTCGATATGCTAACATATTGATGGATTATGATAAGAAATTAATGAACTACTCTTGATTAATATTTAACCACCATAACTAACTCTTAATCCTTTTTGTGCAGAAAACGGATGAATGGAACAAATGATGTTCCATAGATACATAACAACGTAAACTAACAAAGGAGGAATAAGTCGTGTCGACTGCGGTCAGGCCGGAGGATGAATCAGGAGGATAAATGATAAATAAGAAGAATGTCAAAAGATAGCATTTAGTTGTGAATCCCTTAGGATCTTCTGATCCTGAGGGATCACAATTATCTTTTACCCTTTTTTACTATAAAAATGAAAATTGTAGAGGAATGAATCTATCGCTAGTATTTCAAATTGTAATTTTAATTTACAAACTAGTGCTTTTGAGGGACACGACTGTATTGTAATGAGGATTGGGTTCAATGGTTGATAAATAATTTACATTACTGTTCATTCATATCCTCTGAAGTAGCTCAACAATATTCACTAGCAGCTAAGGGCCCGGCCTCTCTGGATCAAACTGCTACTCTTTGTGTTATATTTTCTAATTTACGCAAGTTTGAGTAGTTTGATGTTTTTCATTCTCTCTGAGTTTATATTATTTGTTATTTGTTGATTTCCTATATTGAAGTTATTTTACCTTCCTTATGTATTCGCAGCTTTGTCATTTGATTCCATTTATGCTTACTGTAGATTAAATTGATTATCAGTTAACGCATTGAATCTTGTTAAGTGTGGTTATTATAAAATTAACTGAAAGAGATTGGTTAATATTACTGAAATCTCAATTGATAAAATTTCAATTTGAATTACGTAATTGAGATTGAGTGTGATTTATATAGAATCAGCTAGAAGAGATTGGTAAATTCTACTAAACTCTCAGTTGATGTTATTGTCAATTTAATTGCTTGTTTGAGATTTGATTATGATTTCAATTGAGGATTAAGACTTCATGCTTAGATGTAGTATTTCCTTTTCAGGTTGAGTTCTATAAATGCATCTGTTTACTCTTGTATCAAAGGTTTATACTTCATTTTAAAAAGCATTACTCGTTGGATTCATAGCTTGCACATATTGCGTACACTCTTGCAATAAAACGACTTGCCCAGGTTGATAATTAATGTGAGGCAATTAAGAGTTTTAAGAGACACCTATTAGCAACAAACATTTTGGTACCATTTTCGGGGAGAGTGTTTCCATTTACAAAGTGTGATGTCTATTTGATGATTGTTGCTGGGAAAGAATTGGGTATTGAAAACAAGAGGTAAGAACCTATGTAATGAGCAAGTAAAGTGCTTGCTCCTCCCCACGCTTTTTAGCACAATTTTATAGAAGTGAAGTAGGTGTTTGATGTTTTTCTACTAAGGGATAACTGGGTATTAAAAATCTAATGTATGAACTTACGTAAGGGGGAAGTAAAATGCCTGCGCCCCTGTCTGCTTTCCAACATAATTTCTAGGAATTTAAGGTAGAAATAAACATTTGAATTTTTGCATGAATGACTAAGAAGAAAAGACCAGAAAATGATATAATCCAACATACCAAACCTCAAAAATCTAAGGGACCAACGACCCTTGGACGATCAATTTTTATCGACGACATGATAAGGAAAACTGAGTCTCAGCCATCAATAGGACCCTGAACTATTGCTTCAAGACACCCTACTGTCTCCCTTCTGGCAACAGGATCAACGTCTTTAGCCTACACTGAGGTTCACAGTAAAACTGAAGGGACTAAACAGATTTTTCAAGATATTGAAAATTCATGATCAATTCCCTCACAAGAAGGGAATTCTTGCAACCTCTGTCATGGAGAAGGAGAAACAGGTAAATCTGAGGTTAAATCAACAAAACCAAGATCCCCTGAGTTAGTAATTGAGCTGAGGACACCCAGTGTCCCAGATCAAGGGAGTGCTATTAAAATCATTCCCGTCTCTTGTAGAAATCCTAGAAACAACCCTCCAGCTCTGGAGATCCCTAAAGGATACTAGCATATTTTTGACCAAATGGCCAATAATCCAAAACCCCCTAGACCTCTACACTACAGTATCCTAATGTGGACATAACTGTCAACGCCCCCATGAAATCTATCCCATTACAAAATATTCCCACCTTTCATGGACTCACCTCAGAAGATTCGGATGCATTTTTGATTGAATTCGATGTCCTGTGTTGGGGTTATGATTACACCACCAACCCCTAGAAACTGAAGCTGTTCCCTTCCACTTTAAAGGGAGCAGCCCTGCGTTGGTTTATGGGACTAGCTGGAGGCACCATTAATGATTGGGACCAAATGAAAACTGCCTTCCTTAAAAAGTATCAAAATTATTGCAGATCTAGAGAACTAAAAGATGAGATATTCCAAATGATAGAAAGGCCTAGAGAAACTTTGGAAGAATATGTGGAGCATTTCCAATATAACCTCCAAAGGTCTCCTTATGCAAACCTACCTGATAATGTTCTTAAAACCATGACGATTAAAGGGATGAAAGACTTGTGGATAGAGACACTAAATATCATGGGTAAAGGTGATATTTATCAAGAAGACTATGCTAATATTATTAATTTGTGTATTAGGTGCTCCAGGGGCAGTACAAGATTGAAACCAACTAGACATGATGCAATCACCAGGGACAACAAAGTCTCTGGGGGAAGCGTTACTCGTGCTGAAATCGAAAACCTGTTGGAAGATTTCAAAATAGATGTCTTGGGAACCTTGACAACACAGTTAGACATCATGCAAGCCAAGCAGAAGAAAGTTGAAGCAGAGTAGAACTTGGTTATTTTTGTCCCTCGATGTAGAAAGAAACATAGTCATAAAGAATGCCCACTGGATATGGTACAGACCTATGCCATATGCACTAAGGGACATGCCACAGAAAGTTGCCCATCGCTCGCAGGATTAAAAGCGGTCTTCAAGGAGTTAGAGGAAGAAATAGAACCAGTGTACCTGTTAAACCAACATCGCCAATGGAAAGCATGGCAAACAGGTATGCCTACTATCCCATATTCATTCTTTCAGCCTTCAATATATAATTCCCAGCAATATAGAGGAGCAACATGGTAGAACCAGCCACCTTTTCCTAATTGTCCACCACAAGCATTCTCCATGCCACTTCCAATCAGTTAAACACAAATAATAGTTGGGAAAATGACTCTTACTTTCCATCATTCTGGCAGAACAACCCATATCCATCTCAATGGTCCCCCTCTAGTTTACAAAACCAAAACTGGCAATCAAGCTAGCAAAGACCCATGAACTAGCCAGTAGGGATAGTCCCTCTACCTCCACCCATGCTACCAACACCTTATATGTTGCAGCAAAATCCTCAATCCAATCTACGACTGCAACTCCCAGCCTAGCCCAACCCAAATCCTAACAATAGACCAATCCAGTCGGTACAAATCATTAAAGTTCTAGATCTGGAAACTGAGTTGAGAGAATGTAATGAACTTAAATTGAGGTCTAGACAAATAATCAGACAAGAGGATCATAAAAATCTACAACTTGAATAACCTTACCCAAATAAGCCATTGACTATAGAACAAACACCTCAAAGGGAAAATATAGTCAAGAAAAAAAGTCATGAACAGATTAGTACCTCTTCTCCACCATTCCCAGAAATATTGATTATACCTCACCCAATCGAATACCCCAACTTTGATCTCCTAAGAGAACTAGAATATCTTTGTGTAAAATTACCTCTCCTCTAGGCTATTCAAGACATTCCAATCTATGCAAAAACCATTAAGAAATTGTGTGCCAAAAAGCCTACGAGGAAAATAATTCCAACACAAACTGTCCATGTAGTCAGGACTTTGTCTGATCTATTATTAGGCAAAGAGGAACTAGTGAAACATGAAGATCCAGGAAACCCTATTATCATAGTAAAAATAAATGGATGCTCCTTTCCCAATGCATTAGTCGATTTAGGGGCAGCCATTAATATTATCACAACAACAACCTGTGAGAGACTTGGCATCACAATCTTAGATCCAACTACAACCTCATTGGAACTTGCTCACCATTTAGTTATTAAACTAGAAGGGACATTATAGGATGTGATGGTGTCTGTAGATTCTTGGGAATACACGGCAGATTTTTTGATTATTAATCCTAGAAACCTGCTAGATGGACATCCTCTAATATTAGGAAGACCTTGGCTAGCGACTACAGATGCTTATATAAGCTACCGAACATGAAGTATGACTATAACTAGAGGGAATGATGTGAAGAACCTAGCTTTATACCCTCCGCTCAACCAAGCCTAACCATAATAAAAACTAGGAAGCAACCTATAACATATTTAACCGAAAATATTTGATCACCATTAACTATAGCAGATGCTCTTGAATTTAAAAACGAAACAGAAGACGATATTATTAAAACTTACATTAACCACTCTATTGCCGTATCTAGTCTAAAATGTCACACGATTGAAGCAATTCTTGATAATTAAATTGAAGAAAACCTTTTAAAAGATATCAATGACCAAACAATACCAACAACAACTATCTATAAAAGCAAACCTATTGAAATTGAAATAGGGAAAATCCTTAACATTAACAAAAACATGAGTGATGACTAGCAGCATAGGCTTATACAAATCCTTAGGAAATATAAAGGGGCTTTCACATGGGATTACCCATATATGAAATGGATTGACCCTCAACTATGTATCCACCACATCTACACTAAAAAAGATGCAAGACCCATTCAACAACCTCAGCATAGATTCAACCATCACCTAAAGGATATCGTTAAAGATGAACTATAGAAACTATCAGATGTGAATTTTATATATCCTATATCTGACAGTAGATAGGTATCTCCATTAGTTGTGGCTCCCAAAAAGAATGGGAAATGGCATATATGCATCGATTACAGAGAGTTTAACTAAGCAATGCAAAAACACCATTTTCCCCTTCAGTTTATTGACCAACTTCTAGACACATTGGCAGGTAAAAAATTCTTCTCTTTTCTAGATGGCTTCAGTGGCTATAACCAAATCCAAATTTCCCCCGAAGACCAAGATAAGACTACATTCACCTACCCGTGGGGGACGTTTTCTTATAGGGTATTACCTTTTGGACTGTGAAACCCACTTGCTACATTCCAAAGAGCCATACTCAGTATGTTCGTAGATTTGATAAATGAGGGATTAGAAGTATACATGGATGATTTTACACCCTATGGAAATGACTTCGAGTAGGAATTAGAGACATTGGAGAAATTCTTGGAAAGATGCATTGCTACTAGGCTCTACTTGAGCCATGAGAAATGCGATATGGTGATGATAGAGGGCTTGATCCTGGGTCATTACATCTCTACAGCTAGAATTTAGGTAGATCCAACAAAAATACAGGTAATCCTCTTACTAGCTACCCCCTGCACTCAAACAAAGGTACGTAGTTTTTTGGGATTTTCTGGATATCATCACAGATTTATAAAAAAAATTTAACAAATTGCGTCACCATTATATGCTTTGATAGGAAATATTGATTTTATATGGACTCACAAATGTGGCATTTCCTTTGTAGAATTAAAGTGGCCAATATCAAGAGCACTAGTATTACAAGGCCCAGATTGGGATATACCATTCTAGATTTTATCAGACGTGTCAGGTACAACCATTGGAGTAGTTCTTGGCCAAGAAGAAGACAAGAAACCCTATGCGATATACTACATCAGCAAAAATGTAACTCCTGCTGAGTTAAATTACACAGTAACGGAGAAGGAGTTTCTAGCTATAATCTATGCTATCAACAAATACAAACACTATATAACAGAATACCGTGTAGCCCTGTATGATGATAACTCTGTTATCAAATATTTAGATAATAAACCTATTACGAATGGAAGAGTGACATGAAGGTTAATCCTTTTGCAGGAATTTTACATAACAATCAGGGATCGACCAAGAAAGGAAAATCTGGTGGCAAACTTCCTCTCTCGAGTGCCAAGAACAGATGACGCACTGGCAGTAGAAGACCAGATCCCCGATGAACACCTATTTGCTATGACAGTGAGAACACCATGGTATGAGGATGTGGTGAATTACTTAATAGTGCGGAAACTACCCAGACACTTGACACTGAGAGAAAAGAAATCGGTAGTGCAACACAACGCTTAGTTCTCTTGGATCGGAGGATACCTCTTTCATAGAGGAGCCAATATTCATATCCACAGGTGTGGCAGAGAAGATGAAATCTATGATATCCCAAAATTCTGCCACGATGGACCTTGTGGTGGACATTTTGCAGACAACAGGAACGGACACAAAATTTTATAGATGGGCGATTTTTGTCCCATGATTTTTAAGGATGCTAAGAAATTTGTTCAGGAAAGCGATAGCTGCCAAAGAATGGGCCTCCCTGGCCAGTCTTATGAGATTCTCCTACACCTGCAACTAGCTATTGAACCCTTTGAATGCTGGGCACTAGACTTCGTCGGCCCAATAAATCCACCATCTAGTCAAAAATAATATATACTAGTTGCAACGGAATACGTGACTAAATGGGTGGAGGCAGTAGCCTTACCAAGAGCAACAGAGGAAATAGTAATGAATTTTCTCTTTGAAATTTTTGTGTGGTATGGTTTGCCTAGAGAAATAATTATGGATGTAGGGCCTCAATTCGTAGGCCACAAGATTGTTGCCACACTAAAAAATCATCACTTTTTGCACAAAATCAACTCTTCATACCACCTGCAGGAAAACGGTCAAGTAGAGAGTACCGACAAGGTAATCGAGGACATTCTAACAAAGATAGTAGCCTCACATAGTCCCGACAAGACTACCCGATTGCCAGAAGCCCTGCGGGCATATTGTATGACCTGGAGGAATACAACATGATACTCCCCATATCAGCGGGTGTTTGGTAAGGAATGTATCTTCCCCAGAGAATTTGAAATTCAGACATTGAGGATAGTGCAAGAAGTGGGGCTGGATTTGAATGAAACACAGGTTAATAGATTACAACAAATAAATGAATTAGATGAAATCTGACTATTAGCTCTTCAGCATACTCCAATTATTCAACAAAAAAGAGAAAAATGACATGATTCCCTCATCAAGAAAAATACATTCCATGAGGGCGACTGGGCGCTTCTCTACGATTCCAGGTTCCAAGACTTCCTAGGCAAACTCCAGACTAGGTGGTTAGGTCCCTACAAGATAAAAGAAGTACACGATAATGGCACCCTTACATTGACCACCATTGATGGGTCTGGCTACTCCTTTAAAGAAAATGGGCATCAGGTATTCCTATACTATAAATCGCTTACAAGGGAATCCTTTTGTCAACATATACGCGAAGATTATTCAATACAAATTCTTGCTGCAGAAGGCAACTATTCAGCAGCGCTAGTCCTGTAAAAAAATGATTTTTTGAGACTTGTAAATACAATTGTTTTTTGTTTGTTCTATTGTTTTTCTTTCTTCTGTATCACAACCCTTCTGTTGTTTAGAGTAGTAGGGATGATTGTTGTTTGTGTTTTTTTCTCTCCCTATTTTCATCTGGTGTTTGCTACATGGAACAGCTGTTGTTCCCTAAAGGGAACAACACTTTTTCATGTGTTTTCATTTGTTGTTCCCTACGGGGAATAACTGCTATTCCCTAAAGGGAACAACACTTTTTCATGTGCTTTCATTTGTTGTTCCCTATAGGGAACAACTACTGTTCCCTAAAAGGAACAACACTTTTTCATGTGTTTTCATTTGATGTTCCCTACAGGGAACAGTTGTTGTTCCCTAGAGGGAACAGCTACAGTTCCCTAAAGGGAACAACACTTTTTCGTGTGTTTTCATCTGTTGTTCCCTACAGGGAACAACTGCTGTTCCCTAAAGGGAACAACACTTTTTGATTGCTTTCTTTTGATTTTACATAGAGGGAACAGTTGTTATTCCCTAAAGGGAAGAACACTTTTTCGGGTGTGTTGATTTTTTGTTCCCTATAGGGAACAACTGTTGTTCCCTAACAAGGAAAAACTCTTTTTGCGAGTATTTTTTTCTGTTCCCTATAGGGAACAACACTTTTTCTAGTGTGTTTGTTGTTTCCTCCAAGGAACAATTGTTGTTCCCTAAAGGGAACAACACTTTGTGACTATTTTTGAAAACAACCCTTTCTTCCCCTTGCATGATCATTCCCAGCCCATCCCAGCTCATTTTTATTCCCTCTTTATGACATAGAGTACAATACATATATGAGGACAACAAGTATGGAGTCTATCGAAGCAGGAGAATATCCTTAACATTATTATCTTTAACAAGATTTCTTTGTGATGATCGAAAGAGAAAGGACACAATTATCTATATCACTTTACTATCCTCATTTTTGCTATAAATGATATTGATTGATTATATTCACCATGTTGGTTCTAATCCCTCTAGTATAATTCTCTCTGCTTATTATCAATAAGATTATGGGTATATTTTTTTCTATTGATATGTTTAAACTTATTCCATCATCCCTACTCTTAAGGAATACTGAGCCACCCTCTATATATAAAATGGGGCGTGTAAAAAAAATAAAAATAAAATAAAAAAGAAATTTCACTAACAATTTTCTGTTGTTGATCTACAGGTGGAGGATAGGGGGTCTGATCATGAGCCAGCCTACCATGTTCATAGCGATGAGGCGAAGTGGCATTCACATTATGGCCACCACACCAGGGATATGATCCAATGGATGCACCAAGAAACAAAATCCTTGGAACAGGAGGTCTCATCACGAGCTGTCGTGACCACTTTCTCTACCTCCTAGTGAATGGAAATGTGTGCATCTCGTCACCATGCCAGGACATTCATCTGTACTGTGCACATCATAATACACTTCCCAAACTATACATAGAGGATCCTGGTTCATAAGGATTAGAAAGCCACTCTGTCGAGGCTATGGATGCCTGCAGGTAGTAGCAGCTCTACTTATGGTATTGAAGTTTTATTTCCTACATCAATAATTATTACAATGCCCTCTTCTTATTTTTTTATTTTTCTATAGAGAGAATATTTCCCTAACTTACCTTACCTTGAACCTTGATTCATGAGTTAATTTTTTTTCTAAATCAATCAAATCATTTTCAAGTGGAATAACGGCCATAAGGTATCATCTCTTACGCATGTTGTCCTTTTTACTTATCACATCACCTCATGACATCTTATCACTCATTAATAATTCTCGTTACACACCTCATCTTCATTACTCCAATATCCTTTTACGATCCTTTCATTAATATACGTACTCTACCACCTTTACTGCCCAATCCATCACCCCTATACTTTGCCACCAGAATGTCATCTTTTCGTCCATTTGGTCGTAGGCGACCTTTAATTTCGAGAGGGGGTAGGGACCTCCAATACACTCATGCATGCATTGTCATCTTTTTATTAGATTTTGTAGGATAATACGACATCCCATAATCACAAAGCATGTGGCATTATAATAGTCCTCGATTTAACGTTATTTATTTTTATAAAACATCACTTGACATAGCTGTTACAACTGCTTGTTGTTCCATCTCTCAGCTCTGCTCATTGTTGTGTTTTCTCCACTACACTAATCGTTTATAGGAGTAGGAAGAACTCAAGCATCATGGGAGGTAAAACAGTGCGACGATAACCTTTAATATTGGTGGTCTCCGATGGAGCTAGGGAAATTCTACCTCAAGCAGGATCGACAACATATTTTACAAGATTTCAACCCGCCAATGAGGAAATCACCATTTAATTTCTACAGAATCTATAGAATGGACAATCCTTGGTGAGAGGTATACAAATAAATGTAATAGATGTTGTGATAGCAAAAGTGTTTGGGCTACTGGCAAAAGGATCTGTATGGGCTGACAAGTGACTAAAGCTGCACGATTCTATGGAAATTTTTAGGGACAAAGGACAAGAGCTAATCAAGAAAGGCAAATGCATTCGACCATCTTCTCTCGGAGCAGCATGGGGAGAATTGGCACAAATTGTCTAGAACTATATTACCTTTGATGGGCATCAAGACGTGGTAAGGCCACGACAACTCAAAATTTTAGGAGTCTTAAAAAAAATGCCCTGTTAATTTGCGTGCACTATTGAATTCATTACTGCATGACACTACCGAGAGGCTGAGATGGTCTCATCACCCAACGACAGTAGTTAGCCACCATTGTCTGATCAGGTTAATAGTTAGTCACCACCTTGCCTAACAACAATCAACATGGGATGATCTCATATCGGTCCTCGAAAGAGATGAAAGCCTACGAGCACCTAACCCTGTTCCAAAAAGAAAAAGGACTGCCCCATGAAGAAGCAGACCTCACAAACGTAGACGATCTGCAAGATTGAATCTAGACCAGGGAACATTGGAAAATCCTCAACGTAATGTTAGTCGACCAACAAAATCATCTAGCTCAGTAAATATGCAGGACTTGCGACCAGAGTCAGAAAGACAAAAAAGTCCTGAATCGGAACCTGAGGGAGGAGATAGACATGACTCAGTGCAAGAAGGAGTAGGGCATTCCGATGATGAACGAGAAAACCAAAGGGGGCCTCCTCCAGCACCAAATATGAGTTCTCAAGATGATCTTTTGCAGGACTTCGAGATAGGGATGACCCAGTTCCTAGCTAATATGGACGTCTACATGTAGCCTCACGAAGCGCTTAATCCTAACTTAGGAGAAGCCCAATCTCCAGGGAATTCTAGTTATACCAGAATTCTACCTTCCCTAAAAGATGCAAACCAGGAAGAAGAAGATACGGATGCCTTTCAAGGGTCAGAGAACCAATTTTTTGACATGCTCCCGGTGGAAAATAGCCATGATAAATAGCAAGAGGGCTTAGACGCAGAGGTCACAGGCCAAGAAGAGGAGGCAGACACCAAGGTTATCCTGGAGTTCGATAATCAATCTGGAGACACGGTCTTATTGGAGCAAATCCATGGCAAACAACCAGGCTCTTTAGAGACAGAGGCTATTAATGAGACTAGTAGCAGACTAGTTACTCCTCAGAATAAGCACGAAGCCAGATCAGAATTGAAGAGGCTAAGAAAAGAACACCAGAAGCTTCGTAAGATGGTCAAGAGGCCCCGATGAAAAATAAAGTAAATTACAATGGGAAAAACTCTCAGCAATACCCCTGAGGTAGCCAATTTGGCCGTGCAAATGGAATTATGTGAAGGTAGGACTAAAGAGACTCAAACTGAGCTCATACCTACTCCAAAACTCACCACTCAAGTGGGATTTCTTGCAAATTAGGTAGATGTAGCTGTTCAGACAGAGATTTGGACCTCCCATAATAAAGAAGTGCAGACAGAGGATATACCCTCTGGTAGCATAGGCACTCAGACGGACATACAAGGAAAATACATTATGACACACCATGACCTTATTTTAATAAAGCTTAAGGAGGAAATGGCACAAGCTTGGATCACTTTGGAATGAAATGAGCAAGAAACAATTTTCGTGCAGAGATATCAAGAGCTGCAGAAACAGCTTAGGGAACTAACTATAATGGAGAGCAAGACCTTTGACAGGTATAGAAAGGCGGAAGAAAAGTTGGAGAAGCAAAAATACAAGCTAGACAGAGTCATGAGTCATACAAACACCATTTTCTCACTGTATTTAGATGTCTCGACATGTAGGTCTCTTGCCACCAATTATGGCTTGTTCTTATTAGAACGGTACTTGTTATTGAAAATCGAAGCCCTAAGAGCTGGTAAACCAATTGAATTAGGGAGAATTGAAGATTTTATAAATTGTTGCAAGCATCATGGTGTAAAGGTCCAGAGGTTTCTTTGTGAGTTCTACATGCACAATTTCATATTAGAAAACGAGGTGGAAAAGAAGCCTAATCCTTTTGTTGGAGACATTCAATTCCATGATTTTATCTCATTTGAAGTTAACCAACTCAAATGGTTTAAATCTTATAATGCATTTCAAAGATAGGAACATGAATTGGATCTTTGGGTGAGGAGTGAACCTTAAAACCCTTTACAAATGTTTTCCGACCATAAAAATCTGTTGACATAAGAGGGAGTGATTAAAACTTTACAGCCCATACATAAGGATATTGTGCAAAAAGGAATAACATATTTCCTCTCCATTCAAGAAAGGTCCCTGACTGCATCTCAACTTAGATGGATGACCTCCACTATTAGTGTGAAGGAAAGGGAACCATTTAATTATAGGAATTTTAAAGCTGCTGTGGCCCGGATGATCACCTGCAACAATCTTATTTTGAGAGAAGGACCTTATTGGTTGGGATGCCGGTTTTAGAGTCCCATTATTTGGTATCCTCTTGAAGGGCATCAGGATGACTATGAGTTGCCTGAGGGAAAATTAGGGCTCAACATCATGGTTTTAGGCCAATTTTTGAAGCTTTCTCTCCAGACTACTCTTTAACTAAATTGCATAAGAGCTATTTGCTTTTCATGAGGACATGAAATAGGGTAAGTAGCGGAGTATGTTGAGTTATGCAATGGGTATGTATTTACTCTCAATTACAGTGCCTTTTTCCTCTTTTCTTATCTCTTTCATACCTTGATACACTAACATATTGATGGATTATGATAAGAAATGAATGAACTACTTTTGATTAAGATTTAGACACCATAACTAACTCTTAATCATTTCTATGAAAAAAAATGACAAAAGGAACAACTGTTGTTCCCTAGGTATAGAACAACATAAACTAATAAAGGAGGAATAAGGCGCGTCAGTTGTGGTCCAGTGTGAGGATGAATCAGGAGGATCAATACTAAACAAGAAGAATGTCAAAGGATAGCATTCAGTTGTGAATCTGGATCACATTTATCTTTTACCCTTTTTGACTATAAAAGTGAAAACTGTAGAGGAATGAATCGATCACTGGTATTTCAAATTGTACTTTTAATTTAGAGACTGGTGATTTTGAGGGACACGACTGTATTGTAATGAGGATTGAGTTCAATGGTTAATACGTAATTTATGTTACTATTCGTTCGTATTCTTTGAAGTACCTCAGCATTATTCGCTGGTCGCTAAGGGCTCGGCCTCTGGTGGATCAAACTGCTACCCTTTGTGTTATATTTTCTAATTTACACAAGTTTGAGTGGTTTGATGTTTTTTGTTCTCTGTGATTTTATCTTATTTGTTATTTTCTGATTTCCTATATTGAATTTAGTTTACCTTCCTTATGCGATTCGCATATTTGTCATTTGATTCCATTTATGCTTACTGTAGATTAAATTGATTATGAGTTAATGCACTGAATCTTGTTGAGTGTTGTTATTATAAAATCAGTTGAAGGAGATTGGTTAATATTACTGAACTCTCGGTTGACAACATTTCCATTTGAATTACGTAATTGAGATTGAGTGTGATTTATATAGAATCAACTAGAAGAGATTGGTTAATGCTACTAAGCTCCCGGTTGATGTTATTGTCAATTTAATTGCTTGTTTGAGAATCGATTACTATTTCAGTTGAGGATTAAGTCTTGATGCTTAGATGTAGTATTTCCTTTGCAAGTTGAGTTCTATAAATGAATCCATTTACTCTTGTATCAAAGGTTTATACTTCATTTTGAAAAGCATTACTCTTTGGATTCATAGCTTACACATATTGTGTACACTCTTGGAATAAAAGGACTTGCCCAAGTTGATAATTAATGTGAGGAAATTAGGATTTTTAAGAGACACTTATTAGAAACTAACACTTGGAAGCCTTGGTTGGACAAACACTTTGGAATCCCTGTAAAAACTTGGGTTTAGATACTAGTCTCGTAGCCTTGGTGGGAAAAATGCTTTGGAAGCCCTTGGTGGGTTGAGTTACTAGTCCTAGAAGCCTTGTTTGGAAAAACACTCTAGAAGCACAAAAACAGTTGTTGGTTGAGTAACTAGTCCTGGAGCCTTCACTGGAAAAATAGTCTAGAGCACGGTAACAGCCGTGGGTTGAATTACTAGTCTTAGGAGCCAGGTTGGAACAAACACTATGGAACCCTGGAAGGCTATGATAGAGACCGATCTGATGATGCTTTTGTGACATCCTACCACGAGGTGGAATCACTATTTGATAGGTTGAGGTGGATGGCCTCTGGAAGCCCTATATGGTTTTTGATTGATATGCTCTATGAGATCCCACATTCATGCTTGGAATATGGAATGGTGATGAATGGCTAAAGAGAGATTCAACTCAGCCATTCTACGGTCGGGTGGAATGTGGAAGTCTTGTCCCAGGTTGGATTTTGCATCACCAATGAGAGGTTATTTCTGATTGTATTTCTATGAGTATTATACTTGATTATACGTGGTTTATATGGTTGTGATTTCATTGATATTTTATCCCTATTATGATATTATGTATATGTTTTATGATAGCAACTATGTATGGTTCTCATCGTGTTTCTTCTTGTATATGAATGACAATGTATATATGGTATAACGGATGGAATGGAAGTTAATGTGATAAAGAATAAATGCTTCATTATTAATGTCAGATAAGTATGAGATCTCTATGCTCAAATCTGTTATTTACACTTGTAGTTTACATATTCATGATATGTTTGACAAAATTGTTGTCATCGCTAGTATGGGTCCAGTGAAGGTCTTAAACAATTATTTGCTTTAGTACTGTCATTCCCATGTTATTTTACTATTATGAAGGTATCATGAAATTTTTGTCAGTGACGTAGGCTCCGGGCTTGAAAAATTGGCTCAAATCTTGGGGACATTAGCATAGCATTGACAAATTTAGTCTCTAGACGCTCACATGCAAGCTTGCGAGAGCCACTCTGGGTTTTTGGATGCTTTCATTCCTATAGAATGAGAGCAACTGAGGCTTAAGTTATCCAAATGTTCAGTGGGACCCAAGTACAAGTTGTCTGAAGGGTTGGATTGGTTCATGAGGGTCCTAGAGTTGATGATGAATGTCTGTATGGTGTGTTTCCATTGGTTCCACTTCCTTAAGATGACTTAGGAGGTCGAATCATATCATAGTGGCTTCTCATCGCATGTTTACCCCAGCTGGTAGGTTTGTTGGGTAGATGTGGGAGGAGGGTGTTACATTAGGGCATGGACCTTTAATTTTACCTAAGAAAATGGAATATTCTATTCTTCCTTTAGATAACCTACACTGAAATATACATGTAAATATTTCAACTAGTGATTTAGCTTCAAATCATCAATCACACATTGATACAACTTGTTGTTGACCTTCACTACCATTTTGAACATGGACTATGAAAAGTTCACAACACTCAAACTAATATGATATTTTTCAAGTTCTTTCATTACTTCCTTCTTTGGTTCCTCGAAAGCTCCTAATCTCCCCCTTAATCATACCTCTCTATTAGAAAACCTCATATTCTCCAAATAGCTCGATCTTATTGGCCAACGCTTCCATGAGGAGGCTCACATTATGGTTTATATATGCCACTCCTACTTCCATTAGCACAAACCTCTCCTCTATGAAATCATGAGGGTTATTCCAAATATTCTTCAAACATGACTAAGGTTTTGTGACTTTCATATTAACCCATATGGATCCCTACAACTCCAAATAATATACCCAAAGAAACTTGCTCTAACACCAATATGATTCGTAAACTATAATGGATATTCTATTGGATAGATCGTCACAAAAAATATAATAAGATTATGCCTAAAATCCAAAATCCACACTACGACGGTTTATTTCTTCTTAGATTTTTGTATTTGTTAATCACTATTTATTTCATATGCATATAAATTATAAGTATGCATAAAGTAGATAAAAATGAAATAAAACTAAGAAACCAAAAAATTAACATAAGATATAACCTAGGAATCCCTCTTGGAGGAAAATTGCATTGGATGGTGAGACTACTCTACTCTCTTTCTCTAAATATAAAATCGATGCAAGTAAAAAAAAGTGAGGCTTATGACCCATAGGCTACTACAATACAAAAATCTTTTCTGATTTCTTTCTCCCTATTCCTCTTGTCTACTCTACTAGTCTCTGGAAAAAAAGACACCCAAATAGAAAGATAGTCCTTTTCCTCCTACTGGGTCTGTTATTAGATAGCCCTATTGGAGGATAGGTTGACTCCAAATATTAACTATAGTTACAATATGGACACTTCTAAAGTCTTCCTCATCAGCATTACATTTCTAGCCCCTTTTCCAAGAATAATGGGGTTGACATGGCATCCTCTTCAATTGTGGTGGTCAAAAGAAGGTCAACTTAACTAGCATGAATTTTTCATGTAAACCGTGATTGAGGTGATCTTTACCTCATTAAAAATGTCTCCGTCTGAGGTGGACACTTTAGCAACAAAATTTTACTCCCTAGAGAAGTCTTTAATGCCTCAAATTACTCCTGAAAAGGTTTTTGTCCCCATTTGTCAAACTTCGTCATGGTGGTAAAAATAATCTTAATATTATTGATAATATAATATATGATCCTCAATTAACTCACAAAATTAAGCACATCATTACTAATATTTTATTTAACCTTAAATTTTAAAAATAACTCTTCAACATTAATTTTAAATATATCAAATAATATCTTAAACATAAAATGATGAATAAATTTAATATAATTATAAATATATTAAATAATATCTTAAATATAAAATAATAAACAAATTTAATATAATTATATTAAATTTTTATATATTCATTCATTCTTATATACCCCAATTTGTCAAACTTGGTCATGGTGGTAAAAATAATCTTAATGATAATAAGTAGAAATCCTGAGAGATGCACGCAAAGGAACAATTCTATTACACACTACAAATCACACAGATACATCACATATTTATGGTGTTTGTGAGATCCAACAAATTCCAAATATGAATAGGAAGGTCGAGATATTCTCTCAACATCCACCTGCAAATATGCAACCAATTCTAAACTGAGCATGGAATAATTATCTTGCAAGTCTATCCCTTAGTTCTTAAATGCACAATTAGAATACATATTATAAAAATAAAATTAATCTATGTCTAACTAGTCTTCATCAACAACTCTACCCACTCTATAGTCTTTTGGACACCGCTCTTTCTTTCTCCACATATTCGAGCTTACCTTTCGACTCATTTAAATTACACCCACTTCTGAGCATCAATGATGAACATTGCAAGATCAAAAATATGGACAATGCATCTTTCTGGGGCTTCTGTGATAAGAACTAACAAGTAATGAACCATCCTATGGACCAATCACCATATTTCAGATATTTCGCTTTCAACTATCCATTAGATTCTAGGTAGACGGTTTGAATACTGAATGTGTTCAAAATCTGATCTAACAACATGACCTGTCTCACACACATCGATCTCATACTGTAACATGTATCCATTGTTCTGCGGTTTTCGAGTGCTACTAACAACAAACCATAATTGTCTATAAACGCAATCAAACTAGTGATATTTTCAATGGCTTCTGAGCTCCAGGAACCACTAATTTAATTTACGCAACATTATACAGCGATTGGTTCTTCACCAAATATAACATACAAAAATAAAATTAAAAAACATTCAGATACAAACTTCTCCTCATGCCAATTCTTCAACAGGTGCAAACTTTGAAATTTAACCACATCTTAAAAGTATGGGCACAATTCTGGTCATGAAGTCTAAAAGAGGCTACAATTTTCAATATTGACAATGCGTGTATTGATCCATGATTTGTAGTCCCATAAGTCTTTAGAACAAGCTTGTACGAATAAATAAAAAAACTCGATTCAGACATGACATATGAATCATGTTTCTCATTAGAGAGCTCGAACAATTGTGCATTGTGCCACATCTAGCATTTCATCCAAATCAGCTCGAGATAGGGCCCTTAGGTCCCTTCCTTTTGGATCATTAAAAATTGAAGGTGCAAAGAACTCGACCTCTAGTCTCTTTTCAAATAGTTCGAACCCAATTGCAGCCATGGGAGGAACAAAAGCTCCATAGGCCATACCAATTTTCAAATAAAAACAAAATGATACAACCTATGTAGCTTAGATATAAAAGAAAAAAGAGACTATGAAAGGGATTTCAAAAGCATTAGGGGGAAAATAGGCATTATAGAGCGGTGGTGAGCCAATATAATAGTTGAATCGCCTATTCCAGAATTAAGTGTAGTCTCCATTGTAGATTTGGAGGTATCATTTGATCTGAAATTAAATGGGAATTCAACAAATTACCAATATAACCATAAATACGGAGATGTAGAAAAAACGACACTTCATTTCATTAACATCAAATAATGAAATATTCTTACAAACATAATGGAAATACAACTAGCTTAGGCAATGGTAGATTATCTCTGAGAAGAGATGTGGTGGCTACATGCTTCTGAAGTATGTTACAATGAGGCTCAAAGGCCTGTTCATTATTAAGAAATAGTGGAAAACCTTAAACATCAAAAAGCCTAAGCTTGGGAGATGAAGCACCAAAACTGTGGGCCTTGTTTGTGTAAATTGCTACATCAACTACCTAGGTTCGTATCTTTGGCATATGATCTCCCTTTGGCTATCATAATACCTTGTTTTGAAGATCTCGAAGTGGAGGTTGAAAAAAATGGTAATCAAATTTGTGTCTTTTCCAGTCTCTTCATTTTCCCAAAAAAAAAATGTCTTTTAGTCACACAAAACGACTCCGAAAGTGTAGGACCCGAAAAGCTTCCAAAAATAGTAAGTTGTGCTATAGTTAAGGAAACTAAAATGAAACAATAGTGGGGGTACAAATGGAATAGGCATGTGGCCTCCAATATCCACCTAGATCTTTCCTCCCCCCTTAGGAATCAATGGTCCCCATTGTGTTGAGTGCCTCCATGAGATGGGGAAACTCCTAATAAACTTGGTCCTTGGTGAGCCACTGGCCTTGGTGTAGGAGTTGGCTATCTTTGACAACCCGATATAGTTGGATCTTCTACTGGTGAGAGTTATTGATCTATGTGTCCATGATTTGATTAGTTTTGGCCTATTCCATGGAGTCTGGGTTTAGCTCTATTGGTGTGAGTTGTTTTGTAATGTCAGATGTGTCCACCAATGATGAAAAGTATGGTCGAGGGCAGTCTACATTGAACACTAGGTGCATTCCAAGGAAAGGTGGAATGTTGAGCTCGAAGGCAATATTCCCTACAACCTTGGTGATGGTGTATGGCCCATATCTAAGCATACAAAGCTTGCGGTGGGGTCTAGTGAGGCGCTCCTTCTACAAATGTTGCCAAACTTTGTCACCTAATCGAAACTTGTATGAAACCCAATGTTGGTCATGGTGTTGCATGTACTTAGAATTTCCTTTGTCCAATATATCATGGACCTACTAGAGGACGTGTTGAATGTGCTCAATGAAGCGGCTAGCCCTACCAGATTTGGACTGGATGTGAGATGAATCTTCTTGAGTGGCTGGAAGTGGTATGACAACATAAATGGGACATAATGGTGGAAATTCTAACCCTACCTAAAAGTTTTTGTGGCCTATTGAGCTATGGATAGCTCTACTGTAGTTGTGTTGAACATAGGGGAGGCTTTCATCCCATGTGCGTGGATGCTTCGAGTTGCACATGCGTAGAATGTGTATGATTGTCCTGTTGAAGACTTTTGTTTGACCATCAATTGGGGGGTGGAAAGCCACGGACTTAGTAAGTTTGGTATCCAGCATTAACCAGAGACTTTACCAAAATACAATTAGGAATCTGTTGTCCCAATCTGAGAAAATGGACTGTGGGATCCCAAAGTGTACCCACACTCGCTCACAACAGATTTTACAAGTGGCCTCTACTATGATATGCTTCTTGCAGGCTGCCATAATGGCCATCTTAGAGAATCTTTCAATGACCACGAAAGGACAGTAATTGTCATGCTTAGTAGAAGGAAGGCCTGACATGTAATCCATGGAGATGGATTTCCAAGGTTAACTAGGAGTACGCAGAGGAGTATATCAGCCTTGCTTTTTTATGGTTGGTTTGGAAATGATGTGGGAAGTGCATGATCAAATATACTTACCAAAATTTTGGCAAAGGTTCGACCAATAAAAGTACTTCTGAAATAGTGCCATGGTTTTCTCTACTCTGAAATGTCCAGTGAATCGACTGTAGTGCACCTCCCAAATCATCTTCAAATTCTCGCTTGAAGGAGCACATATGTTTCCTAGTTGGCATAACAGTGCATCCTCAAGATGAAAATTTGGAAATTTCTTACCTTCCAGGTGTGTCTGGAATGTGCTTCAGAATTCTGGATCACTCTTGTAGAGTTGCAGCCACCCTAAGGGTCTCATGCCCATAGGCTTCAAGCATAGTGATCAGTGCCATGACTAGTGATTGACTGACGTAGTCTACATCATTATCAGTGCTTCCCTTCTTGTACTTAATGTTCAAATGGATTTGTTGCAAGTATGTTGACCATTTCTAATGGTGATCGTTTCGCAACTTCCCTTGTGTATGTATGAATTGCACGGGTCGGTGGTCTATTTGGATGAGCGTTTCCTTCCCCATAATGTAATTCTTCCATTGATGGGAGGCCTACATAATGGAATACATTTCTTTGTAATAGGTGGGATACTTTCATACTGTGTTTGGAAGTGTGTCACTATGGTAAGCCATTGGATTCCCATGTTGATTAAGAACTACACTAATAACATAGTCGAAGGTGTCTGCCTCAATCTGAAATGGTTGTTGGAGGTTTCGTAATGTGAGCACTAGTGCAGAGCAGAGTCAATGCTTCAACTCGGGAAATACCTTCTCTTGGGTTTCAGACTAAAAGAACATTGCTTTCGCTCTGTCCTTGGTGACTTGACTTAAAGGCCAAGTGATATGAGAGAACCCCAACACGAACCTGCGGTAGAAATTGGAAAGACCTAGAGTAGTAGGGAGCTAATTTAAAAATCCATATATTGGAGAATTAAGTGCAATCTCTATTGCAGATCTGGAGGTATATTTTGATCTGAACCTAAACGAGAACGTAACAAACTACTGATATAACCATAAATACAAATATGAAACATAAATATCACTTCATTTCATTAACATCAAATACTGAAATATGCGTACAAACAAAATGGAAATAAAACTAACTCGAGCGAAGGTAGCTTATCTCTGAGAAGATATGTGGTGGCTACATGTCTCTGAACTATGTTACAATGAGGCTCAAAGGCCTATTTAATATTGAGAAACAATGGAAAACCCTAGACATCCAAAAACCTAACCCTGGGAGATGAAGCGCGAAAATTGTGGGCCCCATTTAGGTAAAATGGTAGATCAACTTCCCGGGGTCGTAACATTGGTAGACAATCTCGGTTTGGCTATTATAATATATCATTTCGAAGATCTCAAAGAGAAGACCACAAAAAGAATGGCACATTGGCTTGGGACTTTTCTAGTCTCTCCATTTTCCTTAAAAACTTCTTTTCATCCCTCAAAATGGCTCTAAATGTTTAGGAGCTGAAAAATTGTCAAAAATAGTAAGTTGTGCTACAATTAAGGAAACTGTAAAGAAACAATAGTGGGGTTCCAAGTGGAATAGGCAGGTGGCCTCCAATACGCACCTGGATCATCCTTGTAAAAGAGGATGCCTATTTACGGTTCCAAGATTTCTGCAATGGAAGACCTATACACTTGCGGGTGTGTTTCGTCCTCATGGACAAAAAACATAGTGAGATTGACGACAGTGTGATTGAAGTATGTGTCAAGTGAGATTGATGACTAGGGTGTCATTCTTACTGAGCTGCTAAGTTTGAATATACTTAGATCCAATGCACAACTCGAAAGGATGTCTGTGATAAAAATAACGCCACCTAGCTGTCACGACCTCATTGTCTTAACATAATTAGTATAAAAAAAAATTATATGGTGGGCTCACCTATGACCACACCCCGTAAATATATGTTTACCCATGTGGGAATTCCCGCCAGACCTTCACGCAGTGTCTACAGGTATATACATGGCAATTGATTTAACATCTGGTTCAAACCCAAGGTGGGCAATCTATGTTTAAGACCTTAATATTTATCATACCCATCGATTATGGATTTTTTCCGCTTTACTAAGGTTTGATGCAATATACGTTTGTTTGCGGGCCATGAGCTGTCATACCTTTGTGATATAAATGTGAAGCGCCACATGGAATACGAAGGAGCCAACTCACCCCTCTCCGTGGCCAGATGGCTCATCTTCACGTGCTGTCACGTGTCTCGTGGAGGGTTGACCTGCTCTGGGGTTCGCGCCAATCCATCCCGCCAACATCAACGATGGTGATCCCTCCTTATCATCGGACAGCTCAGCTTTGTTTAGGGTTTGTCGATCCATATTTAACCACCGGGATCATCGGACTGGGTTCATTTGTGCCCATTGCAGCAGCTGAGCTCCTCCACTCCTTCGTCAAGTTCCTCTGCAACTCCTCCGGTTTGCATCCTCCTGCCAGGTAAAGGTTCACTCCACTGACTATTTGATTTTTAAGTTTCATAGCTAACCAGTCAGTTTTGTATATAAGCTTGGAACCCTCGTCATACCCTGACTGTGGTGTTCTTTGACAGACGGATGTACACAGGTCGGATGCTGTCCATAGATGGTCTCCACAGCGTGCCGGAGGGTTTAGATAACGTGCATTTACAGGTAAGCTTACTCCACTATATACTTTATCTTTGTTACGGTTTTACTGTGTTGATGTGCGATGACTCTGGCTGAGACAGGGCTTGTATTTTTATGCCTAATGTCTCAGGTCCAACACCGTGTCCAACCTCTTGTGCGCTTAGCAGGCGGTCTCTTTATGCCTCTTTGATTCGCATGAGACCTTAGGGTTATAGGGTTACGCCCTTCATTTATGTGTCTATGTATTGAACAGTTAGGGTATCAAGTTCGACTATTAATGTTTGTATATCTGAACGCTCTTCCGAGCCGTTGACAGAGATGTAATGTTGTATGAAGTTCTATTATTTAATAGTTGTATTACTTGCGGCTTCCACATTTTACCCTGTCAGGACCTCTCACGGCTACAGGGGTGTTTCCAGAGTTTCTTAATAAACACAGTTTCTATTCACATATTCTATCAATAGAGGCTAAATATCATTTCGTTCTTGCATTGCCGGTGTAAATGAGGTTTATATGTATCGTGCCTCGCTGTTTGTTCGTTTTCTATTTAATCCATGACTACATAGTTTTTGTGGTTCGTTGCCATACGGCTTACTATGGTTTATCGATTGAGGGTTTCACATGCAATATTTCTTCGAATACCTGTTCCTATTCTTTATATATATATGCATGCTCGGTTCACCATCTTTATATTTAACATGTTCTGTTCACAGTCTTTATATTAACATGCTCTGTTCACAGTCTTGATATATATATATACATGCGATTTGGGTGAGCCCTGTACTCGTTATATGGGTGCAGAGGCCGCCCTTCCGCAAACATCTGATATGGTAACCCACCGCTGGGTTAGCACATAGTTATTAATCCATTATGTTCTTACTGTGCTGCCTTTGTTCAACATTATGTGAGGGTTTCGTTATACAATATGTTCAGGTACTTGACTCTGTTATATGTGCATGTAACTTATTATGTTTCTATGGTTACGGTTTGGCGAGCACCACTGTTTTGATCTGTATGATGCTTCTTTTCACGGCATCGTTCCAGAGTAATATTCCACTACACAGTTGTTAGTTTTACAGGATATTTTATATAGTTGCTAGTAGAACATGATATTTCTGCTCCGGCAGCGTTGGCTCATACTTTCCTGTTCGTATACATCACATCTCGTTCACATCTTTCTATTTAGCTTTACACAGTGTTATCATAATGAATATTTCTATACAGTTTAATTCGGAGTTATACACGAGTTTGTATAATGATGTTGCTTACTTGCAAGCACCGAGTCTGTGCTAGATTACTGTAGTTAACTAGCTTATTTCTTCCAGTATTTCCAGACCCTACCCTTCAGGTCTGTGTTCTTAAGGTTTTCTATTCGGTTGATACTCAGGTTTCCTTACTTGTTAATTGACACAGTCTCCCAAACTACCCCAACAGCTCTCAGATTGTCTCTATTCTGAGCGCAGAATAACTATGTAACCCTTAAATAAATACAGTTTACAGTGGCCGCTACAGTTACACTTTTCATTCACAACAGTTTAAAGACTGTAAGCATTACCTAGTTACCCATCACTATAACTTAAGGAAATAATACAACTTCTGCTCTACCTGTACGCTTCAATATCTGTACTTGTTCATTATGAATCTTTTGTACACCTTAATACTTATTCCTAATCAATAATTGGATTAGAAGATGTGTACCTGGTTAATCCCGCTACTGATGTTCTTATTCACAGAAGTCACCTGTAATGTTTTTGCTCTTATCCTCCCAACCTTGAGATCAACAACCTAGAGACTTTTCCTTCCCAGGACTTTTTCCCTGGGTGAGAAGCAGTTGCATCAGTTTTATAACTGATTCACTAAAAATAGAAATCCTCCTTCAGGAGGCTGCCAGCATTTTCAAGAACATATCCATGTAATTTAAAAATAATTTAAATATTAACTTTCTTTATTAATAATGTCATTCCAAGTCATGAGTAACCACTCAACACTTTTTACCACAGTAATTATCCAGATTTACAAGTTACCAGGGTCATTACATCTTCCCCCCCTAAGATTGGACATCGTCCCGATGTCTACTCTCATTAAATAAATGTGGATAAGTTTTTCTAATGAGTTCCTCGTCTTCCCATGTAGCCTCCTCAGGCCCATAGTGCTGCCACAACACTCTAACTTGGGTAATAACCCGTTTCCGCAGCCGCACTTCTCTCCGGTCGAGAATGCTTTGTGGTTCGACCAGGACCTCGCCTTCCGGTTCGACCTGCAAAGCACCAATACCTTTAATCAGTTCCTTAAAAAATAAGTCTGCTTAATCAAACAACCAGATTAATTCTTACCCGCACATCTTGCCATCGAATGACATGTTTAGAATCATATACATATTTCTTTAGGACAGACACGTGGAACACATTATGAATCCTAATGTGACTTGGCATGGCAAGTTGGTAGGCCACTGGCCCCACTCTAGCCAAGACCTGGAAAGGTCCAAAGTATCGAGGAGCCAGCTTGGCGCACCCACTCCACTGCAGGGCGCTCCTTCTGGTTTGTATCCTCACAAACACATGGTCGCCAACTTTGTATTCCGTGAATCTTCTTTTCCTGTCCGCAAAGCTTTTCTGTCTATCTTGTGCAGCTTTTAAGTTTGCATGCACCTTTCTTACCATGTCTTCCATGTCTTTAAGCATTTCCGGACCCAAATTCAGCTTGTCTTCCGATCCACCCCAACTTGAGGGTGTGCGACACTTTCATCCATACAGGACCTCAAAGGGACTTAGCTGAGTCGAAGTGTGATATCCGTTATTATACGCAAATTCGACCAGATGTAAATATTCTTCCCATTGACCTGGTTTCAGCATTACATATGCTCTCAACATATCTTCCAGCACCTAATTCACTCGCTCGGTTTGACCATCGGTCTACGGGTGATAAGCTGTGTTGAAGTTCAGCTGAGTACCCAACTCGGCAAACAATGTCCTCCAAAAGGTAGAAGTGAATTTCACATCGCGATCTGATATAATTACCTTTGGTAACCCATGCAATCGGAACACATTTTGCATGAAGAGATGAGCAATCTGCACCGCCTTGTAGGTGGACTGCACAGGAATAAAGTGCGCTGCTTTACTTAACTTATCAACCACTACCATGATAGAGTCGTTGCCTTTCTTTGTTCGGGGCAACCCTATTATGAAATCCATGGAAATGGTTTCCCATTTCCACTCCGGAATGGGCAAAGGCTGTAGCAGTCCAGCGGGATGCTGATGTTCTGCCTTTATTTGCTAGCATTCCAAACATCGTGCCAAGTACTCCACCACTTGTTTCTTCATTCCTGGCCAATAGTATTCCTTCTTAAGCGCAGTGATCATCTTTTGATACCCAGGATGACCAGTGTAATGGCTGATATGAAACTCATCCAGAACCAGCCTTCTAAGATCTTTTACATCAGGTACATACATTTTCTTATTAAAACACAGCATTCCAGCACTATTTAGCGTATATCCTTGCTGTAATTTTTCCTTATCAGATTGTTGTACTTGCTATTTTAAATGCTGGTATTCAGAGTCAAGACCAGCTGCTGTTTTTATTTTCTCAATTAGCGAACTCTGCCATTTGCTGACTGAAAGTTCACATAAACAGTGAACCTTCCGACTTAATGCATCAGCCACTCTATTTTCCTTGCCTTTTAAATGTTTTATTTCGAAATCAAACCCACTTAGGAAATCTGCCCATCGGCCTTGCCTTGCATTCAGGATAGGTTGGCTGAAATAATGTGTCAAGCTGTGGTGATCTGTTAACAACAGAAATTTCCTCCCTAGGAGGTAATGCCGCCACATTTTCAGCGCATGAATAACGGCTGTTAATTCCAGATCATAAGCAGAATATTTTTGTTCATGCTCTTTTAGTTTCCTTGACTCATACACTATTACCTTTCCTTCCTGCGTTAAAACCCCTCCCACACCCTCCTTGCTTGCATTGGTGCATACCACATAATCCTTGTTAGGATCAGCTATACTCAAAATGGGTGTCGTGGTGAGTAAGTGCTTCAGGCGGTCAAAGCTCTGCTGGCATTCTGGTGTCCACCTAAACACTTTCCCCTTTTTCTGCAATGAGGTGATAGGATAGGCTATCCTAGAGAAACCTTCCACAAACCTCCGGTAGTAACCAGCTAATCCCATGAAGGACCTGATATCAGCAACATCTTTGGGTATGGGCCATTCCATAATGGTTTTTATCTTCTCTGGATCTACAGCAATTCCTTCTTTAGTAATTACGTGTCCCAAATACTGAATTTCCTCCTTGAAGAAATCGTATTTGCTGAATTTAGCGTATAGCTGATGTTCTCGAAGAGTCTGTAACACCAGCCTAAGATGCTCTTCATGGTCTTGCTGGGAGCGAGAGTATATCAGAATATCGTCAATAAATATCCGCACAAATTTGTCCAAAAACCGATGGAACACGCTGTTCATCATACACATAAAGGTGGCAGGTGCATTAGTCAAACCAAACGGTAGCACTACAAATTTGTAGTGGCCATAGCGTGTCCTGAAAGCAGTTTTGGCGATGTCCTCATCTTTAATCCTGATCTGATGATAACCGGATCACAGATCAATCTTAGAAAACACTTTGGCCCCTTTTACTTGATCAAAGAGTTCATCTATCCTGGGTAAGGGGTACTTGTTTTTGACCGTGAGTTTATTCAGCTGCCGATAATCTATGCACATGCGAAGGGTTCCATCCTTCTTCTTCACAAATAATACCGGAGCTCCCCAGGGTGATACACTGGGACGAATGTACTGTTTATCCAACAGCTCTTGGAGCTGCATTTTCAACTCTGTTAGCTCTGGTACGCTCATTCGGTATGGTGCCCGCGATACTGGTGCTGCCCCCGGTACTAGCTCTATAGTGAAGTCTATGTCCCTCTTTGGAGGCAGTCCCAGTACCTCTTCAGGAAACACATCTGTAAATTCCTGTATCACTAGAATATTGCTTAATGCGGACATCTTGTCTTTCTGGTTTGCGTAACCCACTTGTATGGCATAAATCTAACATTTCTTCCTAATACACTTAGCTAACTGAGTCGCACTGATAGGTCGAATCTGGACAGGATGTTTAATTCCCTACAATTCCTGCTGCTGCCCCACATCATCCTTGTAATATATAGTCTTGGTTTTGCAATTCACCAATGACCAGTGCTTTTCCAGCCAATCCATACCAATAAGGATGTCATAAGAGCCTAATGGGAGTACATTCAGGTCTGATGTTACGGATTGTCCAGCTATGCTGAAAGAACAGTTATTGATTTTAGCTAAAACCCGTCTTTTGGCTCCCGTAGCCAACTGGACCAACCATGGGTTTTTGAACCTTTCCGATGATAGCTTACAATGTTCCACTACTTTTGGACTAACATAACTTAACGTAGCTCCTAGATCAATAAGTACAGCTACAGAAAGGTTTGAAATCTTACCTTCGAATTCCACCATGGATGGCTGGTACTCCACTTGCCGGTCCTCTAAGGCTGCGTTAATTCTTGGCACGCTGCACACCACATCTCCAACAGTTGAGGCTTCATGGATTTGAGATATTTGATCAGTTCCTTTACGCTGTGGACAATTCTTAACGTAATGCGGCCCTCCACACCCCCAGCACTGAACTGGAGGTTTGGTTCCCTCAATCTCTGATCTAGTAGGTGGTTCGCTGATCCTGCTCTCGCTTGGCTTAGCCCGGAAGGTACCCTTATTTGTGTTTCTGTTAAACTGCCCCTTTCCAGCACTCTTACCGCCATTTCCACGGCTGCCTTTGTTATTTCCAGCAATTATGTTTCCTTTTCTTTCATTCCATCTCTTGTTTGGAATGTCTCCTTTTTGTTTGTTCTACTGGTAACAAATTCTAGCCTTACGAATTGCCTCATCCATAGTTCGGGGGTTGTCAAACTCAATCCGTTCCCTTATGTAAGCTGGTAGGCTACTCACGAACCTCTGCACCTTGGCCTTCTCCTCTTTTATGTATGGCACATAACGAAGCAGAGAAGTGAAGCGATTTATGAATTCATCCATGGACTGCTGTCCTAGCCGTAAGTCATGGAATTCTTGCGCCTTCTCATCATAAAAGCGCTTAGTTAAATATCTCTCCTTAAAGTATTTCTGAAATTTTTCCCAGGTTATGCTTTGCTCACTTACTCCCTTCACAATTTTAATCTCTTCCCACCACAAGGTGGCTTTTCCCTGCAACTGGAAAATGGCCAGCCGCGCCTTCAGATTTTGGTCATATTCGTAAAGTTGAAAATATTTGTTAATATTAATCAACCAGGCTTCTGCTGCTTCTTCCTGCTCTCCATCGAAAAGTGGAGGTTTGATTTTTCGGAATTCTCCCTGTAATTCCACTTTCTGTCTCTTGGACGTTTTCTGCTCTAGCACATTATCAGAATGGTCTTCCTGTTCTTCTGAAAGCTCAGGTGCGTAATCCCGTTCCTCAGTGCCCCTTTTCTGTTCTGCACTGGGGTTGGCTAAGGGTGGATTTTGTTTATCTGACAAGCTTTTCAGTATTCTTTCTTGTTCCATTGTTAATCGCGCATTGTCCTCTCGCAGACGCGCCATCTCACCTTTCAGCTCCTGGACAGTTTGCAGTATCGCCAGATTGGTACTGCGTGTCTCAGCACCAAGCTGTACCCACAGCTCAGCATTTTCTTGAGGGATGCCGCCAGCTCCCGGCATTTCCTCCATCTTGCTATTAGCTGCTAGCAGGTAGCTATCTCTGTATGGTTCTCCTAATTGGTACACAAGAAAGGCAATTAGCTGCATTGTTTTTATATATACATTATAAGATAATCTTTGCTGTTCCAGAGGCCACAGTTTTGAAACCTCTAGCTCTGATACCACATTGTCACGACCTCATTGTCTTAACATAATTAATAAAAAAAAAAAATTATATGGTGGGCTCACCTATGACCACACCCCGTAAATATATGTTTACCCATGTGGGAATTCCCGCCAGACCTTCACGCAGTATCTACAGGTATATACATGGCAATTGATTTAACATCTGGTTCAAACCCAAGGTGGGCAATCTATGTTTAAGACCTTAATATTTATCATACCCATCGATTATGGATTTTTTCCGCTTTACTAAGGTTTGATGCAATATACGTTTGTTTGCGGGCCATGAGTTGTCATACCTCTGTGATATAAATGTGAAGCGCCACATGGAATACGAAGGAGCCAACTCACCCCTCTCCGTGGCCAGATGGCTCATCTTCACATGTTGTCACGTGTCTCGTGGAGGGTTGACCTGCTCTGGGGTTCGCGCCAATCCATCCTGCCAACATCAACGATGGTGATCCCTCCTTATCATCGGATGACTCAGCTTTGTTTAGGGTTTGGCGATCCATATTTAACCACCGGGATCATCGGACTGGGTTCATTTGCGCCCATTGCAGCAGCTGAGCTCCTCCACTCCTTCGTCAAGTTCCTCTGCAACTCCTCCGGTTTGCATCCTCCTGCCAGGTAAAGGTTCACTCCACTGACTATTTGATGTTTAAGTTTCATAGCTAACCAGTCAGTTTTGTATATAAGCTTGGAACCCTCGTCATACCCTGACTGTGGTCTTTGTTGACAGACGGATGTACACAGGTCGGATGCTGTCCATAGATGGTCTCCACAGCGTGCCGGAGGGTTTGGATAACGCGCATTTACAGGTAAGCTTACTCCACTATATACTTTATCTTTGTTACGGTTTTACTGTGTTGATGTGCGATGACTCTGGCTGAGACAGTGCTTGTGTTTTTATGCCTAATGTCTCAGGTCCAACACCATGTCCAACCTCTTGTGCGTTTAGCAGGCGGTCTCTTTATGCCTGTTTGATCCGCATGAGACCTTAGGGTTATGGCGTTACGCCCTTCATTTATGTGTCTATGTATTGAACAGTTAGGGTCTCAAGTTCGACTGTTAATGTTTGTATATCTGAACGCTCTTCCGAGCCGTTGACAGAGATGTAATGTTGTATGAAGTTCTGTTATTTAATAGTTGTATTACTTGTGGCTTCCGCATTTTACCCTGTCAGGACCTCTCACGGCTACAGGGGTGTTCCCACAGTTTCTTGATAAACACAGTTTCTATTCACATATTTTATCAATAGAGGCTAAATATCATTTCGTTCTTGCATTGCCGGTGTAAATGAGGTTTATATGTATCGTGCCTCGCTGTTTGTTCGTTTTCTATTTAATCCATGACTACATAGTTTTTGTGGTTCGTTGCCATACGGCTTACTATGGTTTACCCATTGAGGGTTTCACATGCAATATTTCTTCGAATACCTGTTCCTATTCTTTATATATATATGCATGCTCGGTTCACCGTCTTTATATTTAACATGTTCTGTTCATAGTCTTTATATTAACATGCTTTGTTCACAGTCTTGATATATATATATATACATGCGATTTGGGTGAGCCCTGTACTCGTTATATGGGTGCAGAGGCCACCCTTCCGCGAACATCTGATATGGTAACCCACTGCTGGGTTAGCACATAGTTATTAATCCATTATGTTCTTACTGTGCTGCCTTAGTTCAACATTATGTGAGGGTTTCGTTATACAATATGTTCAGGTACTTGACTCTGTTATATGTGCATGTAACTTATTCTGTTTCTATGGTTACGGTTTGGCGAGCACCACTGTTTTGATCTGTATGATGCTTCTTTTCACGGCATCATTCCAGAGTAATATTCTACTACACAATTGTTAGTTTTACAGGATATTTTATATAGTTGCTAGTAGAACATGATATTTCTGCTCTAGCAGCGTTGGCTCATACTTTACTGTTCGTATACATCACATCTTGTTCACATCTTTCTATTTAGCTTTACACAGTGTTATCATAATGAATATTTCTATACAGTTTAATTCGCAGTTATACACGAGTTTGTATAATGATGTTGCTTACTTGCAAGCACCGAGTCTGTGCTAGATTACTGTAGTTAACTAGCTTATTTCTTCCAGTATTTCCAGACCCTACCCTCCAGGTCTGTGTTCTTAAGGTTTTCTATTCGGTTGATACTCAGGTTTCCTTACTTGTTAATTGACACAGTCTCCCAAACTACCCCAACAGCTCTCAGATTGTCTCTATTCTGAGCGCAGAATAACTATGTAACCCTTAAATAAATACAATTTACAGTGGCCGCTACAGTTACACTTTTCATTCACAACAGTTTAAAGACTGTAAGCATTACCTAGTTACCCATCACTATAACTTAAGGAAATAATACAACTTCTGCTCTACCTGTACGCTTCAATACTTGTACTTGTTCATTATGAATCTTTTGTACACCTTAATACTTATTCTTAATCAATAATTGGATTAGAAGATGCGTACCTGGTTAATCCCGCTACTGATGTTCTTATTCACAGAAGTCACCTGCAATGTTTTTGCTCTTATCCTCCCAACCTTGAGATCCACTGCTGTTGGATTCTCCCCCCGAGCCGTCTTGCAGGCCTGCAGCCCTCAACAAGACCCTTGCACCACTGTTCTAGGTTATCTGGTCATCACGAGACTTAACCTCTTTTTCTCACTCTGCTCTCTTGGAATTCTTCTCTCTGCTTGTTCATCAACAACCCAGAGACTTTTCCTTCCGAGGACTTTTTCCCTGGGTGAGAAGCAGTTGCATCAGTTTTTATAACTGATTCACTAAAAATAGAAATCCTCCTTCACGAGGCTGCCAGCATTTTCAAGAACATATCCATGTAATTTAAAAATAATTTAAATATTAACTTTCTTTATTAATAATGTCATTCCAAGTCATGAGTAACCACTCAACACTTTTTACCACAGTAATTATCCAGATTTACAAGTTACCAGGGTCATTACACCAGCTATGGAGTTGTAGCATGTGTAAGCGAAATGGATGTTGGCACCCTTGACAACCCTTCTAATTTTTCTCTTTTCATTGTAAAATGTCAATCCGAACTGCACTGGCTCAACCTTGTCGATGTATGCCCAAAATACAAAGGAAAAAACCTCTTAATGGTTACAACTTCCTTAATGGCGTCCAAAAGCTTCAGCTACTCTGTAATTTATAAACCACCCATGGTGGATATCACGATGTCGATGTCCTATATCGACTTTATTAAAGAGTCATGGGCAATTAAATATTCATAAAGAATGTGGACGCATGAGCCAAAACACTAGTTTCAACAATTAGCCATTGTGTGTATAACTATGAATAAACGACTCTTAGATGGGAAATAACGGATTTTAGAAAACACATGGGCCAAAAAATCTATTTTAGAAACAAAGCTACATAATCACACAATATCACATACTCTTTATTTCCCTTTTGCACTCCCATAAGGGAGGCGAGGCCCATACGGGCTCTCATTCCAAGTAGAAAAATTGAGAGATGCATAGAAAAGGACAATTATAGTATGCACTACAAATCAAGCGGGTACATTACATATTTATGGTGCTTGCGAGATTCAACCAATTCCAAATATGAATAGGGAGGTCGAGATATTCTCTCAACATCCACCTACAAATTTGGAACCAATTATAAACTAAGCACAAGAATTATCTTCCAAGTTCTCCAATTGTGGTGGTCAAAACAAAGTGAGCTTAAGTGGCATGAATTTTTCGTATAAATTTTGATTGTGGTGATTTTTACCTCATTAAAAATGTCTCTGTGTGAGGTGAACACTTAAGGAGAAAAAAATTACTCCCTAGAAAAGCCATTAATGCCTCAAATTACTCACAAAAAGTTTTTGACCCCAATTTGTCAAACTTACCCATGGTGATAAAAATAATCTTCATGATAATTTAATTTATAATCCTCAATTAACTCACAACCTTAATCCCATCATTAATAATATTTTATTTAGCCTTAAATTTAAAAAACACTCTTCAACATATTTTAAATATGTGAAATATTATAATAAATATAAAACCATAAATATATTTAATATAATTTTAAGTATGTTAAATAATATATTAAATATAAAATAATAAATAAATTTAATATACTTTAACATATTAAAGTGGTATATATATATTCATTCTTAAATGTAACTCATAATTTCCAGAATAGCTTTTAATTTTAATATTAATATCACCTATAATCATCCTAGATTTTATGATGACGGTCAAGCTTTTCCATTTAATTTTTATTTTAAATATATTACAGATTTTTAATATAATTGAGTTTTATTTTTATTTTGAATATATTAAAAAAAAATTATGTAAAGAATTAAAATTTGAAACATCTGTAAAATAGTAGAAGTAAGGATTTTGGATATATAAAAAAGCTAAATGCAGAACGATAAAAAGTTAAAATAGATTTGTGGGGGTTTAAAGGTAAAAAATAAAAGTGGTTTTTATCAGTTTTAATCTTTCCTTGAAATTTTAATATACTACCCCATATATGGTCGAAAGCACCTGCCTTTGATTGGGGCAAAAAATAACTAATAAATAAAATGTCATTGTTTGTAAACATGTTGGGTAGTATCCATGCATTCGATTTTAGTTTAGTTTGGCCTTTTGCATAGGAAGGTGCTTATTAATCCCTGTATATATATAATATACAAAATTCTTTTCAGATTATTGTTAATCCTTGTCTATATATAAATTTCTATTTAGATTTATGGGTTGTTGTATTGGGCTCTGGTAGTTTCACTTTCTGGATCTCAAATCTCCTTCAAAGAAGGTTTACCATTTCTTTTGATTAAAAAATAAATAGAGGCCATCCATTAAAGTTCAATAACACGGTTTGATGAGCTACGGGAAAAGTGTATTGCAGATAAATCTATTAATTATTAGCAGTGGGAGCTTTCCTGCGAACTAAACGGACCGAGTGATTTCACTTCGTTTTGTGTGAGAGAGATTCGCGTGATGAATGATACTCCATTTGACTTTAATAACACAATTCAATCATCTAGCAGAAACAAATATATATACATATACATAGTATTGTAAGTCATAACGGTCTTAATTATTAAATAAATGAGGGAGCGTTTTCTCTGTGAGTGACTGGCGTGATGAAAATATATTTAACTGAGAGAACTTTGAACCGAACGAGTTGCAACTCGCGTTGTGTGAGTTATTTGTTTAATAATTTTTTTTGAAATTTGACCGGATAATTTTTTTAAATTGGATGGCCAATTTAATTATTTAAAATGTTTTTTTAATGTATAAATAGATTTAACTTATTAAAAATTTATAAATTATTTTATTTTTCCATATTTTGTCTAATTAAAAATATGTATTTTAAAATTTTCATACCAACTTAAAAATATAATCGAAAAGCCCAAGAACAGTCCACGATTAAATTAACATCAAACAATTAAACTATTGGGAAAATATATAAAGGAAGAAAACCATCTCACGATTAGAATACTGCAAATTATTTCAGTTTTTCAATTTCAGTTTATTTTAACATTTTGAGATAAAATATCAATAGCGAAGTTGCACTTAGCTTCGAGTGTCAGTTATTTGTTTTTTTTTGAAATTTGATGATATAAGTTTTTTTATATCATAAATTTAATTATTTACAATGTGTTTTTGATGTATAAATGAATTCAACCTATCAAAAAACATATAAACATTTTGATGTATAAATGAATTCAACCTCTGAAAAACATATAAACATTTTTGCAAATTATATAATTAAAAAGAAAAATTCTAAAAAAATCCTTGGAAAAAATTGACAAAAAACCAAAAAACATCGAATCTGAAACAATATATCCCAAAAAACCAATATATCCCAAAAAAACCATTGAACAATTAAAATACTGTAAACTTATTTTAATATCAATCTTAGATATGCTAATTTATTTTAACATTTTAAGATAAAATATCAATAGCAAATTTGCACCTGGCTTTCAGTGTGAATCATTTGTTTATGTTTATATATATATATGGGGGCAATATGATGAATTTGATGGTTTAAATTGTGTTATTGTTTAATTTATTTTAACATTTTAGGATAAAATATCAATAGCAAATTTGCACCTGGCTTTCAGTGCGAATCATTTGTTTATATTTTATTTTGGATATATATCTATGTATGTGGCAATATGATGACTTTGTTTGTTTACATTGTGTTATTGTTTAAAGAGGGTTATTATCTCAAAATAAATTCAAACTCGTTAATAAATGCATAACCTGTTTTATTTTTGCATAATATATAGCTAAAAATAAAGATTCTAAAAATATCCATACAAAATTCTACTTTAAACCATTTTACTTTGGTTTACTTTTCCAAATGCCAAATTATTTCAGTCTTCCATATGCCGATTTATTTTAAGATCAATCTTCCGTATGCCAGATTATGTCAGTCTTCCCCATGCCATTTATCTTAAGATCAATCTTCCGTATGCCAAATTATATTACTCTTCCCTATGCCAATTTATTTTAAGATAAATCTTCCACATCCCAATTTATTTTGACATTTTAAGGTAAGATATCAATAACCATCTACGATTACAGTCCCTTTAAATACACGTTATTCTCCGGACGTCTCTGTCCATCCTTTGATTCACCACTCATGCATTCCAAAGAAAATGTACACTAAAATGAGACACTGAAATTTTATTGCCATAAAAAGATAGGCATATGCTTACAACTTATTTGCGAAAGGCTACTAACTTCAAGACCTGAAACACACTAATCAACTCAAGCCGAAGAATTGATCCAACACGACCAATATATATAAGATGAAAATAAACGAGTGGATGCATATGGTATCATCGTACGGTAACGATTATTCAAGAAACAGCTCTATAGTATCGTCCCTGCAATTCAAGGCAATTAGATTAGATACAATGAGGATCATTAAACTCAATTAAATAAAAATAAGCAATAAGATCAATAAAATACATGCAGTAGACAAGTGTACCTTTATCAGTAACCAGGATGATGAGGAGGAGAAAATTTGTAGTGTGGGGGGGATTTGTAGATGGGAGGAGAGGGGTGCACTGGAGGGGATTTGTACTCCGGGGGAGGAAATTTGTGAACAGGAGGATGATATTCTATCGGCTTGGGAGGAGATTTGTAAACGGGGGGCGGAATCACTACGTGCTTGGGTGGAGACTTGTACACGGGAGGAGATACCGTCGGCTTGGGGTGAGATTTAGGATGGTGATGTTTGTGAAGGTAACGATGAGATTCGTGCTTTGGAGGAGGAGACAGTGTTGGCTTGGGAGGAGATTTGTAGAAAGGCGGAGATAATATGAGGGCGGGAGGAGATTTGTACACCGGAGGGGGAACTACGATGGGCTTGGGAGGGTATTTCGAAACTGGAGATGGTGGAGAGTAAGCAGCACCACAGTGATATGCGTGGAGGCATATCATTGCGAAAAGGGCAAGCATGATGCTGGAATGAGTCCCTGCCATGTCTGGCAACATGAGGATGTATACACAGTGATGAAGTGCAATCTGAAATAGATGGAGATGGTTTATATAGACAACCAACTGTGACGGTGGAAGAGTAGACTCATAACAAAGGGAGTTTCCAGATAGGTTTTTTCGGTGCAGAGAGGATCCGATCCGCTAGGAAATGAACAAATAATTACCGAAGGTCATGGAATCGATTACCGAATCTGCCCTTGCCAGCACATACCTATTGCTTCGTTCGCGCACTCCCATGTATCGATGTCTGCGAGGCATAGAGTATTGGCATTTTAGTACTTATTTATTCGTTTCTGCATTATCTTCCGAGTGAAGCAAACATGAGTTATCGGTAACCTGACGGCATGTATTAACAAAATAATTATTCACTGATAATTTATTGAGATGGTATGAATTCAAGATATACTCTGTACGCGAAGTTGCTATCCATTTCCACTGACAGAAATAAATTATCTTATATGTTAACCATGGAGTCCACACACTGCTGCTACAACAGAATCCTGAGTTAGAGGCCTCCAACATCTCTCGGTGGCTCGAGAAAATCTTCACCTCAATGCATAGGGGGTTTTATTTTTGCGGTCGTTGTGTATGGAGTGCATTGCATGATGTCTTTGAAAATGTTTGGAACTTATTTCCCATGAGAGTATGTTGAATTTCGGTCATATTGTTCAAATGGTTTTTTTGTTTTTTTTTTTTTTTTACTTTTAGAAAATAAAAGGGTTAAATCTCAAATAATTTAATTAATAAGATAGAAAGTGTAATTATTTTGATAATGTTTGAATTAATCATATTTTATGTTGCTAGTCAAGGTTGGAACCAATTACTGTGATTCATCTTTAGTTTCAAACCAATTAATATAGTTCATCCTCAGGACAAAGGTCTAAGAGTATCAAGAGTATCAAACTTTTATCTAATGAACCACATTATTCTACCACCAACATGAAATGTGATTAATCCTAAAGACATTATCAAAATTAGAATGGATCACAAAAATCTACAAATCAAGGTATAATTATTTTTAAGATAACCTTTAATCTTTGATTTGTGATAATTATTTAAAATGTTTTGAAATATTTATGGAGGTTAAATCTCCACATTCACTTAATAATAATTCATAATTAAATTTAAAATTTTGAAATATTATTTCAAAAACATGTTGTTTCAGTATTCTATTTTTGGGAATTTTGTGTGAAAATTTTATTTGGACACTTACATTATGGGTAGTTCGTCAATCAAACTTGTGATTCTAACCAAGTCCTAACAAATTTAAACAAATTTCATTCAAAAATATATCCAAAATACCTTCAAAACATCAACTATAACATTCCTAAATAAAGATACCTCTCTATATAATTATTATTTTAACATTATATTATAAAATATAATTTAGTTTTATATTACTCCATTATGTTTCTATAGGTTTAATATATATACGTGTTTTATATATATATATATATATAGTTATTGGTATAAGATAATATGATTTGTTATTATTATATTACATATCTGTTTTTATAGATTCATTTTCACTTTATATTAAATGTGTGTAATGGAAGTGTGTTGTAAATACTTGTTTATATAGAATTATTTATATCAATATTTTTATTTGAAGGTAGGCTTTTGTGAGAGAAATTATTTTGAGAAATGTTTTGGGGATCTACTACATGAGAGTATTATTTGTTTGTAAAAGTTTTTCGAATCCAATCCACCATATGAGAGTGACCATTTTTTGAATACATCACATGAGAGTATTATTTATGGATGTTTTTCCAACTAACTAATGTAGTTCATCATCATGACCATAAGATGGAGAAAATCTTATCAAGACTATGTAAAGAGCAAAATGTCACAAAATGACCATTAAAAAATTATTAGAAGAAAGCAAATTAATTGTTCAGAATTAATAGTAATAATAATAATAACGAATTACAGGGATATTTTTTATTAAAATGAGGGTAACATGGTACTATGGGAATAATATTTTAGTATTAAGGATAAATACGATAAAATTAAGGAAAGATAAATAATTAATATATTATGGCAATTACGATTAAATTAATGATAAATAATTAAATATTTAATATATTAATTATTTATATTCCCTTTATTTTATCCTAATTATCCTTAATACTATTATATTATTCCCCTATTACCAACTTACCCTCATTTTACTTAAAAATACACCCTAATTCCTTATTATTATTATTATTATTATTGGATTGTTATTATTTCTTAACAATTAATTTACTTTATTTTAATAAAAAATTTTATTCTAATAACTCTTTATATGGGCTTTCTTAATCAGATTTTCTCTATCTTATCATCCTAGTGATAAACCACATTAGTTGGTTCGAAATACTCTCATGTGATGGATTAACTTTATTTTAATAACTTTTTATATAGGCTTGATTGATCAAATTTTCTTTATGTTATCATCATAGTGATGAACCACATTAATTGGTTCGAAATACTCTCATGTGATGGATCCTGAAGGCATATCTCAAAATCAATATCTTTGTTTATTTCAAAATTTCAGTATTACGTATTATTATTACTCTTATTAGAGTTTTAATTTTAGTATTCATATTCATTAGAGGACACTTTTGATACTACTATTCAAGATAGAGAATGATGGGAAACTAGTATATGTGTGGTTGTGTTTGATAATTATTTTGCTAAGTATCATTTATTTATATCGCCATTACGACTATAGGTATTAATGATATTAATGTAACTAAATATTACCATAATTTGTAATATTGATATCTTTTCTTAAATGATTTGAGTTGTTCAAGGACAAAAATGAAAATTATCAAACGAAATGGAACATAGACACACAAGAATACAATAAAGATCATGATAACCACCCGCCGTCCCCCCGCCCCCCATTCAACCCTATCCCCATCCCTTCATATATACCCCTTCTCCCCATCCATTATAATATATTTCTCTCCCTCATTCCCTATTCCCCACTATTTCCATTCCTCTCCACATCACTCACTTTATCTCCCCCAATATCTCTCTTCCTATGTCCCCCTATTTCTATCTCTCTCCATCCCTTAACCTATCTTCCCATATCTATATCTTCTATTCCTCATCTCTCTCCATATAGCCTTTTCAAGCTTCAAGTACTAGAAAGAGATGAGGAGCTCACCAAACCTAACGAGGAATTTTATCAAAACAAAATAAAGCATCATGAAAAATTCATATCCATGACAAATCAATTGGATAAGGAAAAGAAAATGGAAGAAACTTTGCCAAGCCACCTTGAACAAAGACTCAAGAGCTTGAATAAAATTGGAGAATAGATTGGTCAATACAATGAAGAGGTCTCCTCCATTAGATCTCAACTAGAATAAGCAAGGAAACAAGCACAATAAGATGAGAAAGTGAAGGAAGATATGTCATTCATAGAAGGACAAGTCGATCAAGAAGAAAGGGAGAGAAACACCATGATATGCCAACTAGAAGAAAATGATGATATCACCAAGTTAAGATCGAAAATCACTTCTCTTATGTACCAATCATGTCAAGCAACCAAGATGAAGGAAGAAATGGAGATCATTCTATCAAAGAAGGATGAATAATGCAAGAAAAAGAAGCAATAAATTGTCTTTCTTAAAAAGGAGGTTGACTTACTGAATGAGAACTTGAAAATTTCTCAAACCCTAGATGACATCCTAAGTCATCAAAGGTATCCCCTCTATAAAGTAGGTCTAGGCTATGTATGTGAATCCTCAGGAAAGAATGATAATTATTCAAAAAACAAGGATGTGAGGAATCCAGGAAGAAATGTTGATGCTCCGAGTTCTAGCAAAGGGAAGGAGAAGGGTCAAGACAACATGGAAGAAATCCTATTCCAAGGAGACTTGCAGATGGTGTTAAGAATACAATAGGTAATGAATATCATCAAATAACCCCAAGGCAAAAAGAATTCAGAAGTACATCAAGGAAATATTCATCTCCCAAGTATCAAAGTATATTTCTTTGGTATTACTATTGTTGCACAAACTTTAGGCACATGGAAAAATATTGTAGGGCATACCACAAAGACAAATATAATTGTTCCCGTCAATCTCCTAGAAGAAATTTTGTAAGAAGAAGTCATGATTTTTTATTCATGAACAAGATAAAATTCTTAAATTTCCATATCATTGGATATATGGCACATGAATGTAAGTTGACTTGGGTCCCTCAAAAAGCTAAAACTATGACAACCAAGACAGAGAAGAAAGTTACACAAGTATGGAGAAGATAGAAAAGTGGATTTCGAAGTCTCTTGATCACTCTAGCCAACAATACATGTTGTTGATTTGATGAAGTCATCATTGATATTCCAAGTATTTGATGTTCAGACCCTGGTAAAAAAGAGAGGATGCAAACAGTTAGGGGGAGTTTTTGATTCTTGAATATTCTTGGAGAAGCTATTCGTAGATTATGAAATCCTTGATGAGTCATACATGGACAATAATCCTTTCATAGATCATCTTTTGGGAGAAACTATATGCTCCCTTTCTCATTCGATGGACTATTGTTGAGGATCTCTTCTTTTTTATCACTAAACAAGTAATCTTTCCTGAGGCAGAGGAGTCTATGTAGACAAGGGGAGTTGGTTCATCCATGAAGAAATGCAACTTGAACCATATTACTAGATGAAATAGCACCATGACATGGGGATCAACATACCTGTGAAGAACTACCATTGATGACGAAAATATGATGAAAAGAAGCAGCTTGACCGAGGGAGTACTTGGGCACCCCATTTTCCATTGATGTCAAAGGGGGAGAGAATATTGTAAGGACAAGAGTGTTCCCATGAATGACAAAGGGGAGATTGTTAATCAAGGTTGGCATTGATGTCAATATGGTATTGGATGAGATGGAAAATATTCTTGGGATGTCTCGTTGCAGATCATGATGTCACGACTCTTGTTTGACAAGGATGCCATCAATTTATATGTCAAGGAACTATGAATAAGTCTTAAGAAGTTCCAAGTGCCAAATGCCAATCATCTGCCTTATTTGATGATCTAGACCTTAAACCTTGATGACATATGGAGGACTACACTTGATGGATAACCACACTTGATGATCATGCTTGATGATGTCTTCATACCATGGTTGGAAGACTAGATGATGATGTGGACGATCTCATTTAATGGTTGGAAGACTACCTTGGAACATTCTTAATGATGTTTCTTATGACATATCACTGCACCATTATATCATGGCACTAGATGCTACACTAATTGTTGGACACTATCATGACGACATGGATGTCCTACATGATCATATGATGATGAAGAAGCCAAACAATGGAGATGGCATATTGTCCAAAAAAATCGTCATGTTGTCCAAAACTTTTTATCCATAAAATTTAAGAACAATCACAAAGAAAATTTATTTTTTCCACCTTAGAGGAACCTTTTCTGAATGGGACGTATACTGTCCTAAAGAGGATTTTTTCATCTTTCTAATGAGCCCTTACTTTCCATGAAACTACCATTGCTTACTGAGAAAATGAATTTTTAGTTTAAGAAATATATATTTTATTGCAAGTCAACCTACACTCACTCATGCAAGTCGGCCTCTTAGTCAAGCGACGTGTCCCTTCACTCGAAAGATGAAATAACTATTAATACAAGTCTTAACACTCATTTCATGTAGAAAAAATATGTGAAAGACACATAAATTCAAATAGAAACTACAGGAAGCCGAGGAAACCTTGAAGACCTATTGTTTTGATTAATTCCTTTTACAGTGGTGGATTGTCACCTTCAAAACTCATATTGCAGAGGAAATCTTTCAGATAGCCTTGTGGGTAGCGACTCAAATTAGTGAAATAGTCACTTAGAGGAGCTTTGTTCTGTAGTTAGAAAGGATTGATTACAGTAGCCGAGATTGATAACTAACGTGACATTACAGCTCGGTTGTGTAGACAACTTTGGGAAGTTTTGGAGGGTTGAATCACCACTGTAATAACTTAGTTCTTAACTCTAGACAACTATATGTGGAAGGCAGAAGTCACAACCTTGTGAAAATCATCTAAACTCCAGTATAGAGACTTGTTTAGAAGCTTGGTTGATCTACACTTCACCTCTATCTTATGTTTGTGGAGGGCTCAGAATAGAAGAGACTTAGACTTGTGTAAAAGATGCAAGTTTAAAGGAGGTCACATTACTTTACAACCCAAAACTATATATTTCAAACAAGTGTAGAAACTACATAGTGAAGTAAGCTCGGATAACCACCTTTAAGATAGCTCGAATATCGAGAGTTATAATTGCTCAATTTATTGACTTGTATAAGAACCTATGGAAGTAGTGCTCAAAGGAAAGTGGCTGGATATGGATTTTCTTCGAGAATACTCTTGAATACAACCTTGGAGTTGCCTCATTCAAAAGCCTTTTATATTGACTTAAGTATTTGTGTAGTAGCCTTTGGAGCATCATTGATGTAATACCTTAGTTGAGAAACAAGTCTCTAGACAACAGATAGTTGACATACCTTGGAGCAGTAAAGTATCTAGACAATGGAGTACTAGGAATCTTGGAATAGTGAAGTTTTTGGAAAATAAATTTTTAAGAGCCTTGGGTAGTGAAATTTGGAACTCTTGAAGAATTCTAGGGGAAACATATTAGAGACACTTTGAATATTTCTTGAAGACTTTTTGAAGGCATCCTTGGAACTCATGATCTATTGTGGGAGGTCATCATGAGGTGACTTGGAGAATTTGGTTGGGTAAGATGAAGAGTAGTGGTGACACCTTCTAAGAGATGAAGGTTGTCATTAATGATGCAATGTAGAGACTAAAGTAAAGACTAAGCGAATATTGGCAAGGCTCATTAAAGAAGAGATTGGGAGCCGTGAAGTATAACCAAACACATATTGACGTAGTGAAGCTATGGGTTGAATCCCAAGAGGCTGGAGCCTCAAAACTACAAGGTTAGTGCCTTGGAGGATAGGGTTGCAGCCCTAGAAGATTAGAGTGCTCAAGAAACAAGGTCAGATCCTGGACCAGATATAGGGTTGGAGCCCTTGAGGTTGGTTCATCAAAATTGATAAGGTTGGAGCCTTGGTAGTCCAAGTCGGTGCTTGGAAAATATAGGTTGGATCCGAGGAGATTGAAGATCGATGTCTTCATCTAGGGATGGAGCCCTACATATCTTGTACTTGATTTATTATAAAGAAGAAATTAATAAAAGAATTTATTCTTATTGTTCATTTTGTGTTCTAAATATAAGTGATATAACTGGTAAAAGTAACAATTGAAAAAAAATATTTATTCATCCCCCCTCTCAGTATCTCCAACATATTTTAATGACATGGAAGTTATTTTCTCTTCACTCTTTCATGTGATGTGTTTCCCGCATGAAGGAAGAATCGTTACCATGGACCATCTTTCATTCATTAGTCCTAATTTGACTCCCAATCAACAAAATTCCCTAAATGGTCCTTATATGCAAGTGGTATGTCCCTCGCCACAATTTAATTATGTGGCAACATGTTCCATACATGCATCTACAAATGATCTAGTAGGTGATGTATTGCATCATGTACTCGGAGCGTTGGTGCCTGACCTTTCCAGTGGATCCTTTGATATGTACCCTTTTCAGAGCATTTTCTCCCATATAATGAGAACATATTGGTAGTCATGGCCTCTTATGTGCCATGATCAAGGTGTCAAAGGAAATTTATTTTCTTATGTCAAGCTCATTAAAAGATGAAACAAGGTTCCCAAAGAAAAGTCCCTTTTCTTGTGTCAAGGTCGTTAAAAAATGAAACAATGTTTCATGAGTATAGCTCTTTTCTTGTTTCAATATCATTAAAAAATGAAACCCATTCCCTTCCAATTCGAGTATTTAATTAGATCTTGTAAATTCCTTGTCGAGTCTTTCACTTGATTTCTCAAATGAACCTTCATTCCATCCACCCAATAACTAGTAGTTTACTTAGGAGAATGAAATTAATCTTGGGGGGCATGTGCCTAGAATTGAGTCATTATCTTGGGGGCACTCAAACTTATTTCAAGCATAGATTTTCTCATGTTTTAAGATTGTGAAAAAATGAAACCAACTTGAAGTATTTTCAAGCTTAATTTCCACTTGCTTCAAGCTTCTGTAAAATTGAAACTATTCTCATCCTACCCCTCATGATTTCCATTTTATCTACCTAATTTTGCCATATGAGGCTTATTTTTCTCATTCCATCACCGCCATCTGCTTGGCTGACCATACACTTTCTCTTGTTATTTTACCCTTTACGGAGGAACAACTACAATGAGTGGTCTGATTAGCTGGCCTCTTGACCTCTATCAGTTTTGAGCAATTCAATCATGACTAGAACCATTTTATACCCTTTATACCACTCATTCCTTTAGGAGGTGTCATATTTAAGCTCTTTTCAAACTCCCTAAACATGAAAATATTGTTCAGCACTTGTAATTTCAAACTCGTTAAAGTAAATGATACATCTACTCAGTATAAGTTTAACCCTTTTCCAAACTGATATATACTATTTACAGAAAAGGAATACCTTAGTCAAACATGGCTAAGAGGTTCTCTTGAGAATCATTTTCTGTCTTTTTGGAACTCAAGAGACAAATTTACAAAAATGAGCCTTGGAGTTTTATTTTTCAACCCTTTTTGAAACTCTCTACACATGAAAAAAGAGTTGAGTTAGACCTTAACATGACTCGTAAGAACATGAAACAAAGATGGACTCATAGAACGTGATAGAACCGAACCACTCCTTCTTAGGGTTCGTTAAAAATACTCAGACAAATTCATGTAAAGGATGAACATACAAATGAAGCATATGTTATCCTCATCAAGCTTATTAAAAAATAAATAGATATTGACAAAAAATGGTTGGGGAAATTTGGAAACAGGGTACTCTGCATATTAATAGCAATGATTCGATCTTGTACATGACAATCTTTCACTTCATCTCCATGGCTCTTAGGGTGGGAAATTTTCTTCTCTTTTTGGTTCGTCACTGATCCAGGTGGATCTCGAGACACCAGTGGCATGGAAAAAGGCTCAAAATTCAAAATGGTGGAAAGATGATGAACTTGAAATTAGATTGAAGTGCTCGTCACCCTGATTCGAATGATGTGAATGACACTCTAATCTGTGTCCAGATGAGGAAGATAGAGGCAGTCAAAAATGGGTGGAAATTTTACTGATTGGGTAGGATTAATGAAGACTCAATTTGGACTTTTTCGATGGATGAAATCCGGCCAACTGCGGCCAGATTCTAGGTGAAATTGTCGCCTGGTTAAAACGACTGCTTTGGTCAAAAATCAAAATTTTCAAAAAGGGCATATTATTTTGATAATTAAAAAAAATATCAAAAAAAGGGGTGGTGGGCCACCAACCCTGCCACCTCAAACCTTATCACTGCATGATGATTGTCATGTTCCTCTTCTTTAAAACATGTAGATGTATTCGTTTATGTTCTTTTAAAAATGCAATTTCACACATCACAAAAGTAAAAAGTCCTGGAAGGGTCTTTTGTCACACCCAGACCTGGATCAAGTGGTATCAATGCAGTCTTTGCGTGGATGTGAATTGCAAACGATAAAAATAGAATGTGCAGTGGTAGAGGATGAAAAAGTCATGTATGAGACCATGCTCAAAATTTCCAAAAGGGTGGAAATAATGTATGAAACTCTACAGAAAGAGACAAAGGAAAATGAGCGATTGCAGCTTCAGCTGCGAACCACAGAAGAGGCCCAGGAATAACTGAAGCAAAACAACCAAAACCTTCAAACAAAGAACACTAAATTGAAGATGCATCTACATGAAGAGAAAGAGGAGAAACATAGTCTGCTACACCAACTGCAAGCAAGGGACGAGGCCTTGGAAAAGATGCGGCATGACCCATGTGAGGTAAAAAGTAGTTCTCTAAATTCATGTATGTGTCCTGATGATGATTTCACTATTTTTGAAAATCATACCATAGGAATTGGCTCCAAACTATTGAAGATAATAGGGTACAAAGGGAAAGGCTTGGGTGTTAATGGCCAAGGCATGGTCAACCCCATCAAAGTGGAGGAATTATCCCGTCATATAGGATTTGGGTATGTCAGAAAGGAAATTGATGAATGCACCAAGACAGCTAGAGAACCACCAACAACAAATGATGAGAGGCCCTCATCAGTTCTTTCCAAATCGACAAGGGAGGTAAAATATGTTGATTTCCTTTTGGTTTCATATTCACACAGTATGCATTCCATTGGAGATTTTCAGATCCCAATTACAAGGACAAACATGAGGCTCCTTAGCAAGACAAGGCATTAAGGGGAAATAGAACTTGGTCTTAATAACTAAGGCATAACTCAACCATTGGAAGTTGTGCAGAAACCTCAATTTGAAGGCTTAAGAAACACCGAAGGAGAATGCTCAATGGTGTTATATTCTTTCGAGGTATTGTTGAAATCATTGAGGAAAGAGAATGATGGGAACACATCCCCATCATCGCATGGCAGTTTCCATTGAAGGTGTTGGACACCTAATCCTAAATGGGTTAGTGTGGAAGAAGAATAGACTAAGTAGTCCAAGAGACCTTGGGATGTGGAACCCAATCGTCACATGTTGTACTATAAATGTATATCTCTTGTTAATAAAAATTGTACTCTCATGATTTATCATTCAGATTATTCTTTCGCCCATGTGTGTTTAACATGGTATCAGAGCGGGCGATTGCTAGTCCTGCTCCAATTTGAGCCACTCGTTTTGTGGTCTCTATATATATGTCAGTTCTGCCCATTACCTGAAATGCTCCATTAATTCATTGTCTGCGAGAAATCTGTTGCCTCTTCTACCTGACCTCTGGCACTGTATACGTTGCACCTAACTATGGCTATTTTAAGACTCTCTTCTGCATTACCTGACCTCTGTTTGCCATTACCTGCGCTATCTGTCCATAAACGCTCCATTTAAAAGCGCTGCTCCATACATAGACTGCTCTGTACAATACACTATTATTACCTGCCTGTCAGTTGTCTAACTTTTTTGTCAAACCCGATATCCTGTGTAAAGATACTGCTTTTGGCTCCCATACGGTGCTACGTTTCTCTGCGCTCAAATCATCTCTATCTTTGCTCCTAAAATTATAGTGTTTTATACTCTGCAATATTCTATGTAATGCACTATCCTACCTGCGCCTGTGTGACCTACACTCCTGGAATTCTAACAGTCTTTATGAAAATAACTGTTACAATTCCAGTGAACAATCGGATGTGCATCGACCACATACATTTCTCCACAGGCTCCATACTTCTCCTGAAAAGATCCATGTTGAGTTCCTCGAAGTGAGTTTGAGTAATTATGGCGTAAAAATCAATTCCTTCATATAGAGAATTAATCTCAATCGTTTTCTGTGTAATAGAAGACAACATTCCTTTTACCCTCTCACATGTTGTTCTCAGCCTGCGAAGAGCTCTGGCATTCCCGCTGATGTCTTTTCTATGCTTTCTTTTGAATTCATGCACAAAGTGATAGTCAAACCCCCGACCAAGAAGACATCATCTATTTGGCTCTTGTCCATCTAGCATCTCGCATATTTGATTAGCTCCCATTAGTTCACTGTATGTTACATTGCTTTCTGTTGTTTCCGTTGTAGCACTTACATCAAAAGAAATACCATTCATGGGTGTTCCCAATGGTTGAGATTCTTCTATCTGAACTGACAAATTTGATTGCATTGGCGTTTTATCCTTAACATAATCTTCTGAGTCACTCAATGGCAATGAGAACCAAGGCTTGGAAATAGCGTGATACTGGTCAATGAAAGAATCATCACCTGTGTCAAACTTTCGTTCTCATTCATTCATATACGAAGCAAAGTCTAATAGGTCGGTGCTCTTTGGATGTTATCGATTTTAAATTTCATACGACCTAAGAGTCATTGTTGGCTATCATCATTGTTCATTTATTCGAAATAAATAAGAGAAGGAAGGCTCCGCAAAAGGCAAAACCAGTGATTTTTTCATTTTTCTAGAAGCCAAAGGTTCAGTCGTTGTGGACTCTAATTTACTTGTTTGGCATCCTTTGAACAAACCAAACTCTACGACTGATGAGAACGTGGACCGACTTTCTAGATGACATGCATCGATCAAATATCTCACAGTTACGCAATATGGGCATGATGTGCCTAAGTTGTTTGATTTAGATGTGCTCAGTTTCTCCGCAGAAAGACCAACCGAATCAGATGGTTGCACCAGATTCTCTTGAAGCCCATCTACATCTTTAACTAAGCCGTTGCACTACTGCCCATATACTGCCAACCTCCAGCTGTTCCTGGTACTCGCTCAGAGAATGTCGGTTTATCTAGATTGACAGTCATTGCGTGAATATGGCAAGCTGGCTAAACAAATAAGAAGGAAGTGTGGTTCTATTTTAGGCTCATTATGACCGTATAATATATTCTATTGTGGCTGAAGATAAGTAACATCTTTTAATGGATCTGGTTATATTTGGATCCAAAACTCTTGTCCTAGAAAGATGCCTTTATGGGTTTTAGGCATGAAAATTAGCATTGTATTTGAATTCAATCATACAAAGAGAGATAATATTAAATGTGAAGCTACATGAGTGATTCTATCAACGGGGTATAGATCCAATCAGTTTGATAATAGATCTTGTCCATAGTAGGTTTGATCAAGTGGGTGCATCGTGACATGGTGCATGCAAATTGCTTTCATTGAGACATAGAGGAAAAGGCGTTATCGAAAAGAGGCAAATAAGAGTGAATGTAGCCGAGACAAAGCCTACCAGCTTTTGATTGTTGAAGCATGGGCCTTTTGCTACACTGCTATACTTGAAGCTTACTTTCAACTTAGCTTTTCCTTTAATCACTAGTTCTTGTACTACAGCTTTAGCCGACAAGGATATTTGCTATCCTCTCGACAAAACAAGAGGTTGTTTATGACGTTTAATAGCTGAATAATTTTTTTGTATGATTGTTGTTGTGGACTTACATAGATTGAAGTTTATTAGCGTTGTATTTTGTCTTGCTCAACTTCAAACAGAGCAAACCTGCTCTTCTCTATAAAGTTAGTTACAATAACAACCATTTTTAGATTGCTGGAAGTTAGTCTTTTGGTGGCCTATGGTAGTATTTTCTCTCTGTATAAGTCCACATCATATACCACCGTTAACACTATCTCATGTGACTTTAAGTAACGCTGCCTCCATTTCACGTTGTGAGTTTCTACCTAACAGTGTCACGGTAAAGGGTCCTCACATTATGGTGTGTTTCTAATTATGATTGCTTCCATACGCCATTAATGAGGAGAAACAAAAAGGATTTATTATTTGGATTTGGCAGCTTGAGCTTGGAAACAAGAGCTTCCTTAATTCAAGCTATTCGGTTGATGAAATTTTCTGATGGAGGCTACACAAAATTTTGGAGCTCTACAAGTCGGATCTCTAGTTTGGTACGAAAGTAGGAGGCGTGGTTATATATATTTGAGTTATACCAACCTATCAAACACTTATGTTTAAAAGCAGTCAATTGTTCAGAAGATTCTGTGTTGGTTGCTCTGTTGGTATTTTGGGTCAGTTTCAACCATACCAAAATGAGTTTGTTATAATTTGGATGCCATTTAGAGGCTGTTTATGTGGGTGTATATTCCTCTCACTAGCTGATACTGAAGTGTTGATATACGTTGAAGAGTGAACGAGTATTTGAAGGATCCAAGTAAGTTTGCAGTTGTTGTTGCTCCAATATAGCATTGTATTTAAAACTCATTATAGTGCATTGATTCCTTGATTCCATTGCTGCATAAAGAGTTTGGTGGGCTGATTGTAATATTTTATGTTTCACGCTGCTCATTTGCTAACATTTATAAAGGATATTGCAGTGACATTGAACTGTGAGTGATTGTTGCTTCTTCTTCACTGGTTCATAGTTGTGATCAATTTCTTTAACATATAAGATAATGAAGAAAATGACCAGACTTGATAATGCATTAGAGTTGTTAAATACTTGGATACATTCCACTATTGATGAGATGGTTAAGATCAACAAAACCTCTCTATTCAATATTAAAATATGTCTACAAAATGCACAGGAGAATATTGACTTTTTGCAGCTTGAAACTTAGCTACATCAAGAAGAACTAAAACATAGGAGTCATTCTGAACATGTTTCTGTTTAGAACATTGAGACTGCAACCCATCAGAAGAAAGTCAATGATGTTACAGTTGGTTCAGATTTAGTACCCCATAAAACAACAGTTGTACATGCAGATGCAGAAACTCAGTCTGCACTTCCCAAGCCCATCATCAGACCTTGGGAACAACTTGTCCACAACAAGCACAGAACTGGTCTTGGATATGAAAAGGACTTGTCCTTTCATATTCTAGACTACTCAAAGCCCATTCAGTTTCAGAGTGCTAGATTCATTCATGACAGTTCACCTGCTCCTCATGACAGCTCAGCTTCAGCTATTCCAGACTTTGCCCCTCTTCCATAGCAACAACAAAAACAACAACAATAGATTGTAAAATTCCAACGCTGTGACCGAGTTGGCCATTCGAAAGATAACTGTTTTGATCTTCATCCATTTAAGCATTGTCATTACACCAATCATTCTTCAAACAAATGCTTCAAAAACAAACGTCCTGCGAGAACAAAGATTCATCTTGGATGGATTGCTTCTTGGCAGTGGGCATCAACAACCAAGAAGATATTCCAAACACATGTCAAAATTTGTTCCAGAGTATTGAAGAGTCTTGCAGTTGAGTTTTCTCCATCATCTCACCTTGTATCTGACAGGGGGGAAATGATGGTCATTTACAAGCTTCAAAGTCACATCAAGCGAGCTTGAGCCACAACCTGCTATACCAGATTTTGAGTTGTAGCCAAAAGCAAAGACGCCCCTAAACATGCCTTCAGTTGGCAATCTGGGACACTTCCTCTAAAAGAATACTTTAGCTTCTTGCCAGTGTCGGAAGAATTCCAGAAACAAAATTAAGAACACTTCCTCTAGCAGAAGACTCTAGCTTCTTGCCAGTTTTGGAAGAGTTCCAAGAATTGCATTAACCATTCCAGAGTTGGTGGTAATTCTTAAACCATCACAGGTTGAGACTTCCTCTTTCAGGTTGAAGTTCTCCCTTTTATGTGGGGTGAGACCTCCCTTTCATGCTTGAAGGTTTCCCTCTTTAAAATAATAGGATCACTTCCTCTAGCAGAAGACTTCAGTCTCTTTCCAGTTTTGGAAGAGTTCCAGTGTTGGTGGTCATCCTTAAACCACCGCCCTTTATACCAACATTTCAGAGAGCACATTCAGCCTTGTACTACCATGCATTTTTTCACATTTTCTATTACAGATCCCTTCTTGGACTCATACATAACCCTTCGGATTAAGGGGCTGAATGTTGGAGACCTAATCCTAAATGGGTTAGTGTGGAAGCTGAATAGACTAAGTAGTCCAAGAGACCTTGGGATGTGGAACCCAACGGTCACATGTTGTACAATAAATGTATATCTCTTGTTAATAAAAATTGTACTCTCATGATTTATCATTCAGATTATTCTTTCTCCCATGTGTGTTTAACAGCAGGGAAAGAGCTAAGAGAAGCTCTCATCACCATGCCTACACCAGAGACAATAAGGAAAGGTACAACCACTCTTGACATTCAAATGTTCATTTCGATTATAATGATGTCGTTAATGATGGATGTAAAACATGGAATCAAAAAATATGTACCTTTTGTGGATTACATAGCCATACATTTTCTATGTGTTGAAAAAGAATGCCAACACACAAAAGGATGAGGTGTGAGGGACCCTCTCAACAGTAGGTAAACAAACATGTTAATTAGATCTGGAGGAGGAAAACCTATTGCAGTCATTGAAATAGAAGTGGCCATCAAAGAGCCACTTGTTGGAGGCTCCATCCAGAGCAGCACCTTAAAGGAAAAGTGTCGATGCCTGAACCTGGTGAAACAATGGTTCGACAAGAAAAACCACCACAAGGGGATGACCCATTCACCTTGATAAGTGAAAAATGGTTTCTGGATATGTTATCTTGTCGTGGTTGTGCTTTTGCAAATAATTTATTTCAATTTAAAATGTAAAAGTGATGATGTGGTTTCCATCACTTGTTCAACAACAATGATGTCTGATCTTATTTTCTGATGCATTTTAAACTATGAAAGTGATGTCGTGTCAAAGAAATGATAGTGTTTGGCCTTATCTTTGTAAATCATGCATTGCAATGAAGAAGTGTTTTCCATCACTTGTTGAAGTAACAATGATTTGTTGGACTTGTTTTCATAGCTGGGGTATTCAATCCATCTTGATGTGAACTTGACCACTGAGTATCCATTATAAACTCATGGAAAGTATGGGATGCTCGGGTAATTGGTTGGTCATGAATGTCAAGCACGTAATTTTCAAAATCAATGTACTAGAGATTGCAGAGGTTGCAGGTGTTGGCTCATCGCTTAAGGCTCTGAAGAAAAAAGGTGAAGGAGATGGAAGTGAGACCTTTCAGGACGCTTGTGATGCAAAAAAGGTATAGAAAACTTGTAGATTATTGTTCATGCTTTTGGAGGACCAAAAGCTCCTCAGTGGGGAGGATTGATCCAGGTGGATCTCCAGACACCAGTGGCATGGAAAAAGGCTCAAAATTCAAAATGGTGGAGAGACGATGAACTTGACATTAGATCGAAGTACTCATTGCCCTCACTCCAATGGTGCAAACGACACTCCAATACGAGTACGAATGCGGAAGATAGAGGCAGTCAGAGTTGGGTTGACTTTTTGCTACATGGGCAAGATTAATGAAGACACAATTTGGAAATTTTCAACAGAAGAAATCCAGCCAACTCTAGCTAGATTCTGAGTGAAATTTTCGCCTGATTAAAATGACTCCTTCAGTAAAAAATCCAAATTTTCAAAAACGGCATATTGTTTTGATAATAAAAAAATTTATTAAAAAAATGGGTGGCAGGCCACCAACCCCGCCACCTAAAAGCTTATCACCACAACAAATGTTTGGACGGGTGGACCATCGCCCTCGGACCCTCCCCCCATCCCACAGAACCACCATAACAGAGCACTGAAGTTGGGTGGGTCATCGCTTGAGGCACAGACCCAACCCATTTAATAAAAACCACATGCATTAAATGTGGGTTGGCCTTTTGTTACACTAAAAAATGTCACCATGACTACTTACAGTTAGTATGGCTCAAATCAACAGTCATGCTACCCTCTTAGGCAAGTCTTATGCCTCTGCAATCCATCTCAAACTCAAAGAAGAGAGAAAGTCTTGTAAAAATGTGTTTATCTCTGGGGTCGCAGGTTCTCTCTAGCCTTACCTGCGGGGACGCTTACCATGTTCACAAAAGTTGCGTCCATGGACGCTCTGTATGTTAAGGGACAGGTGCGTCCTTCTGTAAAAGGCAAAATGCGCGAGTTTCATCTTAAAAAAGTTACTTGTGGTTACTTCTAGAACTTTCTAGAGGTCGGTTTGATAAAATGGATGCGCCTCCAGTTGGTTCATGTATCCCTATTAAGGAGGAACTTATCCCATCAATGAGGGAGCTATCCCACCCAAAGAGTGGGATTATCCCATTGATGGTGGACCTGAATAACCTCTTTACAGCACTATAAATAAAGACATTGAGCCAGAGGGAAAAGAGGTTGAAAGCTATAGATTTCTAAGGGTAAATGTTGCAGGAATTAGGACTCCCATTTAGAAGTTTGTGAGGAGAGATTGTCACCCTTACTTGTTCTACTTGGAAGTGGGTGAGCTTTGTCAAAGTAGAGGAAGACTCTTGTGGACCCTGGAAGGAGCTTGCACAACACCAAGGCTCAGGTTGTAATGGTTCCTTTTGATTACCTTTAATGCAAATTGGTCCATTCTTCTCAATAGCTTATTGTTAATAGGTTATTTCATGTACTCCTTGGTCTATATGTTGAATATGCTTTGTTTTATGTTATAATCAGGTGCTATTTAATTGTTTGAACTGTTGGTGATTGCAGGTTTTGGAGAACGGGAGGAGCTCATCCGGATCAACAAAGCTTGGACTTCTACAATAGCGTTTGGACAGAGGTAAGAACGAAACACTTGATTTCTCATATCATAATGCATGTTTAGAGAAGGATAGCTCCAGTTTGTTTTGTTTGTCATTAGAATGTCTTAGACTTCTAGGAAGGTCGGTTGTGTCCGCACTCTTGACTGATTCCGTGTGACACCTTTGGGGGCATGAAACCAACCTAAACCTTAATAAAGACAAGACCTGACAGAAAGTGGAGTGTGCGGTCTCCCAAGTGGGCGCAGCCTGACCCATTTTTTAAAAATAACAATGTTGTGTAAAAAAACGAGGGGGCAGGGTTTGACCACCTAACCTCCTCCATAATAAAGGGATCTTCAAACCAACTGCACCACAACGGATTTATTATGAAGTCTGCCACCTTTTTACTATATAAAAACCAACATTTTCTTAGTGCACCCATGCATGGAGGAACCAGGAGCGGGAAGGGAAATCGAGATGATTTTTTTAATTAATTTATTGCAGGTTGAACCATGATTGAGTAGAATTTCCAAAAGGGTGAAATTTTTGCATTGTCCAAATTGGAAAAATGTTATGTCGATTTTACACCTCTCAATGACATGAACCCAATGGTGTAGTTAGTTTCAAAATATGAGAAGTTGATTTGGAGAGGACCCAAAGGAGGGAATCTTTGAGGAATCTAGGGAGAATCTAAAGGACTCCTTGAGCCCCAGATTTTGATTTCCTTAGAATTTAGAAATTTGATAGTCAATTTTGCACTATTTGATGCCACAAATCTGATGGTGTGTTCAAATTTTATATTTTTTCATTCTAGTTTTTGACCACTTTTATAAGTGGAGTGTAGGTGTCAGTATTCATGCGCAAGTAATCATTCCATGTGATTGATGCCGTGATATCGATGGTACAAACAACTTCAGCAGCTTGACATCCTTTTCTTTAGATGGGCACTGGATGTGAGGTATATGCAGTGTGTTCATGTACTTCTTTTGCTATTTATTATGCTACATAGATCCCTATTTGATGTTTTATGTGGGATCTTGTTTTCTTGTTTCATGATTCCTTCTTGATGTGACGCGGAATCATTTGTGTGATGTACCTGTTGTCATGATTCATCATGTTGTAATTTGCGATCCCTCTCTTGTATGTTGATGGGATACTCATGTTGTCATCATGCATGTTTAGATTGAGATCCCTTTGATGCCATGTTGGCAGGATGATCATCATGCATGAGTTTGTGTCATACTGATAGAAGTCCTTTTTTCGATTGAGAGTTCCTATACTGGAACATCTCTTGGAGCCATACTACCATGAGGGAATTTTCCTTGTATGATAGCGACATCATCTCTTATGTACATAATCACTCTTGACAGCAGATAATGCAGAAACCTACACCATCTTGACACTGGGGCCCGGACGTAGTCCCTCCTGGAAAAAATTCATTATCAACAACTTATGTTTTCATGTTTTGATGACTGTCGTGCTCCTCTTCTTTACAAAATGCAGATGTATTCATTTATGTTATTTTAAAAATGCAATTTAATAAATCGCGAAAGTAAAAGGTCTTGGAAGGATCCTTTGTCACACCCAGATATGGATCAATCACACCATATCAAAGCCTTCACTTTTGGTTTTAGGTGGATGCTTCCAACTACATTCAGTACCCCCGATATGTTCAAGATAAGTTCTTTAGTTGATATCTACTGTGATACTCCTAAGAATTCATTCATGTTTTTCATTCTTGAACCAATTCCACATCAGCATCATTATGGTTCAACTCTTGATGCCAATTTCTTGTCACTGATGGGGGATACATCAAGGCCTTCCTTCAATGGGTCACTTCCTATTGACATCAGCTCATGATTGAGGAAGTTGACTCGGAATCTCCTTTCTATACCTTGGGGCTTTTATACATCAATGGAAAGTTTCCTCACTCTTGATCACAGGTTTTCATCAGTGGCCTCTGACTGAATTTTTCTGTGGTGTTTGACTTCAACTGATTCATTCACACCATACAGATTGTACTATTATACCTTGAGATCCATTAACATCATTGGTGGTTTCTCTCGTGCCCGTTAACAACTTACTTTATTAGCTGGTAATCAGATGGTGCCAGCCATGTTCGACTCCATCTACTTTTTTCACAGGGTTATACTTTTAAATTGGAAAATTAGGTGAAGGAGATAGAAAACCCCAAATCTAGCTCCATCCATCTGGGCTACACTTTCAGGATTAGTACAAAGTCGCAATAACCTGATGGTTATGATCATACAAGACAATCATCCAAGAATGGGTCAACTCTTTATCATTAGTGGATGCACCTTCTTGATCATTGTACATGTAATGTTAGCTTATGTACTAATCATGGGTATGCCTCCCTCAACAAAAATATCATGATCAAAATGTATTGTAACAGATGATGGTCCCGACCGATTTTTCTTGATCCAAACTTGTCACAACGTAAAGCACTTCATTCATTAGTTACTGTTTCTGACATTTCACTTTTGGAGGAAATATGTTATAGGCCATTTTGTCACATCTAGTCAAAAGGCCTACAAACTGGATCAATCCAGATCCATGAACATGTTGGCATCATCCCCATAGAATGTCCTAAGGATGACCTTTCCAAAAATTCTAAATTTTTGGGATTAATTGCTTAAAGAAAAATATTTTAAGCCCCAACACACCCTACCCCTCTAGTCTCCTACATTCAACATTGGTTTCTTCCTTCTAGACTAGTGTTGGTTAGTAGAAGCTTGGTACTTGCTAAGAGTGTGATTGTTCTAGAAATTCAGGAAAAATAACAATATTTCTGAAGCTTCCTCTTCCAAAAGTGTCCAGGGGTTGTCTTAACCATTTAACTTGGATATGAAGCTCTAGTCTTATGTCATCCTATCTTGAATTCTTCACCTATTCTCCATTGAGCTCATGCTCCCATCATAAGTGGATCTCAAGCTCATTATTGTAAATCCTAAACTACCATCCCTCTCTTATAAATTTACTACCACCTACAAGATGAAGGTTGGATTTTGGAGAATTACCATCCCCTCATGCTACTGCCTTAAACCTAAGAGAGTTGTCATCTTCATGCATTATGGTGGAAATGAGATGTGCTTTGTGACAAGGAAGGACAAGTCAACTTGGAGATATCTCTAGAAGATCAATTTCTCTTCTTGGTTGTGTTACATTTACATTCATTTATCTCAATACCTTTACGATTCATTAAATAGAGTAATTGAATTACGCTACATACATGTTGTGGATTATTGGCTTGTTTTAGTTGTATGTGTAGGTTATAATTATAGTAATCCGAGCTACGATTTGAGCCTACAAGAAAGAAAGAAGGTAAAGGTTGAGATATATTCCAAGTAGTATTATTTCCCATTCTTCAATTTCTCTAAGGAAAACACTATATTCATTGCCTTCTATTGTTATAGACCAATCCACTAGGTCTAGGGAAATTACCTTTGGAAATGATGCACTAGGAAATATTATGGGAAAAGGAATTGTTATCATAGTAAATGGAACAGGTGAAGCCAAGAATGTTTTTCCTTTTGATGGCCTAAAGCATAACGTAGTCTTTCCAAGATGTGTGACGAAAGTTATGATGTATTGATTAGATCTAAAAATTGTCAAGTCAAGTATATACGTAGAGCTGAAATAATAGTTGAAGATGTTAGAATAAATAGTAATGTTTATGTTTTTAAGGAAAATATAATGAAATGTTTCCTCACTAAGGTTTATGAGATCTAGTTATGGTCACGTAGGCTGGGTCATTTAAATTTTGACTAAATTGTGAAAATGCATAAAAGGAACATTGTGAAGGATCTGTCGAAGATATCTAAACCTGAAAACAAAATTTGCAAATCATTCCAAATTGGTAATAAAGTTCTAGTGACATTTAAATCAAATGAAAATATAGAAAATAAGTTGTTTTAGTTGGTACATATGGATATTTATCGACCTTCAAGAATGTAGAAACCTACAACTAAGCTATACTCAATGATAATAATTATTGATTACACTAGGTTGAGCTAGGTTGAACTAGGTTTAATTCCTAAGATAAAAATAGGAGGCCTTTAAAAGATTCAAGAATTTTAAAACTATGGTTGAGAATAAGGCAGATTGTAAAATAAAATGTATAATATCTGATAATGGTGGAGATTTCACCTCTAGATTATTGAAAAAAACATGGTATCAAAATATTGTTCACTATAGATAATATTCCACAACATAATGGTGTAGTAGAGAGATCAGACATGTATTTCCAAGAACTATCTAGATTTATGATGGGTAAAAGAAGCATACCACAAAGATGTTTGGCCGAAGTGACACATACAACAGTTGTAACTTTGAAAAAAGTGAACTTTATAACAAACAATGATAGAACCCCATATCAGATATGGTATGGAAAAAGAACTAGAGTTAATCATTTCAATGTATTTGGGAGTAAGTGCTCCATCAAGAAAAATGATGAGAAACTTCAAAAGCTTGATGCAAGAATTGATTAAGGTAATTTTATTTGCTACTCTCACAACACTAAAGGCCACAAATGCTACAAACATAACACAATAAGGATAACGGGTTATATTGATCTCAAATTTATTGAGCACACTTATTTGAAGATAAAAATCCAACAATCATTAGCTCCAATTACCAAGTCATCCATAATGAGGATGATGATGAACTAGTTGAAGATGAAGTCATTGAAGAACCAAACAATCCATAATCCCCTTACTCAAGTGCATGTAGCCTTGTTGTCCATGATATAGCTAAACCATTTTTCTCAATCTAGACAATGTTACCAATGGATAAAGGCCATGAACAAAGAGCTTTACTAGAGCTAGAAAAATTAGACTTGTGAGCTAGTTCCAAGGCTAGAAAATAAGAAGATTATTGGCACAAAGTGGGTCTTCAGGGACAAGTTGAATGAAAATGGAGAAGTGGTAAGGATAAAAGAAAGGTTAGTTTTCAAAGGATATGCACAATATGAAGGTTTGGACTTTTATGAGACCTTTTCCTCTATTGAAAGATTAGAGGAAACTACAATGTCCTTGGATTTTACCAGTTATGATAAATTCAAAATATGCCATATGGATGCCAAATAATTTTTTTTTAAATGGTGAGATATGGGTGGGAGGGTATGCATTGAGAAACATGATGGATTTAAATTATCAAATAATGTTGAATTTTGCAGTTGGAAAAGGCCTTATTGCCTTAAGAAATCCATCGGGGCTTCGTACTCCAAGCTAGACAAATATTGGCTTATGTGTGGGTTTAAAAGAGGTGCAACTAATGACAACTTATATGTGAAAACTAATAATGAAAAACTATTGGAAGTTGTCGTTGATGTTGATGATATAATATTTGGAAGTGGTGTAGATCATATAACTCACTAATTTGAAGCTAATATGAATGCTAATTTAGAGATGTCAATGTTGAAAGAACTTTCTTATTTCCATGGCTGACAGATCACACAAACAACAAAACGAATTTATATCTCACAAGGAAACTACCTCAAGGAAGGTTTGAAGGAGTTTAGGATGGAGGAATGTTCACTTGTAAGCACTACGATGGTCATAATATGAAACCTCATTAAGGATGGTGAGTCAACTAAGGTGGATAAGACTTTATACAAATCTCCCATTGGAAGTATTTTATACTTGACAACCTTAAGACCACATATCATATAGGAATTTTGTGTTTTTGGAAGATTTCAATTAGCCCATAGATAGATTCATCTTCTAGTATCAAAGAGGATTCTTAGGTACTTGAGAACCACTTTGGATTATGGTTAATGGTATCCAAGAGGTAAATATTTTTTAGTAACAACTTTTACTAAGGTAGATTGGGTAGGTGATGTAAATGACAAAAGGAGGATAAGTGGCAATGCTTTCTTTCTTAGTGAATTTTTTTTGTTGTGGTTGAGCAAGAAGTAGACCTCGATTTATCATTCTACTACTAAAGAAAAATATATAACAACAAATTATTATTGCACTCACACCTTATGGATGAATCAAACTTTACAAGACATGGATGTGGTATATGCAAACCCCATTCCAATCATCGATGGAACAAAAGTGCATTAAACATCTCCAAAACCATTGTTTTACATTCAAAGACAAAAAATATTCCAATCAAATACCATTTCCTCTGAGACCAAGTTTTAAATCAAATTATGAAATTGGAATATGTACCTACAAAAACATAGGTAGTTGATATCTTCATTAGACCCATACAAAAAGAAAAATGTAAATGCTTAAGGCAGAGATTGGGAGTAGTCAATATTTGCTCCCTAAAATGAATCTTCGCCATGGGATAGAAAGCAAACTACTTAGATCAATATAACATTCAGCACATCATAAGTGATATTTTGGGTCCATAGGAATGCAAAAATACAAGGGGAGATTAGTTCCACGGGGGGGCTACTTTTCCATTGATACCAAAGGGGGAGAATGATAAAACATTTGAGATATTTTACTAAGGGTTTCAAGTTACAGGTGATTAGCTACAACTTCCACAAAAAAGTTGAGAATGACTAGATGGGGAGAATACTGAGTTAATAAGTGTTGTCATGCTATGGTTCATCTTGTGTTGGATATTTCTTTAATTTATTATTTATTTACTTTAAGGTTGATAAAAAAGTCTTGGTGTTTCCATAATTGTGAAAGGGGGGAGAATGTTAAGATTATGTGTTTTCATTGATATCAAAGGTGATCAGGAAACATTGTCATTGATGATAAAGGTGGATTAGGAGTGTAATACATGGAACAATTTTAAGTATGGAAACATGGTTAGTTGTTTTTGCAAAGTGCTTTGATGGATAATGCTCTGAAGATCTTTCAAATAGTGTATGGAACTATGAAAAATACCTCCAAAACGAAAATGTAAGTCCAGTCAAGTTTTATAGGTGAAAGGTTTGAATTTTATTAGGGTTCCAAGCCTCATTGTTCCAAAGGACCTTGAAAAATTTGCTAGCAGCTATTTTTGTAACAAAATCCTTTGTAAATTTCCATTTCAAAAACCTTATTAAAATACAAAGGACCATAGTAAATATCAAGAAGGACCATGCCACTACATGTCAAAGGACACATCGTCATGCCTTAGGGTTAATTTCTAGTAGGGACAAGTATATCACCTCGAATCTTTTCATATCGGTAGATTTTACAAGCGTGGTATTCTAGGCCTCAAGGTTCCTATCGATGTCATTTAATATGACAATTTAGGTTAACATTTTATGTCCAGACCATTTTTCACATGGTGTAGTGCGTTAGAGGCATAGAGGTACCAAGACCAAGATGAGAATTTGTTCCCATTAACTATGGTGCCCACTTCTACATCATGACCAATTCTTAAAATGATTCATTATACTAATGCCTCGAGGTCCCGAGACTAAGACGAAGATTTTTCCCATCAAGGTGTTTTATTATTTCCTGTCTTAACTCATCAGGAAATGAACTATTATACAATTTTTTTTATAAAAAACATGTCCAAAACCCTCCTCACCTCCATATAAATGATATGGCACAAGGACATGGCACTACTCTATTAGTTGATAGAAACAACATGGACCAATTACCCAAATACAGTTGCATCAATGAGAAGATGCCATGGAGGCACGATGAATTTAGCAATATAGGAGCTGAAGATGATGTTAGCAGTCTAGGATCTTTAGATGATATCAATAGTCCAAGAGACTGAGATGAAATCAACATGATGCCATCACAAGATGACGTGGTAGTCTAGGATAGCGACACATGGCATGCGAATTTTGCATTTTCAGGTGGCTATGTGGGCCAAAAATGTATGACATGTGATAGCCCTAGTATAGGACACATGGAATATGGTGAAATAAGCATGATTCATATTGCCTTGGTGTTTTTGGAAATGGCAGAAAAAGGAAATGCATGACAGATGAGAAACTTCTCTATTTGTTGACGTGAAGTCTCACATCTTGCCCCTTCATTAAAGATATTCTTAATGGTTTTTGAAGTGGTTTCAATGTAAGCGATCGAGAGATAGGACCAGGAAATGAGAAACTTCTCCATTTGTGGATGTAAAGTTTAATGTCTCACCCCATTTCTAAAGGGGTTCTTTGTGGTTTTCAATGAGATAGGCTAATGAACAAGATAAATATTAATGGATTGAGACATGAATTCAACTGTCAACTATCATTAGGTTAGTACATTGGAACTACTGTCAGGACTAACCTCTGTAACAATTTTATGTGTTGTGAAATATGTGTTGGTTGTGGTTTATTAAGCACTATAGCCCCGAGGGTTGTGTAAAGTGTTGTGGGAATATAAGGAGCGTGTTATGGTTGATATATAGTCTTGATTTAGGTGTGAAGCATACAATACATAAAAGCTATGGCTTATGGAATAAATGGCTAACATCATTTTCAATCATGATTTTTGTCTTACAAGGGTTTGGATAGATGGTAAGCATGTGAGAGGATTCAATTAATCTATAGTATTGATATAAAGGCTCTTTTGGCACTATATCACCAACCAATACACATTTTTAATCAAGCCCCACTCTAGTCTCCATGCATATTTTGTACTATGTTCCATATTTGGTGGTTTTTTCTAAATCTTGTAGCTAACTAACGATAAATTTGTAGTTAAAACATCTGCTAAAACACGTAACATTATATAACTACCAAAATTATAAGATAAACTCAGGTTTTCATCACAAACCATAGACTAGAGATTAAAGGCAAATTTTGCACATTAATATGACTTAAAAAAAAATGGAAAACGAGAAGTGAACAAGATAAAATGATAAGTTAAATGAAAATGAAGATTTCAAGTTGGTTAAAGTTTAATTCTAAATATATCATCTCATATTATTTATATGAAAAATTCTATAAATAGCCAGAGAAATGAATCAGTGATTAGATAGACATATTAAATTACTGGTGAAGGCGTTTTTTTATGGTGATTATGTAGCAATGAATTCATTGGCAAATAAAATGAGTAACTGATTGGAATTAGAATTTTGTGAGAAACAAAGAAAATTATTTTGTAGAGAAGAAGCCTTAGTTAGGGAGTTCGATCTTCCTTTAAATAACAACTAATAAATTAGGGAGTAAGAGCTTCCTTTAGGTTGTAGCTTAAGAAACCATCAAGTTGGAGTTGCAACAAATTCGGGATTGAAGCCTTCATGTAGGTTGGAGCCTACAAGATTGCTGTAATAGAATTTGTGACTTAAAGATTACATCATAATACAAAAACTTTGGTGGTTTTCCTAGCTGGGTTTTCACATTATATCTTCTTTCATGATTTATGAGCATGATGTACTATTGATTATTATTGTTGTTGCTAAGTATTATTTACTTTATGAAATAAAAATTTAAATTTTCAAGTATTGATTCACCCTGCCCTCTAATTATTGTCTTGGTTTCTAACATTTTTATCTTCTCCTCTCTTCCATTTCTTCTTCCCCTCCTTAGAAGTGTCCTTTTCCTCCTTCTTCTTCAACCCACTTGATTTCTCTTTCTTCTGACCTTTGTTTTCCATGTACTATGTATGTATATAAGCCTCATCCACCAATTTAGACATTAACAACATCACATTTTTTGCAAATAGTTTTGTAGACCCCCTAGATACTTTATGAGTAAATATAGGTCTTTTGGGGAGATACCTATCATTATGGTCGTGTTTCCACACTCTGTGGTATACTCCTGTAAAAGTTTTCCCTATTTTTTCTTGAAGTGATGCCAATGGATCCACTAGTCCTGTACAATAGTGATAGATTAAAAATATGACTTTATGAGGGTTATGAAATCAAACCACTTAGTCATTGGAGGATTTCCCTATAATCTCGAGGTCTCAGTGTAGCTCTCCCATCAGGTTACGTGTAACAAGCATGGTAAAAATTCCATGTAAAATATATATATGGTCACAGTGATGAGACACATATTCCAATATGAATGGTTGGGGAAACATCCTAGTGGGTCTTGATTCAGTTTACTATGTCTAAGGAAATTGGCGAAGGAAATGGCTAAGGCTTTGGAAAGGCATGAAGCATTAATTGGCATTTTATTTATAAAAATAATTGAAATTGGGAGAAAAAGGAGGTGAAAAGTTAGGGGTTTTATGTGAGGAGGAAAGCAAAGGAAAATAGTGGAAAATGAACAAAATAGAGGCCTCATTAATAAAAAGTATATTGAGGATCAGTTGGATAGCTCTTAGGCAGTGTAATCTCTTGGCTAAGACTTTGTCAGTTCAATGTTGGAGCTCTCTCATTATTCTCTCTCTCTCTCTCTCATACTCTTGGAGACTTAAATTTTTCTTATAGAGCAATTTGAGGGTGTGGCATACCTAGATTTTAGGAGCGAGAAGGTAAAGCAAGAGAAGGAAAGCACAAGAGGGCAATGGGATCAACAGCTGCAATGGGTTTTTCTTATATGTACCAAGTTGCATGTATATATTCCTCACTAGTTTTGGCATGCATGGCACATGCATGTGGTTTCTTGGTTATGATCTGTCAGTGACATGGATGATTTCCTAGATTGACAATGGATTTGCCTATCCTTGTCATTTCCTGGATAGCCATGGAAATTGTGGGTTTATTTACTTTTTTTTTTGTTGGTTCTCATGTTTCCTTAGCTTAGGTTGTGTTATTATTTCTTGGAAGCCTTTGTTTGATAAACACTTTGGAATTCCTGTAACGACATGGGTTGAGTTACTAGTCTCGTAGCCTTGGTTGGACAAACACTTTAGAAGCCCTGTAACAACTTAGGTTGAGATACTAGTCTCATAGCCTTGGTTGGTCAAATGCTTTAAAAGCCCTTGGTGGGTTGAGTTACTAGTCCTAGAAGCCTTGGTTGGACAAACACTCTGGAAGCACAACAACAATTATCGGTTGAGTTACTAGTCCTAGAGCCTTCATTTGAAAAACACTCCGAAGCCCGGTAACAACTGCGGGTTGAGTTACTATTCCTAGGAGTCAGGTCGGAACAAACACCCCAGGGCCCTACGAGGCTAGGATAGAGACCAATCTGATGATGCTTTTCTGACATCACACCATGAGGTGGAACCACTATTTGATGGGTTTAGGTGGATGGCCTCTGGAAGCCTTGTATGAATTTTTATTGATGTGCCCTATGAGATCCCACATTCATGCTTGGAATATGTGATGACGATGAATGGTTGAAGAGATATTCAGCTCAACCATTCTACGGTCGGGTGGAATGTGGAAGTCTTGTCCTAGGTTAGATTTTGCATCACTAATAAGAGTTTATTTCTCCTTGTATTTATATGAGTATTATACTAGATTATACGTCGCTTATATGGATGTGATGTCATTGATATTTTTGTCCCTATTATGTTTCTTATGTATATGTATTTTGACAAAAACTATATATGGCTCTCATCATGTTTATCCATGTATATGAATGAAGAATGTATCTATGGTCTAATGGAAGTTAATGTGATAAGGCATCAATGCTTCATGGTGAATCTCGCATAAGTATGACACCCCTATGCTCAGATCTATTATTTACACCTGTAATTTACATATTCGTGATATGTTTGACGAAATGACTGTCATGGCTAGTAGGGGTCTAGTCAAGGTCTTAAGCTAGTATTTTCTTTAGTATTGTTATGTCCATGTTATTTTACTGTTATGAAGGTATCATGAAATTATGGGGAGTGAACTGTGATTTGGGCCCAAAATAGTGGCTCAAATCCCACGGATGCTAGTATAGCACTGATAAATTTAGTCTGTAGATGATGATAGACAAGCTTGTGAGAGAAACTTTGGTTTTTAGAAAGCTCTCATGCCTATAACATGAGAGCAAATAAGGCTTCAGCTGTCCAAAATTTTAGTGGTACCTAAGGGAAAGTTGTCTAAAGTGTTGGATTGGTTCTTGAGGGTCCTGAAGATAATGGTGAATGTTTATATGGTGTTTTTACATTGATTCCACTTCCTTAACGTGACTTAGGAGGTGGAGTCATATCATAGTGGACTCACCCCTTAGATTGGATGGGTGGTGTGTGTTGGTCATGCATGCATGTTAGTTGGATGTGTGTCCCTTACACTTGAATTCCATGTGCTTGTTGCATTTGCATGATGTCGATCAGGGTTGCAGTGATGTCATCATGTGAAACTTGAGTTTTTCATGATGAATTTGATTTTGATTTTGGTGGAATGAACTCTCATGAGTATATATCTGGTTACATATTGTTATATGACGCTTACATGTTGTTATATGGTGGTTGATTACATCCTTGTATGGTAGGTTTCATTATCGTATGCTTGATTACATGTATCAATCTTATAGGTTCGTTAAAATAATTGATCACTTATTCTCGACTACATGTGCTCATGTGTATGTGTAGTTGATTAGGCATACTTATGCATGTGGATGGTTGCTTGAGTCAATGCGTACAGTGGCGTGGTGCGGTTTTTGTTTTCATGCATTAGGTCATGGTTTGTGTAGTTGATATGGTCATGCATTGATGACTGGACTCTAGCTAGAATGATGTGTATATGGTTTTGTACTCATGTGATATATGTCTATATGCAGTCGTTATGCATGTATGGCCTTGGTAATAGTTATGCATGTACACTAGGTCAAATATGCCTTGTGAAGTTAGGGTATGCATTTTAGGCCATCATGATGCTAATGTGTTCGCTGAGATAGTGTAGGAGATGCAGATCATCATAATGAGGTTCGAACATTAGACTTTGGGATAAGAACATATTGACATAGAAGTTTGCATGTTGGGCATGGAGGTAAGTAAGTTAAGGATTGTTATATGCATTAGGTTTAGATACATTAGGTTTATGTACATGTCTTTTGATGTTATGGTTACAGACATGAGAAATGATAGTTGATTAGCATAGTCATATGCACATGTGTGGGATAGTCAAGAATGACGGTAACCTTTAGTTGTATGCATTTATATTGTTTTTTTATGTTAGATAACTTGATGATTAGGTTATATGTTGTTTATGAGAATGATATATAGATTATTGTTGGTATATGCTATTAACTTGATGCTTAAGGTTATTTCATTGAGATCTTGATATTGTAATTTGGATTGGTCATCTACGTGATGGTTATGTTCATTGCATTGAAGATATTGAGGTTATATGTATTGCGTTAACCTAGTTTTGCCTATGTATATGGATAGGGTTACAACATTAAAGTATGAGTTAGCTTATTGTGATATTGTGTTGTACTCATATGAACTGATCCTACATATGTGATTTTTATGCATGAATGACAATGTTTATCAGTTTATTATGTGAACATGCTAGTTAGTGACTATTATGGGTATCATGATATTATTTGGGGTCGATTTGAAATGTTGTGAATTTATATCGTGCTAATCTGGATTGATTGTGTAGACATGATAGCCTCCCATGAGAAACGTTAAGGTATGAGATCGCTTAAGTTGTATATTTGATGCTTGATGGTTTAATTATGTCATCGAGTTGATTTATTTAACAAGGTATGTTTGCAAGTTGGTTGAACATTTGATGAACTGAATAATATGAGTATGTGTTCAAATGATATTTTTTTAAGATGACTATACTAATATATGTGTTGACACAGTTGATATGTACTTGAATGTAGTTGAAAATTGTAGCATTATGTCTAATGACTATGGGTTGGCTATGGGTTATGACATGATTTTTTGTAAAAGTTGATTTCAAATTGATAGACATGATTGTCTTCATATTTAGAACATGTGGTTGACATGTGCGAGTAGTTATAGGAAACATGCTTGGTATTCGCATGACAAGGTAATAGTTAAGGAATTTAGACTTCTGTGATCCATAACATTGTTTAGAAAATCTTCGGCAAAATCACATAACCAAACTTTTGTCGACGTGTTTCGAACCAACCAGTGTGGTTCATCGTCAGGACAAGTTGAAGAACCAATCCGGTTTAGCTTGAATAAATAGAGCGTGCAAAGACTCAACAGCTATAATGCTAACGGCTAATTTGACTTAATGTTCCTGGTCAAATCACTAAATTAATAAATTAGTGTTTCTAGAAATATCTAAAATAGGTAAATAAATGAATTCATTTACAAACAAATAGATATATTAGTATTATTAACGAGAATCCATAGTATAATATTAATATTTTAATTATAATGGTCATTATAACATATAATATAAATTAAATAAATCAATCCAATATTATTTAAATATAAGTGAAAGGCAATACATCACTCTTATTTTAATAATTTAGTTACACTAGGTAAAAGTGTAATAATTATTAATGGTCCATTGGTAAGTTAGGACTTTCCTATTTAGTTCTTAAAAATATATCATATTTATTATTTAAAATAATGGTCCATTAAAATACTAAGGTATATACAATAATATATGTTTATTAAATAATCTATATCTACTTATTAATTTGTAATTCCAAACAAGATGTTAAAATATTATTATTCCTAGAATTTAGTTATAATAGGTAATTACCATAAATTAGGGTAAAGTCTCATAATATAACTTAATATTATCAAAATTTATCCTTTAAACCTACTGGTCCAATACTCAAAATTCGTTCAATATTTTATTCAAATAAAAATATTAAGGTAAATAAGTCCTTAGGTAAATATATTAATAATAGAATAACTAATATTAATGGTATTTCATAATTTATCGTTTAAACCTAATGGTCAAAAATATTTATTTATTCATTCAAAAATAAAGATAACAATGTCATTAGTTAAATGAATTATAACTTATAAGGATTAAAAAGGGGGGGTTTTTTTAGACAATAGTAAAGGGAAACTCAATTCTAAGGCTATAATAGAAATAATTATAGATGAATGAATAAAGAAATAATGGAAAAAACAAATCTAATTTTAATAGTATCATAAATAGGTTAAGGTTAATACAATTCCTAACTTAATAAAGACTTAAACACTCCATAATAATCGGACCAAACAGCCAAAAGAAAAATTAAAGGAGGGGGGAGACAGACACCCTAAGATAAACCAAAAAAGGGGAGAATGAGGAGGCTGGGACCCAGCAACTGCTGATCTTCCAGCCATCATCCCTATTAAGATTGTTCGGCCTTTTCTCAATCTCCAGGGCCTCTCTAAATTTGCGATGGTGAAACTGCGCAATTTTGGCAATGACCTGGGCCTCCTCTATACATACATGATGCATAGTCTTCCCCGCATGCTCAGCCAAGGCCGAGGACTTGGTCCTGCCATGTCTTAAGTCAGCCGAATGCTCACTAATCCGCTGATTGATAGAGCGACCAGTCTCACCAATATAGGGGGTCCCACAGGAACACGGAATGACATAGACGCCCTTCATGTCCTTAGGGTCAACCGGGTCTGTGTTTATATAACTAACAGTTGGGTGATGCGACAATGCATAGTAAGCCTCGACTATAGCAAGGTAAAAAGGTAAAGGAAAGGAATTGGGAAAGAATTCCTTGGCTATGTTTGGAAACCCTAATTCAAAATGAATGAGTGCCTTGCATACAAGAAGTCTTCTTAACCTTGATGTTGTTTGACATTATGTGGATATGTGCTATAGTCATGAACATGTACTTCACAGGTATATTAGCCAGTCTCTAGTTTCAGGTGGGATTTTCAAGGGAATTGGAGTCCCTTGAGAGATGGAATGGATGTGTTGAGTTGTAAGAAAAAGTGCTTGGCACAACAAGGTAAGGTAACTAGTGTATTGTTATATTTATTTATGCAATAATAGTTATGCGTTTATGGAAGTATGATGTAGGGAATTGCATCAAAAAAATATTGCGATGAAATATTGAAGAAGGCTATGGTTGAGATTTCCTTTCGCATCACTAGGAACCATGGGAAGTGAGTCATGGTGTTTTTTGTTAGTCTTGTGATTTTGGTATTTCGTGATTTTATTATGCTTGATTTGCATTTTTTTATGTCTAGTGCATGATCATGCCACCTTGTTTTTTGATATGAAAATGAAACTATTTGTATTTGGTGTTCAAGGTATTCATTTCCATTAAATTATATATGAAAATTGTTACTCATGTCTTGCAATTGAAACAAAGTGTTTTTGATAACTTTCAGAGTCTTATGTGTGAAGGAGTATTATTTCAATTTACTGTTTAGCATATCAAATCTGAAAAAAATGGCAAGATAAAATCACATAATATAACACAGTAGCTGACAATGTAGTTACACCTCCTGGGCTACATCTATCGGGTCCAAGGCCCCCAAATGGGCATGTCCTTGCTCTTATTAGATGCTCAAATTGGTTATACAGTGATAAGAAAGCATAAACATGAAAAATGAGTTGTGGAAATGAATTTGGAACATAGAAAAAAACTACAGAATGGCTTTTTTTCACCTCCAGTGGTTAACCATAGCCCAATATAGCTCCAAAACTCCCTAGGCCCTGATGGCTCTCCAAGCTTCTTTACTGAAAAGGTACCTAAATATCAGCTCTTTTGGCTCTACAACTTGTGCCATTGGCTTTGCAATGCTTAGAATACTCAAAATAAAATAAAAAATCACTCTAAAAGGTTCTCCCTAGTGAAATTTATGACCAGCTGATGTTTTGTTCAAGTTGGCCTAATAAAACTCCACTAAACTTGGACTAACTACAGTTGAGCCCGATAACTTTGGAAAAATTCACCCAGAGTGGTGCACTCCACCAAATATGTCATAATAGTTAGAGGTTACATTTAAGGTTTGGGGTAGTGGTCACATCGACCAGCTAAACCCCCTTCGGTGGAACCGTGAATGGTTAGGAAACCAAACATTAAATATAATTATTGAGATATAGCTATTAAGAACCCCTCATAGCCCGCTTGGTTAGGCCACCCTGCTAGTAGCCCAAACACCTCGGATCGAATCCTGCAAATTGCAATAAAATTTTCAGTAACCTCCGCTTCTGCAACTAGGGACCACGTGGCGACCTCCTGGCAGGCCACATGGTGCCCATTGATTGGTCTTCCCTATACACAGTCATTCTCATATCCAAGATCATAATGCTCTGTTTCGAAACATGACTGACTAGCAGGGAATATTCAGTGGAATATTCTAAGGAATATTCCTAAAATATTATTTTCTTAATATTTGCTAAAGTCAAAAGTCAATCGTGGTCAAACTAATTTTTGAAGGAAATTATAAACTTCAAACTTGAATAACTTTCACATACATTGTCGGATTTGAGTGACCTTCATGGCTACAGGATCGTATTGATGAGGCCTTGGTGGGCTCCAGTATTGTAGCAATAATGCTACAACTCCTGGAGCTTCCTATCTCTAATTTTATCAACCTGGTAGTTCGTAACAAACTTGGAAGCGACGGTGTTGTATGCACAAGTACTAGCTCTTGCCGCAGCTGTCACTTGGTCAGCTGGCACAAGTCCGCTAGGGCTCAAGCCAACTTCTATATGTTCTCAGAAGAAGCTTTCTACATCATGAACGAAGACTATCTGAAAGTAAATTAACCTACTTTGCAAGAATGAAATGAAAGCCAACAAAACATGGAAACCCTAGTAAACCCTAATCTGACTAGTTTAGTCCTTACGATGCAACGATGGGAATGTAACTCCTAAAAATGATGCCATTACTTATAGTGATATGGGATGCATGAGACTAAACTACCTCCATTGAAAAGAACATTGTTTTTATATTTTTTCTTAAGTGGTTGGAGTTATTATGACTCGTTTCTTATTAGGTTTTGACTGTGCATGGGTAGTTCGGAGGGAAAGAAAGCTTGGGAAAGGTCAGGAGGGCTAGGAGAGGTTCCAGGGGATCCAAAACATCACTCCATATAAGTCCACAATGTTCAGGTGCTCGGCAACCGAGTTTGCAGGCTTCTATAGGATGTCTGCAGGGGATCCTACAAGAAACTCAGGATTTCTACAGGATGTTCTAAAAAGAGGATTTTGGAGAATGGATGGAGGGAAAAAGGTGGAGGAACGAGTATGGAGGTGAAATAGGGGTCTGAAGTGGCATAGGAACTGATGGATGAAGCTAAGGAATGGCGAGGACGGTTCGATTTGTTCAAGGGAGAGTGAAGCAATGTTGCACAAAAATTAGGGTTTTGGGAGCGAATGGAAAACATGAAGCAAGGGTTCTAAGTAGAGGGTGGAGTGGATGGTGCGGATGGTGCGGATGGAGAATAAGCAAATGAAGGAGAGGTATAGGTGCTCTGCAAGTCATTTTTCCAATATGAACCAACAAAGACTTATGAATTCAAAGACCTAGTTACGTTGACCTAATTTGCTAGCTGTTAGTAAAGAGAATGAACAGAAGTGTGACCTGTAATGAAACCATGTATTTAAACTCATGAAAATAAGCAAATGAAACTTTGAACTTGTAACCAACTTCTACACATGAAAATCAAACACTAGTGATTGCATGGCAAAGCAAAATCAGTGTTTTTGTGGGCAGCAAAGTCATCCTAGTCACAACTCCTGATCCCACTAAGGGAGAGGTGAAACCACAGATGTTTGTTGGCCCTTTTCTTGAAGCTTTTTCTGTTAACAACCTATCAACTAAATCTGAGCATGAAAAGCTATTTTACACATAAAAAAAACAAACTAAATAACAAAACAAGAGTTAGATCTAAATAGCAGATTCTATTCTAAGAATGCAGCAAAAGCACATAAATATAATCAAAGGAGGTATTGGGCGCTTGAGATGGGCCCAACCCCAAGAGCTACAGCCTCCTAAGAGAGATTTAGAGCTGGTGCAAAGCTGGATTCATCTTTATTAATCAAGAATGAAGAGTTACATCAAAACTGTCCACAAGGAGAGCTTGAGAATGAGCTGAAAGCAAAGCTAAGCCATGGCCTATAAATTGAATTACAAAATGACTACAGCAAGACTATGAAATGACTAACTACCAGCTACAAAATGACTAACCACTAGCTAAACAAAATGACTAACTGGCTAACCAAAATGAGGCCCTAAGCCTTCTTATTTATACAATTTGAGGACCCAACACTCCTCCTAAAATTTAGGGACTTGTCTGCCCAAGACTTGTAGTTAACAGCAGTCCTACTTGACTTGCTTGGCTGCCCTTGTGCTCATTGCTTTGGTGGCCTTTGAACTCTGAGCTGATGGTGGATAATTCGAGGTAAGGGCCCATAAATGAGGGGGACACCTTCCTACAAATCCTCTAGCTTGTTCTCCCACGAATTTGGCTGCCAAGTGCTCATTAAGACCTTCAATTTTGTCTCCAAGTGGACCAAAAAGGCTACACAAAGCACCCATTAGACTTGTTGGCATAATGACTAACCAAATTCACTGTATTAACCTAAATATAATCAAAAACATGCAATAAACTAATGAGAATGGTGGATTAAGTCAAATTAGGAGGTTGAATGAGCCCAAATAATTGTCCTTTTTTGGGGCTCATCATCACCCCCCTACTGAAAGTGTTGCTCATCCTCTGAGTAACCAAGCTATATCCTCATCTTTGATGGCCCTGGTGGCCTCCCTGTCATGCGAAGCTTCTGAAGTGATGCACTCTTCTCTGTCAAAGACAATTCACCAACATTTTGTGTGAAAGCAAATATACCATCAAACTATCACCTCTCAGCTCCAAAGTAAGATCTTCACAGAAATCATCAAAGATGAACATCTTTGCCAACAATCCTCAAATGCTAAGTTGGACCAGTTAGCAGAATGAAGCCATCACCAAATCACCCCACTTTTCAAAGGCTTTGGTAAGCAGGTTACTGTGCTTAAGCATATTAGTAAATGGAATAAGTAGCAATATACGAACACACCCAAGTCCCAAGTTGAAAACACCTTCCTCCTTTATAAATTTCACAAACATCAGTGAGCAAGGAGATACAAGACAACCAATCAAAACCAAGCCAAAATAGTGTAGCACTGGAAGACAGTGAACAAACAAGATGCTCAGTGCGCAGCATGCTTTTCTCTTTGCTTCTTCCCACTGCCTGTGCTTCTTTTCCTAGAGTATCTGCATGCCCTTTCTTGCCTTAAAATATAGTGGAAGCTCCCTCTTTCACTTCTCCTTCAGCTTGGGAGAGGTACTTAGGGCGGCCAGCACAGCTGCTGCCTCCCTAGCTAGGATTTCAGCCGATTTCTCCTTCTACTTCCCTTTTTCAGGACTTCCTGTAGAAAGTCCTGTAGCTGATTTCTAGCTTCCTGTAGAAAGTGTCTTCACTGTTTTGGTCTGCGTGGCTGGGGGTGTCTTCCCTTTTAATTTTGGTGTGGTTTCCTTGGTTTTGTATTCACTTGTTTGGACTTTTTCAGTCCTCTCTGCCCTGCTTTGCAATTGTTTCTTCCGGGGTGTTTGTGTCTTTATTTCACCCGCAACTTTGGTCTCAACAACTGGTCCTTTTTCTTGCTTTTTCTGTGGCTTCTCCTGTGATTTTTCATGTGATGGTCTGCTCTAGGTTTCCATACTCTTATCTTTCTTCCCCTCTATTTTCCTCTCTGCCTCGATGTGCTCCTTGTCCTCGCTGCTGGATGAGGTGAATTCTTTGGCCAGAGACTGGATGTCATCACCCTTGGACATATTGTGGAAAACCTCCCAAGAAATAGGGACAGTATAAGTATGGAGGGAATCTTCTACAAGGATCTTGATAAGCCCATGATGGGCCAGCAGGTTTGGTGCTCCCTCCTTCAATTTCATGCTACACTCAACTAATGACTATAGGAGGAAGTATGGAATGCTCAATTTTTTTGTTTTGAGGGCAAATACATCGTGTGCCTGAGCTCGGTTAACAAGCGGAAGTGATAACCATACACAATGCTAAATCGCCCATCACAGGTAATATACTTCATAATTTGAAGGCTGACCTTGCTACAGAAAGGATGTAAGCTGGTTGGTCTGGTTCAGTGAGAGTGCCCTGTTTCAATGCTCTGAGCAGAAAGGGACTGCTTTTTTATGCTTTCCTCTTTTGATCCTCAGGACAAGATTTCTCGAGTGTTTGTATTTCAACTTTGCACCAATTCCCTGGTTATAATGCTTTTGTTGACCAAACACGACTGTCAACAGGGAATCAGGCTCCCACAGACAAAGTGTAGAGCTTCATCCTCAGCCTGCATACAATCACATAAAATTCATATTCTTCATGCATAGGTTAACCCTCATAGTGGTTTATCGTTTCTAGCAGAGGAATTTCTTAACATGAACTGTGGAATAGAATTTGACGCAGAACCAACTAAAACATTCCATGTAACACACAGGAAAACTACTATTCTGGATTCGCAAGTAGACTTGTTTCATACATTCTTATTCAAAACAGTTTAATTCACCACCTTCTGAAATATCATGCATGGGAATGGTGTTTTCCAGCCTACCTTTCTTCAATCTCCAAACTGGATGAAGAAAAACACGGGCTTTTCTGCTCTGGATGACTTTTCTATACTTTCCTGTAGGACGTCTTCCTGTAGAAACGCCTGTAGAGTACCCCTGCGCCTCTGAGTGAGCCCGATACACTGGAGAATTGTGAACCAAGCCACAAATCTAAATGGAGGATGATGGGTTAATCATTTTGTGGAAGCAGAGGATGCATACTTCAATTGAAAATGTTGCAAGTGCACGTTAACAGCATTCTGTGAGTTTCAGCTGAGCGTTCGTTAATTGCTGCGTGATTCACATGAGAGAGTGAAGTGGCCAAGTGTACGTGGCCACATGCAACTGGAAGTGTTGTCCCCGAACTGCATGTTTTACCCCTGTACTCACTGCCATGAATTGAACTGAAGTTTAAATGGCCAACACTCCTGGTTGCTTTAATTTTCACGTAAGTCAGTTGTCCATGTGTACTGCGTGACTTCTAGCTGAGTGCTAGAGAAGGAAATTGACTTAACCTTGCTATATTTGTGGCTTAATTCCACCATTCCATTCATTCATGCAGTTTTTAAATTAAATTTATGCAATTGAAGAATGAGTTTCAGTCACATACCTCGAAGTTGAATGGCTGCCGTGAGCTGTTGTGGCCTGTCATTGCTGCATGCATTGGTTTTTCTGATTGCATGTTGCATGGCTACTAATATTTGATTGTTTTTCCTTGTGCAGGTGTCCTCTGACCGGATCTGAGCTGCATGCAATCGTTTCCACGTTCAGATCTGCACCTTCAAGCTGTTGCTGCTGCATGGTCACAAAACCAGAACTTGTTTTCGCCATTGCTCTCAAACGGTAAACCGGATTGATATGAAACTCGGTGAGCATGTTCCTATCATCATTATGCATCTCCCATAGCAAAATAGTGATCAATGGATGCACGGATTTCGAGAAAAATGGAAAATGGATGACGATTTTAGAGCTCGATTTCTCGGAGACCGTGCATCGGAATCAGCTGAAACGGCTTGGGTAGGTTACTATCACCCATGTGCATCTCCCCATGAAATAGGTTTTGAAACGGATGCACGGTTATGGAGAAAATGCAAAAATGGCTGATGGTGATGGAGGCTGATTTCTTGGAAACCGTGCACCGGAATTGGCTGAAACTACTGAAGCATGTTTCCATCACCCTTGTACAATTCCCCATAAAACGGTTTTTCAAATGGATGTATGGTTTTCAAGTTATGGCAAAAACAAATTTTGTTCTATGTGTTTTTGCTTCAAGGCACTTTGCAAGTGTTTGCTTGGAAGGGAAAACTGAGCTTGGGTTGTGATGCAGGTATGGAGACGATGGAGGAGGAGTTGGAAGATTGCATGAGGGCTTCTAAACCCTTGAGGAAGCTACCATGTTCGCCAAACCACTTTTTGAAATCCATGTCTAGTTTCCCACAATTTCTACAGGAAGTTCCTGTAGAAGCACAATGAGAAGCACAATGAGGTGGAAAAATGATGGAGAAAGGCAAGGGATGGACACACAAGTGCTTGTGGACCTAATCAATAGATTCCCACCATTAGATTCACTTTTGAAATTGGATTTGGCTCGTCCAAAGGTTCTACAGGATGTTTCCTGTAGAAATACAGAGCTTCCTGTAGAAGGCACAAGAAAAATTCCTTTGATCTTGATTTGAGTGCTCCTCCTGTCATGAAACGTCCTTCTTGCAACCTGCAATTAGCCAATGGAATTAGTTTTATTTTTCTTTTTCTTTTCCTCTTTTTTTTTGAAAAACAACTAGGGCGCCTCATGGAGGTTTTCACCCTAATTGCCTGCCCTGGGCGCCTCCAAGGGAGGTTTTCACCCAGAGATCTTATTCTCTTTTCTCTTTTTTTTTTTTCAACCCATTGACCGCCTCATGGAGGTTTTCAATCAATGAGCCAATCTAAGGCGCCGCCGAGGAGGTTTTCACCTTAGATTTCTATTTTCCTCTTTTTTCATTTTTTCTTTTTCTTTTTTTTCTCTTTTTTTCTTTTTTTTCTACCCTACCCTACTTGAAAAAAAAAATCGTTCTCAAGTATAAGAATACTTCCAATGGAGCCATGTGCACGTCGAGATTAGAGGCAAAATGATGTGGAGGCTCGAAATGCATGCTTGGATAGGTATCCAGATCTCAGAGACCAAATGGTCTGACCTTGAAGGGATCAAACATAGCTAAGGAAGAAAGTACCGCTGCAACTTAGTGACCCTTTGAAACCATATCTCAATATAGCTTTGATATCCTTGGTCGTCTTGCTGATTTGGATCATTCTTCATGTCACCTTCTATCATGACCTTCTGATCTTCCTTTTTTTGTTGATCTTTCTCTTGAGTACATGGAGGATTTGATGATAACCATGAGGGAACTCTCTCGATCTCTGATTTAGATCTCTTCTCTTCATCAAGTGCAGCCCATGGTCCTTTGATCTCCTCTTTGGAACCTTCTTTTTCCTTTGGTCCTTCAATGTTGTCAATAGATTCTCTCTTTTGCAACACTCTTCCTAAGCTTTGGTGAACATCATTCAGCTCAAAAGGAGTCATTTGCACATGTTGTGCCTCAGCTTTGCAATTGGGTTGAGCTACTCCATTGTATGGCTTTCGAAATGGTATGGGTAGTTGAGTGGAGGTGTGAAATTGAGATGGAGATGGATGGCATTGTGGTTGGGTAGGCATTTGGGGTTGCCTTGGTGGAGGAGGAGGCGATGGTTGTGGATGAGCAGGTGGTGGAGGAAAATGAGCGGGATGAGAGTTGTACTGGGGCCTCCACTCCTGATAAGGTGCATTCCACTGAGGTTGTGGCTGAGCATAAGAGTAAAACGAATGAGCAGTTGGTTGGGCATAATATGGATCTGTGAAGGAATAAGGAGGAGGTGTGAACCAGGAAGGATGAGCAGGGGGACCCGAAGAAGGCATGAAGGTGGCTTGACAAGGGTCACAATAGGTCTCGGGTATCCCTTGTAGTTCCTGCTGGTAAGCTCTAGGTTCATGTGGCCTCCTTTGGTTCATATAATAGAATGATTCAGTGGCTCCTTTGGCTCTCTGATATGCAGCTTTGATTCTCGGTAAGGAAGGGCACTGATCTGTAGGATGGTATTCTTCATAGATGAAACACACTTCTAGGGAGTGCATTGAACATTCGTTCATAGGATGCTTTCTAGTGCACCTGGGACAAAAAATGGCCAAAGCCCTCTTGTCTTCTTCTTGCTTCTTTTGGATTTGCAAGGTATCCAGTTGCATGGCAAGAAACTGCCTCATATCCCTCTTGAAATCTTCTATCTGATCTTCAAATTCATCTTTGGACAAGGGACTTCTCCCAACATTTCTGCTTGTAGCCATTTGCTCAGAGGAATGTTTTCTTCTTCTTCTCCCCTAGAGGTTCTTTAAATATGCCTTGATGTCCACCCAGGGGTTTTTCTTAGTCACAGCCATCGAAGAAGAGAGAGAAGGTTTGCTGTGTGAAGCAGTGGGGGTGTTGTGCAATCATTTTTCTAACTTATCTCTACTCCTACGAGGCATGAAATGAAATCTTTTTGGTTGATTTTTGCATTTTTCTTCTTGTACCTGCAAAACTAAAATAGGTTGAACTGCAACTAACTATCTTGCTGAAATGAAAATGCGGAATTGAAATGAAAGCAAGAAAGGACTAATCTATTTTCGTCAAATGAAATTGCAGGAATGAAATGCTAGTCTACGCTTGTAGAATTCAAATGCTAATCTACGCTTGCAGAATTGAAATGCTAATCTACACTTGCAGAATTGAAATTGTGGAATTGAAATGCTAATCTATGAAAGTGAGAAATGCTAATCTATGAAAGTGGGAAATGCTAATCTACTTTTGCATAAACGAAATTGCATAATGGAAATGAAATAAACTACTTAGAAGAAGATTGTAGTGGAAAATAGAAGAAAAGCGGAAATCACCAATACTCTGACGCTTCCCCGGGAACGGCGCCAAAAAGATGGTGGGCTCCAGTATTGTAGCAATAATGCTACAACTCTTGGAGCTGCCTATCTCTAATTTTATCAACCCGGTAGTTCGAAACAAACTTGGAAGCAACGGTGTTGTATGCACAAGTACTAGCTCTTGCCGCAGCTGTCACTTGGTCAGCTGGCACAAGTCCGCTAGGGCTCAAGCCAACTTCTATATGTTCTCAGAAGAAGCTTTCTACATGATGAACGAAGACTATCTGAAAGGAAATTAACCTACTTTGCAAGAATGAACTGAAAGCCAACAAAACATGGAAACCCTAGTAAACCTTAATCTGACTAGTTTAGTCCTTACGATGCAACGATGGGAATGTAACTCCTAAAAATGATGCCATTACTTCTAGTGATATGGGATGCATGAGACTATACTACCTCCATTGAAAAGAACGTTGTTTTTATATTTTTGCTTAAGTGGTTGGAGTTATTATGACTTGTTTCTTATTAGGTTTTGACTGTGCAGGGGTAGTTCAGAGGGAAAGAAAGCTTGGGAAAGGTCAAGAGGCCTAGGAGAGGTTCCAGGGGATCCAAAACATCACTCCATAGAAGTCCACAACGTTCAGGTGCTCGGCAACCGAGTTTGCAGGCTTCTACAGGATGTCTGCAGGGGATCCTACAGGAAACTCAGGATTTCTACATGATGTTCTGAAAAGAGGATTTTGGAGAATGGATGGAGGGAAAAAGGTGGAGGAACGAGTATGGAGGTGAAATAGGGGTCTGAAGTGGCCTAGGACTTGATGGATGGAGCTAAGGAATGGCGAGGATGGTTCGATTTGTTCAAGGGAGAGTGAAGCAATGTTGCACAAAAATTAGGATTTTGGGAGCGAATGGCAAACGTGAAGTAAGGGTTCTAAGTAGAGGGTGGAGTGGATGGTGCTGATGGAGAATAAGCAGATGAAGGAGAGGTACAGGTGCTCTGCAAGTCGTTTTTCAAATCTGAACCAACAAAGACTTATGAATTCAAAGACCTAGTTACGTTGACATAATTTGCTAGCTGTTAGTAAAGAGAATGAACAAAAGTGTGACCTGTAATGAAACCATGTATTTTAACTCATGCAAATAAGCAAATGAAAGTTTGAACTTGTAACCAACTTCTACACATGAAAATCAAGCACTAGTGATTGCATGGCAAAGCAAAATCAGTGCTTTTGTGGGCAGCAAAGTCGTCCTAGTCACAACTCCTGATCCCACTAAGGGAGAGGTGAAACCACAGATGTTTGTTGGCCCTTTTCTTGAATCCTTTTCTGTTAACAACCTATCAACTAAATCTGAGCATGAAAATCTATTTTACACATAAAAAAAACAAACTAAATAACAAAACAAGAGTTAGATCTAAATAGCAGATTTTATTCTAAGAATGCAGCAAAAACACATAAAGATAATCAAAGGAGGTATTGGGTGCTTGAGATGGGCCCAACCCCAAGAGCTACAACCTCCTAAGAGAGATTTAGAGCTGGTGCAAAGCTGGATTCATATTTATTAATCAAGAATGAAGAGTTACATCAAAACTGTCCACAAGGAGAGCTTGAGAATGAGCTGAAAGCAAAGCTAATCCATGGCCTACAAATCGAATTACAAAATGACTACAGCAAGACTATGAAATGACTAACTACCAGCTACAAAATGACTAACCACTAGCTAAACAAAATGACTAACTGGCTAACCAAAATGAGGCCCTAAGCCTTCTTATTTATACAATTTGAGGACCCAACAGTCCTCCTAAAATTTAGGGACTTGGCTGCCCAAGACTTGTAGTTAACAGCAATCCTACTTGACTTGCTTGGCTGCCCTTGTGCTCATTGATTTGGTGGCCTTTGAACTCCAAGTTGATGGTGGAGAATTCGAGGTAAGGGCCCATAAATGAGGGGGACACCTTCCTACGAATCCTCTAGCTTGTTCTCCCACGAATTTGGCTGCCAAGTGCTCATTAAGACCTTCAATTTTGTCTCCAAGTGGACCAAAAAGGCTACACAAAGCACCCATTAGACTTGTTGGCATAATGACTAACCAAATTCACTCTATTAACATAAATATAATAAAAAACATGCAATAAACTAATGATAATGGTGGATTAAGTCAAATTAGGAGGTTGAATGAGCCCAAATAATTGTCCATTTTTGGGGCTCATCAGGCCTATCCTGTTGTTTTGGTTTCAAACAATTCTGAGCAATTCAAAATTTCAGAATTTTTTCCACTTAGGACATGATCACGAGATCACAACTCCCAAACGGGAAGCTTTTGGTCCCCAAAAGCCTTCAATTCCATGTTAAGAAGGTGAGGGTCCAGTTGCCTCACCTTTTCCACCTCCATCCACTTTTCCTTACTCGGTTTGCTACCTTTAATACCAACCCGAACATAATCAAAATTTCCCCTCCTCAAAGTGTGTGTCCTTCTATGAAGGATAATATCCTCTTTCAGGTCATCCAAAAACTCTTGTGAGAAATCATCTATGCATGGCAACTGAATGTCACTTTCATGATCAACAATTAAAGGAGGTTCATACAAACATAAATTTTTCACATTCACAATGGAATACATTTGCATATATGAAGGCAAATGTAGTTGAACAACATTATTTCCAACTTGTTTAAGGATCTTGAATGGACCATAGTGAATAGGCTTCAACGTTTTACCTTCTCCTTGCATTATTTCCTTACTAATATGCAGCCATGCCTCATCTCCTTCTTGTAACTTATGATCAACTCTATGTTTATCATGTCTCTCCTTGTACTTTCCTTGACTTTTTTCAAGATGTTCTTGAACTTCCTGATGTATGAGTTGACTTATTTCAATGAACATGTGAGCTTTTTCAATGTCACTATGCCCATGAATGTCAACATCCTTCTCTAGAATGAAATTTAAAGGTGACTTAGGCAAATACCCATAACAAGCTTCAAAAGGTGAAGTATTTGTAGAAGAGTGCTTGGCCCGATTGTAGGCATGTTGAATGTAATACAAGTGTTCATCCCAAAGATTGGGATGCTTGATGCAATAACCTCTGAAAAGATTTACAATGGTTTTGTTCATTACCTCTGTTTGGCCATCTGTTTTTGGATGGAAAGTAGTAATCTTCTTCAACTTGGTGTCCATCATCTTCCATAGATTGGACCAAAAATTCCCAACAAATCTGGAATCCCTGTCACTAACAATAGAAGTAGGCAAGCCATAACCCATACATGTTGAAAATATAATTCAACAATTTTTTCAGTAGTTATAGGTCTCTTACATGGCATAAGAATACACATATTGCTAAATCTATCAACTACTACATAAATATAATAATTCTGCTTTCTAGATAATGGTAGACCTCCTACAAAATCCATAGAAACAATTTCCCATGGTCTAGAAGGTAACGAAAATGGTGTATATAATCCAAGCTTCCTATTGCTAGGATTGCTTGTAGCATTAACAACCTCTAATGAAACGTGAAACACTATCTACCATGTGAGGCCAATAACAATACCTCTTTAAATGTGCCATTGTTTTTCTTACCCTGAAATGTCCAACAATAAGAGAAGAATGAGCTTCTCTCATGATACTTAGTCTCTCTCCATGTGGTATACATAACTTGCCCATATGAAACAACAAATTATTATGAAAATGATAATCATTCTTCTCAACATGATTCCCTTCACTCAAGTTAGCATACACATCCTTAAAATCAACATCTAATGAATATTGTTCTATATAGCTCTCGTCTATAATAGAATCATTCTTAAGTAAAGTAATAGCACTAATAATAGGCCTTGAAAGCATATCAACAACTTTATTGAAAATACCTTTCTTGCACCTTATTACCAACTGAATTTTTTGTAGGAAGCCCATCCATATAAAATGTCTTGACTGCTGTAATTTAGTTTGGGACTGCAAGTATCGTAAAGGTTGATGGTTAGTATGAACAACTGTTTCTTTGCCCATCAAATAGTGTTTCCACTTTTTTAAGCTTTGTACCAATGCATAGAACTCCTTATCATATGTAGGATAATTAACAACAACACTATTAAATGTCAAAGAATGAAATGGGATAGGCTTACCATGCTATAAGAGAACCACACCCATGGCATAATCACTAGCATCGGTCTGAATCGTGAATGGCTGTCTCAAGTCCAGTAATGCAAGAAATGGAGATGAACTTATCTTTTCTTTCAAAGACTCGAAAGCTTTCTGTTGCTTGCCTCCCCATTGGAAAGCACAATTCACACTTGTCACTACATGCATAGGAGCTGCTATGGCAGAGAATTTAGAAATACACTTCCTCCAATACTGAGTTGCACCCAAAAAACTTCTTACCTCTCTAATGGGTTTGGGAGTAGGCCAATTCAAAATAGCTTCTACCTTAGAAGGATCAATTCTTAAATCACCTCCTCATACTATGTGTCCCAAATAAACCAAAGAAGTCTTTCCAAATTCGCACTTTGACATTTTAAGAAATAACTGATTTTTCTTGAAAATATCAAGTACTTTCTTAACATGCATGACATGGTCTTCTCTAGTCTTGGTGAAAATTAAGATTTCATATAAGTAGACAATAACTAAATCATCAAGAAAAGGACGTAAGACATCATCCCTTACCCGCATGAAAGTTGCAGGTGCATTGCATAAACCAAATGGCATAACAAGCCACTCAAAGAGTCCTTATTTGGTTTAAAGTTGTCTTCCAAATGTCGCTTTCTTCAATTGTAACTTGATGATAACCACTACATAAGTCTAACTTAGTGAAATATTTAGCACCTTTTAGTTGTTCTAACAAATCCTTGGTCCTTGGAAGTGGGTAATGATTCTTTACCATTGTTTTGTTCAATGCCCTGAAATCTACACACATGCACCAAGTTCCATCTTTCTTTGGAATCAACAGTATCAGTGACCCACATGGCGAAGTGATTGGTATTATGAAACCTTTGTCCAACAAGTCTTTAATTTGCTTATTTATTTTAGCATTCTCCATGATAGACATCTAGTACATGCCTATGTTAAGAAGAGGACAATCTGGGTGTAAATGGATTTCATGTTGAATCTCCCTTTTAGGATGCAAACCTGTTGGTTCCTGAAACATCTCATCATGTGAATCAACTACATCATATAAATCTGATTTAAGCTTGGAATCATAATTTCCAAATGACTCATGATTCACATCAACCTTAGGCTTGATCATAAGTAGTACAAAACTCTTAATTGGATTAACTAGCCTTTTTATGTGTCCCGCATTTACCATCACTATATTTGCCTTCTTGCAATGTGCCCTGACAATGTAGTCGTTGCCATCTTTGAAAAGAAGATATTTATTTTCATGGCGATGGAAGATCTCTTTCCTGTCAAATAAGTAAGCACTTCCCAAAACAATTCTTGATATATCAAGCGGTGCTACATCAAGTTCAACTTTGTCAATAAAGTGTGCAGTAATTGTAAAGTGCAATATGCACTATCTTGAGACTTGTAAGTTTGCATTCTTACATATCCACCGAAGTGGATAAGCCTTTGGATGTGGAATGGTATCAAGTTTAAGTTGTTTGACCAAATCTTCTGATATGAGATTTTCTTGTGACCCATTGTCAAATAGTGTGTCAATTTTTGTATGTTTTGAGACTACCCTCACATGGAACAATTCAATTATTTCTTCCTCATTAGGAGTTTTTACATGACAGTTTGAAGTACTAGAATTTTCCAACAATTTTTCTCTTCATGGCCTTCTTTTGAACAGTGTTTACATATCACCTTCTCACCTCCCTTTTTGATAGATGCATTCTTTTTTCCCTTTCCCTTAAATGTTTTCTCTTTGTTTTTCCCCTTAAAAGGCTTGTTTCTAGCCCCGTCAAAAGTGTTTTTCCCTCTAGTCTCTAAATATGTAGCTTGTACACAAACTTCATCTTGACTAGTAAGATTGAACATAAGGATAGTATGTTTAAGGTAGCTGTGCAAACCACCTATATATTCAGCAAAGTGTCTTGACTTTGTAAGTCTACCCCTAATCAGAGTGCTCTTCTCCTAAACTCTTGGGTGTAGTATTGAACATTTTATCCCTTTAGTTGTATAAAGTTTTGCCGGTTCAATATAGCCTTTTGTAAATGAGCAAGAGGATAAAATTGATTCTTAATTGCGGAAATAAATTCAACCCATGTTAAAGTAATCTTACCATGTTTCTTAATTTCATCCCTGGTCTTGGTGTCCCACCATACCAATGATGCTCCATCCATTCTTAAAGAGGCTAACTGAATCTTGGTGTCATCATCCTGTAAGTTCTGTATCCTTAAATAAACTTCCAACTGTCTTATCCAGTTGTCAAGTTTCTCTACATTGACCTTACCATTAAACATGGGTAATTCAAATTTAAGCTTATGAGGTTGATTTACCGAGGTAGAGGATGACGATGTAGAGGAAGAGGATGATGATGGAGATGGTGGATCACCATTTCCTACATGTCCTTTCTTTGAATTATCATCACCTTTCTTTCCTCTTGAAGAACCCTCTCCTTTCTGATGTTTAGACCCTTCTCCAACCAGCCTATCATTCCTTTCCTAGTATAATATTGTTACCATCTTATTCATGTCCAAAAAGGCTTTTCTGAATACTCGTTCTTCTTCTTTTGGATCCATGTCTTCAGGAACTTCTCCTTCCCTTTCAGACATACTTGAAGCTTCTTCTAAGGCTATTGAGGGTGAATTAGAAGGTGGAGATAATGGCACCTTGGCCCTCCTTGGTTGAGGATTATCTTGTGCTCCAACCAATTGTCCTTTCCCTCTTTGAATTTTAAGCCCGGTAACCATTAAAACTTGCAAAACAGTCAAAAATATATTTGCACAAAACTGATACTCAAAACTTGAGCTCTGATAGCAACTCATCTAAAAATGAAACTACTTGTATTTTCTTTTCAAGGTAATCATTTCCATTAAGTTATATGTGCAAAGTGTTACTCATGTCTTGCAATTGAAACGAAGTGTTTTTGATAACTTTCAGAGTCTTATGTGTGAAGGAGTATTATTTCAATTTACTATTTAGCATATCAAATCTAAACAACACATCAAGATAAAATCACATAATATAACACAACAACTAATGAGGTAGTTCACCCCTCCTGGGCTACATCAGCCAAGTCCAAGGCATGCAAATGGGCATGTCCTTGCTCTTATTAGATGCTCAAATTGGTTGTACAGTGATAAGAAATCATAAATAGGAAAAATAAGTTGTGGAAATGAGTTCAGAACATAGAAAACAACAAAGAATGACTTTTATTTCACATCCAATGGTTAACCATAGCCCAATGCAACTCCAACCCTTCCTAGGCCCTGATGGCTCTCCAAGCTTCTCTGTTGAAAAGGTACCTAAAGATAAGCTCTGTTGGCTTTGGAACCTATAGCATTGGCTCTGGAATGCTCAGAATGCCCAAAATAAAAAAGAATTCACTCAAAAAGGTTCTCCCTAGTGAAAGTTATGACCAACTGAAGTTTTGTCCAAGTTGGCCTAAGAAAACTCCACTAAACTTGGAGTAACTACAGTTAACCCTGCTAACTTTAGAAAACTCCACCGAGAATAGCGCACTCCGTAGAATATGTCAGAACCGTTAGATGTTACATTTAAGGTTTTGGGTAGTGGTCACATGGATTAGCTAAACCCCTGCCGGTGGAACCGTGAATGGTTAGGAAGCCAAACATTAAATATAGTTATTTAGCTATAGTGGTTAAGAACCACTCACAGCCTACCTGGTTAGGCCACTTGGCTAGAAGCATAGACACCCAGGGTAGAATCCTGTGGACTGCAATAAAAGTTTTCGTAACCTCCACCTATCTAACCAGGGGCCATGTGGCAGCCCCGTGGCAGGCCACGTGGTGCCCATTGATTGGTCTTCCCTATACACAATCATTCTCATATCTAACCTCAGAATGCCAAGTGTCGAAACATGATTGGCTACTAGGGAATATTCCATGGAATATTTCCAAAATATTCTTTTTTAAATATTTTCCAAAGTCAAAAGTCAATCTTGGTCAAACTAATTTTTGAAGGAAATTATAAACTTCAAATTTGAATAACTTTCACATACAGTGTCAGATTTTAGTGTCGTTAACGACTACATGATCATATTGATGAGGCCTATCCTGTTGTTCAAGTTTGAACCATTTCTGAGCAATTCAAAATTTGAGTAATTTTTCCACTTAGGACATGATCACCAGATCATTTATGGTGTCGTACTGATATTGTTTTTCATGGTTTTCTTCTTATTTGTTTCTTGTATTTCCTTTTATGGTTTCAATGTTAGGAATTGGTTTGGAAAGAGGAAAGTTAATGGAGATCAAGGAGAGATGTGTGGTACCCGAAAGGTAATGTAATATTCAAAAGAAGCTCGATGCATGAGTAAGTGCAGCAGAAGGTATGAATTTGAAAGTCAGTATGACTGGTTGGGTCCATTATGGTAAATGGACGGTGGCAATACACACATATGAAGGGTAACCAGAAAGGTAAATTAAATGGATATGAGGTGTCAGATCGTTTGACCAAGTTGGGAATGGTGGTTCTCAATGTTGTGCATGTTGTGCACAAATAAGGAAGTTATCTTAACCTAGAACTTATGTTATATGGTAATTATGTTATGGCCATTCTTATGTTGATGTGTGTATGTATATATGTATACATGTAGGTCTATATGTATGTCATGTCTGACAAGGTGATCATGGATCACGATTATTAAAGCTAACATTTATATGTATATGTGTGTGTGTGTGTGTGTGTGTGTCGTTGTCTCACAAGACCATGATTGTTTTATGGTAATTATTATATATATGTATCTAAGTATCTATGTCATTGTCTAACATGGGTTGTTAGGTATCATTCGTGTGGAGGAATGGTTCCTTATGCAAGTGAATGGCATGAAGAGATTCTTTTTTTATGAGGAATCAAGTGGGAAGAGTAGTCCTAAAAAATATATGAGGTTAGTATCATGTGGTTATGAGTTGATATTGTGTGCTTATATTATTTATATTCTATGATAGGTAACTCGAAAAATGCAGCAGTGGAATGAAAGTCGTGTGGTCTATGGCATGCTAGGATAAAAATGGATGGTGGAGAGACACTAGAAGCAAGGTTACCTGGTAGAGACAATGTGGCTTGGATGTTTGGTACTATTGTTGTACATATGTTGTATATGTTGTACATGTTACATCTGCGATGTTGTGCGCATGAGGTTTTGTGTATATATAGTGTGACTACATGTTGTTTATGCAATGTTATGCACAGGGTGGTACATATAGTGTTGTGTGAATGTTGGATATGTTGTTTTGGGTATAGAAGGTGCTATGTACATGTTGTATATGCAGTGCTATGTACATATGGCATTGTGTGCATGTTGTAGATATGGTGCTATGTACATATGGTATTATGTGCATGATTGTACACGTGGCGTTGTGTGCAGGCAGTGTTGTATACATGCTGTGCATGTGGCAATGTGTACATGTAGTGTCGTGTACATATCATTCATGTGGTGTTGTGTACTTATCATATTGTGTACACATTGTACATGTTGTATAGTGTATATGTGGTGTTTTGTACATGTTTTGCAGGTGGTGTCATGTGCATGTGATGTTATGCACACGTGTAGGTGGTGCGATGTACATGTGGTATTGTGTACATGTTGTACATATGGTATTGGTGTACGTGTGGTATTATGTACATGTCATACATGATGTGTTGTGGGCATGTGGTACTATGTATGTGCATTATATAGTTGTGGTATCATGACATGTGTATTCCTTGTGTTGTCCTTTGTCTATTTTGTTGTGTTGTATGCCAGGTGTAGGTACATGTATTGTGTGGCATTGTATATTAAGTATAGATTTCTGAGTTGTGTTCTATATAGGGTATATGTGTATGCATTTTTTGGTTCCACCCATTGTGTTTGAAATATATGTGTTCTGATGTACATTGTGTATGTATACATGTTGGTTGTGTCATACACCGGATGTAGGAGTGTGTATTGTGTTGTGTTGTACACTAGGTGTAGGTGTATGTGTTGTATGTCAAGTGTAGGTGCATGTATTGCATGGTTTTGTATGCAGTCTGTGATTGTATTTGTGTGATGTACACTATGTGTATGTGCACATTGTTGATGAGAAGACACATGGTATTGTCGGTTGTGGCAATTGATCCAGAGTGTGTACGAAATAAGGACAAAGGTGGAAGCCAAGGATTGATTAAAGGATATGTATTAATATTTTGTTTAGTTTTTCTATGCATGTGATTTGTGATTCTGGTCTATGATGATTACGTGTGATTTCAGATTTTTATCTATGATGGTTGTGTTTTGAGCTAACTTGATGTGATATATGTATACATGATGATTTGGTTGAAGATGCTAGTTTGACTCGTTGTGACAGGACATAAGAAATATTGCAGGTATACCTTATTGACGAGCTACCACTGAGGTAGCAGGGCCATAGTGGGACACTAGCACCCAATAATGTCCATTGATTTTCATGAGCATGCTATGACTAGTATGACGTTTTGAGGAAGGGATATTCCTTGTTTTTTGTATCTTCCAATACGAGGAAGCCTTTCCAACGGATGTACTATCCGAGATGGGGGTTCCATTGAAACTTGGAAGGTAAGTGAATGCACCAAGGGATTTGACTGAATTTCTCGAGGGACTGTGTAGGAAAGAAGGGAAGGTTAGGGATGGAATTTTTTTAGTCGTTAACATTTATATATGGAATCAAATGCACAATGGGAGTGCACCCTGGAACAATGAGCCAATATTTGTTCAATGAGAGGACAAGTGACATTAGATTATAGCGCTGGATTATAGCGGTGGACATTGGATGCAGATTTGACTTTGAAGTGGATTTTAGACTTCATGGGAAGGATGCGAATCCTGGTATTACATTGACGGTGGAGGTGTAATCCTCTATATTCCCTTGTTGTGGATGAAGACATTTTATCCTATTATTTGATGGTTGAGAAAGTGGGAAAATGTGTATATGTGTGTACCATTGTAAATACTGTATCAAGATGGATATATAATTCTCCATAAAAAGTATGATTATTTGTTGGCCGAAGGAAATGTGCATAATTATATGTTTATCATTGTAAATACCATAATGAGCTATGTTATAAAACTCCATTAAATGGTATGATTGTGATGTTTTACTAGGTATTCATCGTAAATGATACAACGAGATGTGTTATAAAGCTCCATGGGTAGTATGCTTTGTTTTTCACAGTCTTGTTGCCTATAGGTGTCATTGCACACTGAGGACGGTTTTCCCCCAAGGGGGAGGGTTCTGTAACAGTCCTAGTGAAAATTCCATGTAAAATATATATATGGTCATGATGATGAGACACATACTCCAAGACGAATGGTGGGGAAAACATACTATTGGGTGTTGGTTCCGTCAATTATGGCTAAGGAAATTGAAAAATGAAATGGCTAAGTCTTTGGAAAGGTATGAGGCATTAATTGACATTTTATTTATGAAAATAATGCAAATTAGGAGAAAAGGGAGGTGAAAGGTCATAGGTTTCATGTGAGGAGGAAAATAAAGAAAAATAATGGAAAATGAAGAAAATAGATGCCTCATTAACAAAAAGGATTCTGAGGATTAGTTGGGAAGCTCTTAGGTAGTGTAATCTCTTGGCTAATACTTGGTATGTTTAGTGTTGGAGCTCTCTCATTATTATCTCTCTCTCTCATATTCTTGACGACTTAGAGATTTGATGGAGCACTCCTAGCGGGTGTTTCATGCTTATATTGTTGGACCAAGAAGGCAAAGGAAGAGAAAGAGGGCATCCGAATGAATATATACAGTGGGTTTTTCTTGCAGGTACTGAGTTGCATGTATGTCCTCCTCACTAGTTCTGGCATGCATGCAACATGCATGTGGTTTCTTGGCTATGATCTGTCACTGACATGGAGGATTGCCTAGATTGATATTAGATTTCACAAGCCTTTTCATTTCCTAGATAACAATTGAGATTGTGGGTTTATTTCCTTGTTTTGTTTTGGTTGGTTCTCATGTTTCCTTAGCTTGGGTTGAGTTATGCATTCCCAGTGTTGAGTTTATGCAATGGGTATGTACTTACTCTCAATTACAGTGCCTTTTTCCTCTTTTCTTATCTCTTTCATACCTTGATATGCTAACATGTTGATGGATTATGATAAGAAATGAATGAAATACTCCTGATTAAGATTTAACCACCATAACTAACTCTTAATCCTTTTTATGCAGAAAAATGACGAAAGGAATAGTTGTTGTTCCCTAGATACGGAAAAACGTAAACTAACAAAGGAGGAATAAGACACACCGGTTGCGGTCAAGCCAGAGCATGAATCAGGAGGATCAATGCTAAACAAGAAGAATGTCAGAAGTTAGCATTCAGTGGTGTATCCTGAGGGATCACATTTATCTTTTACCCTTTTTGACTATAAAAGTGAAAACTGTAGAGGAATGAATCTATCACTGGTATTTCAAATTGTAATTCTAATTTATAGATTGGTGCTTTTGAGGGACACGACTGTATTATAATGAGAATTGAGTTCAATAGTTAATACATAATTTACGTTACTATTCATTTGTATTCTTTAAAGTAGCTGAACAGTATTCACTGGCGGCTAAGGGCCTGGCTTCTGGTGGATCAAACTATTGCCCTTTGTGTTATATTTTCTAATTTACGCAAGTTTGAGTGGTTTGATGTCTTTCATTCTCTGTGAGTTTATATTATTTTTTTTTTGATGATTTCCTATATTGAAGTTAGTTTACCTTCCGTATGTGATTCACAACTTTGTCATTTGATTCCATTTATGCTTACTGTATATTAAATTTATTATCAATTAACGCATTGAATCTTGTTAAGTGTGGTTATTATAAAATCATCTGAAAGAGATTTTTTAATATTACTGAACACTTAGTTGAAAAAATTTCCATTTGAATTGCGTAATTGAGATTGAGTGTGATTTATATAGAATCAGCTAGAAGAAGTTGGTTAATGCTACTACACTCTCGGTTGATGTTATTGTCAATTTAATTGCTTGTTTGAGATTTGATTTGGATTTTACTGGAGGATTAAGACTTGATGCTTAGATGTAGTATTTCCTTCGCAAGTTGAGCTCTATAAATGCATCCGTTTACTCTTGTATCAAGGTTTTATACTTCATTTTAAAAATCATTACTCTTTGGATTCATAGCTTGCACATATTGTGTACACTCTTGCAATAAAAGGACATGGCCGGGATGATAATTAATGTGAGGAAATCAAGAGTTTTAAGAGACACCTATTAGAAACCAACATTTTGGCACCATTTCCGGGGAGATTTTTTCCATTTTAGAAAGTGTGATGTCTATTTGATGATTGTTGCTGGGAAAGAATTGGGTATTGAAAATGGGAGGTAAGAACCTACGTAATGAGAAAGTAAAGTTCTTGCTCTTCCACCCACTTTTCAGCACAATTGCATAGAAGTGAAGTGGGTGTTTGATGTTTGTCTGCTAAGGGAGAACTGGGCATTAAAAATGTAAGGTAAGAACCTGTGTAAGAAGCAAGTAAAATGCCTGCTCCCCTACACGCTTTCCAGCAGAATTTATGGGAATTTAAGGTAGAAATAAACATTTGAATTTTTGCATGAATGACTAAGAAGAAAAGACTAGAAAATGATATAATCAAACATCCCAAACCTAAAAAATCTAAGGGACCGGTGAAACATGGATGATCAACTTTTATCGACAACATCATAAGGAAAACTGAGTCTCAACCATCAGTAATACCTCAAACTATTGCTTCCAAACACCCTACTATCTCCCTTCAGGCCACAGGATCACCATGTGTAGCCTATGCTGAGGTTCATAGTAAAACTAAAGGGACTGAACAGAGTTTTCAAGATACTGAAAATTCACAATCAATTCCCTCACAAGAAGGGAATTCTTGCAACCTCTATTAAGGAGAAGGAGAAACAGGTAAATCTGAGGTTAAATCAGGAGAGCCAAGATCTCCAAAGGTAGTAATTGAGGTGAGGACACCCAGTGTCCTAGATCAAGGGAGTGCTATTAAAATCATTCTTGTCTCTTCTAAACATCCTAGAAACAACTCTCCGGCTTGGGAGATCCCAGAAGGATACTAGTATATTTTTGACCAAATGGGCAATAATCCACAACCACCCCAGATCTATACACTACAGTATCCTATTGTTCACACAACTGTCAATGCCCTTATGAAAGCTATCCCATTAAAAAATATTCCCACCTTTCATGGACTCACCTCAAAAGGTCTAGTTGCATTCTTGTTTGAATTCGATGCCCTATGTAGGGGTTATGATTACACAACCGAACCCAGAAACTGAAGTTGTTCGCATCCACTTTAATGGGAGAAGACCTGCGTTGGTTTATGGGACTAGGTGGAGGCACCATCAACGATTGGGACCAAATGAAAACTGCCTTCCTTAAAAAATATCAAGATTATTGCAGATCTAGAGAACTAAAGGATGAGATATTCAAAATGGTAGCAAGGCCTAGGAAAACTTTGGAAGAATATGTGGAGCATTTCCAATATAACCTCCAAGGGTCTCCTTATGCAAACCTACCTGATAATGTTCTAAAAACCACGATGATTAAAGGGATGAAAGACCAGTGGATAGAGAAACTAAATATCATGGTTAAAGGTGATATTTATCAAGAAGCCTATGCTAATATTATTAATTTCTGTGTTAGGTGCTCCAGGGGTAGTACAAGACTGAAACCAGTTGGACGTAATGCGACCACCAAGGACAACAAAGTCTCTGGGGGAAGCATTACTCGTGTTGAAATCGACAACCTGTTGGAAGATTTCAAAACAGATATCGTGGGAAGCTTGACAAGACAGTTAGACATCATGCAAGTCAAACAGAAGCAAGTTGAAGTAGATCATAACCTGGTTATTTTTTCCCCTGATGTAGAAAGAAACACAGTCATAAAGAATGCCCATTGGATATGGTACAGACCTATGCCATATGCACTAAGGAACATGCCACAAAAAGTTGCCCGTCGCTCCCAGGATTAAAAGCGGTCTTCAAGGAGGCAGAGGAAGAAACAGAACCAGTGTAACTGTTAAACCAGTGTCGCCAATGTCACGCACGACAAATAGGTATGCCTACTGACCCATATTCATTCTTTTAGCCTTCAAAATATAATTCCCAACAATATACATGAGCAACATGGTAGAACCAGCCACATTTTCCTAATTGGCCACCATACGCATTCTTCATGCCACTTTGGTCCATTCAGTCAAACCCAAACAATAGTTCGCCAAATCCCTCTTACTTTCCATCATTCTGGTAGAACAACCCATATCCATCTCAATGGTCCCCCTCTACTTCACAAAACCAAAAATGGAAATTAAGCTGGCAAAGACCCATGAACCAGCTAGTAGGAATAGTCCCTCTGCCTCAACCCAAGCTACTAGGACCTTATACGTTGCAGCGGAATCTTCAATCCAATCAACGAATGCAACTCCCAACCCAACCCAACCCAAATCCTAAGAACAAACCAGTCCAGTCAGTACAAATCATTGAAGGTCTTGATCCCGAAACTCAGTTGATAGAATGTAATGAACTTAAATTGAGGTCTAGATGAATAATCACACAAGAGGATGATAAAAATATGAAACATGAAGAACCTTACCCAAATAAGCCATCGACTGTAGAACAAAGACCTCAAAGGGAAAATATAGTCAAGCAGAAAAGTCACGAATAGATTAGTACCTCTTCTCCGCCATTTCCAGAAAGATTGATTATACCTCACCCTATCGAATACCCCGACTTCGATATCCTGGGAGAACTAAAAATTATTTGCATAAAAATACCTCTCCTCCAGGCTATTTAAGACATTCCAATCTATGAAAAAACCATTAAGGAATTGCATGCCAAAAAGTCTACGAGGAAATAAAGCCAAAACCAATTGTCCATGTAGTCGGGAATTTGTCTGATCTATTACTAGGAAAAGAGGAACCGGTGAAATATGAAGATACAGGAAACCCTATTGTCACAGTACAAATAAGTGGATGCTCCTTTCCCAATGCATTAGTTAATTTAGGGGTAGCCATTAATATTCTCACAACAATAACCTATGAGAGACTTCGTATCACAGCCTTAGATCCAACTACAAGCTCGCTGGAACACGTTGACCATTTAGTTATTAAACTAAAAGGGACATTACAGGATGTGATGGTGTCCGTAGATTTTTGGGAATACCTGGCATATCATTTTATTATTAATCCTAGAAACCGGCTAGATGGACATCCTCTAATATTAGGAAGACCTTGGCTAGCGACTGCAGATGCTTATATAAGCTGCCGAACAGGTAGTATGACTATAACTAAAGGGACTGATGTGAAGAACCTAGCTTTATACCATCTGGCTTAGCCAAGCCTAACCATAATAAAAACTAGGATGAAACCTGTAACATATTTAACTGAAAATATTCGATCACCATTAACTGTAGCAGATGCTCTTGAATTTAAAAACCAAACATAAGACAATATTATTAACACTTACATTAACCACCCTGTTGTCGTATCTAATCTAAAATGTCACACGATTGAAGCAGTTGTTGATAATGAAATTGAAGAATATCCTTTAAAAGATATCAATGACCAAACAATACCAACAACAACTGTCTATAATAGCAAACCTATTCAAATTGAACTAGGGAAAATCCTTAACATTAACAAAAACATAAGTGATGAATAGCACCGAAGGCTTATTGAAATCCTTAGGAATTATAAAGGGGCTTTCACTTGGGAATACCCATATATGAAATGGATTGACCCTCAACTATGTATGCACCACATCTACACTGAGAAAGACGCAAGACCCATTCAACAACCTCAACGTAGACTCAACCCTCACCTAAAGGATATTGTTAAAGACGAACTGTAGAAATTGTTATATGTGAATTTTATCTATCCTATATCTGACAATAGATAGGTCTCTCCATTAGTTGTGTCTTCCAAAAAGAATGGGAAATGGAATATATGTGTCGATTACTAAGAGTTTAACAAAGTAATGTAAAAAGACCATTTTCCCCTTCTATTTATCGACCAGGTTCTAGACACATCGACAGGTCAAAAATTCTTCTCTTTTCTAGATGGCTTCAGTGGCTACAACCAAATCCAAATTTCCTGTGAAGACCAACATAAGACTACATTCACCTGCCCCTGAGGCATGTTTTCTTACAGGGTATTACCTTTTGGACAGTGTAACGCACTTGCTACATTCCAAAGAGCCATACTCAGTATGTTTTCAGATTTGATAAATGAGGGATTAGAAGTATACATGGATGATTTTACACCCTGTGGAGATGACTTCAAGCAGGAATTACAGACATTGGAAAAATTCTTGGAAAGATGCATTGCTACTACGCTCTGCTTGAGCCATGAGAAATTCCATATGGTGATGACAGAGGGCTTGATCCTAGGCCATTACATCTTTGCAGCTAGAATTCAAGTAGATCCAACAAAAATACATGTAATCCTCTTACTAGCTACCCCCTGTACTCAAACATAGGTACGTAGGTTTTTGGGATTTTCTAGATATTATCACAGATTTATAAAAAAAAATTCACAAATTGTGGCACCATTATATTCTTTGACAAGAAATATCGATTTTATATGGACTGACAAATGTGACATTGCCTTTGCATAATAAAAAAAACTAGTATCAACAGCACCAGCATTACGAGGCCCGAACTGAGATATACAATTCCATATTTCGTCAGATGCATCAGATATAGCCATTAGAGTAGTTCTTGGCCAAGAAGAAGCCAAGAAAGCTATGCAATATACTACATCAGCAAAATTGTAACTCTTGCTGAGTTAAATTACACAGTAACAGAGAAGGCGTTTCTAGCTATAACCTATGTTATTAATATATTCAGACACTATATAACAGAATACCCTGTAGTCCTATTAACTGATAACTCTGCTATCAAATATTTAGCTTATAAACCTATTACGAATGGAAGAGTGACATGATGGTTAATCCTTTTGCAGGAATTTTACATAACAATCAAGGATCGACTAGGAAAAGAGAATCTGGTGGCAGTCTTCCTCTCTTGAGTGTCAAGAACAGATAACGCAGTCGTGGTAGAAGACCAGTTCCCCGATGAGCACCTGTTCGCTATGACAGTGAAAACACCATTGTATGAGGATGTGGCGAATTGCTTAGTAGTGGGGATACTATCCAAACGCCTCACACCCGGAGAAAGGAAATCGATAGTGTAACACAACAATTGGTTCTCTTGGATCATAGGATACCTCTTTCACACAGGAGCCAATATGCATATCCACAGGTGTGTCAGAGAACAAGAAATCTATGATATCCTAAAAGCCTTCCACGATGGACCTTGCGGGGTACATTTTGCAGATCATAGGAATGGACACAAAATTTTACAGATGGGCTATATTTGGCCCATGATGTTTAAGGACGCTAAGAATTTTTTTCAAGCATGCGATAGCTGCCAAAGAATGGGTCGCCCTGGCCAGTTTGATAAGATGCCCCTACACCCACAACTAGTTATTGAACCCTTTGAATTATGGGCACTAGACTTTATGAGCCCAATAAATCCACCATCTAATAAAAAATTATATCTACTGGTTGCAATGGAATACGTGACTAAATGGGTGTAGGCAGTAGCCTTACCAAGAGCAACAGACGAAACAGTAATCAATTTTCTCTTTGAAATTTTCATGTGGTATGGTTTGCCCAAAGAAATAATTATAGATGGAGGGCCACAATTTGTAGGCCATAAGATTGTTGCCACACCAAAAATTCATCACATTTTTCACAGAATCACCTCTCCATACCACCCACAGGCAAACAGCCAGGTAGAGAGTACCAACAAGGTAGTCGAGGCCATTCTAACAAAGACAGTAGCCTCACATTGACCTGACTAGACTACTCGATTGCCAGAATCCATGTGGGCATATCTCATGACCTAGAGGAATACAACATGATACTCCCCATTTCAACTGGTGTTTGGTAAGGAACCTATCTTCCCCATAGAATTTGAAATTCAGACATTGAGGATAGCCCAAGAAGTGGGGTTGGATTTGAATGAAGCATAGGTTAACATATTACAACAAATAAATGAATTAGATGAAATATAAAATTTAGCTCTTCAGCATACTGCAATTATTCAACAACAAAGAGCAAAATGGCATGATGCCATCATCAATAAAAAGACATTCCATGAGGGCAACTCGGCGCTTCTCTATGCTTCTAGGTTCTGTTGAGGGCCCCGAAATCGGGTCAACAACAAGGGGGATACCCACCCGGTCGGGAACTTGGTTGGCGGCTCCTTGCCCGTTTGGTGTAGTGGGTCCGACTGGGGATGATGGGACCAGCTTCCCAATCTAAAAGATGTGTGTGTGTGTGTGTGTGTGTGTGTAGATTTTGAAGACACTAATCTAAAGGTGATTTTTAACTAATTTAATTATAGACTCTAAACTAACTCTATGCTACTGTAATCTAACAGAAACAGTACATCTAATCTATACTAACCCGGGGTAAAATTCTTTCATTATGCGATCTAAAAAGATTTCATACAACAATTGGTAATAAAGATCATTTAGCTATCATAAGAATATAAATCAATTAAGATGAACCATTATGCATAAGAAGTTAGGCAAAACAGTTGTGAACAACATATCGCATAATCAATTATTCATATGTCAAGCACAAACAAATGATTCCACCGTACAAAAGTGCCAAATGGTAATCTAGACATTCATACATTAACATATAAACAAATCAGTTGTATATCACTCTAAGAATATGAGCATAAATTAATCAAGAGATAAAAGTACCATTTATGACTGATTTCACTCACAAACTTCAAGCAATAACGATTTATCTCTACTTACTTCTAACATCTACTAAGAGTACAGAAGTGCAACATCAGTAGCAAACATTAAAATGCAAACATAAATAAATCTCGATCCATCCATTCATCAAAAACCCCCTCCGAGGGTGCAAAAGTGCATGTTCTGTTGTGGTCACCAACAACCCCCCTTTCTTCACTTGACATTAGCAATAACGTCAAGCGAAGAGGGGACCCTGAACAAAAATCCCAAAAAAAAAAATATATTTTTTCTAAAGTTTTTGTATTTCTCTCCCTAAGGCTCAAATCGCATCGCAAGGAAAGGCCAAAGCATAACTCGAGCGCGAAAAACAAATACTGCGAAATTGCGATGCGAAGTTCATCGCATCGCATACTTCACACGTGCCCCTTAAAAGAAAAACCTTCGAGCAATGCGATCGCCGATATGCGATATCGCAAATCGCAAGCATTACGCTATACGACGTAACCATTAAACGAGAACTTGCGATATTTGCGATTTGCGATGGCAGCAATCTGCGATTTGCGATTTGCGATCTGAAAAGACTTACCACACGATAGACCCATGCATTAAGCGCGCGCCTTGAAAGAATTTAATGACCACATGCTTAAGTATCTAGGAATGATTGCGTTACATTTATCGAAGAGTCAAGTGATGATGGATGTCAGAATTGTGCGTTCATTAGAGATTAATGCTTTCACGTCAAGTCTTTTCATTTCACTTCTCCTTTGCGTAGACTGCAAGACATGCAACTGATATAAGTTTATATGCAGGAAACATCTGAAGGAAAGAGGAAAGCGCCAATCAGCAAAGAGAGAATGCTTCCACAAATGGATGCCGCATGTAGTAGAACCGCGGATTCCAGGCTATCAGCCAACCGCCACTGATGAAATTAGACTATCCAGGACTTAGAGTCAAAGGCGCACAAAAGCAGCGTATTCAGAAAAGATCCTGAAGCTAAGACTTAGTGAAGCAGAGAAAGAAGCGCATGAGAAGGAGAACGCTTCAGGAAAACCTGGAACAAAGAACGGAAGAAATTATTGAAATAGGGAGTTGCCCATGCAGCACGACTCTTAATCCACTCAATCATTCGCACGACCGAAAATCGAAAACGGAAACAGCAAAATCAGTTCGAGAAGAAACTGGGACACGCTAAGTATACACGCGGCGAATACACCCAGCTAGAGAAAGGATTTCGAAAATATCTTCCGGTCTGCCGGAAGGAAGTGCCAGCTCCTGCTATTTCCACTTTTATCTCCCGAGCTAAACAAGAAGGCGGCTAGCCGACTCTTCCCAGGAAAGCATTACACTGTTGACAGCACTAAAGAGAATATACAAAAACGGTCAGAAATTAGATTTTAAGTTTAGAAATAAAGTTGCTTTTAGTAAAAGGGCGGTCATTTGAGGCCGATTCCCTAATTTCATGTAATTAATATTGATTAGTTAGTAGTATTTAACCCTTCTCATGGTTTTTGGAGAAGGGTCCGGAAATCTGTCAAAAAACTTATCCTCAGAACATGCACTTCTACACCCTCAGAGGAGGTTTTTGATGAATGGATGGATCAAGATTTATTTATGTTTGCATTTTAATATCTGTTACTGATGTTGCACTTCTGTACTCTTAGCAGATGTTAGAACAAGTAGAAATAAATCATTGTTACTTGAAGTTTATTAGTGAACTTAGTCATAAATGGTACTTTTATCTCTTGGCTAGATTCTGCTAGTATTCCTAAAGTGATATGTGTCTGCGTTCTTTGTATGTTATTGAATGAATGTCTGTATTACCATTTGGCACTTCTGTACGGTGGGGTCATTTATTTATGTTTAACATATAGAAAACTGATTATGCGATATGCTGTTCACAACTACTCTGCCTAACTTCTTATGCAGAATGGTTTATCTTTATTGATTTATATTCTGATATTAGTTGAATGATCTTTATTACCGGATGCTGTTAGAAATCTTTCTAGATCGCATAACAAAAGAAAAACACCCCGGGTTAGCGTAGATTAGATGTATTTTTCTTCATTAGATTACATTAGCATAGAGTTAATTTAGCAGTTAGAATTAAAACTAGATTAGAAGAATTCCCCTCCCTTCCTTAGATTAATACCATCAGACTCTACGCACACACACACACCCATCACATTGGGAAACTGGTCCCATTACCCCCAGTCGGACCCGCTACTCCAAACGGGCAAGGAGCCGCCAACCAGGTTCCGGACCGGGTGGGTATCCCCCTTGTTGTTGACCCGACCTCGGGGCCCTCAACATTTCTGGCGCTAGAAGGAGGGCACAGCTATGAATGGCACATAATTCAAAACCCAAATACCATTTGAAGAGCAAATCACCCTCACCAACTTCCCCGACTTCCCCAATACGACTAAACTCGGAACTGGAAGTCGCTCGGACATCCACCACTGCTATACATCCCGATACATCAGAACAACTTATTTTCGATCCCCCTGAAGTTCAAACCTTGATCCGTAAACTCCAGGGATTCTCTATTTTTAACCAGAAATCTGATAAATCTAAAGGCAGCTTGACTTCGCAATACAACCCTGCTCATCCCCTGACCCGATTGAAGAGTGAAAAGTTTGGCATTCAGCCAACTGAAATCCCTCTCCCCACTAGGAAAAGAGCAAGGAAAGCATTTCAAGAGTCTGACAGAGAGACTCCTTCATCCACCTCATCCATTTCAACTCCCTCTCCGCGAAGTCGACCACCCACATCTCCACCTCAAATCACTCATCCATCTTCCGCAACCCTTCCTCCACAATCGTCAAAGATCATAACATCTCTATCTTCTCAACCTCAAAGATCATCTTCTACACTTTTACTAACCAGCAACTTAGCGATGGCACAATCTCCATGGAACAACCCTGGGGCGGTTCTAATGCCTCCACCCCTGAGTCCAATACCTGCCCATCCTGAGAAGTGGTTACCAAAGTTCAATCCAGAAACTGGAATGCTAGCTGAAGAACATATCAATAATTTCATGCTTTCTGTTAATCTCAACGGAGTTACCAACGAAGACGCCGTGGTCCGACTCTTCCCCTATACGATGCAAGGGACGGTCGGGTCATGGTACTTCTCGCTACCCTCTAGATCTATCACCAGCTGGGATATTTTTAAAAATCAATTTCTCACTAAATTCAGCGATGATAGATCGACAGCGACACTGATCAATGATCTGTCCAATCTTAAAGCTGAGGCTCGGGAACCCATTAAAGATTTTAACTTACGGTTCAACAAGATCCTCAATAAAATCCCCGCTGCTTCCCAACCCAGCGAGGAAGTAAGATGTGAATGGTACATCACGGCCTTACCTTCAAACTTGGCCATCTTCGTAGATAGGGCAAGCAAGACAACCTTAGTCGAAAATTTGGCTGAGGCATTAGCAGTCGAAAGACGTGTAGTAGCCCTAGAAAAGAGATCTACAATCGAAGAGCATAAATCTAAGAAAATCTCTTTCAAAGAAGAAACCAAGAAGAAGCAAACGAAGGATCCTTTCGACATGGAAGGATTACAAAAGGTATTAAAGGCCATGTCAAATGAGATGATTGATATCAGGAAACAAGTAGTAGAATCGTCCCCAAGAAAGCCTTTTAGGAGTTTTAAGAAAAATCCTCCTATGGAGACGAAGCCACCTAGCGTGGTCTCTAACGTGGAATCTAAAGAAGAAGAAGAAGAAGAGAACACCATTGAAACACATACCGACGATGAGGAAGTGGTGGAACTGCAAGGAATGTGGGATTTCATCCTCCCACAAGAGGAAGATCAAGAAGCACTTCCGGTTAGTAAAAGAAGCAGAAATCAACTTGATCCTCCCCAGACTACCCCAAAATAGAAGGGCGTAAGCCCTCCAGCAAAAGAAAAGGTCGCAACAAAGAAGACAACCCCTAAAGCGACCTCATTTAGCCCAGTCCAATCAGAGCAATCGCCTCCACCAAAGACACTAATAGTGTCGGATGAAATGGAGTATAACATCATCAACAACATGAAGAAGACTAGGGCTAATATCACCCTGTATGAGCTGAGAAAATTGAAACACCAACAGAAGATCATGATGAAAGAGTTACACGCCGTACCTACTGCGCCTCTACCTACAGCTATAGCTTCTCATAATATAGGAAGACCCCCAATCAACGCGATCAATAAAATCGATCCAAATGACATCGCCTTGATTGGAGGGAGGTCTATATTTCACACTCCCCCTTTCCTCCTCACTTACGAGATCTTTAACAGAAACGTGCATAACTGCTTGGTTGATTCTGGTGCTTCAACCAATATTCTACCCAAGTCAATATGTGCCAAACTTAATGTTCAACCGCAAAAATCCAAAGTACGCATAGTTCAACTTGATCGATCACAAGTCGAAGTGATAGGTGAACTAAATCAAGTGAACATAAGACTATCATCCAACCCCAAGGTCTGCCAGGTCATCGATATTCTAGTTGCTGACATCCCTGAATTTTATGGTCTAATTCTTAGCAGGGATTGGTCCGAGAAGCTCCATGGATATTTTTCGACTGACTGGTCGCACATGTGGTTACCCTTCAACGGGAAGCCAAATCAAATAAAGGTTGAACGAGAACTGCACCAAAAGTACATAGTGACGGACCTGGAGGGAGAGAACGAAGCCATAGCATGCAACAACAGCATCATAGGCAACTATTCGGTAGACTCTTTCCTTGGAAATTTCAATGCTCACATATCACCATATTTAGAAAATTCAGTCATGTCCCAAGTAGAAAACTTTTCCCAGACTGATGATTCAAAATGTGTTAGTTTCTTAGATAACCCTGTAAATACTTCTTTATTTTGGAAATTATATTTTGATGGCTCTAAGTCCAACGAGGGAGCGGGAGCAGGATGCGTCTTGATTAGCCCAGACGGAAATAAGACCATGCTCACATGCAGACTAGAGTTCGATTGCACGAACAACACAGCGGAATACGAAGCCTTGGTGCAAGGCCTATACAAAGCAATCGGCTCCAACGTCAAATATCTTCAAGTCTTTGGAGATTCTGAGATCGTCGTCAAACAGGTATGTAACACCATAAATTACCTGTCTAGTCATTTAAAGCACTACCAATCTTTAGTGCAAGATCTCACTGCGCATTTTACAGCATTTAATATTTCATCAATCCCAAGACTTCACAATGCAAGCACAGACCTGCTAGCAAACGTAGCCTCCAGACTCATTCCCTCTGAAGACTTTAGTCCAGATAGGTTTTCGATAGAATTAATTTTTAAACCGTCTATTCCTGACAACATCACCAACTGGAGAGTATTCAACGACGACCCAAACATCGTAAGTTTCCTTACGTCCGAAGGATCCTACTCAAACCAGATAATCGACGAGGACTGTCATGACCACCAAATACAACAAAGTGGCACTGATAACTCTATACCCAAATCAGTGGTAAAATTAGAAGATTTGTATGACTTAAAAAGTCGGTTCAAAAGGTCAGCTAACGCCAAACTTTACAGTTCAACTCTGAGCTACGAATCAGTGAACTTAGGAACCGACGAGAAACCCCAAAACGTCAATCTAGGCCAAGGCCTAGCTCCTGAAGAAAAATCAGCATACATTCGTCTTCTACGACAGTACAAAAACGTCTTTGCCTGGAACTACGATGAGCTGAAAACTTATAACACTTCTATCATTCAGCACACTATCCCTATGATCGATAATGAGAAACCCGTCCAACAGAAGCTCAGAAAAATTCACCCCAACCTGGAAAATCAGATAAAAACTGAGCTGAATAAGTTGTTGAGAGCCAGAATAATTTTCCCAGTCAGACATTCCAAATGGGTATCCAATATGGTACCTGTTAGGAAGAAAAACGGAGATATTAGAATCTGCATCGACTTCCGGAATCTCAACAAAGCCTGTCAGAAGGACAATTTTCCCCTCCCACCTATGGAGCAAATATTACAGGCTGTAGCAGGCTCAGAATTGATGTCTTTCCTGGATGGATTTTCAGGATATAATCAAGTGCTGGTACACCCAGACGATCGGCTAAAAACCACCTTCCGAACTAAGTGGGGTACCTATGCGTATCGAAAGATGCCATTCGGTCTGATCAACGCCGGCGCTACTTTTCAAAGAGCTATGGATATTGCGTTCAAAGGGTTAATCAATAAATCAGTAGTGATTTACCTGGATGATATAACTGTGTACTCCAAAAAACGAAGTGACCATCTCAAAGATTTGAAGCAAATCTTTCAAAGATGTTTAAGGTATGGAATCTCGCTTAACCCGAAGAAATCTTTTTTCGCGTTGAGTGAAGGAAAATTGCTAGGATTCATAGTGTCCAAATCGGGCATTCACATCGCATCTGCCAGAATCAAAGAAATTTCCGAGATATCCATGCCCCATAACAAAAAGACCATGCAATCTTTCCTAGGACAGATCAATTTTGTGAAAAGATTTGTCCCAGATTTTTCACGTATTATTTCTCCTTTACAAAAAATGAGAAAAAAGAATTCAAGCTTTAAATGGGGTCTAGACGAGCACGAAGCGTTTAACTTAATCAAACAAGCCATCATCGACGCTCCATCCCTAGCAACCCCAAATTTTTCAGAACCATTTGTCTTATACACGTTTGCCTCAGAGCATTCTTATGCTGCGATCTTGACCCAGGCAAACAAAGAAAAGGCAGAATCCCCAATCGCATTCTTTAGCTCAAACTTACAAGGTGCTGAGCTGAAATATTCGGACGTAGAAAAACAGGCATATGCTGTCTTTAAGGCAGTCAAATATTTCAGACCCTTCTTGCTAAAGGCCCATACCAAGGTCATAGTACCATTCCCGGTGGTAAGAAACCTCCTGATTCAGAAAGATGTGGGCGAAAAGAGAGCGAATTGGATCACCACCTTGCAAGAATACGACCTGGAAATCAAGCCGGCACACATCGTAAGAGGCCAAGGCTTCTGCAAGATGTTAGCTGGAGCATCACAAATCCCCGAAGAGTCACCTGAAGAGGTACACGCGTATGAGGTAAGCCTAAACGATGCAGAATCATTTTATGCCGACATCATTTATTTCCTAAAGAACGGATATGCTCCATTTCACCTGGATCACATAAAAAAGAGAGCCCTGAGGTTAAAAGCTAAACAATACCAGCTCGTAAATGATGTCTTATTTAAAAGAAACTATGATTCTGTGCTTCTTAGATGTCTTGAGAAAACTGAAGCCGAAAAGGTTTTGCAGGAACTCCACGATGGACCAGCAGGTGGACACTATGCTGGAGAAGCCACCGCACACAAGATCTTACGTGCAGGATACTACTGGCCCACGCTCTTCAAAGACTCGTACAATCACGTGAGAAAATGCCAAGTCTGCCAAACTGCTGCAAGAAAACAAAAGAAGTCATCCATGCCACTGCAGCCGGTTAACATCGAACAACCATTCAGCCAATGGGGCCTGGACATAATAGGTGAGATCGTTCCTCACTCCTCTAAACAACATAGGTATATCCTCACTGCAACTGACTATTTTACTAAATGGGTAGAGGCAGTTCCGCTCAAGACAGCTAATTCAGAAAACATTGTTGAATTCATAGATCAGTTTATCATTACTAGGTTTGGATTGCCAACGGCCTTAATATTTGATAACGCTTCATATTTTTCTGGAAATACCATGATTGAGTTTGCACTCAAAAGAGGGTTCAAACTGAAGTATTCTGCCAACTACTATCCGCAAGGTAATGGGTTAGCTAAATCAACGAACAAGAACCTAATCAGGATTATCAAAAAGACAGTTGACCAAAACCAAAAGAATTGGCACAAAGCGCATGTAAAAGCCTTATGGGCAGACAGAATTACCAAGAAAGCCTCCATCGGGACTTCTCCCTTTAATTTGGTTTACGGGAGAGAAGCAGTTCTTCCTACTCACTTACTCATTCCCTCTTTATCCTTAGTACAACAAATTGATGAAGTACCTACTTCTCCCTTACAACTAAGGCAAATGGAGGTAATCAAGTTAGAAGAATGATGAGAATAGGCCAAGAAAACCCATGCTCACCACCAAGCGCTAATAAAATCCTCTTTTGACTCGAACATAAAGACCAGAAAAAACTTCCAGATGGGTCATCTAGTTTTGAAGTGGGATAAGGCTCACGAAGAGAAGGGCAAACATACGAAATTCCAGAAGCTATGGCTTGGTCCTTTTGAAATCGTAGAAGTCATAGGCCCGTCGAATTTTGTGTTGCAGGACTTGACAGGCAGGAGAGATTCTCTGCCTGTAAACAGACAAATCCTTAAAATATATTTCCCATAGAAGGTCATCCTTCTGTTTTTGTAGGATAGTTTTAAATTTTCATGCTAGTTTTCATTTTTTCATAGATAGGGCTGGTTGTGAATGATCATAAATAGTATTCATGAAGAAACATACCATTTCTGTATCAAATTTTGATTTCACTTGTATAAATAGCAAAACTTTTCGAAAAATCTGACTTTTATTATTGACAAATAGAGTTAACTTTAACCTGAATATGATGTTAGTTTCAAACTTCACAAAGAAACCTGGGATGAGAGTAACTTTTGGCAAAAATTGTTTTATGCCAATGCTATGAAAGGTATCATCGATAGCAAAATAGGTATTCTCTGCAAAACTGTTGTTCTTAAAACTCTATTATTGTCGTCCAGAGCTTTCTTAAGGAAAAACAATGACTTCCTCCCTGCTAAGGAAAATCGCAACATCCAGAGAGACAATCCAAGAAAACACTATATCTCAAAGAATAAGAGGTCTCATCACGAGCCGGCTTATCATGATCACAGATATTATAACTTGTTGACTTTGCCACTACTGTCTACCAAAACAGGGCAACGACTCAAGATTGTGCAATTGAAAGACAAGGGGTCTCATCACGAGCTAGCTTGTTCAGCAAAAAAAGTATAAATCAAGTGAATGACTGTGTCATAATTTGGACACCAAACCAAGACATTGTTCTTTACAGAATAAAAAAGGATTTTTCTCTGGAATGTTGTAAATAACCTCAAGCAGGAAAAAGGATCATTGTTGGATAACATGGTAACCCTGTCGAGGCTATGGATGCTTGCGGGCAGCAGAGGCTCTACCTGCGACAAATGAGCATACTTTACAAAGCCAGTATGCATAGAAGACCTTATTTTGTCTTTGAGGAGACTGAGTAATGACTAGGTATGAATACAAAAAATAACCCAGGGGAAACAAACAATCAGAATCAAATAAGAAGTTGTGACGAAGCATCATTGACAGGATAAAAGGTAATACTCTATCTGTCCATAACAAAATTTAGGCATAAGAAAACTTTTCTGTTTTGGAAGTGAAAATGCAATAGAACAAGCAGAGATAACTGGTTCTTCACAGTGAATCGCCATTGTTGTGGTCACCAACAACCCCCCTTTCTTCACTTGACATTAGCAATAACGTCAAGCGAAGAGGGGACCCTGAACGAAAATCCAAAAAAAAAAAATGTTTTTTCTAAAGTTTTTGTATTTCTCTCCCTAAGGCTCAAATCGCATCACAAGGAAAGGCCAAAGCATAACTCGAGCGCGAAAAACAAATACTACGAAATTTACGATGCGAAGTTCATCGCATCGCATACTTCACACGCGCCCCTTAAAAGAAAAACCTTCGAGCAATGCGATCGCCGATATGCGATATCGCAAATCGCAAGCATTACGCTATACGACGTAACCATTAAACGAGAACTTGCGATATTTGCGATTTGCGATCTGCGATGGCAGCAATCTGCGATTTGCGATTTGCGATCTGAAAAGACTTACCACACGATAGACCAATGCATTAAGCGTGTGCCTTGAAAGAATTTAATGACCACATGCTTAAGTATCTAGGAATGATTGTGTTACATTTATCGAAGAGTGAAGTGATGATGGATGTCAGAATTGTGCGTTCATTAGAGATTAATGCTTTCACGTCAAGTCTTTTCATTTCACTTCTCCTTTGCGTAGACTGCAAGACACACAACTGATATAAGTTTATATGCAGGAAACATCTGAAGGAAAGAGGAAAGCACCAATCAGTAAAGAGAGAATGCTTCCGCAAATGGATGCCGCATACAGCAGAACCGCGGATTCCAAGCTATCAGCCAACCGGCACTGATGAAATTAGACTATCCAGGACTCAGAGTCAAAGGCGCACAAAAGCAGCGTATTCAGAAAAGATCCTGAAGCTAAGACTTAGTGAAGCAGAGAAAGAAGCGCATGAGAAGGAGAACGCTTCAGGAAAACCTGGAACAAAGAACGGAAGAAATTCTCGAAACAGGGAGTTGCCCATGCAGCATGACTCTTAATCCACTCAATCATTCGCACGACTGAAAACCGAAAATGGCAACAGCAAAATCAGTTCGAGAAGAAACTGGGACACGCTAAGTATACACGCGGCGAATACACCCAGCTAGAGAAAGGTTTTCAAAAATATCTTCCGGTCTTCCAGAAGGAAGTGCCAGCTCCTGCTATTTCCACTTTTATCTCCCGAGCGAAACAAGAAGGCAGCTAGCCGACTCTTCCCAGGAAAGCATTACACTATTGACAACACTAAAGAGAATATACAGAAACGGTCAGAAATTAGATTTTAAGTTTAGAAATAAAGTTGCTTTTAGTAAAAGGGCGGTCATTTGAGGCCGATTCCCTAATTTCATGTAATTAATATTGATTAGTTAGTAGTATTTAACCCTTCTCATGGTTTTTCGAGAAGGGTCCAGAAATCTGTCAAAAAACTTATCCTCAGAACATGCACTTCTGCACCCTCAGAGGAGGTTTTTGATGAATGGATGGATTGAGATTTATTTATGTTTGCATTTTAATATCTGTTATTGATGTTGCACTTCTATACTCTTAGCAGATGTTAGAACAAGTAGAAATAAATCATTGTTACTTGAAGTTTATTAGCGAACTTAGTCATAAATGGTACTTTTATCTCTTGGCTAGATTCTACTAGTATTCCGAAAGTGATATGTGGCTGAGTTCTTTGTATGTTATTGCATGAATGTCTGTATTACCATTTGGCACTTCTGTACGGTGGGGTCATTTATTTATGTTTAACATATAGAAAACTGATTATGCGATATGCTGTTCACAACTACTCTGCCTAACTTCTTATGCAGAATGGTTTATCTTTATTGATTTATATTCTGATATCAGTTGAATGATCTTTATTACCGGCTGCTGTTAGAAATCTTTCTAGATCGCATAACAAAAGAAAAACACCCTGGGTTAGCGTAGATTAGATGTATTTTTCTTCATTAGATTACATTAGCATAGAGTTAATTTAGCAGTTAGAATTAAAACTAGATTAGAAGAATTCCCCCCCGTTCCTTAGATTAATACCATCAGACTCTACGCACACACACACCCATCACATTGGGAAACTGGTCCCATTACCCCCAGTCGGACCCGCTACTCCAAACGGGCAAGGAGCCGCCAACCAGGTTCTGGACCGGGTGGGTATCCCCCTTGTTGTTGACCCGACCTCGGGGCCCTCAACATGTTCTGAGGACAAGTTTTTTGAAAAATTTCCGGACGCTTCTCCAAATTCCATGAGAAGGGTTAAATACTACTAACTAACTAATCTTAATTATACAAATTTAGGGAACGGCTTCAAATGACCGCCCTTTTACTAAAGCAAATTTATTTCTAAAAATTGAATCTAATTTCTAACCGTTTTTGTATCTTCTCCTTAGTGCCATAAGCAATGTGAGGTTCGCCTGGAAAGAGTCGGCTGGTTGTCTTTTCCTTTTGCTTGGGTGATGAAAGTAGAAATAACAAAAGCTGGCACCTCTTTCTGACAACTTAGAAGATATTTTGAAAATCTCCCTCTGACTAGGTGTTTTTTGTTGTGTGTATACTTAGTATAACCCAGATTTCTTTCAAACTGATTGTGTTGTTGCTATTTTGGTTTCTGGCCGTGTGAATGACTCAATGAGTTAGGGATTTCGTTGCCTGAACAATCTTACGTATCGAAAATTGCTTCCATTCTTTGTTCCAGGCTTTTCTGAACCATCATCCCTTTTCAACGTTTTTCATTTTGCTTTACCCAATTTGAGCTTCACGATCTTTGACAAACATGCTGCTTTTGTGTGCCTTTGACTCTGAGTCTTGGATAGTCTATTTTCATCAGTTTCTGTGGAGTGATACTCTGGAATCCATGGCTCTGCTGCATGCGACATTCATTTGTGAAGGCATCTCCTCTCTGTTCTTCATGTATTGGCGCTTTACCCTTTTCCTTATATGTTTCCTGCATATAGATTTATATCAGTTACTGCCTTACAGCTTACGCAAAGGGAAAGAGATATGAAAAGATTGACATGAAAGCTTTAAACTCCAATGAATGTATAATCATGACACTCATAAGGACTTGACTCTTCGAAAAACGCAACATGATCATCTTTGGATACTCAGGCGTGCCATCATTAATTTCCCTTAAGGTGAGCGATCGATTTTGGGTTTACAGATCATTCCGAAGAAACTTTGCGATGAGTGGTTTTTGCGATTCGTATTGCAGCAATTAATAGTTTCATTCGTCGCAGATCGCAAAATCGCAAAATCGCAGATCGCAAATCACAATGTCGCAATTTTCATTTGCTCGTTGTGTGCCGCTTTTGCGACGTTTGCGATATGCGACATCGCATATCGGCCGTCGGCGATTCCTTCTGATTTTATTTTTTTTAAGGGCGCCTTCAAAATATGCGATGTGATGAATTTCACATCGCTTCTTTGCATCTTATTTATGTGTATAGGAAAACTCTACACTCTCTTTCTGCGATGTGATATAGCTTTTAGGGAGTTAAAATACAAAAATTTGGATAAAAATATTTTTGGGATTTTTGTTAAGTGTCCCCCTTTGCTTAATATTATTGCTAATACTAAACAAAGACGGGGGTTTTTGTTGACCACAACAATGGCGATTCACTGTGAAGAACCAGTTATCTCTGCTTTTCTATTGACATTTCCACTTCCGAAACAGAAAATTTTTCATATGTCTAAATTTTGTTATGGATAGAAAGAGTAGATTACCCCTCATCCTGTCAATGATACTTTGTTTCAACCTTTCTTTTATTCCAATTGTCTGCTTCCCTAGGCTTAGTTCTTGCATTCATACCAGACGTTGCTCGGTCCTTTTTAAAAGATAAAATAAGGTCTTCTCTGTGTGTTGGTTTTAAAATATGCTCATTTGTCGTAGGTAGAGCCTCTACTGCCCGCAAGCGTCCATAGCCTCGACAGGGTTACCATGTTATCCAACAATGATCCTTTTTCCTGCTTGAGGTTATTTACAACATTTCAGAGAAAAATCATTTTTGGCACTTTTTCCTTTTTTACTCTCTAAAGAAAAATGTCTTGGTTTGGTGGCCAAATTATGACACGGTCATTCACTTGATTTACACTTTTGCTGAACAAGCTGGCTCGTGATGAGACCCCTTGTCTTTTGATTGCAACAATATTGAGTCGTTTCCCTGTTTTGATAGACAGTATTGGCAAAGTCAGCAAGTTATAATATCTGTGATCATGATAAGCCAGCTCGTGATGAGACCTCTTATTCTTTGAGTTATAGTGCTTTCTCGGATTGTTTCTCTGAATGTTGCAATTTCCTTTGGCAGGGAGGAAGTCATTGCTTTTCCTTAAGAAAGATCTGGACGACAATAATAGAGCTTTGAAAATCACAGCTTTGTAGAGAACATTTATTTTATTATTGATGATACCTTTCATTGTGCTGGGATAAAACAATTTTTAACTAAAGGTTGATTTCAATAATGTCTTTCGAAAGGTTGAAACTAATATCATTAATCAGGCTAAAGTTAACTCTATTTGTCAATAATAAAAATCCTATTTTTCGAAAAGTTTTGCTATTTGTACAAGTGAAATCAAAATCTGATAGAGAGTTAGCGTGCTCTTTCATGAATCTTATTCAATGATCATTTACAACCGGTTTTATTTATAAGAAAGAGAAAACAAAATAAAAGAAACTAAAACTATCCTACAAAAAATAGAAGAGTTACCTTCTATGGAAAATACATTTTAAGAATATGTCCATTCACAGGCAAAGAATCTCTTCTACCAGTGAAATCCTGCAACACAAATGTCGATGGGCCTATGACTTCAACAATCTGAAAAGGACCAAGCCACAGCTTCTGAAATTTCGTATGTTTGCCCTTTTCTTCATGAGCCTTATCCCATTTCAAAACTAAATCTCCCATCTGAAAGTTCTTTATGGTTATGATGGCTGAGTCAAAAGAGGATTTTATTAGCGCTTGGTGGTGAGCATGGGTTTTCTTAGCTTGTTCTCGGCGTTCTTCTAGTTTGATTATTTCCATTTGTCTTAATTGCAAAGAGGAAGTAGATACTTCATCGATGTGTTGTACTAAAGACAAAGAGGGAATGACTAAGTGAGTTGGAAGAACCACTTCTTTCCCATAAACTAAATTAAAGGGAGAAGTGCCGATTGAAGTTTTCTTCGTGATTCTATCTGCCCATAAAGCATTTACCAGCGCTTTGTGCCAATTCTTTTGCTTTTGGTCGACTGTTCTTTTGATAATCCTGATTAGGTTTTTGTTTGTTGATTCAGCCAACCCATTACCTTGCGGATAGTAATTAGCAGAATATTTCAATTTGAACCCTCTTTTCAATGCAAACTCAGTCATTTCATTTCCAGAAAAGTATGATGCATTATCAAACATTAAGGCCGTTGGCAATCCAAACCTAGTGATGATAAATTGATCTATGAGTTCAATAATGTTTTCAGAATTAACTGTCTTGAGAGGAACTGCTTCTACCCATTTAGTAAAATAATCTGTTGTCGTGAGGATATACCTATGCTACATAGAAGAGTGATGAACGATCTCACCTATTGTGTCCAAGCCCCATTGGTTGAATGGTTGCTCGATGTTGACCGGCTGTAGTGGCATGGACGATTTCCTTTGTTTCCCCGCAGCAGTCTACCAGATTTGGCATTTCCTTACGTAATTGTATGAGTCTTTGAATAGCGTGGGCCAATAATATCGTGCACGTAAGATCTTATGCGCAGTAGTCTCTCCAGCATAGTGTCAACCTGCTCGTCCATCGTGGAGTTCCCGCAAAACCTTTTCGGCTTCAGTTTTCTCAAGACACCTAAGAAGTACAGAATCATAATTCCTTTTAAACAGAACATCATTTATGAGCTGGTATTGTTTAGCTTTCAACCTCAGAGCTCTTTTCTTGGTGTGATCCAGGTGTGATGGAGCATACCCGTTCTTAAGATAATAAATGGTGTCCACATATAATGATTCTGCGTCGTTTAGGCTTACCTCATACGTGTGTACCTCTTCATATGAGTTCTCCAGAATTTGTGATGCTCCAGCTAACATCTTACAGAAGCCTTGACCTCTTACGATGTTTGCTGGTTTGATCTCAAGATCATATTCTTGTAGAGCGGTAATCCAATTTGCTCTCTTTTCGCCCACATCCTTCTGTACCAAAAGGTTCCTTACCGCTGGAAACGATACTACGACTTTGGTATGGGCTTTAAGTAAGAAAGGTCTGAAATATTTGATCGCTTTGAAAACAACATAAGCCTGTTTCTCAACGTCTGAGTAATTGAGTTTAGCACCTTGTAAGTTCGAGCTAAAGAATGCAATTGGAGCTTCTGCCTTCTCTTGATTTACTTGAGTCAAAATCTTGGCATAAGATTTCTCTGAGGCAAAAGTGTATAAGATGAAAGATTCTGAAAAATTTGGGGTAGCTAAAGATGGAGCGTTGATGATAGCTTGTTTGATCAAGTTGAATGCTTCGTGCTCATCTATGCCCCATTTAAAATTTGAATTCTTTTTTATCATATTTTGTAAAGGAGAAATAATACATGAAAAATCTGGGACAAACCTTTTTACAAAATTGATTTGTCGAAGGAAAGATTGCATGGCATTTTTGTTATGGGGTATGGATATTTCAGAAATTTCTTTGATTCTGTCAGGTTCAATGTGAATACCAGATTTCGACACTCTGAATCCGAGCAATTTCCCTTCACTTAATGCGAAAAAAGATTTCTTTGGGTTAAGTGAAATTCCATACCTTAAGCATCTTTGAAAGATCTGTTTCAAATCTTTGAGATGGTCGCTTCACTTCTTAGAGTACACTGTTATATCATCCAGGTAAATCACTACCGATTTATTCACCAAACCTTTAAACGCGATGTCCATGGCTCTCTGAAAGGTAGCGCCGGCATTGATCAGACCAAATGGCATCTTCTAACATGCGTATGTGCCCCACTTGGTTCAGAATGTGGTTTTCAACTGATCATCGGGATGCACCAGCACTTGATTGTGTCCTGAAAATCCATCCAGGAAAGACATTAATTCTGAGCCCACTACTGCCTGTAGTATTTGCTCCATAGATGGGAGGGGAAAATTGTCTTTCTGATAGGCTTTATTGAGATTCTGGAAATCAATACAGATTCTAATGTCTCCGTTTTTCTTCCTAACAGGCACCATATTGGATACCCATTTGGAGTGTCTGACGGGGAAAATTATTCTGGCTCTCAATAATTTATTTAGCTCAGTCTTTATCTGATTTTCTAAGTTGGGGTGGATTTTTCTGAGCTTCTGCTGGACATGTTTTTCATTGTCAATCATAGGGATAGTGTGTTGAATGATAGAAGTGTTGTATGTTTTCAGCTCATCGTAATTCCACGCAAAAACGTTTTTGAATTGTCTCAGAAGACGGATATATGCTGATTTTTCTTCAGGGGCCAGGCCGTGGCCTAGATTAACGTTTTGCGGCTTCTGATCGGTTCCTAGGTTCACTAATTCATAGTTCAGAGTTGAAATGTAGAGTTTAGAATTGGCAGACCTTTTAAACCGACTTTCCAAATCATATAAATCTTCTAACTCAACCACCGATTTAGGTATAGCGTTATCAGTGCTATTTAGCTAAATTTGTTGATCATGATGGTCTTCGTCAATTATTTGATTTGAGTAGGATCCTTCAGAAGTGAGGAAATTTATGATGTCTGGATCGTCATTGAATACTCTCCAGTTGGTGATGTTGTCAGGGATGGATGGTTTAAAGATTAATTCTATTGAAAACCTATCGGGACTAAAATCTTCGGAGGGAATCAGTCTAGAGGCTACGTTAGCTAACAGGTCTACGCTCGCATTTTGGAGTCTTGGGATTGAAGAAATATTGAACGCTATGAAATGTGAAGTCAAATCTTGTAGTAAAGATTGATAGTGCTTTAAATGACTCGACAGGCAATGTATGGTGTTACGTACCTGTTTGACGACAATTTCAGAATCTCCAAAGACTTGAAGATACTTAACATTCAAGTCGATTGCTTTGTATAGGCCTTGCACCAAGGCTTCGTATTCCGCTGTATTGTTTGTGCAATCGAACTCAAGTCTACATGTAAGCATGGTCTTGTTCCCAGCTGGGTTAACCAGAACGCATCCTGCTCTTGCTCCCTCGTTACATTTAGAGCCATCAAAATATAATTTCCAAAATAAGGATGTATTTACAGAACTATCTAAAAAATTAAAACACCTTGAATCATCAGTTTGGGAAAAAATTTCAATTTGGGACACAACTGAATCTTATAAGTAAGGTGAAGTGCGAGCATTGAAATTGCCGAGGAAAGAATCTACTCAGTAAGTGCCTATGATACTGTTGTTGTATGTTATTGCTTCGTTCTCTCCTTCCAATTCTGTCACTATGTACTTTTGATGCAATTCTCGTTCAACCTTTATTTGATTGGGTTTGTCGTTGTAGGGTAACCACATGTGCGACCAGTCGGTTGAGAAATATCCGTGGAGTTTCTCAGACCAATCCCTGCTAAAAATTAAACCATAGAATTCAGGGATATCAACTATTAGAATGTCGATAACCTGACATACTTTCAGGTTAGACGACAATCTTATGGTCACCTGGTTAAGTTTACCAATCACTTCGACTTGAGATCGATCAAGTTGAACTATGCGCACTACAGGTTTCTGAGGTTGAACATTCAATTTGGCACATATTGATCTGGGTAGAATATTCGTTGATGCATCAGAATCAATCAGGCAATTGTGCATGTTTTTATTGAAGATTTCATAAGTGAGGAGAAAAGGAGGAGTATGGGATCTTGACCTTCCTCCAATCAAGGCAATGTCATTCGGATCAATATTATTAATCATGTTGGTTGGAGGTCTTCCCATGTTGTGGGAAGCTATAGCTGTAGGTAAAGATGTAGTAGGCACGACATGTAATTCCTTCATCATTATTTTCTGTTGATGTTTCAAGTTGCTCAATTCGTAAAGAGTGATATTAGCCCTAGCCTTTTTCATGTCATCGATAATGTTATACTCCATTTCATCCGACACTATCAGTGTTCTTGATGGAGGTGCTTGATCTGATTGGACTGGGCTATGTTGGGTCGCTCTAGCGGTTGTTTTCTTTGTTGCGACCTTATCCTTTGTTGCAGGGCTTGCGCCCTTCTGTTTAGGGGTAGTTTGGGGAGGATCAAGTTGATTTTTGCTTCGTGTGCTAACCAGAAATGCTTCTTGATCCTCTTCTTGTGGGAGGATGAAATCCCACATTCCTTGTAGTTCCACAACTTCTTCATCTTCGGTCTGCCCTTCAGTGGTATTCTCTTCTTCTTCTTCTTCTTCAGATTCGATGTTTGAGACAACATTGGGTGGTTTCACCTCCATTGGAAGGTTTCTTTTAAAAGATCTGTAGGGCTTTTTTGAAGAAGTTTCTACCACTTGCTTTCTTATGTCAATCATCTCGTTGGACATGGCCTTTAACACCTTTTGTAATCCTTCCATATCGAAAGGATATTTCATTTGCTTCTTCTTGGTGTCTTCTTTGAAAGAGATCTTCTTAGATTTGCGTTCTTCTATTGCAGATCTCTTTTCTAGGGCAACTACACGTTTTTCTACTGCTAACACCTCAGTTAAGTTTTCAAATAAGGTCGTCTTGCTTGCCCTATCTACGAAGATAACCAAGTTAGATGGTAAGGCCGTGATGTACCATTCACATCTTACTTCCTCGCTGGGTTGAGAAGCAGCGGGAATCTTGTTCAGGATCTTATTGAATCGTAAGTTGAAATCTTTAATGGGTTCTCTAGCCTCAGCTTTAAGATTAGATAGGTCATTGATTAATGTCGCTATTGACCTGTCATCGCCAAACTCAGTGAGGAATTGACTTTGAAAAATGTCCCAACTTGTGATGGACCCGGAAGGTAACGAAAAGTACCATGACCCAGCTGTTCCTTGCATTGTGTAAGGAAAAAGTCGGACGATAGCATATTCATTGGTAACTCCGTTGAGATTAACAGAAAACATGAAATTATTGATATGCTCTTCAGCTAGCATGCTTGTTTCTGGATTGAATTTAGGTAGCCACTTCTCAGGATGGGCCGGTATTGGGCTCGGGGGTGGAGGCATTAAAATCGACCCAGGATTGTTCCATGGAGACTGGGCCATCGTTGAGCCACTAGTTAATGAGAGTACAAAAGATGGTCCCTGATGCTGAGAAGATGAAGGTATTATGATAGTTGATGATTGAAGAGGAAGTGTGGAAGATGGATGAGTGATTTGGGATGAGGATGTGGGTGGTTGACTTCGCGGTGAGGGTGTTGAAATGGACGAAGTGGATGAAAGAGTCTCACGGTCAGACTCTGGTGGTGCTTTCCTTGCTCTTTTCCTAGTAGGGAGAGGGAGATCACTTGGTTGAATACCAAATTTTTCACTCTTCAATCTGGTTAGAGGGTGAGCAGGATTGTACTGTGAAGTCATGCTACTGTTAGATTTATCAGACCTATGAGAAAAATTAGAGAATCCCTGGAGTTTACGAATAAAAGTTTGAAGTTCAGGGGGTTCAATAATGAGTTGGTCTGATATATTGGAGTAGGTAGCAGCGGTGGATACTCGAGCGACTTGTAACTTCGGGTTTAACCGTAGTGGAGAAGTCATGGGAGTTGATGAGGGTGATTTACTCTCAGAATGGAATTTAGATTTTGACTTAGTTTCCATTCATAGTTCAGGCCCTCCTTCTAGCGCCAAATATGTTGAGGGCCCCGAAATTATGTCAACAACAAGGGGGATACCCACCCGGTCGGGAACCTGGTTGGTGGCTCCTTGCCCGTTTGGTGTAGTGGGTCCGACTGGGGATGATGGGACCAGCTTCCCAATCTAAAAGATGTGTGTGTGTGTGTAGATTTTGAAGACACTAATCTAAAGGTGATTTTTAACTAATTTAATTCTAGACTCTAAACTGACTCTATGCTACTGTAATCTAACAAAAACAGCACATATAATCTATACTAACCCGGGGTAAAATTCTTTCATTATGCGATCTAAAAAGATTTCATACAAAAACTTGTAATAAAGATCATTTAGCTATCATAAGAATATAAATCAATTAAGATGAACCATTCTGCATAAGAAGTTAGGCAAAACAGTTGTGAACAACATATCGCATAATCAGTTATTCATATGTCAAGCACAAACAAATGATTCCATCGTACAAAAGTGCCAAATGGTAATCTAGACATTCATACATTAACATATAAACAAATCAGCTGTATATCACTCTAAGGATATGAGCATAAATTAATCAAGAGATAAAAGTACCATTTATGACTGATTTCACTCACAAACTTCAAGCAATAACGATTTATCTCTACTTACTTCTAACATCTACTAAGAGTACAGAAGTGCAACATCAGTAGCAGACATTAAAATGCAAACATAAATAAATCTCGATCCATCCATTCATCAAAAACCCCCTCCGAGGGTGCAAAAGTGCATGTTCTGAGGACAAGTTTTTTGACAAATTTCCGGACCCTTCTCTAAATGCCATGAGAAGGGTTAAATACTACTAACTAACTAATCTTAATTACAAAAATTTAGGGAACGACTTCAAATGACCGCCCTTTTACTAAAGAAAATTTATTTCTAAAAATTGAATCTAATTTCTAACTGTTTCTGTATCTACTCCTTAGTGCTGTAAGCAATGTGAGGTTCGCCTGGAAAGAGTCGGCTGGTTGTCTTTTCGTTTTGCTCGGGCGATGAAAGTAGAAATAACAAAAGCTGGCACCTGTTTCTGACAACTCAGAAGATATTTTGAAAATCTCCCTCTGACTGGGTGTTTTTTGTTGTGTGTATACTTAGTATAACCCAGATTTCTTTCAAACTGATTGTGTTGTCGCTATTTCAGTTTCCGACCGTGTGAATGACTCAATGAGTTAGGGATTTCATTGCCTGAACAATCTTACGTATCTAAAATTGCTTCCATTCTTTGTTCCAGGATTTTCTGAAGCATCATCCCATTTCAGCATTTTTCTTTTTTCTTTACCCAATTTGAGCTTCAGGATCTTTTGCAAACATGCTGCTTTTTTGTGCCTTTGACTCCGAGTCTTGGATAGTGTATTTTCATCAGTGTCTGTGGAGTGATGCTCTGGAATCCGTGGCTCTGTTGCATGCAACATTCATTTGCGAAGGCATCTCCTCTCTGTTCTTCAAGTATTGGCGCTTTACCCTTTTCCTTAGATGTTTCTTCCATATAGGTTTATATCAGTTACTGCCTTATAGCTTACGCAAAGGAAAAGGGATATGAAAAGATTGACATGAAAGCTTTAAACTCCAATGAATTCATAATCATGACACTCATAAGGACTTGACTCTTCGAAAAATGCAACATGATCATCTTTGGATACTTAGGCGTGCCATCATTAATTTCCCTTAAGGTGAGCGCTCGATTTTGGGTTTACGGATCATGCCGAAGAAACTTTGCGATGAGTGGTTTCTGCGATTTCTATTGCAGCAATTAATAGTTTCATTCGTCGCAGATCACAAATAGCAAAATCGCAGTTTGTAGGATCGCAAATCCCAAATCGCAATTTTCATTTGCTCGTTGTGTGCTGCTTTTGCGACGTTTGCGATATGCGACGTCGCATATCGGCTGTCGGCGATTCCTTCTGATTTTTTTTTTAAGGGTGCCTTCAAAATATGCGATGTGATGAATTTCGCATCGCTTCTTTGCAGCTTATTTATGTGTATAGGAAAACTCTACACTCTCTTTCTGCGATACGATATAGCTTTTAGGGAGTTAAAATACAAAAATTTGGATAAAAATATTTTTGGGATTTTTGTTAAGGGTCCCCCTTTGCTTGATATTATTTCTAATACTAAACAAAGAGGGGGGTTGTTGTTGACCACAACAGGTTCCAAGACTTCCTAGGAAAACTCCAGATTCGGTGGTTAGGTCCTTACGAGATAAAAGAAGTACATGATAATGGCACCCTTACATTGACCACCATTGATGGGTTTGGCTACTCCTTTAAATCAAATGGGCATCGTGTACGCCTATACCATAAATCGCTTACAAGGGAATTATTTTGTCAATAGATACGCGAAGATTCTACGATACAAATTCTTGCTGCAGAAGGCAACTGTTTGGCAGCACCAGTCTTGTAAAAAGGTGATTTTTTGGAACTTGTAAATACAATTGTTTTTTTGTTTGTTCTATTGTTTTTATTTCTTCTGTATCATAGCCCTTCTATTGTTTAGAGCAGTAGGGATGATTGTTGTTTCTGTTTTTTCTCTCCCTGTTTTCATTTGTTGTTCCCTACAGGGAACAATTGATGTTACCTAAAGGGAACAACACTTTTTCATGTGTTTTTGCTTTTCCCTACAGGGAACAGTTGTTGTTCCCTGAAGGGAACACCACTTTTTCATGCGCTTTCATTTGTTGTTCCCTACAAGGAACAAATTTTGTTCCCTAAAACGAACAACGCTTTTTCATGTGTTTGCATTTGTGGTTCCCTACAGGGAACAACTGTTGTTCACTATAGGGAACAACTGCTATTCCCTAAAGGGAACATCACTTTTTTGTGTGTTTTCATCTGTTGTTCCCTATAGGGAACAGTTGTTGTTCCTAAAGGGAACAACACTTTTTCATGTGTTTTCATCTGTTATTCCCTATAGGGAACAACTATCATTCCCTAAAGGGAACATCACTTTCTTCTGTGTTTTCATCTGCTATTCCCTACAGGGAACAGCTGTTGTTCCCTAAAGGGAAGAACACTTTTTGGGTGCTTTATTTTGATGTTAACTAGAGGGAATAGTTGTTATTCCCTAAAGGGAACAACACTTTTTCAAACATGTTCATTTGTTGTTCCCTACAGGGAACAATTGTTGTTCCCTAATAAGGAAAAACTCTTTCTACTAGTATTTCGTTGTTGTTCCCTAAAGGGAACCATTTTTCTAGTGTGTTTGATGTTCCCTAAAGGGAAAAAAACGTTTTCTAGTGTGTTTGTTGGTTCCTCCAAGGAAAAATTGTTTTTCCCTAAAGGGAACAACACTTTGTGACTATTTTTGAAAGCAACCCTTTCTTCCCCTTGAATGATCATTCCCAGCCCATGCTAGCTCATTTTTCTTCCCTCTTTATGACATAGAGTACAATACATGTATGAGGAAAACAAGTATGGAATCTATCAAAGCAGGCGAATATCCTTAGCATTATTATCTTTAACAAGATTTCTTTGTGATGATTGAAAGAGAAAGGACACAATTATCTATATCACTTTACTATCCTCATTTCTGCTATAAATGATATTCATTCATTATCTTCACCATGTTGGTTCTACTCCATCTAGTATAATTCTCTCTGATTATTATCAATAAGATTATGGGTATATTTTTTTCTATTGATATGTTTAAACTTATTCCACCATCCCTACTCTTAAGGAGTACTGAGCCACCATCTATATTTAAAATGGGGTGTAAAAAAAATAAAAATGAAAATAAAAAAGAATTTAACTAACAATTTTATGTTGTTGATCTCTAGGTGGAGGATAGGGGGTCTGATCATGAGCTAGGCTATGATGTTCATAGGGATGAGGTGAAGTGGAATTCCAACTATTGCCACCACATCAAGGATATGATCCAATGGATGCATCAAGAAACAAAATCCTTGGAATAGGAGGTCTCATCATGAGCCGACCTGACCACTTTCGCTACCTCCAGGTGAATGGAAATGTATGCATCTGGTCACCATGCCAGTGCATTGATCTATACTATGCACATCATAATACACTTCCCCAACTATACATAGAGGATCCTTGTTCATAACAATTAGAAAGCCACTTTGTCGAGGCTATGGACGCCTGCAGGTAGTAGCAGCTCTGCTTATGGTATTGAAGTTTTATTTCCTACATCAATAATTATTACAATGCCCTCTTCTTATTTTTTTATTTTTATATAGAGAGATTATTTCCCTAACTTACCTTACCTTGAACCTTGATGCATGAGTTAATTTTTTTTCTAAATCAATCACATCATTTTCAAGTGGAATAATGGTGGTAAGGTATCATCTCTTACGCACATTGTCCTTTTTACTTATCACATCACCTCAAAACATCTTATCACTCATTAAAATTTCTCCTTACACGCCTCGTCTTCATTACTCCAATATCCTTTTATGATCGTTTCATTAATATACGTAGTCTGCCACCTTTACTGCCCGATCCATCACCCCTATACTTCACCACCAGAACGTCATCATTTCGTCCATTCGGTCGTAGGTGACATTTAATTTCAAGAGGTGTAGGGACCTCCCATACACTCATGCATGCATTGCCATCGTTTTATTGGATTTTGTAGGATAATACGACATCCCGTAATCACAGAGTGTGTGGCATTATAACAGTCCTCGATTTAACGGTATTTATTTTTATAAAACACCACCTGACAGAGTTGTTACAAATACTTGTTGTTCCATCTCTTGACTCTGCTCGTTGTTGTGTTTTCTCGATTACACTAATCGTTTACAAGAGTATCAAGAACTCAAGCATCATGGGAGGCAAAACAGTGCGACGAGAACCTCTAATACTAGCGGTCTCCGATGGAGCTAGGGAAATTCTAGCTCACGCAAGATGGACAACATATTTTACAAGATTTCAACCCCCCAATCAGGAAATCACCATTGAATTTCTACAAAATCTACAGAATGGACAATCCTTGGTGAGAGGTAGAGAAATCACCATAACAAATGCCGTGATAGCAGAAGTGTCTGGGCTACTGGCAGAAGGACTTGTATGGGCTGACAAGCGACTAAAGCTACATGATGCTATGGAAATTGTTAGGGACGAAGAACAAGAGCTAATCAAGAAAGGTAAAGGCATTCGACCATCTTCTCTTGGAGCGCCATGGGGAGAATTGGCACGAATTGTCCAAAACTATATTACCTGTGATGGGTGTCGAGATGTGGCAAGGCCATGGAAACTCAAACTTTTAGCAGTCTTAAAACAAAAATGATCTGTTAATTTGCCTGCATTGTTGAATTCATTACTACATGACACTGCCAAGAGGCTAAGACAATCTCAACACCCAGAGATAGTAGTTAGCCACCATTGTCTGATCAGGTTAATAGTTAGTCACAACCTTGCCCAACAACAATAAACATGGGATGATCTCATATCGGCCCTCGAAAGAGATGAAAACCTACCACCACCTAACCCTGTTCCAAAAAGAAAAAGGACTGCCCCATCAAGAAGTAGAAGTCACAAACGTAGACGATATGCAAGGTTGAATCTAGACCATGAATGTTTCAAAATCCTTATGTCAATGCTAGTCAACCAACATAATCATCTAGCTCGGTAAATATGTAGGAATTGTGACCATAGTTAGAAAGACAAAATAAGCTTGAATTAGAACCCAATGGAGGAGATAGACCTGACTCAGTTCAAGAAGGAGCAAGTCATTCTGATGATGAATGAGAAAATGAAAGGGGGCCTCCTCCAACACCAAATATGAGTTCTCAAGATATTCTTTTGCAGGACTTCGAGGCAGGGATGGCCCAGCTCCTCGCCAATATGGATGTCTACATGCAGCCTTAACAACCACTTAATCCTAACTTAGGAGAAGCCAAATCTCAAGGGAATTCTAGTTATATAAGAATTCTACCTTGCTCAAAAGATGCAAACCAGGAAGAAGAAGATACAGATGCCATTTAGGGGTCAAAGATCCAATCTAGTGACATGCTACTAGGGGAAAATAGCCATGATCAACAGCAAGAAGGTCTAGACATAGAGGTCACAAGCCAAGAAGAGGAAGCAGACACAGAGGATATCCGAGAGTTCGATAATCAATATGGAGACATAGTCTTATTGGAGCAAATCCAGGGTGAACAACTAGGCTCTTTAGAGATAGAGGCTATTAACGAGACTAGTAGCAGACAAGTTACTCCTCATGCGAAGCACAGAGCCAGAGAAAAATTGAGGAAGCTAAGAAAAGAACACCAGAAGCTTCGTAAGACGGTCAAGAGGCTCTGATGAAAAATAAAGGAAATTGCAATGGGAAAAACTCTGCACAATACTACTGAGGTAGCCAATGTGGCCATGCAAAAGGAATTATGTAAAAAGGTAGGACTAAAGAGACTCAAACTAAGCTCATACCTACTCAAACACTCACCATTCAAGTGGGATTGCATGCAGATTTAGCAGATGCAGTTGCTCGGATGGAGATTTGTACCTCCCACAATAAAGAAGTGCAGACAGAGGATATCCCCTCTTATAGCATAGGCACTCAGACGGACATACAAGACAAAGCTGTTCTGGCGCACTACGACCCTATTTTACTTAATCTTAAGGAGGAATTGGCACAAGCCCAACTCACTTTTGAACGATATGAACAAGAAACAGTTTCCCTGCAGAGATATCAAGAGCTACAGAAACAACTTAGGGAACTAACTATAATGGAGAGTGAGACCTTTGACAAGTATAGAAAGGTGGAAGAAAATATGGAGAAGGAAAAATACAAGCTAGACAGAGTCATGAGTCAGACAAACACCATGTGCTCACTGTATTCAGATGTCCTGACATGTAGGTCTCCCGCCACCAATTATGCCTTGTTCATTTTAGAATGGTACTTGTTATTGAAAATCAAAGCCGTAAGAGTTGGTAAACCAATTGAATTAGGGACAATCGAAGATTTTATAAATTTCTGCAAGCAACATGGTGTAAAGGTCTAGAGGCTTCTTTGTGAGTTCTACCTACACAATTTCATATTAGAAAACGAGGTGGAAAAGAACCCTAATCCTTTTGTTGGAGACATTCAATTTCAGGCTTTTATCTCGTTTGTAGTTAAGCAACTCAAATGGTTTAATTCTTATAATGGATTTCAAAGACAAGAACATGGACTGGATCTTTGGGTGAGGAGTGAACCAAAAAACACTTTACAAATGTTTTCCAACAATAAAAAGATGATGACATAAGAGGGATTCATTAAAAATTTACGGGCCATACATAAGGAGATTGTGCAGAGAGGAATAACATATTTCCTCTACATTTAGGAAAGATCCCTGACTGCATCTAAGCTCAAATGGATGACCTCCACTATTAGTGTGAAAGAAAGGGAACCATTTAATCATATGAATTTTAAGGCTACTACAGCCTGGATGATCACCTACAACAATCTTATTTTCAGAGAAGGACCTTATTGGTTGGGATTCTGGTTTCGGAGTCCCATTATTTATTATCCTCCTGAAGGGTATCAGGATGACTACGAGTTTCCTGAAGGAAAAGTAGGGCCCATATTTGCGCTCCTGGGTCAACATGATGGCTTTAGGCCAATTTTTGAATCTTTCTCTCCAGCCTACTCTTTAACTACATTGCATAAGAACTATTTAATTTTCATCAGGACATGAAATATGGTATGTATTTACTCTCAATTATAGTGCCTTTTTACTCTTTTCTTATCTCTTTCATACCTTGATATGCTAACATATTGACGGATTATGATAAGAAATGAATGAACTACTTTTCGTTAGGATTTAGCCACCATAACTAACTCTTAATCATTTTTATGTAGAAAAATGACGAAAGGAAGAATTGTTGTTCCCTAGATATGGAACAACATAAACTATTAAAAGAGGAATAAGGTACGTCGGTTGTAGTGAGGCTGAAGGACGAATAAGGAGGACCAACATTAAACAAGAAGAATGTCAGAAGATAGCATTCAATTGTGAATCTAGATCACATTTATCTTTTACCCTTTTTTACTATAAAAGTGAAAACTGTAGAGGAATGAATCGATCACTAGTATTTCAAACTGTACTTTTAATTTACAAATTGGTGCTTTTGAGGGACACGACTATATTGTAATGAGGATTGAGCCTAATGGTTAATACATAATTTATGTTATTTTTCATTTGTATTCTCTAAAGTAGCTCAATAGTATTCGTTAACGGCTAAGGGCCTGGCCTTTGGTTGATCAAACTACTACCCTTTGGGTTATATTTTCCAATCTACACATGTTTGAGAGGTTTGATGTTTTTCATTCTCTATGAGTTTATTGTATTTTTTATTTGTTGATTTCATGTATTGAAGTTAGTTTACCTTCATTATGTGATTCACATCATTGTCATTTGATTCCACTTATGCTTACTGTAGATTAGATTGATTATCAGTTAACTCATTGAATCTTGTTAAGTGTTGTTATTATAAAATCAGATGAAAGAGATTGGTTAATATTACTGAACTCTCGGTTGACAGCATTTCCATTTCAATTGCGTAATTGAGATTGAGTGTGATTTATATAGAATCATCTAGAAGAGATTGGTTAATGCTACTACGCTCCCGGTTGATGTTATTGTCAATTTAATTGCTTGTTTGAGATTTGATTACGATTTCATTTGAGGATTAAGTCTTAATGCTTAGATGTAGTATTTCCTTTGCAAGTTGAGTTCTATAAATGCATCTGTTTAGTCTTGTATCTAAGGTTTATACTACATTTTATACAGCATTACTCTTTAGATTCATAGCTTGCACATATTGTGTAGATTCTTGGAATAAAAGGACTTGCCCAGGTTGATAATTAATGTGAGGCAATTAGGAGATTTAAGAGACACCTATTAGCAACCAACAAATGGAAGCCTTGATTGGACAAACACTTTGGAATCCCTGTAACAACTTCGGTTTATATACTAGTCTCTTAGCCTTGGTTTGAGAAATGCTTTGGAAGCCCTTGGTAGGTTGAGTTACAAGTCCAAGAAGCCTTGTTTGTAAAAACACTTTGGAAGCCCAAAAATAGTTGTCTATTGAGTTACTAGTACTGGAGCCTTCGTTGGAAAAACACTCTAGAGCATGGTAACGGCCGTGGGTTGAATTACTAGTCCTAGGATACAAGTTGGAACAAACACTCTAGAGCCCCAAAAGGCTATGATACAGACCAATCTAATGATGCTTTTGTGACATCATACCACAAGATGGAATCACTATTTGATAGGTTGAGGTGGATGGCCTCTAGAAGCCCTATATGATTTTTGATTGATATGCTCTATGGGATCCCACATTCATGCTTGGAATATGGAATGGCGATGAATGGGTGAAGAGAGATTCAACTCAGCCATTCTACGGTTGGGCGGAATGTGGAAGTCCTATCCCGACTTGGATTTTGCGCAATCAATAAGAGATTATTTCTCATTGTATTTCTATTAGTATTATACTATATTATACATGGTTTATATGGTTGCGATTTCATTGATATTTTTGTCCCTATTATGCTGGTTATGTATATGTTTTATGGTAGCAACCATGTATGGCTCTCATCATGTTTCTTCTTGTATATGAATGAACAATGTATATATGGTATAATGGATGGACTGGAAGTTAATGTGATAAAGAATCAATGCTACATGGCGAATCTTAGATAAGTATGGGACCTCTATGCTCAGATATGTTATTTACACATTTAGTTTACATATTCATGATCTGTTTGACGAAATCCTTGTCATCACTAGTAGGGGTCCAATCAAGGTATTAAACAAGTATTTTCTTTAGTACTATCATTCCCATGTTATGTTACTGTTATGAAGGTATCATGAAATTTTGGTCAGTGAAGTAGGCTCCGGGCTTGAAAAATAGGCTCAAATCTCACGGAGATTAGCATAACATTGGCAAATTTATTCTATGGATGCTAGCATGCAAGCCTGTAAGAGCCACTCTGGATTTCTAGATGCTTTCATTCCTATAGAATGAGAGAAACTGAGGCTTAAGCTGTCCAAAAGTTCAGTGGGACCCAAGCGCAAGTTGTCTGAAGTGTTGGATTGGTTCATGAGGGTCCAGAAGTTGATGATGAATGTCTGTATGGTGTGTTTCCATTGGTTCCACTTCCTTAACATGACTTAGGAGGTCAAATCATATCATTGTGGCTTCTCATCGCATGTTTACCCTAGCTGGCTGGTTTCTTGGGTAGATGTGGGAGAAGGGTGTTACATTAGGGCATGGCCCTCTAATTTTAGCTAGGAAAATGGAATATTCTATTCTTTCTTTAGATAACCTACATCGAAATATACATGTAATTATTTCAACTAGTGATTTGGCTTGAAATCATCAATCACACATTGATACAACTTGATGTTGACCTTCACTACCATTTTGAACATGGACTATGAAGCATTCACAACACTCCAAGTAATATGATATTTTTCAAGTTCTTTCATTACTTTCTTGTTTGTTTCCTCCAAAGCTCATAATCTCCCCCTTAATCATACCTCTTTGTTAGAAAACCTCTTCTTCTCCAAATAGCTCAATCATATTGGCCAAGGCTTCCATGAGGAGGCTCACATTATGGTTTATATATGCCACTCCTACTTTCATTAGCACAAACCTCTCCTCTATGAAATCATGAGGGTTATTTCAAATATTTTTCGACCATGACTAGGGTTTTGTGACTTTCATCTTAACCCATATGGATCCCTACAACTCCCAATAATATACCCAAAGAAGCTTGCTCTAACACCAATATGATTCGTAAACTACAATGGATATTTTTTTGGATAGATCATCACAAAAAATATAATAAGATTATGCCTAAAATCCAAAATCCACACTACGATGGTTTATTTCTTCTTAGATTTTTGGATTTTTTAATCACTATTTATTGCATATGCATGTAAATTATAAGTATGCATAAAGTAGATAAAAATGAAATAAAACTCAGAAACCAAAAAATTAACATAAGATATAACCTAGGAATCCCTTTTGGAGGAAAATTTCATTGGATGGTGAGACTTCTCTACTCTCTTTCTCTAAATAGAAAATTGATGCAAGTAAAAAAAACTGAGGCTTGTGACCCATAGGCTACTATGATACAAAAATCCTCTTTGGTTTCTTTCTCCCTATTCACTCTTTTCTACTCTACTGGTCTCTTGAACAAAAGACACCCAAATAGAAAGATAGTCCTTTTCCTCCTAGTGGCTCTATTATTAGATAGCCCTATTGGAGGATAGGTTGACTCCAAATCTTAACTATAGTTACAATATGGACACTTCTAAAGTCTTCCTTGTCAGCATTACATGGCTAGCCCCTTTTCCATGAATAATGGGGTTGACATGGCATCCTCTTCAATTGTGGTGGCCAAAAGAAGATCAACTTAACTAGCATGAATTTTGCATGTAAACCATGACTGAGGTGATATTTTCGTCATTAAAAATGTCTCCGTGCGAGGTGAAGACTTAAGCAACAAAATTTTACTCCCCAGAGAAGTCATTAATGCCTCAAATTAATCCCTAAAGGTTTTTGTCCCCATTTGGCAAACTTGGTTATGGTGGTAAAAATAATCTTAATCTTAATGCTAATATAATATATAATCCTCAATTAACTCACAACATTAAGAGCGTCATTACTAATAATTTAGTTAAACTTAAATTTTAAAAATAACTCTTCAACATTAATTTTGAATATATCGAATAATATCTTAAACATAAAATGATGAATAATTTTATTTTTTTTTGTATAAATACTAATTCTATTAAGATAGGAAAAGTATAGTACAAAAAAGCTTGCATGCAAGCAAAGAATAAAAGTGAGGGAGCCATAGGAGATGGCTATCTACCTCGCTCGTTAGAAACAGTCAAGGGAAGGCCATAGAAAACACGCGAATAGAAACAGAAAGAACTAAGCAGGGAAAACTACCCCGAGGGGTCAGTTCCTGCCACACGACATTTTTTTCCTTTTTTCTTGCTTACTTTGACCCACACAATGGAGTTTGGTTGAGCCATAACAAGTTGTATACTATTCTGCACTAGCAACAGAATATCCTTATCAGAGTCTGAGGACGAAGAAAAATTAGTACGTTTCTGAGAAATATGAGGTTCAGAGGGGACTGCAGGACTGAGCAAGGGAGCGTCCATCAGAATCTCTTCATTCTGCATATATGCTACAGTTTCGTCCTCATCTGAGCTGGAGAAATCTAAATCTTCCATACGATGGGGTGGCTCACAAGGATTCCAGTGCTTGGATTTAGGTTTGAGTTTCAGATTCATCTTTTTACCGAGGAACTGGGTGCAAATACTCTAGAGGTGTCCCGTTTGATGACAATTTCGGCAACGGAAGGTTGTATTCTCGTAATCTAAGGTTTGAGTCCAGTGGAAATCTCCATTCTTGAGATTGATCTGATCCGGCAGTCCTTTGCTGATAACTATTTCTGCTTAAAGTCTGCCATAGGTGTAGAGAACATTTTCCTTTCTTGAAGTATCTGTAGCCAGGTAGCATCCCAAAGTGTTTCGAATGGCTAAGAAGACAAAGAAATGCAATAGATGTGCCAGAAGATTTGAGAGCCCGACCCAAATGGGAATCTTGGTGATGACGGTTGTAGAAGGGTCAAAGTCTGGAAACCAAGGGGTGAGAGAAAGCCCAGCTGAACCCCAGAACCAAGGGCCTCCCATTAAGGCCTTCTGGTAATCTTCATTTGAGTCAAAAACCACAATGAAGAATCCTTTTGAACATAAGTATATCTTGCTTTTTTCAGTCCAAGAGGTTTGGATCCATTGGTATAGATCTGTTGTGCGAGGCCAAAGCCCATTAAATTTGCAAATGAGTGCAGATTCTACAAATATCTGGTAGATATTTTCAATCTCATGATGAGAGCAATTGATGGAAGGAATTTCCTCTGATTTTTCTACCAAAAATGGTTTTGGAACCCCATTTGGTTGGGTTGCATTCGAAGAGGTCTAAGGTTGAGCAGCGTCTTTTCAAGTTGCATCTTTATAAGACAAAGAAGGTGTAGAGGAGGTCTGCCCAAAGGAAACCCCTCTTAAACGAAAAGAAACCCCAATAGAAGCATCCTTATGAATGTTTTAAAAGGAGAGAGGAAGAGGATTCATAAGCTTCTTACCCTGATATAGAAATTTGATATAAGAGGAGGGGATCCCCAACTGGCATTTGAGTTTTTGGAGAAGATCCTACACGAGATCTGTTGCGTGAACCCACTGCATCATCGTCTTTCTTAATAGTTTGAATTTGATCTGAAATGCATGTGTCTCTTCAGACAGATCTGGCTGGTTCAAGAGAGGAACCTGCTTCCAAAAAATCAGATTCGCCGGTCTAGGATCATTAACTAATGCTGGAAAAGGATCAGAGTGGATGTGTGCTACTAACCTTAATACATATGCACACATATCTAGCAAAAACAAGAAGCAGGTCCGCTGCTTGCTTACGGCAGATATGAGATCTGGAGCATTCTAGCCACAGAAAAGGGATGAGGTGGAGACAGTGATCCTTGGCTGAATCTTTGGCTCGTTGCTTTGGAAAATGAAATCGGCCCTATGTGTCGCAGGAGAAAGGGGGCGGAGCGGTTCCCAGGCATCGCAGGCTTTTTCTTTAGCTACCATTTTCTCCCATTTTTTACTGCTCAGCGAAGCTGACTTTTCTATGCTTTTCTGGGGGTGGTTGTCCCTGGCCTGTTCTGCAATGGGCATGAACACTTCAATATTTTTGAATATTCCCTGGTTCGATAACTCCTGTCCTCCAAAGATGAGATGCTTTGCCGATGTGGGCACGTGAAGGGGCAAAGCGCAGACCTGAGCACCATGCATTGATACCTCCCGGCTTGGACTGCCCTTCCTGACATCTTAAGGATTGAAAAGTAGGGTTGCAGAGGCAGCCATGGGCACAGCGTCGAGCTCTTCTCGTCCCAGGGGAAATTCTCCACAAGGTATCTGTACATTAGGATCAATAGGAAAATCAATTAGTCATATAAAATGAGGAATAAATTTAATATAATTATAAATATATTAAATAATATCTTAAATATAAAATAATAAACAAATTTAATATAATTATATTAAATTTGCATATCTGTATTCATTCTTATATACCCCAATTTGTCAAACCTGGTCATGGTGGTAAAAATAACCTTAATGATAATAAGTAGAAAAACTGAGAGATGCACACAAAGGAACAATTCTCTTACACACTACAAATCACATGGACACATCACATATTTATGGTGCTTGTGAGATCCAACCAATTCCAAATATGAATAGGAATGTTAAGATATTCTCTCAACATCCACCTACAAATATGCAACCAATTCTAAACTGGGCATGGAAGAATTATCTTCCATGTCTATCCCTTAGTTCTCACATGCACAATTAGAATACATATGATAAAAATAAAAATAATCTATGTCTGACTAGTCTTCATCAACAACTCTACCCAGTCTATAGTCTTTTTGACACCGCTCTTTCTTTCTCCACATATTCGAGCTTACCTTTCAACTCATTTATATTACACCCACTTCTAACCATCAATGATGAACATTGCAAGATCAACAACATGCACAACACATCTTTCTGGGGCTTTTGTTATAAGAACTAACAACTAATGAACCATCATATGGACCAATCACCATATTTAAGATATTTCGCTTTCAACTATCTATTAGTTGCTATGTAGACGGTTTGAATACTGAATTTGTTCATAAGCTGATCTAACAACATGACCTGTCTCACACACATGGATCTCATACTATAACCTGTATCCCTTGTTCCGTGGTTTTCGAGTGACAAGAACAACAAACCATAATAGTATATAAATGTACTCAAACTAGTGATATTTTTAATGGTTTCTGAGCTCCAAGAACCACTAATTTATGTAACATTGTACAGTGATTGGCTCTGCACCAAATATAACATACAAAAATAAAATAAAAAATGTTCATCCAGATACAAACTTCTCCTCATGTCAATTCCTCAACTCGTGCAAACTTTTCAATTCAACCACATCAATTTCTATCTTAGAAGAATGGGCACAATTCTGGTCATGGAGTCTAAAAGAGGCTACAATTTTTGATATTGACAATGTGTGTATTGATCCATAATTTGTAGTCCTATAAGTGTTTAGAACAAGAGAGTTCGAAACAATTTTGCATTGTGCCACATCTAGCATTTCATCCAAATCAGCTCGAGAAAGTGCCCTCAGGTCCCTTCCTTTTGGATCATTAACAATTGAAGGTGCAAATAACTCAACCTCTAGTCTATTTTCAAATAGTTCGAACCCAATTGCAACCATGGGAGGAACAAAAGCTCCATAGGTATGATACAACCTATGTAGCTTAGATATATAAGAAAAAAGAGACTATCAAAGGGATTTCAAAAGTTTTGGGGGAAAAATGGCCTCTCTAGAGTAGTGGTGAGCCAATCTAATAGTTGCATCGCCTATTCCAGAATTAAGTGTAATCTGCATTGCAGATTTGGAGGTATCCTTTGATCTGAACTTAAACAGGAATTCAACAAATTACCGATATAACCATAAATACAGAGATGTAACAAAAACAACACTTCATTTCATTAACATCAAATAATGAAATATTCTTACAAACATAATGTAAATACAACTAGCTCAGGCGATGGTAGATTATCTCTAAGAAGAGATGTGGTGGCTACATGCTTCTGAACTGTGTTACAATGAGGCTCAATGGCATATTCATTATTAAGAAATAGTGGAAAACCTTAAACATCCAAAAACCTAACCCTGGGAGATGAAGCACCAAAACTGTGGGCCTTGTTTGTGTAAATTTCTACATCAACTACATGGGTTCATATCTTTGGCATATGATCTCCCTTTGGCTATCATAATACCTTGTTTTGAAGATATCGAAGAGGAGGCTGAAAGAAATGGTAATCAAATTTGTGGCTTTTCCAGTCTCTTTATTTTCCCAAAATATATATATATATATATTAGTCGTACAAAATGACTCCGAAAGTTTAGGACCCGAAAAGCTTCCAAAAATATTAAGTTGTGCTACAGTTAAGGAAAATAAAAATAAGCAATAGTGGGGGTACAGATGGAATAGGCATGTGGCCACCAATATCTACATAGATCATTCCTCCCCCCTTAGGAATCGATGGTCCCCATTGCGTTGAGTGCCTCCATGAGATGGGGAAACTTCTAATAAACTTGGTACTTGGTGAGCCACTAGGATTGGTGTAGGAGATGGCTAGTTTTGACAACCTAATATAGTTGGATCTTCTACTGGTGAGTGTTATTGATCTGTGTTTCGATGATCTAATTAGTTGTGGCATGTTCGATGGAGTCTGTGTTTAGCTCTGTTGGTGTCAGTTGTTTTGTAATGTCGGATGTGTCCAGCAATGATGAAAATTATGGTTGAGGTGAGTCTACATTGAACACTAGGTGCATACGAAGGAAAGGTGGAATTTTGAGCTCGAAGGCAATATTCCCTACAACCTTGATGATGGTGTATGGCCCATATCTGAGGAGGCGAAGCTTGTGGTGGGGTCCAGTGAGGAGCTCCTTCTACAAATGTTGCCAAACTTTATCACCCAATTGAAACTTGTGCGACACCCAATGTTGGTCATGGCGTTGCTTGTACTTAGAATTTCCTTTGTCCAATATATCATGGACTTGCTAGAGGATGTGTTGAATGTGCTCAATGAAGCTTCTAGCCCTAGAGGATTTGCACTAGACATGAGACAAATCTTCTTGAGTGGCTAGAGAACATCAATGGGACATAATGGCGGAAATTCTAGCCCTACTGAAAGTTGTTGTGGCCTATTGAGATATGGAGAGCTCTATTGTAGTTGTACTAGACATAGGGGAAACTTTCATCCCATGTGCGTGGATGCTTCGAGTTGTACATGCGCAGAATGTGCATGATTGTCCTGTTGAAGGACTTTGTTTGACCATCAGTTTGGGGGTGGAAAGCCACGAACTTAGTGAGTTTGGTATCCAGCATTAACCGAAGACTTAACCAAAACACACTTAGGAATTTGTTGTCCCAATATGAGAAAATGGACTGTGGGATCCAAAAGTACCCACACTCGCTCACAAAAGATATTAGAAGTGGCATCTACTATGATACGCTTCATGTAGGCCACCATAATGGCCATCTTAGAGAATTTATCGATGACCACGAAAACATAGTCATTGTCATGCTTAGTAGAAGGAAGGCCTAACATGTAATCCATGGAGATGGATTCCCAAGGTCAACTAGGAGTATGTAGAGGAGTATATCGGCCTTGCTTTTTTATGGTTGGTTTAGAAATGATTTGGGAAGTGCATGATCAAATGTACCTACCAAAATTCTAGCAAAGGTTCGACCAATAAAAATACTTCCGCAGTAGTGCCATGGTTTTCTCTACTCTGGAACGTCTAGTGACTCAACTGTAGTGCACCTCAAAAATCATCTTGGAATTCTCGCTTGAAGGAACACATATGTGTCCTAGTTGGCATAAAAGTGCATCCTCAAGACGAAAATTAGGAACTTGCTTACCTTCCAGGAGTGCATAGTGATCAGTGCCATGACTGGTGGTCGACTGAGGTAGTCTACATCATTATCGGTGCTTCCCTTCTTATACTTAATGCTGAAATGGAACTGTTGGAAGTATGTTGACAATTTCTAATGGTGATCGTTTTGCAACTGCCCTTGTGTATGTATGAACTACAGGGGTCGATGGTCTATTTGGATGAGCGTTTCCTTCCCCATAATGTAATTCTTCCATTGATGGGAGGACTACATAATGGAATACATTTCTTTGTCATAGGTGGGATATTTTCATACTGTGTTTGAAAGTGTGTCACTATGGTAAGCCATTGTATGCCCATGTTTAGTAATAACTGCACCAATAGCATAGTCGAAGGTATCTACCTCAATCTGAAATGGTTTTTGTAGGTTTCGTAATGTGAGCACTCGTGCAGAGTAGAGGCAATGCTTCGACCGAGGAAATGCCTTCTCTTGGGTTTCAGACTAAATTAACGTTGCTTTCGCTTTGCCCTTGGTGACTTCACTTAAAGACCAAGTGATATGAGAGAACCCCAACACAAACTTGTGGTAGAAATTGGAAAGACCTGCAGTATTGGGGAGCCAATTTCAAAATCGCATCGCATATTCAACAATTAAGTGTAATCTCTATTGCAGATCTGGAGGTATCCTTTGATATGTACCTAAAATACAATGCAACAAACTACCGATATAGCCATAAATATAGAGATGCGACATAAACATCACTTCATTTCATTAACATCAAATACTAAAATATGCTTACAAACAAAATGGAAATAAAAGTAGCTCGGGCGAAGGTAGCTTATCTCTAAGAAGAGATGTGGTGGCTACATGCCTTTGAACTATGTTACAATGAGGCTCAAAGGCCTATTTATTATTGAGAAATAATGGAAAACCCTAGACATCCAAAAACCTAACCCTCGGAGATGAAGCTTGAAAATTGTGGGCCCCATTTAGGTAAAATGGTAGATCAACTTCCAGGGATCGTAACATTGGCAGGCGATCTCGGTTTGGCTATTATAATATATCATTTCAAATATCTCGAAGTGAAGACCAAGAAAAGAATGGCACATTGGCTTGGGACTTTTTTGGTCTCTTTGTTTTCCTTAGAAGTGTCTTTTCGTCCCACAAAATAGCTCCAAACGTTTAGGAGCCGAAAAATTGTCAAAAATAGTAAGTTGTGCTACAATTAAGGAAACTATAAAAAAAAAACAGTGGGGGTCCAAGTGGAATAGGTAAGTGGCCACCAATATCCACCTAGATCATCCTTGTAAAAGAGGATGCATATTTACGGTCCCAAGATTTCTGCAATGGAAGACCTGTACACTTGCGCGTGTGTTTCGTCCTCATGGACTGAAAACATAGTGAGATTGACGAGAGTGTGATTGAATTATGTAAAACGTGAGATTGGCGACTAGGGTGTCATTCTTAATGAGATGCTAAGCTTTAATACACTTAGATCCAATGCACAACTCATAAGGATGTCTGTGATAAAAATAATGCCACCCGGCTATGGAGTTGTAGCATATGAAAGTGAAGGGGATGTTGGAAGCCTCCACAACCCTTCTAATTTTTCTCTTTTCATTGTAAAATGTCAATCCAGACTCCACTGGGTGAACTTTGTTGATGTATGCCCAAATTAGAAGGGAAGAAACCTCTTAATGGTTACAACTTCCCTAATGGCATCCAAAAGCTTCGGCTGCTCTATAATTTCTAAACCACCCATAGTGGATATCACGATGTCGATGTCCTAATCGAATTTATTAAAGAGTCATGGGCACTTAAAGATCCATAAAGGATGTGGACACGTGAGTCAAAAAACTAGTTTCCACAATTAGCCACTATGTGTATAATTATGAATAGACGACTCTCAAATCGGAAATAACAGATTTTACAAAACAAATGGGCCAAAAAATCTATTTTACAAACAAAACTACATAATCACAATATCACATGCTCTTTATTTCCGTCTGCATTCCCATAAGGAAAGCAAGGCCCATATGGGCTCTCATACCAAGTAGAAAAAAACTGAGAGATGCATAGAAAAGAACAATTCTAGTACACACTACAAATCACATGGGCACATTACATTTTTATGGTGCTTGTGAGATCCAACCAATTCCAAATATGAATAGGGAGGTTGAGATATTCTCTCAACATCCACCTACAAATTTGGAAACAATTCTAAACTAAGGATGGAAGAATTATGTTCCAAGTTCTCCAATTGTGGTGGTCAAAATAAGGTCAGCTTAAGTGACATGAATTTTTCATATAAACTTTGATTGTGGTGATTTTTTCCTCATTGAAAATGTCTCTGTGTGAGGCGAACACTGAGGGAGAAAACAATTACTCCCTAGAAAAACCATTAATACCTCAAATTACTCACAAAAGGTTTTTGACCCCGATTTGTCAAACTTTTTCATGGTGATAAAAATAATCTTCATGATAATTTAATATATAATCCTCAATTAACTCACAACCTTAAGCCCATCATTACTAATATTTTAATTAGCCTTAACTTTTAAAAATTAACTCTTCAACATAAATTTTAAATATATGAAATAATATCTTAAATTTAAAATGATAAATAAATTTAATATAATTTTAAATATGTTAAATAATATATTAAATATAAAATAATAAATAAATTTAATATACTTATATTAAAGTTGTATATATGTATTCATTCTGATATCTAACTCATAATTTCCAAAATAGCTTTTAATTTTAATATTAATATCACCTATAATCATCCTAGATTTTAAGATGACGGTCAAGCTTTTCCATTTAATTTTTATTTTAAATATATTAAAGATTTTTAATATAATTAACTTTTATTTTTATTTTGAATATATTAAAAAAACTCAGGTAAACAATTAAAATTTGAAACATCTGTAAAATAGTAGAAGTAACAATTTTGAATATATAAAAAAGATAAATGCAGAACGATAAAAAGTTAAAATAGATTTGTGGGGGATGAAAAGTAAAAATAAAAGAGGTTTTTATCAGTTTTAATCTTTCGTTGAAAGTTTAATATACTACCCCATATATGGTCGAAAGCACCTGCCTTTGATTGGGGCAAAAAATGACTATGACTGAAATAAATAAAACGTCATTGTTTGTAAACCTGTTGGGTAGTATCCATGCATTCGATTTTAGTTTAGTTTGGCCTTTTGCATAGGAAGGTGCTTATTAATCCCTGTATATATATAATATACAAAATTATTTTCGGATTATTGTTAATCCTTGTCTATATATAAATTTCTGTTCAGATTTATGGGTTGTTGTATTGGGTTCTGGTAGTTTCACTTTCTGGATCCCAAATCTCCTTCATAGAAGGTTTACCATTTCTTTCGATTAAAAAAAGTTAAATAGCACGGGAAAAGTGTATTGCAGATAAATCTATTAATTATTAGTGTGATAGCACGGCTTGATGACCTAAACTTCGTTTTGTGTGAGAGAGATTCGCGTGATGAAAGATACTCCATTTGACTTTAATAACACAATTCAATCAGCTAGCAGAAACGTAAGTCATAACGCTCTTAATTATAGTATTGTAAGTCATAACGCTCTTAACGCTCTTAACTATTAAATAAATATGGGAGCGTTTTGTCTCTGAGTGACTGGCGTGATGAAAATATATTTAACTGAGAGAACTTTAAACCGAACGAAGCAGACTGGGTAGTTGCAACTCGCGTTGTGCGTGAGTTATTTGTTTAATTATTTTTTGCGAAATTTGATGGGATAATTTTTTTAATAAGATGGTGAATTTGATTATTTAAAATGCTTTTTTATAGATAGATTCAATTTATTAATAATTTATAAATTATTTTATTTTTGCATTTTTTGTCTAATTAAAAATATGTATTCTAAAAATTTCACACCAACTTAAAAACATAACCAAAAAGCCCAAGAACATTCCACAGTTAAATTAACATCAAACTATTAATGAATACTGCAAATTATTTCAGTTTTTCAGTTTGAATTTAAAATCACAGTAGCAAAGTTGCACCTATCTTTGAGTGTGAGTTATTTGTTTTTTTGGAAATTTGATCATATAATTTTTTATACAACATCATACATTCAAAGTTTTTACAATGTGTTTTTAGATATATAAATGTATTCAACCCATCCAAAAACATATAAACATTTTTGCAGATTACACAGTTAAAGTAAGGATTCTTAAAAAGCCATACCAAAATTTGGAAAAAATTGACTTTCGAAAACTAAAAACCTCCAATCTGAAACAATATATCCCAAGAAAGCATCTAACAATTAAAATACTCCCAAGAAAGCATCTAACAATTAAAATACTGTAAACTTATTTTAATATTAATCTTAGATATGCTATTTTTTTTAACATTTTAAGATAAAATATCAATAGAAAAGTTGCACCTGGCTTTGAGTGTAAATCATTTGTTTATATATTTTTTTGGTAATATGATGAATTTTATTGTTTAAATTGTATTATGGTTTAAAAAGGGCTTTTATGTATAAATAAATTCAAAACTCATTAAAAAAAATGCAACCTATTTTATTTTTTCATAATATATAACTAAAAATAAAAATAAAGATTCCAAAAATATCCATACAAAATTTTAGAAATAAAAGCTAAAAACATCCAAACTACTTTAAACCATTTTACTTTTTCAAATGCCAAATTATTTCAGTCTTCCATATGCAGATTTATTTTAAGATCAATCTTCCGTATGCCAAATTATTTCAGTCTTACCTATGCCATTTATCTTAAGATCAATCTTCCGTATGCCAAATTATATCAGTCTTCCTTATGCCAATTTATTTTAGGATAAATCTTCCACATCCCAATTTATTTTAACATTTTAAGAGAAGATATCAATAACCATCTACGATTGCAGTCCTTTTAAATACATGTTATTCTCCGGACGTCTCTGTCCATCCTTTGATTCACCACTCATGCATTCCAGAGAAAATGTACACTAAAATGGGACACTGAAATTTTATTGCCAAGAAAAAGGTAGGCATATGCTTACAACTTATTTGCGAAAGGCTGCTAACTTCAAGACTTGAAACACACTAATAAACTCAAGCCGAAGGATTGATCCAACACGACCAATATATAATAGATGAAAATAAACGTGTGCATGCATATGGTATCATCGTACGGTAACGATTATTCAAGAAACAGCTCTATAGTTACGTCCCTGCAATTCAAGGCAATTACATTAGATACAATGAGGATAACTAAACTCAATTAAATAAAAATAAGCAATAAGGTCAATAAAATAAATGCAGTAGACAAGTGTACCTTTATCAGTAACCAGGATGACGAGGAGGAGAAAATTTGTATTGTGGGGGGGGGATTTGTAGATGGGAGGAGAGGGGTGCACTGGAGAAGGCACTTCTATCGGTTTTGGAGGAGATTTGTACTCCGGGGTTGGAAATTTGTGAACAGGAGGAAGATATTCTATCGGCTTGGGAGGAGATTTGTAAACGGGGGGGAATCACTACGTGCTTGGGTGGAGACTTGTACATGGGAGGAGATACCGTCGGCTTGGGGTGAGATTTAGGATGCTGATGTTTGTGAAGGTAACGATGAGATTCGTGCTTTGGAGGAGGAGACAGTGTTGGCTTGGGAGGAGATTTGTAGAAAGGCGGAGATAATATGGGGGCGGGAGGAGATTTGTACACCGGAGGGGGAACTACGATGGGCTTGGGAGGGTATTTAGAAACTGGAGACGGTGGAGAGTAAGCAGCGCCACAGTTATATGCGTGGAGGCATATCATTGCGAAGAAGGCGAGCATGATGCTGGAATAAGTCCCTGCCATGTCTGGCAACATGAGGATGGATACACAGTGATCGAGTGTAATGATGAAGTCTTGTTGCTCTGGAACAAGGTTTGGCTTCCAGTACGTTATGTAGAGTCATGCCGAGTTGTAGAACTACGGGTCTCCTTCGAAGGTTCGATCTCTGTCTTCCCTGTGGGTGAAGATGACCGTGAAGATGAGCTCATTCCAATAGTCCACAGGCAAGGAGTATAGCCGGAGCTAGACTGGAACTTTTGTAGTGTGAAGCCATTGGGCAAGGAAGAGGGCTCCTAATATTCTGGAACAAAAGCAAGTTCTTTATGCAGAATGCACTATCCACAAAGCATTCGCTATCAGTGATCTTCAACATACCATAGTCCCAACAAACTATATGCATCACCAATGTGTATGGACCTCAGCGAATTCAAGAGAAGCTCAAGATGCTGGAAGACTTGAACGAAATCAGAAATCACCATGGGTCCAACCACTGGATCCTAGGTCGAGATTTCAACATGATCACCAGCCTAGCGGAGAAGAAAGGGGGTCTAACAAGATTAGATAGAGATGCGGAAGCTTTCACCACTTTCATAGCAGCATCTAAACTCATTAATGTTCCCACAGTCAATGGTCTACACACATGGAATAATAAGCAGGGGGAAATCGACAGGTCACATCAAGGCTCGATAGGTTCCTCATATCGGAATCCATCATGCTCCAGAATCTAGACATGGAAGCCAACATTCTGCCCAATGGTGGTTCAGATCACTGGCAAGTTCAACTGCACTTCACAAATATGATAAAGCCCCAAAACCACCCTTTTAGGTTCGAAAAATTCTGGAAAGACCACCCAACCTTCATGCAAAATATACAAAGTTGGTGGACCCAAACCTCTGTTAAGGGCGACAACATCATGTACGTATTTCAGCAAAAGTTCAAAAGCATTAAAACAAAGCTCAAATGCTCGAACAAGAACACTTTTGGTAACATGTTTCAAGCCAAAAAAGAGCCAGAGGAAAAAATGGCAGACCTCCAGCAATCAATGATCAAGGATGGTCCTAACGAGGACAGACTATCTCAGGAATCAAACCTCCAAAAGCAATGGGAAGAAAGGTTAAGACAAGAAGAGCTGCTATGGAAAAAAAAATCGCGGGTGGTGTGGCTAAATCATGGGGAGCGAAACAAAAGATTCTTCCATAAATCAACCATGGAGCACAGAGCCATCAATCGCATTCTATCTCTCAAAAAGGATGATGGTGCCAAAAGTCTCAACGAGAGCGCAAATAGGATCAGAGCTAAATCTATACTTTCAATCATTGCTCTATGAGCCCAATCAAGATAGAACCCAAGCTATCAACAAAATCACCAATGCTATTCCCCCTCTAGTAACAGAGGAGCAAAACTCCCTCCTCTTAAGAGAATTCACTGAGGAGATGTCGTATTCACCATGGCCTCTCACAAAGCCCCTGGACGAGATGGTTTTACAATAGAATTCTTCAAAGCCTGCTCGCACATTATCAAAGCTGACCTTATCAATTTGATAAAGAACTTCCACAAAACCAAGAGAGTGCTGCCAGCTATCAATGCTACCTTCCTCACCCTCATCCACAAATATAATCATGCCGATTCATTCAGACCTATAGCACTTTGCAACGTCATCTATAAAATCCTCTCAAAATTGATGGCCACTAGACTTAAACCCATCCTTCCCTCAATCATTTCTCAGGATATGTTGAAGGAAGACAGATAACTGACACCATCATTCTCAACCAGGAGGTGTTTCATTCTATAAAATCTCAAAAAATCCTCGCCATGCTCATTCAACTTGACCTCTCCAAGGCCTTTGACAAAATCAGCTCGACTTATATCATAGAAATCCTCAAGGCTTTTGGCTTTAGTCAGATTTGGATAAAATGGGTAATGGGAATGGTCTCAGGCGCCTTCTTCTCAATAATGTTGAACGAAGGCCCCTTACAACCATTCAGACCATCCAGAGGCATATGACAACGGGATCCTTTGTCACCTTTTTTCTTTGTCATCATGGCAGAGGGCCTAGGAAGATCCCTATCCCAAGCGGTCCGAACAAATCAGCTCAAAGGCATCAAAGTGGCGCAGCACGGACCTATAGTGACGCATCAAAAATTTGTCGACGATACAATGCTCATGGGAGCCCCCATAGTGAAGGAAGCTCTGACGTTCAACAAGGAGCTAAATACTTTCACGGAAGCCTGAGGTATGGAGATCAATCTAGCTAAATCCAAATTATTTTTCCTCAACACTTCTCTTCCTGTACATAGAAATCTCAGCAATATTCTCAAGATTCAGAGGAACTCCCTTCCAACCAAATACCTCGGCATACCTGCCCCCGAAGCTGCAAATTGGGAAGATCTCCTCAACAAAATGAAATCGAAACTAAGCAGTTGGACTCATCGAGCCCTAAACATGGCCAGGAGAATGGTACTAGTGAAATCAGTGCTTCAAACAATGTCGGCCTATATGCTCTCATCCCTCGTAGCGCCCAAATCAGTCTACAAATCCATTCGAAACATCGAGCGGTCCTTCATCTGGAACAGAGATTCGAAGAAGCACAAATGGGCCCTCCTCAAATGGACAGACATTTGCAAACCAAAGCTAGCAGGAGGTCTAGGCCTAAGAGATCATGAAATCCTTAGCAAGGCTATTGCAGCAAAAATATGGTAGAGATGGGTAGAGAATCCTAATTCCCTCTCGTGAACATTGTGGAAAGAAAAGTACACAAATCAAATACAGGACAAAGATCTCATCAGACTCACAGGCAAAACTCAAGGCTCTTCCCTCTGGAACAAAGTATGGGAAAATCGACACATAGTTCAACAACACTGCTTCTGGGAAGTGCACCAAGGCAACACTGCCCTATTTTGGGAGGATGCCTGGCAGCAACTCCATCCTCTGGACCACCCAGATTGGACTACACTCAAAAATGAAATGCAAGGGGCAGGGCTAATAAAGGTAGCAGATTAATGGCAACTTCAAACACTGCCCACAACGTGGCAAAAATGGCTAGCCAAAGATCAATGGCCAACCCAAAACAACAATGGAAACATGGAACAGCTCCTTCAGCAGCTAGAACAGTGCATAATACTCACCTCAACCACCGAAGACATCCTGCGATGGGGAAACAATTCAAAAGGAACTTTCAATCTAAAGGAAGCATATAAAATTAGCGCTGCTTCACCAGACTGGCAACCGGACCCCAGATGGCACCTCCTATGGAACACAGGCAATTGGCCCAAAATAACTCTGTTCTCGTGGCTCATCATGCACAACAGAGCGCTCACATGGAACAATCTACAGCGAGGGGGCTTCATCGGACCCTCGAGATGCGCCCTTTGCGAGAATGAAAATGAAACGCTCAACCACATTCTTAATACATGCCCCATAGCCTGGGCGCTGTGGGATGATATGACTTTTATCTTCACTCAAACTCACAGAAATAGAGACTCGATCGGTCTTACCTTGAGCAATTGCCGAATAACCATGTCCAACAACAATCTGATCAACAGAGCATGGAACCTTATTCTGGGAGGTGTGGTCTGGATCCTATGGAAAGAGCGCAATGCTCCAATATTTAAAAACTCTACGATGACACTGGAGAGGTTAATGGAAAAATCGAGGTAGTTAATAACAGAAACAATCCACGCCATGGACATAAAGCAGCAAGAGGGGAACATGTCTCCAAAGGACCATAGGATTATCCAACTCCTCAAACTCCGTACTAATCACACAGGCATGAACTAGACCACCCAAGCGGTGAAGCGGGACAAATAGGGAACACCGCCATTTCCAGCGTTCAAACTAAACTTCGATGGCGCGTCAAAGCAAAACCTGGGAGAAGCCGGGTACGACGGAGCAATCACGGACCATCTCGGGAACATCGAGCTCATCTACCATGGAAATCTGGGAAATAACACCAATAACGCTGCAGAACTGATTGCTCTCATCAAAGGAATCACCCTTGCTCACCAATACAAATTCCTACCGGTGATAGTGGAAGGAGGCTCCGAGATAATCATCAAGATGATGAGGAAACTTCAAAATGGCAAGCAATCATGTGGACAAGATCACACCCAACTCGAGGCTCTCAGCAATTCTGAAGGATTTGCATGTCCATCTCACCAACATTCAAGGCATCACATTTCAAGCAGTTAGAAGAACTGCAAACAAGATGGGTGACACCATAGCCAATGCGGCCGTTGAGTCCAACGGTGAAGACTATCATATCCTTTGGCAAGACCTGAAGGAGGGGGAAGTCAGAGAGAAATGTTATACCATAAGCATGGCAGACCAGCAAGCTTAGCGAAAGCCAAGTTACTTGGATTCTTCCAAATATCCTTTCAGTGACATCAGACAAAGGGAAGTCTCATAATCATGTATTCTATTTGTATTTTATTAATTTAAAGCCTGGTTGAACCTTACAAAAAAAACCATTTCTATTGACGGAAATAAATTATCTTATATGTTAACGATCGAGTCCACACACTGTTGCTACAACAGAATCCTGAGTTAGAGCTCTCCAACATCTCTAGCTGGCTCGAGAAACTCTTAACCTTAATGCATAGGGGGTTATTTTTGCGGTCGTTATGTATGGAGTGCATTGCGTTATGTCTTTGAAAATGTTTGGAACTTATTTTCCATGAGAGTATCTTGAATTTCGGTCATATTGTTCAAGAGGTTTTTTTCTCTTTTTTACTTTTTTAGTAAATAAAAAGCTACAAGTACGATAAATCTCAAATAATTTAATTAATAAAAGAATTAATAAGATTGAAGGTGTAATTATTTTGATAATGTTTGGATTAATCATATTTTATTAATAATATTTTATGTTGCTTGGGGACTTTTTGAACCAACTAATGTGGTTCATCCTTAGTTTTGAACCAAATAATGTAGTTCATCGTCACGACAAAGGTCTAAGAGCATCTAACTTTTATCTCATGAACTACATTAGTCTACTAGCAACATGAAATGTGATTAATCCTAAATACATTATCAAAATTAGTATGGATAAAAAAAGTCTACAAATCAAAATATAAGTATTTTTAAGATAAACTTTAATATTTGATTTGTGATTATTATTAAAATGTTTTGAAATATTTTATGGGGATTAAATCTCCACATTCACTTAATAATAATTGATAATTAAATTAAATTTTTTGAAGTATTATTTCAAAAAAGTGTTGTTTAAATATTTTATTTTTGAGAATTTTGTGCGAAAATACTATTTAGACACTTAAATTATGCATAGTTAATTCTAACCCATTCCTAACAAATTTAAACAAATTTAATTCAAAAATATATCCAAAATACCTTCAAAACATCAACTACAACATTCGTAAATAAACATACCTCTTTATATAATTATTATTTTAGCATTATATTATAAAATATAATTTAGTTTTATATTATTCCATTATGTTTAATATACATCATATGTGTTTATATTAATTATATATATATAGTTATTGGTATAAAATAGTATGATTTATTATTATTATATTATATATCTATTTTTATATATTGATTCTCACTTTATATTAAATGTGTGTATGGGAAGGGTGTAAATACTTGTTTATATGGAATATTTATATCAATATTTTTATTTGAAGGTAGTTTTTGTGAGAAGAATTATTTTGAGAAATGTTTTCGGGATCTATTACATATGAGAGTATTATTTACGGATGCTTTTAGAACCAACTAATGTGGTTCATCATCTTGACCATAAGATGGAGAAAATCTGATCAAGAAAGGCTATATAAAGAACAAAATGATTAAAAAATTATTAAAATAAAGCAAATTAACTGTTAGGAAATCATAATAATAATAATAATAATAATAAATTATGGGGGATAATTTTCATTAAAATGAGGGTAACATGGTAATAGGGGAATAATAATTTAGTATTAAGGATAAATAAGATAAAATTAAGGAAAGATAAATAATTAATATATTATGAGAATTAGGATTAAATTGAGGATAAATAATTCAATATATAATATATAAATTATTTATCTTTCCTTAATTTCATCCTAACTATCCTTAATACTATAATATTATTCCCCTATTACCATCTTACCCTCATTTTAATAAAAAATACTCCCTAATTCTTAATTATTATTATTATTATTATTAGATTGTTATTATTTCTTAACAATTAATTTAATTTATTTTAATAAAATTCTTTATTCTAATAACTCTTTATATAGGCTTGCTTGATCATATTTTCTCCATCTTATCATCATAGTGATGAATCACATTAGTTGGTTTGAAATACTCACATGTGATGGATTAACTTTATTTTAATAACTATTTCTATAAGTTTGCTTGATCAAATTTTCTCTATCTTATCATCCTCGTGATAAAACACATTAGTTGGTTTGAAATACTCTCATGTGATGGATCTTGATGAAAATTCTCAAATTCAATATCTTTGTTTATTTCAAAATTGAATTATTACGCATTATTATTACTCTTATTAGAGTTTTAATTTTAGTAATCATATTCATTAGAGGACACTTTTGATGCTACTATTCATTATAGATAATTATGGGAAATTAATATATGTGTGGTTGTGTTTGATACTTATTTTACTAAGCATCGTTTATTTATATCGCCATTATGACTATGGGTATTAATGATATTAATGTTATTTGTAATTTCAAAACTATTAATGTAACTAAATATTATCATCATTTGTAATATTGATATCTTTTTAAATGATTTGAGTTGTTCAAGGAAAAAAATGAAATTAGGAAAGGAAATGGAACATAGACACACAAGAATACAATAAATAGCATGATAACCCCCCCCATTCAACCCTATCCCCATCCCTTCATATATACCCCTTCTCCCCATCCCTTATAATATTTTTCTCTCCCTCGGTCCCTATTACCCACTCTTTGCTTTCCTGTCCACATCACCTACTTTATCTCTCCCACTATCTCTCTTCCTATGTCCCCTATTTCTATCTCTCTCCATCCCTTAACGTATTTTCCCATATCTATATCTTTCATTGCTCATCTCTATCCATATATATTCCTCCTATATTTCGCCCTCTCTATTTCTCTAAGACCCTCTCTCTCTACCACTTTCCCCATCACTTTCTATCACTCACCCTCATTCTATCTCTATATATTTTCCCTATTCCCCCTCTTTATTCCTTCCCCTATAACTCTCTCTCTCTCCCATCTCCACTCTCCCTAATCCTCTTCTCCTTTTCCCTTTATCATCCTTTCTCTCTCCCTCCTTCCCTCCACCCTACCCTCTCCCTACCTCCTTTCTCCCTCTACTATATCTCTCCTTCCTTCCCCCTTCCCCCTCTTTTTCTATCTCTCCACATCCCTTTCTCTCTTTCCCCTTGTATCTTGACATCTCTCTCTCTCTCCTACACATTACCTATTCACCCCTCTCTCTTAACTCACATAAGTTGAAGCTTGAGATACCACTCCCATATCATTAGAGAGTAACACTTTCAGGTTCCATTACTCCATGTCCTTAGAAAGGGGGAGATGTGTCATTCTATCTTAGTTGGAAAGGGGGCAATTGAGTTATCTTCATCACTTTTTACACTAAGAAAGGAGGGAGTGAGGGGTCAAAACTTCTAGATATTTTTTTCACAAGATGATGAATTCAAACTACGATAAGATAGTTAACATAGGTTTAATAATTGAAGCCTTAGTGTAACTTCTCTTGGCCATAGGTGTCCATATTCATCGTCTTATATCTATGAGAATCCTAGATAATGAGACCCTTCAAGAGGAGAGACACAAAAAGAGACATTGTTAATACCATTATGCTAGTGGGTTCTGATGAGCCTCAGTATTTCAACAAGAGTGTTGCAAATCCCAATCCTACCAACTTTAGTTATCAACTGAGGATTTGTACAAAATTAAGAGGTGGTAATGTTATATGCATAGTACGTTAAGTTATACTCATGCCACCTTCAAGAAATGGATGAGATCAAGGCATACAAATACTACTCTCTCCGGTGACTAAAGGAAGGAAATTGCATAAAAAGATAGTTCTATTCTAATTGCATAAATGGAAATATTATTATACATGCAAAAGGAATGAAGATGTTACTTATGTAAATGTAAATTCTAACCCTAGTTGTAGGAATGTAAATGCTATATTACTTGCAGAAATGGAAACATTAATCTACTTTCAGAATGTAAATTCTATGCTACTTGAAGGAATATAAACATTAGTCTAATTGGAGCATGGAAAATTTTAGGGGCTAATGTTCGCCCAGTGGGCTAATTTTCCATGATTTTTCCACAAAAAAGATTCGCCAATTTCCAATTTTATAAAAAACGATTCGCCCAAATTTTAGAATATAAAATTATTTTACCTTAAAAATCGCCAACATTATATAGAGACTATATATAAAATAATTGTAAATTTGAATAATTTTACAAATATATCAATAAACATTTATAATTTTCATATTAGGGATTAGTGAGATTCGCCAATGTTTTAAACTTCAAGAAAATTTTCCATCCTTAAAATTTTCCTTGAATTGGAGAATGTGAAAAATTGCATTGAAAATTAAGCTCACCTATGCAATAATAGTGTTTGTAATTGAAACCCTAAAATAAGCATAAATTTGTAAGAAACAATCCTAATCTGCTTTGCATGGATAAATCAACCTTTAATCACCATGTTCAAGGAAATTTAGCTTTAGTGACAGAGTTCATTAGGCATTTCATGGGACAATAAAGAAAGTCATCTCTCTAACTTCAAATTTAGAAATTTATCCTCTAACCCTAATTGTAGAATTGTGTTGTAGTGAAGAAAAGGTGGGTCTTAAGTGGTGTTTGGTGTTTCTCAATCATGGTTTAAGAGGCTAGGGGACATTATTCAAACCCAAGAGGAAAAATCAAGCTTTGAAGAAAATTTGGTCAAGTTTACATGGTGCTATAGGATGCTACAAGATTGTTATAGGATGTTATAGGATTGCCCTATTTGTCTACATGGTTGGATCCGTGAGCATTTTGACGGTGGAAAAGTTGATCTAAAGGGAGGAAAGGATAGGTTGAAGTATATGATGGTTTTATGAGGCTTTTTCCAATATGATCGCCTCTTAGAAGCCCATCTTGCACAAAAACAAATGCACAAGTGTCCTTCAATGAGCTGAAAATGTACTGTCGAGGGTAGATTTTCTAGAGTGTTGTGAGGGGAGGAGACAGAGGGTGACGATGTTAGGAGGAATGTAGGGTGATTATGCCAACCCTATAAGCCAGTAGTAGTACCTGCACACTAGACAAGTAATCCTTTTTTAAAATTGAAAAGAATGCCAAACTAATGATCAAATTGCAGCAAAAAGAACTAAACAAGAAAGGATGAGTTGAATTTTATGAAACTAAGTAAAAAAGGATGATTTTAATTTTATTTGGATCAAAATAAAATGTAACTTGCAGCATTCAGATGACCTACATCCATGAAAGATTCAAGAATATTAGGATTTAATTCCTAAGTATGCAGAAAAAAGAGTATGTAAAAGAGTATTAATCTAAGATCTGGAAATTGCAAAGGAAAGTAACCACGTGTTTTCAGATTTCTAATGGATATTCCTCAACCACACTTCCCATAAGAGAGGTGGTATATATGCATGCACTACTAAATTTTATATGAAAATTTCTATCAAGAAAGGAAAAAGATGTTTCTAGCAAACGAAATGCATGGATAAAATACACAAAGAGAGACTAGAGCCTCTAGGCTCGGCCCTAACCCAAGGGGACTCAGCCCCCTAATACAAACTTAGATGAAGGATAACAATAAACATTTCATTAACATAAAACAAAGGTCAAGTACATCATGCTAAGGAAATGAAAATGACAGTCTCAAGCTCCTAGCTCTTTGTAGCTCCTATTTGCTCTAAAAGTTGAAATCCTATTGAGCCCTTAGGATTTTTTAGTTAGACATGTTTAAGGGGTACTCCCTTTAGAAAGTGGACTACTTCCCTCTAACTTCTCTGAAAAATTGGATCTAGCTCCCTTAGATCCTCACAATTCCTTGAGTGCACCAATTGTTAGTATGTCGTCAAGCTATAAGTGAGTGATTTTAGGGATCGGGTTGAGTTTTAAGAGATTAAATACAAGGGAGACGGCTCTTATATCTCCTCCAATTTCATCCATCATGCCTTTGCATAGTAAATTAACTCAAAAGAACTATTTTCCTAAACATTAACCACATTAGGCCACGAAGTATGACACACATCTTGTATGCTCCATATTAAGCAGATTATAGCAAAAAATATGTTAATAAATGTGAGGAAATATGAAATTATAGGCTGGATGATGGAAAAATGACCCTTATGATGTAGCTATTGACATGTCCCATCATCACCCCCCTGTTGAAGATTTTTTCACCCTATGAGAAAATTGCTCACTAATCTGTTGCTGATGCATGACCCTGGTGGCCTTTTTGACTTCCCAAGGCACCTCAAATGGTGTCCCTTATTGTGGGTAAAAACTTGCATTTTCTTCTATTCTTTCCCACTTCCTTCATTCCTCTACTTGATATGTTCTCTCCTATAAGCCTAATAGTAAGGGAAGACTATTCTTTAATCCTATACAATTGATATTCAATATCTAAGTAATTCTCTTATACAATGGGGTTCATTTTAGGGAATTCCTTAATCTTATAGGGGATTGGTATTCCTATGCTTTCATACTGTGGGAAAGAGAATGCCATCTCCTTTGGCATTCCTACAAACTATCAATCCCAATAACCTAAATATGTCTACAAAATGGAGGATGGCTTCCTCTTTTTTCGTTAGGTAGCATGGGGCTAATTGAGGGTCTGCAAATATGATGCTATGGTTGCTTATGATAGCCTTGGGACGTGTTAATTATAGTATGATATATAGAGGCTCACTTGCTTCCTTGGCCATAACCTTTTTCACTTCCTCAACCCTTTCTTCCTCATGGACAATCCAAGAGGCTAGCACCGTTAGTTGTGCATCTCTTAACCTTGAATTAAGTTTCTAAAATTTCATGTTTACGATGATCATATTTTGTGTATTAAACTTGGGTAATTTTTCCCTATCTTAAATGTTGAATTTTTGGGAAAAATCAATAAATCTTTGACAATGATGAAATGGGAGAGAGCCATATTGTGCCAAGGTTTTTATTTGAAATTTTAGCCATTATTTTTTGAGGAAGTTTTCATATTATTTGGATGATTGTCTGCACTAAATGGCCTCCATGACCAAGCTTTCCATGGTGGTAAGTTGTGATTACCTCTCCTCTAGTTGTTCCCTTAACCTTCGATTTTCTAATTCTATTTGGTCCATCATGATGGACTCTTTTAATCTTAAGTCAACCATCTCTTCACCCATCTTCTTCAAGTTTTCTTCCATGAGGCCTAAATCCTCAAATTTCTTTGACTTCGGAAGCTACATCCACCAGTAAGTTCAATTTCTCTCCTTTTCTAGCTCAAATAGGATGGGGATTACAAATTTTTCAGGTATAATTCTTCCTTCTTCATCAAACTTATAGTAGGTGTTATCACTTAGAGAAAACCCTGAGTGTTTGGAAAAAACTTAGGTAACCTCAAACTGCTTTGAGGTTGAAATTTGACCCTTCAAGTTGGAGAGGGATCTCCCCCTAAACTTAACTACCCAAGGTCATAATGGTAGAAGGTTTCTAATATGTTCTATGGCGAGATTAATTGAGAAAAAACTAAGGTTGGTTGGATGGTTGGAAATTTCACCATTTAACATGGAGTCTGACCTAATGAGTTTTATATAAACCACATGTTCAGTGACAAAAAATGAAAAAAAGTAAGATAGCAACAACTCCTTTAACAAGTTTGGGAAATAAGAGAATAATAAATAAATTAGTCACGATATTTAGGTGAAAAACAAGTAATAAATACCCAAAGAAAAGAATTGTTAGAAAAAATAAATGATTTCCAATTCAACACCTTGGTATTCAAATATTGAAGAACATGGAGACTTCGAAAACAGACAGGGAATTGTGCAAACAGAAGAATTTTTGAAAACTGCTCACATATAATTTTGTAATGTTAGTTGATTACATACACCCACAATATATAAAAAATTATTTCTTTCAAAATATTCCAGCCCTTCTTCATTATACTTTCTTATCTTTAGAGGAAAATTACAAGATAAATCAAGTTTCTCGCTCATACTTAATTACAAATTGCTAAATATAAAAGAGTGTATCTTGAGTATATGAATATATTACACAAAATTGAAAAAAAATTGTACGAAAATTATAACAGTTTGCTAAGATCTTGCGTAGAAATCATGGTCAAAATCATTGATTGATATTCCTCCTGGTTTGTTGGACTCCATGCATCATCCCCATGCTAAAAATATATCTCCGTTATGCTACTCGTACTTTCGGGGTCTTCTGTTCTGCCAACACGGATAATATATTGATACTCTTTCAAGATAGAATAAGTGCCAGAATCTCTGACGTGTTGGTTGTTAGCATATTTATGAAATCGATAAAAAATTGCACTCACATTGAAACTTTCAATGCTTATCAAAATTTTCACAGTGTGAAGCACTAACAGTGAAACTATTCGATATCATCAAAAATTGAGCCTGCAAAATCATTGACATGCTTGTTATTGACATTTAGTCAAAATTTCATCTGAAGAGATGGTAATGAAAATTGAGCTTGTGTAAATATCTAGCTAAGTGTGCTAGTTGCCTCTAGTAGAATATCCACATTACATTGTTACACCAAGGGCACTTTCAAGACATTTTTTTAAGAAAAAAGAAATCTTTTGCCTTAAAAATCACTCTTTATTTTAGCTATTTTACATTAAATATTAATATCAATTGAATTGTCTTAAATATAAACTTTAAGACAAAAACAGTTTGAGACAAAACTATTTTAAGAAAAAACTTGATATTTAAGAAAAAAATAGTTTAAGGCAGAAGTTTGAGACAAGAATATTTTAAGAGAAAACTTAATATTTAAGGTAAAGATATTTTGAGACAAAACTTTATATTTAAGAGAGAAGTACTTTGAGACAAACATTTAAAGACAAAACTTAATATTTAACACAAAAATAATTTAAGACAAAATTATTTTAAGACAAAAGTATTTTAAGACAAAATTATGTTAAGACAAAACTTTATATTTAAGACAAAAAAAGTTTGAGACAAAAATATTTCAATACAAAACTTTATATTTAAGATAATAGCCACTTTAGATGAAAACTATTTAATACAATTAACAATTAAGACACAAACATATTAATTTAAGGCAATATTATCAAACAACTGCAAAATTGACTCTAACAGTGCGCCCTAAGTCTACCAACTTGCAAGCAACTACTGTCTTGCGCCTATACTGAGCTTTTTATTTTACTTACCATTCACGTTATCTTATATAAAGACAACAAGTTTTTTGGCTCTTTGTTTTTTGGGGGTTGTCGACTAAGAAGAATGCAACAACTTTTACTGACAAGATTTCTCAGACATCAATTCCTCTTATTTTACTTTCATAATTACTGATACAATTAAAGACAACTTGTCTATCATTGCATTCGGCACTGCTACATAGAGGGGGATTTTAAGAAAAAAAATTCAGAGAAAAATAAATATTTTTTCATCAACTTTTCAATACGAGGCGCTAGTAAAAAGTGGTAAACATAAAGGATTAGGGGTCTGTCTACTAGCATTCCTCAAGTGGCTAGTTTACCATGGTTATGAAGTGACATTTAACAAAGGAAAAACGTTCCTAAAACATATAGGCACGGGACAGTTGATGCAGATTGGGGTTCGTGTGAAGAACCTGTATAATCTAGATGTGGAATGTTGTGCTACATTAAGCACTAAGGTGGAGAAAGTACAGGTAGCGATGTTGATGAACTTTGGCACAAAATACTTGGTAATTTGCATCATGGTACCTCAAATATTATACAAGAAATAACCATTGGCCTCCCTAAAGGAGCACTTAAGTAGTAGGATGTACGCAAAGGATGTATGTTGCGGGAGTACATAAAATCCACATTCCATGATCAGGACAACAAAGCACTTGCAGTCCTAGAAAGCATCCACTATCATGTTTATGTACCTTTCTCAATAGCCTACACTGTTAGACACAAATATTTTGTCATTTCAATTGATGACTTCTCACGAAAGTGTTGGATCTTCTCCATGTGGAAGAAAGATGATACATTCTCCAAGTTCATAGAATTCAAGATACTAGTTGAAAAAGAAGCTAGAAAGAAGGTGAAGGCTTTGTTGTAGCAGCTATAACACCCTCCAAAATTTTGGCCTGCACTGAAATTTCAGATCCTACTATGGATATTATGATCGATCGTTCCTTAGACAGTTATTGGTAAGTTGATGATCTAAAGCTCTCATTTTCACTCTTAAGAGTCATTCATGCTTTTATCTTTACATCGAATGTGTCATCTTTGGGCATGGGGGTTATCGCTTGTCATGTAAAGGGAGGCTTATTTTACTTCAAGGGGAAATATTTATGAGGATGGGTTGTCCTCACCACATAGACATGTTTCACACTCATTTCACATACTCTTACCCAAGTGTTGCCTTTATCCTCCCAAAGTCTATCATCGGAGCCACACTTGCCGTAAGCTACCACAAAGGTTGTTGCATTAAGCAAAGTATGTATTAGATGTTCTGGATGGTCTATTTTCTATCGCTAAGTTTTCAAGTGTTTTATCGTAGTCAGTTTTTATCATTGTTCACGTCAGTTCCATTGATCCCACACTTATCCAAATTTCAGAGTTTCCTTATCAACCTAACCTCATCCAACATTCCTGAACTGCGAGCTTCACATATCTAACCATCAAGATTTTCCCTTGCCTATTGGAACTGTGTAATGCACATAAATCCTGACCTCCCTTAGCATTCAAAACTGTACAGTGGTTTCCTCAATTGTCCTTCCCTCATATGGAACCCAATGGCTCCAAAAACTATGTAGTTTTGTCCCTTGACTATCGAGTCTACCTTTCATCCTGAAATTGCATAGATGTGTCCTCCTATGGCCTCATCCCATAGTATTGCCTTTCATCCAGCTAAGATTGTGTAAATGCATCCTCCCAAGCCCTCATCCCACAACAATTTCTGCTCAATGAAAGTACACAATTATGTCTTTTAGGGGCCACAAGGAAAGATGAAGTGATAGATGATTCTCAAGGAGATGAGGAGAAAAATAACCAGAGCAAGGAACCCAAGGTATGATAGAATATCGGGACGGCATGAAGACTCAATCTGATGCATAACCCTTTGGAGGCTACGTATGGAAAACAAAGCACATCTTTTGAAATACACCTCTTACTGTAGCTTAAAAGTTTTCTTATCATTGTCATATCATTCTATAGTCAAGGACATGGATGGTTACAAGAACTGAAAGTCATTCCATGTGTTTCCTCTACGAGTCTTGCTCCTTTTCACTTGTTTATTACATAGCTTAGAAGATGAAGAGCAATACCACTTGTTTATTTAATCTATGGAGGTTATGACCAACATAATCTTATGACTAACCAGGCATGATGCAAGGCATCCAAAGTGGGATGAAAGATGGTTCATGATATGTATATAGTCAATACACCCCTTTGCATTACTACTTTGCATTAACCCTTACTTTGTATCTTGCATGTACCCTCACTACTTGTCAGATTTGGCTACCTACTGCCAATAGTCTCTTAGCCCTTTCCTAACAAAGGAAGGGAAGGAATTTCCTTCAACCTAATTTCTTCAAGTCTCTTCATAGAAAGTATAGAGCTAAGATAAGGAGATGTGGAATATCACTAACAAAGTATTGAAAATACTTTGCATGTTTGAATCTATCCAAATGATTAAGATACCACTCAACAACATTGTCAATCTTGGAAGACTCAATACAGATCACATCTCTAGATATTATAAAATTCTTATTCACTCCATCATAGAGATGGTATGATTTGGAGGTATGAGTACCCAAATAAGATACATTTGTGACTCCTTGCGCTCAGTTTTTTTATATGTTCCTTAGGTATGAAGGCATAAAAGGAGGAATAAAAAATCACAAGATGCCTCACTGAAGGAATGTTGCCATACCACATTTCATGGGGAGCCTTCTTTCCAATATCAAGAGATGGATAGGTAGACCAAGAATCAAAATGTTTAACTAAGTATAGACACAAAAAAGTGCAAGCACATACAAAACCAATCAAAATGAAAATTGGACAAATGACACACACACACACACACATACAAATATATGCATTCAACTATTCAAGGAAAGTGAAAATTCAAGGTGCATGGAGAGGCGCATATGAAAAAAACAAGGGACTTAAATGATAAAGTTGTAAGTGCATTTTTTTAGTGCAAAAAAGGAGAGCTTACCCATAAGGAGCGTGAAGTGCAATCACAAATGGAAGCCTTTCTATATACTCAGAAAGTGTGTGAACCTCCAAGAAACAAAACAAACTGTAAAATGAACTATTAGGGAGGGCTTATATTTATGACTAGCTCAAATGTCTGAGATGATGGGGTTTTTGAAGAGCACCCAACACATATTATTGCAACTAGGGGGCTTGACTAATGTTTAGATATTTTCTTGCACTAATCATGATTGGCGTTGGTTTTGAGAAGTGAACTAGATTTCCAAACAAAGGTTCACTACAAAGGGAAAGAGCACGAAGCTTGTGAGGGAAAAGTGTGTTAGGGATTTTCAATAAAAACTCGAATGAATTCAAACACTGAGGGGATTTCAAATAGGTTCAAAGTGACCTTGACCACTTAGGCATATCAAGAATATTATCAATAAGGACTCCAAAATGATATGAATTTAGAATTTTGGAGGATGGTTGTAACATCTAAAACATATTCATAAAATCATTCGGTGAAGCATCAATGTAATACTCGATGAGTGAAATAATCCCAGTGAGTTGTGCATTCCTAGAATTTCCATCTTTTTAGAAGTCTTATTGAGGCCACACCTGAGAAGTATAGAAAGGAAGCATTGAGAATGCCTCTATTTGTGTTGTGTGTGTCCATTGCAGCCACACTTTCGATGAGAACCATCCTTGGATCAATGGTATGAAAGATATGATATTAAATTCTATGTGGATGAAGGATATTGGCCTTCATACCTACACCATTGATATCCTATAAGGTATTTTCCCTTTTCTGGTTGCTTGTTATGTATCGTAGTTGAGACATCACCCATAATGATTGGGCATACTCTAGGTTTAATGAGACTTTAATGGAACTAATGAGTTAACTTCATGAAGGGGAATGACCTTCCTGACCCTGCCCTATAATGTTGAGTGAAAGAATGAAAGAATGAATGCAGTGTAGCTAAGACTATGGTGAGGTAGAACATGGCTCACCCTTCATGAGTTGTAGACAACACATAATATTCATTACATAAGTACCCTTGTGGAATTCAACTTTGGAATGTAAACCATGTTAATAAAAAACAAATGATGATTGATGAAATGAGTATATGTATGCACTAATATGCTAAATGGATATTATGGCATATGTGATGTCTATTTATAATGTGAATAATAGAGTTGGATGCAATGGTTGTATAGTATTCATATGCATTTTAATCAATCTTTAATGTGCATTTATGATGTTCTTTTCATGACTATGAATAGGGATGTAATGGTTCACTTAAGCATGTGATTAATGGACTACTAGTCACAATTATTAATAGTGTTCATAGTCAATTTGTAGAGGGGCAAAAAATTATCTAAGTTTATTGAACTGACCAAAGAGTCTTGTGGATGATATCGAATTTGAGACAAAAATATAAGCCTTGATCTCAGAAAATGATACTTAAGGGAAATATTATTCTTAGAACATCTCGCGGAAAGTATTAAAGATTTCATTAAAGAACTCTTGAGCTGGTAAAGTATACTAAAGAAACTAAAGGAAAGGCCTACAATATGGTAGTGACACGAAGGATTATGGATATGTTCAAGGATAACAAGGAACTTTATAGTTTTAGAAGTCATTTTAGTAGACCCATGCCCTCTATAAATATCTTCCATCTCTGGAGACAAATTGAGGAAATCCATTATATATGGCTATTTTTGTTGGAGAAATTTAGAGATTAGTTTTCCTTTATATTTTTGGACTATTTGGAAATTCGGTGTTTGGGGGTCCTAGCCTCAATGCTTGGTAATATGTCCAATAGGGGCACTATGACAAAGAGCTATCCAAGATGGGTATTAAGAACCAAAATACATAATATCATTTGTCACGTATTGGGCTAACGACATAATGAATACCTCTATTACAAGCGAAGTCCAACATAGTGTATCAATTGGACGGCATAGAGTTTACCAAAGTATCTAGTATCATAGATTAGGACATGGTATGACAAATACCAATGAGAATAACCTAATACTAATATATCCCAATGATAACCATCGAATGTTAGGGACATTTCCATTATCTTTCTACGACATCATATCTCGACAACAAGTCATCATACTGATAGGAAAGGTATGGTATTGGGTGATCATGTATCGACTTTGGGGCAATGAAGGGTCACTTATCACCCTTTCAACTCTCCATTTATTAGGATTTCATTTGAGAAAAAATGCAAGATTCGAAGGAAACCTCAATATATAGAACCTAATATGTTATTAGATGGGAGTGGTTTATTATAGATGACAGATGGAGATTGAATATTGGTCATCAAGTGTTTTCTATTGGGAGACCATGACCCAACCATTGGGATTTTTTCTCAATACTGATGAAGCCAAATAAAGTGCATACATGGGCTAGAGGACATGGCATGCTGGAATATTAGACCTGGTAATATGGCACGCTAGGTAGTAGCTGATGTGCTAAGGTAACTAGTCATGATGATGTGGCACAAGGTTAGATTTTTAATGGTGTGGTAGCCAATGTGGTGGGACGTTGTGGATCATAGTGCACAATGGTGTTAAGATGGTGACTAGGTGGCACCCAAGGTATTAGTGACATGGATGTTAGGATGTCAGACTATCAGGTATCAGTAGTTGGGGATTTCCTTACATTTCTCAGGGCCATGGTATCCTGATGGAAAACTATCGATATATTGACATGTCAAGCTATTGGCCTATTGACATCTTGAGATATCGACCTATCAGCATGTCAGGTATCAGTTATCAATAGATTCTCATAATTGAAACAATGAGTTATGCCTAGTGGTTGGTGGCCTAGGGGCCCAATACAAAAAATGATGAATGATGAGAAGTGGAGTCTCCATCTAGTGATAATCCAATATCAGATTAGGTTATCAAGTGTTGGGAGGAACAAAAAATGGAATTGTAGTGTGTCCGAGAGGCTTGGGAACTCAGTTGATAGAGTGGCAGGTGATGAAAGGATGAGTTTTTTCAACTAATGGCCCAATATCCAGATTGGTTAATTGGAAATGGATTAGGAAAATTTGGTGAAGTATTTCTTGGGGGGCTAATAGTTGATGGAACACCAAGCTTCATAGGTAGGCCCTTATTATAGCTGATATGGCATGGAACAATGTGATGTTGACACATGAATGGGTTTTTCCACATGGATCTATAAGTATATTGATGTGAGCTTTGATGATATTATTCAAGTGGGAAAAGCTTTGTGCGAATAGGTAGGAATTCAAGTCAAATCTATATCATTGAAAAGCTCTCAATGAGTAGAAGGAAATGTTGATTTGACAAAAAAAATGGGGTGATTAAAGAAATATGAAATTTAGATAAATCCACTACCATAAGGTGGAAAAGGAGGTCAATTTTAGTCACCCCAAAGCCCTAATCAGAAATTGGGGGGTTAGGTACCTTATAGTTTTCTTCCCAGTGGGTTTTCCCACTTTACCTCACTCTTCTCATATTGTGTCTTACATAAGTTTTTCCATGAGTACCTAACATAATTGAAAATTTCCAGGATTCTTTGATTTTTTTTACATAGTTTTTATGCATGAGTACCTAACATGACCAAGAATTATCGAGACTTATTCACTATCATACTTCCTGGTTGAGCTTTAGGGGGGTGTTGGGGAACATTGCACTTGGTAGTTCATTAGGACCTTAGGAGGTCTTGCACTTTAGCCATTATTATACCATCTTCCAATACATTATTAGGAGCACATATGACCACTTTTCATTTAGTACTAGATATTCCATATCATTTGGACATTTTTTATTTTCAAGGTTTTATATTATCAGTCGGTCTATTTTTATGAAGGGGTGCCACCTAGGATGACATGTAACATTGAATGACATTGGTTGGAGGATGGCATGGTTAATTGTACTCAATTAATATTAATTCCCTCACGCATAGGCCTTCCTATTGTGAATGTGTAATTCCTCCCCACTTTTTAGCAGTTGGGAACCATTTTTGTTTTTCCTTGCCTTGTTAATTGACTTTTAGAACTATTTTGGTGTTTAACTATGTTTAATTATTTTTCTTAACATGTGATAACTACTAATAAATTTTAACTAATTCCTATCTCCACCTATTTCCAATTCACTCAATTATTAGATATTTTGTTAACCTTCAATCTCCCAATCCAATGTTGACTTACATTCCATCTAGGGAAAGAGCATTTATAGATAATTGTGTGCATACTCTTGGAATTCCAGTCTAATTTAAATTTGTTCTTACTCGTGAAGAGTATATACCCGTAGTCAAATTCAGATTTTTTTATTATAAGTAATTGAAATTAATTCCTTAATTCATTAGTCATTTTCTCAACAACTTTATTTTTTCTCTGTTATTATTTTACAAGTAAATTCTCTAGTATTTTTTAACTATGACTAAAATCCAATGGCTCGAATTGGCCACAACAATATCTTAACTTTTCTTGGTCTGTTAAATTGAGGATCACATTATATTTTCATCACACATCCAGTGCAGAGCAGATTAGAGTACTGTGTATATCTGTCGCCCATTGTGTTAGTCTTCGCTACGAATTATAACCAATCTCAATCATTTGAAGAAGAAAAAATAGAGGGTGAGGGGACTTCAAATAGGATAAAAGGTATAAGAAAATTTTAGGAGTTATCTTTATCTTAAGTTTTATATTACATGGCTTTAAATAATTATTAGTTCATTGAACAAATACATTTTTCATTGTAGATGCTAAGGAGTGGGAGGTATTAAATTTTTATGTTGCATACAATTATGATTTTATGTTGGAATGGATGGAGAAGTACACTATAAAAAAAGAAATTAGAAGATGAAAATGCATGGGCCAATATATATAATAGACATGTTGAAAAAACTACTCGAGGATTGCCTACAAGCCGTAAAAGAAAGTGGCCAGTGAGATGCTCGTGGAATTGGATAAAGACCAATATTGAACACGAGGAAACAAAAGGGAGTGATAGAGTAACACAACAATAATTTAATTTCATTAAAGGATCTATAAATGGGGAGGTCATATATATTAATATATTTCATATATTTAATAAAGTTTTTGTTAGATTTCATATCCTTGAATCTAATTAGTTGATATTTATACGAATTTAGGTAAGATATTACAAAGGAATGTGGAATTTTGGTCATCATTTTTGCATCATAAAAGTTGATGAAAAGAGAAAAACGTATTATTGTGGAGTTTCAACATCATTTGAGGTTGAATGTCCTTCACATCAAAATGATAGAAAACCAATCACAAGAACGCTTCGCTACTATGGAGTGTTGGAGGACATTATAGAGCTTGATTTTATGTCTTTCAAGAAAGTTATTTTTCATGTTGAATGGTACAATCTTATCGAATTGGGAGAAGAAAAAACTATCTTGCTCCATAATAATGGATTCCATATGATCAAGACATCTAGGTTTGAAGTCACTTCTGAACCTTATGTGTTTCCAAGTCAATGTGAAGAAAATTTTCTCATTCCAAATTTAGAACAACTTGGTTGGTCGTTTGTGATTGATTATGATCCAAGAGGATGAAGAGTAACACTTGTTCAAGATGTATAGGACCATGATTTACTTGAATATGCAGAAGTTCCCCCTAAAGACATAGATGACCAAGATGGAGATGATGAATAATTTTTTGTCAATGATGCATATGACTAAGACAAAGACCAGGACGAGTTTATTAAAGTGTCTGAAGGACATGAGAAATCACATGGGCATAAAACTCATGAAGATAATGAATTCAATGATTTTAATTTACCTGTAGTTGAAGGTGATGAAGATTATGAAAATGATGGTATTAATTTATTTGTGGATTTAGGGTCTATTAATGACGGGGTATATATTCCACCAGATGAGGAGATTTCATGTGAGGATGACATTTTTTATCACTATGTCTACTTTAAGATAGTTTTAAGGATTCACTACAATATAATTTTTCTTTACAAGTTAAGCATTGAGTATTGAGTTGTAATAAACATTAAGTAATTTGACTGTTTAATGTTTTACTTGTGAGGACGAAATTTTTCGATCACTAATGTTTACTTTAAGATAGCTGTAATGATTAACTACAATATAATTTTTCTTTACAAGTTAATGAATGAGTTTTTAATTATAATGAACATCAAGTAATTTGAATGTTTAAGGTTTTACTTGAAAGACATATATTTGGTGTTACCGATTCTATTTTATTATCGTTTTTTTTTATCAAGATTTTCTTATTTTTATGTTATTATGTGTTTTTTAATAATGTGGCCATGGGTGTTACCGATTCTACTATGGGGGATTCAATGATCTTAACTACTTTTATGGAAATGTTAACAAATACATGAGGGCAAGACGCTGCTATGATGATGCATGACGTAATATTGAATATTGTCTTTTATAGGTTCAATTATCTTATGTTCCTTATTATATTATGCTAATTTATGTTTGTTGAATGCAAGAAATCTCTAAAGTCATTCCAACTCATATAACACCTTTTAATACATCTAAGGTAATGCTAGTGGTAAAACTTGATCAATATTTTTGTGCATTTAATTAACTTATCTCTCTATATCTAGTTATTAATATTTTTGTTTTTTCTAAGTGTGCATTTTTTTGGCATGCACGATTCATTTATGCCCATCAATACGCCCGATGTTGGCACGCACAAATCATTAAATCCCCCATATACATCCAATGTTAGGCAAAATGTAAGATTCAACCATCTCTTTACATGAGTTTGATTATGTTATTTGTTGAGAAATCGAGGGCATATACTTAATAAGTTTTTTGTACAATGACTCCATGACTTATGAGGTTAACAAGAGCTACATTGTCCTATGATGACTGCTACCAGGATGTAGAATTTTAGTTCAACTATGAGCTCTTTCTCCAATTTGTATGCTTACCATGACAACTTCTTACTAAGTGAATTCAACCATGGAAAATGTCTTTCGTAGTTTACTTTTTCCTTGCTATTAATCTATATTATGAATAGTGTCTAAAGGCTTGTATAGTTCCCTTATTTCATCATGAATTTAAATGGATCACCCCATCCATTTTCTACTTCTTGTACCTGCAAAACTATTTTTACAAGTAACCCAAGCAATATATTATTCCAAAACATGATGGCGAGCTACGTTTCTAGGGTTTCTATGTAATCAAGAGGACATTTTAGAGTTTCTTAAATTCAAACCTTCGATCATACTCTTTTCCCTTTATGTCATTCTAGAGTTTATCCCATGCCCTATAAATCGAATCATATGTAACAAATACCTTAAGATTAAGGTTTCTAAATACTAGGGTTTTCTTAAAATATAAACCCATAAATTCAACCCTACTACACCTTATGATGGACCCTTCAAAAGAAAATTATTATACATACCTCATGGACACCTATCTGTAGTGCTTATTATTGTGGTTGCCATGATTCTTTGCAATGGTACTATACATTTCATTGATCATTTTCCATCTTCATGACCTTCTTTTAATGAGTCTTCTGAGATAATTTCATTCTATAATGGGACTTGATTCTTCATGTGTTCCATCAAGTTATAGTATGGTTGCTTATGGAACATTTTGACTTGGTCCTGGATGGTCATTTGACTCTATTTGACTCAAACAAAAATCTTCTGTGCAATATGTAACATGCCCAAATGGGTCTTTATGAAAACGACTCAATGACCAATCCTAAGAGCTCACAATGGGAGCTTGATCTAGAATACAATTCCTTGAGCATGAAACCCATGCCTCAAGCATAACAAAAATAATCTTATTTTTCCTTTTCTTACATAAATTACATAGAATTATGATTACATATGTCATTATGAAGACCGAACCTAGTTACATATTTCAACATTATTCATCTATTATTCCATCTTATTATTTATATTTGTGCCTTGGAGGATGTTTCTAGGGTGACTCCAACAAGTATACAATCTATTGGTATAGAAGGTCATGTTATGCATGAACCTAGTTACATATTTCAACATTATTAATCTATTATTCCATCTTATTATTTATATTTGTGCCTTGCAGGATGTTTCTAGGGTGACTCCAACAAGTATACAATCTATTGGTATAGAGGGTCATGTTATGCCCTCTACACCTAGACAAGAACCCCATAACATGCCCTTTACATCAAATGTGGTTTCAGTCAGAATTGTCCCACTAGGACCAAAACAAGTTTTGTTTAGGAGTCTTATAGATTCACAAACAAGAATGTTAAGGCTCCTACCAGCTATTCCTTAAATTGTTCAAATCAAACAAGAAATAATTGAACAAATTCATATGGGAAATGCCATTGTTGGAGAGTGTAACTCCTGTAAGAGAGAAACAAGTAAAATTATTTTATTTTTTTATAATTTCATTTGATGCATTTAGGATAATTATTTTAGAAATGAAAAATAATTTCATATTTTGGTTGGGTTTTTAACAGTTCTACAATTTCATTGTAAATGTAGGAAGTAAGTGACAAAGTGCCTAATGTACCTATAAGGGCATATTTCTCAACCCCTTAGACTACAACAATATCATCGGTGACCATGAAAGGAATTCAAGAGGTTACAATCTTGCTCACTTCAGAAGGAAATGTCTTAAAGGATGAAATGGGGTTGAAATTTTATCACTTTATTTTTCATCGTGCAGAACAATTATTTGGAAATACCATCCAAATGGATTGGAGGAAACAAACCAATGGAAAAAAAAGAAGAAATATTTAAAGATGTCGTAATAGCATTTGGTAATCTTGGATTTGATAAGGAACTTATTTTAGAGATTGCAATTAAATAGATTCACTCAAAGAGGTCCAATTTAATGTCAAAGTTGACAAAAAACTTGATGTATCCACATCCAGCTTGGATCACAGACCAAGTGACGTGGGATGAACTTATGAAAGATGCCAATTTTAAGAAGAAAGTCCGCAAAAATCCAAACTATACGCCATATGAACAAGGAGGAGCTACGGTGTCAAAAATTGGATCTCACAAATTAGGCTCTGGTGGATATAGTAGTATTCGTGGTGGCATGGTAAGTGATATTTGCATCTATTATATTTTCTATTTTAGGAAAAATAAACATGATGACGTTGAGTTAACTGTATCATATCAGTTATTTTACCTTATAAATATGATTATCTTTGTTAATGTAGGTTCACCAATTTCAAAAGGAAGCTTCAAAGGAAGACTTAAAATATGCTTTATTACATGGTTCCCAAGGTCTTCGACAACAGATGATAGATCGAGCGGAAAAATTAATTAATAATTATGGATCTAAGGTTATTTGTTTATAATAATATATGAATAATGCAATAATTCAATTGGAGGTATAATATTATTCTAACAAGTTAAAGTGTGTTGTGTATAGTTATCAGGTGAAACATCTGGGAGTGAGCATGGCGAGTAGATACAAGCACATGATGATTCATTTGCTGCACACAATCATTCAATTTTCATTCCTGAACCTTGGCAAGAAACCATTTCTAAATTTCAATGAATGGGAGACACAAATAATGGGGAGGGTGTTCAATGTGATGAGCATTCCACACCCACAATTAATGTAGCGCCTTGCAAAAAGAGGACAAAAAGGATTGATATGTGTCAAATTTTAATAACTTGAATGTGCATCACTCTAGATTCTAAGGAGTGAACTAGGTTGTGATGCTCCAAACATAAACTAATTCTGTGTGCAACAAAACAAATTTTGAAGATACTTTGTTTTTTGAACTTTGTGGAACAAAACAAATTGTGAAGGAACCTTGTTTTTTTAACGTACTTTGCTTTCGTGCAACACTACTTTTTATGCGAGTGTCACAAAAAAACAATAATTTGACTCTACATGATGAATTGAATATATTGTGACTTTGGGTTAGCAATAGTTGCCTTCAATGGCACTCCTGTAACAATCCTCTGGACTATACACCTTTGTACACTTATGATAGTTCATAATTAAAGTTTTTTTTGTCGATAATTGTATTTGAGATCAGATCTATTTTGAATTTAATGCATGCTATTGTGTTTTTGTTTCCAAGAGGAAGCCCAACCATCATGTTACAGAGGGATTCTAATTAAATTCTTACTATTTCTGTTTCGAAGAGATAGCCCAACTATCATGTTATGGAGGGATTCATTTTGTTTATTATTTCCTTTCTTTACTGCGTCTACAAACTTCATTAGTGTTATTAGTTATTAATGTGATTTTTGGGTTTCATTGCTACAAGACAAAAAGCCATAGGCATGACCTTTTTCTGAAACCTCTACATACGTGGCATTCATGGGGTCAATTGGTACACCTCATTGCGGTCCTTATATTTTCAGGTAATTCACTATTTGTTATTATTTTTCTTTCTTTGTTCTAGTTGTTTCTTGGTTGTTTTTAGTAGTATTCATTCCCTTACATGCTTTATATATCCATGGCTATAACATGGTTTATATATCCATGGCTATAATTTGTATCTCCTTCTCTCGTTGCTAGGGTTTTCTCTGGGTTTTTTTTTTTCATTTTGGAGTTCAATGGATCCACCGAGCTTCTATCCCTTTGGGATATTTTTGCATTCTTGATATCCTTTTGTCCATAAAAATAATGCTAGCAGAGTGGGATCTTATAAGAAATCACCTCAATTTATGGAGGGTAAAATATGAAGCACTTCATGTAATTTGAAGTATTCTGTTTTCTTTTTAGGCTCTAGTAATTTATAGGATATCCATCTCATAGACATATATGTAGAAACAAGTCCATATATTTCTTTGTCCCTTAACGTTCAAATCTATCAACTTCCATTAAGCTTCAATTAGAACCCAACACCCAATCCTATAATTATGTCACAATTATTATACTAAGCCTTTAAAATTAATTTATGAGAATAACATTCTAAGTGGTCATGACAATGCCTTAATGATCATTCTACTAACAATTTAGCTTCAAAATGATGCCTGTAAACATTTATTTTGTCCAAATATGTGAACACTTAAATTTATATGATTGGCAGATGAAGATACAGGAGGCCTCCAAATTCTGAAGCGTAAGAAATTGGAGGAGTGGACATGGTGAACATTGGTAAGGAAGAAAGTTGTTTATGGTGTCTTCTTCCACGTCCAAGTACTCTTCAGCAACATCACATGTAAGTCGTTTCTCCCATGTTATATTATGTTGTTCCACATCCTATATTACAAAATAAAAATGTTTGGGATTATATTTACTCTGAGTTATCATTTCTTAAAACGATATGAGAAGAAACGTTATAGATCATTATCCAAATTTTACTGGGTTTAAGTAGTTACAAGGTGTTTGCATTGTGGGTTACATATTTGCTTAACTTAAAAAAAAATTGTATAGTCACCAATGGTAAACGTTCCACACACAAGGTTTTATTATTATACAGAATGGGATCATCGTCGGCATTAGATGTCATGTTCAACCGATTTAATTTATTTAAGTTCATTTGTGGCTATGGTTACTTTGTTTCTATGTTTCTTATTCTGTTGCAACATATTCTGTCATGTACGACAAATTTATTTTTAGAGTAGAAAACAAGCCCTCTCTTCTTTGAAAAAGTGTCAAAATCATTTGGATAACAAATGAAAGTGTTAAAGAGTCTTCTTAAAAGAGCAACAAGCCCCAAGGAGGTATTTTATTATCTTTTAATTTTATTTATCTTCTTTTAATTTCAATTTTAGAATCTTCAAAATGATGTCTGTCAACTTTTCTTTTGTCCAAATTTGTGAACACTTAAATTTAATTAATGATCATAACATCCTAAGCAGTAATGGAAATGTCTCAATCATCATTCTAGTAAGAATATAGCTTCAAAATGATGTATGACAACTTTTCATCTCCTGGATTCATTTTATCTACTACATTCGATTATATTTTCCCATCGTACTAGGGTTCCCACATTCAAAACATTTTCCCAAAGCACAACTTAGTTTAAAAGATCCATTTTCAAAACTTATTTTCAGGGCATTCACGAGCCAGTGTTAAGAATCTATTTTTCTTTCATAACAATGGGGATTTGGTTAGCTGGGGAGGCCAATGGATTGTCAAGCTACCCGCCAGACTCCCATTCTTGGCACATGGCATGAGTTTCAAAGGGATGATATCTATTGCAAGTCCAAGGCTATATTGGCAAAATAGATATCCCTCAAACCTCGCACCTAGGAAGAGGGAAGTCTGATCTTTCTGGGGCAGGCCCTTAGGATATGACTCTAAAAGAAACTCCAATGAAAGGAAATATATTTTCCATACACAAGGAATGCTTGATAAGCCACAACGCAGAGTAGTCTTCCAGCGCACAAATAATTCTTCAATACCCATTTTTAATTGCATTTTATCTAAAGGCAGTAAGGGGGCCCAAGAAACCCTTACTCTTATCCTAAATATTTCTCCAATGCATAATGAAAGCACATGAATATAACCAATCATTCTAATATAACTTATTTCTTAAGATGTTTTAAGGATTACAAAAATTATTTACAATAAATTCAAAAAATGTGACTACTGTAGCAAAGAAAACCAACCTGTGTATCCTTCTGAGCCTGTGTATGTTTTATATTCCATTTAAGAGTTATTCCTAACACTCAAACTTCATTGGTTCCAATTTTAACTTGTATATATTTTTTTGTTTAATAGAAAAGGTGTTTTGCCTTGTACGTTTTTGTTTTAGAATAAGTTTACAATCCTGAATATAAAAATGGGTCATTTGTAGCGAGATTACAATTCTCTTATAATATGCTTTTGGAAACTTGAGGTTTATGCTTTTGGAAATTTTATTGCATTCTAGCTCAATAAATTTTCTATTTTTGTTTATGCTATATTGTTTGAACATATACACCTTTAGTTTTGAATAGATTGAAAAAATTGTGACACAATTTTTGTTTTCTTTCTTTTAAAAGTTTTTAAAAAGTTGCAGATTATTGTCTGAAGGTAGTGACTAGCTACAAATTCTCCTTGTTATTCCTTGAACCATATTTCTATATGGATTACAATAGAAACAGTTGGATTGTCACTAGTATTCATGACATTGTTGGGCTTTGAAAATCCCCATTATTTGCCTGCTTGCAAGCCAAACTTGAGATACAACCTCATAGAAAACAATATCTAGCCTTTTCCTGCACCTATCAGGTCGAAGTTCAAGAAATATGTATGTTGATTGACTGAAGGTTGAAGCTGGAGCAGAGGGATTTAGAGCTTGAACTGAAGTTTGAACAACAGAGAATGAACAACACGAAGTTTGAACTCTGGACTTGACAGCTTGAGGTTTGAACTATCTAAACTAAGTGTTTAAATTGTTACTAGTTCGAAACATATAGTCTTATTTCTTTATTGGTCCATTAGGCAGTAATAATGCTATCTATCTTGTGTTTCTAGCACTCAGTAATGATGAGGAGTACACTAAAGAAGTTTTTATTTCTATTTTTAAATTAGTTTGTCTTTGCAGATTTATATTATCTAGTTTTCAATTATGTCTTTATTAAGAAATGTTGTAAAGTGGTAGGCTCACAAGGAACACACCCAACCGTACGTATTTCTTCTTCCTTACAATTTTCAATCAGTGATTTATTTTGGGAAAAGTAATACAATAATATGATTTTTCACATATTTGTTTGTAGACTTTGGAAACCTAGAGATATAAATTGTGAAGAAAACATTAGACTATTAGAATTTTGTCCATGCAAGGCTGAAAGGAATAAATTTAGGTTACTAGAGAAACACAAGGAAAATGTAGGGCTCATGATTATCACAAGAAGTAGGAAAACATGCAGGTATGCCTTTGCAAAATTTATTTATATATTATTTTTTCGATAAATTATTTTTGGGTTGAAATTGTTTCTCATAACGTTTGCAAACAAGAAATCTGCATCTAATTACCCATAATATTCTTTTTTTGAAATGGCATGGATCAACAGTGGCATCCCTCATGTGTGATACAATTGTCTGTGTAATTTATATATATCGGTGTGCATTTTGTTATGCATGTTCATCTCTTACTTTCCTTGTAAGCTTTTCTTCACTGTCTTTCCTTTTGATGGTTTAGATTGTTATTTATAATGTAGAGGCTTCGAGAGAAAGTGAAATCTAGAAATCTCGATGAATTTTATTTTAAGATGATCAACACTAAGACTATTGATTGCATGCACCGTCCAAAGTAAGCAAATTCAAATATTTCATTCTTTCTTTCTTTAATTGCACCAAAGTTTAAGATGTTAAAATTTGTTTATTTTTTGTGCTTAGGAGTGGTGCAAAGCAATATTCCAATGAGGAACTGTTATTAATGAAGACCCAAGACATTCAATATGTGCTTCAAAAATCACAGAGTGAAAAGAAGGTACAAACATTACTAAGTACATTGGACAATGTGAAGGTGGATGGCATTTTTATATTTTTTTGCAATATTTTAATGTGTTTATTATGAATGATGCAGAATGTAGAGAGACTTTAGACTGCACTTCATTGCATTGTTTTCCCTCCTTCAAGCATACAAACTTATTTTGGCGAAGACATGTATTATTAGCACGCAAAATTTATTCAGTAAGCCATAAAACCTTTAGTGGTCAAATGTATGATCACAGATATGGAAAAATAAAATGCATACATCAACGTTAATTTCATTCATGAGGTTCATTTATTTCCCTAACAGTCTCATTGAGAAATATTCATTATCTGACTTATTTGTCAATGATTTGTGCTAACTAACAAGTTATTCACTATGTGCTCTGTCATTGCACCTCTTTGGTATTTTAGATTCTCCTTGCTATTAAATTTAGTAAATCATATTGAATTTTTTTATTTTGTATAGCAGTGGAATAATACAAGGACACCTAGGTTGAGCCCTACAGCAAGGATCCCCTCCACTACCACCACTGAAGTTTATGTGGAAGAAACTTTGAATTGATGACTAGCTGCTTAATGAAGCATGGAGACTACCCCTCATTGTAGTTATTTTTTTCCGTCGTGACTCATAATATGTTTATGATTAAGGGTTTTGAGAAAATATGTGGCAAATGGTTGATCAAGCTCTATATTTGTATTTTTTTATTTTCAATTAAATGGCCTTGTTATTCAATTATTCTTCTCGTTGTAAGCAGTGTCCCATGGGGAACCGTCGCCCCCCCGGGGGTCGAGTTTCCTAGCTCTCCCCTGCTCCACGGACTTGGGGACAAGAGGGAGTCATTTCCCCATGCTCCCAAAAAATAGGATACGTACGGGGAATTGCGAGGAGGTTGTTTCCTCCCGTTGCGAGGTCGTAGGCAGTCGAGGAGGGTCGAGGGGGATCGTTTCCCTTTCACCAAGTTTGATTTTTTTAATGCTTTTTAAGGAAAAACTATTCATTATTGTTTTTTTTATTGACTTTTATAATTTATATGATAATGGTATTCATATCAATGATCAATCCCTGCCTATCCCCATAGCCATTTTAACTCAACCATTTTATTATAACAGTTTCGCACAACAACCATTCTAAGACCACTGAGAAGCAAAGAAAGTGATTGAAAGATAGAATATTCAACAAACATAAGGTAGCTTTGGTAATGAAAGGAGTGGAGTTGAACGATAACATAGTGCAAATAAGTAGTGCTTTTCTGAGTCCACTATCAACTATCAACTACAGAAAATATGCTTGCCCTCCTATTGGCAACAATGTCTATTTGAGAAATGTGTTTTTGGTAAATAGAGGATTCACGACTCCATTTATTTGTCTTATGGAAAAGTGATGTTCTGAAAATTGTTAAGTGTTGGCATTAGGAGAAGTTATTGATTTTTAAGGAAAAACTATTCATTATTGATTTTTTTGTTGACTTTTATAATTTATATGATAATGATATTCATATCAATGATCATATTTATCTTCTGTATTATTAAAAGTTTGTCGACATTTTCTCTGATGTTTCCAATAATTTTCTTTCCAGACCCTTGGTCATATATTTTCCAACACAATGTTTGCAATATTGTTTACACAGAACAAAGTAAGACCACTAAAGTTGGTTACATTATTATGCATCTTTCATTTCTATTTTTTTGTCTCCAACCTTTTTCCCGAGCATCCATGTCCCTCCAACCTATCTTAATAGAAAAATACTAGTGGCCATACTCAACTATATTCTTGCAGATAAACTCAAGCCCTACCTGTCCCCATAACCATTTTAACTCAACCCTTGTATTATAATAGTTTCCCACAACAACCATTCTTAGATGACTAAGAAGGAGAGAAAGTGATTGAAATATATGATATCCAACAAACAGAAGGAAGATCTAGTCATGAAAGGAGTGGAGCTAAACCATAACATAGTGCAAATAAGTAGTGCTTTTCTGAGTCCACTGTAAACTATCAACTACATAACAAAAGCTCGCCCTCTTATTGGCAACATTGTCTATTTGAGAAATGTTTTTTTTGTAAATGGATGATTTAAAACTCCACTTATTTGTGTTATGGAAAAATGATGTTCTGAAAACTATTAAGTGTTCGCATTAGTAGAAATTATTGGTTTTTAAGGAAAAACTGTTCATTATTGATTTTTTTATTGACTTTTATAATTTATATGATAATGATATTCATATCAATGATCATGCTTTGCAACTTTTAAGTTTTCGTTTTGAATTTGTTTCAATGATATGATTCATCGATTATATATTATATTTTATATTTATAAGTTCTTAAGACCCTCATGTCCCCCCACATTTCCTAAAAATTAGTGGGGAGCTTTTGCATAGGTCACTCGTGAGTATCCTCACTCCCTTGCCTGCTCTTCTCGGAACCTTGGTGGAACATTGGTTGTAAGTGTGACAAGATATTTATGATTTGGGCTTATAGGAAAGGTATTTTAGTGGTTCTGATAGTATGGTTTATTAGAGGTGTGTCACGTGGTATTGAGATAATGGCTTATTAGGTCCATTGTATAGCTCTAAATATGCATTTTTATCATTGGTGTACATACCTCATGTAGTTAAATTTTCTGAAGCGAGTGATCTAATTATTGTTCATATGTCCCTTGTTACTCTTTGTAGGTGAACTAACCAACTATGTGTCTTTGGTGCTAGCTCCAAGAGAAAAAACTTGAGTTGCTATATATTGTGTATGGAGTTCAAGCTTGTGTATGATCTTGATTAGTTCTTCTCATAGTTTTTAAACATGGTATCACATAGTGGTATGTAGAGATTTCTCCATTGCTTTATCTTTGTGCGTTGGTGGTGGCCTCGTAGTATCTAAACCTTGACCCTCTCGTCTTTTGAGCTTGTTGTTACTTGTGGAGTTTCAATGCTTCTTCCCTTGATGTGTTAAATACTCTCTTTGTGGAGGTCCTGCCGATTGCACTCACACAGATTTGCATATATTTTATCTTTTCCTACAGTTATAGGTGCTTGGAGTTCTTATGTGGATCTTTGATCGCATTGTTGGCTTGGTGTTACTTGGCATTTTTTAGAGTTTGTAATATTTATGGTTAGAGCGTTCAACCCCCACAGGCCTTATTGTTGTTTTACTACCTCACGGCGTTCTCTTCTGTTGGAAGATCTTGCCTTTGTTTTAATTCGTAACCAACACCATTTTTTTCCTATATCATTTATGTAGTTGTCATTGTTAGTGATCCTTGTGCCTATGCAATCAATCCTCCTTCGTGGCAAAATTCCACTATGTTCTTTGAGGGTACTTGGTCCTTTGTGTCAATTTTTAGTCATATTTTATAACTATAGCATTCAACCTCCAAAGTAGTGGTGCTCTTTCCGTTTAGTGCATCTCTATGGGATCTTCTTTAGTTTAATCTCCAAGGTGTTTCAACATTGGTGGTACTTATTTCCTAGGATCCTTATAAAGCTCATTTTCTAGCTTTCATACATTTTTTCTATGGATGCCTCTCATAAGCCTTATAGTCGAGATCGAAGTCACACTATACACCATGTTAGTTAAGTTATCATACTTAATTTCTCACTTTTATAAAGATGATAGTGGAACCTTACTTTTCTAGTAGTGGGATGGATATTGACTGTTATTCTCTGGTGTAAGTTAAATCATACTAAATCATTAGTATGTTATTCAAGAAAATCATATCCCTTATCATAAGCAATCATGAGATCCTTTACCAATCAAACCACAAATATTAGTTATACATGTGGCCGGTCTGATTTATCAAAGATGGCATTCTAGTGGAGTCATTTATGAAGTAGGTGTGCGTGATCCCAAAATTTTGTTGGAGGGTTATATTAGAAGCTAATGCTCAATGAAACGTGTACGTATGGATAAACCGATTCTGCTTTATGATTTTATTTATTTCAAGCAGATATAATCCAAGCCATCATGAGAATCCTTCGCCGATCAAACCACAAATATTAGTTATAGGTGTGGCCGATCTGATTTATCAGAGTTGGCATTCGAGTGGAGTCATTTATGAAGCAGGTGTGGGTGATCTCAGAATTTTGTTCGAGATTTATATTAGAAACTAATTCTCAATGAAACATGTAGGTATGGACAAACTGATTATGCTTTATTATTTTATTGATTTCAACCAGATAAAATCAATTCATCTTTATAGTTTTATTGATTTCAAGAAAATAATTATTGATTAAATTTACGTTTCTGCAATGTATATCATAAAGATTTTATTTTTGGTAAAAATCATATTATAAGAGTTTTGTAGACAATTTTAGAATAAGCTAGTCTAGTTTATAGTCAGGAGAAGATCTTGTTCTTCATTTTTCCTCGAAATCAAACCACACTGATGATGTGATTTTGACCTTAAAATTTTCTTCTTTTCAAATAATTACTATTTCACAGTCAATTAAAAAAGAGCTCATTTCACATCGATTCTGACCATATTTCTCCTTTTACGAATGCATCCCTCCGCACTTCTTCCATATCCACGTTCACTTATCTTTTCTGATATCCCTTGCCTTAGAATTGCAAGCTTTACTGTAGCCTTATTGAATCTGGATTGTATTTCATCATTTAATTTTACCAAATATTTTTTTTCTGGCTTTTCCCAGTTATTGCTCCTTCATTTGAACAAGCCTTTCTTTATTCTGGTCACCCTTCCAATCAGTTTTTCTTTCTACCGCGTACCTATGAGTGCCTGGATTTTTGGCCTCCCTCGAGAGGAAATATCATGAAATCGATGAAATCAATTCTATGGAAAGATATATCAGAAAAGATGAACGAATGCAGATATGGAAGAAGTGCGGAGGGATGCATCTATAAATGGAGAAATCTAGTAAGAGGTTGCAACAATCGATGTGAATCAATGTGTATTGCAGTATTTTAATAATAAATATAGTTGACGCTTGTGGTTTCAATCTTTCTGTCAATTCTTCTTTTCCTGGTGCTGGTCTGTGTTGTGTATGGAGTTCAAGCTTGTTTTGTTTTGTGTATTGAGTTCAAGCTTTTGCATGGTCATGGTGAGCACTCCATGTTTTTTAAATGTGCAATCAGGGCATGGGATGTAGATATTTCTTGATTGCTTCAGTTTTGACGTTCTACGTTGGTGGTGGCCTTGACATAGTAGCCATGGCTGCCCTTTTTTCATGTTGCTTATTGCTCACTCATGACCTTGGATCACTGCTCTCTCTTAGCAAACTTCTTCTCGGTGTCCATAACTGACCCCTTCTCGTTCGCTTCCTATTTTGGGTTATTGTTGTATTTTGAGTTATTCCAACTGTGACTAATAGAGGTTAATAGCATACGCTTACGTTTCACAAGCTCACAGGAGATACCACACCGGCTAAGCAACTGTTACTACATATATCTATTTCCACAGGATCTGTATTTGGCTCTAACTGGAACATATAGCCTAGCTCGTATACATGGGTATGTTGAATATGTCGTTTGGAAATTTAAATCTCGGTGAGGGATAACAACAGCTCGAGTATAAATTACTATTCACCCTACTCAAATAGCCAACAAGTGAGGTTGTTCAAAACTTTCTCCGGTTCTTTTGGCGAGCTTCCAAATCATTGTGAGAGTCGTTTTTATCTCTGATGTCTCTATAACTGCTCTTTATTCATCTTTTTTCTCTTTTGACAGAAGAAAACCATGAAATTTCTGAGTATCCACAAGTTGTTCCAGAAGGTCCTTGTGCCAATTTATCTTTAAAAACTTTGATCAAAAGATAGATATTCTGATTCTCAAAAAGGTCATTTTAAATTTTTCTCTGCATAAGTCATTATAAGAAATCTGTAGGTATTGAATGCTTTCTTTTCATTTAGGTTTCATTGGGTTTGAAGATTATGATGTGTAATTGGTTGCTTAATGTTCATTTGTTTATGGGACAAGAGATCCATTTTGATACAATGATTTGACTACCAGAATGTTAAAGTATTATATATATATATATAAAAAGTTTTATCTTATTCTATTTTTTAATTTCTTTTTGTTGATAAGAGAAAAAAGATGTTCTTAACAATTAAACCCAGTCAATAAGCTAACACCATAGATACTTATACCATTTATAGTGAGTAAATGATCATTACTAACATTATAAGTACCACAAAAAGAACATTATCAAATGGAGATGATATTATGAGGTTGTGCAATGTTATGGCAATGACAACGAGTCTACTCGCCATGGCTGTGTGAATGACAATAGCCTATGAGAATTTGATTCAGGGTTTGAAACTTACCTTGTATTTTCAGTAGTATTCATGACATTTTTGGGCTTTGAAAATCCCCATTAGTTTCCTTCTTGCAAGACAAGCTCCAAATACAACCTGATAGAAAAAAAAATCCATCTTTTTTCTGCACCTATGAGGCTGAAGTTGAAGAAATCTGTATGTTGATTGAAGCCGAAGTGGTTGCCCTCTTGACCTCACTGACTGGTCCACTACAAAGGTCTTTGGAGCCTAAACTAAAGGTCTTTAGAGCCTAAACTAAATTTTAAATAGCAGCTACTCAACAACTGGAAGTTTGAACTCTGGACTCTATAGCTTGCGGTTTGAACTATATGAACTAGGTGTTTAACTTGTTACTAATTAGAAACATATAGTCTTATTGCTTTATTTGCCCATTAGGCACTAATCATGATTATTGAGGTTGTGTGTGAGGAACTTAGTAATGATGAGGAGTACACTAAAGAAGTTTTTATTTCTATTTTTAAATTGTTTTGTCTTTGCCAGTTTAAGTTATCTAGTTTTCAATTATGTCATCGTTAAGAAATGATGCAAAGCAATGGGCTACACACCCAACCGTATGCATTTCCTCTTCCTTAGAATTTTCAGTTAGTGATTTATTTTGTAAAAAGTAATACAATAGTATGATTTTTGGCATATTTGTTTGTAAACTTTGGAAACAAGCTAGAAATATAAATTATGAAGAAAAATTTAGACTATTAGCATGTTGTCCATGCAGGGCTGGAAGGAATAAATTTGGGATACTAGAGAAACACAAGGAATATGTACTTAGGGCAGGGGATTATTACAAGAAGCAGGAAAACATCTAGGGTATGCCATGCAAAATTTATTTATATATTATTTTTTAGATAAATTATTTTTGGGTTGAAATTGTCTCTCATAACGTTTGCAAACAGGAAAACCTGCATCTAATCACCCATAATCTTCCTTTTGTGAAATGGAATGGATCCACAGTGGCATCTCTTATTTATGATATAGTTGTCTATGTAATTTATATATATCGGCGTGCATTTTCTTATGCATGTTCATATGTTACATTTGTTTATATGTTTTTCTTCATTGTCTTTCCGTCTGATGGTTTAGATTGTTATTGATAATGTAGAGGCTGCGAGACAAAGGAACATGTAGAAACGCCGATGAATTTTATTTTAAGATGATCAAATTAAGAACGAATATGGAAAACCTGAAATATTGGCAGAAGAATCTTCTCTTCATTTCATAACAACATTTGAAGCTGTGGGGGCCAATATATGGAGATGTATGACTAGGGCCCTTGGTTTTTCTGGGTCCTCAAGGTATGTCAAATTTAATTTTCTTGTGGACATACGTGTCAGGATCGATCCCCAGCTGCCATATTCGTATTATGGAAATGCTTTCACAGATGCATGTGCAACTTCAAGAGCTAGGGATCTTGTGGAATACCCACTTTGTTACACTACAAGGTTGATAAGGGACGCCAAGAACTCAATCACTGATAAGTTTGTGAGATCTTCCATTGATTATTTGGAAGTGAATAAGCCTTCGAGATCAGAGAATGAAGGAGTTGACGTGCTCAATGCTTCGTCGTGGTGTCACTTTCCTCTAAACGATGTAGATTTTGGATGGGGAAAGCCATTCCATGTTGGTCCAGTCAGAGTAGAAGACATACGGGAAATTATTTTCCTGTCTTCTCACCCATTTCATGATGATGGTGTTAATGGAGGAGGGTTGGTTCTGCTTCTTTTGCTCCCCATGTCTGTAATGCCAAAATTTGCAGAGTTGATCATCCATGAAAGTGATGCCTCCAACTCAACGTGAAGAGAGACTCTGGAATGTTACCTCCAATGGATAGTTGCATAACATGGTTAGCTCTAGGTTCAAGATATTCTATGCTACTTATTTCTATATTTTCTTGGAAATGCATGGGATTTGACATATTTTTTTTTATAGGTTTAACGATAAGATAACAGGCGAGCTTAACGACTCCATAGCAATTGTTCTCCCAAATTGTGCCTTTGATCATCTTGTTTTTCCATGCAAATTTATAAGCTCTAGAACATAAACACAACTGATGTAAAAATATGAAACTCATCACTTTAATAAAATAAACAAGAATTCTATAAAAACTTAGTAAAATCACATTATACAAAAATATTATAAAATCTCAAAAGCACATTAAAAGTGATGTTTCATTTTAGAGATTGAATCTGACAGTGACGTTTAATTTTAGAGATTGGTTTAATTTTAGAGATTGTATCTTAAGGATGTTATTTGGATTGGGTCTTGGTTATAATTCTCATAATAAAGAGTTAAATACTTTTTTAAAGAAATGATTTCAAATGAATGGGAAAAAATAGTGCTACCAACCAAAAACAGAGATGGTATTATCATTAAAAATTATGTTTATATTACAGAGTAGATTGATTTGTTTTTAGCCATTTTTATATTGAGATTTTAATAAGTTTGCAAAATTTTTATTTTATTTCAATTATTAATTATTATAAATATTGTAGGGGTTTTTATTATAACTAAAGTAAAATGATTGTACTATTGCAGTGGGAGGTCCTCCTCTTGGGAATTAGGGAAGGCAAGGCAAGTGATAATGAAGAAATACAAAGAGTGCACAAATTTCTATTTTAGGTATGCACTACATTTATTTTATTTTATTTTAGTAAGTAGCTATATTGGGAATGGTTGAGCAATGGTATAAAACTTGCCTTACAGGAATTTATTATTTTATTCTTAACAGGAAGAATGATGGGTGGTTTGGTGTGCCTCCAAGAAAAGATTAATTGCCCAGAAAAAATCTAGTCATAGAGACTTCTCTGCAACTTCAACTTGCTATGAAGTCGCTCATAATAGTTCATTGCATAAATTAGATTCATTGGATATGAAGCTTCCTCAGGAACTAGATTATCAGCAATTTGGATACCAATTGCAGCAATTCTCAAGCTCCAAACAAGAGATGGAGCCAACTCAAATTGTGAAAACCAGTAGTGGAGAAGATAGCTTTGTAGGTCACCAATAGATTTAGAATTGGCCTATATCATGTTGCAAGGACCTATGTCAATTTTCCATCTTTTGTAAACCCTTCATGAAGAGAGAATTGCCAATCAGTTGTAGATTCAAATGAATATACATTATTACAATTCTTTGTTATCAATGAAGCCAATTCCAATTATACAAGGTTCTTGAAATTGTTGTTTAACAATTGGATATGAAATTAATTTCCACCATTTAATGTGATTCAAGCTTTGAATCTATATGTTAGAGAGTAAACCCTCTTGTAGGATGGATAAATCTAGAACATTTTTCTTTTTCCTCATAATATGTCTTAAAATGAAGTTCCAACTAAGGATTTTGCATGTTCAAATGACATGAGTGTATTTTCAGCAAATATAAGTGTGTTGCCTTATTATTTTCAATGTTGCTTTCCAGAACTATTTTTTCATTTAAATTTAAAATGACTTCGCTGTTAGCTTTAAAAATAATCGATTTATTTATTTTTTTATTCTGATGGTATCCATAAACAACAGATATGTAATTAAAATCACTATTTGGGAACTTTGAATATTAAAACCACCTTAAAAGAACATTTAAAATGATTTTATTTAATTTTATTTAAATATTCTTTTATATTGTCTCTAGAGAGACAATAGTTTGAATTATGGACATATAGCCTCTATAGAGACAATATGTTTTTAATCTCTGCTATTGTCTCTAAAAAGACAAAAATGTAAGGTCTCTAATCTCTGCTATTGTGTCTAAAAAGACAAAAATGTAAGGTCTCTAAAGAGACAAAAATGAAAGTGTCTCTACAAAGACAAATGAAATTGTCTCTAGATAGACAAATGAAATTGTCTCTTAATTGACAATAATTCCTGTCTTTATAGAGACAAATTTTTAAGACTATAATTTTGAGACATTAAATTTTGAGACACATGGTTAAAGACAATATTTAAGACAATACACCAGTTTCTTCTTGTCTTAAGTACAAACAATTGACTCAAATATTGTCTTAAATATTGTCTTCAAACCCCCCCTACATGTAGTATTGTTAGTTTTTCTTGCTTTTTTTAGTTCTCTAGGTGTTTCTAGCAACCCCTTTCCTTAAACCTTTGGTTTTCTTTGTGCTAATAAACACTTACATGTTTTTAATTAAATTTTTCTACATCCATGAATTATTTTGACAACTTAGGGTTATGCTTGAGTTTTATGTTCAACCTCATATTGTTCCATGGTCTTGTGCAGGGCCTCTTTCTGCCTTTAATTTTTTTGCTAAGGTGGGTTCTTTATCAACTGGTGTCTTCTCTATTTTAGGCTCAATAATTTTTCCCCTTCCCTTGTCTATTCGTTTGGGAGAAGTGGCATCCTCTACTTTTCTCAACATATCATATCTTCTCATATAAACCTTAGGTAATTTGGGAACCAATGGAGGAACTGGTTCTTCTTTTTGTTGGTTCCTTATCTGCGTTCCTTATCTGCACAGATGAAGTCCCCTATTCTAGGTTTTGGGATTGCCTAACTTTCTCTTTTCTCTCTTTCTTTCAACTTCTTTTCACTTTCACAGATTGAGTTTCAAACCCTCCCCAAAACAGGAAATGTTCCATAGTCCTCCCAACCTTTTTGAAATGCCTCTCAGTTAAAATCTTAATCATAATTTTATGATAAATAAAATAGGTAGATGCATTCGGTCTTGATATTACTCTAGGACACACATGCTTGAAACTTTCTAACAGAAAATAGGGAGTGTATATCCTCAACTAACCTGTTATGTGAGATAGGAATGAAAAATGGTATAAGTCCACCCAATAGTAGCATTCTTCACGTGTGAAATAGGATTGGGTAATAAGTAGAAAACAATGCCACTTCTCCTTTAACCAAGACCTCTGAACTCCTAAACACCAGCTCATCCCCTTAAACTCATATTTACATCAATTCCAGCCAAAACATGACTCTTGAAGGTTCTTTCTCCATCTACAGGTAGGCCCATGACTTCAAGAGTTAACTCCTCAATGATAGTAATCTAAATTCCCCTAACACTAACATACTGACCACTAAATCCCTGCACAAAAGCTCTAGAAACTCCATCCTAATAGCCTACACAACAAGAGAAAAATCATTCCCAACATGCTTCTTGAAAACACTATCAAATCTTTGAATAAACTTCGAGCAAATCGGGTCCTTTAGGCTAATCTCTATGTAATTTTCTACTTCTTCCCATAGTGACCCATCGTCAAAGAGTAGCACCAGAAGTGAGATTTCGATTTGATCTGGGTTCCCTGGAAAAATTTAACAACCCATCCTCTTTTGGCATAAAAACACAACAGCTCAATTATGTGTTTACGTGTCTAATCATCTGGAAAAAATTATTTCCAGGTGTGGCAACCGATACAACATTATAATAAATCTTTCAAAATATTTAACTTGCAATCATGACCCTTTAACTGAATATTACCTTTCGGCGGTGAAACCCATAAACATATCACGTGAATAACGCTCGCTTGATAAATGAGTACTCATCTGCTAATGTGTCCCTACCAATGGGTCTTTTAGACGTAAGATAAAAAAATTAACTTTTCTCTTTGACATTGATCCTCTAGTTGATTGGAGATTTAAATAACCTTTTTATGCTAAATGTGTTGCTACTCTAAATATCAATGCAATACTTTTATTTTACAAACTTATAATGATGTTCATATTCTAACTCTCCGCGCTTTAACCCTATTTTATTACAACCCGGTGGTAATACTAAAGTTTGTCAGCACTTTTAAAACTATTTTTACAAATCACTGTTGGCATTGAAACTGTCGCATTTTAAAATGGGTGGCTAAAAAATGTTATAGCAGGAGGACCCAAGATCAGGATGTGGATCAGGATTTGGGAGTTATTTTGTACCTCTTCCCCCTCTTGAGGTGTTTCTACTCTTTCCTGTAGCAATGTTTGCCTATCCTCTAGAAATTATACCTTTTCCTGTAGCAGTGTTGTTTCTTCTTATAGCTGGCTAGTTTCTAGTTATAGTTTATTGGCTCTAGTTGCCCTAGTGTTTGGCTTCCTATAGAATGTTTGAGGTTGCAATCCTTTTTATTTTAGGGAGGTGATTTAGTCAATTTTCTCTTTGCCTCATCCCAATTCTCTTTCTTGGTGGCTGACAAATTATTCAATTGTAATTAGGACTACTGAAGGAGGTTGAGGCTTCCCTTGTTTGATCCTAGTGCTCCTCCTTCTTTTAAAATATAAGGGGTCATTCTTGTGCTGCCTCCTTTTGGTTTTGATAGGTGTGTTAAGGTCTTCAAGGGTGGAAACTACTTCTTGTTCTATATTCCCTTTTCATAGGCTTACTTGTTTCTCTTGTTTTCTCTTCTTCTAATGTCTAGAGGGATCCCCTAGGGTATCTTTTGATGCCTTAGGTTCCCCTCCTCTTCCTCCTTCTCTTCTCTAGTATATTCTTAAATTTATTCTATCTTCTCTTCAACCTCTTCTTACACTTCTCAACTTCTTCTTCCTATTCAACTTCTTCTTTAGCAACACTTTGTTTGGTGGTCACTTCATGTTCTATCATAGGTTGGGCTTGAGTCTCAATGAAGGTATCCCATCCATTTCCATAAAATAAGTCCATAGAATAGGGTTCTTGAGGTGACTTAGGGAATTCATAACAATGAGCCTTATGATGCCATGATGATAAATGTAGTAGGGCTTCCCTTGTGTGACACTTTGGCTCATTTCAATCACATAATGAAGGAGAAAGTGGGGAATAATGAAACTTCTTGGGATAGGGAGTTCTATCTTGAACCTTAGCTCACAGAGTAGCCTAAACGGATAGGCATACACAACACTTAACCTTCCTTTACAAGATATGTATTTTAGGATGTGATAGGACACTTCATCCTATGGGTAAGGAAGGATCTCCCTTCCAATTTTGTTCTTAACTTTGACTGGATTTTCTTGGGCGAGGAAAACATTATTCTTGGTGGTGAAAGATTTTATTATATTCTCCTTACCTCATCTAAATCCTAGAGGTATTGTAGTCACTCTGCTAATGACCACTATTATATTTCAGAGTTATGGATATTACATTATTTGGTTAGAGCTTCCCCTTCAATAGTATTAGAACTTCTGCATAATATATTTCATGATTAGATTTTATTTATCTTTCAAAATAAAACACAACTCTAATCGTCCTATAATTATGTAATGTTGTAATGTTGTAATTGAAATATCATATTTAATCCTCGTTAAATATTTCTACTAGCATTCATTTCACTTTTTATTTCACGATTTATCTCTATAGATATACCTATCTATAGCGGTTCTTATAAATTTACTAATTAGAGGACCATGCTAGAGTTGAATAAGAATTAGTGTATGCATATTTATATATCTTCATACCTACCATCCCATACACATGCAATATGTTCCCCCTTACTTACCATAATCCATAACATAGACATGGATATGTTGTTTACACAATCATTCAATTTACTCTTCCTCTGTTCATTGGTTATTGATTTTCTCTTTCTTCATACTTATAATAAAATTTGTATGTTGAACTCATAATCCATAAAGAAACAAGTAATTATATAAACAAAATCTAATCCAATTATACCATATCTTCATGCATGCATTCAATCATTTACTTAACATTAATCAGTAGATGTGTGGAATAAATTCTACAAGTGGACTTCAAAAGAAATTTCTCTATCCTTTCCTATCATTTCAAAGGAATAAATAACCCAGTATTAAACATAATGTATACTAAGAAATTCTCATCTAATTGTAAACCAACACTTAGGTAATATTAAGGAATAGATCATGTTTCACCCAACCATGGACTCACTTTACTAGTTCCCCATGAGTTAAGAGCTTCTTACCTTTAGAATCAACAACTCTTTGATTCCTAGGTGGTCTTTTTTTATAGATTTCTTCCCAATATATTTTTAGTAGTGTCCTAATCTAAGGTCGTCTAAACTTTTGCCTAGGTCTTTCTTTTTTAGTTTTTTTGAAAAATATTATTTTCTTTTTATTTAAAGTATTTCTTTCTCTCTAGTTGTGCTTTATTCCACCACACATAATATTTCTCTGGAAATAAGTGATTAACATAATATTTATCTCTCATTATGTTAATGTTTTTAATTATTTTCTCCTAGGGATGTTTAGGATACTTTTAGAGAACATCCAAAATATGGACTTTAACCACTAAAAACTTTATAAAACTGGCAAGAAGTCTTCTAAAACTCTAGTGCTATTTCCTAAATATTCACAAGAAATATCATTTATTAATTTGATAAAATACAATATAGTTACGTCATGACCTAGTCTCCATCCCAGATTTCATAGCCATTAAGTCCACAATAGTTAAAAAGTCTACAAATAGTCATATCTTAAAAAGAAAGACATAGGGGTGTTACATCTTCCCGACGAGAAGTAAACATTGTCCTTAGTGTTTTCTCAATTCCATGTTTTCTAAATATGGGGAATGAAATGTCTCCTACATTTCTTCTTTCCTTTTCATTATAATCTCCTCAGTACTAAGGTGATTCCATTGAACTTTATTTTGAGAAATGGCTTAGATCGACTGTAAAACATACTATTGTCTTCATTTCAAAGTTATTTTATAAAATGTTTCCATACATGATAAATAGGTTCTTTCCATTTCCATTCATGCATCCCATAAAATAGTTTTTTAACTTGCATACAACAAAAATATCCACATGCATGAAACAAGGTCAACAACATCAGTATAGCAAAACTATACAATATGTCCTTTTGTACATTTATGCATAGTTATGCCAAGTGACATGGACATCATTTAATGTGAATTTCAAAATATGGATTTGCCAATTTTCGTTTTATATCACTTACAGAGAGGCAATAGTAATTAAAGGTACTTACAAAATTCTATTTTATGATGCTATTTCGATACCATCGTATCAAATATGCATCTATCATGCATACTTAAGTGTAGGACAACCTACTATCGCTGCCTCTTTCATGGTTGTTATATTATTGTCAATTTCATTCCAAAGTAGACAGCCAATTCCATCTTGATTATTTTTGCCACTTTTTTCCATACCCTTCCATAGACCCACACAAGTATGAGGAAATAAATAAGGAATTCACGATACCAACATAGATAATTAAGGGAAATCTTGATATACTCGATTTTCATGGTCAAATGAACAAAATGTAATTTCTCAGATCTACAACACCCCTTTTCCTTTTTACATTTCTATCTGCATTGATTGTTTTAATACACATGTTAGTATAATTGTTTTTATCAATTCCTTACATATTCACACCTATATGTTTGCAAGCATATATATATATATATTAAAACAATACCTCAACAAGCAAAATTTAAGTTTAGGGATTTTCCTTCATAGTTATGGCTGCACAATTCAACAATTTTTTCCACCACTTTGTTAGGCTACACTAGGAAATTCTATCAGTATTCCTAGTTTATCAAGTGATATCATTAGAAACAACAATTATAGTGAATAAAAATCTAATTTGTGAAGTTTCTAATGAAACAACAATACTGATCTCTAATCCCATACAATTTTTGAGACCATTTGATTCATAAGGTTGATGCCAATCAAGAATTTTCTATGCCCTTCTTAGAATCTATTGCAATTTAACTTGAGGGATTACATGTTTTCACAGTCATTTTTAGCTTTGGTCCATTTTACTCTTATCTATTGATGTGAAAGGTTGATGATTTCAACATATTTTTTGCAGTATTTCTGAATGCCTTCATGTTTTTCTAGTTGCTTGAGCAGCTAAAATGCCAGTATTACTATTATTTTCATCTTGATAGTCCTCAATTATTCTACCTACTTTGTTACTTCCATGATTGATTTTTCCTTCAACCACAATTACACTGGTATTCTATCGTGTCCTACAAATATATATCACATATTTAGCAGGTCTTTCACATATGTGACTGCCCACATTTTCCTAAGCTATCCTCTAGTCAACTACATCTCTTGGTTACGATTTATTTACCTTATATTCTATATATATCCAAGAACCATTTAGTCATTCAAGTTTATAATCAAAAATTACTTTCCCTTTTCAGGGTCATTGTAATTTCCCTTAAGGATTTCGTATATATATCTTGATGCAGGAGCATCTGGTCGACAAGGCACAGACCGAGAAGAGGCAGACCAGGTTTCTGAAGAAGATTGGGAGAAGTGAATATTTTCAACAGATGGACAGCAAGACTGTCATAGTTTTTTTTATTATCATTTTGTTCTTTAAGGATTAAACTACAGTATTTAGTTTATTAGCTTAAGTGTCTTATTAACTTGTTTCTGTTTCAATTGTAATAACAGGTCCTAACTAATATTGTTAAGGGCTTGTAGTTATAGGCTTTGAATTAAGATTATTAGAGAGTTAGACAAAAGACCATAAATCATTGTAAAGCATCAAACCCTTACGAAACAGAAGGAACAGACAAACTAATAATAGCCAAATCATGTAACTGGAGTAACTGTCAAGTAAACTGTAATCTGGAACTAACTAACAGTTACCTAACTACTGAGCTATTGTATAAGAAGATAGAAAAAATACATGTAAAAGGTTCTGGAGTGCGACATTGAAACAAGAGAAATAGCAGAATACAATTCTTTTCCTTCATATATTGTTCAGTGCATCCTAAATAAATTTACAGATTGTGATTTTATGTCCTCGAAGATATATCTTGTATCTACAGTGAATTCTTTTCATTACATCTAATACAAATACGAACCGTGACAGAGTTTCACACAGCATCCACGCACAATTCATCTATTTTCATTTATTGTTTATATTCACACATTGCAAAGTAGTATTGTAACCAAATATCATTACTCCGAGAAGCAAACGCACACATACACCAAGTTAAGTTCAGGAAAATACATTGCAGGTCGACACAGTGACAGGGTATTCCAATTACAAGCGTCTCACGACCAACCGAAGCCGAAGTCAAGTGAAGAACGAAAGGAGTCGGGCTATCAAGCAAGAAAAACCACGGTCCTCAAACCACAGGTAAGCAACAACACCGAAGTCCAAAAATTATTACATTTGCTGTGTATAACTATTACCAGACATAACATTGCCAACGGCCAAGCAAGCGAGAACTCATAAGGCTATCCAAGCACTGCTGTAGAATGACCGAGTGACGAGAGAGCAAAGGACCGAAACATTCACCGAAAATTACCACAGAAACCATCTGAAATTACAAAAGTGGGTTGAACCCTCACACAGACTTGACTCATTAACGAATACAGACAACCATAGCAAGCGATTACAGTGCAGACCAAAAGCCACAGAAAAGGGTGGAATAGAAACAAAGCTACCCAGAGGATAGGCGGTCGAATCCCCTGCAAGGCCACGGAACCAGTTACCTGCAACCACCGTGACATACAAATGTTAGGGTCGCGGATGTAATTAACCTCATGCAACAGAAAATAGCTCAGTGAAAGACGAATAGAAAGAATAGAGGGAGGAAAGACCCGTATAGAGCCACGGTGTGGAACCTTACCAGTTGTAACCAGACCCTTAAGTCGCAGAAGCTCAGAGACAACCTAACCACAGAGGAGCTGTGAAGGGTTAGGCGAAATTCGAGTTGAGGACAAGAGCATACAACATGCAACGAAACCCTTACCTGAGCAGACGAAGTTGAATGATGGGTTGAAACCAGAGACGGAGTTGCAACCTTGAGCTTCCCACCGAGACGGAGCCAAACCTCTGAACAAAACCCATAAGCAGAACCGAATACCAGAGCAAAGCCACAGAGAGCGGAACATTGCAGAGAGTAACAAAAACTCATGTACAGAGCCGAACACCAGAGCAGAGCCACAGAGAACAAGCATAACAGTGAAAATGACCGAATGAGCACAAACTATCCGGGAAAAGGGCCAAGTGAGAATTAGGGTTTTGCCAAATCCCGAGACGGACAGGTGGAGCGTGGAGAGGCGGAGAGGTACAGGCGGGTGATTAAATATCACCTAATTCATAAATACACAATCAAACAAATATCCCATTACGAAATAATCACACAAGTCCACGTAAGGTTCGGGAGTAAGGGACACGTGGGCTGGGTCCCCATCAATTGGTATCCGAGCAATTTTCTTTAGTTAAGAGAAGATGGCAGAAGGACAAGTGCCAAGACGAGGACGTGGAAGAGGTGCACGTAGAGGAGCAGATGAAGGATTGCGAGAACAAATTAGAGTTCTTACAGCTCGCTTGGAAGCAGTAGAAGCGGGTAGACGAAGAGACCCAGAACTGGGAAACACCAGTGAAGAGGAGGTGATGACTGGTGCAGAAGGGTCAGATGAGGAAGCTCCAGAATTGAGGTTGCTGCGACAGGTTTTGATGGCCAGCGGCAAACCAAAAACAAAAATCTCAAATTATGATGGCAGTCTGTCTGCAGAAGTCCTGTTGGACTGGATAAGCGAACTGGATAAATATTTTGAAAATGAAGAAGTCAGTGAGGATAAAAGGGTTAAGTTCGTTGCCACTAAGTTGAAGGGACACGCACTATTATGGTGGGACAGTGTCCAAGCAGACAGAAAGAAAATGAACAAGACGTCGATACGACTATGGTCCAGAATGATAGCGAAGTTGAAGGGCAGATTTCTGCCGAAAGATTACCAGGTGGAATTATATCGGCGAGTGCAGAGCTTAAGACAAAAAGGGATGACAGTTAGAGAGTATACAGAAGAATTTTACAGGGTAAATTTACGTGCTGGTTATACTGATGATAACCCAGAAAAGACAGCAAGGTACGTAAATGGATTAAGGATGGAGATACTAGATGAAATTAGTATTCTTTCTCCCCGGAATATCGAAGAAGCCTTTCAGAGCGTTGTTAAGGCTGAGGAAAAGATTAACAGAAAACAGAACAACAGAAGAGGGAGAGGAAGTAGCAGAGGACGAGGACAGTCCTACGGAAGAGGTAAGAGTGCTGCAAACAGCGAAGAAAGCAGCAGTTCAAAAGCTTCAGGGACAGCCGAAAAAGGAGATAGCACCAGAGGAGGTCGGTCATACCAGAGAGGACGAGGGAATGGCCGCGGAAGAGGGGCGAATGTCCAGTGCTACAGGTGCCACAAATGGGGGCACAGAGCCTTTGAGTGTCCAGAAGCTGAACAAGCTGGTCAAAGGGGAACGCTGATGGCACAGCCTGAAGAAGCTGAAGCACAACCCCGGGAAGTGGAAGACATGGCAGAAACGGGGGAAGCTTTAATTTTGAATAAAGTGTTGATAAAGCCAACCAAAGAAGTGGCTGAAACAACCCAGAGGAAAGAACTATTCTAGACAGTTTGTAAATCGCATGGAAAGTGTTGTAAGGTAATTATAGACAGCGGGAGTACTGACAACTTGGTAGCCACGGAGATGGTGGAAAAGTTGGGGTTGAAGCAGCTAAAGCACCCCACACCTTACAAGGTGTCGTGGCTGCAGAAAGGCCACCAGTTGTTGGTCGATGAACAATGTGAGGTGGAGTTCCGCATTGGCAAGTACCACGATACAGTGGTCTGTGATGTCATGCCAATGGACGTGTGTCACATACTGCTCGGAAGGCCATGACAGTATGACAGGAAGGTGACACACGATGGCAAAACAAATTGTTATAAATTTACGAAGGATGGGGTCAAACATACACTTGTACCCATCAAGGAGGAAGATACAGCTGAATCAAGCGGGACAAAAGCATTATTACTTGGAGGAAAGCAGTATATAAAACAGATTGAAGAAAATGAGATTAATTTTGCGGTGGTAAGGAGGATGAAGCCAGTATTACTGAGTGTGGAAAGGTCAGAATTGCCCAAGGAGATCCAGGAGCTGTTAGAAGAATTCCAGGATATTGCGGCTGAGGAGTTGCCTGATAAGTTACCTCCCAAGAGGAGCATCAGCCACCATATTGACTTTATACCTGGATCAAGTTTACCGAACAAGGCAGCGTACAGAATGAGCCCCAAGGAAAACGAGGAGGTACGCAAACAAGTGCAGGAATTGTTAGACAAGGGACTGATCAGAGAGAGTTTAAGCCCCTGTGCGGTACCTACAGTCCTTGCACCCAAGAAGGGGGGAGAATGGCGAATGTGCACAGATTCGCGGGCCATAAACAAGATCACCATTCGATACAGGTTTCCCTTGCCTAGAATGGATGATATGATGGACTGTCTTAGTGGGGCAGCGTATTTTACTAAGATAGATCTGAAAAGTGGGTACCATCAGATCAGGATTAGAGAGGGAGATGAGTGGAAGACAGCCTTCAAGACCAACGAAGGACTGTACGAATGGCTGGTCATGCCATTTGGATTGAGTAATGCTCCAAGCACTTTTATGAGATTAATGAACGAGATGTTAAAAGAGTTTATAGGAAAATTTGTAATAGTCTATCTGGATGATATTTTGATTTTCAGCAGGACGAAAAGAGAACACCTTCAGCGTATCCGAAGGGTGTTCGAAAAGCTGCAGCAGAACAAACTGCTGGTAAATCTAAAAAAATGCACTTTCTTGCAGAAGGAGTTGATTTATCTGGGATTCGTGCTAGCAGAGAATGAGTTGAAGATGGACCCAGAGAAGATTGAAGCGATCATGAGTTGGCCGTCACCCAAGAGTTTATTCGAGGTACGTAGTTTTCACGGTTTAGCAAGTTTTTACCGGAAGTTTATCAGGAACTTTAGTGAAATCTGCGCGCCCATGTTCGAAACCATCAACAAGGCCAGCCAACCTTTTTGCTGGACTAAGGCGGCAGAAAACAATTTCCAACTCCTGAAGCATAAGATAACAGAAAGGCCAATCTTGAGACTGCCCGATTTCAGCAAACCTTTTCAGGTTCGATGTGATGCCAGCGGGACAGCTATTGGCGCTGTACTTAGTCAAGAGGACAGACCAGTGGCATTCTTTAGTGAGAAGCTGAATGAGAGTCGGCAGAAGTATTCATCATATGATAAGGAATTTTATGCAGTGGTTCAAGCCTTGAAACATTGGAGGCACTACTTACTGGGAAATGAGTTCGTTTTGTTCTCTGATAATTCTGCTTTGCAGTACATAACTCAGCAGCACAAATTGAACCATAAACATGCCAAGTGGGTGGAGTACCTACAAAGTTTCACCTTTGTGTTGAAACACATAAGTGGGCAAGCCAACAAAGTGGCGGACGCTTTGAGTAGAAGAGCCCTGCTCTTACAGGAAAGTGGCATACAGGTGATGGGATTTGAATATTTGAAAGATTTATACCAGATGGACGCGGATTTTAAGGAAGCTTTTGAAGCATGCCAGAATCCCGTATTGAGGAATACAAGCCCATGGCTAGATTACAATCTACAGGAAGGATTGTTGTTTCGAGGGGGACAGCTGTGTGTTCCAGATTGTTCGATGAGGGAAAATCTGGTGAGAGAGAAACACAGTGGCGGACTAGCGGGACATTTTGGCGTCAATAAGACAGTGGAGCAGCTCACGCATTTTTATTACTTGCCAAGGATGAATCGAGACGTGCAGCGGTATATAACCAGGTGTAAAATCTGCCAACTAGTGAAGGGACACAACCAGAACACGGGGCTGTATACACCCCTACATGTTCCAAGCAGGCCATGGGATTCAGTCAGCATTGATTTTGTCCTAGGATTGCCTAGAACACAGAGGGGGTATGATTCAGTGATGGTGGTGGTGCATAGGTTTTCAAAGATGGCTCATTTCATTCCTTGCCGGAAGACAAGCGATGCCACGAACGTGGCACATCTTTTTTTTACGGAAGTAGTTCGACTACATGGCTTACCAAAAACTATTGTTTCAGACAGGGATGTGAAATTTACAGGACATTTTTGGCGCACCCTGTGGAAAAAGTTGGGCACACAACTAAACTTCAGCTCTGCGTATCACCCGCAGACTGATGGACAGACAGAGGTGGTAAACAGGAGTTTGGGCAACTTATTACGCAGCTTGACGGGAGAGAACTCACGATTGTGGGACCGAGCTCTTGCCCAGGCAGAATTCGCTTATAACGATTCGCCAAATCGGAGCATCGGTCTTAGCCCATTTCAAATCTTGTATGGTATGCATCCGCGAGGAGTACATGAATTACGAGATTTGGGACAGCTAGAAAGAAGGAGTGCAGACGGGGAAGATTTTGCAGAAGCAATGAGTGAGCTGCATGAGAAGGTCAAGACGAGACTACAGGACAGCACGCAGAAATATAAGCAACATGCAGACACAAGGCGGCGAGAGGTAAACTTTGAAATTGGGGACGAAGTCCTTGCACATTTGCGCCGAGAGCGGTTTCCTAAGGGTACGTATAACAAACTAAAGTTCAAAAAAATCGGCCCATGCAAAATTCTACGAAAATTCTCAGCAAATGCATATGAAATTCATCTGCCACCTGATATAGGCATATCACCCATATTTAATGTGGCAGACCTGTTTCCATATCATGCCCAGGCAGAGGAAGAACGAGTGGTACAGCCACAACGGGACACCCAGTTCGAGGACAATCTTTGGAGGAAACAGTTACCATCGGTCAAGACCCATGAGATAGAAGGAATCATCAGCACGCAGGTGGCCAAGAAGACACGCAGAAAGGAATATCTGCGTTATCTCGTTAAATGGAAGGACCGTCCAATGGAGGACAGTTCTTGGCTTGACGAGATGCAGATCCGAAAGGCAGGTTACTCGGTGGAAGAACTCATGGAACGGAGCCATGAGAACTCTCTTTTACCCCGGTTGCCTGATGCAGGAGCATCTGGTCGACAAGGCACAGACCGAGAAGAGGCAGACCAGGTTTCTGAAGAAGATTGGGAGAAGTGAATATTTTCAACAGATGGACAGCAAGACTGTCATAGTTTTTTTTATTATCATTTTGTTCTTTAAGGATTAAACTACAGTATTTAGTTTATTAACTTAAGTGTCTTATTAACTTGTTTCTGTTTCAATTGTAATAACAGGTCCTAACTAATATTGTTAAGGGCTTGTAGTTATAGGCTTTGAATTAAGATTATTAGAGAGTTAGACAAAAGACCATAAATCATTGTAAAGCATCAAACCCTTACGAAACAGAAGGAATAGACAAACTAACAATAGCCAAATCATGTAACTGGAGTAACTGTCAAGTAAACTGTAATCTGGAACTAACTAACAATTACCTAACTACTGAGCTATTGTATAAGAAGATAGAAAAAATACATGTAAAAGGTTCTGGAGTGCAACATTGAAACAAGAAGAATAGCAGAATACAATTCTTTTCCTTCATATATTGTTCAGTGCATCCTAAATAAATTTACAGATTGTGATTTTATGTCCTCGAAGATATATCTTGTATCTACAGTGAATTCTTTTCATTACATCTAATACAAATACGAACCATGACAGAGTTTCACACAGCATCCACGCACAATTCATCTATTTTCATTTACTATTTATATTCACACATTGCAAAGTAGTATTGTAACCAAATATCATTACTCCGAGAAGCAAACGCACACATACACCAAGTTCTCTTCAGGAAAATACATTGCAGGTCGACACAGTGACAGGGTATTCCAATTACAAGCGTCTCACGACCAGCCGAAGCCGAAGTCAAGTGAAGAACGAAAGGAGTCGGGCTATCAAGCAAGAAAAACCACGGTCCTCAAACCACAGGTAAGCAACAACACCGAAGTCCAAAAATTATTACATTTGCTGTGTATAACTATTACCAGACATAACATTGCCAACGGCCAAGCAAGCGAGAACTCATAAGGCTATCCAAGCACTGCTGTAGAATGACCGAGTGACGAGAGAGCAAAGGACCGAAACATTCACCGAAAATTACCACAGAAACCCTCTGAAATTACAAAAGTGGGTTGAACCCTCACACAGACTTGACTCATTAACGAATACAGACAACCATAGCAAGCGATTACAGTGCAGACCAAAAGCCACAGAAAAGGGTGGAATAGAAACAAAGCTACCCGGAGGATAGGCGGTCGAATCCCCTGCAAGGCCACGGAACCAGTTACCTGCAACCACCGTGACATACAAATGTTAGGGTCGCGGATGTAATTAACCTCATGCAACAGCAAATAGCTCAGTGAAAGACGAATAGAAAGAACAGAGGGAGGAAAGACCCGTATAGAGCCACGGTGTGGAACCTTACCAGTTATAACCAGACCCTTAAGTCGCAGAAGCTCAGAGACAACCTAACCACAGAGGAGCTGTGAAGGGTTAGGTGAAATTCGAGTTGAGGACAAGAGCATACAGCATGCAACGAAACCCTTACCTGAGCAGACGAAGTTGAATGATGGGTTGAAACCAGAGATGGAGTTGCAACCTTGAGCTTCCCACCGAGACAGAGCCGAACCTCTGAACAAAACCCATAAGCAGAATCGAATACCAGAGCAGAGCCACAGAGATCGGAACATTGCAGAGAGTAACAAAAACCCATGTACAGAGCCGAACACCAGAGCAGAGCCACAGAGAACAAGCATAACAGTGAAAATGACCGAATGAGCACGAACTATCCGGGAAAAGGGCCAAGTGAGTTAGGGTTTTGCCAAATCCCGAGACGGACAGGTGGAGCGTGGAGAGGCGGAGAGGTACAGGCGGGTGATTAAATATCACCTAATTCATAAATACACAATCAAACAAATATCCCATTACGAAATAATCACACAAGTCCACGTAAGGTTCGGGAGTAAGGGACACGTGGGCTGGGTCCCCATCATATCTACACACACAGATATATATATATATATATATATATATATATATATATATATATATATATATATATATATATATATATATATATATATATATATATATATATATATATATATATCGTGTTTTCTTGCTCAGAAATTTTCATTGGCCACACCATCTTACAATTATTGAGGGTATTCAATGATATCAATTTGTAGTTTTTAATCCTTGTATCGAGGAGGTCACAAAATTATTTGTTCATTTCTTGGTAACATATTATTAGTGTCTCCGTAAATCTTATTAGCCCTATAAAACAAGCATGTCCATGACATGCATGGCAATTTGATTCTCGACCATAAGGGCATAATACCTATGCTTCAGTTATGTTATTAACATCTATTTTCTTGATAGAATTGTTTTAGTTGTACCAATATTAATATTAAGTATGCTCAAGTAAAATCATTTTGTGGTACTTGTTGTCTTGTGCTAAACCATATTTACAGTATATTGGTTCTCAAATCACTCTTCTTGGTATTTATATACCTTACACTGTATTCTATTTTCTGGATGCGCCACATGCTCCTCATTTCTAAGGTAAAATGCTTTCTTAGATAATTTGTTCACAATAATACTCTATATTCTCGATTCCTAAATTTAAGTTATTGTCATATTATATTACTCCACACACACCTATATATCTATATATATATTTACTCATGTTTTTTTTTTTTTACCACATCCTAATTTCTCCTAGAAGATTCCCTATGTTATACACAAAATCTCCTCTAGACCTAACTTGCTATGGAGCAATTTGTTTGTATGGAATAATTTGTTACAAGGTTCTTGTACCACTTTACTTTCGCTTATTAGCCTATAAGACTTACCCAAGACTTTTATAGTGAGCTGGTTTACGAGGTTTCCCTTCCATTGTATCTCTTCCTCAAATAGAATAGTAGCACACATTATGATTACATGTAATTAGGCATATTATTTTCATAAAATTATAAATACATACTTAGTTATTTAGCTTCTTTTTGGCATTTATTTGTGATTATGTGCTTAATTCTATCCTTAAGAAATTAAACACAGTTTTTAACTTATGGATGTTATTATCAAGGAACTACATTCCTGCACGGATATGCTTGAATATTAATTAATTCATGTAACCGGTAACAACTAATTCTTCAATATTTATTCTATTCCTACTCATGTGATATTTCATTTTCCTTTTTTTAATATATATTTTATGAATTCCCACCAAATAAAGAAATCAAAGTTCAATCTGTACACTTTCCATATTGTATTTAATAGGTACCTATTTTGCACAGGTTCTGTTATGTACAAGTTTTGCATCTTGTACAATATTCTTTGTTACCAAACTTATGTCATAACTTGCTTCACTACATAGTATTATGTAGGAAACTTACAAGGTAACATCCCTATATGATTTTTTTTAACACTTGCACATAAAATTATTGATAACAATTTGATGTTATAAAAAGATATACATCTATGTTTTTGTTCAAGGAATTTTTTACCTCACATTATTTTATGAGTAATATTTACCACCGATCACCTTTTTTTTCTTCCCACATCTCTCTCTATCCCAACCAATCCATGATTAACATCATTTCTTTGTATAGGTCTTGGATTTAACATATAAGATATCATCTTTCTCAGATGATTTCCTTGGATGTAAGGCATACGTGCCTTATATAACAATAATAAGTTGCCAAAGTCCATAGACTGTTTTGTGTAACAAAGTAGTTAGAAAATAAATTCTCACTATATGCATATCCCCATTTTCATTAGATATAGAAATCTACTACAATAACAATATGTATATAATAGTAAGAATTAAAGCATTTCCATCTTATATAATAATAGATACTTCAGTTTATGAGAACTGATTTTATACCCCTTCTTTTCCATTTTATTGGTATAATTTCTAAATTAGTACTAGAGAACTTACTCCTTTTGCATAACTATCACTAGTGCACGGCTTATCCACCAGCCTTATACCATTTCCTTAAATATATTTAATAGATTAGTGTATTTATTACAATGTTGTGTATCAATTTACTTTTCTTACTACATATTACCCTACTAATGGTATTTTGAAATACATACTTGAATTCTTAATGCTATTTTTTTTAAAACAATCAACCCTAATTTTTTATAATAATACAACCCTCACATCCTATTTCTAGTGATAATAAATATCAAATTACTCATACATCTCCTCCTCAACCTATTAGGGGATTGTGTTATTACTGGTTAATTCCATTTTTTAAGTCTTTTACTCACTCCAACAATTATGTTGTAGAAGGTGACACTTCACCTTCTATTCACATGTTGGTTTGATCTGGTTGATGCCCATTCCAATCTTATAGTTGCAGGTGTTGGGCGCAGCCCAACTTCACTAGATTTTGGATAGACTTTGGGAAAAAATCTAAGTTTTGTGTAAGTACATAGTAGAAGGGATGTCACTAGTATGAAGTGAATTGCACAACTTAGAAGTGGATTACAATGTAGAGAATTCACTATGCAACATCAGGGCTTCGTAGAAAAGTCCCTTCCTTTTCATAAAATCATTAAAATATTGTAAAATTGTTGATTTTCGGCCATAGCCCCTTGTATTTCAGAAACCATGGTATCGGGTCCATGGTAATGAAATGATGTAAATACCTCATGTAATAATATATATAGGAATGAATAAAGAATGAAGTAATCATCAAATTGCGTCATATATATGTTTATGTGATAATTTTTTGATCTGTACTTCGGACGAAGGGTGAGGCCCAAGAGTCGTGTGCATGGAGGCTTGGGTCTACAGCGGAGTGCACAAACCATTTGCAGTTGTGCGCATAGGGAAGAATTGTATTTTTTATCGAATTCAAAAAGAGTTCTTGTGGACGTAGACCCACATTCGCATGAACCACAGTAAAATCTATCTCCCAGTGTTCATTTTCTTCTTATCCGCACTTTATTTCAGTATTGTATAATTTATGAATGTTTATGTTATGCTTAATTGATGAACGTCACTCCACAAAGTAAAGTATAAGTGTGAAGTTATTTATTAATGTGAATTTTTTTAAAAGAATTAAATCATAAAGAAAATATACGGGTGAAACAACATAGTACCATTCAAGCCGCAGAAACCTCATTCTGCAACCTCCCATAATCACTTCGGGTGAGACTACAATATGCTAGCAGGTCGTTTCCGAGAGGGCCTCATAGGCCCCTCTACTACTAGTGTAACCCCTTATTGTTATTAGTACAACCCCCTTATTATATTTTTGTGCCCAAGTAGTCCCGATATTGTTGTTATTGTTCCCCATAGAAGCCAAATATTGTTATTATTGAGCCCTTACATTATTATTGTTATGTTGTCTCTGATTATATTATGACCCCTTAGACTCCTATATATAGAAAGGAGGTCTTGTCATTTGTATCATCCAAGAATTGTTCATTTGTGTAATGTAAAGGAGGTTTCCCCCTCAAAGAGGCTAAATTATAAGGCGTTTATCTTTCTTTTCTATCTTTTTGTGAGTTGGTTTCATAACATTTGGCATCAAAGCTTTGGATTCTAGGGTTTCGTTGCTCCAAACAAGTCATCGCGGCATTTTCCCTATAACGTTTTTCTGTGATTTTTCAGAAGCTAAAAAAAAAATCATTTGAGACGACATCTGGATGAACATCAGGTCTAAATTTAAGGTCTTGTATCGCTACATTTTCAAAGATATGATCTTAGGAAATTAGGGTTTTTTCAAGCTCTAGAATTCCATGTCAAATAGGTCATCATGGAATTTTCACTATAATTGTTTTTCTACATAGTTTTAGACTCTAAAATTAAAAACCATTTGAGCCAAAAACATGGGGAAGCTCGTGCCCGAATTTCAAATCTTGTTTCAATATATTTTCGGACATACAGGCCCAGACATTTAGGATGTCCACAGGCTCCCGAATTACATCCCAAATAGGTGACCTGGGGAAAATTGTGATAATTGCCTCTCTGAGCATCAAATTGCAATTTCATAAGAAGTTACAGAAAGAGGACGGACTGTAGTTTTCTATGTATATTTTTCAAATCCAAAGGTCAAACCTATGACACGTGGAACTTCATACAAGTTTGATCTTCGGAAAAGGTATATAATCAGGTCATCTCAGGCGATTGTGCATAATTTTTTCTTAGAGAATCCAATTTCAATTAGACTGGTGGATTTAGAAAGTGGATGTAGAGTGTTATTGTAGGTCACAGTTTTGGAACTGGGAGATCCAAAATTACAGAGTTACACTTGTTTCAAGATCAAGCTCATAAAATCAAGAAAAGGCGATATGAGCAAGTTTGATGGCAAGGATCCGGTAAATTGGATACTACAGATGGAGCAATATTTTGATCTACATGAGGTGAAACTATTACAAAAGGTACATATTGCATCTTTATATTTAGAATCAAATCAATTTTTATGGTATGAAGGGCTTTGTTTTAGTAAATCACTTGTCACGTGGTGAATTTTCACAGAGGAAATGACAGCACATTATCAAGATACAAAGAGAAACACCTTCTTTAGCCAATTGATAAATCTCAAAGAAAAGGGTTCAATGGAAGAGTACATTGAGGACTTTCAAAAATTGAATATAAGGGTAAATGATATTCCATAGAAGCAAAGGATTGATGTCTTTATATGTACTTAAAGGATAACATTCAACTTGAGGTTCGTCTTTGGGAACCTGATTGATTGGAGAGCGCATTCAGGTGGGAAAGAAAAATTGAAAGCGAAATTATGGAAACAAGGAATCCCTCCCACCACTCACAACTATTATTATGGAAGTGTTTTTTCTCCTAGCCTTCCACAACCTACAAGGTTTACACCATAACAATTGGAAGAAAAAAGAGATAAAGGGCTTTGTCACAATTGTGATAGCAAATGCACTAAAGGTCATAAGTGTGCTTAGAAGAAATTATTTTACATAGATTATGAAGGGGACAAAGGAAAGGATCAAGAAACATCAAAAGAAGAGGATATACACCAGGAACCAACCCTAGATAAAGAAGAACTGAATTCGACCATATCTTTTAAAGAATTAGCAATAATTATCACTCCTCAAACTCTCAAGATAGAAGGACATATCAAGAAGAAAAATGCTCAAGAAGTGAAACATCACATTGAGAAAGAAGAAATGAATCCAACCATATCATGTAATGCATTGGCCGGAATTACCACTCCTCAAACTATGAAGATAGAAGGACATATGAAGAAGAAAAATGTTCAAGAAGTGAAAGATGACATCGAGCATCAAGAAATGAATCCGACCATACCTTGTAATGCATTGGAAGAAATTACCACTCCTCAAACTCTCAAGATAGAAGGACATATCAAGAAGAAAAAAATTCAAGCAGTGAAAGATCACATTGAGCATCAACAACAAGTTCTTAAACTTTTAAAGGATAACGCGACTTTGGTGTTGTTGCCTTGTGGGGGCCTAACCCAGGTTCAACGTTAATTAGCCAAATAAATCCCTACACTACTAGCCCTTTCGACATTAGCTTACACAGCGCAGACCGAAGTCTCACCCAAAGTAGTATGGGGGAATACTGGAACCATGTTTCCGCACCCTGAGATGGTCGTGATGTCGTTTAATTCCTTCTATTCCTACCCTCGCGTAGGTCACTTAGTCCTAGAGCTTGCCAGACTAGCCCTCTATTATGGCCTTCAGTACATCTGCGAAAAGGTATGATAAACCTCGCGCAACCCTAACCTGCAGCTTAGGTACTTTCGTGCTTCTAGGATAGTGTACCATGCAGATTCCCAAACTAGTCTAAGTGTCTTACTTATCTTATTAGATACTCACAGTTAGCATCACGTAAATAGATATTCTTATCTAGATTCAGTTATCCAACATAATTAAAGACATTTGGGCATCACATAAGCATTATAAAGTAAAGTCATACATAATATGACAAGAAGCATTAATCGAAACAAAGACACAAAATTTGTAGAATAATACTCTTTATTGATATATTTAAGTGATTACAGACTCTATCTACCCTGTGCACACAGCTGCAAGGGTCTACGCACTCAGCTATGGATTTCCACCCTTGGCCTCTACACACTCAGCTGTGGAGCCCCTACCTATTCTACGACCTAAAACTTAGACTTATTAGTTTAGAGCTATGGCTCTCTAAGACTTATCTTTTAACTACCTTACTTACTTAGCTCTTTTTATACAATCCCATTGTCCCCAGATCATGGGTAGATCTTTTATAGCCGACTTTGCTTTACAAAAATAAGGACGAACAATGCTTTATGACTCATGACACCTTCACGCTCCGCGACCAAAAAATGTGAAGACTTTACTATTTTATTACAAAATTTGATCCAAAACATGGGGTTTTAGCCCCAAAACACTCCTTGGGGGATCTTGTTCCCAACACACCCCCGACACAAACATCGTGACTCACCCTCGAGTCACTTGACAGGCATAGAGATATTTTTGCGAATACCTTCCAATTCCACTCATATGACCGAAACCTCAGCTATGCACTGTGCAAACACCTGCTTCACGTATTCGACCATCTGCTCGGTCACTACTACTTAACTATTGGCCTGAAGCTTTTGTTGTGTGGCTTGTACTGTCGCAAGCTTTCGTTCAATAAAACCTGCCACTGTGTAAGCCTCATCCAGCCAGGGCTTTAGTCCTGTCTTCAGCACTACTTCCTTCTGCAGCTCTGCATCCACCTATTCCTTCAGCTACTTGGTCTCCTGCAGCTTTGCTAGTCTTTGCGTCAGAACGACGGTTCGTTCTTTTCTCTTAACCTCATCATAGCATTGTTGTAGCTCACACACTTTTGTTTCTAGTCACCGAACATTGGGGTCCTCTTGCAAGCTTGTTAGGACCTCAAGCGACTACTCAAAAAGTTGTGCGCAATCTTCTACTGCAGTATCCATTGCCACTACTGCTTCTGCGACAGTGATCGCCCGCTGCTCTTTCACTTCTGGCGGAGTTGAAGGATAGGTCTGCAATTGTAACTCCGTGATTTTCAAGTTCAACTCCAACTGAATCTTCACCATCTGTACAAGTGTCATAGACCCTCATAGCCAGCTTATGGATGCATACCTCGACTAACTCCTCCTCAAGAATGGCCAACTCCAGGACCATTTGGCATGCCTCCTCGATGACCTGCATAATGCACTTCCTATAATTGGTCGCCTCTTTCTCAACAACAATGGAAGAATCTCGTTGTAGTTCCATATGATCGTTGTTGATCCATTGTTCACTGATCACCTAGAGGGTGTAGTGCTCACGGCCCCTCAGCACTGCAATCTCTCTATCCCGCAAGAGGTGGAGCGCTTCATGCGAGAGCGCTGCTAGATTCAACCCTTCTCCTTTTACGGCACTGACAATGGGCCTGTCAGCTTCATTCTATGTGGTCAATGCACCATCAAGCAGCACTATTGCACTGGAGTCCTTCATGTGCAGCATCGCGACAGCTTCTTTAGTGCCGATAGCCGGGTTGGTAGATGCCATGCCAGCCTACGACCCACAGGCCTACAACTCCTGTAAACCTGTCTGGATGGCCCCCGAGATGACTTATTGTTGCTACTCAAATTTTTGCAGGGACTCTGTGTTGACATTGCTCACTGTGTCACCAATATCATGCAAGTCACCCTCTCTTAGCGTGATTGGGTCCAGTGACGTCTCGGTAGCCTTTTATTTCTTCATGGACCCTCCTTTCTCCATTTCCATTGGGTGCTTGATGCAGGCGGAAGTCTCTTGAGGGTCCGCGCCTTGCTTTTCTATCTCTTCCTCTATCTCAGGTGAAGGAAACCTTGTGCCTTTGTTAGAGCCCCACTCTGTCCCACCTCTCTTCTTCATTGTCAATTGTGCGGCCTTGTGCTCTACTTATGCCCTATCAGTGGCCTCCTTTCTCCTCTTTTTTGTTAGCTGTGTCATCTTGAGCTTGGCTTCATCCTTCTTTCTCTGCACAATGGACTTGCTTCTACCCACCGCCACGTTTGTAGTAGTGTGCCACTCTGTCAACCGCTGATCAAGCATGACATCAATGGTGTCATCTGTTACCAAATAAGGCAAGTTATACCATTTATGTGTAGGGTCCTTCAGTGCCCTGATTTATACATGATGAAAGTCTGCTTTAAATTTTGCATAACCCTGTAGGTTAGCGTACACCATAGGTAACAACCATGGTTTGTGATTGATATTCATGCGGATTTTCATCTCGATCAAGATCCGGAAGATATTTTTGTCCTTGACTCGTTGTGCGTCCTTGGTCAACCACAACAAAGCATACGTCGCTTCTTCTGGGAGATCTGGCACGACCGAAGGGAATTGGCTGTCCTCTGGCAGCTCCCATGCTACCAGCACAATTGATAGCAAGAGCCACGCATAGAGGAACATCTTGCTGAGCTCTTGTGCTATGCAGAATTTTGCTAAGAACTCTCGGCGAAGGTAGTCCAACCTATTGAACTAGACTCCTTCGGCACACTGGGCTGCTAGGGCGACGATAGCTGCCGACACCTCATTGGCGCGACATTTCCTCATCACCTTCTGTTATAGACATATGTAAGCACTGCAACCCCAATCACATATGTCCATAAATCAAGGGCTTATAAACCCCTAAAAGTGTTGTTTCATACCCTAAAGGAGCAAGGTCAACTGATTACATCATTTCCCAGAAGTTCTCCCAGAAAAACTGCACAGAACTGGTCAAAACTGGACCATCTCACGTGCTCCATGCTGAGGGTGAGATGCATCTCACCTATTACACACAGGGGTGTCATGCATACTGAAAAGTCCTTCTATAGGGTGCGATGAGCGAGAGTAGACAAATAGCAGAGGAAGTTTGCTAAGTGGATGATCTCAGAATCTTCCAGAAACTTCCCCAGGACACTTGCCTCTCTGAATTCGCCTAGGGATGAGTAAGAGATCATGAAATATCCAATTGGAACAAAGAACTATTAGTGAAATCACACTAATCAAGATCCAAGAAGCTGACTCACTCCTCTGCAAACATCTATATATGGATCCCTCATCCTAGAGATCGAGAGGTTGGAATTTCGTAATTTGTAAGGAAGTACTGTTGGTTTCTCTTTGAAGACATTGTTGGGTGATATTTATTTGTATGAGGTGAAGAGGGCTTTCATGCTAGGAGGATGATGTTGTATGAGACAGCCTGGTTGTAATCCTTTCTTCTACTACTTCTATCAATAAATCTATTTGAGCTTTCCTCCATATACTTGTATATCTCTAAATCTTGTTTGTGTATGCATTTATATGGTTAATGTACATCTGATCCTACATTATTTATGGTTATAGATCTCTATGCTTTGATGGTATTTTGCTACCTTAGCTCTACAGGTGTTCTTTGAAGCGGGACAAGTGAGAAAGGAGTTGCGAAAGCTCTATCAAAGCAGAGAGGAAACAAGCAAGGAGACTAGGGAAAGACTGAGGTTGGTACTCTCTACTTCTCTCTCATCTATCTCTCATAAAGGAAAACACGAGTGACTTTAGTTTTTTTATTTCTAATATAGCTACACGTCTTAGTGGGACTAGCAGCTCTGAATGGACACTAGTTTTCCCGATAACACCTTCCCTGCTAAGATCTATGTGGCTACCTTCATAGCAGTGTCACAGATGTTGGATATAGCATATGAGCACAACTTCTTCACTAGTTTAAACTTTTCCTTCACAGACTCCACAAGGGCCAGTTCACCACCTTTTGCGCCAAATATCATCGCCTGATTCTCTCCTGTGTAAGGAAATTGCATTATCATGTGAATCAATATACCTGTGATGGGTATTGGCTCCTACAGCCATAGACACCCATCATGAACCAAGCACAGCAGCTGCTTGATGACCAATACTATCACCAAGGTGTGGTTGTAGTGCGACACCCAAAGCAGGTTGAGAAACCTTGCCTTTTCTACTCCTCGGAGCCACCTCCACGACTCCAGTGCAGTCATTCTAGTATTCATATCAATGATGTAGTGCATTAGCTGCTCGGTCACTAGGTTTGGGAACTTATCATGATCAGCCAAGTCCTAGTCCACATGTTTTAGCAGTGGTACCCGTGGCAAGTGTGGTCGATAGAAAACAATCTCATCCGGTAGTAGAGGAGTTTCCAGGGGGGTCTTGCTCTCATCGATGTCCTTCGGTACGTTGGTCTTGGGCTTGCATGATGGGACATACTCTGACAACCGAGTAATAGGGTCTGCACCCTAGGCTTCAACCTCCTCTACTTCCACTCCCACATCCCCATCATCCATCGGGATGTCTTCAATGTCTCCCTCCTCTGGCTCCAAATTTATAGCCTTACCTTTCTCTGGAACCACTTGTTGGCTTATGGGTGCCTGACCCAGGTTAAGCGTTAATTAGCCAAACAAATCCCTACACTACTGGCCCCTTTGGCATCATCCCGTGGAGCGCGGATCGAAGTCTCACCTGAAGCAGTATGGGGGGATGCTAGAACCAAGTTTCCACACCTTACGATGGTCATGATGTCTTTTTATTCCTTCTATTCCTACCTTCATTCAAGTCACTTAGTCCTAGATCTTGCTAGACTAGCCCTATATTCTGACCTTCAATACCTTCGCGAAAAGGTACGATCAACCTTCATGTATCCCTAACCCGCAGCTCAGGGACTTTCACACTGCTATGGCAGCGTACTGTGCGGATTCCAAAACTAGTATAAGTGTCTTACTTATCTTATTAGATACTCACAATTAGCACCACGTAAATACATATTCTTATTTCCGTTCAGTTATTGAACATAATTACAAACACTCGCGCATCACATAAGCATTATAAAGGAAATTCATACATAATATGACAAGATGCATTAATTAGAACAAAGACACAGAATTTGTAGAGTACTACTCTTTATTGATATCTTCAAGCAATTACAGACTCTATCTGCCCTATGCACATAGCTGCACGGGTCCACGGACTCAGCTATGGACTTCCACCCTAGCCCTCTGTGCACTCAGCTGTGGAGCCTCTACCTATGCTACGACCCGAAGCTTAGACTTCTTACTTCAGAGCTATGACTATCTAAGACTTATCTTTTAATTACTTAGAGCTTGCTTCCATAGCTCTTTTTCTACAATCCCATGGTCCCCAGATCATGGGTAGATCTTTTACAGCCGAGTTTACTTTACAAAAACAGGGACATACAATCGTTTATGACTTGTGACACCTTCACGCTCTGCGACCAAAAAATGCGGAGACTTTACTATTTTATTACGAAATTCGATCAAAAACATGGGATTTTAGCCCCAAAACTGTCCTTAAGGGATCTCATTCCCAACAGGTCCAGAATCGAATGAAACAACAGGTAGATCAACATCACAGTGAAAGAAGTTTTGATGTAGGCGATTGGGTATTTTTACAGCTACATCTCAAGCAATCTATTTGTGAGAAGGAAATGTTGGCAATACTACATGCACTTAATAAATGGCAACCTTACCTAATGGGAGGACAATTCAAGGTAAAAATGGATCATGCTAGTCTTAAATAATTTTTAGAACAAAGATTATCTTTAGAACAACAGAAAAAATGGGTCACAAGTATGTTGGGTTATGACTTTGAAATCACCTAAAAGAAAAGGAAGCAAAATTTTGTTGTAGATGCACTCTTAAGAAAGGTTGAGGACGTGGAGCATTATTTTGTGCTATTTCTATTATCCGGTTAGATTGGATATACAAAGCAAGGGATGAATGGAATAAGGAATAAGAAGTGTTTCCACTCATTCAAAAGTTGCAAAAGATCCCAATTCAAACAATATTGCTAGAACTTGACAAGGAAGGAAAAATCATATTGGAACTTGGAGTAGTCACAGAAACAAGAACCCGACAGCTATGAAATTGATCAATTTCAAGGTATCTCATCAAGTGGAACAACTTAGCCGCTGAAGATTCCATATGGGAGGACAACAATTTTATACAAAAGCATCAAGAACTACTCAAGCATTGAGGACAACACATTTTCAAAGAGAGGGGCATGTTAGGCCCCTATACTACTAGTGTAACCCCTTATTGTTATTAGTACAACCCCCATTATTATATTTTTGTGCCCATGTAGTCCCCATATTGTTATTATTGTGCCCCATAGAAGCCCATTGTTGTTATTATTGTGCCCTTACATTGTTATTATTATGTAGGCTCTAATTATATTATGACACCTTCGACTCCTATATATAGAAAGGAGGTATTGTCATTTGTATCATACAAGAATTTTTCATTTGTGTATTGTAAATGAGATTTCCCCCTCGAAGAGGTTGAATTATAAGGCATTTATCTTTCTTTTCTATCTTTTTGTGAGCTGGTTTCATAATAGGTCCAGTGGTTGAGGGTTTTTTTGGTGTACAACATGCTTTCAACCTAGGTCCAACCCACCTAAGACAACAAATGGTTCCATTGTCGGGACCTGGATCTGGTTGAGGGATATGTTTTGGCATCTTTCAAATAAGGAAATTCAAGAGTGGGTAGAGAAAATGGAACACGAGTTTGGATATGAGGAGAACAGAAACCCTAAATTGTCATCTAGAAGGTGGTTGGAGAAGTATATATTTGAAGATCGGTATGAAATCTTCTTTGGTTCATTTCAAATTGAGTTATAAGAGAGAAATAATTGTTTTAAAGGAGACAAACCTAAGAATTGGAATCCAAAATTGATACAGAAACTCAAGAACAACGATAACATAATTTCAAGAGACGTTGAGTTCTCGGTTGACAGCATTTTAGGAGGATTTATTACTAAATTTGCGGTGGATTTAAATATGCCATACAACGAAGCTCAACATAAATTTTTCAATGGACCATGAGGTAAGTAATTGAGATATTTGAAATTTTTGATTAAAATGCTTTTGTGTGAAAAGGGAATTCTTTGAATGAAGTCAGATTAGCAGACTATGTTTGGAAAATATCTAAAGAAATTAGAAAGTTGTAGAAGGATTGGAGGAATTGATAGACTCCTACGCATCTAAGGAAGTACCATGGAGTGAAATGCGCGAAGTAAATAATTTATATAGATAAAATAGAAATGGAAAGGAAATGAGGGTTAGTGCACAAATAGGTGAATATGATATCAACCAAGTTATTTTAGATCTGGGATTTCAAGCTAATTTCCTGAGGAAGAAAAAATGAAAGCTAATGGGTAAACTGAAGTTGCAATGGTCACCTATTCAGTTTAGAATGGAGAGTCAACGAAAGGTTGTTCCCTTAGGAAGATTATTAGGCATTAGAGTAGACATTGAAGGGGTGCGCACTATTATAGATTTTGAGGTAATAAAAATTGTGGATGAAAGTAACACCTATCTTGCATTACCTGGACTGGATTGGGGATTTTTTAACATGGATATAATCAACTTGAAAAAGAGGAAAACGATATTTGAATCTGAGATTGATCATTCCATTAGATCCATCGAAAGGAGATAGGTATATTGAATATGTTAAAGAAGAGTAAAATGCAATTGATATAGATAACATCTATCATGTGACAGCCAAAGAAGAATAATAGATTAAATCCACTTCGAATGGAATGTTGAGTTGGGAGCATAACAACTCATGTGCTTCAGAATCAGAAGAAGAATTAGAAAACTGGAAAAACAGGTTACACGAAGTGTCTACAAGGTGATGTGCAAGCATGACTACATCACTTCGCTGTATAACATTTCAGGTATGTAATTTACCTTACTATGATGGTTTGGATGATATAAATAATTTTATTGAAGAATATGAATAATAGGTACGAAAATGTCAAATATTATTAGCCCTGGATATAGCAGTAAGAGCTACTCCTGCTAGATGGTGGGGTACACATAAGAAGAATATAGGAACTTGGAAAGAATGTCGAACGTTGATATGGATAAGTTTTGGTCAGGTTGATTTGGAATGTATATATAAATATGATGGTAAAAATGATCCTAGAGAGCACATCCAACTTTTCATGACAGCATGGAAAGAGATTCCACAAGAAGAATAGTTACATGGGTTCATCCATCCACTAGAGACAATTCCTCAAAATTGGTATTTGGAAACCCAACTTCAACATGGGATTGTGAGCTGGAAAAATATGGTTGATGGGTTTATATTGACATTTAGCTTTGAATATGACCTCCCATATATAGATTCAACCCTGTAGATAGTTAAAAATATTTTTTTTTAGAATGAAATTCCAATCACTTGGCAGCTTGATTGGGTTGTGCAGCTACAAAATGTAATAGAATGTTGCAACATCACTGCAAAAGAAGATGGAGATCCTTGCAATATTGACATAGCATAATTTTAAGGTTACCACAAAGTGAATGGATTTGAGATAGAAATGCATGATATACCAAAGACATTAAATACAAATAAGGTGAATATAGGGTTAGAAGATGAGTTGAAGTTTGAAACCATAGGAGATTACTGCGATGAAGAAACAATTAGCAAGGTAACAGATCTTTTGCATGAATATCAAGAGGTATTCCCCACTAAGTTTTCAGATATGAAGGGAATTATAGGAGATTTAGGAGCTATGAGAATTCCTCTGAAGCCCAATGTGAAGACAGTTAATCAAAGGCGTTATAGACTGAATCCAAAATACAAAGAGAAAGTGAAGAAATAACTTGAGAAAATTATAGCACCTGGAATCATTGAGCTTGTGGAAGAATCATAGTGGGTAAGTCCTATGGTAGTACAAGAGTGTAACATAGAGGGTGAAATCAAGATTTGTGTTGATTTAAGGAAGTTAAATTATGCATGTCTACATGATCCATTCCCCACTCCTTTTATTGATGAAGTGTTGGACAATGTAGGAGGTCAGGAAGCCTATTCATTTACAGATGGATTTTCATGATACCATTAAATTAGAATTGCACCAGAGGATTGACATAAGACCAAATTCACTACAGAATGGGTTCGATATCAGTACACAGTGATGCCTTTTGCATTGAAGAATTCTCCTGCCATATTTTCAAGAATAGTGGTCGCAGCTTTCAAAGAGTATATTCACAAGTTTTTGGGAGTATACTTTGATGATTGGACAGTGTTTGGGTTATTGAAGAAAAATGTTGCAAGCTTAAGACTGATGCTCAACACATGTAGACAATATCATATTTCTTTGAATATCAAGAAGTGTATATTCTGTGTACCTTTTGGTATATTACTAGGAAATGTCGTTTGCAAGTAAGGATTGATGGTGTATCCTGCAAAGATTGATGTCATTGTGAATTTTCCACCACCGAAGATAGTTAGGAAAATTCGTACCACACTGGGACATACAATATATTACAAAAAAATTATCAAAGGATATGTGCAGATCACAGCACCAATGGAAAATATGTTGAAGAAAGATATAACATTTCTATGGAATGTCAAAGGAGCCTCGACACAGTAAAAGAAAAGATCGTAATTGTTCCTATCTTGGTTTTTCCAAAATGGAATAAAGAATTTCATGTTCATGTGGATGTGGATGCTTCATGAATAAATTTAAGAGTGGTATTGGCACAACCTAGTGTAGGAGAAATAGATCACCCCATAACTTTTGCAAGTAGGAATTTTTCTAAAGAAGAAAAGAACTATACAACTATAGAAAAGGAAGGTTTAGCTATGGTATATGACTTACAAAAGTTTAGAAATTATTTGTTTGGATCACATTTGAAGATGTTCATAGATCACTATGCTCTAAATATTTTGGTAGAAAAGCCTATTTTAGGAGGAAAATTTTATAGGTGGCTATTACTATTTCAAGAGTATGACTTTGAATTTATTGTTAAGAGAGGAATACTAACTGCTAGACCTGATCATTTGTCGAGGATAGAAATAGAAGAAGAACCAAAAAATATAGGCGATACTCTTCTTGATGCTCAATTGTTTTTTATCAGAGTAGAAGCTGAGAACTTCGCTAATATTATTTAATTCTTAACCATAGGAATGGCCCCTTCATAATGCACTACACAGGAGAAGAAGAGCTGGTGTTTAAGGCAGTTGATTTTCATTGATAGCAGGGCCTTTGTATAAATTGGGACGAGATGAAATATTGTGCAAGTATGTTCCTGTGCATGAAAGAAATATTATTTTAATAGAGCCTCATAGTGGTGCAGATAGTGGACATTATGCAGGGAAAGCCATTGTGCAAAAAATTCTAAGAGAAAGACTATGGTGGCCTACATTACACAAAGATGAAAATGAATACTATCGAGCTTGTGATATTTGACAGAGGACATGAAAACCTTTAAGACGCGATCAAATTCCACAAGTACCACAAGTAACATTGTAGGATTTTGACAAATGTGCTATTAATTTTGTTGGAACGGTCAATCCACCAAGGAAAAAGACTAGTGTGAGGTATATAATCACAGTAACCGATTATCTGACTAGGTCGGTTGAAGCACAACTTGTGAAGGATTGTAGTGCATAATCTACTGTGACGTTCATATTTGAGTATATTGTGTCCATATTTGGGTGTCCAAAGATACTAATGAGTGATAAAGGGTCACATTTCTTGAATCGAATCATTGAAGCATTAATTGAGGAATTTCAAGTTTAGCACCAGAATAGCAATCCTTTTTATTCTTAGGCAAATGGAAATATGAAAGCATTCAATACGATTATGGAGAATGCACTCACAAAAGCATGCAATGTTAAAAAAAAATGACTGGGATCTAAGGATTCCAGTAGTGTTGTGGGCATATAGGACAACATGCAAGAAACTGACAGGAGAGACACCTTCTAGGTTGGTATATGGACAAAAAGCAACCATTCCTATGGAATACATTGCGCCAAGTTTAAGAATTGCAGCCTTCACAGACATGGAAGACTCTGATATAATGGAAGAAAGGATGGCACAATTACTTACTTTGGAAGAAGACAAGTTTATAGCAGGTTTTCATCATCAAGTGAAAAGATCAAGGGAGAAATCCTCGCATGATAGGAACATCAAGAAAAAGACAATCCGAGAAGGAGATCTTGTAGTTTTATATGATATAAAATTCATGAAGTTCCTAGGAAAAATTAAAACACGTTGGTTAGGGTCATATATCATCAAGCACATCTCTGATGGTCCTGTAGTTCAAATCACGAAGTTAAATCATGAGTTGATTCTAGGTCGAGTGAATGGTAGCTGATTGAAGGTATACATGGATGACTTTGTCCTAGAGCTTCAGTGTAAAGGATGAAAGGAGAAGATTATTAGTGCCACATGTAGTTGAAAGTGGGCACTAGACTATAAAATACTCTACAAAAAGAAACTTTTCCAAAGGAAGATTACCGCACGATATTTAGGAGTATGTCGAAGTATAAAATAACTACGATGAAGGAATATTACTGCGCGATATTGAGGAGTATGTCAAAGTTCGAAAGAACCATGACATAGGAAGATTATTGTGAGATATTAAGTAGTATTTCGGAGTCTGAAATAACCTTGAAAAAGGAATGATTATTGAGCCACAAGGGAAGGTTCATCAAAGTTCACCAGAGATATTACCACTGGAAGGAAAAAGTTATTGTTAAAAGAAACTTTACGTTAAAAGGCATAGGAGAAACACATTTATGAAGAACAGTTGGCCGAATCTATTGCCATATTTTCATTGAATGAGAAAGAGTTAAGCTAACCATGGGGTTCAAAATTCAAATTCACTATAAAAGCCATGTCCTGCTCTACATTTTACACTTTGCTATCTGGATAATTCAGTTTGAGAATGTGTGACCTTCTGTGAGACAATTATGTTGTTGTATGTCTGGGAGAAGTTTCAAAGATATTGCTAGAGATTTTGTAGAGGAAGAGCTAGTAGGCATCATGGAAGCCCATACTGGTAAATCCACAGCATCAAGTGTACCTGTGGCCCCAATGCGTGTGAGGTCGCCGCGAAAACAAGTAATCACGGAAGAACAACCACAAAGAAGACAAGAAAAGAAACAAGCTAAAGCCTTTGGAGTAGAACTAAGGACATCCCCAAGAAAGAAGGTAGAAAAAGAGTCGCAAAAAAAGACCAAGAAGAATAAGAAGCATGCACAAAAGGTGAAGAAACCAGTGCAGCAAAAAGAACTAGAACAAATCCATGACAGTCTGGAGGAAGCCGAAATACACCAGATGGAGACCGAGGGAGCAACAATTCCTTCTATTCTCCCACTATATTTTTCACCAAGTAAAATAGGTTCCAATCCAGTTAAAGATCCCAAATACACAAAATTCGGCACATTCACACCACTGCTGGGAAAAATCACTAGGAAAAATTCTGCAGTTGAAGATGGAGGATTAGGACTTCAATGAGAAAAGTAAGTATCTGCAGTTTGACCGGAGCAAGTACCTATACCAGGTATACTCTTTGGAGAGTGGATTTACAAGGTTGGAGCCACACAAGTGGGCTCAACAATTGGAGAGATCAGGCTTGCTAAATATGTTAAATGAGCCATAATTAAATAGAGGAACATCTAACACAGCCTGTGTTCGAAAGGTGCTGGTATTAGTGGATGGTGGATGCCTCTGGCTAGGGAAGAGGATCATGATCGATGAAATGTTGATAAGAAGGATTACTAGATTTCCCCACCAAGGAAGGGACCCGAATGAAGAGCTTGTCAGAAAAAACCAAGACAAGGCAATAACACAAACCATGAAGGAGACGTATGGGCTAATAAAAAAGTGATGAGGCTATGTTATTAAATCAATTAGTGACCAAGGGGTGTTCTTCACCACACACATCTTATACAAAAATATAATGAGGCAGTTTAGAGCAAATGAAGTCCCCACGACCATGGTTTCCTTAGTCGCGCAGTGCAACAATGGGGTTCAACTCAACTGGGGAGATATTTATGCAGGGAATTTTTGGACGACTGTCAGGAAGCACAGGAAGAAAGTAAGACATTTCACTACATATGGTTGATATTAATCATCAAATTTTTAGCATGGAAAGAGCCAAAGGATGTATGCGAAGCTGCACATTATGCCTCACTCTGGCATACAAGGAGCCAGTGCATGCACAAGAAAACAAGATTTTCTTTGTACTATTAGACATGGACATGTACATCGTTCTGAACCTGAATCCTAGGCTATCACCAATTTTGTATAATCAGTATCACAATATAATAGATTTTAAGGAAGATTTTCACCAAGTTTATGTCAAGGCTTGGAAGGATTTGATGGATACATGGAATCACCTAACATATTTGGTCACCGAGGATGACCTTATTGGGATAATACAACATTGGTCAAAAGAGTGGATGACCCGAACCATAGAATATCTTGGAGTAGAGAAGGAAACCGTGCTAGATGAAAGTCCAAGTGGAAATGACAAAGGAAAATATGTAGAAGAGATAGAGCTAGAGTAGGAACAGGGTACCCAGGATCCTCTAAACGACGAAGAGGAAGAAGAGGAACCTTTGTTCATCATCAAGAAGAGGGTACCTACAACACCTACGATGGGTGCAAGGAACAAGAAGAAGGTAAACAAATATAGGGTGTAATATGACTTGTCTTTACTGATGAGACATTAACAAAATTGGAGATAAAGTCCAAGAAGTAACAGTAGAAACCTCAGACAGGTTTGATAATCATTACAATGTGCTCTTGGAAGATGTTCAACAGGGCATTTCAGAGTTAAAGGGACTGTTGTAGACACCAAACAACCAAAACAGACGGGTCAACCACTGGAGTCAAAGCGACAAATACAAATAGCATTTGGATTAAGGATTATGTATGTACGAACTAGAGTGTTATAGTTCAAAACAATTGGAGACAAAGAATGACAAAAAGGGTGGGACTGTTTCAACATGAACATCATCACAATACCAACTTAGATATTTACGAGTTCCACCAAGGTATAAAATTTGAATGGTAGGAACGAGAATGATGCACTTCACTGTCAAATATTCAGGTGGAGAATGAAAGAGCATCACTAAACAAGGGGCTTGATCAGTTACTTAATGAAAGGGATGGAGCACACCATAAAAAGTAGTATCTAGAGGAAGTGATCACAGAAACTTGTAGTATAGTTCCATATGTAAAGGTTCGCGAATAGGAAGGACTAGCAAAGAAGTTCGTGAAGATTGGCCTCGCAATATTGGATGTTGGAAATAATACTGAGAGGGGGGTGAATCAGTATCATCAGATTAATAAATTTATTTCCAAAACATATTTGTACACGTTACTTCAACTAGCTGAACTAGCTTGTACACATAACTGTACTTAAATAAACCAGTGTATATGGAGAGAACTTTTTATTTACCCAATTTATCATGCATTGAACTTTAACCAGTATACCAGAGATTTATGAGAGAGTGTAGTAAAAGAAAAATAAAGCATCACACATAAGCCACACACATAAAGACCAAGATATAAAGTGGAAACCCAATGTGCGTGAAAACCACCTACTGCTGTCATCTCTGTCTTCTTTTAATAATAAGAAAATATGTTTACAACATTGTACTAGTGCAGACTCATACCAATACGCAGGCTTCTACCTTTAGAAGGTTTCTACCTTCTCTCATTCTCCAGCTTCTACTGGAAGGGAGCTACAACCTCCTAGCTCTTGTACTGGCCAACATGTTTACTAGTGCATAGGTGCCAGCCTATAGAAAACTCCACTCTTCTACCACGGACCATGTTTCATGAATTTTCAGACTGGATACTCTTGGAACACAACACCACAACCTGAAGGCCACGTTTCATTCAATTTTTACATTGGACCCATCAACAGCATCATTACCACAATACAATCATCAAGTACATCTACATCAACCAATCACTAAACCTAAATCTGATTATTCAGAACACTGTTACCAGAATAGAACCCAAAGCAGAATCCATAACTCTGCAATGGCAAACAAAAACAACTGAAACATATTTTACAAGGTATACGCTACTTCAATTTGTTGAACCTCCGTGTATACATGCTTTTCTCAAAGCCAACCAGCATACACATATGTAAATATTAGTTCATAATTTTTCAGCTATTCCAGACTTCAGTTATACCCAAAACATGATATTTACAAAATAACACATGCGTCAGTATTTAGATCTAGATTATACATGATCAAACCATATAATGATAATTCAATTTAAGGTCTTAAGATCCCGAAACATCATCAGATCTTATCCTTCATCAACCACTAAGGTTCATCCTTGGTTCAGATCTAGCAAAGCATCATAAGCCAATCACCTGCATACTAGATCTCACACTTCATCAGATATTCCATGCTTGCACACTTGGCCTAATGATCTTCTCCTCCTTTCATAGTTTTAGGCTTTTCTTAAAACCATGGACCAAAACCACTTAGGACCAATACTTGGACCAAATACCTAGGGCCAATACCTCAGATCGGATAACTTGGACCAATACCATGGATCAAAATACCATGGACCAAATACCAAAGACCAAAAGCTTAGTTTTCCAACATATACATGTTTTTCCTTATGTGAAAGTGCATGTGTATGTACACATGACTTTTATATAGTGAACCTTCGTGTATGCACAGCTTGGTCAAGTTGAACCTGCGTCTACCTCTCTTTTTTCATTTTGTGTAGTCTGATCTGTATTTCTTTGATGTAACCTGCTATACTGTGATCTTTCATCTGAGTGAGTTGCCATCAAGGACAACACTTGTATCATAATGCCAACAATCTCCCCCTTTGGACTTGATGGCAACAACAACACCAAGTCACTCTCCTCCTTTTACATCAAGGGCAAAGGTCACGCTCCCCCTGAGTACATGCTGAATTCTCTGATATGCTAAAATGAACTGATTGAGTCCATGCTCCCCCTGAGCACAAGCAAAGTCTGCAAAAATATTTTTTAAAAGAATAACATGACTCTATACATACATCACCAATGACCTTCCTATCATTAATGACTCATACATACATACATCTCCCAACCAAGTGGGGATATAACAAATTTGACTCATCCACCCAACCAAGTGGGGATATACCAATTGTTTATACATGACAAAAACAAGAAATATTACATCATCCATCCCATGTAAAGTGGGGATATATATTACATCATTTGTCCAAGAGGACCCATTCAAATATATGAGAAGACATATCACACCCTAGAATTTTACATGACTTGAGTAGCCAATGGTATAAATATTTGAATTCATAGCTGGACTCAGCAACCATAACACCAACAATACTGAATGTACGTGAACGGTAATGCTCCCCCTGAACCAGTGCTACTTGTGCATTTTTAACAGGTCAAAGATCAGGGCATCTTTGTTAGTCAGATAAAATTAATGAACAAAGCATATCATCAGTATCAATTAGAGCACCCATATCAGAGCCTGCCCCACTATTTTTCTTGCTTGAGAAACATATACGCTCCTTGACCCATAGAAACCCACGTGTGTACGCGCCTTCACTTTAGGAAACATGCGTACAATCACCTTTCTCTAATCAGTTTGATATAACAGTAGGATGACACAGCAACTACTCCAAGTTTTTGTCTAAGATATTCAAATGTCTCTCTCGGTAGTGGTTTAGTGAATATATCAACATCATGTTCTTTGAAGGGAACATATTCCAGTTTGACCTTTTGTTGAGGAACTTGTTCACGTAGAAAATTGTATTTGATGGGTATGTGCTTGGTCTTGGCGTGCACGACTAGATTCTTTGAAATACTGATGGTACTTGTATTATCACATATAATGGAGATGGGTGGAGTGCATGTGATATGAATGTCTTGCAATGTTTGCATCATCCAAAGTAGTTGTGTGCAACAAGATGCAACAACCACATATTTTGCTTCAATTGTAGATAACACAATTGAACTTTGTTTCTTGCTGAAACAAGACACTAATATAGAACCCATATAGAATGCACCACCACTAGCGCTTTTTCTGTCATCAACACTTCCTACCCAATTTGCATCTCTATATTCATGAAGAGTAAGATCTGTGTCTCTAGGATACCATAAACCAAAGTTCTAAGTTCCTTGAAGATATTTCAAAATCCTTTTGACTGCCCGAAGGCGTGATTCCTTTGGATTTTCTTGGAATCTTCCAACTATTGCTACTGCATGCATGATGTCAGGTCAAGTACCTATTAGATAAAGTAGACTACCAATCATGGATCTATAGGTTGGTTGATGTACTACTGTTGATTCATCATTTGAGCTGAGACTGCATCATGTTACCATTGGTGTACATAGAGGTTTAGAATCTTTCATGCCATACTTTTTCGAGATCTATTTGAGATATTTTGTTTTTATAAGAAAAATACCATATTTATTTTGTTGAGCTTGTAGACCAATAAAATAGGTAAGTTCGCCAAGCAAGTGTTGAGTTACGAAATGGGTATGTATTTACTCTTAATTCCATCACCTTTTTCCTCTTTTCTTCTCTCTTTGATATCTTAATATGTTAACATATTGATGGATTATGATAAGAAATGGATGAACTATTCTCAGTTAATATTTAGGCATCATAACTAACTTTTACTCCTCTTTATGTAGAAAAATGACGTGAGGAACAATTGTTGTTCCCTAGCGATGGAACAACATAAACCAACAAAGGAAGAATGGAATGTGTCGGTTGCAGATAGGTCAGAGGACAAATCAAGACGATTAGTGCTAAATAGGAAGGGCGCCTGAAGATAAAATTCAGTTGTGAATCCCTCAGGATTGGGAGATCCTAAGGGATCACATTTATCTTTTACCTCTTTCTTACTATAAAATCAAAAAATTGTAGGAGGAAAGGGGATCGATCTTTGTTATTCCAAATTGTAATTTCAATTTATAGACTCGTGCTATTGGAGAACACGATCATATTGTAATGCTACTTAAGTTCAATGATTAATATATAATTGACATTTTTGTTCATTCATATTCTCTAAAGTAGCTCAACAGTGTTTGTTGGTGGCTATGGGCCCGACCTTTGGTGGATTAAACTGCTTCCTTCTGTTATATATTTTTTATTCTCACAAGTTTGATTGGTTTGATAATTTTCCCATTTTCTGTGAGTTTATCTTATTCGCTATTTACCGCTTTCCTATATTGAAGTAGTCCATTTTCTTTACATGTTTTGCAACACTGTCATTTGATTCAATTTATGCTTATTCCAGAATAAATTATTTAGACAGTTAATAGTATTGATTCAATCAACTATAATAGTTGGTTATCGCTATGGAACTCTCAGACTGACATCATTTCCATTTGGATTTCTTTGTAGAGATTGAGTATGATTTAGATTGAATGAGCTAAGAAGAGATTTGTTATTCCTACTATGCTCTCGGCTGATGCTATTGTTAATTGAATTGCTTGTGTGAGATTTCATTACGCTTTCAGTAGAGGATTCAGTCTTAAAGCTTAGATGTCATATTTCCTTTAATAATTGCAATTTTAGTTTTAAAAATGCATCCGTTTACTCTTGTATCAAAGGTTTATACTTAATTTTAAGAAACATTACTCTTCCAGGATTCATAGCATGCACATATTGTGTACACTCTTCGAATGAAAGGACTTGCCTGGGTTGATGATTAATGTGGGGTAATTAGGTGTTTTAAAAAACACCTTTTATCAACTAATATTCTGGCATCGTTGCCGGGGAGAGTGTCACCATTTTACAAAGAGTGATGTATATATGATAATTGTTGTTGGGAAAGAATTGGGTATTGAAAATGGAAGGTAAGAACCTATGTAACGAGCAAGTAAAGTGCTTTATCCTCCACCTGCTTTTCGGCACAATTTCCGAAAAGTGAAGTAGGTGTTTGATGTTTTTCTGTTGAGAGAGAACTGGGTATTAAGAATGGAAGGTAAGAACCCACGTACGGAGCAAGTAAAATTCCTTCTCCCCCACCCCCTTTCCAATAGAATTGCTAGGAATTTAAGGTAGAAATAAACATTTGAATTTTTGCATGAATGACTAAGAAGAAAAGACCAAAAAACAATACAATTTCACATCCCAAACTTGAAAAATCTAAGGGACCGGTGACCCTTGGATGATAAACTTTTATCGACGACATCTTAAGAAAAGTTAAATCTTAGCCATCAGTAGATCCCTGAACCTTTGCTTCCAGACAACCTACTGTCTCCCTTCGGGCCACAGTCTCACCCTGTGTAGGCTATGTTGTGGTCCACAGTAAAATTGAAGGGACTGAGCAGAGTTTTCAAGATATTGAAAATCCGCTACCAATTCGCTCACAAGAAGGGAATTCTTGCAACATCCATGAAGGAGAAGGAGAAACAGGGGAATTCGAGGAACCAAAATCCCCTGAGGTAGTAATTGAGCAGAGGACACTTAGTGTCCTAGATCAAGGGCATGTTGTTAGGATCACTCCCGCCTTCTTTAGACATCCTAGGGATAGCTCTCTAGCTCTAGTGGTCCTAGAAAGGTATTGGCCTATCTTTGATCAAATGCCCAATAATCCACAAACACCCTAGTATCCTATTGTTGACACAACTATCAATGCCCCAATGAAAGCTATCCCTCTACAAGATATTCCCACCTTTCATGAACTCACCTCAGAATATCTGGATGCGTTCCTATTTGAATTCGACGTCCTTTGTTGGGGCTATGATTACACCACCCGTCCCCAGAAACTGAAGTTGTTTCCCTCCACTTTAAAGGGAGCAACCCTGCGTTGGTTTATGGAATTGGGTGGGGGCACCATAAATGATTGGGACCAAATGAAAACTTCTTTCCTTAGCAAATATCAAGATTATTGCAGATCTAGAGAACTCAAAGATGAGATATTCTAAATGGTAACAAGGCCTCTTGAGACTTTGGAAGAGTATGTGGAGCATCTCCAATATAACCTCCAAAGGTCTCCCTATGCAAATCTTCCTGACAATGTGCTAAAAACCATGATGATTAAGCGGATGAAAGACCAGTGGATAAAGACATTAAATATTATGGGTAAAGGTGATATCTATCAAGAAGACTATGCTAACATTATTGATTTGTGTATCAGGTGCTCGAGGGATAGTACAAGACTGAAACCAGCTGAACGTGATATGATCACCATGGACAACAAAACCTCTGGCGGAAGAATTACTCGTACTGAAATCAAAAACCTGCTGCAAGATTTCAAAACAGATATCCTGGGAACCTTGACAACACAATTAGACATCATGCAAACCAAGCAGAAGCAGGCCAAAGCAGAATAGAACCTGGTTATTTTTTTTCCTCGATGTAGGAAGAAACATAGTCATAAATAATTCCCACTGGATATGATACAGACCTATACCATATGCACTAAAGAACATGCCACAGAAAATTGCCCATCGCTCCTATGATTAAAAACGGTCTTCAAAGAGGCAGAGGAGGAAGCGGAACCAGTCTACCTATCAAATCAGCGTCACCAATGGCAAGCACGACAAACAGATATGCCTACTGACCCGTCTTCATTCTTTCAACCCTCACAATATAATTCTTAGCAATACACAGGGGCTACATGGCAGAACTAGCCACCTTTTCCTAATTGGTCACCACAAGCATTTTCTATGCCACCTTGGTCCAAACAGTCAAATCCAAACAATAGTTGGCTAAATTCCTCTTAATTTCCACCATTCTAGTAGAACAATCCATATCCATCTCAATGGTCCCCTCCACTTCACAAAACCAAAATTGGCAATAAAGCTGGCAAAGACCTGCAAAACAACAAGTAGGAACAATCCCCCTGCCTCAACCTATGCTACTAGCACCTTACACCTTGCAGAAAAATCCTCAGCCCAATCTACGACCACAACTCCTAGCCCAATCGAACCCAAATCCCAACAACATACCAGTCTAGTCGGTACAAATTATTGAATTGCTGGATCCGGAAACTGAGTTGATAGAGTGTAATGAACTCAAATTGAGGTCTGGACAAATAATCGAGTTAGAGGAGGATTAAAATATACAATTGGAAGAACCACTACCTGTAGAACAAACACCTCAAATGGAGAATATAGTCAAATAGAAAAGCCATGAACAAACTATTACCTCTTCTCCACCATTCCCAGAAAGATTGATTATACCTCACCCAATCGAATATCCCAATTTCAATCTCCTAGGAGAATTAAAAAATTGGTTTCTAAAAATACCCCTCCTCCAGGCTATTCAGGACATTCCAATCTATGCAAAAACCATTAAGGAATTATGTACCGAAAAGCTTATGAGGAAAATAAAAGTAACACCAACTGTCCATATAGTCAGAATTTTGTCTGATTTATTACTAGGCAGAGAAATAGTGGTGAAATATGAAGACCCAAGAAACCCTATAGTCACAGTACAAATAAATGGATGTTCCTTTCCCAATGCATTAGTCGATCTAGCGGAAACCATTAATATTCTCACAACAACAACCTGTCAAAGACTTGGCATCAAAGCCTTCGATCCAACTACGACCTTGCTGGAACTTGTTGACCAATCAGTTGTCAAACCAGAAGGGACATTACAGGATGTAATGGTGTCTGTATATTCTTGGTAATACCGAGCAGATTTCGCAATTATCAATACTAGAAACCAGCTATATGGACATCCTCTAATATTAAGTTGTCGAACATGCGTTATGACTATAGCAAGAGGAAATAATGTGAAGAACCTAGCTTTATATCCTCTAGCTCAGCCAAGCCTTACTATAATAAAAACTAGGAAACAACCTGTAACATATTTAACCGAAAATATTCGATCACCACTATTTGTAGGAGATGCTCTTGAATTTAATAATCAAATAGAAGATCACATTATTAACACTTACATTAACCACCCAGTTGCCATATCTAATCTAAAATGTCACATGATTGAAGCAGCCCTCGATAATGAAATTGAAGAAGATCCCTTAAAAGATATCAATGACCAAACAATACCAACAACAACTGTTTTTAAGCGCAAACTCATTGAAATTGAAAAAGGGAAATTCCTAAACATTAACAAAAACCTGACTGATGACCAACGGTAGAGGCTTATCCAAATCCTTAGAAAATATAAATGGGATTTCACTTGGGATTACTTAGATATGAAAGGAATTGACCCCCAATTATGTATGCACCACATCTACACTGAGAAAGATGCGAGACCCATTCGAAAACCTCAACGAAGATTAAACCCTGACCTAAAGGATGTTGTTAAAGACGAACTATAGAAATTGTTAGATGTAAATCTCATCTATCCTATATCTGATAGAAAATGGGTTTCTTCATTAGTTGTGGTTCCTAAAAAGAATGGGAAGTGGTGTATATGTGTCGATTAAAAAGATCTTAATAAAGCAATGCAAAAATATCATTTTCCCCTTCCAATCATTGACGAGGTTCTAGATACATTGGCAGGTAAAACATTTTTCTCTTTCTTGGACAGTTTTTGTGGCTACAACCAAATCCAAATTTCCCCTGAAGACCAAGATAAGACTACCTTAACCTGCCCCTAGGGGATGTTTGCTTACAGGGTATTACCTTTCAGACTATGCAATGCACCTACCACATTCGAGAGAGCCATACTCAACATTTTTGCAAACTTGATAAACGAGGGATTATAGGTGTACATGGACAATTTTGCACCCTATGGAGATGACTTCGAGATGGTATCGTAGACACTGGAGAAAGTCCTGGAAAGATGCATTGCTACTAGTCTCTTCTTAAGTCACGAGAGATGCCACATGATGATGACCAAAGCCCTGATCCTAGGTCATTACATCTCATCAGCTGGAATTCTGGTAGATCCAGCAAAAATTCAGGTAATCCTCTTACTACCCACCCCCTGCACTAAAACTGAGGTACGTAGTTTTTTGGGATATTCTGGATATTATCGAAGATTTATAAAAAACCTCTCTGAAATTGCTGCACCATTATATGATTTCACAGGAAATATCGATTTTATATGGACTGACAAATGTGACATTGCCTTTGAAGAAGTAAAATGGCTAGTATCAACAGCCCCAGTAGTACGGGGCCCGAACTGGGATTTACCATTCCAAATTTCATCCCATGCATCAGATACGACCATTGGAGCAGTTCTTAGCTAAGAGGAAGACAAGAAACCCTATGCGATATACTACATCAACAAAAATTTAACTCCTGCTAAGTTGAATTACACCGTGACCGAGAAAGAGTTTCTAGCTATAATCTATACTATTGACAAATTCAGACGCTATATAATAGGATACCCTATGGTTTTGTATACTGATCACTCTGCTATCAAATATTTAGCTAATAAAAGTATTACGAATGGAAGAGTGACACGAAGGCTAATCCTTTTGCAGGAATTTGACATAACAATCAAGGATCGACTAGGAAATGAAAATCTGGTGGTAGAAATCCTCTCATGTGTGCCAAGAATAGACGACGCACTGGTAGTAGAAGACTAGTTCCCCGATGAGCACCTATTTTTTGTGACCGTGAAAACACCATGGTACCCAGATGTCGTGAATTACCTAGAAATGGGAAAATTACCCAAGCACTTGATGCGTAGAGAAAGAAAATTAATAGTGCAATGCAACACTCGGTTCTCCTGGATCAAAGGATACCTCTTTCACACAGGAGTCGATATGCATATCCACATGTGTGTTAGGGAAGACGAAATCTATGATATCCTAAAAGCCTGCCACGATGGACCTTGCAGTGGACACTTTGCAGACCGCAAGACTGGACATAAAGTCTTACAGATGGGCTATTATTGGCCCATCATTTTTTAGGATTCCAAGAAATTTGTCCAGGCATGTGATAGCTGCCAAAGAATGGACCACCCTGGCCAGTCTGACAAGCTGCCCCTACATCCACAGTTAGTCATCGAACCTTTTGAATGCTGGGCGTTAGATTTCATTGGCCCAATAAACCCATCATCTAATCAAAAGACATATATACTGGTTGCAATGGAATATGTGACTAAATTGGTGGAGGCAGAAGCATTACCAAGGGCAACAGAGGACACAGTAATCCACTTTCTTTTCCAAATTTTCATGTGGTATGGCTTGCCCAGAGAAATAATTACAGATGGAGGGCCACAATTTGTAGGCCATAAGATTGCTGCTACACTAAAAAATCATCACATTTTGCACAGAATCACATCTCCATACCACCCGCAGGCAAACGACTAGGTAGAAAGTACCAACAAAGTAATTGAGGCCATTCTAACAAAGACAGTCACCTTGCATAAACGTGACTGGGCTACTCAATTGCCAGAAACCCTACGGTCATATCGCATGACTTGGAGGAATACCATGGGATACTCCCCATATTAGCTAGTTCTTAGCAAAGAACATATCTTCCCCATAGAATTTGAAATTCAGACATTGAGAATAGCCCAAGAAGTAGGGCTGGATTTGAATGAAGCACAGGTTAACAAACTACATCAAATCAATGAATTGGATGAAATCCAACTATCAGCTCTTCACCATATTGAACTGATTCAACAACAAAGAGAAAAATGGCATGATGCCCTCATCAAGAAAAAGATATTCCATGAAGGTGACTGGGAACTTCTGTACGATTCTAGGTTCCAGGATTTCCCGGGCAAATTCCAGACTAGATGGTTGGGTCCATATGAGAAACAAGAGGTGCACGATAATGGAACCCTTACATTAGCCACCATTGATGGGTCTGGATACTCTTTTAAAGCAAATGGACATTGAGTACGCCTCTACCACAAACCTCTTACAAGGGAATCCTTTTGCCAACAGATACGTGAAGATTCTATGAGAGAAGTTCTCATTGAAGAGGGCAACTCTTCGAGACCACCAGTATAGTGAAGAATTTATTTTTTGAAACCTATACATAGAATTTCTTTTTTGTTTTCTTTCTATTTGATTGGATTTTCTTAGAACAATAGAGATGATTGTTTATTAGTTTTTTCCTATTTTCCTTTGTTTTTCACTACAAGGAACATCTGTTGTTCCCTATAGGGAAGAACACTTTTCATGTGTATTTCGCTTTATTTTTCCCTACAGGGCACAGTTCTTGTTCCCTATAGGGAACAACACTTTTTGCATGCATTTTTCTTTGTTGTTCCCTACAGGGAATAGTTGTTGTTCCCTATATGGAACAACAATTTTCGTGCGTATTCTCTTTACTATTCCCTAGCGGGAACAACTACAATTCCCTATAGGGAACAACACTTTTTGCGTGCATTTTTCCTTTTCTATTCACTATAGGGAACAGCTGTTGTTCCCTATAAGGAAGAACACCTTTTTTGTGTCTTTTTCTTTGTTGTTCCCTATAGGGAACGACACTTTTGTGTGGGTTTTCTTTTGTTGTTCCCTTCAGGGAACATCACCTTGTGAGTATTTTTGAGAACACCCTTTCTCTCCCTTACATGATCATCCCTAGACCATCCTAGTCCACTCTTTATGATCCTCTTTATGGCATAAAAGTACAATACATATTTAAGGACAACAAGTATGGAGTCTACTGGAACATGCAAATATCTTGAATAGTATCATCTTTAACAAGATTTCTTTGTGATGATCCAAAATGAAAGGACACAATTATCTATATCACTTCACTATCCTCATTTCCACTATAAATCAAACTGATTGATTATATGTACCATGCTAGTTCTCCCATATCCCGTATAACTCTCTCTGTTTATTATCAACAATATTATGGGTATATTTTTTCTATTGATATGTTCAAACTTCTTCCGCCATCCCTACTCTTAACGAGTGTTGAGCCACCCTCTATAGATAAAGTGGGGAGTGTTTAAAATATATATATATATATATATATTCACTAACAATTTTATGATTTTTTTCCACAGATGGAGGATAGGGGGTCTCATCACGAGCCAACCTGACGAATTTCGCTACTCCCCAGTGAATGGAAATGTGTTCATCTGGTTACCATGCAGGCACATTGGTCTCTACTATGGATACCATAATGGACTTCCCCAAATATACATAGAGGACCATGGTTCCCAAGGGTTAGAAAGCAACTCTGTCGAGGCTATGGACGCCTGCAGGAAACAGAAGCTCTGCTGATGGTATTGAAGTTTTATTTTCTACATCAATAATTATTATAATGCCATCTTATTGTGTTTCTATCTTTTCTATGGATAGATTATGTCCCCAACTTACCTTGAACCTTTATGCATGAGTTAATCTTTTAAAATCAATCACAATAGTTTTAAGTGGAATAATAGCGGTAAAGTATTATTTCCTGTGTATGTTGCAATTCTTCTTTATCACATCACCTCACGACATCTTATCACTTATTGATAATTCTCATTACATGCCTTGTTTTCATCACTCCAATATCCTTTATGATCCTTTCATTAATATGCGTACCTTGGCACTTTCATTACCTAATCCATCACCCCTATACTTCACCGCCAGCACATTATCCTTTCATTCATTTGGTCATAGGCAACCTATTATTTCGAGAGCGGGGAGGAACTCCAACATACTTATGCGTGCGTTGTCATCTTTTCATTTGACTTTGTAGAACAATACGACATCCCATGATCACAGAGAGTGTGGCATTATAACAGTCCTCGATAACGGTATTTACATTTATAAAGTATCACCTGATAGAGCCATTACAACCATTTGTTGTTCCATCTCTCGGATCTTTTTGTTGTTGTGCTTTCCCCACTACTCTAATCGTTTGAAAAATTCAAGCATCATGGGAGGAAGAACAGTGCTCTAAGAACCTTTAACACTGGTTGACTTTGATGAAGGAACGTAAACTCTAGCTCGCACAGGATGGACAACATATTTTAAAAGATTTCAACCCCCCAATGAGGAAATCACCATCGAATTTTTACGACATATATAGAATGGACAATCCTTGGTAAGAGGCAGACAAATCACTGTAACAAATGTTGTGATAGCAGAAGTGTCTGGGTTGTCGGCAGAAGGACCAGTATGGGCTGGAAAGCTATTAAACCTACATGATGCTATGGAGGCTTTTAAGGATGAAGGACATGAGCTAATCAAGAAGGGCAAAGGAATTCGACCATCATCTCTTGGAGAGCCATGGGGAGAATTGGAATGAATTGTTGAGAACTATATTACCTGCGATAGGCATAAAGATGTGGTAAGGCAGCGACAACTCAAACTTTTAGTAGTTTTAAACAAAAATGCTCTGTTAATTTTCCTGCACTGTTGAATTCATTACTACATGACACTGCCAAGAGGCTGAGACAGTCCCAACACACAGAAACAGTAGTTAGCCACCACTTTTTGATCAGGTTAATAGTTAGTCATAACCTTGCCCAACAACAATCAACCTGGGATGATCTAATATTGGCCCTCGAAAGAGGTGAAGACCTGCCAGCACCTAACCCTATTCCAAAAATAGAGAGGACTTCTCTTTCAGGAAGCATACCTCACAAACACAGATGATCCACAAGGTTTAAGTCAAAGTAGGGAGCATCTGAAAATCCTCAAGGAAGCGCTAGTCAACCCATAGAATTATCCAGCCCAGTAAGTGAAAAATACTTGGAACTAGAGTTAGAAGGACAAGATAACCCTGAACCAGAACTTGAGGAAGGAGTAGGCCATTCTGATGATAAAAAAGAAATGAATTGTGGCCTCCCCCAACACCAAATATGAGTTCCCAAGACGATCTATTGCATGATTTCGAGACAGGGATGGCCCTGGTCCTCGCCAACATGAATGTCTACATGCAGCCTGAAGGACTGTTCAATCTTAACTTAGGAGAAACCCAATCTACTGGGAATTCTGGCTATACTAGAATTTTGTCTCCCTCAAAATATACAAACCGCGAAGCGAAAACAAATACAAAGGCAATGCAGGAATTAGAGAACCAATCTGGTGACACGGTCCCAGTGGAAAATAGCCATGAAGGTCTAAACACAGAAAACATAGGCCAAGAAGAAGAAGCAGAGACAAAGATTATTCAGGAACCTAATAATCAATCTAGAGACACGGTCCTATTATCGCAAAGCCAGGGTGAACAACCAGGCTCTTTATAGACAGAAGCTATTAATGAGACTATCAGAAGACCAGTTACTCCTCCGAAAAGGTATAGAGCCAAATTGAAGATGCTAAGAAAATAACACCAGAAGCTTCGCAAGATGTTCAAGAGGCGCCGAAGAAAAATAAAAGAAATCACAACGGGAAAGGTTCCAAACAATACCCCATAGATAGTAAATGGGGCCGTGCAAACGAAATTATATGAAGATAGGGCTACAGGAACTCAAACTGAGCCCATACCTACTCAAACAGTCATCACTCAAGAGGAACAACATGAAAATTTAGTATACGTAGTTACTCAGATGGAGGTTTGGACCTCCCACAACAAAGAAGCACACGCAGAAGATGTACCCTCTTATAGCATAAGCAGTTAGACAGGCATACAAGCCAAGGACATCATGATGCACAATGATCCCATTATACTAAATCTTCATGAAAAATTGGCACAAGCTCGACTCACATTGGAACAACTTCAACGAGAAACCATTTCCCGACAGAAATATCAAGAGTTGCAGGAAAAACTTCGGGAAATGAATGTAATAGAGAGCAAGACTTTTGACAGATGCAGAAAGGCGGAAGAAAAAATGGAGAAGGTCAAGCTCAAACTAGACAAAGTCATAAGTTAGACAAACACCAGCTGCTCACTGTATACGGATGTCTTGGCATGCAAGTCTCCTACCACCAATTATGCTTTTTTTTGTTAGAACGGTACTTGTTCTTGAAAATTAAAGCCATGAGAGATGGTAAACCAATTGAATTAAGAAAAATTGAAGATTTTATAAATTGCTACAAGCAACATGGTGTAAAGGTCCAAAGGCTTCTTTGTGAGTTTTACCTGCACAATTTTATATTAGAGAACGAGGTGGAAAAGAACCCTAACCCTTTTGTAGGAGATGTTCAACTCCAGGCCTTTATTTCATTTGCAGTTAACCAACTCAAATGGTTTAAAGCTTATAATTCATTTCAAAGATAGGAACATGGATTGGATATTTCGGTAAGAAGTGAACCTAAGCACCCTTTACAAATGTGTGCCAACCGTAAGAGTCTGATGACACAAGAAGGGTAGTTAAGATTTTAGGGCCCATTCATAAGGAGATTGTACAGAAAGGAGTATCATATTTCCTCTCCATTCAAGAAAGATCTCTGGCTACATTGAAGCTTAGGTGGACAGTCTCCACTAGTAGTGTGCAAGATAGGGAACCATTTAATCACAGAAATTTTAAAGCAGCTGCGGCCCGTTTGGTCACATACATAAATATTATTTTGAGAGAAGGGCTTTATTGTTTAGGATGTCAGTTTCGGAGCCCCATTATTTGGTATCCCCCTTAAGGTTATCGAGTTGTCTACGAATTTCTTGAAGGAAAGGAAGGGCCTACCTTTGCGCTCTTGGCTCAACATCATGGTTTTAGACCAATTTTTTATGCTCCTTCTCCAACCTACTCTTTAACTGCACTGCATAAGAACTACTTACTTTTCATGAGGACATGAAACATGGTAAGTAGGGGAGTATGTTGAGTTACGAAATGGGTATGTATTTACTCTTAATTCCATCACCTTTTTCCTCTTTTCTTATCTGTTTCATATATTAATATGCTAACATATTGATGGATTATGATAAGAAATAGATGAACTATTCTCAGTTAAGATTTAGCCATCATAACTAACTTTTACTCCTCTTTATGCATAAAAACGACGAAAGGAACACTTGATGTTCCCTAGCGACAGAATAACATAAACCAACAAAGGAAGAATGGAACTCGTCGATTGTGGACAGGTCGGAGGATGAATAAGGAGGATCAACGCTAAAGAGGAAGGGTGTCTGAAGATAGCATTCAGTTGCAAATCCCTCAAGATCGGGAGATCCTGAGGGATCACATTTATCTTTTACCTCTTTATGACTATAAAAGCAAAAGATTGTAGGAGGAAAGGGGATCGATCTCTGTTATTTAAAATTGTAATTTTAATTTACAGAATCATGTTATTGGAGAACATGACCTTATTATAATGCTACTTAAGTTGAATGATTAATATATAATTGATGTTGTTGTTCTTTCGTATTCTTTGAAGTAGCTCAGTAGTTTTCACTAGTGGCTAAGGGCCCTACCTCCGGTCGATTAAACTGCTTCCTTGTGTTATATATTTTTGATTCTCACAAGTTTGATTGGTTTGATAATTTTCCCATTTTCTGTGAGTTTATCTTGTTCGCTATTTACCACTTTCCTTTATTGAAGTAGTGCATTTCCTTTACATGTTTTATAGCACTGTCATTTGATTTGATTTACGCTTATTCCAGATTAAATTATTTAGACAGTGAATCATATTGATTTAATCAACTGTAAGAGTTTGGTTATCACTATTGAACTCTCAGACTGACATCATTTCCATTTGGATTTCTTCGTAGAGATTGAGTATGATTTGGATTGAATCAACTAAGAAGAGATTGGTTAATGCTACTATACTCTCGACTGATGCTATTGTTAATTGAATTGCTTGTGTGAGATTTTATTATGATTTCAGTAGAGGATTGAGTCTTGAAGCTTAGATGTCATATTTCCTTTAATAATTGCAATTTGAGTTTTATAAATGCATCTGTTTCCTCTTGTATCAAAGGTTTATACTTCATTTTAAGAAATATTCCTCTTTGGATTCATAGCATGCACATATTGTGTACATTCTTGGAATAAAAGGACTTGTCCATGTTGATGATTAATGTGGGGTAATTAGGAGTTTTAAAAGACACCTTTTATCAACCAACAACAAGGACATTTCAAATTCTTGTTGCATTATTGAAGAAAAGTTCTGACTCATGGATTCTTCGTTGCTACCAAAAATGATATCATCAACGTAAACAACAATTATTAGCAATTTACCAGTGTCAATCATTGTAAATAGATTGCTATTTGTTGATCCTTTTGAAAAACCCTCTTGATGTAGAATATTTTTCAAGGTGGTAATACCGCGCCCTTGGAGCCTATTTTAGACCATGGAGAGCCTTTTTGAGCCTACATACAAGCTTTTAAAAATTTCCAAGAATGAATCCTTCTGGTTGTTCAATATAGACTTCTTCTTCTAAATCTCCATTGAGGAAAGCAGATTTTACATCCATTTGGTATACATTGAATTTCTGAAAGCTAGAAAGAGCAAGCAACATCCTTATGGCTTCAAGTCTAGCAACAGGTGCAAACGTTTCTTCAAAATCTATACCTTCTTGTTGAGCATACCCTTTACAAAAATGTCTAGCCTTGTCTCCAATAACTTATCCATTTTCATTCAGCTTGTTTTTGAATATCCATTTAGTTCCTATGATATTTTTATCATGAGGTCTAGGAACTAATTCCCGAGTATTATTCTTTTCAATTTGCTCAATTTCTTCATTCATGGCCTTGACCCAACATTCATCCTTCCAAGCTTCATTTACATTTTGAGGTCCTGTAGAGGATAATAATGCTAGATAGCTTGAGGTTTCTGTAATAGTTCTTCTTGTCTGTACACTTGCTTCCTTTTCTGCTAAAATTTGAGTTTATGGATGATTATTCTAAACATACCTGGACGGAGTATTTTCTTCTACCGTTATCTCTTCTTCTGGTGCTTCATTGGTTTCTTCTTCAGAATCGTTGTGATTTGATGTGGGAAAATAATCCCCATCTTCTTCATTGTCATAATCGTCAATTTTCATCTGTTTTGGATTTTTGCATGCTTCATCCACTACAACATCAATACTTTCAACAATTTTCCCAAGTATTTTATTATAGCATTTATATCCTTCACTTCGGTAAGAGTAACCATGAATAATACCTTCATATGCTCTGGGCTCAAACTTACCAAGTTTTTCATCAGTCCTTTTGATAAAACATTTGCTTCCAAAAACTTTAAAGTATTTTACAGTAGGAGTCTTACCATACCAAAGTTCTTGTGGAGTTTGAGTGCTGTTTACCCGAACATTTTCTTGGCTGAGAATAGTTACGGCAACGAATGCATCTTCACCCCAGAAGGTTGCAGAAGTTCCAAATTCATCTAGCATAGCTCAAGCCATTTTTTAAACAGCTCTATTCATTCTTTCTACCACTCCATTTTGCAGAGGAGTCCTTGCGGTGGAGAATTGCCTTTTTATTCCATGTTGTTCACAAAAGTTAAAGAATTCATCCGAGGTAAATTCCCCTCCTCGATCAGATCTGAGGCATTTGATTTTGTGATCTAATTCATTTTCAACCAAAGCTTTGAACGCTTTGAACTTTTCAAATGCTTCATCCTTATTCTTTAGAAGAGTTATCCAACATATTCTGGAGAAATCGTCAATGAAAAAAATAAAGTATTTTTCTCCACGAGCTAACTTTTTCCTTGATGGTCCACATAAATCAGTATGGACAAGTTCAAGAGGCTTACTAGCTGACCCTTCCTTTTCAATGAAGAGAGCTCTGGTTTGCTTACCGAATCGACATGGTTTTCATATTGTATTTTCAGGGATGCTAATATCTAGAAGATCACGAACAACCTGGAATCTACATGCTTTTCTTATTTGAGAAAATCTTAGATGTCCCAATCTTCTATGCCACAACCGGTTTTCATCTTGTTTGCTTAGATAGAACTGTTGTTGTCCTCCCTTGAGTATGTATAAGTTGTTTGGAGTTCTTGTACCTTTGATCATGGTTTCTCCTGTATCAAGCTCACAAACGACACATCCGTTTGATCGAAATACCACCTCATTTCCTTGATCACACATTTCACTGACACTCAATAGGTTATTCTTTATACCATCTACATACATATCATTCCGAGATTTAACCTTTTCTTTGAACAAAATAGACCCTTTACCTTTTATGACAGCAGGAGTGTCGTTTCCAAACGAGACATTCTTTTCTTTTTGTAAGGCATTATATGAGTGAAGTTTTTCTTTGTCACCTGTCATGTGTTTTGAGCATCGAATGTAGATATACCACTTATTTTATTGTATTTCTGCATACTGGGCTATACCACATCTTTCAGTTTGATGTTCTTTCCTTCTCCATATCTTGGGATTTAATGGATTTTTCTCCTTTTGAGATGTTTGCCGAAATTTTCTCCTACATTCATATTCTTCATGGCCAAAGTTACAGATTGAGCATTCTATTTCATTTTCAACAAGAGAGAAGTTATTATAGGAAATTTTCTTGATCCCTGTCACATTCCTATGATTTTGTGCTTCTCTAGTCATGATGGTTTTGTAAGCAACACATTGAGCAGCTTTGTGTCCAATATTATGACATGAGAAACATTGACCATTAAAGAATTTCCTGCGATTGTCAAATCTATTGACCTGGTGATTGTAGTTTCTATTGATATTCATCTTTGGAGAAAATTGGGTATGGTTTACCTGAGGTTGGTTGTGGCCTCCGTTCATCCTTGAAGCAAATTGAGTCTAATTTACTTGGTGATCTGCTTTATGCCTTTGTTGACGATTGTCATACTATTCACTGTTCTTTGCTACATCAAGATAGCTTTTAGTGGAAGTTGACGACTATTGTGATTGAGATGCTTCTTTAGTATATCCAAGACCTATCTTTACCAGAGGAGAACACTGCAATTTGATAATTTCATTTAAGTTTTCTGATCCTTTAGCAAATCTAAGATTGAGAGATTTCATTTTCTCAAGATCCTTTCTTAGACCCACAATTTCACATTCTAGTTTTTCATTATGTTTTTCTTTTTCAGCAAGTTGGTATGTCAAGGTATCTATAATCATATTCTTTTCTTCTAAACAGATTTTGAGTTTAGACATTTCTTCATGAAGTTCATATTCTTCTAAAGCATCCCAAAAATTATCATCATCATAAACCATTAGAAGTCTATAGTCATTACTATTTTCATCTTCATCACTATTTGATAGAGCATCTCTATCTTCATGAGTATACTAACTCTTTTTACTTACACTTTGTTTTCTATTCAATTTTGCATATTCATTCCCTTTATCATATTTATCTTTATGAGGACATTTGGTAGCATAATGACTGAGTCTACCATAGGAAAAACATTTGAATGGAAGTTTACCTCTAAATATTCCGAAACATCGTTGAAGCTTCTTGACAAAGTTTACTTCATCTTCTTCTTTTGAAATATGTCCTGATTCATTGAGTTCTTCCTTTCCTTTTGTTGAAGCTTTAAATGCAGCTTCTCTTATATTTGATGGGCCTTCTTTTCTCATCTCGAAGGCATTTAAGATTCCATGAAGCTGTGTCACAGTGATAGTCTGTAGATCCTATTTTTCTTCTATGGTAGATACTTCGATTCAAATTTAGCAGACAAGGATCTTAAAAATTTCTCAACTAAAGTAACTTCCTTTATATCTTCACCCAGATTCTTCATACCATTGACGATCTCATCTATACATAAGAAGTAACTAGCTATACTTTCATCATTTTGCATGTTAAGAGTTTCATATTGAATTCTAAGAGTTTAAAGTCTAGCCGATTTTACTTGAGAGTCTCCTTTGTAGCTCAGAACGATTTTGTCCCATATTTCTTTGGTTGATTTGAGCTGCATAACTTTGACAAACGCTGATGGTGACAGACTTCCCAATAATGTATTGACAACCCTGACATTGGTTTCATACTGCTTTTTACCTGTCTTATCTATAGGAATTGTTGATGGAAATGTATATCCCCCTTCCACGATTTCCCAGACATCCATTCAAAGTGATTGCAGATAGGTTGTGGTTCTTATCTTCCAATAAAAAAAGTTGCTACCATCAAAGATTGGCGGTCTAATGGATCCCACTATTTCTTGATTACTCATGATGATGGATCTCCCTTCAAGTGATCAAGCTTCTTCTAAAGGACCTGCTCTGATACCAATTGTTGGAAATAATATTGAGAGGGGCGGTGAATCAGTATTATCAGATTAATAAATTTATTTCCCAAACAGATTTGTATACGCTACTTCAGCTAAGTGAACTAGCGTGTACACGTGACTATAATTAAAGCAATCAGTGTATATGCATAGAAATTTTGATTTGCACAATTTATCATGCATTGAACTTTAACTTATATACCAGAGATTTATTAGACAGTGCAGTAAAATTAGAATAAAGCATCACACATAAGCCACACACATGAACACCAAGATATAAGGTGCAAAACCCAATGTGGGTGAGAACCACCTACTACTGTCATCTCTGTCTTCTTTTAATAATAAGAAAATATTTTTACAACATTTTATTGGTGCAGACTCATACCAGTATGCAGGCTTCTACCTGTAAAAGGTTTCTACCTTCTCTCGTTCTCTAGCTTCTACTGGAAGGGAGCTACAACCCCCTATCTCTTGTACTAGCCAATATGTTTACTAGTACGTAAATGCTAGCCTACAAAAAGCTCCACTCTTCTACCAGGGACCACGTTTGATGAATTTTCAGAATGGATACTCCTGGAACACAACACGACAACCTGAAGGCCATGTTTCATTCAATTTTCATATTGGACCCATCAACGACATCATAACTGCAATACAATCATCAAGTACATCTTCATCAAACAATCACGAGCCTAAATCTGATTATTCAAAACACTGTTACCAGAATAGAACCCGAAGCGGAACCTAGAACTCTGTAACAGCAAACAGAAACAGCTAAAACATTTATAAGGTATGCGCTACTTCCATGTGTCAAAGAAGCATGTATACATGCTTTTATCAAAGCCAATCAACGTACACATTTGTAAATATTAATTCAAAATTTTTCAGTTATTCCAAACTTCAGTTATACCCAGATTGTGATATTTACAGAATAACACATGCATCAGTATTCAGATCTAGATTATACATGATCAAACCATATAATGATAATTCAATTTAAGGTCTTAAGATCCCGATCCATCATTAGATATTATCCTTCATCAACCACTAACGTTCATCCTTGGTTCAGATCCAACAAAGCACCATAAGCCAATCACCTGCATACTAGATCTCACACTTCATCAGATATTCCATGCTTTCACACTTGGCCTAGTGATATTCTCCTCCTTTTATAGTTGTAGGCCTTTCTCAATACCATGAACCAAAACCACTTAGGACCAATACCTTAGACCAAATACCTAGAGTCAATACATTGGATCAAATACCTTGGACCAATACCAGGGATCAAAATACCACGGACCAAAAGCTTAGTTTTCCAACACATACACACTTTTCCTTCTATGAGACTGTGTGTATGTATACGCGACTTGTATACAGTGAACCTACGTTCATGCACAATTTGGTCAAGGTGAACGTGTGTATACCTCTCTTTCTTCATTCTTTGTAGCCTGATCTATAACTCTTTGTTGTTAACATGTTGTACTGTCATCTTTCATCTGAGTGAGTTGCCATCAAGGACAACACCTGTATCATAATGCCAACAATGGATTCAAAGAATAAGATCACAAAATTCAAGTTCTAGTATGATGTGAATATTAATGAATTGAAAATTTGGTTGTAGCTCGTCACGCCACCAGACATACGTGAGAACAGGGAAATGGATCTCAAATATGCATTGAAAGGCATCTATAACAAAGTGGCGAACTGTGGCAAACTACTAGATGAAACTATGTAGATTTTGACCTCACTATAAGAGGATCTAAACATTTATAGGATTGAAGAAGAGATCCAGATGAAGCAGAAGCAGTTTGAAGAAATCCACGTAACTGTAAATACCTTTCCAGTCTCGCAGAGGCTCACCAAAATCACTGAAGGACAAACTCTTCAAAAGAAGATTGAACACCTTCCAAGAAAAGAGTAGATTTTGGTAAAAATGACTCATCCATGGCAAGATTAGGGCCTACAACTTCTACAGGTGGTAGATAACAGGCTGAAGGAGCTACAAAAGAGGGAGAAAGAAGTTCTACATTAGACTGGAATACTGAGAACATAGGCACTACTAGAAGAAGTGTGCTGAGAAAAGTAGCAGGTAGCAAAAATATGTCCTCATTATAATGGTACCTACATAAGCATTGCAGGAAAGATTCAGGGCACAACAGCTGAGTGACTCAGGATGAGTCACATGAGAGTATTGGGGGTGTATTGGGCACATCCCAACTTGGTTAGATTTTGGGAAGAAATCCAAGTTTTGTGGAAGTGCGTAGTAGAAAGGATGTCGTGGAGTACGAAGTGAACTATGTAGCAGAGCAATAGAGTACGGTGAATACCATGCAACAAAATCATCATGTAGTAGCGGGGCTTCACGACAAAGCCCCTTCCTTTTTGTAAAAGCATTAAAATATTGTTAAATTGTTGCTTTTGGGCCATAGCCCCTCATGTTTTCGAAACCATTGTATCGGGTACATGCTAATGAAATGATGTAAATCCCTCATGTAATAGTATATATAGGGATGAATAAGGAAGGAAGGATGCATTAAATTATGCAAGGAGCTATTTATCCATGATCTCATACCCAATTGAGATCATCAAAAAACAAAATGTAATGGCTAATATAATCTAATAATGGCCTTGAATCCAAATGGTCATGCACGCAACAAGTTGTCAGATCTATGCTATAAAGATAAGAGATGACACATGGAATCCTCGCATGTCGGGGAAGGGTTTTGAGTTCAACGTAGATCTTGCACTCCACTCAAGTGATCAATCATGTCTACACCAGATATCTATCCCTACACATAAACAAAACTGAACAAAGACAACCATTGATCTTCCTCGGAAGATCATGAGATCAAAAGAAATAGATACGATCATACAACATACTAAACAAAAATTCATGTAAGGAAGGGAACATAGATTTTGATTAAACATATAAATGAAATTACATCAAACGTATACCTTCAAAAAATAAGATCCTCTGCTCCAACTTGGAGTATGGTCTCCTCTCCCAAGACAATAGAGTTCGCATGCTATATTTTGGATCCCCTCCCCTTCCCTCTTGCTGGGATTATAAAGGCTCATTCAATCCTCCAGGAAAATGTATCTAGACACCTAGAGGCTTGAGAAGTTAGGAAAATTCTACAACAGTGGACCCCTAGCCAAATCATAAACAAGTGGGTCAAGTTGATCTCCTTGGGAATGGAAAACTCTAGATTTTTTTTTCACAATTATGAGATTTTGTCAAACATCTCAACTATGAAATAGTCATTGTCTCATAGATATAATATTTTGGAAAAATAATTGTGAGAAATAACTCAATCATGTAACTTCACCCTTTTATCATGGGATATATCTCACATAGGTAAAAGAAAATGTGAGAAGGGATTCATTTAACCTAAACAACTGATGTAATTTGATATTGGGTTTCTCTGACTATACTAGAGTGGAAAATAGGGTTATAATAGATGTCACCTAATGCATGAGGTCATAAGAGAAATTGATGGCCAAAATGCATTACAATAATACTCAACGGTCAAAATGAGAGGAACGATATAAGAATATGAAGTTGGATCAGAGGAACTCAAGTGTTCAAGGCTCAAGTTTGTTGATAACATCCCCAAGATGGACATACCCATGCTCGGTCATAAGAAATTACTCCACATGGCCGCTATAAAATACATTGTGGACCTATGACATGAAATGCTAGAACATGGTCACGAAGACATACACAATGAATCCATGTGACTCAACAGATAAACCATAGCCACCAACAACTAATATCGTGGATCTATGTCACAGTATACATCAGCAGCATTATGGACACATGACAAACAAAGTGTCTCAATATAGCCCTCAAAGTACATAAATGATAGATAACTACAATGCAGCCTTGGAAGCATGCCATATAAGAGTGAGATGTCCCTAACCTAGGGTCTTTGACATAACCTCGATGGTACGAGTCTACACCATACGAATAAATGAGCTAAATTTTAGCATGGTATAAACCACCTAATTACTATCCAATGAGGTAAACTAGTAACAGATGTTAGGAAATGCACCAATGAAGAAAATTGACCCCAAGGTACCTAGCGCAGTCTACTAAGTGTGAATAGATGAGCTGATGTTGAACACTAGTGAACTTGATCAATCAGAAGCCAATAATGAAAACCCAGTGTCGATCGCGAGGAAGCCTACCACTGAGGTCTCCAAGCTCCTAGGTACTGCTGGTTCCTAGATTGAGTTGTTGCATATTGAGATGAAGTTCACACAACAAGATTTGTTGAAGGAGGGCTATAATGTATCCCCCATCAATCGACATAAAACAAACTAGAATGATGTGATGAATGGATGAAGTCATGAAGCGGTGAAGTACAACTGACACAAGGATGGTCGACTCAAAAAGGTCAATAGACTACTTCAGATGGTTAACACAAGCTAAGACTTCCCTTGAACACAGAGTGGCATGACACAAGAGTGACTTGGAAGCGTGACTATTGATCACCATGTGATACCATGCAACAACACAGGAGGCTTTGAAGCACACTCCATCTAACCGGAAGATTAACCAACTGAAGAAGTAAAGAGACTCATATGGATGATACGTCTCCTAGGAAAGCTAAACCCCAATTGTGAGATAATGAGATAGATAGGTGTCATGTTCAAGGGCAACACAGTTGACGCTGCATTTTGATGACAATGGAAAAAGATGTTCCCTCCCTTATCTTTTTATAACTTCCTTTTTTGTAAAGTTTTCCCCCAACCCTGAAAAAGAGATAAAAGTATACAGGGGGGAACCTCCTAGCCAAAGTAGACTAGGGTATTCCTTTTCTATAACTAGTCTAGCCTAGTCGAAAAAAAAGGTTAAACTTATATTGAGTAGATGACGCTTCAGGTACTTTAATTAGCATGAAATAGACAAGTTCACTTAACAATATTTTCTAAATTAATGAGTCTCAAAAGAGCTTAAAGAAAAATTCTCATAGAGGAATGAGTCGTATAGAGGGTGGCAACTGGTTCCGATAATATTGGAACTAATCATCACATAATTGGGGAAAGAGGCTGGCTAATAGGACCACTCATTGAAGTGGTTACTACAAGAAATGAAAAAACAACAAGTGAAAGTAGATGGTCAGGCAAGTAGATGATGGTGATGGAAGAGAGAAACCAAGACTCATCATTCAAAAGTAGGTGGATAAAAGGTGGAAATCACAAGGGATAAAAAATGGTGGAATCCTCCTAGATTAAAGTTAGAAATGAGACAAAGAAGAGAACATGTGGCTCAAATTCTAGGTCATGGAGGGTCAGAAGGAGGAATTTCGAAACAGAGTAAAAAATGACTGCATGGACACCAACATGGCAAAGAGGTGCTAACTAACATATCCATGAGAAGGTAAGCTCTATTAGCAAGTGACGACATCCATAAAGGAGAGTGGCTAAAGTTGAAACTTGGTGGGGTCAAACCTAAGGCACAATGATGGCATAGATGGTAAATAATGCATCAGTGACGATGATATATGACCTACCCCTATATTCCAAGTTCAAGAGAAACACACCTAATGTCCAATGGATGTCATAGTAGAAACACCACCCTTTCCTGTAAAAATCATCAACAAAGACTATATTGATGGTTAAATCACATAATGAAAGAAATAAATGCGGAGGAGGTAAAAACATGACCACTTTTTTTTGGATTTTTGGCATAAATAACGAATGAAAAATACTCGCATCACACACCAAACAAAAAAGAGATAAAGGATCACACTACTATGTACAATATGTACAAGTGTAACGTAGTCCAGTAGGTCACACTAAAGTGTTCCCACAGCCAGGGACAGTCCAATAGTTTCTATACATGAAATCATGGAGGAATGGAGATACCATATGGCTCACCAGTGTGGTGCCATGCCAAAGAAAATCAAGCTTGAAATTTTGAATGGCTGACCAGGTTAGGGACATTCTAACATAGTCACACTCTTGAAATTAGCCTGAGGACATAATGGAGGATCAAGATGTAAAAGAGGTACAAGACACTTGTAAATAGGTGGTAAGGAGTTCCACAAGTCATTTTCAAGTTCCATAATAGAATCCCAAGACTTCACTGGATTTAGAGGTGTAAATTCCCGGGAACACCAGGAAGCTACCCCATAAGTCGATTCAAGATTTAAGTTATTGAGCTCTACATGTTGTAAATCGGGGAGACCCAAGGTAGGAAGATTCATAACCTCAATATTATTACCATTCGATAGATCCATGACCTCCAAGTTGAGTACTCGAGAAGGTTTTTCATCAAGATATTCATGTGGAACAAGCGAAGGGGTGGACTGTGTGGGAAAACGAACCTGATCATATTCCATATTGGGATGGAGTTTCTAACCGGCGTCAAGAGTGTTGACATAAATACCAACGAGGAATTCTCTTCCACAACAGGTGGTGGAGCATTCTCACTAGCTTGATAAACTTCCATGATAACAGGTGACACCACCCAAGGATCAGGAGGTTGATGGGGTCCATAGGTGTCGCGGGAGATCATATGCATAGGAGCTTTTGATGATGAGGAAGGAATATTAGGTGGAGGGAGTTGAAGAAAAACCCCCATAAAAGTTGAAATTTTAGTGATTCGAGCTCCAATACTCTCATACTAACCAGGTTTACCTCCCACAAGTGGTACAAAATTCCCAGTAGTGGAAATATGAGTATATGGCACACCAAAGTCAAGTTGATCGATACTGACAATCTTGCCTTCATGAGGAAACCAAAATAGATGAAAAATAGATGGGGGAACTACAGTCATCCCATGAAACTAGCTATAGCAAAATAGTAGGTTGTGATGTAATGTGGCATCGACAACCTCGACATCAACATGGAAAATTTTCCCCCCTAACTGAATGGAAAAATTTGGAAGAACCCCCTTTGCGATAAAGTTGTGTCCGTCAAGAGCTTGGAGAATCGTGTTAGATTTGGCGAGCATGAAGAGCCTATTTCTTTCCAGCAGGATATAGACACGACACATGTGGAAGATCCCTCATCCACCAAAGTTCATTGAATATTCCTATGGTTAATATGTACAATGATTTGAAAAGAAATATGATGTGAAAGATGAGGGGTGACTTTATCAACATTAAAAGCAATGATATTCGAGTTAGATGAGTCAATGCCACCAATGGTTAACAACAAGGATTTGTGTTGCTAAGGAAAACTTTGCAAGACTTACAATGTAGACATGGCACAAGGAGCCTCGGCAATATCTTCAACAATATTGTAGTATTGAGTAGCCTGGGCCAAAGGATTGTGTGTTCTCTTCCAGAGAACACCATTGGGAGGGCGATAAATAGGTTCCATATGCTTATCCAAAGTGAGAGGTCTAGTGGAACGTAGTGGAATTGATGAGTCTTTAGAGAGAGAGCTTGACCCAGGAACATCATAAGCATTGCCCTGCGTAGTCACATTGACATCTTCCTTGCACATGAAGAGGGATGAATTATCAAAAGATGACCCCTCATTTCCCCCTTGCGGAGGTCCAGAACGTTGAGAAATCATCTGTTGTTGGGTTTCTATAGGGAATGGATGAGTCAAATGGTAGGTTGTTGAGTAGATGATGGTGAAAGAATCTTATGGACTTCATCCATTCGAGGGCATTCATGAGTAAGATGGTCACATTGACAAATTTTGCAGGGAAACTTGATTTTATGATGATGTTCACTAGTGCCCCCTCCCTAACTCTAAGGGTTTGGTTGAGACTCCTAAGCATTTTGGTTCTTTTGTTTATTTATCTTATTATTCCTTTTACCACCAAATTATTGATTGTTCTTCAGTTGAGTGGACTTCACAACGAGAAAATTGTTGGAAGGCTCACGAGGGGGTGCTTTAGTAGATCCATACGCATTTGCTAGTGCTTGAGATGTAACAATAAATTTTCCGTTGGGTATCTGTTAGCATCTAAATCTGCCTTAGGCTGAAGGAAGGAAAAATTTAGGGTAACCAAAAACCACGCTCAGTCTCGCAGCTAGCTCTACGAGAGCAGGAGAGGGCTCTCTCCGAGTCACACTCATCGAATGGATAAGAAAAATGGTCTGAGATGACTTGAAATGTGATATTTACCTTAGGCTATTAGGTGAAAAGGGATTTTGGAAAAGATTTTCGAAGTGACTCAACTCCTGAGATGTATATGGGATTGGCGCTTACCAAGGAACATAGAGTTGAGGATGAAGGCACAGATTATTCCATGAGGCAAGGTAGGCGGGAAGCACAAACATTTTAACCTAAGGTGACGTGGAATGGAAATATTTCCGAAGATAGTGAAAAGGGCATGGTCATATGAATCCTTTTGGACAGAAGAATAACATTGCACATGAAATTTTCCCACAGGCAGAGCAATATAAATTGAGTTCTACATAATCTCACTTAGAAAATTTCACTAAAATGAAACATGAAATGAATTATGAAATATAACAAGATACATATGGAACATAAGAACACATTTTCTACACTCACAACCACAAGAATCTCATGAAACAGAGTCGCTGCCTTTCATTAACTCTCTGTCAAAAATACACAGTGCAGAAACAAAGTTTCTTTCCACGGTCTCTCAGAAGTTACAAGCCAGCCCAGCCTTTGCAAATAACTTTCTTACAATATATAGAAAGTGTAGAGAAGAGATGGAATGCCCAGGGGTTGGGAAGTTACTCAAATCATTTCGAAAATGAGATGGAGAGCCAACCATCAGCTGCAGGTGCAGCGCTCTCAAGCATGACATTTGGTTGTCGTGACCCTTTGTATCATTTTGCCACTTGGATAGATGAACACCTGGAGAGAAAATTCTTTAAAAGGCACCCTTTGTGCCAAAAAATGAAAGAGTAAATGACCGGGCCCACTTGCAGAAGTCGCGACCTAAAATTTCGCGAAACGGGAGCAATTTGGCAATTTTTCCCCCGTGCGCCGCACCAAATTCCCTATGCATCGTGCCACTTTGGATCCTATTTTGGGGCACTTTCAGGTGTCCAAAATGTGACCAAGTGGGCTTGTTGGATATCCCGTCCTTTCTACTTTCCAACCCAATTGGAATTCCTATATTTGGAGCTCATTTTCCCCTCCAAAACTTCATTCTCCCAAGACTGTTTTCTGTGTGTCCAAAAAGTCGCAGAGAGGCCATTTTTGACAGTTTTTTGACCTTTAGGAGACCCAAAACTTGTCAAAATTTCTTTCCCAGACACTAGTAGACGTATTTTTCGATGCTAAATCGAAATATGCAAGCCTTTCCTCGATCTGAGTTCTAGATTTTTAGCGTCGCGCCACAGGGAGAAATTTCCTATTTTGTGCCCAAAAAATTTGCCTGTGACCAAAATTTGCCCAAATTCCTTGAAATTTGGGATGGAAGTTCCCTATGAAGTACTTTTCTATGCCAAGGAAGAATTAGCCAAGATTCAAAGCTGATCTTGCTCCTTTGCCTCCTTTGCCTCTTTTGTCGCTTTGCTCAATTTTTCCTTTAGGCTCCTGATTCTTGCCTTGGAACTCATGTTGCGGGCCTGGTAGTGATGAGTCAGGTGCCTCACCATGTCTTTCTCCCTATTCTCTTTGTCCAACAGCATCTCCAACTGCATGTTGACCCTCTCAAGGTTGGACTCCCGGTCTTCATTGATTTCTTGCTCCAAAGAGGTGAGAGAAACCCTTCTTCTTTGAGCAACTTGGTGCTGCTCACGGATGTTCTGCAGCTCCGTGATCATCTGTTGGTCCTCAAGTTGTTTTTTTCTCCACTCCAGGTAGTTCATGTTCCACTTGGCCCTTTTTAGATCAATGGTCAAGTCTTCAATCTCTTATTGCTGCTCTTTGATGCTGTCTATAAGCTCCTCATTGGTGGGTTCTGCATTTGGCTCCTCATCCTGGAGGAGAACAAACTCGATCTCTTGCTCACCTGATGGCCCCTACTCATGCACTAGCTCCTTTCCCCTATCTTGTACCTATGTCATTGATTTAGGAAGTGAGGCCACTTCCACCCTGGGTGGAGATAACACTCGCTTTGCTGCTGCAAACAACGGTCTGGTGCCTCTTTGATATGTGATGAAAACTGGCATGGTTGCAGTCTCATGGCTCTTAAAATGATGTGCATGACTTCCCATCTCAGGCTCAAACTGATATGAAGGACCTCCCAGCTCATGATCAGCCTGATGTGAAGGACCTTCCACCTCATGTTCTACCTTTGATGTCACCAATGGAGAACTAATGAAATCACGGGAGATGATGTCATCCCAAGCAATACCTTGCAATCCCAACTGATGGTCCACCAAAATCCGAATGAGAGAAAAATGATTGACACAATTTAGTTGCTGTCGTGGGGTCTTGCGCTGCATGAATTTCTTCATCTTCTCAATGTTGTTGCAGATGAAAAATGGGAGGCTCATCATCTTCAGCCTCGTGAAGTGCATGAGCAAGCAGATGTGGTAGCATAAAGACGAGAAAACCTCCCCTCGCAACTGAAATATTTCATGATCAATCTCATGAGTGGGGCATACTCATCCCTCAAAAATCTGAATGGAAACACCCTAGTGAGTTGGCTCAAGTAGCTCTTCTTGATGTAAGGCTCATAGTGATGTCTCTCCACCTTCGTTTTCTTATGCCACTGCTCTCCAATAGCAGGTATCCCCGTTGCCACTGATATACCCTCTGGTGTCAAGGTGAAAGTGACCCCAGCCAGGACAGATTGGCCTCCCTGTAGATGATGTTTAAAAAAGCGGGCCAACTCATGATGTACTCTGACATTTTCCACCCTTTGACAAAATTCATAACATGCCAAGTGTTGTAAACAAGACATGGGAAGTGGGTATGCCTGTAGCTCTGTGAGGGTGTTGGGATCGTCTCTGAGATGTCTTCCACTCCGGTGATGTCTCCTATGGGCCCTCTCTCCAGAAGATGTGTCACTATGTGTGTCCCCCTCATAATCTGATGAATTTTCTGATGCCATCACTACTGCTTGTATCCTGAGTTTAGTGTTGCCCTTTGAATCCAATGACACCGATAAATGCTCTGCAAATTTGTTACCAAGGGGACAATAAAACAGTGGAGTGTTAGGAAGGGAATGATGAAAAGGGGAATAGGGGTTGAAAGGGGAAATTTATCAGGGATTTGGGAGTGTTTGGGGTAGGGTTTTGATGGGGTAGGGTTTAAGGAACTTTTGAGCTATATGCGTAAAGGCGACAAAGGGATATGATTGCAATGTAGCTAGGGTAACTACTAGGGAAAAATGCTCCAGGGGAATTAGCTGATAGAGGTAGGGTAGGTGCATATTTAACAATCAAGTTACTGTAGCAAAACCCTAGCTTTTTTAACCTTTTGTGTAATTTTTGTGTTTGCTAAAAAAAAATTGTTTTTGGTCTCATGGTCACCAACATCATATTTTTCTTTAAGCTTAGGATCAATGGTGAAAAGATTTATGGGCACTTTTGCAATTTTAAGAGCCAATTCCAAAATTTTTGGGCAATTCGGTGCATTCTTAGGCTCACAGGCCTGTGCGCCGTGCGCTTTTCCCAGTGCGTCGTGCGTCGGGTATGTGTTGTGCTAGTGTAATGTTAACACTATGGTCGAGCTCCCAGTGTGCCGTGCGCCCTGAGTGCGTCGCGCCACATTGTGTGTGAGCCGCGTGCGGTCAAAAGATACAATTTTAGGGGGATTTTAGGGGCTTTTCTTGGGAGACAAGGAGGAATGGAGGTGAAAATGATGAGGAGTTAGGGGACAAGGGGAGGAAAGTGACCTTCGTGCTAATCATTACAATTTTTCAACCCCATCAACCGCTTGTCATGTTTTTTTCCATGGAAGGACATTGCGCTTTTGGATACCTTTCAAACATCTTACAAATAGCTAAACATTGACCAAATTGATGGAGAAGAGATGTCATAAGGCCTACCTCGTGATTTGATAGCTTTCACAAAGATTTGAAATGGTTTGGAACTGTTTTTATGCCCCTGGCTATGTGCGTCGCGTGCCAAGCCCAGTGCGCCGCGTGCCCTGAGTGCATCACGCCCTTGGGGATTTTTCACTGTGGGCTAGCTGACGATGTGTCGCCCCCTCCGTGTGCATCGCGCGCCCTGTTGTGTGCGCCGCGCCACCTAGAAGTCTGCTCTCCTTGCTCAAATTCCTCCTCCTTAGCTCTCCTTTCTTCAACAATGCCTCTCTCAACCTTTTTCATAACACAATGACTTAGTCTTGGGCCAAAACAAATATATCTATATATATATATATATATATATATATATATATATATATATATATATATATATATATATATATATATCTATATATATATATATATATATAGGCTTTCAGAGAGTTGGGTTTAAATTTTTCCTCTTGGAAGACCCACTTTCTAATGTTTGAGTTTTGCACTTTTCATTGACTTTCAAAACACTCTGTTTTTCCTTTTTCTTTGAAATTGTAGCTCTCATGATAAAATTTTCGGCGTTTCTTTGTGGGGACTGTGTGACTGAGCCTTTGGCTTTGAAATCCATGACTGCATCTGAAAATGTCAACTCTCAATTTTTGGAAAATTTTGTCATAGTTGACCTTCTTTGACTTTTCTTCAAAACAGAGTTTTGAAGAAGAGTCGATGTCCCTTGTGGTGATGATGAAGCTTTCTGCGTTGTAGGTGTATAAGATCTCCTTCTGGCCTACATGGCTTGTTCTGGACATGTTTTTCAAGGACCAAACTAATGAATTTCTAGACCTTAACAATAAAAAATCACTCTGTCCTAAAATATGACCAGTCCTTGACTATCGTGAATTTCATTGATTACGGACCAATTCATGAACCAACAGAGGCTAGACATGAGGGGAAATGAGTAGCATGACTTTCTCCGTCAGATCATGGCATGTCCCTAGCGAAATGCAACTTCGTGGAGGGAGAGGGACTCCTAAAATTGAAATGCATAAAGAGCTTTGATCTCTGACGGAGGGCTGACCAGACCGACTCTAATATTGGCTCCAATGGGGGATGGTAGCTCCTTGGAGGTGCCAAGAACAACAAATCTTTGGAGGAGCTAGACAGTGCCTCTTTCTGCATTGGGCTATGGAGTCATCATTTGATAAACAGCACAAGACTCTGACTTATTTACAAAACCGAAGTGACCAAGAAATTGACTCAAACTTCACAATTGGAATAACTCAAAACTGACTGTACATACTGAAATAAAAATGGTATTTACAATGACAGTGGAATCAGTGTTAATAGATCAACAATGATACCACTTGAGTAGCCGACCATTGATCGACCCTCCAGGATAGTCTTCCCCATTCATTTCTTTAAGAAGAAAGCCATTTTGACCCCTGTATGCTGCGATCTTGAAAGGACCTTTCCACAGATTTTCGAACTTTTCATGCTTGCCTTTCTCTTCATTCCTTGCATACCACTTCAGAACCACATCATCCAACTGAAATTTGTCCGCTTTAGCTTTTCTGTCATAAATTTTCCTTATCTTCTCCTACAACTTGGATGTGTTTTTGAAAACTTCTTCTCTTGTTTGCTACAAGTGGATCATTTGATTGAGCCTTCTGCATGGGATCTTCCTCACTACTGGCCTCCTGAAGAAGTTTGACCACCGGGGCAGCAAGGGAAGTGAGAAATACTGCATCCACACCATAAACCAGCTCAAACGGTGACATAGCAATAGACTTTTTCTGACTAATTCTATCTGCCCAAAGTGCACGAACTAGCCTCTTGTTCCAACTCTTCTTATTAATTTCCAACAGCTTCTTGATGACGTTGACCAAAGCTTTATTCGAAGATTTAGCCAATCCATTGCCTTGCGGATGATAGGCAGTTGAATGACCCAAAATTATGTGATATTTGTGACAAAATTCTACCATCCTTTTCGATTTAAAAGCTGCTGCATTATCAATGATTATTTTGTTTGGACAACCAAAGCGAGACAAGGTGTTATTTTCGAGAAATGAGATGATTAACATGTCTGTCGCTTGTCTAGTAGGTCTTGCCTCAATCCACTTTGTGATGTAGTCCGTCGCTGTAAGGTTCCACCTATGCTGTCTGGAAGATGCAAGATGAATTTCCCCAATGAAATCCAACCCCCACTACTGGAATGGAGCGCTCACTTTGATAGGTTTGAGTGGAAAAGGCTATAATTTCTGTTTTCCTTCAAAAATTTGACACTTATGACAGTGCTTTACCATCTTATGCACATCAGCAAAGAAAGTAGGCCAGTAGTACCCTGCTCTCAAGATTTTGTTCGTTGTTGACTTGCAAAAAAGATGTCCCCCACACTTTCCTTCGTGGAAGTCTTCCATGACTTTCTTTGCCTCCTCTTCCACTAGAAAATTTAGTAAAATGGCACCAGGATCTTTCCAATATAGTGCAGAATTCAAGATGAAAAATTTGGCAGCCTTCAATTTAAGTGTTCTCGCTTTGTTTCTAACCATGCCGGGCGGTGGTGATAGAATTTTTAGCACATAGATTATATCAGAATACCATGGGTACAAAGCAAACATTTCAGATACCTGAACTGAAGTTCCTTCATCATTCTCATCGGACATGGCAGCGATCAGATTTATTTCCAATGCATGCAAATTTGACTCAGCCATTAGCTTCACCAATCCCTGTCCTTTGACCAACTTTGTAGGCTTTATCTCCACATCATATTCTAGCAAGGCTGCGATCCATTTGTCCCTTCTCCCTTCCAGATCGGTTTGCACTAAAACATTTTTCACAACAGTATTAGGAACATAGGCCAGAATGTGAGAATGTAAGATATACACCCGGAAATATTTCAGTGCCTTTACCAATGCTAGGGCTTGCTTCTCGATGATGTTTTATTTCAAAGATGCATCCCTTATAGCCCTGCTGAAGAATGCAATGGGTCTTTCATGATCATCCATTTTCTGCAACAATACTGTTGCCATAGTGTGCTCAGAAGCAAATGAAAACAATATGGAATCTTGAGTATAATCCGGGCTGACTAGATCACCTGGCTGTCCTTCTTAATCATGTTGGTCATTTCTTTCAAGTATTCCGCAAGATTAGGCACAAAGCGACGAAGAAAATTCATCTTACCATTAAATGAATCTATCTCCTTTTTGTTCCTAGGTAGATCGATTTGCTGAATTGGTTGGACATATGCTGGGTCTATGCAGATGCCATCTTTTGAGATGATATGCCCAAGTAATTTTCCTTCCTCCATGGCGAACATGCTCTTCTTAGGATTATGAGATAGGCCATATTTCCTGCATTTTTGAAAGACAATTTTTAGGTGATGCATATGCTCTTCATCATATTTTCAAAACACCATCAAGTCATCCAAGTACACCACCAAAAACACATCCTTCTCATTTGCAAACGCCAAGTCCATTACACGCTGAAATGTGGCACCTGCATTCTTCAAACCGAATGGCATTTTGGCATAGTGAAATTTTCCCCATGGAGTTGTGAATGCTGTCTTATCCCTGTCATCTTCGTGGAATGAAATTTGGTTATATCCTGAATAACCATCAAGCAGGGAGATATGAGATGCCCCACTACTCGCTGAAGTATATGGTCCATCCTAGGTAGCGGATAATTGTCCTTCAATTAGACCTTGTTTAGATTTCTGAAATCAATGCATAAGCGGATCTCATCGACCTTCTTTCGTACATGTACTAAGTTAGATATCCAATATGAAAATCTGATAGGCATAACGATACCTGACTTGTACAACCTATTTACCTCTTTTTCGATGGATGGCAGCAACTTTGGATTGATCCTTCTCAGCTTTTGTCTAAATGGTTTTTGATTGGGCTTGATAGGTATGGTGTGATGAATGATGTTCATATCATAGGTCTTTAAATCTGCATAATCCAAAGCAATTACATCTGCAAATGAAGTCATCAAACTGATATATTTGTCCTTGATCTTTGGCGGTAGTGTTTTGGAAAATTTTACTAGTTTTGGATTTGTTGTTGTACCGATGTTGACTTCTTCTACACCTTTCTCCGTGGGTTGCAAAGTTGGCTTGCAGGCTACATCATCATGATTGAAAAGTTCTTCTAGGGGTATCAAGAATTTAGGAATGATGTTGTTCTTTAGCTGCAATATGTCCATTTGATTGATTTGAACTTCTTCTGTACCATTCCCTTTGTTCTCATCGTTTTCCACATCGATTAAGGTTTCTTTGAACTTGCCTTCATTGAGCAGAAAATCCTTAATCTCCCCATCATCTTGGAACACTTTCCAATCTCGTTGATTGTCTGGAATGGTTGGACGGTGCTTGACATGGATTTCAAATTTATTTTTGGAGTTCATGGGGATCTTGAAGCTGCTCACTGCCTTGGCAAGAGCATGAAAAATACTATTTTGTATTTATGGCACACATGTCAAGGTGTATTCGGAAAATAGTTTCAAAATGTCCAAAACTGCATTACGATAGGCCCACATCCTAGGATGTTTTTCTTGGTACTCACCTCTGACCTATTCTATCACCAACTCGGAGTCGCCATATACTGAAATCCTCTTCGCATTCAACTTTGTAAGAATCTTCAAGCCAACAATCAGAGCTTCATATTCAGCTTCATTGTTGGAACATTCGAAGGCTAGCTTGTAGGAGCAAACTCTCACGCCGCTAGGTACTTTGTTTAGGGAGGAGAAAGGATTGCGTACCCAAATACCAATACCAGCTCCATCATTCCCTACTGCTCCATCAAAATCCATGGTCCATAAGCCTTCTTATACCTCTTGCAAGTGCTGGAAATCTTTTTTTTGTCCATTGTTTGTTTGTTGTCCATCATTTGTTTGTTGTCGATTATTTATTTGCTGTCCATCGTTTTGAATTGATTTCCCAATCTTTTGTTGCTTTTCTTGTTTTTCTTTCTTCAAAATCTCTCTAAAATTTTATTTTATCTCAGGAATGTCGTCTGCTTCTACCATCTGACTATCTATTTCATTTAAACTATCTGAAAACAAAACAAAAGACTCTAAATCTGTATGTACATAGTTTATAGGATGATTTATCAGTTTCTCCTTGCTTGTGATCATATACTTCATCTTTTGTTCCCGATATAATTTCCCCATTTGTCCAAACACTGGGATTGTCGCATAGGAGAAATCTAGCTGTAGTGTCCCCTTCAATTTTTCCACCCAAGACCTGGAAAGAAGCATACCAAACCTTGGAGGAATGTCTACTACCACTACATCCATCAGAACATTTTTCATCGGAATCTGATCCAAACTCACAACTAAGTCTTTGATGAGCCCTATGCATCTTACTCTGCTGGAGTCGAATGAGTAGAGATCATGATATTGGCGAGTGATGTCCAAACCAAGCTTATCCATGATAGCCTTGTGCGTGAGATTGTGAGAGGCTTCGGAATTGAACATGGCATTGTGTAGCACAAATTCATGTAATTGTAAACTGATATAGAAGGGTGGCACGTCGCTCTCAGGAGACTCACCATTCGTTGCTGGCCCAAAAATAATTTCAGGTTGATCATCTTCCACATTTACCATGTCAGAAATTGGGTCCAAGTTCAACATTTTAGAAATTTGTCCTCTATAGATGTTGTTCTTCATGATTTCAGTCAAAGGGATGGATAACTTTAGCTTAGAAATCTCATTCTCTAGGCTGAAAGCGGCAGTTCTTTTTACCTCTTTGACTGGGATCTCTTTCCTTTCCTTCTCTTTTGAGGTGGATGGTTGCTGTGATTGTTCTACTAATTTCGATTTGCTACTCTCCATAACAACCGCCTCCTTTCCTTTTCTTTGTGTAGCAGATTGATCTTTCTATATTGTTTCATCCTCCTTCTTTTTCTGAATTTGTTTAGCCGGTACATCTCGGTTTCGAAGGGAATATCGCTCTTCTTGTGTAGACAAATCATTCATATACCCCCTTTGATATTCTTTTGTTTCTTCTTCCAACACGGTTTTGTTAGTTAGGATAAAATCAGTGTCTTGGTGTGTAGCTGAGTTCACTGCACATTCTTCTTCTTCAGTGATGTAAGTAGGTAGCTCATTTGGGGTAAAAATATGGTTTTCCTTGCCTATTACATTCCCTTCCTCATATGATTCTGGTCCATGTACAAAATTCTGCTGCAAGTTTGTTTGTATCGGCTGTTGTGTTGTCTGCTCTTGAGTCTGCTGATCTCTTTGTCTTATCCTATATTGTGGTTGCTGTTGGCCATGAAAGTTAGGATTCCTAACTTGTGGTTCTGGCTTGTCAAGTTTTACCCTTTTGAGCATCTGTTCTACCTTCTTGAGCAGCTGATCCATTGAAGAAGATTCTTCTTTCACCGTGGTTTTCTTCTCTACTTTTGCCCTTGCTCTTTTGAACAACAGGTTAGCCTCAACGCTGACTGCAATTTTCTGCATATCTTCCATTGTAGCCGATTCTCTCTCTCATAATTGGTACGCCCTGTCAGCATCAAAACCATCCAGAAAATTCATCATTGCTAGTCCCACCAGTGGCTTTAGATGGTCTCGGATATCATTATATACTGCATTAAATATAACACAATAATATTGGACCGACTCGCCGGCATTCTGCTTGATTTGTTCATACTCGGCCAAAATTTGAAGGGGATTTTTTTTTACTTCCCACCTTTTCAAAAATTGTCTTTGTAGCTCCGTCAAGGTGGTGATACTTGCAACCGTCAAACCTTTGAACCATTTCCTCACATCACCTGAAAATGTTTGTACAAAGAGCCTCATTGCCACGTTCTCTGCATCTATCTCATGAAGTTCATAGAAATATGCCATTTTATCCACATGTTGTTGAGCTATAATACTATTAGGAGTGCCATCGAAAAATGATATTTTACTTTGATAGTCATTGGGCATGTCATCTAGGACTTGGGGCAGAACAAGAGGAGCAAAATGGGAAGCCATCATTCTTGGTGGATTTGGCCTTCGAGGTGTTGGAAAGGTGTGCACAGTTTGCAAGAGGCTTGCACCTGGAGTTTGGGGCCATGTGGAAATGTAGTTATCAATTAACCTATTAGCTCTTTCCGTCTCAATGTCTACAAGAAATTACGGATCAGGGACGATGTAATCAACATCCTTTTCAGATTTATATTCAAACAGTGATATCTCAAATCGTTCGTCAAACTCAAGCTCTTCAAGATACTCAAAAATATCGGGACATGAAGGGGATTTGAATACGGGGGTTATGGTGCTTTCTTAACGAAGGAGTCTTGGGATCAAATTTGGATTTTCGTAAATGTGAGGAGGGTCCGGGTGCAGATTTGCTTTGGTGTATCCTCTTGAAGCCAGTGTGCTATTGGAAGGAATTATAGGACACAACCAAATTACTCAGCCTTTCCAATCCTAAGCTCATCATCTGGGAGCCTAGAATTCTTATGAAACAAGGGGATTTGATTTTCAACTTAAGGTCCCCAATGGAGTCGCCACTATGTTAGCACCTAAATCTGCCTTAGGCTGAAGGAAGGCAAAAGTTAGGGTAACAAAAAACCACGCTCAGTCTCGTAGCTAACCCTGCGAGGGTAGGAGAGGGCTATCTCTGAGTCACACTCAGCGAATAGATGAGAAAAATGGTCTGAGATGAATTGCAATGCAATATTTACCTTAGGCTAGTAAGTGAAAATGGATTTTGGAAAAGGTTTTCGAAGTGACTAAACTTCTGAGATGTATATGGGACTGGTGCTTAGCAAGGAACAGAGAATTGAGAATGAAGGCACAGATTATTCCATGAGGCAAGGTAGGTGGGAAGCACAGCAATTTTAACTTAAGGTGATGTGGAATGGAAAGATTGCTAAAGATAGTGAAAAGGGCATGGTCACATGAATCCTTTTCAACAGAAGAATAACACTGCACATGAAATTTTCCCACAGGCAGAGCAATATAAATTGAATTCTACCTAATCTCACTTATAAAATTGCATTGAAATGAAATATGAAATGAATTATGAAACATAACAAGATACATACGGAACATAAGAACACATTTTATACACTCACAACCACAAGAATGTCATGAAACAGAGCCGCTGCTTTTCATTAACTCTCTGTCAAAAATACACAGTGCAAAAACAGAGTTTCTTTCCCACAGTCTCTCAGAAGTTACAAGCCAACCCACCCTTTGCAAATAACTTTCTTACAATATATAGAAATTGTAGAGAAGAGATGGAACATCCAGGGGTTTGGATGTTACTCAAAGCATTTTGAAAAGGAGATGGAGAGCCAACCATCAGATGCAGGTGCAGTGCTCTCAAGCATGACATTTGGTTGTGGTAACCCTTTGTATTATTTTGCCACTTGGATAGATTCCCACCTAGAGAGAAAATTCTTTAAAAGGTGCCCTTGGTGACAAAAAACCAAAGAGTAAATGACTGGGCCCACTTGGAGAAGCCGCGACCTGAAATTTCACGAAACGGGAGCAATTTGGCAAATTTTTCCCCTGTGCACCGCGCCAACTTCCTTGCGCGTCGCGCCACTTTGGAGCCTATTTTGGGGCACTTGTAGGTGTCCAAAATGTGCCCAAGTGGGCTTTTTGGAAATCCCGTCCTATCTAACTTCCAACCCAACTAGAATTCCTAAATTTCAAGCTCATTTTCCCCTCCAAAACTTCATTCTCCGAAGACTGTTTTCTGTGTGTCCAAAAAGTGGCAGAGAGGCCATTTTTGAGGGTTTTTTGAACTTTAGGAGACCAAAAACTTGTCAAAATTTCTTGCCCAGAAACCAGTATATGTATTTTTCGATGGTGAATCCGAATATGCAAGCCTTTCCTCGATCTGAGTTCTATATTTTTAGCACCAGAGAAATTTCCTGTTTTGTGACAAAAAAATTTGCCTGTGACCAAAATTTGCCCAAATTCTTTGAAATTTGGGCTGGAGGTTCCCTATAAAGTACTTAGTTGTGCCAAGGAAGCATCAGCCAAGATTCAAAGCCGATCTTTCTCCTTTGTCTCCTTTGCCTCTTTTGTCGCTTTGCTCAATTTTGCCTTTAGGCTCTTGATTCTCGCCTTGGAACTCATGTTGCGGTCCTGGTAGTGATGAGTCAAGCACCTCAACATGTCTTTCTCCATATTTTCTTTTTCCAATAGCATCTCCAAATTCATGTTGACCCTCTCAAGGTTGGACTCCCTGTCTTCATTGATATCTTGCTCCAAAGAGGTGAGCGGAACCCTTCTTCTTTGAGAAACTTGGCGCTGCTCATGGATGTTCTGCAGCTCCATGATCATCTGTTGGTCCTCAAGTTGTTTGTTTCTTCACTCCAGGTAGTTCATGTTCCACTTGGCCCTTTCTAGATCAATGGTCGAGTCTTCAATCTCTGATTGCTGCTCTTTGATGATCTCTGTAAGCTCCTCATTGGTGGGTTCTGCATCTGGCTCATCATCCTGGAGGAGAACAAACTCAATCTCTTGCTCACCTGATGGCCCCTCCTCATGCACTGGCTCCTTGCCCCTATCCTGTACCTGTGTCGTCGATGTAGGAAGCGAGGCCCCTTCCACCCTAGGTGGAGATAACACTCGCTTTATTGCTGCAAACAACGGTCTGGTGCCTTTCGGATAGCCTCTCTGATATGTGATGAAAACTGGCATGGTGGCAGTCTCATGGCTCTCAAACTCATGTGCAGGACTTCCCATCTCACGCTGAAACTGATATGAAGGACCTCCCACCTCATTCTTTGCCTCTGATGTCAACGGTGGAGCACTGAAGAAATAACGGGAGATGAAGTCCTCCCAAGAAATAGCTTGGAATCCCAACTGATGGTCCACCAAAATCCGGATGAGAGAAAAATGATAGACACTGTTTAGCTACTAGCATGGGGTCTTGCGCTGCATGAATTTCTTCATCTTCTCAATGTTTTTGCATATGAAAAATGGGAGGCTCATGATCTTCACCCTGGTGAAGTGCATGAGCAAGCGGATGTGATAGGCATAAAGACAAGAAAACCTCCCCTCGCAACTGAAATATTTCATGATCAATATCATGAGTGGGGCATACTCATCCCTCAAAAATCTGAATGGAAACACCCTGGTGAGTTCGCTCAAGCAGCTGTTCTTGATGTAAGGCTCATAGTGATGCCTCTCCACCTTCTTTTTCTTATGTCACTGCTCCCCAGCATTACGTATCCCCGTTGCCACTGATATAGCCTCCGATGTCAAGGTGAAAGTGACCCCAGCTAGGACAGATTGGCCTCCCTGTAGATGAAATACAAAAAGGTAGGCCAACTCATGATGTACTCTGACATTTGCCACCGTTTGGCAAAATTCATAACATGCCAAGTGCTGGAAACAAGACATGGCAAGTGGGCATGCCTGTAGCTTTGTGAAGGTGTTGAGCTCGTCTCTGAGATGTCTGCCACTGCGGTGACGTCTCCTATGGGCCCTCTCTCCTGAAGATGTGTCACTATGTCTGTCCCCCTCATAATCTGATGAATTTTCTGATGCCATCACTGCTGCTTGTATCCTGAGTTTAGTGCTGCCTTTTTAATCCAATGACACTGATAAATGCTCTGAAAATTTGTTACGAAGGGGACAATAAAACAAGGGAGTGTTAGGAGGGGAATTATGAAAAGGGAAATAGGGGTTTAAAGGGGAAATTTATCAGGGATTTGGGAGTGTTTGGGGTAGGGTTTCGATGGGGTAGGGTTTAAGGAACTTTTGAGCTATATGAGTAAAGGGGACAAAGGGATATGATCGCAATGTAGCTAGGGTAACTATTAGGGAAAAATGCTCCAGGGGAATTAGCTGATAGAGGTAGGGTAGGAGCATATTTAACAATCAAGTTACTGTAGTAAAACCCAAGCTTTTTTACCCTTTTTGTGTCATTTTTTTGTTTGCTAAAAAAAATTTTGTTTTTGGTCTCATGGTCACCAACATTATATTTTTATTTAAGCTTAGGATCAGTGGTGAAAGGATTTATGGGCACTTTTGCAATTTTAGGAGCTAATTCCAAAATTTTTGGGCGATTCGGTGCATTCTTAGGCTTCACAGGCCTGTGTGCTGCGCGCTTTGCCCAGTGCGTCATGCGCCGGGTATGCGTCGCGCCAATGTAATGTTAACACTGTGGCCGGGCTCCGAGTGCGCCGCGCGCCCTGAGTGCTCCGTGCCACATTGTGTCTGTGCTCTGCGTGGTCAAACGACACAATTTTTGTTTGAAAAACAGGGGAGGGAGTTTTAAGGGGATTTTAGGGGGTTTTCTTGGGAGACAAGGAGGAATGGAGGTGAAAATTATGAGGAGTGAGCGGAAAAGGGGAGGAAAGTGACCTTGGTGCTAATCATTACAATTTCGCAACCCCATCAACCGTTTTTCTTGTTGCTTTTTCCATGGAAGGCCATTGTGCTTTTGGATAACTTTCAAACATCTTACAAATAGATAAACATTGACCAAATTGATGGAGAAGAGGTGTCATAAGGCCTACATGATGATTTGATAGCTTTCACAAAGATTTGAAATGGTTTGGCACTTTTTTTATGCCCCTGGATATGTGCGTCACGCGCCAAGCCCAGTGCGTCGCGTGCCCTGAGTGCATCGCACCCCTGGGAATTTTTCATTGTGGGCTGGCTGCCAATGTGTCGCGCCCTCCGTGTGCGTCGCGCACCCTGGTGTGTGCGCCGCGCCACCTAGAAGTTTGCCCTCCTGGCTCGAATACCTCCTCCTTAGGTCTCCTTTCTTCATCAATGCCTCTCTCAACCTTTTTCATAACACAATGACTTAGTCTTGGGCCAAAACAAATATATATAGGCTTTAAGAGAGTTGGGTTTAATTTTTTTTCTCTTGGAAGACCCACTTTCTAATGTTTGAGCTTTGCACTTTTCATTGACTTTTAAAACACTCTGTTTTTCCTTTTTCTTTGAAATTTTGGCTCTCATGATAAAAATTTTGGTATTTCTTTATGGGGACTATGTGACTGAGCCTCTGGCTTTGAAATCCATGACTGCAACTAAAAATGTCAACTGTCGATTTTTGTAAAAAAAATTCATAGTTGACCTTGCTTGACTTTTCTTCAAAACAGAGTTTTGAAGAAGAGTTGATGTCTCTTGCGGTGATGATGAAGCTTTCTGCGCTGTAGGTGTATAAGATCTCCTTCTAGCCTGCATGGCTTGTTCTGGACATGTTTTTCAAGGACCAAACTGATTAATTTCTAGACCCTAACAATAAAAAATGACTCTGTCCTACAATATGACCAATCCTTGACTATCATGAATTTCATTGATTACAGACCAATTCACGAACCGGCAGAGGCCAGACTTGATGGGAAATTAGTAGCATGACTTTCTCCGTCAGATCATGGCATGCCCCTAGCAAAATGCAGCTTCGTGGAGGGAGCTGGACACCTAAAATTGAAATACAGAAAGAGCTTTGATCTCTAATGGAGGGCTGACCAAACCAGACCGACTCTAACATGATGTTCACTAGTGCCCCCTCCCTAACTCTAAGGGTTTGGTTGAGACTCCTGAGCTTTTTGGTTCTTTTGTTTATTTATATTATTATTCTTTTTACCACCAGATTATTGATTCTTCTTCAGTTGAGTGGACTTCACCGTGAGAAAATTGGTGGAAGGCTCACGAGGGGGTGCTTTAGCAGATCCATACGCATTCGCTAGTGCTTGAGATGTAATCATAAATTGTCCATTGGGTATCAAGTTGGCTCACAGAATTGGACCCAATCAAACCATTGACATGTTCGCCAAGAACAGGTTTGGTATGGTCAACGAAAGGCCCAGGGACATTAGGAAACACTTCCTAAAGTGTACCCAACTGTGAAAAGATAAGATCCAACTATTGGGTAGCTAAAATATATTGTTCCTTGGTAATGGATTGAAACATATAAACATATTTGGACATTTGAGTTTAGAGGGATCGAATACCATTTACGGAATATCTCATCAGGTAACTTGGTTCTCACTAATCGCTTGTGACGATGCCACTCATGAATATGACCAGAGATTAACGTAGCATAATCTTGCTTAAAATTAGACAAGAGGCCAGATTTGATATCATATAAAGTAGGAAACTAGAAGTGTGTGAGGAAATTTTGATAAAGGGAGGCAAAGTCATCATAGGATGTAGTATCTAATTCAATGTACGACTTTGCAGCATCCCTAGACAACGTACGTTGGAATGAGTGAAGTTTAACAGAATCATCCACCAAAGAATTAGATGAGAACCACAAACAAAAGGTGGTAATATGCGTGGATGGATTCTCCCCAGTATTTCCTTCAAACTTTGGAATATCAGACGGTAATTTTGCGGGCATAGGTGGCTAGCAAGGATCATGATGGATGGGGTCATTAGTCATTTTCGACAAATCCAGTAAATTGAGAGAAGATAAGAAAATATTTTGGAGCTGACTAAATGGGTCATAGGTGGGAGAGGCCCCTGACAAACCATGTGGTCCCCCCATAAAAGGAGAGGAATGATCCACCTTCTGGTAAAGAAAAGAATTCGCCTTGATATCAGACTATTGCAAGCTAGGGTAAGTAGAAAATGCAGGTTTCGCCTTTGGGTAAATATCAACGAAGAGAAAAGGACCCCCGAAAGCATGACTGTTGATGGGGTTGTACTTGAGGATAGAAGAAGAACCACCCTGTGCACTAATACTGACATAAGGAGGATACCCTATGTGAGAAATGGTATAGGAAACAAGGTTTCCCCCAGGTAATATAGACCCCCTAGTAAAAGTATTGGTAGGTGGTGCCCCTCTAACAAGATAATTGTACCAAGCCTGTGATATGCTAGAAGCAATGTTTCCCCCAAGCTGACCAAGGAAAATTGATGATCCTCCCTACATATTAGTGGAAGTAATCATGCCTAACTGAGGGACAAGAACAATTGGTTGGGAAAAATGTGACATAAATATTCCTGAACCTATCGACTAACTAGGCTGGGGTGCCATGGTAGGAATAGGAGATGATGTGGGCATGGAAACGTTCGAGAAAATTGCAAGAGTCATAGAGGAAATTGGTGGAATGCCCCAAGAAAAAGTAAGAGGTGTTGATAGAGGAGTGGGTATAGCCGCACTAAGAGGTGCCAATGATATCATGGCAACTGATACTATTGATGCAGAAGGTAAGGACATCTCAGACTCTGCCATAGGGTAAAGTACAAACAAAGGCACGTGAATGTAGGTAGTTGTGGAACTGTCAGGGTTCAACCATAATAACTCAGTTCCCAATAGATTAGTCAAAGGTGGGTTGGTAGGAGCATCAAAGTCATCTGCTAAAGTCTCGATCGAAACAAAATCAATACCAAAATGACAAACTATACAATCCACAACAATGTGGTCATCTAAGTCTTGAGCACCGACGCGTACTCTCCATGTAGGGCTAACAAGTCCAACTGGTTCGGGAGGAAAACTGTGAATACGATGTGACCATCGATGAAAAAATTTAGCCAAGGTGGTAACTTATGATTTGAGTACAATTATGTTAGTAAAAACACCCTAAGCACAAAACTACTAACTCGTACGAAACAACACACACTAGAAACATCCTAGAAGATAACACATGAAAACCAAAATACAAAGAAGTTAGCGGTGGAACAATTATACTAGCAACCTGCTTCCCAACCATTTTGTCTGCGAACACAGTGCAAGTGCCCTTATTATCCATGTGGAACCTTTCGAGAGTACTGATATAGTATGACTAATATATACCTTGGGTACAGAGAAGACGAATCCAACCCTACACCTATGTATGAGCCCTAAGAAGATAGCCCACTATGGTTACCACGTATAATAACATGACTTGGGGGGACAGTTGCAGGAGTAATCCACATGCAAGGGCAAGAAATTTAACCCTGAAAAAGCTAAGACTGAAACCCCCTTGAGAGTTTCCTCCCAAGTGGCCCCCAAGTGATACTGACACCACTTTTATGCATGGAGATTCTATTATATCGTACCACCTGAATCTAAGCGAAAGGGGTTGTGTCAATTCACCTAGCCTAAGTTTTGCCTCATGTTTGACCCTTTTGTGAGGAGGCCTTCTCAAACCACACTACTACAAATGGATTTAACTCCCTACCAAAAGATTTTAAGTTAATTTTGTAGTATTGGATCAATTAACGCACACTCCTATCTCCAAGACCCTAGCCTAAGCCAGTGTTGGTGTGCTACCAGTGAAAATAAAACACCAATCTAGTTAATTTTATTATCGTGTTGATTTTAGTGTCTTTTTTTTACACAAGCAGGATGTGGCGTGAAACTAAGATGGTGCGAATCACTCTTAGTTAGTCATCCTAATGCAACTATATGTGATTTTTTTATTTTGAATTTGATGAGTGTTAACTACAGGAGGGTAAGATCCTTCTAACATACCAATGCCTATTGTAATGCACCTCTAAATATTGTTGAATGAAAATTATCCCAAATTTTATGAATTAATGACATAAAACAAACCAAGAAGGAAAACCAAAAATCCAACAAGAACCCAAAGGAAAAGACTCCCAAGAAATAATGCAAAGCACTCCAAAAGCATCACAGCTAGGAAAACAAAACCCAATCAAATAAATACACTCAAAGCGATCAAATCGAAAGATAAAAGAAAAAGAATGAAGGCAATGTCAACAAGCTAGAGTTGTAGGACAATGGCTCAACAAAGGCCAATGTTATACAGAGGTAAAAAAATAGAACCTAGAGGTAGGAAGGTCTAAACGAGATCAAATTAGAGTGATACAACATAATGAAAACACACTCAAAAGAACTTTCTTAGATGACAACTGCACAATCAATCACAACACCACCAATTGTGATGAAAACAAGCAAGAGAGAGAATAGGTAACTGAAAACAAGTGACCAAACCACACAAATGAAACAAAATACAAAAGCGAGATATCAAAGATATCTAAGTAGTCACCAAAAACAAGAAAACAAATCTGAAACAGAGATCTAGAGATGAGAAAACTAGTCGTCAACCAAAGAACATAAAGAATTATGCAAGAGAAACCTTGAAGAACACAAGCAATGGATGATCCCAGCCAATAAATAATAAATGACTGAGATCTAATAGAGATTAGTAGAGATAAGTAACAAAAGAAAATAGATCCAACAAATAGTAGAAAGTTTTGAAGAAAAACACTTGAAAATCAAGCAAATAAGCTGAAAGAAAACCCAAAAATAGGGAAAAACGTATAGAAAATAGGCAGATTTTTCAACCAACCATATCTTCCTCATACGGACGTCGTTTCAAGTGGTTTTTTTAATTGTTTTGAGGTAAAAAATCAAGAGGATTATAGATATGTAATTATTTTTCCTATATTCTGTATAGAAAAGAACAAAAATAAACAGAAAGACTACCACGCGCGAGGGCAGAAGAAGCACAAACTGCTCACTTTTGAATTTCCTGTAACTTCCTCATATGGAGTCCGTTTCCAGTGATTTTTTTTTGGGGTAGAAATTTGAGAGGAATACGAATATGAGGTTAGTTGTACTGAATTATGTAGAGTAAAGAACATAAATGAACAAAAAAAACAGTCGTGCGCAAGGGCGGAAGAAAAAGGAACTGCCCAATTTTCAATTGGCCATAACTTCGTCATACGATGTTCGTTTTCAGTGATTTTTTTTTTTTATGTTTTGGGGTATAAATAGTAGAGGAATGAAGACATCGGGTAGTTAAACAAAATTATGTACATAAAATTTCAGAATTTGATTTTAATTCCCAGATATGTTCTTCTCTCATGCAAAAATCAAAAATAAAACTCAACATCTAAGATCAAATAATCTCTTAAAAAAGTAAAATAAATGGATATAAAAATGAATCCAGAGAAATACAAAGAACTCAATGGAAATAAGAAAAAACCATAAAACATAAAGAAGAAGAGGAGATACCAAACGAAGAGGGAAAAATAAAAATTCTCTCATTGAAAGCACCAATTTTGTTGCATTAAATTATGAAAGGAGGTATTTCTACGTAATCTCATGCACGATTGAGATAACCAGACAACAAAATATAATGGAAAATACAATCTAATACTGGCCCCCAATCTAAATGGCCATGCATGCAACAAACAATCATATCTATGTTATAAAGACAAGAGATCGCATCTCGAATCCTCGAATGTCAAGGAAGGGTTTTGAGTTTGATCCAAATCTTGTGCTCCACTTGAGTGATCCAACACGTGTGCACCAGATCTCTATTCATACACACAAACAAAACTAAGAGAAGACAACAATTGATCTTCCTCGGATGTTTGCCAGATGAAAAGAAATACATATGATCGTATAACATACTGAACACAAATTCACGTAAGGAAGGGAACATAAATTTTTACTAACCATATAAATGAAAGTACATCAAATGTATACCTTCAAAAAATAATATCCTCTCCTCCAACTTGGAGTATAATCTCCTCTCCCAAGACAGTAGATCTCTCGCGCTATATTTTGGATCCCCTCCACTTCCCTCTTAGTGAGATTATAAAGGCTTATTCCATCCAACAACAGAATGTATCTAGACACCTAGGGGCTTGAAATGTAAGGACTTATACAAGAATGGACCCCTAGCCAACGTATACATAAGTGGGTCAAGTTGATCTCCTTTGTAATGAAAAAATCTAGAAACCTTCTTCACAATTATGAGCTTTTTCTCAATTATCTCAATTATGAAATAATTATTATCTCATAATTATAATATTTTGGAACGATTGTTATGAGAAATAACTCAATCATGTAATTTCACCCTTTTATCATGGGCTGGATCTCACATAAGTAAAAGAAAAGGTGAAAAGGGATGCATTTAACCTAAACAATTGAGGTAACTTGGTATCAGGTTTCTCTCACTATAATGGAGTCGAAAATAGGGTTATAACAGGAATAATGGAATTGGATCAGATCTACGGTTATGTGATAATTTTTTGGTCTGCACTTTGGAGGAAAGGCGAGGCCCCACAGCCGTGTGTGCGGAGGCTTGGGTCTTGAACTGAGTGATAGACCATCTGCAGCTTCGTGCACAAACAGCCTACAACTGTGTACACAGAAAATAATTTTTTGTTGTATTGAATTCCAAATTATAAGAAATATTTCTTGTGGACGTAGTCCCACATTGGGATGAACCAAAGTAAAATCTATGTTTGAATATTCATTTTCTTATTATCCGTACTCTAGTTTAGTACTGTACATTTTATGAATGTTTATGTTATGCTTAATTGATGAATGTAACTCTGCGAAGTAAAGTATAAGTGTGAAGTCCTTTATTAATGTGTAGTTGTTTATAAGAATTAAAGCATAAAGGAAATACATGGGTGCCACAATGCAGTGCCCTCAGGCTGCAAAAACCTGGTTCTACAAGCTCCCATAATCACTTCGGGTGAGACAATGATCTCTTGCAGGTCATTGCTGACAGGGCTAGTGGTTGAGGGTTTTGTTGATGCACAACACCCTTTGAACCTGGGTCTCTCCCACCTAACCTAATAAAGGCTGGCCCATAAGCCTCAATATTGAACCTACAACTCTGACATGATCTAAGTGTTGTTCTTTGTTCACCTCATGTAGAGGTGCAACCAATGACGCGGACCCATTAGCAAAGGAAAAAAGGCTCAGAAAATGACTTGAAAGGGATTAGCACCCAAGGCTTAAGTCAGTGGTCACAGAGACCCATTCTTATGGCAGATAACAGAAAGGTGCTAGCGCAAAAAGGGCTATAGGCCAATCCAAAAAGTTTTGATAGAATTTTTTTAAAATAAAAAGCATTGTGAAGGTCTTCTCTACCTAGAAAAAAAGTGTTGTTCCTGGCATCATGGTTTGGCGACAACGACATAGAAAGAAGAGTTTACAACTAGAAGTTGTGTTCGAGAGTGATGCCCGATTGTGGAATGAACAAGTTAAAAACATGTTTTATGAAATTTCCTTTTAAAGAGATAGTTTGGAAGTTAAACCAAACTAAACTATAGATAAAAATGAGAAAGCCACAACTAAAACTTATAAAAACTCTAGATTGACTGAAATAAGTGAAAAACAACTGATTGAATTGGAGATTAATCACAAAACAATAGAGAACTTATTTAGAAAATTCAGAGGATGGAGGAGAATAAGGAAAAGGTTAAAAATAAGACTTCATGCACAAATCCAAAAAGAAACAGAGCCAAAGTTTGCAAAAATTAAAAAAAAACTATAAAAGCAGGCTTAATCAAGCATAGTGTACACAATTTTTTGAGACCAAGATTCTAGTGCAATGAGTTGCTCGTATGGTGTCTTTATCAGCAATCATAAATTGTTGAAGGCATTTTACAGTAATCAGAGATTGTTGTAGTTTTTTTTAAGCGGTGATTGAGATAAATTAATTGTTAGAAAAGTAGAGAGTGTAGTCATTGATCCTAGTATGAAAATGGATGAAAAATGGAACAGTGAGTGTCAAAGAAATTTATAACTTGTTTATAAGCAGTTGGTGCTCCTTCCAATGAGTGTTGTAGAATATTTGGGATTGTAGCTCCATTTAGCTACAACAAATAAATTAGGAAGTTATAGCTTGCTACTAGTTGTAGCCAAAATATTGTATATGCAAGTTGTAGCTTTCCCTATGAATAAAATAGAGAAGCAGTTTCTGTTGAATGTTCCATTCGTTGTGGAATTATTTGTTTATCATATTTATTGTTGAAAGTGATTTTTACTGTTTTATTATTCTCACACAAAGTAAAAAAAAAAAGAAATTGAACTGGCAAAATTGTTAGAATATAGATTCAACCCCCACCCATTATTGTCCTAGTTTCCAACAACACAAGGAGAGAAAGAGAGAGAAAGGGATATAATGAAAGAAAGAGAGATAATTATGGACTTCGAGAGAGAGAGAGAGAGGAATATAGGAGGGAGAAATAAGTACAAATAGGGAAGGGAGTATGGAGAGAGAAAAGGATGAGGAGGGGCAATGGGATGGAGCTGAAAATGGGGGGGGGGAGGTGGGAGGGGGCGTGCGCGAGGAAGAATTATGTGAATGTAACACCCTTGTCCCACATCTACCCAAGAAACTGACCAGCCAAGGCAAACATGTGACAAGAGGCCACTATGATATGATTTGACCTCCCGAGTCACGTTAAGGAAGTGGAACAGACAAAAAGACATTATACTGACATTCAACATAAGCTCCAAGACCCTCAAGAATCAATCCAACACTTTAGACAACTTGACCTTAGGTTCAACTTAGATTTTGGACAACTTAAGCCTTAGTATCTCTCATGTTATAGGCATGAAAATGTCCAAAAACCCATAGTTTCTCTCACAGGCTTGCATGCCATCATCCAGAGATTCATTTATTCAGTGCTATTCCAACATCACAAGGATTTGAGCCACTTTTTTAGGCCTAGAGCCCAGGTCACTGTACATAATTGAACCATCTCTTCAGATAAATAAAATAACATGGAAATGACAGTACTAAAGAAAATACTTGTATAATACCTTTACTAGACCTCTACTATCCATGACAAGTATTTCGTCAAACATATCACGAATATGTAAACTACAAGTGTAATTAAAAAATATGAGAATAGGGGTCTAATACTTATCTGAGATTCGCCATCAAGCATTGATGCCTCAACACATTAAGTTCCATTCCATCCATTAGGTCATAGATACATTGATCATTCAATTACAAGTAAAAACATGATGAAAGGCATACATGGCTGCTATCATAAAATGCATACATAACCAACATAATAGCATCATACATGCTCATGAAAGTACAACCATATGGACCACATATAATTGATCAAAATGATCATAGAAATACAAGGAGAGATAACCTTTCATTAGTGATGCAAAATCCAAACCCGAGATGGGACTTCCATGTTCCACCCGACTATAGAATGGCTAATCCAAATTTCTCTTTATCCACTAACCCCCGTGCCATACTCCAAGCATGAATGTGGGACTCAAACCAAAAGAGCCAAGTAGGGCGTAACAAGGCTGAACCACCTCACCCTCATAAATAAAAAGTAAGCTTTACCATAATCCATTCCGGATAACTAGGCTAACACAATAAACATATCATAATGGGCTTTTCTATGATCTCCACCCGATCACTAGGCCAAACAAACATGGATGCCACTAGATTTCTCTACCTACACCATGAGGCATTTTCCTATCTCCTAGTCTCTCAGGATTTACCACAATTCAAACCCGGATCACTAGGCCCTAAACTGAGACCCCAACCTCTTAGGATTTACCACAATCTACACCAGATCATTAGACCCTAAACAAAGATAGACTCTCCAAGGTTTAACGCATATCTCAACCCAGGATTACTAGGCCCAATGCAGAGAAGACCACCTCTAGGCTTTAATGCATATCTGGTAATTCATAAAAAAGGATTCCTAGGCCATCTGAGGTAACAAAACTATGGCTTTACCACAACCCACAGTCTGGCTTAGGGGTCACTAGGCCATGTGTTCTATCATTTCAGAGATCCACCTCACTCAACTTTGAATCCATCCGACAATCGATCTCAACTAAACATTAGAACCCCATCACACCATGGCTATCCCAAATTGACAAGGCTAGGTTGAAAACACTATTACACCTAGAAAAACGCTTGCCATAACAACAACAAGAACCACATGCAATACCACTCATGCCAAATCTAGCAAGGAAAATACACATGAAAATCGATACCTATAAGGAATCCCATTGTAACTGCTTGATCCTTCCCTTCCTTGCTTGCTCCTTCCTTCCTCTTGCATTCTTTTCCTTTCTTGATCCCATTCATCACCAAAGCAAAATCTTGAGCTGAGAGCTTACACTGACTAAGAGCTTTCCAACTAATCCCAAGAATCCTTTTTACGAATGAGGCCTCCATTTTCTTCATTTTCCATTATTTTCCTTCAATTTCCTCCTCACATGCAACCTATGACCTTTCACCTTACGTTTCCCATAATTTCCATTATTTTCATAAATAAATGTGCCAAAAATTCCATCTTGCCTTCCCAAAGCCATAGGCTTTGCCTTTGCTAGTTTCCTTATCCATATAGAACCAAATAAAAACTCCTAGGATTTTTTGTCCAGCATTTATCTTGGAATATGTGTCCCATCACCGTGGCCTTATATATATATTTTTACATGGAATTTTCACCAGGGTTGTTAAAGAACCCTCCCCCTTGGAGGAACACCATCCTTGGTGTTCAATGACACTTATAACCAACAAGACTGATGAAATAAAAAACTATTGCCCATGGAGCTTTATAACATAACTTGTTGCAGTATTAACAATGATCACCTGCTGAAACATGACAAATATACCGTTTACTGGAGCTTTATAACACAACCCATTATGATATTTATAATAACTAAAAATACACATAGATATTTGATTCCCTCAACAAATAAACATATTGTTTGCGGAGCTTTATAAATCCATCACGATAGAGTATTTACAATAGTACACACATATACACATTTGCACATATTCTCATCCAGCAAATTATAGGATACGATTCCTGTGTCCACAAAAAGGGAATCCAGAGGCTCACACCTCCACCCTCAAATTAATATTAGGATCCACCTCCTTCATAGGAAGTCAAGAATACACTGCCAAAGTCAAACTGCATCCAATGTCTAATTCTTCAATCCCATGCTACTTTTCCTCTCCGTGAATAGTTACCGGCTCATTGTTCCACGGCACACTCCCAATGTGCATATGATTGCATCTGGAAATGCTAATGACCAAGAAAAACATATCCATGATGTTCCCTTCTTTGCTACATAGTCCCTACAAATATCCAGTCTCTCCTTTCCATGCAGTCACTCACCTTCCAAGTTCCCCGACATCCCTTATCCTGGGTGATCCATCCCTTAGAAAGGCTTCCTCGCATCAGAAGGTAAAAAAACCAAGGAATATACCTACCTCAAAACCATCATACTAGTCATGAAATGCTCATGGTAATCAATGGACACAACTGGGTACCAACGCTCCACAATGGCCGTACTCCTTAAGTGATTTACCAACATACTATTGCATGCTCCAATTTCTTTCATTGTTGCTACTAATTCTTATAGTTGATTTCAACCACCCAGTTGGGCATGTTCATTCTTCCTTGTACCAAGAACATACATTCCATTAGATTCAAAATAAATTGAAATAACTTCAAATCGTACCTCATTGGTAGCTTTTCAGTAAGGTACACTTGTAATTTTGTCCGCTTCCTGTCACAACAAGTCAAACTAACATCTTGAGAAAATCACCATGTATAAACATATCACATCAAGTTAGCTAAGAACATAACCATCATAGATCAACATCATATATCACATGTAACCATCATAAAATAGAATCGTAGATGACATGTTATCATCATAGACCAGAATCATAAATCACATGCATAATAAAACTGGAATGAAATATTGATACTTATCCTTTAACAATCCTTAGCTTATACCTTTTTCTTTATTCCGTACACACTTTGAATCGGTTGCCACACCAAAAAAACACCCAGTGCCTTCTCCTCAACCATGTGCACATATTGATCTAGGTGGATATTGGTGGCCACCTGCATCTTCCACTTGGACCCTAACCATTTTTTGTTCCATGTTTTCAGTTTCCTTAAATGTAGCACAATTTACTATTTTTGGTAGTTTTTGGGGTCCTGAACATTCAGAGCTGTTTTGAGGCCCTAGATGAAATGTTTTGGAAAAATTGCTCAGAAATTCTTAAGTAAATCACATCGTCCCCTATAGTCCTCAGAGATATGTTTCTAACGAGGTATTATACGCATCAAACAGGGATGATATAACCAAGTTATGACACTGGGAAGCTTGTTTCCCAGCTAACCCCAACGAGGCCCATAAACTCTTGGTGTTACATCTCCTCGGGTTACGGTTTTAGTTGTTTAGGGTTCTAACTTATTGTTCAATAATAAAAATGTCCTTGCTCCTCATTGTAACTCCATTCATAGGCTGTAGCCGCCACAACTCTTCTCAAATATAAGCTACCATCACTCGAGCTATCTTATTCCCATTCCGTTTGTAAGCATAGTTAAATAATTTTCTATCAATGAAATGAATTGTTTTTCTATTTCATCTCTGTGTTTATGATTATATCTATAATTTTTTTCGTTCTTGTTTATGTTCAGGTCAGTTGTATCAGAGTAGTCTTCTCTTTCTCTATGTTTATTTGCATGTCCCAAATGAGGTCAAGGTATAAGGAGTTAGGGCTTGATCAATGAGGGGGAAGGAGATCCTTTGAAAATGTTGCTCGAGGAAACCCTCAAGCTACAGAGGGACAAGATGATGGATAAATTTCCCTATATCCTTCGACGACTACCCATAGGCGATGCATCTTCATCCAAAAACCACTCTAGAGGTGCCACTGCTGTTAAGGTACAAGTTAACCTCGATATTCCCATATTTGAAGGCCTAATAGATGTAGACACTTTAGATTAATGGTTAAATATGTTGGAAGGATATTTTTTAGTTCATGACTTTTCCAATCAGGAAAATATTACTTTTGCACTTCTCAAAGCTGCCCCACATGTCAAAGACTGGTGGGAAACCTATTGTGAACAGAAGGATGAGAGTGAACCATCGATGCTTTCAGTTGCACCCACCTGTAATTGTTTCCAACATGCCATCAAGGAATAGTATTACCCTATCAGGAACTATGAAGATAAATACATAAATTGGACCATGTTATGGCAGGGAAAGGACCTAGATGTTCCAAAGTTCACAAATACTTTCCATACCCTTCACATGAAGCTGGGTATCAAGGATATTGAGTGGCATTTGGTGCTCAAGTACCGCAACTATCTACACATGTACATCTAGGATGAGATGGAGTTCATGGACATCCTCTCACTTGGCACAATGTATCAGTACATTGTAAAGATTGAGCAAAATTTTAAACAAAAGAACCATGACTTTGGATCTGCGAAACCAAAGCAATGGAAAGGTGCCCCCAAAACTCAGAAAAAAGGACCAAGCCAAGGTGGGGCTACCCAAGAAAACCTACCGAAGCTGCAAGAAAAGAAAACATCACGAAGATGAAGAAGGACACGGGAAAATGGGGTGAGTTCAATAAGAGCTCCACCCACAATACAAGTGAGCATCGGGCCAAGCAGTCACTGGTGGTCGAGCTGAAGGCTTCCAAATCAGACGCAATTTTTGACTCTAAATCAGAACCCAATAAGGGAAATGACAAAGAGAAGCAGATCCTTAATGCAGAGCCCAGTACCACTGTGGTGACTCGAAAGATCCAGAAAATTGACCATGAAGATCGAGAGGAGGGGGGATAGATCTTCCACTAATAGTTGTGAGTAAAGATTTCTCCACTACAGTTCATTATCGACAGCGGGAACCAAAACAACCTCATTTCAGTAGAGTTCATGAAGTTGCTAGGTCAAAATACTACAACGCATCCACAACCATACACCATCAGGTGGCCTCACCGAGGACGAGATCTTCGCGTCAGCTAGTAGTGTTGCCTTCCCTACAAAATCAAGCCCTTCATGGATTAGGTACTGTTGGATGTTTCTCCTCTTGAAGTTTCCAATGCATTGTTAGGAAAACCATACTTGTGGAAGTGACATGTTGTATATGAGTCTAGACCATGTTTTTTTATTATTACTTTGGCTAATATGTTGTACATGATACCAGAGGTAGCCCCGCCTACCACCATCTCTTTGATCACTCTAATGAAATGCAGTAAGATCATTTCCTAGATGAGGAAATGTGTTATTCTTATGATTCACCCAAAAGACAAGAAGAAGGTTGTGGCCAAAACTTCTAGGCAGCGCTCCTCTTCATAGCAGCAGCAGGAAAACAAGGTCATGGAGGAGTACAAGGATATTTTTTCCTCATCCACACAGGTAGCTCTACACTATCGTGTGAAGCACTCGATCGATCTGACCACGAGTGGGTCGCTACCCAATGGACCAATCTATCGATGCTATCTTTTTGAGAATCATGAGATCAAGAGGCAGATTCAGGAACTGCTATAGAAAGGACAGATCAGGCCAAGCTCATCACCCTATGGGAGCCAGATTATATTGGCACAGAAGAAGGATGGGACCTGGAGGCTCTACGTTGACTATTGGGCACTAAACAAGATCATTGTCTAGAATAGGTACCCAATCCCAAAAATTGATGACCTTCTCGACCAACTCAAGGGGAAAAATATTTCAACAAGATTGACTTGAAGCAAGGTTATCACCAGGTGCCTATCGAACCCTTCGATGTGTGGAAGACTGCCTTAAAATCCAAGGAGGGCCTTTTTAAATGGTTGTTCATGCCATTTGGATTGAAGGACGCCCCTGCAACCTTCATGAGACTAATGGATGACATCTTGATCTTCAGCCAGAGTTGGGAAGAGCACCTGCACCATACTCGACATGTCCTTCAAACCCTTAGACAACACAAGTTTTGTGCTAGCTTGGAGAAATTAACCTTTTTCTTGATCCAAGTTCAATATCTGGGGTACATCATTGATGAGGAGGGTGTGCATGTGGACCGATCCAAGGTACAAGTCATTTGGGATTGGCCAGCCCCAACCACTCTAATAGAACTTCGTAACTTTTTGTGTGTTGCCAATTTCTACCATAGCCTCGTGTTGGGGATCTCTCATGCCACTTGGCCTTTAAGTCAAGTCACCAAGGGCAGATCAAAAATAAAGTTATTTTGGTTGGAAACCTGACAGTGAGAATTCTCTTAGCTGAAGAATCGCCTCTGTTCTGTACTAGTGCTCATGTTACCAAACCTACAAAAACCATTTGAGATTGAGACATATTCCTCCGACTATGCTGTTGGTCTAGTTATTACTCAACCTGGGCATCCAATGGCTTACCATAGTGATACACTTTAAGACACAGTCCGAAAGTATCCCACTTACGACAAAGAGATATATTCCATTGTGCGGACTTGTCAACAATGGAAGCATTACATTGTGGGGAAGGAAATGGTCATCCACATAGACCATCGACCTCTACAGTTCATACAAACACAAGGGAAGTTGCAGAATGATCGCCATCAAAAATGTTTCGCCTACTACTTGCAACAATTCTAGTTGAACATTAAGTATATTAATGACAACACCAATAATGACATTGATTTCTTCAACTGACCACTGGTCATGGCGCTAATCACTGTGCTCAACTCCTGTGGGAAAGAGACATCCAGGTGGTCACATATTTACAAGAGCGATCTAGAATTCAGAAGCATATACCAGACACTCCTGGAAGGGAAGTGAGTTCTAAATTTTGAGGTTTACGATGTATTTTTATGCCTCTTGGGACACATCTGTGTTCCTCCAAGTGAGCATGCCAAGATGATTTTGGAGGCACACTATAGTTGGGTCAATAGAAATTTGGTAGTATAGAAAATAATGGTAGTATTGTAGAAGTATTTTTATTAGCAGAAACCTTGTCAGGATGTTGGGAAGTACATTAGATCCTCCACCACCTGCACCATTTCCAATCCAACCATAAAGAAGCAAGGAATGTATACTCCTCTACCTACTCCTATTCGGCCTTGGGAATCTGTCTCCATGGATTATATCTTGATCCTTCCTTCTATTAAGCACGATAACGATTGTGTTTTCATGGTCATCGAAAAATTCTCCAGGATGGCCATCATGGAAACCTACAAGAGGAGTATCACAGTAGAGTCCAGTACGAAGCTCTTATTTGAGTGAGTGTGGTACACTTTTGTATCCTACAGTCCATTATCTCAGATCAAGCCAACATATTCCTAAGTACATTTATGTCAAGTCTCTAGTCGATGCTAGATACAAAACTTACTATGTACACGACTTTCCATCCCAAAACTGTTGGCCAAATTGATGTTTTCAACAAGATCATCGTACACATTCTACGCCTGTACAACTCAAAGCATGCATTTAACATGGGATGAAAGTCTCCCCTATGTCCAACAAAGCTACGACAAAGATCTTTAAAGCTCAACAAGCCACAACCCCTTTCAGGTAAGGCTAGGATTTCAACCATTATGCCCCATTGATGTGGCCATACCATTTGCAACCACTGAGGTAGATTCGGTAGATTTACAAACTGAAGCAAAAAGTTCTAATAACTTCATTGAGCACATTCAACACATCCACCAACAGGTCCATGATATAGTGGGCAGAGTTAATGCTAAGTACAGGCAATGCCATTATTAGCATCAAATGTCGCACAAGTTCCAGGTGGGCGACAAAGTTTGGGTAAATTTGCAGAAGGAGTGCCTTGTTGGACCCCGCTACAAGATTCGACCACACTGATATGCGCCATACACCATCAACAAGGCGATTGGTGACAATGCCTTCGATCTCAACATGCCACCATTCCTAGGTATACACCTAGTGTTGATCGCCTTTAGCCATATTGTCCACTATTGTTTGACACATCTGGCATTGCAAAGAAACTCACACCAACAGAGTTACAGAGCTCAACCCGTACTACATGGAACAATCCAAAACTGATCAGATCATGAATACATAGATCAAGAAAAATTGGAAATAGATGATACCTCTATATCGAGTTGTCAAAGTAGGCCAACTCCTTCACCTAAGGTAAATCACTCACCAGGGACCAAGCTCAACATAAGTTTCCTAATCTCATGGAGGAACTCAATTCAATGGAGACCATTATTCCTAAGGAGGGAGGATTGGTCTAGCTGGATATTTTTGGCCACCCTCATAACCCACATTGACCCTCATCATTGTTTCTTTTGGGTTTTCAGTTTCCTTAATTGTAGCACAATTTACTAGTTTTGGTAGTTTTTCAGGTGCTGAACTTCCAGAACCATTTGGAGGCCCTAAATGATGTTCTTTTGGAAACATTTCTAAGTGATTGGTAAATTAAACACATGTGCCATTGTATTCCTCGGAGATATCTTCCCAACGTGGTACCATACTCATCAAACATAGATAATATGACAAAGGTACGACCCTGGGAGGTTGCATGCCCAACTAACCCCAACGGGGCCGATAAACTCCTGGTGTTACCTCTCCTCGGGTTAGGGTTTTGGTTCTTTATGGTTTTCTCTTATTGTTCAATAATAAAAAGTCCCTTTAGCCTCATTGTAACTCACTTCATATGCATGTAGCCACCAAATCGCTTCTCAGAGATAAGCTACCATCGCTTGAGCTATCTTATTTCCATTATATTTGTAAACATAGTTCAATATTTTTCTATTAATTAAATGGAGTGTTTTTATTCTGCATCTCTGAGTTTATGATTATATCGATAATTTGTTTCATTCCTTTCTATGCTCGGATCACCGGTATCAGAGCGGTCTTCTCTTTCTTTGGTTTTCTTTGCATGCCCCCAACGAGGTCATGGTATATGGAGGTAGGGCTTGATCTGGTTCAACCATTGCAAGATCAGCCTTGCAAAACCTAACAACCTCCCATGGTGGAAGAGAAGAAAGACAAGGTGGCAAAAGAACCTTTCAAATTGTTACTCGGGGAAGCCCTCGAGTGATAGAGGGATGCGGTGATGGATAACTTTGCCTAGATCCTTTGACGGCTACCCACAAGAGCTGCATCTTCATCCAGCAACCACTCTGGAGAGACCAGTCCCTTTAAGTTAAAAGTTAACATCAATATTCCAATCTTTGAAGGCCTCATAGATAAAGATGTCATATATAAATGGTTAACTCTGTTGGAAGGGTATTTTTCAATTCATGAGTTTTCCAATCCAGAAAAGATTACTTTTGGTCTTCTCAAAGCCACCCCATAGGGCAAGGACTGGTAGGAAACCTACTATGAATAAAGGATGAGAGTAAACACTCATTTTTTCAGCCACACCCACTTGGAATTATTTTAGAGATTCCATCATGGAACAATATTACCTTGGCGGGAGCTATGAAGATAAACACATAAATTGGACCATGCTATGGCAGGAAAGGGACCAAGATGTGCCAGAGTTCACAAATACTTTCCATACCCTTTGCATGAAGCTGGGTATCATGGATATTGAGCAACATTTTGGTGCTCAAGTACCATGAATATCTAAGATGAGATGGAGTTCCTTGACATCTCCTCGCTTGGCACGACATATCGGTATATTATAAATATTGAGTAGAAGTTTAAAGACAAGAAGAGTGACTTTGGAACTGAAAATCCAAAGCAAGGGAAAGGAACCCCCAAACCACAGAACAAAGTACCATGCCAGGGTGTGGCTACCCAAGACAACCTACCTTAGCCACAAGCAAAGAATAATACCACGAAGACAAAGAAGGACATGGGAAGATGGTGTGAGTTCCGTAAGAGCTCCACCCATAATACAACTGAGCGTCGAGCCAAGAAGTCACTAGTAGCTACGTTGAAGGCTTCTGAATTAGACGCAAGTTTGGACTCTGAATCAAAACATGATAAGGGAGATGACAAAGGGAAGCAGAATATTGATGCGGAGACCACTGCCACCATGCCCACCCCAAAGATCCTGAAAATTGTGCCTAAATATCGAGAGGAGGGGGAACAACTCTTCCAGTCCATATGTGGATGAACCTCGTTTCAGCAGAGGTCATCAAGCGGCTGGGGCTAAAGACTATAGAACATCCACAACCTAACACCATCGGGTGGCTTTTCCAAGCATGAGATCTTCGTGTCATCCAACAGTGTCGCCTTCGCTACAACATCAAGCCCTTCATGGATGAGGTATTGTGTGACGTTTCTCTTCCTAAAGTTTCTGATGTATTGTTAGGACAACCATACTTTTGGAAGCGACATGGTGTATATGAGTCTAGAACTTGTTCTATGATTATTACTTTGTCTAATAAGTTGTATAGGATACTAGAGGTAGCCCCACCTACTGCCATCTCTTTCATCACTACAAAGAAATGCAGTAAGATCATTTCCCAGACTAAGAATTTTTTTTTCTTATGATTCGCCCCCAAGGAAATACGAAGGTTGTGGCCATGACTTTGAGGAAGGGCTCCTCTACACAAAAAAAACAACAAATGGACAAGCTTACGAAGGACTATATGGATATTATTTCATCACCCACAGGGGTACCTCTACAGTATCAGGTCAATCACTCCATCGATATGACCCCAAGCGCGCAACTTCCCAATGGACCGATCTATTGATGAACTCTTCTGGAGAATGATGAGATCAAGAGGTAGATTCAACAAATACTACAGAAAGGGCACATCAAGCCAAGCTCATCAACCTGTGGGAGCCCAATTGTATTGGTAGAGAAAAATGATGGGACTTGGAGGCTCTGTATTGCATATCGAGTGTTGAGAAAGATAATTGTCTAGAATAAGTACCTAGTCCGGTGAATTGATGACCTTCTGGAGCACCTCAATGGGGAAAAATATTTAAGCAAGATTGACTCGAAGTTAGGTTATCACCACATGCCTATCAGACCCTCCAATGTGTGGAAGACTCCCTTCAAATCCGAGGAGGGCCCTTCCGAATGGTTAGTCATGCCATTCAGATTGACAAATGCCCCTGCAACGTTCATGAGACTAATGGAAGACATCTTGTGACACTTCACCAACATTCATGGTGGTGTATTTAGATGACATCTTGATCTTTAGCTAGAGTTCGGAAGAGCACCTCCACTATTTTTTACGGATCCTTCAAACCCTTCGACAACACAAGTTGTTTGCTAACTTGGATAAATTCACCTTTGGCCTCACCTAGGTTCAATATCTAGGGTAGATTATTAATGAGTAGGTTGTGCATGTGGACCCATCCAAGATACAAGTCATTCAGGATTGACCAATGCCAACAACTCTAACAAAGCTCTGTAGCATTTTGTGTCTTACCAATTTCTACCGTATCTTCGTCTTGGGGTTCTTTCATATCACTTGGCCTTTAAGTCAAGTCACGAAGAGCGGAGTGAAATAAAATTTGTTTTCGTTGGAACCCAACAATGAGAATTCTCTGAGTTGAAGAATCACCTATATTCTGCACCAATTCTCACATTACCAGACCTGCAACATCCATTTGAGATTGAGATAGATGGCTGAGTTTGACTATGTTATTGGCGCAGTTCTTACTAACCATGGGCATCCAATGGCTTACCACAGTGAGACATTTTCAGACACAGTACAAAAGTACCCTACATATCAGAAAGAAATGTATTATATTGAGAAAACCTGCCATCAATGGAAGCATTACATTCTAGGGAAGGAAATGATCATCCACACCAAGGAAAATTTTAAGGATGGAAAAATTTCTTGAAGTTTAAAAACATTGGCGAATCTCACTAATCCCTAATATGCAAACTATAAAATGTTTATTGATATATTTTGTAAAATGATTCAAATTTATAATGATTTTATATATAGCCTCTATACAATGTTGGCGATTTTTAAGGTAAAATAATTTTATATTCTAAAATTTGGGCGAATCGTCTTTTATAAAATTGGAAATTGGAGAATCTTTTTTGTGGAAAAATCATGGAAAATTAGCCCACTGGGCAAACATTAGCCCCTAAAAATTTCCATGATCCACACAGACCACCGACCTCTACAGTTCATGCAAACACAAGGGAAGTTATTGAATGATCTCCATCCAAAATGGTCCACCTATCTACAAAAATTCCATTTGAACATTAAGTATAACAAGGGCACCACCAATAATGTCCCTGATTGCCTCATCCAACCACCGATCATGGTGTTAATCACTACATTGGACTATTGTTGGCAAAAGACATCAGGTTGGACACATATTTACAAGAGCAATGCTGAATTCGACAATGTATACTAGACACTCCTGGAACGGAAGCACGTTTTCACCATCAAGATGCACTATTATGCAACTTGGGACACATATATGTTCCTTCAAGTGAGCGTGCCATGATGATTTGGGAGGCGCACTACAGTCGCGTCACTAGACATTTCAGAGTAGAGAAAGCAATGATGGTATTGCAAAAGTATTTTTATTGGCTGAAATTTTGCCAGGATGTTGGGAAGTAAATTAGAACCTGCACCGCCTTCGACATTGCCAAACCAACCATCAAGAAGAAAGGCATGTATACTCCTCTACCAAATCCTAGTCGGCCTTGGGAATCTGTCTCTATGTATTATATGTCGAGCCTTCTTTTTATTAAGCATGACAAAGATTGTGTTTTTGTGCTCATCGATAGATTCTCTAAGATGACCATCATGGCGAAATGCAAGAAGAGTACCATAGTAGAGGCTAATATTAAGCTCTTCTTTGAACGAGTGTGGGTACACTTTGGTATCCCACAGCCCATTATGTCAAATTGAGATAGAAGATTCTTGAGTGCATTTTGGTCAAGTCTATAGCTGACGCTAGAAACAAAACATACTAATTCCATGACTTCCCATCCCCAAACTCGTGGCCAAATAGAGGTTGTGAACAGGATGATAGTACAGATTTTATGCATGTACAACTCAAAGCATCCATGCACATGGGATGAAAGTCTCCCCTATTTCCAACACAATGACCACAGAGCTCTCCACAGCTTAAAAGGCCACAACGCCTTTCAGGTAGGGCTAGGATTTAAGCCATTATGCCCCATTGATGTGGCCACACCATTTGCATCCACTTAGGTAGATTCATCTCACGTGCAGACCAAAGGTGAAAGGGCTAATAGCTTCATCAAGCACATTCAAAACATCTGCCAAAATTTCCATGATATATTCGACAAAGCTAATGATAAGTACAAGCAATGCCATGATCAACGTTGAGTGTTGCACAAGTTCCATCTGGGCAACAAAGTTTGGATACATTTGTAGAAGGAGCTCTTTTGTGGACTCCACCACAAGCTTCATCCACTCTGATATGGGACATACACCGTCACCGAGGCCATCGGTGATAATTCCTTCGAGCTCAGTGTCCCCCCTTTCCTTTGTCTGCACCTAGTGTTCAATGTAGATCGACTTCGGTCATACTTCCCACCATTGTTGGACACATATGACATTGCAGAAAAGATCACACCAACAGAGCTGAACCTGGATTGCATGGAACATGGCACAACTAATCAAATCATGGAGACACAGATCAAGAACACTCGGCGACAGAGGATACAACTAGATCGAGTTGTCAAAGCATTCCAACTCCTTCTTAAAGGTAAATGGCTCACCAGGGACCAAGTTCAGAAGAATTTTCCTCATCTCATGGAGGAAATCAATGAAACATGGATCATTTCTTCTTAATGGGGGAGGGCTGATCCAGGTGGATATTTGTGGCCACCCCCCTATTCCACTTGGAACCTCACCATTGTTTATTTTATTTTTTTATTTTCCTTAATTGTATCACAATTTACTATTTTTGGTAGTTTTTCTGGTCCTAAACTTTCGGAGCCGTTTTGAGGCCCTAAACGACAGTTTTTGGAAAAATTGCTTAGTGATTGTAGAAGAAATCACATCGGTCGTTGTAATCCTTGGAGAGATATTTCCAACGAGGTATCATATCCATCAAATGGAGATAATATGACCAATTTATGACCTTGGTAAGTTGGCTGCCCAACTAACCCCAACAGGGCCCATAAACTATTGGTGTTACATCTCCTCGGGTTAGGGTTTTCTCTTATTGTTTAATAATGAAAAGGCCCTTTAGCCTCATTGTAACTCAGTTCAGAGGCATGTAGTTGCCACATCTCTTCTCAGAGATAAGATACCATTGCCCGAGCTATCTTATTTCCATTATGTTTGTAATCATAGTTCAGTATTTTACTATTAATGAAATGAAGTGTTTTTCTACTGCATCTCTCTGTTTATGATTATATTTGTAAGTTGTTGCATTCCTATTCAGGTTTCGATCAGTGGTATCAGAGTGGTCTTCTCTTTCTCTTTTTATTTCTTTGCATGTCTACAATGAGGTTGTGGTATAAGGTGTTAGGGCTTGTTCTGGTTGAACCATTGTAGGATCATCCTTGCAAAACCCGGCGACCTCCAATGGCAGAAGAAAAGAAAGACGGGGGGGGTAGGAGATCCTTTCAAATGTTGCTCGAGGAAGCCCTCGAGTGACAAAGGGCTGTGATAATAGATAAGTTTTCCCATATCCATCGACGATTACCCACAGGTGATGCATCTGCATCTAGCAGCCACTATAGAGGTGCCACTCCTTTTAAGGTACAAGTTACCTTCGATATTCCCATATTTGAAGGCCTGATAGATGAAAACACCGTAGATAAATGGTTAAATCTATTGGAGGGATATTTTTCAGTTCATGATTTTTCCAATGGGGAAACGATTACTTTTGCATATCTCAAAGCAGCCCCACACATCAAGGATTGGTGGGAAACCTACTATGAACAAAAGGATGACAATGAACCCTCGTTGTTTTAATCTGCACCCACCTGGAATTCTTTCTAAGATGCCATCAAGGAATAGTATTAACCTATCGAGAACTATGAAGATAAATACATAAATTGGACCATGCTACCATATGGAAAGGAACAAGATGTGCTAGAGTTCACAAATACTTTCGATACCTTTCGCACGAAGGTGGGCATAAAGGATACTGAGATACATTTGGTGCTCAAGTACCATAGTGTTGTGGGGAAAAGTATCCGACTCGGAATGACCCTATCCCTACTCTAAGGGTGATAGTTCCTTAGCAACAACTGAACGTAAAGCTTTGATATTTTCCTTTATGAAAGTACAGAGAAGGAAGAAAAGATTGACCAACCGATATCCTTCGCTTTTGTCGATCTTGTCTTCTCTCTTCGTCCCTTGCTCCCAGCACCTTGTTCTCTTGCCGGCCCAGCTACACAAAGATCCTGCACAAACAAGAGAGGGAAACTACAAGAAACATGTACTCATAACTGATGAATGGATTAGAGTGAATCAGATATACAAGTAAATACAATACATCAATGCAATACAAGTATATAGGAGAACATTCAAAGCTTTATTGATAGAAGTAAAAGGTTCTGAGAAGGTTACAACCATCAATGGCTCCAATCCAGCAGCAAGAAATCTCCTCTTCCCCTCTATAAAAGCAATCACCCAATAGCTCTAACTGTAAACCAACAACACTTCCTTGCTTTGCACAAAATTCCAGCCTCCTTAGACCTCATAGAAGAGCTCTATATATAGGAGATTTGGAGAAAGGATGAGTCAGCTTGAGGCTGGCATAAAGCTGACTAGTGTCCTCTCCCACTTTAGTTAATCTTCAGTTCTTGAGTCCACTTGGAGAATATTGCTTCCACTTGGAGATCAAGACCTTCTTACTCATCACAGGGTGAATCCCTTGAACCAAGTGTCAGTTTGGAAGCTTCCTGGACAGTTGACACCTTGCAGAATGACTATGCCACTTGGCCAATCTCGCCCAGTGCAGGTAGCCTTCATTGGAGTTGACTTTCAGCGCAGGTACAAAGAGGAGCAGTTGACATTCAGCGCAGATGCTCAGTGGAGCAGCTGACATGATCCAAAAATAGCCTGTTTTTGAGTGTTTTCAGGTGGAGAACTGATGGGAAGTGCTGTGGTTTGCTGACCTTGTTCTTCTAGGGGTAAGAACAACATGTTTAGGGACTGAGGATCCCTGTAATTATTGACATTTCATGCTCCATGCTGCGAGGCACAAAAATGTCTATAACACATAGCTTTCTACACAAGTACATCCAGGGGGAGATGGAGTTGCTAGACATCTCCTCACTTGAAACAACATATTGGTACGCTGTAAATATTGAGCAGAAGTTTAAACAAAAGAAGCGGGACTTTGGATCTGTGAACCCAAAGCAAGGGAAAGGTGCCCCCAAACCACAGAACAAGGAACCAATCCAAGGGGGGGCTACCTAGGACAACCCGCTGAAGCCGCAAGCATAGAACAACACCACAAAGATGAAGAAGGACATGGGAAAATTTTGTGAGTTCCATATGGTCTCCACTCACAATACAAGTGAGTGTTAGGACAAGCAATCACTACTCGCCGAGTTGAAGGCTTCCGAATCATACACAGGTTCCGAATCTAAATGAGAAACTGATATGGGAAATGACAAAGGGAAGTAGATCATTGATGTAGAGCCAAAGGCCACTGTGGCCACCACAAAGATTGAGAAAATTGAGCCTGAAGATCCAGAGGAGGGGGAACCACTCTTCCACTCACAAATGTGGGTGAAGGGTTCTCCGCTGTAGTTCATTGTGAACAATAAGAGACAAAAGAACCTCATTTCAACAGAGGTAATGAAGCGGCTGGGCGTAAAGACTACAACACATCTACAACCATACAACATAGGGTGGCTTCACCAAGGACGATATGTTTGTGTTAGCCAACAATACCACCTTCCCTACAACATCAAGCCCTTCAAAGATGATGTACTGTGTGACATTTCTCCTCTTGAAGTTTCTGATGTATTGTTAGGAAAACCATACTTGTGGAAGTGACATGTTGTATATGAGTCTAGAACTCATTATGTTATTATTAACTTGGCTAATAAGTTGTAGATGATACCATAGGTAGCCCCGCCTACCACCATCTCTTTAACCACTGCAAAGCAATGCAATAAGATCATTTCCCAAGCCAAGAAATTTCTTTTTCTTATGATCTGCCCCCAACACAAGAAGAAGTTTGTGGCCATGGCTTCTAGGTAGGGCTCCTCTGCATAGCAACAGTAGATGGACAAAGTCATGGAGGCGTATAGGGATATGTTTGTCTCACCCACAAGGGGTACCTCTGCACTGTCATGTCAAGCGCTCCATTAATATAACCCTGGGCACACCGCTACCCAATCAACCAATCTATCGACACTCTATTCTAGAGAATGATGAGATCAAGAGGCAGATTCAGGAACTATTACAGAAATGTTACATCAGTACAATATCATCGCCGTGTGGGAGACTGATTCTGTTGGTACAGAAGAAGGATGGAACCTAGGGGTTCTGTATTGACTATCGGGCATTGAACAAGATCACTGTCTGTAGTAGGTACCCAATCCCATGAATTGATGACCTTCTGGATCACCTCAAGGGGGGGAAATATTTCAAAAAGATTGAATTGAAGTCAGGTTATCACCAGGTGCCTATCAAACTCTCTGTTGTGTGGAAGAATGCCTTCAAATCCAAGAAGGGCCTTTTTGAATGGTTGGTCATGCACTTTGAATGATCAACATCCTTGCAACTTTTATGAGACTGATGAACGGTAGCTTGGGACCCTTCACCAATGCATGTGTGGTGGTGTATTTAGATGACATCTTCATCTTTAGCCAAAGTTGGGAATGACACCTCCACCATATTCGACATGTCCCTCAAACCCTTTGACAACACAAGTTGTGTGCTAACTTGGAGAAATGCACCTTTTTCCTAACCTAGGTTCAATATCTGGGGTACATCATTGATGAGAAGGGTGTGCATGTGGACTCATCCAAGATACAAGTCATTCAGGATTGGCCATTTGCAACCACTCTAACACAACTCTATAACTTTTCGGATGTTTCCAATTTATACCATACTTTCATGTTTGGGTTCTCTCATATCACTTGGCCTTTAAGTCAAGTCACCAAGGGTAGAGCACAAGAAAATTTCTTTTGGTTGGAAACCCAACAGCGAGCGTTCTCCAAGTTGAAGAATCGCCTCTGTTTTGCACCAGTTCTCATGTTAGCATACCTACAAAAACCATTTGAGATTGAGACAGATGCCTCCAACTATGCTATTAGTGTGGTTCTTTCTCAGCATGGGCATCCAAGGGCTTACCTCAGTGACACACTTCAAGACACAGTCTGAAAGTACCCCACTTATGAAAAAGAAATGCATTCCATTGTGTTGGCCCATGGTCAGTTGAAGAATTACATTGTGGGGAAGGAAACAGTCATCCACACAGACCACCACACTCTATAGTTCATATAGACACAAGGGAAGTTGCAGAATGATCACCATCAGAAATGGTCGACCTATCTGCAACAATTCCATTTGAACATTATGTATAAGAAGGGAAGCACCAATAATGTCACTGATTTCCTCACCCAACCACCGGTCATGGCGCTAATCATCATGCTTGACTCCCGTGGGTAAGGGACATCAGGGTGGCCACATATTTACAAGAGCGATCTAGAATTTGACATCATATACTAGACATTCCTCGAAGGGAAGAAAGTTCCAAATTTTCACCTTCAAGATGGACTGTTATGCCACTTTGGACATATCAGTGTTCCTTCAAGTGAGTGTTCCAAGATCATTTGGGAGGTGCACTATAGTCGGGCCACTAGACATTTCGATGTAGAGAAAACAATGGTGGTATTTCAGAAGTATTTTTATTAGCCGAAACTTCATCAGGATGTTGGGATGTACATTAGATCCTACAGCGCCTATGTCATTCCCAAACCAACCATCAAGAAGCAAGGCCTGTATACTCCTCTACCTACTCCTAGCTAGTCTTGGGAATACATCTCCAAGGATTATATGTCAGTCCTTCCTTCTACTAAGCATGGAAACGATTCCGTTTTTGTGGTCGTTGACATATTCTCTTAGATGGTGATCATGGTGGCCTATAAGAAGAGTATCATAGTAGAGGCCATTGCTAATGTCTTCTTTGACCCAGTGTGGGTAAAATTTGGGATCCCACAGCTGATTGTCTCATATCAATAGAGTAGATTCATAAGTGCATTTTGGTCAAGTCTCTGGTCGATGTTGGATACAAAAACTTACTAAGTCCACGAATTTCCATCCCCAAACTGATGGCCAAACAGAGGTTGTCAACAAGATGATCGTACACATTCTGGGTAGTACAACTTGAAGCATCCATGCACACGAGATGAAAGTCTCCCCTATGTCCAAAACAACAAGAATAGAGCTCTCCAAAGCTCAATAGGGCACAAAACCTTTTAGGTAGGGTTGGGATTTCATCCATTATGCCTCATTGATGTGGCCATACCATTTGCATCCATTTAGGTAGATTCGAATCACGTGCAGACCGAAGCCAAAAGGGATAACATCTTCATGGAGTGCATTTAACACATCCGCCAACTGGTCCATGATATATTGGACATAGCTAATGCTAAGTACAAGCAACGCCATGATCAACATCGAGTGGCACACAAGTTCTAGGTGGGTGGAAAATTTTGGCTACATTTGAAGCAGGAGTGCCTTCTTGGACCTTGCCACAAGCTTCACCCGATACGATATGGGCCATACACGATCACCAAGGACATCGGTGATAATTCCTTCAAGCTCAACATCCCACTGTTCCTGGGTCTTCACCCAGTGTTCAATGTAGACGGCCTTCGAACATACTATCCACCATTGTTGGACACATATGGCATTGTAGAACAACTCACACCAGCAGAGCTTAACTCGGACTACATGGAACATGCCAGAACTGATCAAGTCATGGACACATAGATCAATAACACTCAACAACAAAGGATATAGGTATATCAAGTTTTCAAAGCAGGCCAACTCCTTCACCAAGGTAAATGGCTCACCAGGGACCATGTTCAGCACAAGCTTCCTCATCTCATGGAGGAAATCAACACAATGGGGACCATTGCTTCCTAAGGGTGGAGGAATTATCTAGGTGGATATTGGTGGCTACCCAACTATTCCATTTGGACCCTCACCATTATTTCTTTCATTTTTTTAGTTTCCTTAATTGTAGTACAGTTTACTATTTTTGGCATTTTTTGGGTCCTGAACTTCTGGAGCCGTTTTGAGGCCCTAAATGACGTTTATTTGGAAAAACTTTATTAATCTTCTTAAATAAATCACTTTGGCCATTGTATTCCTGAGATAAATATTTCCAACGAGGTATCGTACATGTCAAACAGATATAATATGACCAAGTTACAACCCTGGGAAGTTGGTTACCCCACTAACCCCAACGGGACCCATAAACTCTTGGTGTTACATTTCCTTGGGTTAGGGTTTGGTTGTTTAGGGTTTTCTCTAATTTTTCAATAATAAAAAGGCCCTTGAGCCTCATTGTAACTCAACTCAAAGCCATGTAGCCACCACATCTCTTCTCGAAGATAAGATACCATCACCCGAGCTATCTTATTTCCTTTATGTTTGTAAGCATATTTCAATATTTTTCTTTTAATTAAATGCAATTCTTTTCTGTTGCATCTCTGTGTTTATGATTATATATGTAAGTTGTTGCATTCCTATTTAAGTTCGGATCACATACACATAGTGTGCATCACACACATACAATCACACTTGACATACAACACCATGCAATACATGCATCTACAATAGTACCATATGTCGCACATGTACACAGTACCACTTCTATGCTGCAACCACCAGCACAATGTGTTCACAACATCACATATACATGACACCACCTACGCAACATGTAGATAGTGCCACATGTACATTGCACCACCTATAGAATGTGTACACAATACCACATTTACACAGTACCACATTGTTATGAAGAATTCGGTATCTACGAATAAATACTAATTCCCTAGATAAGTAGCCATATCTAGAACAACAATTTAATGCACTTTAACCTTTTTCTATAAACAACAGATAATACAAAGAGAATGATAGGACATAATTGTACTTTCTCTTTCCTCTTGTCTCCTTTGTATCGGTATCCTCACTCCTTCCCGTACTTAACACGCTTGAGAAGTACCTATAAACATCAATAGAAGACAAAGAACCAATAAAACAAAAATATCTATTGATTACCAGTAAATGGAATCATATACATTCACACATATAAACATTCATATATCAACATAAGCATATGGAAAAAGGTTTAAATACATTATTGAATAGAAGGAAGAATTACAACCATGAAGCCTGATTCGAAGTCACTCTTACAACATTGCTTCCATCCACATCACATAATAAGTATGACATTCTGGCAACATAACGATACTTACAATAGTCTCAAATCTCAAAGTGACATTATCTTCTTACAATTCATCAAAGTCCAACCCCTTGACCACTTAGATGAGTGCGTAATTTATAGGAAGATGGAGGAGTTTTTGTCATCAATGAAGGTATTGAATGGCCTTCCATACTTAGAATTAGTTCCATGGAGGATGGGATGAGAGGTTAAGAGGTATCTTAACTCATTCCTCATCCATTTTCAAGCTCATACGAGATGACAAGTATGGGAATCTTCTAGAAGGCTCCAAAAGATAAGAATATTCCCCAAACCCTATGTGAATTTCGCTCAAACTCTCCCAGTGCAGGTCAAAGTGGGCCTAAGTGCTCTGCTAAGCACCCTTGCATGGGCCTACCTGTGTTGGTCCCTCTAGGAGTCATTTCAGGATGTCTTCAAGCAATAAAACCATCAAAGAAGTAGGGATTCAAAGTGTTGACTTGTCTAGGAAATGTAGTAATTGAATTAGAATTTGATGAGCCCTAATAGTGTTGATCTAGATGATGGGAGTGATGTGCCCAAATGGATCTATAATAGCTACCCCCTAAAGCACAAAGTCAAAAAATGTTAATGTCAAGTGAAATGATTTACGATGTGATGAGGAGGTTCCAAAGTGGTTGGTGACTTGCAGCGATTACAATACATAATATCATGATATTTTGATTTTTTCTCATGAATTGCTAGGAGAAGGCATACCCATGCTCAACGTATAAACTTTCATTACAGGTACATAGACAATTGTCTACAGATATAGACCCATGATCGGAATGACCATGAATGTAAAACCATTGTACAGATGATTTCATACATTTTCTGAAATCGCAGCTCGGATGGATGAAACTAGATCTGAGGTCTTCTATCTCATTCAATCGTTAGCTCAAGTACAAGTCTAACCATGTTAATATCTGATCTGAAGTCCAACATGGGAAGACACCATCTGATTACTAGCGAATGATGAAAGTCGTTAACAGATGCGAGAGAATCACCAATAATGGTAATGATCGTTAATTTATTGCAGTACATTCTACATGGTGTGAATAGATGTTTTGATGTATAACACCATACAAAGTCTCTTGCTCGAAGGCCAGTGATGTCAACCTATTGCCGAAAGCAAGAAACTTGCCATTGATGTATGCAAGCCACAAGGTACTGGAAGGGTGTTTCTAAGTCAACATTTTGGATAATTTGTCGATGTCGACAAGAAGCGACTCATCACATCAGGGCCTTGATGTATCCCAAATCAATGGCACGAAACGAGTGTAATGATTTTGGAGATGGAATGTGATTGAAGACATAAGGTTCAGGAATGGCGGTTACGAAAATGAAGGAATATGAGTATTGCAAAAGATGAATTTAACTGAGTGACTTCTCTTGAACATGTCAGAGACACTAAATGAATTGGTAGTATTGACCCAAAACCAAAGTAATGGATGGTATGATAGACCAAGGTATGATGACCATCAAGCAGATAACCCAACCCATGTAGTCACAGTGATGAAGTGAAAGTGTCATGTTCAAGAGCAACTGGTGCCATAAAGTAGTTTACTCATTTTCCCATTTTCCTGAGTCATTGCTGACCAGTACCTCTTCATTTTTATCAAGCTTGAGGAGGATAACGTATGATTCTTGTATAATTCTACCCTTCAGGTGAATCCATCACTATGTGATGTTTTAATGAATCTAGCAAAGGTGAAACTCGGTCTTGTCATGATTGACAACTTTGTCGCTATTTGATGTTTTAATGAGTATAATGACAATGATAACGCGATCCTTTTCGTTTTTAGAGAGTTTGAAAAGGGACAAAAAGAGAACTCCACAAGTTATTTTTCATAGATTTGTCTCTCAAGTTTGAAAAAGCGTAAAATATTATGAGAGAGAACTTATTGACCATGTTTGATCAATGTATTCATTTTTCATAAATAATCTATCTCAGTCTGGAAAACGGTTAAACTTATACTAAGTAGATGTCATTTCCAATCCGTTAACGAGCTGAAAAGTACAAGCACTTGGAAATCTTTTCATATTTTGAGAGTCTTAAAAGAGCGTAAAGAGGACTCCACTTAGAGGATCGAGCGGTATCTAGGATAGCAATTAGTTCCGGTGAGGTTGAAACTTCTCAAAACATGTTGATTTATGTGAAGAAGTTGGCTAATAAGACCACTCATTGCAACTGTTCCTCAAAAAGTGTAAAACAACCAAGCAAAAGCATATGATTGTCCAAGCAGATAGAGACGATGGAAGGAGAATAACCAAGGCTCATCTGATGGAAGACGCTAATAAAATGGCAATCACACGGGTTAAAATGGAGATGGCTTGATTTTTACACAAGCTTGAACCATAGGAAACTACGCTTGGATTTAGTTTCATGTTTACACAAGCTTGAAATGAAAAACTATGCTTTTATTTAGTTTTACTTTTACACAAGTTTGCAACGAAAAACTATGCTTGGATTCAATTTCATTTTTACACAAGCTTAAAACGAAAAACTATTCTTGGATTCAGTTTCATTTTTACATAAGCTCGAAATGAAAAACTATGCTTGAGATTGGTTTACATGCCCCCAGCATGATGACTTAATTCTAGGTGCATGCCCCCCAAGCTTCATTGCATTCACCTAAGTAGACTACTCGTGGCTATCAGGTGGATGGAATGAAGGTTCATTTATGAGATCAAGTGAAAGAATCGACTAGGATTTTAGAAGATCTAATCAAAGACTCGAGTTGGAACTTTGATCCAGGGGCCCTTGTTTAATTTTTTAAATGAGCTTGACACAAGGAACTCTACTCAGATTCCTTGTTTCACTTTTCAACGAGCTTGACAGAAGACAAGGAACTCTGCTTTGGGACTTGTTTCATTTTTTAATGAGGTTGACACAGTAAAAGAACTACCCTCATATTCCTTGTTTCATTTTTTAATGATCTTGACATAAGACAACTATGCTCATACCCTTTTTTTCATTTTTTAATGAGGTTGACACAAGACTAGGAGCTATCCTCAAATTTCATGTTTGATTTTTTAATGAGCTTGACGCATGACAAGGAACTATGCTCGTACCCTTTGTTTCATTTTTTAAAGAGGTTGACACAAGACCCGGAACTGTATTCAAATTCCTTGTTTCATTTTTAAATGAGCTTGACATAAGACAAGGAACTATGCTCGTACCCTTTGTTTCATTTTTTAACGAGGTTGACACAAGACTAGGAACTATCCTCAAATTCCTTGTTTCATTTTTTAAATGAGCTTGACACAAGACAAGGAACTATGCTCATACCCTTGATCATGACCCATATGAGGTCATGGATTCCAGGAGGTTCTCATCAAATGGGAGAACAATGTTCTGGAAGGAGAGATATGGTTCCAATGCCCCTAGTACATAATGTACAACATCATGGAATTGATCGGCCATTGATGTAGGAATGGAACATGTTGCAACATAATTAACCCATGGCAGGGAAGATACCATTGGGACAAAAGGAACATTAGGGAAGATGGTTGACTGGAAGCCATATTTGGACTGAGAAATGAAAGCTGATCAATGGTGACAATTCTGCCTTCATGTGGGAAACACATCACTCAAAAGAGTGTTGAAACAATAGCTCCCATGTCATAAACGTAGTCATGCCCAATAAGTAAAGTGTAATCTAAAGGGCCTGGGACTACCATCACATTGAGGTAAACAATTTTTTCTCGCAATGTAATACGCAACTAAGGAAGGATCGCTAATGGTCAGTTGGTTCCTTTGTTAAAAACCAATAGATTCTTGGTAATAGGCACAAGTGGTGGTGAACCATGAGCTTGCCAAGCAATAGAGGAAAGGATACTCATAGATGCACCTTCATCTATAATAGTGCCAAATAAAATCATATTACAAACCTGTACTATGATCTGGAAAGGCACATAAGAAGGAAGACCAAATCCTTCCAGTCAATTCCAATCAAAGGATGTGACCAGACTACTTGTAGGGGGTACCGTAAAAATAGGAGAATTAGCCCCTTGAGTTATGAGAATGGGAGGATTTTCTTCCTGTCTTCATGGAACAACAGGGTTGCCTCCAAGCTCATTGGAATCTAAAGAAATGAAAAGAACTTGAGTGGTATCATATTCACTTTCTTAAGGAAAGGCACGATTAACTGAAGGTGAAATCGAGTCAACTATTTCCTCGAACTATTGATTTGGGTCGAGTATAGACTCATAGGATTCACTTTTAGAGAGAGTGGGTTTGACCGACGGTTGATTTGAGTGAACCAATTCATTAACTACTGAAGGATTAAGGGAGAGTCTCCTGTAACCAAATGGAAGTCACTGCGGTGAAGCAGGATGGTTATCCAACACTTTTTTGGCTTCATCCAGATAGGGAAAAAGGTGGATGGGGTGATTCCCTTCACATAACCTACAGGGAAACTTAACTTTGCCCTTCTTTCCATGAACTTTACTACCACTAGGTGATGGTGTGTCAGAAACATGATCTCCAGAAGTTGATGACACAGGATGATGTGAACGAGAAGACCATTCTTATAAGATATGAGAAATATTAAGACAATTTCTAAGAAGATGGTCTTCGGTACAAAGTTTGCATGGATATCGAACTTTGTGGGGCTTATCAGAAGATTTCACATCAGAAGTTGCATTCAAAGCAATGGTTGATTGGTTGCCTCCCTGCTGAATTTTATTCTTCTTCTTTTCTTCCCTTTCTTCTTCTTGTTAGCAACCTGGTTACTAGTACCAATACTTTCACCATGCGAAAAGGAAGAAGGGGAGGAAGAAGCAACCGAGGAAGAAGACAAAGGGTCAACTTTAGGATCAACTGGAGGTTGATTTTGTCCAGTTGTAGGAGTACTCGATTGCAGAGAAATCATGACATTTTGAACCAAGGAGGTTCAAAACAACCATACTGGCAAGCCAATGGTAAATCCTGGAAGGGATAATGTAGCCATATAAGGAGCACCAATATTTGCAAAAGGAGGAAAGGGACTAGGATTCCCATCAAAAGGAATTCCTTGATTGGTGAACTCCAGATTTGTCGCCATATGTCTCAACCTAAGATAAACTAAAGAGTGAGCATGGAGGATGTTATCCACAGTCAATTAATGTTATTTTAATAAAAATAACATAACAAAACAAAAGAGAGATGATCTAGCAAAAATGATGGCCATGTAACTATGAACTACAGAATACCTCCCGGCAAACCAAGAAGTTCTGGCAGGAAATCTCCCCAAATATTGTGTTTGGTGTATCATAGTGTACAAGGCAGCCGACTAGGTTACCTAATGATTGATCACAAACTAGTGTTGTCCTCCCATATATACCCGACAATATGTGGAGGCCCAATCTGTATTAGCGTTGTCTAATTCAAAACCGTACAGTGAGAGAAATCCCATATACTTTATGTACTATAACACCACCCTATATACCTGAAGGTACATGGATAAGATATGATATACTCACTTACATGGAATGAGGTATCGCACTCAGGATGTATCTCAAACAAGTTAGCAATAGCTGCTATGTTTTAGGATGCCAGAACACGTCTCTAGCCTAGAACATCTAAATGTTTTGCTTTAGGTGACAATGCTTCATTTGGTTAATTTAGATGACTTTTAAGTTGATCTTATTTAGAATTTTTCTTTCAAGGTTCACCACATGATGTATGTTTGCAATTCCTAAAATGAAACTATTATGATAAACATTCTTTCCATGAAATTTTGACAATGAAAATCTTAGCTAACAGGGATAGAGCAATCATATTTCTTTCAATCAAAGACCAAAGAGAACAATCTAATGCAATTTCCCTAAACCATTACTATGAGAATACACAAACTTTTCAATGCACGATGCTTCTTTTTCTTTTCAATTCCCTTAATGTTTACATGAACAAAAGGAAACTAATGCACATACAATCAATCAATGTTTTTGCAAGAACGACTTTACGACAGTTCTTTTTCGAAAGGAATGAAGACTTTTATGAAACTTTCTTTTGACCAAAGATTAATAAACTATAATCTAACTTTGACAATGAATCAATAATGAAAAATAAATCATTTAAGAAACATTAATCAATCAAGTCAAATTAGGGCTAGAAAAGGACATACAATGTTGATTGTAGAGACATGACATTCATTGATCATTCAACAAGCAATCAAATAGAAGAAATTTGGCGAAAAACCTATCAAAAGGTGGAAAGCTGACCCAAGGAGGATTAGCGGAGCCCTGCATGGGAGACAGGTGCTTCAGAGAAGTGTCCCTAAGCCAAGGGTGCTTTGCAGTGCACTCTGTCCCTCACAAGCCTGTGCTGGTGACAGTAAATCATTTCAAGAGGAAACTAAACATAGTTTTTGACCAAAATTAACTTCAACAAGACTAAAATACAATCAATGAAAGGGATTAAGGTATATTGGTGTGTCCTAGGATGTGATAAGCTACTCAGAACGAGGATCATTCCCCAATATGATGGCCAATTTGTTATGAAGAATTTGGTATCTACGGATAAATACTAATTCCCTAGATAAGTAGCCATATCTAGAAGAATAGCTTAAATCACTTTAACCTTTTTCTAAAAACAATAGATAAGACAAAGAGAATGAGAGGACCTACTTGTACTTTCACTTTCCTCTTGTCTCCTTTGCATCGGTCTTGTCACTCCTTCTTCTACTTAACATGCTTGAGAAGTACCTATAAACATCAACAGAAGACAAAGAACTAACCAAAGAAAAAGATCTACTGATTACAAGTAAATGGATTTAGATACATTCACACATATAAGCATTCATATATTAAGATAAGCATATGGAAAAAGGTGTAAATACTTTATTGAATCGAAGGAAGAATTACAACCATGAAGCCTAATTCGAAGTCACTCTTCCAACTTTGGTTCCATCCACATTAGATATAAGCATGATATTTCAGCAGCATAATGACGCTTAAATAGTCTCAAATCTCAAACTAACATTATCTCCTTGCAACTCATCAAAGTCCAGCCCCTTGATCACTTAGATGAGTGCTCAATTTATAGGAAGGAGGAGGAGGTTTTGTCATCAATGAAGGTATTGAATGGCCTTCCACAATTAGAACTGGTTCCATGGAGGAAGGAATGAGAAAATAAGAGGTATATTAACTCATTCCTCATCCATTTTGAAGCTCATAGGAGATGATAAGTGTGGGAATCTTCTAGAAGGCTCCAGAATATAATATTATTACCCAAACTCTATGTGAATTTCGCTCAAACTCGCTCAGCCTAAGTCAAAGTGGGCCTATGTACTCTACAAAGCACCCTTGCATGGGTTTAAGTGCTCTGCAAGGCACCCTTGCATGGGACTACCTATGCTGGTCCCTCTAGGAGTCATTTTAGGATGCCTTCAAGCCATGAAACTGTCAGGGAAGGAGGCATTCAAAGTGTTGACTTGTATAGGGCATGTAGAAACTGGATTAGGGTTTAATGAGCCCTAATAGTACTAATCTGGATAACGAGAGTGATGTTCCCAAATGGATTTGTAACATGCATGGAGGACATGTACACGACAATACATGTACACATCGCCACATGCGTGACGTCTACACAACAATACCTTCACACAGCACTGCTTTTACAACATGTACATAGCAATACATGTGCAGAACACCACTTTTGCAATCAAGCACAAAAAACCATATGTACCTAGCACCTCATGTACAACATGCATGTAACACCACCTGTACATAGCACCTCATATCCAACATGTGCATAGCATCATTTGTACACAACAGCGCATGTGCAATTCTGCACAACACTACATGCACATAACATCACATATGCAACATGTGCAAAACATTAGTATTACACATCCAATGTCTTATCCATGCTTGTACCAAGATGTCGCAGACCACACTTCTTTCATTTTGCTAATGTATCTCTCAACATAGTCTATCCATATCATAGTGATAGACATAGTATAAACACACAATATAAACTCATAACCACATGGTATTCACCTCGTATATTTTTCAGGACTACTCTTCCCACTTGACTCCCATTAGACCAAGAACATCTTCATGTCATTAGCTCACATAAGAAATCATTTCTCCACAAGTACAATCCCTGACAATCCTGTCAAATAGTGACATAGATACATAGATATATACATATATAATAATTAGCATAAACAAATCATCATCCTATCAGACAACGACATACATACATACATGTATACATATAGAAACATAAACATAATCATGATCAGAACATAATTACGAGATAACATAAGTTCTAGGTTAAGAGAACTTCCTTTATGCTTGCAACATATTCACAACATCGAGATCAACAATTCCCAACATAGCCAAGTCATCTGATGCCTCATATCCATTTAATTCACCTTTCATGTTATCTTTCTCATGACTATCATGCCAATGTCCATTTACACCAATGGACCAAACCAGACCAATCGACTGTCATAGTCTTACCTTCCATTGCACTTACTTGTTCACAAATCTTCATATGAATGTTACATTACCTTTCAAGTACAACATAGCTATCGCTGAGCTCCATTAAATTTCCTCTTTCCCAAACAATTCCCAAGACTCAAAACATAAAATGAAATACTAAGAAATAACCCATAAGAAAACCATGAAAACCAACAACAACCCGACATTGTAATAAAGTGGCATAGCTATGCACGAGACACATGCAAAATAACAAATCAAGTGCAACAATCACAAAAGACCAGAATAAAAAAACTAACCATAGACACCATGACTCAATCCGCATGGTTCCCAAGGAAGGCTCAATTAGAGTCTTCTTCAAAATTTCATGGCAATTTCTTTGCCACGCAATCCCCTCCATCATACCACCATGAACACATAACTATCAGTGCATAAATAAATATAAAAAGACAGTAGATACATTATATTCTGTGCATATTAGGTTTCTTTGTAGATGAATACATCCATGCCATCTCTCAAGGGACTCAAATTCCATTCACAAATCCACTTGTAACTAGAGACTAGCTAATATACCTATCAATTACATGTCCCTGAAAATAGCACATATCTACATAATTTTAGACAAACAAGGTTAATAATACTTCATGTGTGCAAAGTACTCTTTCATTTGGAAATAGGGTTTCCAAACATATCCAAAGGAATTCCTTCCCAATTCCTTTCCTTTACCTTTTTACCTTGCCGCAATCGAGGCTTACTATGTATTGTCACTTCACCCAACTAAGAGTTATATAAACATATCAACTATTACCTCGTCATACTAATACCAAGCATGTTTCGTGCAACTTCTCACACATGTTAGCCAAATGTTCCAAACATCAAGATAGCCATATCTATCAATTTGGAATCAACCTTTACGAGGACTAGCAATCATGTCCTACTCCATATTCATCTGATAGTCACTAGACATATTGCTACAACTATCACCTAGTACACTCACATACATATAAATTTTCTCAACACATGTGTTAGTACAATCATCTTAAAACAATATCATTTCGTCATGCAACGCATGCTCACATAATGCAATTAATCAAACATTCAAACAACTCGCAGATGTACCATGTTAGATAAATCAACTAGATGACATAATAGACACCAAACACTCAAACACCAGATATACGACATAATCAAACAATGAAGCACAAAGTAGATTCCATAAGCAAGGTCAACCCTTAATGTCTCTCAGGGGAGGCTATATTGTCTTCACAATCAATCCAGATTAGCACAACATAATATCATATCATATTAACTCATGTCTGAATGTCATAACCCTAACCATTTGTACATACCAATCCAACTTAGTATGATACATACAACATCATGATCTTAAATGAAATAACACTAATCATCAAGATAACTATCATATAGTAAGAACAGGTTAACCTATAACATACTCGTCAACAACATATAACATAATCATTAACTTATCTAACATAAAACAACAATAAGAATGCATAGAACCACATGTTACTATCATTCTTGACCATTCAAGACATGTGCATATGACTATGCTAATCAACTATAATCTATCACATATGCACCCATAACATTAAAATACATGTACATAAACCTATTGTATATTAACCTAATGCATATAACAATCCTTAACTTCCCTACCTGCATGCCCAACATGCAAACCTGTATGATGATCTGCTCTTATCCCAAACTCTAATGCTACAACCTTATTATGATGATCTACATCACTTGCTCTATCTTAGCCAGCATATTTGCATCATAATGAACAATAGCACCATGATGACCTAAATTGCGTACCATGACTTTGCAAGGCATCTCTTACCTACTATTCATGAATAATTATAATCAAGACCATACACACATATAACTACATATAGACATATAACACATGAGTACCAAACCATATTCACATCATTCTAGCTAGAGTACAGTCATCAATGCATGACCATATCAACTTCACAAACCATGAACTCATGCATTACAACAAACATTACTCCATTGTACATATTTCCTCATGAAATCATCAACTTGCATAAGCAATGCCTAATCAACTACACATACGCATGAATGCATCTAGTCGAGTATAAGTGATCAATTCTTGTAACCAACCTACAAGACTGGTACATGTAATCAAACACATAACAATGCAATCAATCGACATATAATAACATGTAAGAGACATTTAGCAATATGTAATAGACATATAACAATATGCAACTAGTCGTACACTCATGATGATGCATTCCACAAAATCAACATCAAATTCCACATGACAACATCACTACAACCATGATCAACATTATGCAAATGCAACAAGCACATGGAATGAAAGTGCAAGAGACACGCATGAAACTAAGATGCATTGATTACCAACACATATCCCATACAGTCCAAGGGGTGAACAATGCTCCAATACCACTCTATAACACCCTCCTCCGACATCTACCCAAGCAATCGTCCAGTTGGGGTAAACATGCAACAAGAGGCCACTATCATATGATTCAGCCTTCCAAATCATGTCAAGGAAGTGGAACCAATGGAAACACACCATATAGACATTCAACATCAACTTCAAGACCCTCAGGAACAAATCCAACACTTTAGACAACTTTCCCTTTGGGTCTCACTGAGATTTTGGACAACTTAAGCCTCAATCGCTCTCATGTTATAAGCATGACAACATCTAGAAACCCAGAGTATCTCTCACAAGCCTTCCTCCCAGTGTCTAGAGATTCATTTAGTCAGTGTTATGCCAGCATCCCCAGGATTTGAGCTACCTTTTCAGGCCCACAGCCTAGGTCACTGCCTAGAATTGAACCATCGCTTCAGATTAGTAAAATAACATGGAAATTATAGTACTAAAGAAAATACTTGTTTAAGACCTTGATTGGACTCCTACTAGCCATGACAAGCATTTCTTCAAACACATCATGAACATATAAAATACAAGTGTAATTATAGATCTCAGAATGCAAGTCTCATACTTATATGAGATTCACCATGAAACATTGGTGCCTCAAAACATTAACTTCCATTCCATCCATTAGGTCATAGATACATTGATCATTCAATTACAAGTAAAAACATGATGAAGGCCATACATGGTTGTTGTCATAAACTGCATACATAACCAACATTATAGCATCATAAATACTCATGAAAGTAGAACCATATATACCACATATAATCCATCAAAATTCTCATAGTAATATAAGTAGAAATAACCTTTCATTAATGATGAAATATCCAAACCCGGGATGGGAATTCCACATTCCACCAGACCATAGAAGGGATAAGCGAAATCTCTCTTCAACAATTCACCCCCGTACCATATTCCAAGAATGAATGTGGGACTCAAATGAAAAGAACTAACCAGGGCATACCAAGGATAAACCACCTCACCCTCATCAATAGAAACCATACTTTAATGCAATCCATCCTGGATCATTAGGCCAACAAAAGAAACATATCATAATAGGATTTACCATGATCTTAACCTGATCACTAGGCCAAATAAGCATGGATGCTACTAGATTTCTCCACCTACACTATGACAAATTTTGATGTCTCCTAGTTTCTCAGGCTTTACTGCAATCCAAACCCAGATCACCAAGTCCTAAAGAAGACCTCGGTCTCTCAGGATTTACCACAATTAACACTGGATTACCAAGCCCTAAACAAGGAACCACTCTCCAAGCTTTACGCATATCCCAACCTAGGAATACTAGTCCCAACAAAGAGAAAACCACCTCTAGGCTTTACCGTAAATCCTGCCATTCATCGGCAAGGATTCCTAGCTCATCTGAGGTAACACAATCATGTCTCTACGTCAACCCACAGTTTGGCTTAGGGGTCACTAAGCCATGTGTTATATCATTTTAGAGATCCAACTCACTCAAATTCGAATTCATCCAACAATCCATCTCAATTGAAACATGAGAACCCCATTACAACATGACTATTTGGAAATGGAAAGGCTAGGCCACAAGCACTATTAAACCTCGCAAAACCCATGCCATAACAACAAAAGAACCACATGCAATCTCATGCATGCCAAATCTAGCAAGGAAAATATACATGCAAATCGATACCTGTAAGGAATCCCCCTATAGCTACATGATCTTACCTTTCCTTGCTTGCTCCTTCCTTCTTCTTGCCTTCTTTGCATTTTTCTATCTTATGCATAACTAAGGAAACGCTTGAGACAAGAGCTTACACTGGCTAAGAGCTTTCCAACTAATCCTCAGAAGCCTTTTTATGAATGAGTCCTTTATTTTCTTCATTTTCCATTATTTCCCTTCAATTTCCTCCTCACATAAAACTTGTGACCTTTCACCTTACTTTTCTCCTAATTTCCTTTATTTTCATAAATAAATGTGCCAAAAATGCCATCTTTCCTTCCCAAGACCTTAGCAATTTCGCTTTTCAAATTCCTTAGCCATAAACAACCAAATGAACACCCCATATGATGTCCTACCCAACATTCATCTTGGAATACATGGCTCATCACCCTGGCCTTATATATATATTTTTACATGGAATTTTCACCAGAGCTATTATAGTGAGAGTGAGAGAGAGGAGGAGGAAGAGGAGGAAATAAGAAAAGGGGGAGAGAATTATATATAAGGAGACATACGGGGGAGAGAGAAATCAAATGATATGGAAATGGCAAGAGAGAGAGAGAGAGAGAGAAAATCCTTAGGGAATGGGAAAATAAACGTGGAGGGAGAGAGAAAGGAAGGAAACCAAGGGAGAGTGAAAGAGAGAAAAGGATAAGGAAAGAAAGTGAGAGGGAGTGGGGGAACTAGGGAGAGAGTGGGGACTAAACAAAGTGGAAAGAAATCCCAATGTAGAATGGATACTTAAGGATATAGAGACAAATGGATAATGAAAGAGAAAACAATGATGAAAAACGGAAAATGAAAGGGAGAAAGAGGGGAAAGAGAGAGAGATAAGGAATCTAGAAAAAAAGAGCATGCATGTTATATATTTCATGTTCATAATATAATTTGTGTGAATTCTTGTACTTGTGTGCATTAATATAATCCATGCACATTAGTAATGTGCATGTGTGTTACATTGTTTGGCTGAAAAAACATTTTCACTTACATGGCGGATGAGGTGGCCAAAATGGTTAGAAAAATGTTTTAGTTTGGTTTGCACAAATAAAAAACACATCTATTTTTATAACTCTCTTACATTCAATGATGATTTTATATGTGCTTTAAGAGTTTATTTTGAATGAAATTGAACATATTTATAAAATATCTTTGCGTAAATTATAAACATTATTATTAATTATTAATTATTTATTTACTTTGAATATATATCAAATCAACAAAAAAATATCGGTCTTTTACTTCCACTATAGCTTTTGATTGGATGACATATTTTGAAATATAAAAATAAATATATATGAATATGCCAAGATTTTGTAACCTAAAGGATTCACTTTGTTTCTTAATTTATATATATATATATATATATATATATATAATAAAAGTTAAGAATTATGGAAGATTAATGTTGCGCAAATTGCATTTACATAATTTTGTATAAAAAATTCCATCATTGACATATCAAACCTGAGGCCTAACAAAAACATAATCATATTATGTTGCAGAGAGAAAATAACATACGCATTAAAAATATCATTTTTTCAAAGTTACACAAATTTTCCATAAATAAGAGTTATATATTTAAGAAGACAATTTGGTTCGCTACATCTCTTGCTTTAAGGTAATATCCTAAAATTTTGTGTAAGTACCTATAATTATATTTTAATGATTAGATATTTTTTTTTCAAGATTGACATTGCTATTAAAGTGTCATAACTAAATAGAATTATGTTATATAATCCAATAATATATAACATTTTTCATAATGATTATTGTATAATTATGATTATTTTTTAATTTAATTAAACTATTCAATGATCATAAGATAGCGTTTATTTATTTCACAATTACATTTTAAGAAAAAAAATATCTATAAGTAAATAATTTCCGATTTTTTTTATTTTTTTTTTATAGAATTTCATGTTTCCATTTTATCTCATAACCATATGGTGATACAATATATAATCCTCAATTCACACAACCTTGAGATAACTCCAAAATTTATTTTAATTTTAAATTTAGTAAATAAAAAAATATGGAGGTCGCTCTGTAATTTCTAAAGCACGTGTGGTAGGTGTGGTGTAGTTTATAATCATTTTTCCAATGTAGCAAGTTATTTTCATCATTTTTTGTGTTTTTTTCCCTCTATGCATTAAGATGCCACAAGAGGTGTTTTCATAGGGATGTTTTTCAAGGGCCCACTATCCCTTCTCCATGTTCCTCGATCTTACCTTGTCTCAATGTTTTTGGGATTGGCAGGTGTTTTTTTCTATAGACACATATGGGAGCCTTCCCATCATAATGTTCCATCTTTTTTCATTGGAACCTAGTTGAATGTTCCTTAGGAGGAGATGGAACAAATCCCTTTTCATATTTTTATCAGAAATATAAATCAGAAGACCCCTATCCTTAAGGAGTACATACTCAATGATCAATTTAAAGTAGAATATAGAGTTTATATGGGAAATTATAGAAATATTCCACTAGTTACAAATATGAGGGGAATATTTTTGAAGACTCTTGTGAGAACAAATATTTTAACATCAAAAGGAACTCAACCTTAGACTAGAACCTGAGGCTATGTGGAGGAGCCCAAGGTCCCAGGATACTAAATGGAACATATACCTCTTCCAAAGATGTAATGAAAGGGAATCCTTCTATCCCAACAAAACTAACTCAAAACAATCCAAGACCCTACATAGTATGACAAATGGAGCATCCGCCATCCACGAAAGTCAATCTTGCACAGGTAAATTATCTCTTCTCAGCCCTTCAACCCAATGTGGTTATATCTAGATTTAATGGTTTTTGCGATAAATCAAAAGCATTAAAATTTTGGATTTCTCCTATTAGATACCTAGTTGTGACATATATTCATCTTCCAAAGGCTTTTTCATTGTTTAATTTCACACATTTTGTTTTTTGGAGTTTGTTCTTATTAAAGGGCCTTGGTTGTGGGGTAGTGTTGGTATCTTTATCACTCCATGCTGCTCAAAATTCTATACAACAACTATGGTGGCCACAAAAATTCTAGTTTGGCTAAGACTCCCAAACCTACCTCTCCCCTTTCACCACCACTAGGTGCTAGAGGATATTGGAAGCACCTTGGGTAGGTTTAAAAATATAGACTTTAAAAAAATAGAGAAATGTATTTTTACCTTTGCTATAATATGCATGGAGATATACATTAACAAGATGTACAAGGTCACATTATATTGAAACACAAAAATATTCAGTGGTCCCAAGTTTTAGACTACAAAAATAGACAATTCAGATATCCAAATTGTTTCCATATAGAACACCTGCATGACAGATGCCCACATGAAGATAGGAATCCAAAAAAGGAAAAGGTGATCTAGGTGGATGTTGGTGGCCACCTGCCTATCCCACTTGAACCCCCAAAATTGTCTTTTTCAGTTTTTCAGTTTCCTTATTTGTAGCACAATTTACTATTTTTGGCAGTTTTTCGGGTCCTGGACTTCTAGAACCGTTTTGAGGCCCTAAATGACTTTTTTTGGGAAACCTGGGAGAAACATGGGTCCGTGGACCATTGTTTCCCATACCAAAGTTGTAGTCCTCATATAGATCTTTCTAATGAGGTATTGTGCTTGTCAAACGAAGATTGTATGCCAAAGTTATGACCTCGGGAAGTTAATCTGCCAATTTACCCAAAATGGGGCCCATAGTTTGGTGCTTCATCTCCTAGGGTTAGGTTTTTGGATGTTTAGGGTTTTCCATTGTTTCTAAACAATAAATAGACCTTTGAGCCTCATTGTAAGACAATTTAGAGGCTGCCACATCTCTCCTCGGAGATAAGCTACCATCGCCTAAGCTAGTTTATTTCCATTTCTATTTGTAAGCATATTTTAGTATTTTACATTAATGGAATAAAGTATTATTTCTGCTACATCTCTGTATTTATGGTTATCTCTGTAATTTTTTTCATTCCTGTTTAAATCTGAATCAGTGCTATCAAAGAGGTCTGCTCTTTCTCTGTTTTTCTTTCCATTTCCCCAACGAGGTCGGGATATAAGGAGTTAGGGAGTGGACTAGTCGAACCCTTGCAAGGGTAGCCTCACAAATCCTGACAGCCTCCCATGGCAGATGAAAAGAAATATGAGGGGGAAGGACATCCTATCAAAATCTTGCTAGAATAAGCCCTCGAGCGACAAAGGAATGTGATGTTGGAAAACTTTTCCCAGATCCTTCAGTGGCTACCCAGGGGTGACGCAGATGCTTCCAACATCTACGCTAGAAACGCCGCACCCTTTAAGGTACAAGTTGACTTTGCAGATCCAAAGTCTTGCTTCTTTTGTTTAAACTTTTTCTCGATCATGACAACGTATTGGTATGGCGTGCTAAGCGAGGAGATGTTTATGAACTCCATCTCATCCTAAATGTATCTATGTAGGCAAACGTGGCATTTGAGTACCAAATGCCGCTTAGAACCGAGTTTCTGATAGACACAGATGTCATAGATAAATGGTTAAATTTTCTAGAGGGTTATTTTTTTGTTCATGATTTTTCCAGTCGAGAAAAGATCGCTTTTGCAATTCTCAAAGCAGCCCTCCACGTCAAGGACTGGTGGGAAACCTACTGCGAGTAGAAGGATGAGAGTATGGCCTCATTATTTTCAGCCGCACCCACTTGGAATTCATTCAATTATGCCATTAAGGAGCAATACTACCTTGTCAAAATCTATGAGCATAAATACATAAAGTGGACCACACTACGACAGGGAAGGGACCAAGATGTGCCGTAGTTCACCAATATTTTTCATACCCTTCACACAAAGTTAGGTATCAAGGATTCTAAGCGGCATTTTGTACTCAAATGCCACGGCTGCCTACATAGATACATTTAGGATGAGATGGAGTTCCTAAACATCTCCTCGCTCAACACGCCATACAAATACATTTTCATGATCGAGAAAAAGTTTAAACAAAAGAAGCAAGACTTTGGATCTGCAAATCCAAAGAACAAAGGACAAAGCCAAGGCAAGTGACCCAAGACAACTATTCGAAGTTGTAAGAAGAGAAAAACACCATGAAGTCAAATAAGGACACATGAAAGTGGTGTGAGTTCCCTAAGATCGCCACTCATAACACAAGTGAGTGTCGGACCAAGCAGCCGATGGTGGCCAAGTTGAAGCCTTTAGAATCAGATGCATGTTCTAACCCTGAGTTAGAACCCGATAAGGGGAATGACAAAGGGAAGTAAATCATTGATGTGGAGCCTAGTGCCATTGTTGCCACTATCAAGGTTCGAAATAATGACCCCGAAGATGCAGAGGAGGTAGAGCATCCTTTCCACTCACAGATGTGGGTGAAGGGTTCATCGTTGCAATTCATTATTGATAGTGGGAGCCAAAATAACCTCATTTCAGCAAAGGTCGTGAAACGTATGGTACTACCAACCACACCACACCCGCAACTGTATAACATCGGGTGGATTCATGAAGGGCGTGATCTCCGATTTCGCCATCAGTGTTGCCTTCCCTACAACATCAAGCCCTTCACAGATGAGGTATTGTGTGATGTTGCACGGCTTGATGTTTGTGATGTATTATTAGGCCAACCATACATGGGGAAGTGACATGTTGTGCATGAGTCAAGGCCTCGCGATGTTATTATTTCTTTGTGTAATACATTATACAAGATATAGGAGGCAACCCCAACTACCGTCACTTATTGGATCTCTGCTAAGTAAGGCAATAAGATCATCTCCCAGACTAGGAAATTTATTTTTCGTTCGGTTCGCTCTCAAAGTAAGGGGAGGATTGTAGCCACATCCATGGCCCCCGGGAAGGGTTCCTCCACGTAGTAGAAGCAGGTGGATACGGTCATGAAAGAAGACAGGGACATCTTCTCCTCATCCACAGGGGTATCGTTGCACTGTCACGTCAAGAATTTGTTCAACCTGACTTCCAGAGCACCTCTACTCAATAGGCCAATCTGTCGCCGCTCCATTCTACAAAAATGCCAAGTACAAGAAGTGACATGATTAGCATCAGGTACCACACAAGTTTCAAGTGGGTGACAAAGTCTTCTGGCATATACAGAAAGAAAGCCTTAAAAGTGCTCATCAGAAGCTTAGACCACTCCGGTATGGTCCTGTTCATGGCTCTAAAATCGTTGCAACAACATCGGGGAAAACCACTCGGTCCGAACCTTAGTGCAACTCTTTTTCTGTTTGGTGTTGTGGTTCCGACTGGATATAATGGGACCAGTTTCCTAGTGATGTATGAGTTAATGGGTGATTGTTTTGTAATGTGTAACAAAGTTGATAAGTTTTTTATCCTACAATTCAAAAAATATACAAATATAACTAATCTAACCTGGGTATCCTATTAACAACACAATTTTTTATTATTTCTATTAGACAAATAATCATATAGATGGCTTATTAGTAAAATAGAAAGATGCATTCATATAATGATTACTTTGTTTAAGAAGTTAAAAAAAGTAATTATAAAAACATTATCGCATTCATCACAATATATATCACTAACATATATATCCAAATGATAACAACTCTAAAACCTTCAGAAAAGATATGCTAAAGAATTTTTTGGAAAACATACATATATCAATAATCGCAAGTTTTAAGAAATGTTCATTCACATAGAGTAGTAAGACAAAAATAGAGATAATAGTACCATATGCATTTGAATTTCCCCGATGTAAATAACATTCATATTTTGCTTTCCTATTTGAGAAAATCTTCAAAGATGCAAAAGTGTGAGTCTTGCAAACGCTTCTTTCACAAAAATGCAGAACTTTGGTCCAGCTTTTGATAAAAAAATATTGGAAGTACAGAAGTGCAACTCCTAAGTCAAGTTTTAATACAAATTGAGGACCCTTTCTAAATACATGAAAGGGTATTTAAATAATAAAAATAAAAACTAACTATCAATAAAAATTGCTATGTCTTGTTCTAATTGTAGACATGAAAATTAAGGATTCATTATAAAAATAGTAGTGCAGTAGCGGTTGAATGAATTCATTGAATCAACTTCTTTTCTTGTGATTGCAGCTGACAGATTGTGAGCATTTGCTGGATTTATGGAGGTTGACTCATCTTGTAGTGTAACTGGGCTGTGTAAGTGGCAATGGAGAGTTCGGGGATCATGTAGTTGACTGTGTCAGAAAGGCATTTCACGGCCATATGTTGGCTATGTGGCTTGAGTAGAAAATACCAGAATATTTCCCATGTCAAGTTTTGGACTTCTCTGATCAGTATTTTTCTATTCGCCAGATCTTGTTTCCAATGATGTTCCAGTGCCTTTTCTTTTGGAAGTTTACCAGGAGAGAAATCAGAGATCAAATTAGACATATGTAAACTGTTATTTACTACTTCGATCAAATCGTTTGTTGAAGCTATGCATCTAGAAGTTTCTCTTTCAAGTTTCATTAACTGGGATTACCCTTCTGAAAATAGGATTTCCTTGTGCGATTCTTGTATTTTTGGCAAGTTGGTAGCCATTCCTTCTATGCAATCTTGCCAAGATAGAAAATTTGTTATCCTTTCATCTGTTTTTTCCAATTCCAGTATGGCATCCCCTGCCTTCTCAATTAGTGATGCAGAGATATCTCACAATGGGTTGGCGAATGATATGTTGTGGAAAATAATGTTCAACTATTGGGACAAGGCTTTGGTTATCTCCGAGGTTTCTTTTCTGATTTCACTTACCTGTGGATAACCGTTGTACCATTCTATCTATTCTTTCGTTTCTGCAATTTGATCTTCCTTTGACTTCTTTTCTTGCTCACTTATCATCTGAAGCCTGCTTAACTCTTGAGACAACTCCTGTTGTTTGTGGAGAGTCTGCTCATCAATCCTATGTTTCTCCTGTTTCAACTGCTCTCTTAGTCGCTCATTTTGTTGTCTCTCTCTGCTAGCTGTTGTTCAAGCTGACTAAGCCTTTATTGTCCTTCTACCGATTGCACCTCAAGTTGAGTGATCTTCTGATATTTTTCCCTAATCAGTTGACTGACCTCTGAGGCTTTGTGCATTGTCATTTCTGTGTAAACTCCTTCATACTGAGATAGCTTTGTTAAATCCTCTGAGGGATTGACTTCTGCTTTCCATACCACATTCATCATTTCCGCCTGAGGCGTTAGAATAGGACTTTGATCAATTTTCCTCTTTTTCATCTGTCTTTTAAATATAACCCTATGCTTCAGATTGTAGAATACATCTAGGGGTGGTATTTCTTCAGTTCTTAGTACAATCTCCTCTGTAGGATTTTCGGGGATGATTTCTATGTCCTGCTAAATTCTGGGTAGGCCACGTGTCCCTTCAATTGGAACACTAATAACTTTAGGCTTTTGTACTATAGGCAATTTTAGTGTAGTGAGCTCTTGGGATTTACTCTGGTTTTTTATGATTAGGTCAAACTGCTCCCATTCCTTGATTAAAGTAGGATCAATATTGATATTCGTATCAAGGGTCTCACTAGTTCCATCCTTTATCTGCTCCCTTTCTGGGGTCTTTTCCTTTTCAGGAGTCTTTTCCATAATTTTTCCTTCACAGTGGCCTTCTAGTTGTACCATAGCGGTAGTATTTGACAAGTCCAGAGGCAGTGTTTCCAGTCTCTGTGTCTTGAACTTCGAAAATTCCTCTAATCCCTCTGCTCCCAATTTGATTTTTGCCAGTTGTTTCACCTGAGAAAATAACTCGGCTGAAGGAAACAAATCATCATAAATATCTTTCTCATGTTCAAACATGTCAATTTTGAAATGAGAAGTGAAATTGTAGGCAATAGATTTTGGATCATACTGCCTCTTTGGGATGACTACTAACTTTAATATTTTAATTTTGTCAGCTTCATTCTCTACATGTTTGAAGTTATGCAGCGTGAAAGTACCACATCAGAGGGGGAATGAAGTCCACGTCTATTTTTTGGACTCCTTTAGGTTCCTTGACATCCCTTCTACTGTTATCTGATATGATATTTCTCTAGAAAATATCTTATCAGTGATGTATAAAGGAAGGACATGTGGGTCAGTAGTGCTACCAAGAAGTCTGATGTAGGTGAACTTGTCTTCACCAAACCAACTAACAATCAATGTTAGGTTAACATTGGCTTCATCAGACAACCTAGGAGTGAGTCTACTAAATATAGCATAATGAACAGGCAAGATGAAACCATGACAGATTCTATAAAGATGATTTTTATAATGGTCTTTCCACAATTCCTTATGATAGATATGAATGGGGTTTGGGTCCTGCGGAGTCCATTTCCAACCTAAAATGTGGTAATCAGAATTGAAACAGACAGTGTCCAAAATGTAGGCACTCATATGAAATGGGGGTATTACCCAGGTAGTCACAAACCTATTTTTCCTATAATCCAGTATTTGGTTGGCCATTTTATCACACAAAATGGTCGCCCAATCCGTGATCAAAGAGTTAACTGTAGCCTCCATTAAAGGCACCGTCTCTATAGAAAACCTGGCCGAATCTTCGACTCCAAAGAGTTTGCATATCATAGCACCAGCATAACAGTAAGGAGATGCTAATGAGTCTACGGAGTACATACCCGATGATTCATGATTGTGTTTGTTTGGGTAATGCATCCACTATCTGATAGGGTCTGACTCCATGATGTTTTCCTTGGCGAAGGCTTCCAAAAATGATTTTTTGTACTACTTTTGTGGTTCAGGCAAATGGTACATATTTTTTATATCTTCAGCTCTGAACGACCCAAACGTTCTTCCATCAGCCATAAAAAATGTTCTATCTGTTATGTTGATACTTGCTATCACCCATCTAACCAAGTCATTGTAGGGTAAGACTTTGGCGTGGGCTGCTATTCTATGAAGATAAGAGCTGGCCAAATCCTTAAGAGTATTCTCTGACTTGTCAGTGGAATCTGTTGTTGCCTTTACTTCTTTAATCTCTTTTGGGTCCTTCGCTTCTAGTAAATTGTATATACTTTCCCATGAAGCCTTGCCGAGATCGAGGTAGGTAGTATGAGCGATCAAGACCTTTTTAACTTGTTCCTCTTTGGCTATGACGAGGGCCATTGGTTTCTTTGGTTTCTTTATCATTTTCGCTGGATTTATAATCTTAGACTTTCTCTGCAAAAAGAAACAGAAAACTGTAACAGAGAAAAATTTGTTGAAATCCAACGCAGAATATAAAAGGTTAATGGTAATTTAAGCATGATAAGCAATACAAACACTATTACTACCACAGGTGAAATCCTTGAAGGATTCAACCTCAACTGCTCTATTAATGATTTCTGTAACTGCGAATCATGATAGTTAAATGCCATAATGATATGTCACATCGCTAATATTAGTAACATTTCTCTAAAGTGAATCTCATGACTTTGCCGATCAACGATTAGTGAAAATCGCATATTGCAGATCAGGGGAACAAACTTTATGTTTTCATTGTTTCCTTACATAGCTCCGATTGTGATAAATAGTGAGTTGTCATAGGGAGGCAGGGTAATCTTTAGGAAATGAATAAATCATTTGTTTTTCGTTTATAATTGATTTAAGCTTTAGACCCACAAACATTGGTTTAACAGTCATATTTCATCTTTTATTGAAAAGCGCACTTTTCCAATAATGAAATCGCATTGGCGGATTCCAAATGGTCATCCGTTATGTGTTTCATGTTCTCAGTGATGTCTGATTATGATTAGATTATCACATCGGGAGGTTTACATAGACCCTTGGAATGTTTCCTTAATAACTTGCGATTTGTGCTTCCCGATAGCATTATCACATCGACGATTGCCAATGGAAGGCTTAAGTCTATCCTTTAAATAAAGGGTGTGACACATTATTTTATATTTTTTTTACGAGAGGGTCTTGTTTAATATTTAAATTGGATCAGACCCTTTCATAAATATTTTCATGTGTTGTATGGATATTACAAAGTTTACAATCGTTATTGAATTATTAATTTGATCTAATTCCTGAAAAGGGGGCCCATTTCTTGTTAAAGTTTTGAATGAAAATTTAGAAATGCGGAGGGTTGTTGTATAGCACAACAATTGGTGATTCACTTGAGAAATAGTTATCTCTCAGAAAGTAGTGCAATATCTATAACTTTCTTAATTTGGAAACCATCGAGGATAAAGAAAATAATCTAGGAATAGTTAAATAAAAAACTAACTCTGAATATAATGACAATTTTTTGTAATTCCTTTTCCAATCTTAAAAATAAAAACATTCTAGACTTATTCAAGCTTTGCTTGGTTGGTATAGATAAAGTAGGGGGCTTCTCCAACTTAGCTTTTAAGTTTACTCTGTTGTCATAGGTAGTGCCTTTGCTACCAGTAGACGTTTATAGTCCTGACAGGGTTACCTTTTAACAATTTAATCATTCATTGTCCCATCCATCTAAGAATATAACTTTTTGAATATAAATTAAAAAAGATATGTTTACGCATATTTTTTCTTTTTGTGTTTTCTATTCTTTCAATTTCTTTAAAAGATAAAAAGCCACTATCTTGGTTTGGTGGCTAACTATTGACAATGCCATTCACTGGTTGTAATTGCACTGAACAAGCTGGCTCGTAATGAGACCCCTTGTCTTATGATTATAAGTCGTTACCCTGTTTTGATATGCAGTATTGCTAATGTCAGTTGAATTAGTTCCCTATGATCATGGTAAGTAGGCTCATAATGATTTTCTGGGCTTTTGATAATTTGGCTTTTCTCGAAGACGCTTGGCAGAAGTTGAAGAGACCTCTACTGATGGCAAGCCAAGGATTCGATCCCTCACCGTTCACTAGCATCCGCAAGGGAGCGTGGGAAAAGAAGCAGAGACTGCAAACGACGCCTTGTCTTCAGGCCGCGGAGGTTCTTGTTTGGCATGCAAACATCACCGTGCCGCACGATTTCTCTTGCAATTACAGTCATCTTCTCATTGACGACCAGCAAAACATTCTCAGGTCGGAAACTGGCAAAAGCTATGCCTTCGCTCTCCCTCAAGGCCTCCCTGACGAAGCCTCCGTCGAAATATACGATCTCTGGCAGGAAAAAGAAAATGAAAAGGCCCAGAACGCGCGGAGCAATGGCACGAAGGGAAGAAGAGAAGAAACCTGGGACGCGGCAGGGTTGGGATCTGCAGTTTTTCATACTGTTTCGGTCGTTGCATTCAAAGAAGGGGGACTGCATGATGCAGATCTGCTCCCTCTCACAATGGATTGGCCCAAACATTGCAGATCCAGGCCGGATCTATCCGATCTGACCAATATTCAAGAACAGCCAGAACCCAGGCAGCAGATCGGTGTCAATGTGCATAGATCGAGAAGAGGGTATGCAGACCTCGACATGCAAATGGAAAAACGACCCATTAAGAGGTCAGATCTGGAAGATTGTTTACACCCAGAGCACACGGAAATCAGCAGCGACATCGGATTAGGCAGATCAGGAACTCTGCCAAAACCTGGGAAAGCTATGAGATTAGTCCAGAAACAACCATTGTTTTAAACCTTAGGCTGAGAGGAGGGGCTCCGCCTTAGGGATATCCAAGTTCGTCAGGAAGAGACAATGGGAAAAAGGCAACACCTCAACATCAACCCAAGGGAGGTTCCTCCTACAAAAACATTCCATAGGGTAACAGAGATTCAAGGTCCTCTCTAGATCAAGACAGATATACACCCAGGCCATACATAGTAGATTAGCTAGGGCAAACTCCAACCCTTAACTTTGATTCTACAGGGCTTGATGATTTCGTTAAGTCTTATGAAACGCAGGCCCTAATCTGTCGTTTCAACAACTTTTGGCAAAAACCAATGGATCTATTTCACTAGATTTTCACCACTTGGACCATGGAATGTGATATAAATTTATGCTCCAAGGGGTTTTTTATAGTTAGATTTGCATCCGGGGAGGTCAGAGATACAATCATCAGTGCTGGGCCTTGGTTCTGGGGAACATCGGGGCTGTTCATAGCTCCATGGTTTCCAGATTTCGATCCAAACAAAATGACTGTATCCAAAGTGTCGGTCTGGGTCTGTCTATATAACCTTCAACTTCACTTTTGGAGTGAACGAGTTTTGGAAGGAATTGGGAATAGCATAGGGAAATATATCAAAACAGATCTGGAAAGGATTGATGAAAGGGTCTACACTTTTGTACGCATTTGTGTGGAAGTAGATCTAAGTAAAGGGCTACCAGAAAACATAAGGCTGATCTACAAACAACAAAATTGGCTGCAAGCAGTAGGCTATGAAAATATTGCTTTCAGATGTAGGCTCTGCAGGCAAACAGGGCACCTGCAAAACACATGTCCAGAAGCTAAGAAAGAAAAAAGTAAAAAGAAGCAGAAATGGAAGCAGAGGAAAGGATGGCAATCCCCCCCACCCCCTAACTCAGCGGACAAAGAATCAAAAGCAGAAGAGGAAGATACCCTTGGAGAGAATGTTGAGGTATCCCAAGAAATGGAGACTCAGAAGGAAACCACATCAGATAACAAGGCTTCACAGCTCCACCCAAATCAGGCAGAGAAGGCAAGCGAGGATCAGAGCATGGGAGGGATCAAACGACATCACCACTCAGATACTTCAGACTCAGACAAGGAAACAACCTCTCAGAAAGCAGAAACACAGTTAGTCATAGCTTCGATCGAGCCCACCCAAGGAGAGTGGCGCAAGGTCGAAAAGAAAAAGGGGAGAAAAACTTGAAGTGTGAGTTTTTACTCACTACCGGATCCCAGTTTTTTTGCCTCCTCCTTTTTCTCTCTCTTTTCCTTTCTTCTTCTTCTAATTGCACGTTAGTTTTGTAACGTTGCGTGGGGTGCGAAAGCACTCGAGCCCAATGGGCAACTTATGGAAATGCTTCAATGCATCTGCTAGTGTAACTTTTCATTTTTTAAATAAAAGGTTACTGATTTTTCCACTGGAAAAAGTAGGCTCATAATGAGACCTCTTATATTTTATATCAGACATATTTTAGAATTACACTCTGAAAAATCATAAACTCAATGGATGGGGTGAATGAATTTCTCTTTAAGAGTCTATGGATGACAATTTTAGAGTTGTAGATGCTAAGTTTTGAAAAGTCTTTACATTTTTACAAATAACCTCTCTCAGCTCTTTAAAACTTGGAATGATTTACAATATTTTCAAGGCTTGTGAAGATTTTACAAATCTAAAATAGGTTCTTAGAGTTTTATTCTTTATATAACCTTCTAAAACTACAGTCTTTTCATTAGAGGTTTCCATCTATCAAAAGTAAGTATTTACAATATTTCCTTAAATAACTTTCCAATAGTAAAAGGTCAATGGAAGACTATTTACAACCTTATTTTCTACAAATAAAAATTTAAAATAAACAAAGCTGCATAATGAATATTTGCAGGTAAGAAGGGGTTACCTCATTAAGTTAAGAATTTCTTCAAGATAATCCCATTGACAGGAAGAGAATCTCTCTTTCCTAACAGATCTTGCAATGTGAATGTTGATGAGCCTATCTTCTCAATGATTTGAAATGGTCCAAGCCACATATTTTGAAATTTAGTATGTTTGCCTTTGTCTTTGTGCACTTTGTCCCATTTCAAAACAAGATCACCGATTTGTAAAAATTTTGGATCGGTAGAATTTGCATCAAAAGAAGATTTAATAACCTATTGATGTCTTGCATGTGTAATTTTGCCTTTCTCCCTTTCCTCTTATAATTTAACGATTTGATCATATCTTAATTGAATAGAAGACGAGGGATTTTCTTCAATAAATTGTACTAGGGCTGGAGATTGGAGTTCTAAGTTTGTTGGTATTACAGCTTCTTTCCCATATACTAAGTTGAATGGAGAAGTACCTATTGAGGCCTTCTGAGCTATGTGGTCTACGTATAATCCAAATATCAAAGACTTCTGCCAATACTTTTGATTCTGGTCAACAGTTCTCTTAATAACCTTGAGGGTAGTAGTTTGCATAATACTTTAATTTAAATCCTCTCTTAAGAGAAAATTCAAGTATGGTATTTCCAGAAAAATAAGATGCATTGTCAAAAATAAGGGCATTAGGTATGCCAAACCTGGTAATGAAGAATTGATCAATGAATTCAATGATTGCATCAGAATTAGCTACCTTCAAAGGAATTGCTTCTACCCACTTCATGAAGTAATCCACGGCTGTAAGGATATATCTGCGCTTCTCGGAAGAATGTGGAACAATCTCTTCTATGATATCCAGTCCCCATTGTTCAAATGGTTGTTCGATGTTGACTCATTGTAAAGGAAAGACTGGTTTCCTTTCTCTTCCACTGGGAGTTTGGCATATTTTGCATTTCCTCGCATAGTCATTGGCATCTTTAAATAAACTGGGCCAATAATATCTAGCATGTATTATCTTGTGAGCTATTGTATCACTTCCAACATGTCCACCTATTGGACCGTCATGTAATTCCTGCAACACCCTTTGTGCTTCAGTTTTTCAAGGCTTCTTAACAAAATCGAATCATAATTCCTTCTAAATAACACATCATCAATTATTTCGAAGTGTTTTTCTTTTAATATTAAAGCACGTTTGTTTTTGTATGAGAGACTAGGAGGAGCATATCCATTTTTTAAATAAAAGACCAAATCTGCATATTGAGATTCAGAATTCATGATACTTATTTCGTTTACTTGAAGAGTATTATCTGAATCTTTATGTTCTGGAATGTTAGAAGCTCCTCCTAGTAACCTGTAAAAACCTTGACCTCTTACAATTTCCATTGGTTTATATCTAAATCATGTTCTTGTAACGTTGTTAAATAGTTGGCTCTCTTCTCTCCTACTTCCCTTTCGACTAGCAATTGTCTCACTGTCGAGAATGGGGATATCACTTTTGTATGAGATTTTTGGAGGAATGGCCTAAAAGTCTTTAATAGATTTAAACACAGCGAAAGCTTGTTTTTCTACTTAGGAATAATTAAGTTCAGCACCTTACGAATTAGAACTAAAAAATGATATGGGTGCTTCGACTTGCTGATCATTGATCTACATTAGCACAACTGCATAAGATGTTTCAGATGCTAAAGTATACAAAATAAAATGATTATTAAAATTTGGTGTATTTAATGCAAGAGCATTGACGATTGCCTTTTTTATTGAATCAAAGGCTTCTTTCTCGATATGTCCCCATTTGAAAACTGAATTTTTCTTAATCATGGTCTGTAAAATTAAAACAATCAGTGAAAATCAAGAACAAATCTTCTTACAAATTTATTTGACCTAAAAATGATTGTGTTTTTTTATTGTGGGGCAGAGGAATATCAGAAATCTCCTTGATTCTTTCAGGATCACTGTAAATTCCATCTTTAGATACGATAAACCCTAAGAGTTTACCTTCATCAAGAGCGAAGAATGATTTCTTGGGATTTAATGAAATCCCATACCTTTTACAGCGTCCAAATATTTGTTTCAAATCATCTAAATGATTTGCTCTTTTCTTGGAGAAGACAGTTATGTCATCTAGGTAGACAACGACTAACCTGTTAATCAAACCTTTGAATGGTATATCCATTGCTCTTTAGAAAGTAGCTCCAGCATTAATCAAATCGAAAGGCATTTTCTGGTAGGCATTTGTTCCCCATTTGGCTCTAAATGTAGTCTTTAGTCTATCATCTAGATGCACTAGTATTTGGTTATATCCAAAAAAGGCATTAAGTCAGAACCAACAACTGAATGAAGTGTCTACTCCATTGTTGGTAATGGGAAATTATCTTTTTGGCATGCCTTATTGAGATTTTTGAAATCAATGCAAATACTAATATCACCATTCTTCTTCCTAACAGGTAATAAGATAGAAACCCATTTAGAATGTCTGACTAGGAAAATTATCTTAGCATTCAAGAGTTTATTCAATTCTGATTTTATCTGGCTCTCCAGAGTCGGGTGAATTTTCCTCAATTTTTGTTGCACATATTTCTCCTCAGAAATCATTGGAATCATGTGTTGTATGATAGAAGTATCATACGTTTTCAGATCATCATAATTCCAAGCAAAAACATTTTTATATTTGTTTAACAATCTGATAAAAGAAAATCTTTCTTCTGAAGTGAGCCGTAGTCCCAGATTAATGTTTTGTGGTTTTGCCCCAGTGCCAAGATTTATTAATTCAAACCTCAAAGTAGAACTTTGAAGTTTTGAATTAGTGACTTTTTTAAACCTATGCTTGATATGATAAAGATCTTCAAGTTTGACCACATATTTAGGTATGGAATTCTCGTTCTCTCTTTGTTTTATTTGAGGATCATGATCATCCTCATCAATAATCTGGTCACCATAAGATTTCTCAGAAGTTAAGAAATTCAGAATATCTTTGTCATGATTAAATACCCACCAGTTGGTCACATTGTTTGGAACAGATGGTTTAAAAATTAATTCAGCTGAAAACCTATCAGGACTATAATCCTCAGATGGAAGGAGCTTAGAAGCAACATTAGCTAATAAATCAGTTGTTGCATTCTAAGATCTCAAATTAGGAGAAATATTAAATGCTAGAAAATGATATATGAGGTCTTGAACCAAGGACTGATAATGGTTGAGATGTCCTGAAAGGAAATGAATAGTGTTCCTTACCTATTTGATTACAATCTCAGAATCACCAAATACTTTTAGATATTAAATTTTTAGGCCTATCACTTTATAAATCTCTTGAATCAATGCCACATATTCAACAGTATTATTTGTACACTGAAATTTTAGTCTGCGTGATAACATAGTTTTTTCCCCTTCAGGACTAACTAAAATACAATATTATTTGTACACTAAAATTTTAGTCTGCGCGATAACATAGTTTTTTCCCCTTCAGGACTAACTAAAATACATCCTGCTTCTGCATCGTCATTGGATTTTGATCCATCGAAATATAAAGATCAAAATATAGGCTTATCTACATGTTTATTTACAATTTCTTCAACAATAGTAGCACACATTGATGTATCTGTATGAGAAAAAATTTCTATCTGTGATGTGAAATTATTAATAGAAAAAGGTGATAATTGAGCATTAAAATTACCAAAGAATGATTCGGCTGAGTAATTTCCGAGAACATTTTTATTGAAAGCTATGGATTGAGTTTCCTGCTCAAAATCTGTTACAGTATGGGTCATGTGCTTCTCCCGATCGATTTTAATTTGATTTGGTTTCCCTTTATAGGGAAGCCACATATGAGACAAATTAGTAGAAATGTAACCATGGAGTTTCTCAGACCAATCCCTCCTTAAAATTAACCCATAAAACTCAGGGATGTTAGCTATCAATATATCAATTCTTTGAACTACTCTAGGATCAGATGATAACCTAATGGTGACTGAACTAATCTCTCCTAAGATTTTAACCTTAGTTCGATCTAACTGAACAATATGCACTGCAGATTTTTGGGACTCAATGTTTAATTTTAAGCAAACCAAGGCTGGCATTATGTTTGATGAAGCCCCCATATCTATTAAGTGGTTGTACAAATTTCTATTGTAGATATCATAGGTCAAGAGAAAATGAGGAGTATGAGAATTAGATCTATCTCCAATCAAAACAACATCAGTAGCATCTACTTTATCTGATGGTGGCTTACCTATTCCTTTAGCCGCCTTGGATAGCACAACATTTGGAAGAGGAGAAGAAGGTACTACATTTAACTCTTTGAGCAACAATTTATGTTGATGTTTGAGCTTGCTAAGCTCAAATAAAGAAATATTCTCTCTAGTCTTCTTCATGTCTTCAATAATGTTGTAATCCATAGAGTCAAAAACTACCAATGTCTTGGATGATGAGGGTAGATTGGAAGGTGATGGCTGATTTTGAGTAGGCAACACTGAAGTTTTCTTCATGGGAGCCTTATATTTGGTAGTAGGGCTTGCATTTTTATTCTTTTTATTATATTGAATAGGCTCTGTAGTGATTTTACTTCTGGTATTTACTGGGAGAGCTTCATGTTCTCTTTCAGTATCAGAATTAGGCAAAATGAAGTCCCACATACTGTGACATTCAATAATCTCATCTTCATCTGTTTCCTCGGATGACAATATTGTGTCTTCATCCTCATCATTATCTGGATATGATTCTACATTAGATATGGCATTAGGTGGTTTCGTTTAAGCTCTTTTGAAATTCCTAAATGTTTTTTTAGTGGAGGTTTCAACTACCTGTTTCTTTATCTCTACCATTTCATTAGACATAGTCTTCAAAAAATTTTGCAAACCCTCCATATCGTATGGATCTTTAGCTATTTTCTTTCTTGAATCATATTTAAAAGTAACTTTTTTGGACTTTCTTTCCTCAAGAGTGGTTTTCTTTTGTAAAGAAATAATACGTTTCTCAATGGCGATCACTTCTTTCATATTCTCTGCTAAGGTGGGCTTTGCAGCTCTATCAACGAAGTTGGCTATATTCGAAGGTAAAGCAGAAATGTACCATTCACTTCAGACCTCTTCACTGGGCTTAGATGTTGCAGGAGTTTTATTTAAGAGCTTATTAAATCACGAGTTGAAATCTTTAATGGGTTATTTTGATTCAATTTTAAGATTGGAGAGTTCATTGATTAATGTCATCGTGAACCTATCATCTCCAAACTTAGTCAAAAACTTTTCTTGGAAAGCATTCCAACTATCTATGGATCCTAGTGGTAGTGAAAAATACCATGATCCAGCGGCTCCCTGTAAGGTGTACGGAAAAGGCCTCACAACAATATCTTCTTCTATCACTCCATATAAGTTTATTGACAACATAAAGTTCTTTATGTGTTCTCCTGCTAGTATGTCAATATCCAAATTAAACTTTGGCAACCACCTTTTAGGGTGGGTCGTTAATTGACTCAAGGGTGCAGGCATTGTGACTAGCCCTTAGATTTGTCCATGGCCTCGGTTGTGTTTGATTATGTGCCATTGATGCACTAACAGTGGAAGAAAGTGAGGATGTAGTTACAAGTGGTTGGGTAGACGATGTGAGAGTACATATACCCTGTTGGATCATGATATGAAGTTGGGGAGTGGATGGTTGACTTTGCAATGGATTGGATGAAATGGATGATGATGATGAAAGAGTCTCACTGTCAGACTCTATAGGTGTCTTTGTAGCTCTTTTCCGATTAGGCAGAGGAAATTTTGTTGGTTCAATACTAAGCTTTTCTCTCCATAATATTGTAAGAGGATGAGAAGGAATGTATTGCGAAGTCCCACTACATTGAGATAACTTAGACTTTTCTTGAGATATTGAAAACCCTTGAAGTTTATGAATTAAACATTGAACTTCAAGGGGTTCAAGGGAAGACTTGTCCGATATATTAAAGTTTTTAGCAGTGGTTGTTGTCTTTTCAACTACTCGCTTGAAAATTGGAGATTTAGAATGCGAGGGAGAAGTTGGAGGAGACGGTGAGGGAGATTTACTCTCAGAATGAGCTATAGATTTTGATTTTCTCACCATTCACAATTCATGCCCTCCTTCTAGCACCAAAAATGTTGATGCCTCTAAAATCGCTGCATCGACATCGGGGAAAACCACCCAGTCCGGACCATAGTGCAGCTCCTTTTCCATTTAGTGTGGTGGCTCCGACTGGATATAATGGGACCAGTTTCCCAGAGATGTATGAGTCGATGGGTGATTGTTTTGTAGTGTGTAATGAAGGTGATAAGTTTTTTATCCTACAATTCAAAAAATATACAAATATAACTAATCTAACCTAGGTATCCTATTAACAACACGATTTTTGATTATTTATATTAGACAAATAATCATATAGATGGCTTATTCATAAAATAGAAATATGCATTTATATAATGATTACGTTGTTTAAGAAGTTAAACAAAGTAATTATAAAAAAATTATCGCATTCATCATAATATATATCACTGACATATATATCCAAATGATATCAACTATAAAACCTTCAGAAATGATATGCTAAAGAATTGTTTGGAAACATACATATATCAATAATAGCAAGTTTTAAGAAATGTTCATTCACATAGAGTAATAAGACAAAAACAAAGATAATAGTATCGTATGCATTTGAATTCTCCTGATGTAAATAACATTCAGATTCTATTTTCCTATTTGAGAAAACCTTTAGAAGATTCAAAAGTGTGAGTCTTGCAAAAGCTTATTTCACAAAAATCCAGAACTTTGGTCCAACTTTTGATAAAAAAAATATTGGAAGTACAGAAGTGCAACTCCCAAGTCAAATTTTAATACAAATTGAGGACCCTTTCTAAATACTTGAAACTGTCTTTAAATAATAAAAATAAAAACTAACTATCAATAAAAATCGCTATGTCTTGTTCCAACTGTAGACATGAAAATTGGGGATACATTATAAAAATAGCAGTGTAGTAGCGGTTGAACGAATTCGCTGAAATCAACTTCTTTTCTTGTGATTTCAGGTGACAAATTGTTAGCATTTGTTGGATTTCTAGAGGTTGACTCATCCTGTAGTGTAGTTGGGTTGTGTAGGTGGAATTAGAGAGTTCGGGGACCATGCAGTTGATCACGTCAGAAAGGAATTTCATGGCCATCTGTTGGCTATGTGCCTTGACTAGAAAAAACTAGAATGTTTCCCATGTAAAGCTTTGGACTTCTCAAATCAGTTTTTCTCTGTTCACCAGATCATGTTTCTAATGATGTTCCAGTGCCTTTTCTTTTGGAAGTTTACTAGGAGAGCAATCAGAGATCAAACTAGACATACGTAAACTATTATTTACTAATTCGATCAAACTGTTCGTTGAAGCTCTGCATCTAGAAGTTTCTCTTTTGGCTTTCAGTAACTCGGACTCCCATTCTAAAAACAGGATTTCCTTGTGCGATTCTTGTATTTTTGGCAAGTTTCTAGCCATTCCTTCCATCGAATCTTGCTAAGATAGAAAATTTGTTATCCTTTCATTTATTTTTTCCAATTCAATTCTGGCATCCACTGCCTTCTCAATTAGTGATGCAGAGATATCGTACAGTGGGTTGGCCAATGATATGTTGTGGCAAAGAATGTTCAACTGTTGGGATAAGGCTTTGATTATCTCTGATGCTTCTTTTATGAATTCACTTACCTGTCGATAACCCCTGTACCTTTGTATTTGTTCTTGAATTTATACAATTTGACCTTCCTTTGCCTTCCTTTATTGCTCACTTATCATTTGAAGCCTGCTTAACTCTTGAGACAAATCCTATTGTTTATGGAGAGTCTGCTCATCAATCCTCTACTTCCCCAGTTTCAATTGCTCTCTTAGTAAATCATTTTACTATCTCTACTCGGCTAGCTTCTGTTTAAGCTGACTAAGCCTTTGTTTTCCTTCTGTGGATTGCACCTCAAGTTGAGTGATCTTCTGATTTTTTTCCCCGATTAGTTGACTGACCTCTGAGGCTTTGTCCATTGTCTCTACTATGTAAGCTCTTGCATACTATGATAGCTTTGTTAAATCCTCAGATGGATTTCGTTCTTCTTTCCATACCACATTCATCATTTTTTCCTGAGGAGTTAGAAGAGGAATTTGATGAATTTTCCTATTTTTCCTCTATCTTTTAACTATAGCCCTGTGCTTCGGACTGTAGAATACATCTAGGGGTGGTATTTCTTCAATTCTTAATAGAATATTCGGGGATGATTTCTATGCGTTGCTGAACTTTGGGTAGGCCGCTTGTCCCTTCAATTGGAACACTAATAACTTCAGGCTTTTGTACTATAGGAAATTTTGGTGTAGTGACCTCTTGGGATTTACTCTGGTTTTTTATGATTAGGTCAAACTGCTCCCATTCCTTGATTAAAGTAGCATCAAGATTGATATTCACATCAAGGGTCTCACTAGTTCCTTCCTTTATCTACTGCCTTTCTAGGGTCTTTTCCTTTCTAGGAGTATTTTCCATAATTTTTCCTTCATAGTGGCCTTCTAGTTTTACCATAGAGGTAGTATTTAACAAGACTAGAGGCAATGTTTGCAATCTCTCTGTCCTAAACATCAAAATTTCCTCTAATCCCTCTGCTCCCAATTTGATTTTTTCCAGTTGTTTCACTTGAGAAAATAACTCGGCTGAAGCAAACAAATCATCATAAATATCTTTCTCATGTTCAAACATGGCAATTTTGACAAGAGAAGTGAAATTGTAGGCAACAGATTTTAGATCATACTGCCTCTTTGGGATGACTGCTAACTTTAATATTTTAATTTTCTTAGCTTCCTTCTCTGCATGTTTGAAGTCATGCAGCGTTAAAGTACCACATCGGAGGGGTAATGAAGGCCACATTTGTTTTTTGGACTCCTTCAGGTTCCTTGACATCCCTTCTATTGTTATCTGATATGCTATTGCTTTGGCAAATAACTTATCAAGGATGTATAAGGGAAGGACATGTGGGTGAGTAGTGCTGCCAAAAAGTCTAATGTAGGTGAGCTTCTCTTCACCAAACCAACTACCAATCGATGTTAGGTCGACACTGGCTTCATTAGACAACCTGGGAGCGGGTCTATTGAATATAGCATAATGAACAGGCAGGATGAAACAATGAAAAATTCTATAAAGATGATTTTTATAATGGGCTTTCCACAATTCCTTATGATAGATATGAATGGGGTTCGGGTCCTGCAGAGTCAATTTCCAACCTAAAATGGGGTAATAAGAATTGAAATAGACAATGTCCAAAATGTAGGCACTCATATAAAATGGGGGTATTACCCGGGTAGTCACAAACCTGTTTTTCCTATAATCTAGTATTTGGTTGGACATTTTATTAAAAAAAATGATCGCCCAATCCATGATATAAGATTTAACTATAGCCTCCATTGAAGGCACAATCTCTATAGAAAACCTGGCCGAATCTTCGACTCCAAAGAGTCTGCATATCATAGCACCAGCATAACAGTAAGGAGATGTTAATGAGGCTACAGAGTACATACCCGATGATTCATGCTTGTGTTTGTTTGGGTAATTCCTTCACTCTCTAATAGGTTTTGACTCCACGGAAGTTTCCTTGGCGAAGGCTTCCAAAAATTCTTTGTTGTACTACTGTTGTGGTTTAGGAAAATGGTACATCTTTTTGATATCTTCAGCTCTTAACGACCCAAAAATTCTTCCATCAGCTGTAAAGAATGTTCTGTCTGTTATGTTGATACTTTCGATCACCCTTCTGACCAATTCATTGTAGGGTAATACTTTGGCATGGGTTGCTATTCTATGAAGATAAGAGCTGGCCAAATCCTTAAGAGTATTCTCTGACTTGTCAGTGGAATCTGTTGTTGCCTTTACTTCTTCAATCTCTTCTATGTCCTCAGCTTCCAATAAATTATATATACTTTCCCATGAAGCCTTCCTGAGACTGAGGCAGGTAGTATCAGCTGTCAATACATTTTTAACTAATTCCTCTTTGGCTATGATGGGGGCCTTTGGTTTCTTTGATTTCTTCGTGATTTTTGCTGGATTCATAAACTGAGACTTGCTCTGCAAAAAGAAACTAAAAACTGTAACAAAGAAGAATGTGTTCAAAGCGAACGTAGAATATAAAATATTAATGGTATTTTAAGTGTGATAAGCAACACGAACTCTAATAATACCACGGGTTAAATCCTCGAAGGATTCAACCTTAACTACTCTATTAATGATTTCCGTAACTGCCAATCTTGATACTTAAATGCGATAATGATATATCGCATCGCTCATATTAGTAACAGTTCTTTAAAGTTAATCTCAGGACTTTCCCGATCAGTGATTAGTGAAAATTGCATATCGCAGATCAGGGGGCACAAATGTTATGTTTTCATTGTTTCCTTACATAGCTTCGATTGCGACAAATAGTGAGTTGTCATAGGGAGGCGGGGTAATCTTTAGGAAATGAATAAACCATTTGTTTTTCATTTATAATTGATTTAAGATTTAGACCCACAAACATTGACTTAACAGTCATATTTCACCTTTTATTGAAAAGCACACATTTCCAATAATGAAATCACATCGGCGGATTCAAAATGGTCATCCATTATGTGCTTCATGTTCTCAGACTTGTCAGTGGAATCCGTTGTTGCCTTTACTTCTTCAATCTCTTCCAGGTCGTCAGCTTCAAGTAAATTGTATATACTTTCCCATGAAGCCTTGCTGAGACCGCGATAGGTAGTATCAACTATCAATACATTTTTAACTCATTCCTCTTTGGCTATGATGGGGGCCTTTGGTTTCTTTGATTTCTTCATGATTTTCGCTAGATTCATAAACTCAAAATTTCTCTGCAAAAAGAAATAGAAAACTATAACAGAGAAGAATTTGTTCAAAGCGAACGTAGAATATAACATATTAATGGTATTTTAAGTGTGATAAGCAATACGAACTCTAATACTACCACAGGTGAAATCCTCGAAGGATTCAACCTTAACTGCTCTATTAATGATTTCTGTAACTGCCAATCGTGATACTTAAATGCCATAATGATATGTCGCATCGCTCATATTAGTAACAGTTCTTTAAACTGAATCTTGTGACTTTCCTCATCAGTGATTAGCAAAAATCGCATATCGCAGATCAGGGGGCACAAACGTTATGTTTTCGTTGTTTCCTTACATAGCTTCGATTGGACAAATAGTGAGTTGTCATAAAGAGGCAGGGTAATCTTTAGGAAATGAATAAACCATTTGTTTTTCATTTATAATTGATTTAAGCTTTAGACCCACAAACATTGGTTTAACAATCATATTTTACCTTTTATTGAAAAGCGCACATTTCCAATAATGAAATCACATTGGCGGATTCCAAATGGTCATCCGTTATGTGCTTCATGTTCTCAACGATGTCCAATTGCGATCGGATTATCGCATCGGGAGGTTTACATAGACCTTTGGAATGTTTCCCTGATAACTTGCAATTTGCACTTTCCGATAGCGTTATCGCATCGACGGTTGCCAATGGAAGCCTTAAGTCTATCCTTTAAACAAAGGATGCAACACATTATTTTATATTGTTTTACAACAAGGTCTGTTTAATATTTAAATTGGATCAAACCTTTTCATAAATATTTTCATATGTTGTATGGATTTTTCAAAGTTTGCGATTGTTATTGAATTATTGATTTGACCCAATTCCTGAAAAGGGGACCCATTTCTTGTTAAAATTTTGAATGAAATTTTGAAATGGGGAGGGTTGTTGTATAGCACAACAGGTCCTTACACCATTACCAAGGTTATGGGGAATAATGCTTTGAAGCACAACATTCCCTCATTCCTTTGCTTTCACCAATTGTTCAATGTGGATTGCCCTCAACCATTCTTCCCACCATTACTAGACACATTAGAGGTTACATAACAACTAACCAGGGACCAAGTTCAGCAAAAGATTCCTCATCTCATGTAGGAACTCAATGCAAAGAGGACCATTGCTTCTTAATGGGGGAGGAATGATCCAGGTGGATATTGGTGGCCACCCACCTATCCCACTCGGACGCCCACAACTATCTTTTTCCATTTTTTAGTTTCCTTATTTGTAGTACAATTTACTATTTTTGGTAGTTTTTTGGGTCTTGAACTTTCGAAGCCGTTTTGAGGCCCTAAACGGCGTTTTTTTGGGAAAATTGGGAGCAACATGGGCCCACTAATTCCTGTTTCCCATCCAAAATTTATATTCCTTGGATAGATCTTTCTAACGAGGTATTGTGTGCGTCAAACAGATATCGTATGCCAAAGTTACGACCCCGGGAAGTGGATGTACCAATTTACCCAAAACGGGGCCCATAGTTTGGCGCTTCATCTCCGACGGTTAGGTGTTTGGATGTTTAGTGTTTTCCATTGTTTCTCAATAATAAATAGGCCTTCGAGCCTCATTGTAAGACAATTCAGAGGCATGTAGCCATTGCATATCTCTTTAGAGTTAAGCTACCATCGCCCAAGCTAGTTTACTTCCATTTTTGTTTGTAAGCATATTTCAGTATTTTACATGAATGAAATGAAGTATTATTTCTGCTACATCTCTTTATTTATGGTTATCTCTATAATTTTTTGCATTCTTGTTTAAATCTAGATCAAAAGGTATATAAAGCAAAAGGATGGAAATTTACTGATCTAAACCACCTTAAGTAAGAATAAGAATAAAATATGGATAATACTACCAAGGAAGAAGGGGACATTTAGGATAAGAATGTTATTTTTACCCTTAATCAGAGTGAGACTAACTCAATAGCATTTCGAGAGTCAACACCACAAACAACACTATACAAATAGGAGGATGGAACAATGGGCTCAAATCATGTCCATGTCTCAGAAAGTTCATATTCAGATAAATGAAATTTTCTAGTGTCATCCATGGTCAATTTTACCTTGGTTCTCATGGGCCCCAATTCAGGGGAATGGTATAAAGTCCAAAATATTAAATGAATGAAAGGGAAGATAAGTGATTTCTACGTTTCTTGATCTTCCCCATTCTATTTATATCTTTTTATTTTTTTTGTTCTTTGTAAATCAATTTTGGTTTCTCTTGTTGAATGCTTTATAATCATATGCAAAATGTAATTTTTTTTCCTTCAGAAAAAAATAATAAATTAAATGCAAGGTAATAAAAAATAAAATATAATTTAAAACTAAATCAATTTTATGTAAATCCAAAACCATTGGTGACATTTGCATGGTTATCGGTAATCTAAGGACTCTTAGGTGGGTGTTTTTCCTAAGGCCGAAAGAATTTTTACGTTTTCACTAAACCTCTATTAGAAGTTAAATGTTGTCTAGGATCACTTTTAATTTGTCTTCAAGATGAATATACTGCAGGTTAGTAGACAATGGATAACAAAAGAGGGAATACGAAAAGAAATATTAACTACATGCTTGATATTTATGGTGATTTTTCACCCATTTGGATGGAGACACCATATCAAGAGGATTAGTTGGTGACATGGAGTAGAACTGGCACTAGGAGCACTGAACATTTCATTCTTCTGTTGGTTTGAGAGATGGATGTAACCTTCATAAAAATTGATACCTTATCATGGTTTGCACCAACATCGGGTTGGAACCTTCCTTTGGTATCAAAACCACAAAATGTATTGGGGGGAGAAGCCTCTCGTAAGTCACAAGGTGGTGAAAAAACTGCTCTGTTCTTGGGTATTTCTCATGGTGCTTCATTTGTGGGTGAACCATAACAGGCATAATCTTTTAGGGAAGATTTAGTCGATTTATAAATATATGGCTTCTTGTATGGATTTTTTAGTGAAGGGTTTAATGACAGTTTGGAAAATGTTTTGAATCATGAATTATGTTGCAACACCTCCTTGGGTCTCTAGATTATTTTTTTCGGGAATTCCTAAACAGTGAGAACATATTTTATGAGCAAAAAAGAAAAACTAGGAGTTTGAGTGATGGAATTCACCCCCTACAAAAAAACCCTAGGGGAAAAAGGGGCATCAGAAGGTTTGTAGCCACTAGAAAATAAAAGGAAGACTGCAAGTATGCTAAGGAAATAAGGATGATTTACATTTGTTTTTGGGAGAAGATATACAATTAGGGGATGTAACGGAGATGACAAAAAACGTGGTACCAGGTTGGGCTAGAGAAAAGGTTTTTTTAATGAAGCTACTGAGGAACTAGGTAGGTAAGCAATGGAAAAAAGAGTTGAACCATATTCCTAAGGTTAGCACAATACCATGAGATTGATTTATTTTTAAGTTCAATTTAACTTAAGAAGCTAGTTTGGTGCTAAAACAAAAATAGAGTATTGGTTCATCTATATTGATGATGAAGTGTTGGAACCCTTTATTTGATGCTAGATGGGATAAATTGGAGTCTTCCCCTTTGTGGGTTAGACTCTTTGGCTTGCCTCCTCAACTGTGAATGAAGGACATTTTTAAAGCTATCAAGAACAAACTAGGATATTTTCTGGATCCTGATATGTTATTTGAAGAATACTAAAAGATTTCTATGACGAGTACCCTAGTCAATTTGGATGTGTGTGAGGGTGTATTTCTTGATTTGAACATTTTCTATCAGGGTTATGCTCATAAAAAACCCCTTAATTATGAAGGCACCTGCTTCATATGATTTAGGTTCCATATATATGGGCATATCATGACGGATTGCTCCCTTCCATTTACTGGGAAAAAAGGGAGAAGGGTTTTTCTATCTAGAATCCATGATGGTTGTAGCAGGGAGGTTAATGGTTAAAAAATGAATTAAAACCTTATCCAAGAGTCATAGGCAGATCTCAAAGAGTTGATGCAGATGGATAGGGATGATGAAACTATTGACAAGGCACCATCATCTTAAAGGATAAAAAAGTATCTATTCTGAAGCCCCTCCTATTGTGCCTCTATGCTAGGGAAGAAAAACAACTACAAAGTCCTTATCTAAGGTTGGAAATCTATAGGATTTGGGCACTTGGAAGATCAGTCAGAGGAGAGTAGATTCAATGTCTGAATTTGATTATAGACCCTTCATAGAGGGCATGCAACTTGAACAATAAGAGAAATAATATGATTTCAACTAATTCTTTTATTTATTTCTATTTCCCAGTTCAAATGCATGGCTATTCTATATACGGATGCCCTTATATATTTATGTGATAGGTTTTGGGAATGTTAGGGCCTATATATCAAAATGGATTATCTTATGGTATTTTCTATGATTTCTTAGATAGACTATGGGCATGATAGCGTTTGAAAAATCAGATGTCTTTTTTTAATTCTTGAGTGGCTATCGACAAACTTTTTGAATGCAAATGGTGCATATATTGAATGTAATTTCCATTTTTGTTAATGAAATTTCTGAATTTTTCTTCGGGAATTTTTTATATACATAGTTTTTTTAATATAAATTTTAATCATTCGATGTAATAAATTATCGATGTAATAAACAGTACTAACATCCATCATGTCACTTGTAAGAATTGAAGCTGGGTGGGGAGGATTCCACTCCTTCCTCCCAACCACCTAACAATCTTAATTTGTTCTAAGATATCTTTCAAAATTTTAATTTTTATTTCATTTTTCAAAAAATTATGTACAAAAAAAAAAATCTATTTTATACTATGAACAAATGTAAAACAAACACACGAAATAGTTTCAATATATAAAAAAAATGCAAATGATAAAAAAAATAGGCTTGTGAGGGTTAAAAGTAAAGGTGAAAGTTTGAATAATCTCTTCCCTTCCTCGATGTTCTTGTTTGTAACCTCTCTGATGGCTCTCTTACCCACAAATTCTATCCTTAGAAGACTCATACCAATAGGTACCTTCATGCCCGCTCTCACCATCATCTCCCTTAAAAGTCTCTTGTTCTTAGAACCCTAGTTACTCGTGTCATTCAAATTTCCTCCTCTCAATCTTTTCCAATGAAAAAGAAAATCTCACCAAATACCTTAAATCTAATGGATAATTATGATTCTAAAATTAAAAAGTTTTTCCATTCTTCTCTCCACACACATCATAAAAAATCCTCCAGCCATCTGCCCTTAGCCAAAATTGCCCTTCCCTACATTCAGGGATTTATTGATCATATTTCTAAAATACTTTCAAAAAGAAACATTAAAACCTTGTTCAAAGTCTAAAAAAACCCTAGCCAACTCTTTAGGCATGAAAAACTAAATCATAACCCTATGTGCGACCCTGGTGTCTATGAGGAATTACTTACATGGGAAAATAGGAAGGTCCTCCAAAGCTTGCATTAAATAACACATAGCAGACACCTACCATTACCAAATTTCTAAGTATGCAATTGTTGAGCACACTCACAACATCAAACATTTTATTTGTTTTGATAAATCCAAAATCTTGGTCTCTGTCACCTTTCACTCGGACTGAGACATTAGGAAAGATGTTGAAATCGAAAAACAACCCAATAAGTTTAATCATGAAGATGGATATCAATTAGACAGTTCTTGGAAACCCACTAACCACTTTCGGACCCCCAAACTTAATTCTCATACCAGTAATGATAGTAACCCCCTCCCCCTTAACATACTTGAAGTCTTCCTTTTCTTTTCTGGTGGCTACAAACCTTCTAAGGCCTCCTATTCCCCTAGTGTTTTTTTCTCGCTGGTGAATTCCATCATTCAAACCCCTGCTTTTTCTTTTTCCTCTTCTGAGATCTTCTCACTATTTAGGAATTCCCAAATCAAATAATCTAGATACCCAAGGGTGTGTTTTAACACAAATCGTGATTCAAACCTTTTTCCAAACTATCATTAAACCCTTCACTAAAAAATCCCTACAAGAAACCATATATTTATGAATCGACTAAATCCTCCCAAAACGAGACTACCTGTTATGGTTCACCTGCAAATGAAGCACCATGAGAAAGACCCAAGAACTAAGCATTTTGTTCATCGCCTTATGACTTACAAGATGTTGGCATTATGATTCAAGTGTTTTCCTTGATGGCAACTCACTCAGAGGTTGGTACAGGTGATGGCAACTTAATCAAAAGACAGATCCTAGTATAGCATGCCAAGGAAGTTCATACACGCAGGTTCGTTAAGCCCAAGTCACGTGTACACGCAGGTTGGCTTCAGCAAAAGCGCGTGTATGTGGAAAAGTACCTTTGGTCCATGGCGGTTAGTCCTTGGAAGTTGTGCCTATGGTTTCGGACCATTCTGTCTCGACGGGCGTGTCGATCCCTAGTTTTGAAGTTGATGGTATTGTGTTACTATGGTTTTGGCTCTTGGTATTGAGCAAGGCCTAAGGCTATATAAGGAGAAGAAGATCATTAGGAAAAATTATCTTTCGACAAGGCTTGAATATATGAAAGAGAAAGAGATCTGATATGCAGGGTCTGGGTTGCTTGATCTGAGCTAAGGAGAAATCACATCGGTTGATGGAAGACTAGATCTAAGGATAAATCGGGATCTAATGGTTTGAAATGCACTATTATGATATGGTTGATTATGCGTATTTCTAGATCTGCATACTGTCGCAATATTATGTTCTCGGTCTAACTGATGTCTGGTACAGCTGCAAGTTGAGAGAATATATTTTTAGATCTGTACGCAGGTTGGCCTAGGTAAAAGCGCGTGTATACGCGGGTTTTGCTCATTGAAGTAGCGTATATCTCTTGAAGCTTGATTTTTGGGTTTGCAGTTGGATCTGACTGTTGTTGCAGAGTTCTGTAGACTGCTCTGTGTTCTAGTATCTGGTGATTGACAGGGTTCAGTGGTTCAGTGATTCAAAGTTTGATGATGCTAGTATTGGTTTTTTTTTATGCTTCAATGATCTGTTGTGAAAGTTGAATGAATTGTGGTCTACAGATTGTAATGTTGTGCTTCAGGAATATCCAGTCTGAAAATGTATGAAAGGTGGTACCTGAAAGAAAGAAGATTGTAGGTCAACACCTGCGTACTAGTATCTTAGCTAGTACAAGAGCAAAGGGGGGGTTGGAGCTCCCTTCCAAGGAAGTTTGGAGAACGAGAGAAGGTTGTAGCCTTCTGCAGGTTGTAGCCTGCGTACTGGTATAAGGCTACACTAGTACAAAAAGATTGTAAACTGAAGTTTCATATTAAAGAAAGATAGAGACAACTTGCAGCAGGTGGTTTTCACCCACATTGGGTTTCCACCTTATATCTTGGTGTTCATGTGTATGGTTTGTGCGTGATCTGTTCTACTGCATCTGCTTACTCTTAATATGATGAATAATGTCCTCATGCACTTAACTGAAGATAAACTGACTGAATTATAAGGTTTCTAGTTATACGCTGTTTTCTTTATTCACAGTTGCGTGTACACGCTGGTTCTCTTAACGAAAGTAGCGTATATGTTTCTGAGCATTAAAAAAAAATTTATAGTTCTGATAATACTGATTCACCCCCCCTCTCAGTATTATTTCCAACAATTGGTATCAGAGCAGGTCCTTCAGAGAAGCTTGATCGCTTGAAGGTAGATCGTTCATCATGAGCAACTACGAGAGAGAAGCATCAATCAGGCCACCCGTTTTCGATGGGACAAACTTCAATTATTGGAAGGTAAGAGTTACTGCATATATTCAATCTCTTGGTACAGAAGTTTGAGACATTGTAGAAACAGGCTATGCTTTTCCTTCAGCTACTCCTACAGATCCAGCTGAGAAAAAGAAGTATGAAACAAATGCAAAAGCAGTCAGTACTCTATTTGGAAGTATATCCCAAACAGAATTCATGAAGGTAATGCACTTCAAATCAGAAAAAGAGATACGGGACAAAATGATCACGAGCTATGAAGGAGATGAACAGGTAAAACAAGCTAAACTTCAAACTCTCAGGATTCAAAATGAGACTCTCAAGATGTATAATGATGAAAGTGTGGCTAATTATTTTCTTCGGGTAGATGAGATTGTTAATTGTATGAAAAATTTGGGTGAAGAAATAAAAGAGGCTATAGTAGTTCAAAAGATTCTAAGATCATTATCCCCCAAGTTTGAATCTAAAGTATCTGAAATAGAAGAAAAGGAAAATCTCCGTGTTCTCACTATGTCTCAGCTACATGGAATTCTAACTGCTTATGAAATGAGAAAGGGAGGTCCATCAGACAGAAGGGAAGCTACTTTTAAGGCATCAGGCAAAGAAGATTACTATGAAGCAAGCAATGTTCCAGAGGAAGAGGAAGAAGAATCAAATTTTGTCAGAAATCTTCAAAGGGGTTCTGGAAGGTTTAGAGGTAAGCTACCTTTCAAATGCTTTGCTTGTGGAAGAGTAGGTCATTATGCTGCAAAATGTCCTTATAAGGATAAAGGAAAGGAACTTGCTAGATGGAACAAGAAACAAAGTGCAAATAAGAAAAGCTACTACACCCATGAAGATAGTGATGGTTTATCAAACAGTGATGAAGATGAACAAGGTAATAAATATAAGTTGTTAATGGCATTTGAAGATGATGATTATGAGGATGCTGTAGATGTGAATAACCTCTATGATGAAATTACTAGACTCAAGAGATGTATAGAAGAAAAGAATGTGATCATTGATACTCTACAATTTCAAATTGATGAAAAAGAAAAACATCTTGAAAAACTAGAAGGTGAAATTGTTGGTCTCAGAAAAGAAATTGAGAAAACAAAAGCTATTAATCTTATGTTTGTCAAAGGATCTCAAACTTTGGATAAGATTATCAATGTGCAGCGGTCTCCTCTAAACAAGACAGGTTTGGGTTACAATGGAGAGACCTCTCAAGCATCCACCTCAAAAAGTTATCTTGATGCGGCAAGAAGAAATGAGTAGAAGAACAATGAAGATAATCAGGTAAAGCAGGGACAAAATACAAACAGAAACTATCAGGGGCAATCCATCTTAAGGGTGAACAAAAGCTACAACCAGCCACAGGTAAAATCTTCTCAGTTTGGTTCAAGAATAGATGAAAATAGAAATTACAATCAGTTGGCAGGTAGATTCAATAACCGCAGAAGCTTCTTCAATGGACAATGCTTTTCTTGCCATAATTTTGGTCACAAAGCAGCTCAATGTGTTGCATATAAAACAATCATGACTAGGGAAGCTCAAAAACAAAGAAGTATGACAGGGATGACAAAAAGGACCTATAACAACTTTTCGGTTCTTGAAAATGAAGTCGAATGTTCTATTTGTAATAACTTTGGTCATGAAGACTCTGAATGCAGGAGCAGATTCCGGAAGACAACTCAGAAGGAACAAACCTCAAATGTTAGAACATGGAGAATAAGAGAATCACAACCAGAAAGATGTGGGATAGCCTTTTATGCAGAAGGTCAAGAAAGTCTATGGTACATTGACAGCGGATGCTCGAAGCATATGACAAGGGACAAAGAAAAGCTTGAGTCATATACCGCATTAGAAAAAGGGAAGAAAGTTTCTTTTGGGAACGATATCTTTGCAGCCATAAAAGGAAAAGGTGTTGCTCCATTGAAAGTGAAGGTCAAAGCAGGAAATGTGTTATATGTTGATGGATTGAAGCATAATCTTCTAAGTGTCAGTCAGATGTGCGATCAAGGAACCGAGGTAATATTTAGATCGAATGGATGTTGTGTTCGCGATCTTGATACAGGTAAAACAGTGATCAAAGGAAGAACGACTCCAAATAATCTATATATCTTTGAGGAAGGACACCAATGCTACTTAAGCAAGGATGATGAACATTGGCTATGGCATCGGAGGTTGGGGCATCTAAGCTTTTCACAAATAAGGAAAGCATGCAAATATCAGGCAGTTCGTGGTCTTCCAGATATCAAAATTCCAGACAATACCATATGCAAATCTTGTCAGTTTGGAAAGCAAACCAGAACTAACTTTCCAGAGAAGGAAGGATCAGCTAGCATGCCTCTCGAGCTAGTCCATACAGATGTATGTGGTCCATTTAGGAAGAGGACACCTCGAGGAGAAGAATATCTGATATTATTCATTGATGATTTCTCCAGATTTGTTTGGTTAGGGCTCATGAAGCACAAAGATGAAGCATTCGAAAAATTCAAATCCTTCAAAGCCTTGGTTGAAAATGAATCAGGACACAAAATTAAGTGCCTCAGATCTGACAGAGGTGGGGAGTTCACCTCAAATGAATTTTTCGATTTCTGTGACGAACATGGGATAAGAAGAGAATTCTCTACAGCTAGAACTCCTCAGGAAAATGGGGTTGTGGAAAGAATGAACAGAACTATCCAACAAATGGCTCGTGCTATGCTCGATGAATCAGGTACTCCCGCAACCTTCTGGGGTGAAGCTGCACATGCTGCTGTTATTATTCTTAAAAAAACAAATGTCCGAGTAAACAGAACTCAAACACCTCATGAGCTCTGGAGTGGTAAGACTCCTTCAGTGAAGCACTTCAAAATCTTTGGAAGCAAATGTTCTATCAAGAATACTGATGAGCAACTTGGCAAACTTGAACCAAGAGCAGATGAGGGCATTCTTCTTGGTTATTCTCCACATAGCAAAGCATACAAGTGCTACAATAAAAGACTTGGCAGAATTGTTGACAGCATTGATGTAGTGGTTGACGAGAACGGATATATTCCTAGGCAAGTTCATCATGAAGACATTGAAGAAGATGAAGGTTACCCCCAAGGGTGGAATGATGAAGAAGAAGAACCTCAAAAAGAAGAAGAACCTCAGGAAGAACCAGAGGAGTAGACAAGAATAGAAGAGAAGACTCCATCCAGATATGTTCAAAAGAATCATCCAGAATCTCAGATTGTGGGGCAGAAAGAAGCAGGAGTACAAACAAGAAGGACACTTGCAGAAGCTTCAAGCTATTTGGCATTACTCTCCTCCACTGAACCACAAAATGTTAAAGAGGCTTGCAAAGATGAATGTTGGGTCAAAGCAATGGATGAAGAACTTGAGCAGATCGAAAAGAACAACACTAGGGAATTAGTTCCTAGACCAAAAGATAAGAATGTAATAGGAACAAAATGGGTCTTCAAGAACAAATTAAATGAAAATGGAGAAGTAATTAGAAACAAGGCCAGACTTGTTTGTAAAGGGTATGCGTAGCAAGAAGGAATAGATTTTGAAGAGACTTTTGCTCCTGTGGCAAGACTTGAGGCCATCTGAATGTTCCTTGCTCTCTCAAGCTTTCAAAACTTCAAGGTATTTCAAATGGACGTGAAATCAGCCTTTCTGAATGGGGACTTAGAAGAAGAAGTATATATTGAATAGCCAGATGGTTTCATTCTTGGGAATGATCCAAACCTTGTATGCAGACTGAAAAAGGCTCTCTATGGACTCAAACAAGCTCCAAGGGCTTGGTACTATCGGTTGGACAAATATCTTCACCAACAAGGCTTTTCAAAAGGATCAGCAGATAGCAATCTCTATATAAAAGTTAAAAATAACAAATTACTAATTCTTGTTGTTTATGTAGATGATATTATCTTTGGCAGCAATGAAGAGACTATGAGTCAAAATTTTGCTTTGGTTATGCAGAAAGAATTCGAAATGTCACTACTTGGAGAATTGACATACTTTCTTGGATTGCAAATCCAACAAAATGAAGGAGGTATCTTCTTATCTCAAACCAAATACCTCAAGCAGATCTTGAAGAAGTATGGCATGGAAGAGTCAAAGCCTGTATGTACACCCATGGTTACAGGATGCAACCTCAGTGCAAATGATGGATCAGCAGTAGTTCATCAACCCACTTATAGATCCATGATTGGGAGCTTGCTTTATTTGACAGGTACCCGACCAGATATTACACATGCAGTAGGAATTGTTGGAAGATTTCAAGCCAACCCAAAGGAAACTCATCTTCAGGCAGTCAAAAGAATCTTCAAGTATCTTCAAGGGACACAAAACTATGGCTTATGGTATCCCAGAAATACAGATCTCACTCTTCATGCTTACACAGATGCAGATTGGGCTGGAAGTGTGGATGATAGGAAAAGCACAAGTGGTGGTGCTTTCTTCATGGGTTCCAGACTAGTATCTTGGTTCAGCAAGAAACAGAGTTCGATTGCCTTATCTACAGCTGAAGCAGAGTATGTGGCTGCAGCATCTTGTTGTACACAACTTCTTTGGATGATGCAAACCTTGCAGGACTTTCAAATCACTTGCACTCCACCAGTCTCTATCTTATGTGATAATACAAGTGCAATCAGCATTTCAAAGAATCCAGTCATGCACTCAAAGACCAAGCACATACCAATCAAGTACCATTTTCTTCGGGAGCAAGTGCTTGAGCAGAAGGTCAAGTTGCAGTATGTTCCTTCTAAGGAACAAGTTGCTGATATTCTCACAAAACCACTGCCCAGGGAAACTTTTGAATATCTCAGACAAAAGCTGGGAGTAGTTGATGCTTCATCCTGCTGTTAAATCTTGTCTGTTCTACAGAAAAGTTGGTATACGCAAGTTACGTAAGGGATATCCGTGTATATACGCAAATTTATTGGGGGCAAGTCGCGTGTATGTTGTACGCATGTTGCAGAAAGTATATCCGCGTACATACGCTGGTCTATGCAGGAGAAATCACGTATATGGAGTTCTGAACAGCAAGTGCAAACTCTGGTTTAAAATATCTGAGATGGGTATGTCAGAATTCTTCAGACACAGTTTCAAGGGGTGCAGCAGGCACAGGTTCAGGGGGAGCAGCTTAAAAGTCTCATAAAGCATTGTTGGCATTTCAATGTTTTGGTTATTGGTTTCTCAGCAAGAAATCCTGGTTGCTGATCTAAAAAGATGTTTATCAGATGCTGCTGGTGACTTTCATAAGTCTTGGTCTAGATCTGTTGTCTCTATGTCATGTCTCTCTTTTGTGATATTTCTTTTATGGTGTCAAGGTCATGTAACGGCCTATGTTGGTTTCCCCACTATGCCTGGGATGAATGATGTAATATAATTGGTTGTTTCTGATATGTCCCCTCTTGGTAGGGAGTATGGATGTATGTATTGAGTCTTTTGGTGATAGGATGGTCCCTTATGGTGTATAAGTCTTGGTTCTTGTTGAAGAACATCTTTTGCAGATCTGGCCTACTGTCAGGGGGAGCATGAGTCACCACAGCCAAGCAGAGGTATCAGCATGTCCTCAGGGGGAGCACAGCCCTTTGCCCTTGATGTCAAAGGGGGAGAGTGACTTGGTGTGGTGGTTGCCATCAAGTCCAAAGGGGGAGATTGTTGGCATTATGATTCAAGTGTTGTCCTTGATGGTAACTCACTCAGAGGTTGGTACAGGTGATGGCAACTTAATCAGAAGACAGATCCTAGTACAGCATGCCAAGGAAGTTCATACACGCAGGTTCGTTAAGCCCAAGTCACGTGTACACGCAGCTTGGCTTCAGCAAAAGCGCGTGTATGTGGAAAAGTACCTTTGGTCCATGGCGGTTAGTCCTTGGAAGTTGTGCCTATGGTTTCGGACCATTGTGTCTCGATGGGCATGTCGATCCCTAGTTTTGAAGTTGATGGTATTGTGTTACTATGGTTTTGGCTCTTGGTATTGAGCAAGGCCTAAGGCTATATAAGGAGAAGAAGATCATTAGGCAAAATTATCTTTCGACAAGGCTTGAATATCTGAAAGAGAAAGAGATCTGATATGCAGGGTCTGGGTTGCTTGATCTGAGCTAAGGAGAAATCACATCGGTTGATGGAAGACTAGATCTAAGGATAAATCGGGATCTAATTGTTTGAAATGCACTATTATGATATGGTTGATTATGCGTATTTCTAGATCTACATACTGTCGCAATATTATGTTCTGGGTCTAACTGATGTCTGGTACAGCTGCAAGTTGAGAGAATTTATTTTTAGATCTGTACGCAGGTTGGCTTAGGTAAAAGCGCGTGTATACGCGGGTTTCGCTCATTGAAGTAGCGTATATCTCTTGAAGCTTGATTTTTGGGTTTGCAGTTGGATCTGACTGTTATTGCAGAGTTCTGTAGACTGCTCTGTGTTCTGGTATCTGGTGATTGACAGGGTTCAGTGGTTCAGTGATTCAAAGTTTGATGATGCTAGTATTGGTTTTTTTTTATGCTTCAATGGTCTGTTGTGAAAGTTGAATGAATTGTGGTCTACAGATTGTAATGTTGTGCTTCAGGAATATCAAGTCTGAAAATGTATGAAAGGTGGTACCTGAAAGAAAGAAGATTGTAGGTCAACACCTACGTACTAGTATCTTAGCTAGTACAAGAGCAAAGGGGGGGTTGGAGCTCCCTTCCAAGGAAGTTTGGAGAACGAGAGAAGGTTGTAGCCTTCTGCAGGTTGTAGCCTGCGTACTGGTATAAGGTTGCACCAGTACAAAAAGATTGTAAATTGAAGTTTCATATTAAAGAAAGATAGAGACAACTTGCAGCAGGTGGTTTTCACCCACATTGGGTTTCCACCTTATATCTTGGTGTTCATGTGTATGGTTTCTGCGTGATCTGTTCTACTGCATCTGCTTACTCTTAATATGATGAATAATGTCCTCATGCACTTAACTGAAGATAAACTGACTAAATTATAAGATTTCTAGTTATACGCTGTTTTGTTTATTCACAGTTGCGTGTACACGCTGGTTCTCTTAACGAAAGTAGCGTATATGTTTCTGAGCATTAAAAAAAGTTTTATAGTTCTGATAATACTGATTCACCCCCCCTCTCAGTATTATTTCCAACACAAGAGGCTCCTCCCCCCAGTATATTTTATGATTTTTATACCAAAGGAAGTTTCCATCTAATATGGGTGCAAACCATGATAAGGTATCAATGTTTTTGAAGGATACGTCCACCATGTCACTTGAAAGAATTGGAGCTAGGTGGGGAGGATTCCACTACTTCCTCCCAACCACCTAATAATCTTAATTTGTTCTAAGATATCTTTCAACATTTTAATTTTTATTTCAATTTAAAAAAAATTATGTACAAAAAGGAAAAAGAAAAAAAAAGAAATCTATTTTATAGTATAAATAAATGTGAAATAAACAAACTAAATTGTTTGAATATATAGAAAAAAGTAAATGCAAACGATAAAAAAGGTTAAAATAGACTTGTGAGTGTTAAAATTAAAGGTGAAAATCTGAGTAGACTCTTCCCTTCCTTGGTGTTCTTCTCTATAAGCTCCTTGATGGATCTCTTACCCACAAAGTCTATCCTAAGAAGACTCATACCAATAGGTACCTTAATGCCTTCTCTCATCATTATCTCTCTCAAAAGTCTCTTGTTCTTAGAACCCTTGTTACTCGTGCCATTCAAATTTCCTCCTCTCAGTCTTTTCCAATGAAAAATAAAATCTCACCAAATCCCTTAAATGCAATGGTTACTCCTCATTCCATTTTTTTTTTTTTTTTTCATTCTTCTCTCCACCCGCATCCTAAAAAACCCTTCATCTATCTGCCCTTATCCAAAATTTCCCTTACCTACATTCAAGGAGTTACTGATCATATTTCCTCTCAATCTTTTCCAATGAAAAAGAAAATCACTTAAAATCCCTTAAAGCCAATGGTTACTCCTCATTCGAAAATTAAAAAGGTTTTCTATTATTCTCTCCACCCACATCCTAAAAAACCCTCCAGCAATCTACCCTTAGCCAAACTTTCCCTTCCCTACATTCCGAGAGTTACTGGTCATATTTCTAAAATCCTTTAAAAAAAAGATTAAAATCGTGTTCAAACCCCAAAAAAACCTTAGCCAACTCTTTAGGCCATCTAAACCCAAGCATGACCCTATTATTGACCCCGGTGTCTATGAGATCCCTTGTTCCCGTGGAATTACTTACATGGGAAAAATAGGGAGATCCTTCAAAACTTGCATTAAATAACATATGACAGACACCTGCCATAACCAAATTTCTAAATCTGCAATTTCTGAGCACTCTCACAACAACAAATGTTTAATTTATTTAAAAAATCAAAAATCTTGGTCTTTATCGGCTTTCACTCAAACTCAAACATTAGGAATTACTTTTGAAATTGAAAAACACCATTATAAGTTTAATTGTGAAGATGGATTTCAATTAAGCAACTCTTGGAAACCCACTATCTCCTTTATGACCCCCAAACCTAATTCTCAAACCACTAATGACAATAACCCCCTCCCCCTATCTGATGTTAGTGGCCCTCCCCTTCATCCTTCTCTAGATGCTCTTTGACGTCCTTGTTACCTTGGTCCTCCCTGCCTCCCTACCCCTTTTGTATTTTATTTTATTTTCTCATCTTTATATCCTCTCATTTTCCCCTCCACCCACTATTTTTAATTATTCTCAAAATTCAATCCAGTCTTAATTAAATATAATATTTCTAGCATTAATTAAATTATAAGTATTACTAATTTTATCTTAATACTTTTATATCTCCATACTTCACCCTTCACCTTCATTATTTATTTAAATCTTTTATATTTTCCTTCTTTTCCATGGTTGATAATTCTATTTAAAATTGGTTCAACTTCCCCTTTCTAATTCTATAAAGATTGTATTATTAATATTAATGGCTTAATTCTAATTTATACTATCTTAATTAATTAATTGATTTTTTTAAACTATTTTCATAATTCTTTAATCTAATAATCCAATATTATTCTATTTAATATTTTAATATAATAAATCAATCGATCCTCAAGAATAAATAATATGAACGCATCATGGTCCACAATTACCTATTAGAAAATAACCATTAATAAATTAATTATTAAAATAATTAAAATAATATTATAAATTAGTTGTTAGGAATTAGCTACTAGAATATTATTTAGTTATAAAGTAACTGTTAGGAATTTATTTATTTTAATTATATATATTAAATTAATTAATTTATAGTATTGTAAGAATTAAATAATTATTGATGATGATGATGATGATTAATGTCCAGTGAGACCAAACTTTGGTCTATCGGACCTAAGGAAACTAATTATTTAGTTTGATTTAAGATTTTATTCCTATGCTCAAAAATCTTGGACAGAAGCCTCTCGAGCTCACTATAATTTTGACACTGTAAAAGGATAGGAAGGTCAGTATTGCAAAAAAGATTATGAAACTGAGATCTAATGTGGTTGTACACGGAGCACTCTAAGAGGAAGTTATTTTCATCCTCGATGTTCATATTCTCACAGAGATGGTAGATCCTTTCCATCCATGGTGTTTTAGGAACTGCCCAATGACCCATTTCACTATGGAGCTCATGAGAGTTCGTTCTAATCTTGGATATATTAATTTTCTTCTTTGAGCTAGTTAAAACAGAGAGATACTTTTGATCTTCTAGGGTGGGGTTCATGACCTCCTTACAATATCTTAATTTCTTTTAGCTGCTAAATGTTTCTCACACCACATTTTTTCTATGAACTTAGAAGTAACAATATTTTTAATGTTATTAATGTTTTGCAATGCAACATGTCCGTCGATCTCCCGATGGTTTAACCAGGCCCTCATGTCTTTATACCAACCTCATTTGAGCCTTAGGTGGTTTCGGCTGGAATTTAATGCTAGCTGAGGAAGTCTATGGTCTCCTATGTTATTGAGTTTGCGCTTGTACAACAGAAGCCTAGTCATAGCTAGGCTCTCGATAGGGGAAAGACGCACTTATATAAGGAGAATAGGATAGGGTGTATTGCTTTTAATTTTGAAGTTATATGTTATAAAACTCTTTTAGATTTGCTCAATATTTCTCTAGGATTCTCTAAAGATGTTGCAACCCCAAACCTCACATCCATATAAGATAAGAGAAGTGACTAAAGTTTCAAAGAGGAACTTCTTTCTATCCCACATTACGAGGTTTTTCGTTTACCATTATTTTCAAGACCAAAATAAGCTTTCCGCCCCCCATTAATCCTTTCCTCAATGTTATGGTTCCTTTTGAGCTTATGATGAATATCAATTCCTAGGTAAATGTAAGAAGACACTTCCTCCAAGTTACTATTGTCATACATAATATTAGCGTAAATGTCCTTCTTAGATTTGATAATCATAACTTTTGTTTTGTGAGTGTTAACAATCATAGCCATGGTAGAGTAGCAATCCTTAAGAAGACTAAGTTACTTATCAATTTCAGATGGGCACCTTGCGAGAAGAACAACATCGTCGGCATACAGAAGAAGGTTGATGACTATCCCAGCTAAGATCATTCCAGCCCAACAAGCTTCCTCTAAACAACCTTCTAGCTTGTCAATGTAAATGCCAGATGGGGTAGGGTAGAGGGGGAAACCTTGTTTAACTCTGATATTACACTTAATATCTTTCGACCACCCCTCATTGCTCTTCAGCTTGGAAATTACATTCTCTTATAACCTTATAGTGACAACTCTCAACTCGAAAGGAACCTTTAGCTCTTCTAATATTTTCCATAGGTTGTTTCTAGCAGCCATGTCAAAATCCTTTCTAAAGTCCACAAAGGAACAAAAGAGATTGGATTTATCATTGTGGCATTCCTCCATAATGATCCTAAGTGTAACAAGGTGGTCTATTGTTGAGTACTGCCTTCTAAAACACACTTGGCCTTTAGCCCACTTACCTTCACTTTCAAGCCATATGCTCAACCTTTTTTCCAAAATAATACCATATAACTTTGCTAAGAGGGGGTTGATCATAATTGTCTAATAATTGGAGGTGTTATTTGTATCCCCACTTTTAAAAATAGGGATAATGAGGCTCTGAGTACATGGTTTAGGGAACCCTTGCTTGACCGCTTGATTGAAAAGGTTGTGGATGTGAGGGATGGCGACATGACCTCCAATTTTTAAGATTTCCACCTAGTATACTTCAATGTCCTTAGCTTTCCCATTTTTTGAGTGTTTAACCACAAAACCAATGTCTTTTAATGAGGAAACATCTTTCGCTGTGTGCAGGGTTTCAAAGTTATCCATGATATTTGGAGATTCATAAAGCCTTTTAAGAAAGGAATTCGAGTTGTGTAAAGCAATTTTATTATTATCTTTAGCTTTCCTAGTTAGAATATGCCTCCAGAATTTCTTAGGAGCTATCTTAGAGAGGTGTAAGAGATTCTCTTGTCTTTTACGAATATATTGCCTTTTTTTCCTTTTGGTTAGGACTTTGTATATTTTTATCTTTCCAATTTTAAGAGATTCATCAACAACTTCCTTAATTCCTGTCCTCGCACTTTTATAATATTTGTCATACCATGGGTTGGTTTTTCTATTCCTTTTATTACTTGAAACTTCAATTGCGAACATGTTAATAGAATAAGAGAGGGTTGTAGTAAAATTATGATAGAGGTCTTCTATGTTGTCCATATTAGATAAAGGAAGAAAATTAGTTTTTAATTCATTTAGAAGGAGATCGTTTTTATTTCTATTAAAGATTAAGCTCTTTTGGCCATAAGGATTATCTTCTATGGGATCTCTATGCATGAAAAAATTGAGAGTAATCAATAGAGGCCTATGATCAGAGTCAGGCTTGTGGTCATTTAAGATGTCAAAATTTATTATTTCATTGAATAAAGGGAGATTTGAAATAACATAGTCTACCACGATGCTACCAAGCCCATGGATGCAAGACATCTGGCTAGAATTGGGCCACTTCTCTATATTGTTGCAAATTATGAGATCCTGAGCACTACAAAGCTTGACTAGCTTTGACCCAAACAAATTCTACCCAAGGTCTTTAGAGCTCCTTTTGTACTGCCTAGCCAGATTAGGGTCTTCGTCTAACCAAAGAGGATTAGGGTTGGAATGATTTCATAGAAGAATAGCTTGGTTGTTTGAAGTTAGGGCATTAAAGTCACCCATTAAAAGGATATTACCTTCATTCCTTAGGCTAGAAATATCATTCTCTAAACCATTGTAAGGACTATTTTTATCTAGATTCTTTTTCTGATAGAAGTTAGAATTGATGGGAGAAAATAACATATTGCTATGTAGGTCTTTTTATCATTAATGTCAGTATCTCTATCCAACTATATTGGTTGTAAGGGTCATTTTCATAAATCGCAGTATGCGGGGAGATGTTCTTCTTAATGTAACAAGCTATACCCCCAATGCCTCTATGGGAGGATCACTTGTTCTAGGTAGACCATAGTGCAAAGCCATCTTTGTTAGGGACCTTAGATTCTTCATGCTCCCATGTATGAAAATCTGGAACATATTGACCCTCCAAGAATGTCTGGTATATGTGGCCGAATTCTGTGTCACTTTTGCAGAGAAGTGGCCAATCATAAGTCTCATGCCCATAAGAGTTGAGCATGGTGGTTAACGCCATGATCGGTGGTCGACTGAGGCAATCTGCAACATTATTGGTGCTACCCTTCTTATACTTGATATTCAAATGGAACTATTGCAGGTGTGTGGAACACTTTTGATGGCGATCATTCTGCAATTTCCCTTGGGTCTATATGAACTGCAAGGGTCGGTGGTCCGTGCGGATGACCATTTCCTTCCCCAAAATGTAATGCTTCCATTTTCGGTAGGCCTGCACAATGGAATACATGTCTTTGTCATAAGTGGGATACTTCCGGACTGTGTCTGAAAGTGTCTCACTATGATATGCCACTAGATGCCTGTGTTGAGTAAGGACTACCCAAATAGCATAGTGAGAGGCATTTGTCTCAACCTTAAATGGTTGTTGCAAGTCTGGTAATGCGAGCACTAGTGTAGAGCAGAGGCGATCTTTCAACTCTGTCAATGCCTTCTGTTGAGATTCAGGCCAAAAGAATTTTTCTTTCGCTCCTCCCTTGGTGACTTGACTCAAGGGCCAAGCAATATGAGAAAATCCCAACAGGAACCTGCAGTAGAAGTTGGCAAGACCTAGAAAGATACGGAGCTCTGTGAGAGTGGTTGGAGATGGACAATCCCGAATGACTTGGATCTTGGCTGGATCCACATGCACCCCATGTTCATCAATAATGTATCCCAGATACTGAACCTAGGTCATGCCAAAAGTGCATTTCTCCAAATTGTGCTCATAACTTATGTTGCCGTTGTGTTTGGAGAACCTATCGGATGTTGTGGAGGTGCTCTTCCCAACTCTGGCTGAAGATCAGGATGTCATCCAAGTATACCACTACAAATGAGTTGGTGAATGGGTACAAGATGTCATCCATTATCCTCATCAAGGTTGTAGGAGAATTCGTCAATCTGAAAGGCATAACCAACCATTCGAAAAGGCCCTCCTTGGCTTTGAAGGCAGTCTTCCACACATTGGAGGGTTCGATTGGTACCTAGTGATATCCTAACTTCAAATCAATCTTGCTGAAATAATTTTCCCCCTTTAGTTGGTCCAGGTGGTCATCAATCCATGGGATCGAGTACCTATTATGGACAGTGATCTTGTTCAGTGCCCGATAGTCAATACAAAGTCTCCAAGTCCTATCCTTCTTTTGTACCAACACGATCAAGCTCCCACAGTGTGATGAACTCGGATGAATGTGACCTTTCTGCAACAGCTCCTGAATCTGTCTCTTGATTTCATCATTCTCCAGAAGGGAGTGCCGATAAATTGGTCCATTAGGTAGGGTAGCAGTGCACCTGGGGTCAGATCGATGGAGTGCTTGAATTGATAGTGCAGAGGAACCCCTGCAGGGGAGGTGAATATGTCCTCATACTCCTCCATGCCCTTGTCCATCTGTAGTTTTCGTGCGGAGGGGCCCTGTCTGGAGGTCGTGGCCAATGTCTTCTTCCTTCCTTGAGGACGTATCATCTGGAAAACAAATTTCCTAGTTTTGGAAATGAGCTTACTACATTGTTTTGTAGTAACCAAAGACAGGGCAGTACGCGGTGCTACCTCCGGTATCATGTAAAGGACTACTTTGATCTATATTCATTTCCTTATAGAAGTTAGAATTGATGGGGGAAAATAACATATTTCTATGTAGGTATTTTTATCATTAATGTCAGTAATCTCTATCCAACTATATTAGTTGTGCGGGATTTTTTTATAAATCCTAGCATACGGTGAGATGTTGTTCTTAATGTAACAAGCTATACCCCAATGCCTCTATGGGAGGATCACTTGTTCCAGGTAGACCATAGTGCAAAGCCATCTATGTTAGGGACCTTAGATTCTTCATGCTCCAAAGTTTCAACAAGCAATATAATATCAACATCATTCGGGATCCAACTTAACTTGGGGCCTTTGTTCCATGGAAAGCCCCGACAGTTCCAGGAAAGAATCCTGAACATGTTGAATTCCTATTTATTACTACCTTTTTGGTTTCTATATTGAATAACAACATTTCTATTTCTGATTATTGCCTATTTTCCCTCCTTCCTAGCTTCTTTTACCTGTTGAACCTCCTTTCTTAATTTTGCCTGACCTTCCGGAATTAAGAATGAGTAGTTAGTAAATAATTTATTAAATAGTACAAATAATATTTAGTTATAAACTTAGTCTTTATTTATGTTAAATCATATAAATATTTATTAATTAAATAAATTATAAGAAATAAATAAAATTAATAATTCTACAAGGGTAAAAATAGAATATTTATTAAAATAAGTTTAATAAAATAAATTTTATTTTTTAAAGAGCATCCACAAAAAAGGTGGGAGGCATGGTGGAATGAGGAAGATAGCAAGAATCGAACTCTTAATTAATTTGCAACCACGATCCATGTTCAGATTGCTTGCATCTCTCTCAATAGTGATGTTGTCAACCTCGATATCCTCTCTAAGCTTCTTATGGTGCAAGTGGTCAACCCTAGCAATGACTCTCAAATCCTTAATGCAGATGATTCGAGAGTCATATTGAGGATTCTAGAGTCATTGGTAGAGTTTAATACTTTAGAGGTTTCTAGAGTCATTGTTAGGGTTGACCACTTCCACCATAGGAAGCTTAGAGAGGCTATCGAGTTTGAGAACAATAGGAAGCTTACAAGGGTATCAAAACTGAGAAACATGCAAGCAATCTCAAAAGGGATTATGGTTGGAAATTAGACCTTAAGAGCTAGATTCCTACCCTCTCTTGGTGATTCCACCCCATGTCTCCCCCCTTTTTTTTGTAGATTCTCTTTAAAAAATAAAATTTGTTATATTAAACTTGTTTTAGTAGATATTCTATTTAACCCATATGGTATTATTAATTTTATTTAATTTTTATAACATAATTGATTTAATAAAGATTTCTATGATTTAAAATAAATGAAGACTAAGTTTATGACTAAAAATTTATATTATTTAATAGATTATTTAATAAAGGTTAATTCCTAATTCTGAACTCTATAATTATATTATTTAATTCTTGCAATATTATAAAATAATTAATTTAATATATATAATTAAAATAAACAAATTCCTCACAACTACTTTATAACTAAATAATATTTTACTAAGTAATTCCTAACAACTAATTTTTAATATTATGTTAATTAATTAACTTTTGCAATATTGTAAATTAATTTATTTAATGCATATAATTAAAATAAATAAATTCCTAACCACTACTTTATAACTAAATAATATTTTAGTAACAAATTCCTAACAACGAATTTATAATATTATTTTAATCAGCTTAATGAGATGATGCATCCTTTGAGGATTTGACATGATGTCTCCAAGGTATTTATTATTTCTACTTATTCTCAAAGATTTCACCTTTGTTGAGAGGATGAACTAATCCTTTGAGGATTTGGCATGATGTATCCAGGGTATTTATTATTTCTATTTATTCTCAAAGATTTCACCTTTGTCCACAGGATGAACAACATTTGTTAGTTGGAAAAGTCTACAAAATCTTAATAATGTTATTAATCCCAAAAACATTACTATTTACAATATAAATTACAAAAGTCTTAAATTTAACTATAATATTAACACTAAAATCTAAAATTAAAGTCCGGACATAAAAATAAAGTATTCACTTTAAATACAAAACATTCAACCAAATAATACAGTATTGCAAAAACAACCATCATCATAAAATTAAAAATTAAAGTATTTTTTCTTAGTTTACCTCCTTTCACTAAAGTGTGATAAATCGATTAATTATCAACCGAGAGAGGTTTTCCTGCCAAGTAAACAGACCGACTGATTGCACTTCATTTTGTGTGACAAATTCCCGCGATGAAACATAATTATGCATGTGACTTTAATAACACAATTTGATGAGCTACAAGAAATATATATTGTAGGTGATAACTCTATTAAGTAAGAGAGTTTTTCACAGGATGATTGGAGTTCATTTGTACTGTGAGTGATTGGCGTGATGAAAATACAATTAACTGAGAGAATTTTGCTCCGAAGGAAACTTACTGACTAGTTGCACCTCGCGTTGCGCGAGTCATTGGAGTGATTAAAAATAGGAGCAGTTTAAACTTTTTGGTTTTTATATAGACAGCCAGCTGTGAAGGTGGAAGTGGAGATTCATTACAAAGTGAGTTTCCAGGTAGGCTTTTTCGGTGCAGAGAGGATCCAACCCGCCAGTAAATGAAAAAATGGGTCACCTAATATGCCCTTGCCAGCACATACCTGTGGCTTCGTTCCCGCACTCCAATATATCGATCTCTGCGAAGCATATATTTCCATACTTACTTGTTTCTTCATTAGTTTCCGAGCGAAGCAAACAGAAGTTGTCGGTAAACTGACGGTGTGCATTAATAAAATAATTGTTCAGAGATTGCTTATTGATATAGTATGAATTCAAATCATACTCGGTTCACGAGGTTGTTAACTATTTCCGTTGACGGAAATAACTTTGGTTAACCATGGAGTCCACACACTGCTACAAACAGCTGTTTGTGGCTTGAGAAGCTGTTAACCTTAAGCATAGGGGTTTATATTTGCGGTCGTTATCGATGGAGTGCCTTGCAATATGTTTTTTAAATGTTTGCAATTATATTTTTTGCAGAAGAGAAATATCCTGATATTTGTATTATATTGTTAAGTTTGTTTTTTTCTTTATAATTATTTTTTAAGATGAATCTCAAATCATTTAAAATAAATTCTCATTTTTATTTAGAATTATTATTAAAAATATGTTGAAATATTTAATAGAAATTAAGTTTTTATCATTTATTTAAAAATGATTGATAATTAAATTAAAATTCTTAAAAAATTATTGTTTATTTAAAATTTTACTCAAAATTATACCTAATATTTTTTAATTAAATCTTATTTTTTTATTTAAAATTCATATTAAAATATATAAATAATTTCCAAAAATATTTTAGATATAAAATTACAAATCAATTATATTTTAACTTAAAAATATATCCAAAACACCTTCCAAACATTAACCGCAACATTTCAATATAAACATACCTCTCAATATAATTATTATTTTATAACATAATTTACTTTTATATTATTTTATTATATTTATATAGCTTTAATATATGGTATATATTATAATTTTATGGTGCAACTTTTAGAACTTTTCATTATTGTATATATGTTTCACTATTTATCTAATATTAATATGGTTAGGTGTATGGTTAGGTATTGGTATTGGTATTGTTATTGGAGTTGGTGTTATGTTTATTTTAGCATTATTATTAGAAGGCACAATGATAGAAATTGAATGATAGATAATGGTAGAAAATTAATATATATGTGGTTGCTTTTTATAGTTATTTTAGTAAGTATTATTTATTTATATCATTATTATGATTATAGGTATTAATGGTATTAATATTATTTTTCATTTTATAATTATTATTGATTAGAGGTATTAATGACATTAATATTATTTATATTTTTATAATTATTATTGACTATAGGTATTAATGACATTAATATTATTTTTCATGTTAGAATTATTAATGTAAGTAAGGACTATTATTACTTGTAGTATTGAAATCATTTTTTAAATGATTTGAGTTTTATAAAGGAAAAAATGAAAAGTAGAAAAGCAAATGTGATATACACAAATAAGAATATAATATAGGGCATGGTAATATACTGAAATTCCAACTATTATTAACTAATAAAACACTAAAATATTATAAAACACAAAATAGTTAGAGATTGGTGCAAGACATTGTTACCTAATTATGACAAGTTAAAAAGATTTATTAGAGCTACTTACATATATTTTTAGGTAATGACTTCAAAATGTTAAAACTAATTATTAGTAGTCACAAAACATTTAAAGTCATGATGTAAAAGAATGGAATGTAGACAATCAAATTGTCTTTTTGAATTCGTATAACTAAAAACAATGATGCTCTTTAGAATTGCTATGTTAATTTTCTCTATAACAATGCATGTTTTCAATTTAGGCCTTGGTTTGGGTATAAAAATAATGTAATTTTTAAAATAAATTTATAGCAAATAGACATTTATTGTGTAGCATTACTTTTCCATACCTTTTAAAGTGGATTTCATACATCCTTGAAATTGGAAAATTCAGTGAACTCTTGGGATGATGCCCCACTATAAAAGACTTAACATAATAGTAATTTTTGGATTAAGTTCCTTTCAATTTCAAAGTAGATCAACAAATCAAATGTTATACTCAAAATAGAAAACCCTTGTTTTTAAGAAATGTGATACATGCCCATTATCTATCTATATCTATATCTATATCTATATCTATATCTATATCTATATCTATATATATATCTATATCTATATATATATATATATATATATATATATATATATATATATATATATATATATATATATATATATATATATATATATATATATATATATATATCTATATCTATATCTATATCTATATCTATATCTATATCTATATCTATATCTATATATATATATATATATATATATATATATATATATCTATATATAAGTGAATGTCATTTCATTAGGAGGCAAATTGTGGAGCATATACAAAAACATAGATGAAAATAGGAATTCTAATAATTTATGTGTTTTATTTTATCTAGATGAAATCAGGAAGTTCGTTAATTAAAACCTAAAACTAGAGGAGCCTCATCTTCCACCATGTAATTAGAAAAAATGATCTTACCGAATTTACTAAATCTTATGCATACATGTTCAAATAATTCACATAGATGTTTAAATAAGATACATGCTTTTTCCTCTATTTCTCACCAGCGTTCCCAACTCTTCCCCCTCTTTCCCTCTTTCCCAAACCCTCCACTCTCTCTATCTCCCCCTTTCTCTTTTCAACCCTCTTAACTCACATCAGTTGAGGTTTAAGACATCACTCCCATATCCCTAGAGCGACACATTTTCATGTCACATTGCTCCAATTCCTTACAAAGAGGGAGATGCATCACTCTATATTAGTTGGAAAGAGGGAAATAGATTTATCCTCGTCACTTGTTACATAATTAGCTTAGGTTCAATAATTAAAGCCTTAGCCTAACTTCTCTTTGCAATAACTATCCATATTCATCTTCTTATATCTATGAGAAGCTTGGATAATGAGACCCTTCGAGGGAAAAGACAGAAATAAACATACTAGTTATTACCAATATTGTAGTGGATTTCCTAGTATACTTCCTTCCATAGTTAAGGAGGAAAAACATCCGAGATAGATAAGAGGGAACTAATCTCCATTGAACTATAATTATAAGAAATATATTTCCCCCAATGTTGAAATATTTTTTTATACTTTACATTTGATCTGAATACACTTATATGTTCAAATAAGACCAATATTTTGTACACTAATAAATCTTTATTTGGAGAAAATATTTCTTTATCTTAGTTGTGGTGTGATTAGGTTATAGGAATTTCTAGTAGAGGTAAGATATTTGGAGATGGAAACCCACATCAAGTAGTGAAAATGGTAGTAACAAAGAGCTATTCTTGTTACTAAAAGTTGAGGTTTGGAGAAACGTGGAAGGAAGGAAGAATTTATCAAATGACATATTCAAACAAGTCTTATTTTATTTTACTCTTAGAAAAAAAAACAAATGTTTCTAGAATTCTTTTCCAATAGTTTCATCATAAGAGTATGGCTATTAAGATTTAGTTCATAAGCCTCGTCATCTTCTTATGATATTATATCGATACTTAGATAATTATAAGGAAAATAAGCATATTTTTTAGGAAAAATGTTAGTAATTGTATAGAGATAGCAAAAAACCATTATACTAGAAATAAAATACCTCTAAAAAGTTTGTTTGTTTTTTTTCTTTAATAGAAAAGTATATATATTTAAATGTATATATGTGTATGAATGAATGATTTTAAGTTGAAAGAAAATAATTAGAAAATATATTCATATCAATTAAAAAAAACTAAATCTATGATAAAAGATGATAAATGTATATTTGTATATTCTAGGGAATGGTGTATAGAAATATGCATTCAAGAATAATTCATTGACACCAAAATTTATAGAATATTACTATGAACTTCTTGGAATATTTAAAAAAAATCATGTGTTAGAGATTTTGTATTTAAATGATTTATGTCATACAATGTTATAATTGGTTTGCCATGATAATTTTTGTTGTCTAAGGGATAATTGAAAATATATAAAATAAATAAATAAATTAGATTATATTGTTTAAAAGAGAAAACCAATTCATAGAAAATTTGATGTTAAAAGTCGTGAAAAATTTTGCTTTCTATGAAATATAATGAATGTCAATCTCCATGGGTAAGATCATATTCTATGTCTTTTCAAAATTATATATGTTTAACTTATATATTAATTATTTTTATAATTAGTAATAATAATAAATTTAAAATAAAATTATAATTTCTTAGTTAGTATATTGGAATTGGGCTTCTAGAATTTTAATTTAGTTATCAATAATTATCAGGTGGATAGTGTGAAACATTCATATTAGGAAATAATTTTTATAATGCTTATTATGGATTCATGCTCACCTATGTATATCAGCCATTTAATCTATATGGATGCACTAGTTTTATGTTAGTCAACCTTATGAACTCACATGAATCCTATCAAATTAAATATTAAATAATGATGTTAAAATACTAATTATATGTTTGTATATATATGTAGTTTGATATGCAGAATATAAATTTAAGACTTAGAGGATGGGTATATTACAATATATTGAGTAATAGGTCCTTTTCCTATAATAAATTTTATGGGAACACCCATTTCTTCTCACTGTCTAGCTCTCCTATCAATATGCCTCTATCTTTCTACCTCTATCTCACTTTCGCAATTCTATCATCTCTCTCTATTCCCTTCCCACATCTCATCAACCCTATCTCCATATCCCTCTCTCTCCCCTATATGACCCCCTCCTATATCGCTCTCTATCTCGTTCTCTCTCACCTCACCCCCCCCCCTCTCCCTCACTCTCCCTCTCTCTCTCCCTAAGTTTCCCTCTTTCTATTTCTCTCTCTCTCTATTTATTTCCCTGTTTCATTGTATCTATTTTTCTTTCCCATCTTTTTTCCAATTCTGGCATCTATCTGTATCTTTATTTCTACATACTCTCTCTCTCCCTCGCATTCTATGTGTTTGTGTGTGGCCATTATATATCTTTCCCTCTCTCCGTTTCCCTAATCCTACCACTCTCTCTACCCTTTGCCCTATCTCTTTCTATATCTTCCCCTATCCATGTCCCTATCCCTCTTCGTATCTCTCTCCCTTTTCCACTATACCCCCCCATATCTTCCTTTTACCTTCATACTCTCTTTGTCTTCCTCTCTCTCCATTGTAATACTCCCTCCCACCCATTTCTACTATCCCAGGTTGTAGGAGGTTTATTGAATTGAAATTACTTCCAAAGTCTACTATGAAGATCATGTCACAAAATTGCACTTCTTCTAATATCATGAAAACTCAAAACCAATATAACCATCATCTTCAACTTGTTGAGAACTTTCAGAAAATATAAAATTTATCTCAATTTGAATGTTTGATTAAAGTTATGCCCAATTGAAGTTTAACCAAGTAAGTAATGCCACATCATCAAGGGACTCACACATGTCATACATGTGTAGCCCATATGGAGCTACCATGCCATCACAAGTAGTACACATCACTTGCACCCTTACGTGGAATCTAGGTGCTCACTACCTGTTGTGGGGAAAAGTATCCGATGCGGATGACCCTATCCCTACTCTAAAGGTGACAGTCTTTAGCAACAACTGAAAGTAAAGCTTTGATGATTTCCTTTATGAAAGTACAGAGAGAGTGAAAAGAAGGTCAACCAACCTGGTATCTTTCGCTTAGTCGATCCTTGTCCTCTCTCCTTGTCTCTTGTTCCCAGCTCCTTGCTCTCTTTGCCGGTCCAGCTACACACAGATCCTGCACAAAACAAGAGAGGAAACTACAAGATACATGTACTCATAACTGAAGCATGGATTAGGGTGAATCAAATATACATGTAAATACAATACATCAGTGCAATACAAGTATATAGGAGAACATGCAAAACTTTATTGATAGAAGTAACAGGGTTCCGAGAAGGTTACAACCAATGATGGCTCCAATCCAGCAGCACCTCCCCAGCAGCAAGAACTCTCCTCTTCACCTCTAGTAAAACAATCACCCAATAGCTCTAACTGTAATCCAACAGCACCTCCTTGCTTAACACAAAATTCCAGCCTCCTTAGACCTCATAGAAGAGCTCTATATATAGGAGAGAAGAAGAGAGGATGAGTCAGCTTGAGACTGACATGAAGCTGCCTTGTGTCCTCTCCCTCTTCAGTTTATCTTCAGTTCTTGAGTCCACTTGGAGATCCTTGGTTACACATGGTGATCAAGTACCTCTTACTCATCACAGGGCGAATCTTATGAACCAAGTGTCAGTTTGGAAGCTTCCTGGGCAATTGACACCTTGCAGGATGACTGTGCCACTTGGCCAATCTTGCCCAGCGCAGGTAGCCTTCATTACTTTTGACTTCCAGCGCAGGTACAAAGAGGTACAGTTGCATTCCAGTGCAGAAGCTCAGTGGAGCACCTGACATGATCCAAAATAAGCCTGTTTTGAAGTGTTTTCAGGTGGAGAACTAATTGGAAGTGCTGTTGTTTGATGACCTTGTTCTTTTAGGGGTAAGAACAACATGTTTAGGGACTGAGGATCCCTGTAATTATTGACATTCCATGCTCCCTGACGCGAGGCACAAAAATGTCTATAACAGTTGCCCCCTAAAGTATGAGGCCGTTTATCGGGTGAAATGCTTTAGCTAGAGGGTCCGAAGTTCGTTCTAGTGCTGAGGAGAGTGCCCTGTAATACAATACAATACAATACATTATTTTTCATTCAATTTTCATGATCTAGCTGAGGCGGGCATTCCCATGCTCAGCTTTTATAAATACATTTTGGTACATATGACAGACGATCGTCTGAAGGTAGACTGATAATTTTCTGCTGAAATTATCATCCTTTGAATAGGATGATCATCTGCTGCAATGATGTACATGGCAAATGCTTTTATATTTCCTGAATATATATCGCAGCCCGGATGGATGAAACTAGATCCGGGGTCTTCAAACTCGTTCGATCTTCACTCTAAGTACAAGTCGATCCATGTGAGAATTGCGCTGAAGTCGAACATGGAAAGACATCGCTTGATTACCGGTCAATAATGAAAACCGTTAACAAGCGCGAGAGGAATCACCAATAATGACGATGACCCTCAAGGTACTACAGTACAATTCACGTGGCGTGAATAAAGGACCTGGCGTCGAACGCCACGCAAAATCTTCTGGTCGAAGGTCATTGATGTATACCTGTCGCCGGAAGTGAGAAACTTGCCATTGAGGCATGCAAGCTTCAAAGTACTGATGGGGGTGTTCCTAGATCAACTTCTTGGATAATGAGCTGAAGTCGACAAGAAGCGATCCGTCAAGGGAGGGCCTTAATGAATCCCACATCAATGACACGGAACGGAGCTAATGATTTTAGTGGAGGCGAAAACAAACTGTGAAATATGATTCAGGGTGGCGATCATGAATGGATGAAGGATAATGTATGGTAGTGGATGGGACACGGTTGACACTTTCAGAATGACCCCTCTTGAACATATAACGACACTGATGCGATGGATCGGTAGCATTACCCCAAATGTGGATGGTGTGGCGAGGACCATGGTGATGAGACCGGTGAATGAAACAACCCAACCCGATGTGGTACGGAGGAAAAGTGTCATGTTCAAGAGTGACTTGCTACCATTAAACTTTGATGTTCTCCCAATTTTTCCCCAGTCATTTCTGACCAGTACCTCTTTATTTTTGTCAAGCTTGAGGAGGATAACATATGCTTGTTCTATAACCTGCCCTTCGGGCAAGCCCATCGCTATGATTTAACGAGCCTAGCGATAGGGAAACCCGTTCTTGTCTAAAGACAAGTTTGTCGCTATTTAATCATTTTAACGAGTCTAACGACAATGAAAACTCGGTCCTTTTCATTTTTAGAGAGTCTGAAAAGGTACAGAAAGTCAACTCCATAATTCCTTTTTCGTCATCTAATCCCTTAAGTCCGAAAAAGTATAAAACAATACAGAAGGGATGGCTGTTCGGTACTTTTACGAGCCGAACAAGACAAGTGCTCGATCGTTTTGTGCAATAATCCCTCAGGTCCAAAAAGATTAAAATCTAGAGGAGGGATAGCTTTCGGTCGTTTAACGAGCTAGAAGGCCAAAAACTCGGCAAACTTTTCATATTTTACGAGTCAGTGAAAAGAGCTCAAAGAAGACTCGTCTTTTGAGGAACGAGTGATAAACAGGGATAGCAACTGATTCCAGGTACAAATTGGAATTTTCCAATCACGGTAGTGTCACAAGGATGGCTAGGTGAAATCACTCTTCGCAGCTGTTCCTCAAAATAGGTAAACACACATATGGGGGTGAACGATCGGCCAAATGAAATGGAGGTGATGGATGAAAACACGACCAAGGCTTTTAAGGCTTATAAATTTACGATCGCAATGGTTATTTACCGAGATAGGTTCATTTTTTAATGAGCTTGAACTTTGGCGAAAAAACTCTGCTCACACTTTTCTATTTTTTAACGAGCATAAATTCCGTGGTAAAACTGCTCGATTCATGGTCAAATTTAATTTTTTACTTTTACTAGCTTTTCTCTTTTCAAATGTAGTACTTCATCTTCAATTGCTACAACAAATTTTGTTAGAAATGGACAACATTTGCATGAAAACGAGATTATCACCCTAATATTTAACTTTAAACTGTGTAAAAAGTCATAAAAAGGGGTTTTTACCTCTCATTTACCATTTCATTTGCATTTTGCTTGTTGGAGCTCTGGAGGTGCCTCTTCTTCCTTGATTTTCACCAGCTGATTCCGGGAGATTCTGTGGACGATTTTCGGCGCCGTTTGGACCAGGTAGGAGCTAAACCTTAGCCCTTCACTTTCATGGTTTCCTTTTTCAGTTTCATGCATGTTTTTCAGAGTTTCTGGGCCCCAGAGGTTTCATTAGGGCGCCCTGGCATCAGCGCAGGTTCCCCTTTCGAAATCTGCGCTGTATTTCAGGCAGCCTTAAGGCAGACTGAGTTCCAGAGCAGGGGGAAGACTCTCTGCCTGCGCTGGGCCTGAAAAAGCTGATTTTGCATGAGTTTTTTGATGATTTTTCGCCAGATTTTCATCAAAATCAGGAACTTACTCCTTCTCTTGTTTGATTGTAGGGAACTTTGGACAAAATGTCCCTTACATGGCGAGAACGAGAACATGAAGCAGAGGACATGGTTGCACTCCATGACCCAGTCACGGTGAACGCACTTCGGAACTGTGGCCTGCTGAAGTTCTTCCGTATCTCTAGCATGAGAGCACAGATTTCTTTACTGCAGTATATGCTTGATGCTTGGGATCCTGTTAACCAAGTATTCCATATTAGGGGGAAGTTCTTCCCCTTGACCATAGAGGACATGTACTTCTTGACTGGGTTGTCAAGGCGGGGTGCTCCCATTTCTTTGTTAGGTACGGCTCGAGGGACTACTTCCACCAGAGACTATATCCGTCAGTATTGCCGGGAAGGTTCACAGCCGAGCAAAGACGGCAAGATCAATATCCGTGACATTACTGACAGGTCTCTCAGATCCATTCTATTTACTATTGGTAGGATGGCCGGTAGTGCAGCTTTACATGTTGCCAACAGATCTTATATGCAGCACGCCTTGGAATGTCTCCAACCTAAAGTGTTTAACTGGTGCGATGCAGTACTTGTTCAGATGAAAAGTCAATTGACCAAGGTAAAGGACGGGGGGCTGAAGAACTTTGGATTTGGTTCTATTCTGACTGCCTTTGTCTTGGAGAAAATCCCATTGATGCAACCTCAGTACATCTTGCTTGATGTGCCTTCTCCGACCGAGCCACGCATGCAGAGGTGGGTTGACCATATGTCCCGGCATGCTGGTCAACCTCATATTACATTCACTGAGTCCTTCTTTAGGTGGTTCGAGTGTCAGGAGATGGCATTTTCTGAGTACCCATATGTGGGTATGGACTACCGAGGTGATCCGGACTTGGTGCTTCCGGATGGCGAGCAATGGGGCGCTATTGGTAAAATCTCTGACCATATCACTGTTTATTGTTTTCATTCATGATGTTTACTGTTCAAAACTGATCAAACTCTTGGGTGCATGCAGATGTTGGTCCTGTTCGTCCAGTAGCTCGTCCACGATCGCCATTTGCTGCCCCAGCAGCAGAGCCTGCCAGGAGAGTTGTTATTCGCGACCTTGGTGATACTGAGATACTTGCAGCTGTGCAGGAGCAGGTTGAGAGCCTTACTCATGGCCTTTCGGATGTACAGATTGACGAGTTACCTTTACAGTTGCAGCGGCACACCATCGGCGTGCCTAGACAATGGACTCGTCTCTTGCGCATGATCGCACAGACCGTGACGTACTTTCATGAGCACCACTAGGCTAGGGTGCCCCCTAGCATCTTTTTGAGTTCTAGGTCATATGACCAATTTTGTTTTGATTACAGCACATTATGTACAAACTATAAACAGCTTTATATATTTTGATTTTCGGAGTTTATTTCAGTTTATTTGTGATCCACTTACATAGCACTGATGTATCTCTTTTTATATATGTTGTAAATGTCTATCTAATACATAGTTTGCTAATGAATCTGTTAATGTGTTCAAGTTTCTGGAAATATGTTGGTATTGAATTGAATCAAACTCTCTTTCCAAAATCTTAACTCTTAGAAACATACGATAAATAGTTGGGTTGCGAACTGAATATATACCAGTGAGTTGTAGTATCACAAGTTGTGAGTCTAGCCTAACAATTAGTCGGCGTATACCATGAGCGATGGTATCAGAGAGGAGTTCGATCAACGCACTATACTCAGCGATATTGTTTGTTGACCGTCCAATACACACACCTCTGAAACTCACTAACTCGCCGCTTGGATCAAAAATGGCCCAGGCAGCGGAGGACAAATTCCGCGTACTACGACTCGCTCCGTCGGCATATCCCACATATGTATCAGAATAATTCGACATCTGCAACAAACGAGAAGGGTGGATTACTACCAAAACAAACATCTTAGCGAAAACAAAATACAACAAAAGCACTCAGGTTACTATTTAGGCATAGTAACGCTTGAGGTACAACCCGTTACGGGGTTGCGCCAGTGGTATTCCGTCATAATCCATTAACTCGTAGGCTCCTTTTGCTAACACCCTTTTAACAATATAGGGACCCATCCATAAGGACTGAAATTTTCCTGCTCCTAATTTGTCGGATTCTTGGTCGTAAAGCAAAACCAAGTCACCCTCAGAGAAGTTGCGAGGTTTGACATTCTTGTCAAATTGTGCTTTGACTCGTTTCTTATGGGCCTCATTTGCCAAAGCGGCATCACGACGGCTTTCATCCAACTGGATCAATTCCAGGAAATGAGCCTCTTCTTCTGAGGTTCCGGGGAGGAGGTCAATTGCGAGTTTAAGAGACGAAATTTCGCACTGGATCGGTAAGACTGCCTCTAGGCCATACACCAATTGGAATGGTGTGAATCCGGTGGCATTCTTTACCGAGGTTCGGTAAGCCCACAATGCTGAATACAGGATTAGATGCCATCTTCTCTTGTGAACCCCGATCATCCTTTGCAACATACGCTTCAGGACCTTGTTGATTGCCTCAACTTGTCCGTTGGCTTGTGGATAATACGGGGTAGAGTTGTCGTGCGATAGCCCTAGTTTGGCAGCTAACTCAACCATCATGTGATTGCGAAAATGCGATCCATGATCTGTCACTATAGCTTGCGGAACGCCGAACCTGGCGACTACATGATTAAAAAAGAAAAGGGCAGCTGTTTCACCAGTGTTATCCAATGTAGGCATCGCCTCGGCCCATTTGGTAAAATAGTCAACAGCGACTATAATATACCCATGCCCCCCGGTCGAGGTGGGGTTACATTGCATGAAATCGATGCCCCACTTGGCGAAGGGCCCAACAACAACTATCGGCTGTAAGGGTGCGGGTGGTCTTCTGGTTTTGCTATCAAAGATCTGACATGCATGGCAACTTCTGACAGCTATTATGCAATCTTTAAACATAGTTGGCCAGAAATATCCTGCTCGTAAGATTCTTTGTGCTGTTGCATATCCAGATTGATGCCCCCCGCAGGCGCCTGAATGACAATCATTCAGGGCTTTTTCGGCCTCCTCATGGGTAAGGCACCTCCTCAGAACCGTATCGACACCACGACGGTAAAGTGTATCACCAACGATCATGTAGTCTTTAGATTGGTATCGTATACGTTTCCGTTCTGAGTGTGAGGTATTAGGCCTAAATTTTTGGGTTTGGAGATAAACAATGATGTCTCCATACCACTCATCGCTTACTGATATCAGAAACAAATTTTCATCCACGATTGACTCTTCTGATGTTTCATCGTTGGACGACGATGGGAGATCGCATAATAATTCCGCGAAAACTAGAGCTTTCTTCGATTTGGATTTTACAAACTCTAAATCAAACTCTTGAAGGATGGGTATCCATTTTGAATATTTTCCCCCAAGCAACTGTCGCGACAGTATATACGTCATGGGATTGCAATCTGACAGAACGGTAGTTTTCCTAAAGAGGACATAATGTCGAAACCTTTGAATCGCTTGAACAGCAGCAAGCGCTAGTTTTTCAACATAGGAATATTTACTTTCTGTATCATTTAAGCTTTTACTTAAATAATAAATAGGATGTTCGATTCCATCGACTTCTTGCACTAAGACCATCGCAATGGTCGTATCTGCTGCAACTAGATACAGGTTAAAATCTCTTTGATAGTCTGGGGCGTACATTAATGATGCTCTTACTAGACAATCTTTCAGAGCGTCAAAGGAAGCTTGCGCAACCTGGTCCCAGACAAAAGGTACATCCTTTTTCAAAAGACGAGTATAACCTTTGGCAAGTTCTGCGTAATTTGGAATGAACCTCCTCAGAAAGTTTGCTTTCCCTTGGAGTTTCTGAATCTGAAGAAAATTTGAAGGTGGAGGCAAATTAATGATTGCCTGAACCTTACAGGGATCGAGACGAATCCCATCCTTAGAGACAACAAAGCCTAGTAGACGACCAGAACCGACGCAAAACACACACTTGTGTGGATTGAGTCTTATCTTGTAATGTCGGCAACGTAGAAATATCGCTCTCAAATGCCGCGGATGATCAGTCCGCTTTCGCGAATGAGCCGGAAGATCATCGAGGTACGGTTGAACAATGTTCTTGATGTCATGGAAGGCATAATTCATTTCCCTCTGAAACGTCGCCCCTGCGTTCTTTAAACCAAAGGGTAATTTTCGATAAGCGAATGTGCCCCACGGACAGATGAATGCAGTCTTAGACTGGTCCTGTGGGCGGATATTTATTTGATTATACCCGGAAAATCCATCCATAAAGGAAAAGATTTCACATCCGGCGAATTCATCAATTATCTGGTCGATGAAGGGTGTAGGGTAGTTGTCCTTTGGACAAGCTTTGTTTACATCCCTATAGTCGACGCACACTCTTATCGTCCCTTGTTTTTTCATAACAGGGACAATATTCGATACCCAATCGGTTAGAGGAACCGGGTAGATGAATCCAGCATGGAGAAGTTTTTCAACTTCTGCCTTAATGGCAGCGGCTTTCTTCGGATGTACCTGCCGAAGCCGTTGTCTTACTGGTTTGACATCAGGATACATTTTAATTTCATGTTCAACTATGCTCGAGTCAATGCCTGGCATTTCATCATATGACCATGCAAAGACATCTCTAAATTCGCGAAAGAGAGCACTATATATTTCCAGTTCTGAAGGGGAACAACTTTTGCCGACATGAATATTCTCAACAACATCAGATTTTGTCGAGATGTTTATGGCTATAGTCTCTTCAATATTGGATAGGTTTCTTTCTGAATCCACCGTATTTACAGTATTTGTTAGGAATTCAAATACTGAAGGGTGATATAGGTCGTGATGAGTTTCTTCTTCACATTCTGGAAGAAGGGAATGATGGTGGTGATCATTCCATGGTGTCCCCTCAATCATCATTGATTGTAAGATTCCTTCGTCAGTCCCATGAACTTTTGACCATGGATCTAATGGGGTACCATATTCTTCGGACCTATCTACCCAAACGCTTGACGAGCGTTCATTTGGGTTCGCCTCCCATGCCTGAAACATTGATTGCTACAATATTTCAATGGGGCTAGGAGGCAATACCACTTGATGATCCATGACGACTTTATCTTCTGCGACCTTCGATGAAGATACCATGTTGCATGTTGCTACAAACGGGATATCCACTATATGGGAAGGAGGTGGCAATGCGAAAGTTCCCATCATTGTGGGATCTTTTAGCAAGCCTACTCCGATATCTTTTATCGAATGGTCGCTCCCATGGACCAGGGGAATGCTTCCAGTAACTTGCGAACCGTTAGGGAGGAAATTCTGTTGGTCGACGATCGTAATCCCTCCTTCAAATGGGAATGCGATTTTCCTAAAATATTTTGACACTACAGCTGCCATGGCATATATCCATGGTCTTCCCAGTAGGATGTTATAGTCAAGATTGCCATCAATGACTTCAACATCAATCTCTACTATTTTTCCTCCTAGTTCAACCTTAAAGTTATTTAGGATACCGTATGGAGTGTACGACCTACCGTCAAATGCTTTCAATGTCGTCGAAGATCGCGACAAGGTTGGAGATCCAAGAGTTTTCCAGCAACTCATCGACATGATACATGTCGATGCACCCTCATCAATAATCGTTCTATGAACAGTTTTGTTGAGTGTTTTCACTTGAATAAGGAAAGCTAATTGCGCTGGTAACTGAGGATCATATCCTTTGTGATCAAAGGATACAAGATTGGAATCTTTAGGATCCACTCCACCAATTGCTGATAACAATGCCTGTCTTTGGGATGGGCAATTTTGTAGTACCTCAAGAGTCGACATAGCAGATGGCGATTGGGCCAAATCCTCCACTATATTATAGTGTTGCGCCGCTCTGGCGCGAGGGTTGAATGTCGACTTGTGGACTACTCCCTTAGGCGGCTTTATTGTTAATTCATGCGTGAGGGGGGGTACAACTTCTGCCGAAGTCGTTGTCGAACTACTGGGTTGATCTTTCCCTTTGTCGTTCGACACCGGCGGATTCCCATAATCTTTATTCCTGGTCGAGATCAAAGCATCATTTTGCTTAGAAACTGACAGCATAAGCACTTGAGACGGGGAAGCATTTCCACTATCAACCATATTTTGACCTGGGGCAGGAAATGGATCAGTCAACACAGCTGAAGTTTGGGAACTTTCTAGGAACCTCTTTAACTCAGCTTTGAACGGACAGTTCTTTGTTGAATGATCTTCATCGCATATTTGACATGGAGGAAATTGTTTCCTTTGCCCAGGAGGGTTTGAAGAATTTTTTTGAGGGGATGACTCACCTTGTTTCTTCTTCTTCCCTTTGTTTTTTTTTTTCTTGCTTCCTGGTTGATTGGAGTTTTTGTCTTTATCTGTAGATACAGCATCTACCTCCGAAGCAAGAATCTCTTGATTTGCTTTTTGATTCGAAGTCTTACGGGCTTTCTTATTCGAATCCTTTGTCGACTTAGAATTTGCAGTTCCAATCACGCCATCACCGGCATGAGAGTCACTATTCGATCCGGGAGGAGGAGGGATTGAAAACTCCGGTCTGGGGGCATCAGGTATCTTATCATAGAGCGTGCCCGACTGAGTATATACTAAGTCCAAATATTTAGCACGAGCAATAACTTGCTCCTCTGTTACGACGCCTCCCTTGGCCACATCTTCTGTAATTGCTGGCAGAAGCGACTTTATAAACCACTCAGCTAATAGCTGATCTGGAAGATAGGTTTTTACCATTCTGCGACGATGACGCCACTCATGTATATGATCAGATATATGTGTGGCCGTTGTCTGCTTGAAATTGGTCAAAATCTCTGTTCCAGTTTCGTACCTTATAGGTAACTGAAAGTGTGTTAAGAAAGTCGTGGCTAGGGAACTAAAATTGTCGAAAGAGGCTCTAGGTAATTCAATATACCATTTGGTCGCCGGACCAGTCAATGTCCTCTGGAAAAGGCGAAGCCTTATCGAATCATCATTCAAGGTATTCGACGAACACCACATATGGAATGTCATCACATGATTCGACGGGTCTTCGCCCGGATTTCCATTGAATTTAGGAATGTCCGAAGGAAGTTTGTGAGGAATCGCTGGCCACCAATGGGCATAGGTGATTGGATCGTTCGTTAATCGATGTAAATCTGGTAATTCTAAGGTCGCCACGAATGGCAACTGCTGATTCAGGTTTGGCGAGGCGTACCCAGGATACGATGGAATTGCCTGAGCAGTAGGCCTTTGCACACCAGCATAATGCAACTTATGTTGATATGACTGATATGGTTGGTGGGCTTGGCCACTGTAAAGTGGTTGATTTAACCCGTTCTGAATATAGGGTTGCCCACTATTCGCAAAGATCTGTTGCTCAGATCCTTGGTACACCTGTTGAAATTGAGGTTGTTGGTATTGCACCATCCATGGTTGTGCGACACTAACCGACGGACCAAGATGCGGGGTTATGGTCCCCGTTTGTATCTGTGTCGTCCCGGCAGTTGGCGATTGTGGTTGTGTTGCAGGGTCAATAGGCCGTTGCATTACAACTTGCGGTTGACATACAACAGGCATCGATTGAACTTGCGACACGGTTACAATTGCTGGCGTCGTCGGGATACTAGACATAGGTACCGATTGTTGCATAGAATATACAACTCTTTGTTGTTGGGGTAACATAGGTACCCAACCACTCGTCGTTACTTCAGTCAAACCTGAATGTGGTTGAAAACTGCCGTATGGGTATCCTCCCGGAAGAGGAAGTGAAAGGGCATATTGCCCCCCATACGGTAACAATCCGGAGCTCAAGGGTATAGATGGCCTTTGAGGACTGGATGGCCCAAAATGATTCCCAAAGGGATCAATTTGTCTAGTTTCAACATAAGAATTACTGGGTATTATACCGGAAGAACAAACTGGAACAGACCAAGTTGTCATAATAGTCCCTGGGTGGACTCCTTCTAGTTGATGAGAGCTAGTTGGGACGGCTGGTATGCCGGCAAACATCGTTGGATTGGCAGCAAGAACTTCCGCTATCGGTGTGTCGTTTTGCACAGTCCTAGATGTCGATGGTTGTTCAGACATTTTAAGTTTATCCAATAAACTTCCTAACGATTCTTCAGGAACTTCCAGTGGCGATGGACAAACTTCTGATGCAGAAGGAAAAAGAGTGGTACCTACTCCAAAATGAATTGGAGTATTTGCTTGCTGGTCCTCTACGATTTCCTCTATTGCAATCAGACCAGGAGGAAGAGGCAGACCGTCAGGTCCGTAATAAATTTCTGGTGCCGAAGAAGGGGTTGCTTCGACAGCGACAGTTGTTTGAACAACAAGACTCTGTGGACCGGTTTCAGATGGAACTGGTTCAGTTATGCAAGTACTTGTTTTCAGACTAGGATCTCCACAACTGTCCTTCTGTTGCTGTTGAACTTCTTCAATAGAGGCAGGGATTCCAGAAATATTGGGAGTGACCAGAATCTCAGATGTTGTTGGAACTTCCGTTCTAACTCCAAAAGGAGATTTTGACCTGGACCAGCGAGATCGCTTCGCCCGTACTACTTTCGGTTCCGGGGACGAAGGTGGTTGACTCGCAAGTCTCCCCGAACGACGGAGTTTTAATTGACTTTCCTCCACGGTTGCGGATTACTTGATCAACTAAAATACAAAAAGGGGAATTATGTTTCCGTATTGAATGAATTTTATTAGACGCTTTTAGACACAACTTTGCTTTTTCATGTTTTAAGAGTCGAGAAAAAGCTAAAGATGACTCTAGTCGCCTTCGATGTATTAACGAGCCCGAAGTGACAAATGCTCGGTTGGACCTTTTCAGTTATAGAGTTTGAAAAGGGCCAAAAGAAACTGCTCTGGAGATCTAGGCAGAGGGTGTGCCAAACCTTTCGCGAAACCACAGAATACGTTTTACGGTACGGGTGGTCGATCTTCGTGAATGCTGTGTTCACTGCATCGCGATCAGTAGGGCGGCCGACACGGCTTCCTAAGGATAAAGGATAATTGCCTATAGGGGTCTCCCAATATACGCGACGGTACGCGGGAGCACAAGTCCGTATTAGTGCTATCGTCCCTCAGGAGGAATCACCCACCTTCGTAGAGATCGACAGTCACTACGTTTAACGACGCCAGAACACGTCTCTACCTAGACCTCTATTGTGAGCGTTATGTTACAATGCGTTTTTAGATTCATTCAATATATTTTAAGTTGATCTTGTTTATCAGTTTGTCTTTCAGGATCACCACGAGATGTATTGGTACAAATTCCTAAATGCAGCTAAAATGATAAGCAAGATTTCACAATCTTTTTAGCTTTGAAAATCCTAACTACTGAGGGGAGAGAAAAACAATATCTTTCCACACAGAGCACCAAGCACAAACTAATGCACTTTCTCCTAGATCAGACACCCAAACTTATCAAAATGCAAATGCAAGATGCATGTATTTCTTTTCTTTTCCTTTAATGTTGATGTAGACAAAAGGAAATTGTTGTATAATTTTTGAATTCAATTTGAAGCGTAAACAAACAAGTATTGTCTAAAATGAAAAGACGCTTTACAGGCACTTGTTTCAACACTAACAATGTATGAATTCAAACCATAAAGTGAAAAACAAACAAACTCAAATAGCCATGAACAGTAACAAAACTAACTCTTCAGATCACAAAGACACTTTTACAGTTCAGGATCTAAGAGGTCACAGCTATACTGGTTCGCTTTTCACAATGGGAAACTGTAACTGAAACAAGAAATACTGAAAGAACATTCACAGTTTCATTACACAACTGAGGCGGAATAATGTCAAGGAGAAGTGGTTTACAGCAAGTACAATGACCAGCAAACAATCAGCAAAAAACAAGTGAAAACAGGGCCAAGACACAAAGGGAAAGCTGAGCAAGACAATGGCTAACTGGACCAGCGCAGGTTCTAGTCTTCCAGTTTGACTCTCAGCGCAGTTCCCGAAGGGAGCACCTATGCTGTAATGCAGGCTGCCTGTGGACAGCCTGCACTGACTCATGAGAGTTTTGTCTACAAAGAATTCCGGGTCATAAAAAGCTCAAAAATGCACTGTTTTTGCTGAAATAAAAAGCTATAGGTCAAGTACAGGCTAAGGGATGATCAAGAGGATGAAGATCTATCACAAAGAGTAAAGAGTCTTTTGTAGATAAGCTCTTCAAATCTTGAATTTGCTCAGCAAATGAGCAAGAGTAGCAGACCCTCTACTTCGCTTTTGATATAGTCAAAAGCTTTTCGATTTGGTACTCTTTTCTTCAAGAAATGAATAGCAAAATACTACAAACACCAACAAGATACTAGGCTCCCCAGTGGAGTCGCCAGTTTGTTGTGGGGAAAAGTATCTGATGCGGATGACCCTATCCCTACTCTAAAGGTGACAGTCTTTAGCAACAACTGAAAGTAAAGCTTTGATGATTTCCTTTATGAAAGTACAGAGAGAGTGAAAAGAAGGTCAACCAACCTGGTATCTTTCGCTTAGTCGATCCTTGTCCTCTCTCCTTGTCTCTTGTTCCCAGCTCCTTGCTCTCTTTTCCGGTCCAGCTACACACAGATCCTGCACAAAACAAGAGAGGAAACTACAAGATACATGTACTCATAATTGAAGCATGGATTAGGGTGAATCAAATATACATGTAAATACAATACATCAATGCAATACAAGTATATAGGAGAACATGCAAAACTTTATTGATAGAAGTAACAGGGTTCCGAGAAGGTTACAACCAATGATGGCTCCAATCCAGCAGCACCTCCCCAGCAGCAAGAACTCTCCTCTTCACCTCTAGTAAAACAATCACCCAATAGCTCTAACTGTAATCCAACAGCACCTCCTTGCTTAACACAAAATTCCAGCCTCCTTAGACCTCATAGAAGAGCTCTATATATAGGAGAGAAGAAGAGAGGATGAGTCAGCTTGAGACTGACATGAAGCTGCCTTGTGTCCTCTCCCTCTTCAGTTTATCTTCAGTTCTTGAGTCCACTTGGAGATCCTTGGTTACACATGGTGATCAAGTACCTCTTACTCATCACAGGGAGAATCTTATGAACCAAGTGTCAGTTTGGAAGCTTCCTGGGCAATTGACACCTTGCAGGATGACTGTGCCACTTGGCCAATCTCGCCCAGCGCAGGTAGCCTTCATTACTTTTGACTTCCAGCACAGGTACAAAGAGGGACAGTTGCATTCCAGCGCAGAAGCTCAGTGGAGCAGCTGACATGATCCAAAATAAGCCTGTTTTGAAGTGTTTTCAGGTAGAGAACTGATTGGAAGTGCTGTTGTTTGATGACCTTGTTCTTTTAGGGGTAAGAACAACATGTTTAGGGACTGAGGATCCCTGTAATTATTGACATTCCATGCTCCCTGACGCGAGGCACAAAAATGTCTATAACACTACCATGTCCCTATGGTGCTTGTCATGTTAATCCTTGCATATAGACCCCACTAGGCCATGAATATATGAGTTATGAAGTGAATCCATTATATATCCAATTCTAAGATGTTTAAAATTTGATTGATTGCATTATATATCCAATTCTAAGATGTAAAAGATTGGAGTCGGTTCAACATGGGTGGTTCTTTCATTTTAGACACCCCCTTCTTATCTCGTGACAAACTAGGGAGGGACCTAAGTTACACATAGGAAAATTGATCGGGCCTTCACTATCATCCTACTTCAACAAGGTGGTGCCATGTACCTAATTTCCATATAATTATTATTTTTTTTAATTGGAATTTTGAATATCACTATCATCTATCATCTATTTTAATTGGGACAATATTTATAATTATAATTTCCACTGTACAGCAATTTGTAATCTGTTCACTTTATAATTTCTTATTATAGTTTCCTTTCGATAAATCATCGTAATATGACTCCTCTCATTTTAACTAAACATACGTGTCGTTATAACAAAAGCTAGGTTATGCATATATGCCTAAGAAAGAGTATGAATTCTCTTGTATTTTGATCTTAAATTTGCATTTTACACTAACTTAATATTATTCATAAATGATGATTTATCTAGGTCATGTTTACACCCCTTCCCATCAATACTAATATTTTCTCCTTGTATCAATACAAATCGAGAGGCTTTAATGGGATCAATATCATTATTAGTCCCTGCCTGGGACTCTTAGCGATCGATTGTGCGTTGACTGCATATTAATCTCTTGTTTGACCAAAAAATATCACTGTGCATCACAACTTTAACCAATGTTTTCATAGTAGAAAATAATATAAAATTTATTATGTAATTTTTGATTGGACAACAAAGTTGGGGGTCTTATTGCGGGCTTCTCGCACCTTTCAAGACATTATGTTCGGCTTAAAAATAAGATATCCAAAGTTTTCGGAGATGAAAAGTTTTTGTTATCCAAAGTTTCCTCATATTGCCGAGCTTTTCCAAAACAACATTTTCGAAATATGAGAGGTTAAAAATATTAGACAAGCAGTAATGTATATTTCTAATAAATAAATATTTTTCCGAAAACATTAAAATATATATATATATATATACATATATATATATATATATATATATATATATATATATATATATATTACAAATAATAAGGAAAATAAAAATCAGTCATCTAATTTTAATATTACTTTAATATTAAAAAAATGTAAAAAGTTAAAAAAAAATAATAATCTAACCTTATCATAGTTATCGATGTAAAAAGCTAAAAACTAACCTAAGCTTATAATAATTACATCACCACATCCTAAACATTTCCAATTTCTCACCCAAAAAATTATAATAAAATTAGCTCTAATAACTTTTTCAGTTATCCGAAACTCATTTTTCCAATTATAACTCATGAAATCCTACATTTCAAATTTTTTTAACAAATATATCTCATAAAAATTATTTTTTTGCGGTGTATGTTTCCACTAATTTTCTGCTATTAATTTTTTGTTATTTTCGGTTACTTTTTGTGTTTTTTTTTTTTACTGTTACCAAATTATTAGTAAGAACTCATATTTTACCGAAATATTTGACATTACTTTTTAGAATAAAATAAAACAAAAGTCACTAAACACTATTTAAATGATTCTAAAATTTTCTGAAATCTAATTAAATATAAATTACTTGATAAGAAAAACATAATAATAGGATGTTTATTGAAAAAGTTTTTGGCATATCAAAATTTATTTCTCCAGGGATTTCTCCGTGTCTTGCATGCAGTGTCGTGCATCCTGCAAGTGCCACTTGTTTGCATATGCAGAGACATCCACGGTGGTTTACAAATGCCTTGTCCGGAGTCCCGGTGGTTTACAAATGCCTTGTCTTGAATCTGGAGTAAGTTCAGAGCAGAGAGTGTCGAGCAGCTAATTCTCCGGAGTAAGGTCAGAGCAGAGAGTGTGGAGCAGCTAATTCTCTGGAGTAAGGTCAGAGCAGAGAGTGTGGAGCAGCTAGTTTGAGGAGTAAAGGAGCAGAGAGCGTCCAGCTGAGGTTCACCTTTACAACTTGTAAGTTCCATTTTACAGTGACTTAATATTACTTTCCACGATTACAGCAGTTCCACCATTACAATAGTCGTTTTTGTTCATGCCATTTCTTCGTCTAGTCCAAGTTCAGCCACTCGTATTCAATAGTTAGTTAGTTCCTTAAGTTGAATATATTAGTTCCATTTCCATTTTAATTTTGGGATTTTTAAGTTAGTTCCTTAAGTTGAATATATTAGTTCCATTTACATTTTAATTTTGGGATTTGTAGATGGTGTTTAAGCGCTTTTTTAATTGTGAAAAACTCTATTTGTTAGGATCATCCATAACTCACATTCACGGAATTTACAGCAATAGGCTCTTACAGTGACTTATATATTGTGTTTCGTACCTTTATTAGAACATCTTTTTATCATAGAACCCAAGACAAGGGAAGGCAACGTCAGAAGTTGAGATCTTCCCTATGATATGTTGTTTTGCAGGTTCTTTGTAGTGGCGAATGCAATTGCATGTGGGTACACATTGTTTTCATTCATCTTCTCCGTAACCGGCAAATTTTCCTCCTATACACTGTCAACCTTTCTTCTCTTTGTCACTGATTTGGTAATGCCTTTTTCTTCTTCATTACTATGAAGGTGTGAAAGATGGGTTATAAATGTTGTTCAAATCTTGAATTGAATTTCATAACTATGTGCAGGTGATGGTGGCGGTGGTATCGTCGGGGGTCTCTGCAACGACTGCCATTGCTTACGTCGGGTACAAAGGAAATTCTCATACTCACTGGGGAAAACTCTGCAGTATATATGATTACTTCTGCCACTCCATTAAAATTCAATATGCTGTAAGATATATCCGAAGGGTTGTTATACATGAATATCAAGTGGGAGACGGCAGCAAAATACGCAACCAGAAACAAAGTAGAAATAATAAGGGTGATAATTGAGAAGCTCATTCTCTCCAACCCAATCTAAGAGACAGAAGATAAACAAAGAAGTGAGTTTATGAGTGAAAATAGAGATTCATTTCTATATATCTGCTTAAATAATTTGTTATAAAAAGTTGTTGATTCAGGATCTGTTAGATTTTTTTTTTTTAATTATTTGAATATTCATAGTGGTATTTGAAATGTGGACAATGTTAGCAAACCTCACGCCAAAGCACGCATGGTGTATAAATTAATATTATTAATTATAAAAGTAATAGTTAGATATCTACATTTAAAGGGATTTGCTAGAAATTTTTTAATAGTGGAGATTATTCATCAATTTATTATATTTATTTTATAAATAAAATTATTTAAAATATTATTCGTAAATATTATATTTTATTAATATTACTTTTAATTTATAAATAAGCTTGCTTAAAATATTATGAGTCAATATCATACTTTATTAATATTAGGTGAGAAAAAAATATGATTCATTTCACATTTAATATATTGTAGATAAATCCCTCGATGCGGGTGATGACGTGCCAAGGAGGGACGTGCCACATGCCCAGCATGTGCCGGCCCGTGGTGACCTTAATGAGCCTGGTTCGACCGCCGTCACAGTATAATGGTTCAGCAGATATGCGATGGGAATTCAATGCAGCGCAGAGGTTCTCGATGGTGGCGCAGAATGCAGTTAATGCTCTGTTGCAGAGCAGGATTAGAACTCGATATCAGCAAAGGATGTGGGTGCATTGGCGAGTTAAGTTCAGACGGATGCGAGGGCAGAGGAATTGTGAGCCGGTGGATGCTAAGCCTCCTGCTGCAGTGCGAGCTCTGGTCTGCCGCTGCAATTCAGGTTGTGGCCGGAAGCAGGGCAGGCAACTCAAAGGATTTTTGGTTCAATTGGAAGCAAGACGGGTCAATTCGCGTGCAGGAGGATGGCGCTCAGAAATTTCATTGGTGTGGGCATACGCGGGTGGCAACGAAGAAGACATGGCCAAATTACGGGAACGACAGCCTAGCAGACGAGGACCAGGGAGAGGGTCCTCCTCTCGAACTCCTGCAGTAGACGAACACCACCATTGCTGTTGCTGCTACTGTCATAGGAGGGCAAGAGCCACACAACTCCCATGCGGACAATTCTTGGAGGTCGGTAGCTCGAGCGAGGGAGGGCCATTGCTGCCAGCGTTTGGCTCGGTGGTGTTCACTCTGGGCGGCTCAATGGACAATACAGGAGTCAATGCCCACATTTCTGTTCTTTTCACAAAAATCCCTGAAGAATTCGGTGCTGGAACTCCTGAGGGCACGGCGGAGAAACCTCCAGAAGGTTCGGGCAAGGAAGCGATGGAGAAGCCACCAGGAAGTTCGGGCAAGGACAGCGCTGGCAAGGAAAGCCTTGAGGAGTTGCCACCGAATGAGCCAGACAATTTGGGGAAGGAGACGGTGCAAGGCACCTCACCCGAATTGGGGCCAGCACCTCCGGGCATGGATGAGGACAAGTGGAAAGCGATGTGGGAAGGAGTCCCGGAGGGAAGGGGATGGTGCTATGTGGTGGAAGACCCAAGCCTCTGCGAGGACCAGGACACTGAGCCCCGGCTCCACACAGTTCCTCCTCTCTCCACCAGAAATCAGGACTAAAGCTCCTGCGGGTATGTCGGTTCCGGATTCTACTGTGCTTGATGGTTGGCAATTTCTGCGTCTGTCTGGTTGGAAATTTCTGCGTCTGTCTGTTTGGTTTATGTATGTCGAGTCTAGTTTCAATTTTCTTTATTGTTGGGTTCAATTAGACAATGTCGATAGCCCCTGCGTGGGCAGTCTTGAATCTGTTCAGAGTAATGAGGTCCCTTAGCTTGCTGACTCTCACTTCTTCTGGGCCTCCAGAAGCAATTAGATTTTGGAGGAACTCTGTTAGTTTGGTTGGTAATTTTGGAAGTTCTGTCGGTGCTGCCCCTGCGAGGGAGCTTCTTGTCTCAAAGTTAAATTATCCAGGATGCAACTGCTGGCCCTGGAATGCCTGTCTCACTGTCTGTAATGTCTTTTTGTAAATATAATAGAAAAATTTAGCTAGTCTTTTAACGACAAAAAAAAATATATATTGTAGATAAATGTCCTAACATATGACTAATATTAGCAAGGAACTAATATTTCGATATTTATGGTTCTTATGCTGCATTTTACTATTTATAGTTCCCTATCTCTTTATTACTATTTAAAATTTTTCTATATTATGATTTATTTTGTTTAACATAATTATTATAAATATACTCTTAACATTTTCTTTTTCTTTTTACATAAATCATATTTTATAACAATTTCTTAATTCTTTATCTTTATTGATTTTTTGCAATATTATAAATTTATTTAATATATTTAAAATTATTAAATACACTCTTAACTACTTCATAAATATATAATATCTTTATAGCAATTCTTAACCCTATCCTTTATAAATCTATTAAAATTTTGTTATTATAATTAGTTTATTTAATATAATGAAAACCTCCAACAACTACTTTATATTAAATATACTAATTATTATTTTTTAGAGTTTTTTTTTAATTAATTATATTATTTTTTTAATTAAACTGAAAAGTAAAAAACTTTTTAATTACTAAAATTCAACTCTTTATTATTTATCTATAATTATAATTATTGATAATTAATTAAAATTTAAAAAATTATATTTTAATTTTTTTTTATACATTAAAATATTTGAAAAATAATTTTTTTTAGATTAAATTATTTATCAAATAAATATATATATATATATATATATATATATATATATATATATATATATATATATATACAGCTTGAGTGGGCCTAATGGTTAAGAGCATGTGTTTCCTCCTAAGAGGTCACAGGTTCAAAACCAGAGGGGGCTAGAGTATGTATGCCTTCGTCCTGCGCGGAGGTGGGTACCTTGTCCCACAAACAAGGGCATCTCATACACCAATTTGGTGTCTGGCTTGGCTCTGACCTTAAAAATGGATATTGTATTATTATTATAATTTAGAGTTAAAAATTTATTTAAATAAAAATAATAAAGAAAAATATAATAAATTTATTAATTTTTAATTAATGAAAGTAAACTATTCCCATATACTTATTTGAATATACCTACAATATTTTTTTACTCGTAACGTTTCACACGCTCTTACGTGAAAACCATGTTCTAGGGATTTCGAAAAATTTAAGTTATTGAGTAATAGGCCTAAACTACAAGGAAATATTATAACAATAAAATCACATTCGCAAGTTCAACGTCTTATATCATGTATTTTAGAATGAACGAATTATGAATAACAACTTCAGTGTCTTATATCATGTATTTTAGAATGAAGTGTATTTCATAATGACCAACAGTTCAATGTCTTATATACTGTATTGTATTTCAGAATGAACAATTAATTCAATAACTATATTGGATTTCCCATTCATGGTTATACCACCACTGCTTTGCCAACAATAGACAAGACATATTTGTTAAAAAATAAAAAAGATTACTTCCCTTACGATTTCAACATTGTACTCTCACCAATACAATTTGTTTAAAAACAAATCTGCAAAAATAATTTGAAAACAATTTCGACCCACATCTTTTTATTACAAAATAAAAAATTACTCTTACGATTTCAGTATTGTACTATGAGTAATACAAATCATTTAAAAATAATTTCCAAAAAATTTCGGCGGGTATGCCATGTGCAACGTAGACCTTCTGACAGACCCCGTCAAGGACTACCGGCTGCATACAACACTTGTTATTATATAATAATATCATGCACATAGTTCATTTTTCACGTACATTTTTCCCTTGGACATATTTTATCTTTCAATTTATGTGGAATATGATTTGTGGAATATGATTTAGTTTTGGTGGTAACGCACCGCATAAATATAAATATATATAGCTAAGCATATTAGCGTATAGGAATATATATCAATAACATATGCATATGATATTCCTATTCATCACATCATTTTCTTAGGATTATTTTAACAAATATATACCATACCTCTATAAATATATTGAACTCTTTTACATACTTTTTTCTTCTTCAAAAAGATGTCAATCATTCAAGTATTAGCTCATTATTAAAGAGCTGTCCATTATAATTTACTTCTATATATCCGTGATTCAAATCTTGTTATTTTTCTAATTATTATAACAAAACCCATTTTCTAATTATTATAATAAAACCCATCCAACACATGCTTTCACCCTATGATGCCACGCAAGTCCGTATACTCGTCAAGTGACATCGGATGACATGGGTCCATTATCCCGAACCCTTAATCAACGACTATGATTAATTTGTTGAATCCAACGACGATAAATGCCTAAGACCTTTCTACAGTGTAGTAAAACCCTAACATCCTTTGTTGGACTCGTACTACAAGTTTTCTTTTCCCTTGCGCGGTCGTAGCGTCATTCTACTGAATAATTTATTCCTTGATTTTTAGGCTTTGAGTTAGATTTTTCATGGTCATTACACTCATCTTTTGCTAGCCTTGCAGAGGTAACACAAACTTTTTTTCTGGGTTTTCTTAGTAACAGTGAGCGTTTAATTCACATTCTTTTCTTTCAAGTTCGTTGCTGGATTTTCTTCAATTTCATGGTTTCATTGCAGGTTAAAGATAGTAATCTATAAATATTCTAAGGAAATCATATTTTTTCCTTCAATTTGGTGTGTTTTCTTTTTTCTTTAAGGTGCTCCATCAATATGTGACCGCACCTTCTTCTCTCAATGTAACCCTTGCCGTAGTTGGAGAACATGGAGTAGCATACTTTATCGCTCAGTCTTAGGAGTCGGTGCAAGATTTTCCCTCGTCCTCAAAGGTTTTAAACATGCTTCGTTCACTTTGCCTTGTTTCATATATTTAGCTCATATCCTTCAAAATTATAATAAGTATCCATGATTTTGTTTACTTCTAAAATTTCATTGCAGGAATATTGAGGCTTCGCACTTAGGAACTCTCATGGGTTAAGCACATCACACGAGAGGTGTATTAGATTTGTTTTCTGCAAGTCGACCTTGGTAACCTTTTGCTGGTAGGACTTATTTCATTTTTATCTGATACATATTACATTCAACTTCAAACTATTTGTTTCCTATGAATATGGAAATGGCGAAAGAATTGACCCTACATCTATACTTGCCAATTTATTTGATTTGTTAATTTAATTGAAGAGTAGGTTTACCATATAGAATTTCCATAAAAAAATTGGGTTTGTTTTCGCCATGGTACTCCACTATATAATGTAATATTTATAGTCCTTATTTGACACCCAACGTTTTGTGAAGATTGAAATTTTGTAATCCTATCTCAAGGATACTTTTTCGGTTTCGAGTTTGCAAGATGGCTATCTTTATGAATGTGCATCTCTCTCCTCGAAACAATAACTCATTGTGGGTTGTTTCAAGTATCGTATATAGAAGCAAAGTGCTCCTATCCAATTGGTACTAAGGCATCCATCATAATTCTAGATTTGACCACTTTGATGTATATGTTGAAATCTTCCTTAAGTTCTTATATTTTCTGTTTGAGCCTCGAATGGTTTTGTTTATTTAACTCGAAGTGTTTCCTTTTCATCTCACGGATTATGTTTCTTCCTACCTAGGTCATGAGACTGGATGGACTATAAAGTCTTAATTTTGTTAGGATTTTTGCGTTTATTTATTATTTTAGTTTAATTTCTAGTTCCTTTGAATATAGACTTGGTATTTCTTTGTAATAGATCTTATTTTATATGTCTTGAATTCTAATAAAATAAATTCTCTCCTCTTATCATGACTATTGTTACAGGTTACCTCTTAGTTTATTACTTTGATACCATATGGTACATGTAGTTCCAAATAGGAATGACTTGTAATTGATTAAATTAATTATATTTAAATTGTCACATATGGAATACTTGGTTTCGCTTGTTTCATTTCATTTTGCGAACGAACTAATGTTAAATTTTTTCTAGTTATCTTTTTCTATTTGTGTCTAGTATTCATATACTATCTTGTTAACTTTAACTATTATTTAGTATCAATACATTATATCCCTAACTTTGAATTATCTTACAATTGTCTCTTACGAATAATATATCTTCAATTCATCAAATAGTAATGTGCTCTCAAGATTTCTCATTAACCTTATCACTAGTTTATTACTGTTACTTACTAGTAACATTTTGTTATCATTTTCGTTATCATATTCTTGAAGACATAATAAAATTCGTAATACTGACCTAGCTAATGGCCTATATTTTAAGACTTGTTGTCCATATACCACTTTTGGAAATTCAATTAACTTTACATTGTACACATTCAATGTAAATACCTTAATATCTATGTAAATATATTATTATCGTAAGGTCAAATTTACTAAACTACCAAATAAAATTAGTATATCTAATAGTTCCACGAACACTAAAAGTATTCCATATTTCATTACCTGAAATTATTAACTATATTCGTCACTCTCATTAACTTCCTAGTTAATATAATCCCAACTCTACCAACTCACGAACATATAACAAGCATTATTTTTTTAAAATTGGATTTAACTCCTCTTCCTTATGTACACAACAAAGCCTTACCCTCAACTTGATTTTTTTTTCATATCTAGTACTCTAGAAATCTAGTTATTTAGATTTATTTTCTTGGAGTTTAAAAATCAGACTCCACTCCATGTATCGAAATTATAACTCCACTAGTTTTATATATATATATAATTAACAACCATAAAACTTGAATTATGTAAGTTAAACCTTTTTAACCGAGTCGGTTAATCATAATATTTGTACAGTTGATACATGTTCCATTCTATTAATAGTGGTTATTCTATTTATGCATGCATAAATTTATTTATAAACATGTACTTTATTTAACCATCATAGTAATTGTTTCCAGAAATCAAAGGATTTCAGTAAAAATTCACATTAATAATAATATTGAAATATATTAATCTAGCATGAACAAATAAACCGAAATCATCTTATCGAAATTAGTTACCTGGGGGATATTCAGGAATTGAGAATGTTCCACCCATCCATGAACTATTTCCTACAGTTCCCTGAGCGAAGACCTTCTTACCTTCATGAATCCACCACCCATTTCATTCCTAGCTAGTTTGCTATATATATTTCTTCCCATGATATTTTTAGTAGTGTCTACTTAAAAGGTTTGCTAGCCTTTTTCCTAGGCCTTTTTGTTTTTTATATTTTTTGAAAAAAATTCTTTTATTTTTCTTTAAAGAATGCTTCTCTCTACCGTAATGATTTATTTCACCCAACTTTGTATTTATCTCCAACTAAGTAATTTACACAATATTTCTCTCCCATTATATCATTTTAATTTCTTTTTGATTATTTTCGCCTAGGGAGTTTTAGGAGACTTTGTTGGAAGGTCCATCATGTGGATTTGACCATCAACTAGCTTTTCCTAAGCTGGAAAGAAGAATTCATCTAAACTATAGTGCTTGTTCTTGAATAATTTCAAGCAATTTATTTGTTAACTCAATAATAATAATAATATAATTACATCATGGCATAAGTCCATCATGCCTTCCTCCACCATTAAACCAAATAATAGTTTAATGTCTAAAAGTAGTAAATGTATTAAAAAAATACTCATAGGGGTGTTACATCTTCCCCCACTATAAATAAAACACCATCCTCGATGTTCCCTCATTTCCATCTTTCCTTAAGATGGAAAGGAAATTCCTCCTGCATTTCTTCTTCTATTACTACAACTGTCTCTTCTGCCCCAAGCGTTTCCACATTACTTTATTTTGAGTGATGGCTCAACTCTAAAGCACATATAATTTTGATATTCACTAGGTGCTCTTTCCCTAGCATGTTTTCATACATGTTATACATGTGCTTCCTATTTCCCTACATTCCACTTGCACCCAACAAAACTATCCATATGTATCCAGACACAATCATTAACATACATATACCATCACAACAATAACTTTTTTCTTTTTTTTTTCATACATTTTTTCATAGTTATACCGAATGACATGGACATTATTTAATATGACATTCAACATATGGAATTACTATGTTTCCTTTCATGTTTCTTCCGAAGAGGAAATAATAGTTACTAGACCTCTTGCATCATTTTATTTTATGCTATTATTTTAACACCATTGTACGGATCTATTATTCATACTTAGGTGTAAGACAACCTACTATCTCATCCACATCCATGGTTGTTATATTTTTCCATTTCAGTTCTATATTGGACCTAGTCATGTATATTGTGATCATTTTGCCACTTATTTCCATATTCTTCTATAAACCGATGAAGATATGAAGACATGGATACATAATCCATAGTACCAACGTAGATAATTAAATAATATTTTGATCCACTATGGTTTGAATGACAAGCATAATTACCCAAATCTACAACTCCCTTTTCCCTTTTTACACCTTATCTCCTATTTTCATTTAACTCACTGCCTAGAGTTTTCCAATTTGGCTTGCATTATAGACTTAATTTTGAAAACTACACGCATCTTACTCCTGAATATAACCCTGGAGCCTTTTTACTTTTTCATTGCTATGTGCATCAACACACCATATGTTAGTAAAATTGTTTTCATTGATTCTAGACATTTTCACTCCTATGTATATATTTTTATATTAAGAAAATATACTACTAGAAAAATTTAAGAATTTTCTTTCATGTTTTAGTCACACCATTTTGCAATTTTCATCTTAAGGTTTCACCTCTATGTTAGGCTACTCTCGGATTCCCTATCAACATTCCTAGGTTCTTTAGTGACATCATTACAATTTACCATTTTATAATCATTTTTGGTTCAATAAACCTCTATTTTGTGGAATTTCAAATGAAGACACAATACAAATCCCTCATCCCATAACATTTTGAGACCATTTAATTCCTAAGTTTAATACGAATCAACGATTTTATTTTTCCTGTTAGGGTCTATTTCCTTTTAGCCTGAGGAATTACATGTTTCACGCTTAGTTTTAGCTTTGGTCCATTTTATTCTTATACATTTATGTGTAATGTTGCTTATTTTTACATCTTTCCAACACTATTTCTCAATGTCTTTAGGATTTCCTAGTTTCTTGGGTAGTTAGAATGTGACTATTCCTCTTATTTTCATCTTGATATTTTCCAATTATCCTAACCGCATTGTTATTTTTCTCACTAGTTATCCACCATTTGCGGTTGTATTCTCTTTCGTCATATATATATATATATATATATATATATATATATATATTTCAGGAACGAAAAAGCATAAATATATTATATAAGGAATATAATGATCAAAATACATTTGCCATATAGAAACCTGTATATGAGGTATGACCGGACTGGGGGAAATTCGTTGAGACCATAACTGACAAAAGAGGAAATAATCCACAAAAGCACATAAGACTGATCATCTTCTAAATTGATAGCCATGTCTCTGTTATAGAAAGACGCAGAGAAAATATTTTGAAGCATACAAACATTTGGAATGCTGAGATCCCCCAAGGCAGAAAGCATCGATGAATGGATAACCAAAAAAGCGATCATAATAAGGACAACAAGGACAAAAGGAGACATAAACAAAAATATACCTGACAAACTCAGAAAGCATCCAGAAAGGAAAAATTTGTGAAAGAGAACACTTGCATATCTGAAATTAACTTCATGTGCCAAATACCTAGAGACATTACCAGGCCTTCCTTTGATAAACTATCTGCCATCTTGTTCTGAGACCTGTAAACATGTTGTATGGAACATCCTTCCATCCTTTCCCAAAGAAAAACTAACTTGCTCATCCAACCAGCAAGGTGAGGGTTGCCAATATGGATTTTTCCCAGAACGAAATCAACCATAAATTTGGAATCCCCAAATATTGAAACAGACTGGATGTTAAAGAAAATACAGAAGGAGAGGAGCCCCGCAAGAGCCATCGCCTCCGCTTTACAGCTGGATCCTTTTCTGCCATTCCATGAAATAAAATACTGAGTATTTTCATCCAAGATGATTTGGAATCCATAGCCATAAGAAAAGTTTTGAGCACTCCATCAAAGAACGCTCTTGAGAAACTATCATGACATAGATCATCCATGATGGGATTTGATCTCTTCTCCTTTTGAGGCTTTCAAGGAATGGATTCAAAGAGAGAAAATATGTTTTGGACGATCCCCATAAAAGGCTCCTTACTATCATTAAAAATATAGTTGTTTCTCCATCTCCATATACACCATAAAGTGATGATGGAAGTCGGCCTCCATGAATCCTTTTACCGGCTCTACCATGTAAAGGCCTCTTGAATAGAGGTGTGAGAAGCATGAGGAAAACCATATTGAAATTCCAGAGCTTGCCATATCTGCCGTGATTTCCGAGAGAGGAGGAACATGTGATAGATTGATTCTTCCTCAGTTCTGCACAATGGGTAGAGGCTTGGCCCCTGCCAGCCCCTCTTTTTAAAGTTAAATTTTTATTGTGGAAAACCAGACATGAGAACAGAATAGATTTGGAAAGAAAACCTGTTTTCCGTAAAGATAATGGAAAAAAGTCGTTGGGGATAGCATTTTCTGAGGATATCAGCTTTAAGTAAATATCCTTTACTCGAACCTGGGAGATCCCTTTTTTATCTTTCCATGTTAGGACATCAACATCTAAAGAACGATATATTCCACAACTTCTCAGACAAACTTCTACAGTTCTTCACTACCTTGCCACATTTTCAGACATCCTCATTTTTCCATCTCCTTTCCAAATAGGGAGGGGTCCATTTAATTTTTCAATGAGCTTGTCCCAAGTGAAATATCCTTTCCTGTGTAAAAAATTAAGGAGAGTCTTTGGCACGGTGATATCCTCTTGTCCGCTCAAAAAAGTATCCAGTCCAATGAGAATCTTGCTACAGGTTTGGAAAGTCCAAATCAAATTCTTTAAGAATAACCCTTCTATCTTACGAAAGCTTAGCCATATTGGAGAACCATATATGGAACCAATCCTTACCATTCTCAACCAATATGAGATATCCTTGTCGCCAATATACCTCTCTTTTATGGTATTACTCCATGGGCTCTCCCCGAACACCCCTCTCCAAAGTGATTTGCATAAAATAGCGTTTCCAAAGCTCCTAAGGTCCGGTAGACCCAAATATCCCAGATTTTTTGGCAGCGAGATAGATGATAGCTTAGAAAAATGATATTTCCTTTTCTCAACCTGGCCACCGCAAATAAAATTTGTTGTTATCTTGTTAATTTTCTGGATAATTCTTGCTGGAAGAAAAAATAGATGCGCCCAATATACCGCAACTTGAGTGAGGACTGATTGAGCCAGTATGACTCTTCCTGCCATTGGTAGGCATTTGTATTCCCATACTGAAATCTTTTTGAAGTACCTTTCTATTATCCACTGTTAGTCCTGTTTGGAGTATCCTTTTGCTTTTAACTAAAAACCCAAATATTTCATTCCGTGGTCAATGGACCGTGCCTCCATCCCAAAGAGAGAGGATATCCACTCTATTAGATCCAGATTTCCATCATTATGTAAAAGAAAAGACTTTGTTTCATTTATTTGTAAGCTCGTGGCCCTTTGAAATTTTTTTAGGATCTCATATAGGCATGACCACGTGAGCCTGCACAACATTCCAAAAAGAAGAATATCATCAATGAACAGATTATGCAATATGTAATTGTTCCTGCAAATCCTAAGAGGATGACACCTATTTTCACTTACTACCTTGTTGATGTGCAGGCTTAAGGCATTCATAGCCAGGATAAACAATATGGGAGATAACGGACAGCCCTGGCGTAGACCCCTGGCAGCCAGGTAAAAGGGAGATGGAATCCCATTTATTATGACAGCATAGTTCACATTTTCCACACATGCTATTACACAATTTATCATATTTGCTCTCAATCCCATATTTGCAAGAATACATCGCAAGAACCCCCATTCAAGGCAATCATAAGCCTTCCAGAGGTCAATTTTGAGAATGGCCGCTTCAATTTTTTTTGTGTGCATCGAAAATAATACCTCTTGAGTGTTAGCAATAGCATCTAGGATATTTCTTCCTTTCAGAAAAGCATGCTGGTCTTTTGCTAAATGCTTTGACAGGGATCCCTTTATCCTTTCAGCAATAATTTTGGATATGATTTTGTATGATATGTTGCAAAGGGATATTGGCCTGTAGTCTTCAAAAGATTCCGTTTCCTTTTGCTTGGGAATGAGGACGCTATGAGTGGAAGTGGTAATCTGATGGATGCTACCTAAAATTATTGAAGCCTGTACCATCCTTAGAAGATCTTGTTTGATGATATCAAAAAAATGGATGAGAAATTCTATCGTCCAGCCATATGGACCAGGGATTTTATCCTTTTTAAAAGATTTCATGGTTTCTAGAAGCTCCTCCTCCGTTATTGGCTGAAAAATATAATCATTTTGTTCCTCATCAAACATTTGAGGGAAAGGATCTATTCCCCACATAATGTCCTGAAACCTGCAACCTTCAAATCTTCTGTATTGGTTTCCAAAATATCTCACAGCTTCACTTGAAATGTCTTGTTGAGAGAATAGAAAGACTCCTTTTTCATCCTTGATTTTCCATATAGAATTCTTCTCTCTTCTTGAGCTAGCAAATCTGTGAAAAAATTTTGAGTTTCTGTCTCCTTCCTTTAACCAAATTGCCCTGCTTTTTAATCTCCATGATGCCTCTTCCTGTTCTAATATTTTTCATTTTCTGCTTTGTACCTCCCTCATACGACATCTTAAATTGAAAGGGACACTGTGAGAAACTAAATTATCAGAGATACTATCCAGTTCATTTTGAATTTCCCAAAGGGCTGCTTTGTTTTGCTGTTTTTTCTTGTAGTGCCAGTCTTTTACAAATTTTCAAATGGATCCCATATTTTCTCTAAAAGTTAAAAAAGGAGGCATTTTTTCTCTTAATGATAATTCCTTCCATTGACTACTTATGGCTTCATTAAACTCAAAATCTTCCAAGCATAATCTGTTGAATTCAAAAGGATACCCTTTTCTAAATCTTTTTTCTCTCCATCCTAGGAAAATCGGTCTGTGATCCGATATAAAGACATTTCCTATTGAGGTAAAGGGCATACCTAGTCTATCAATTATACTTTTATGAAGAATGAACTGATCAAGTCTTTTTGCTACATATACTTCTTCATTTCTTCCATTGTCCCATGTTGGCTTCATTTTGGGCGGATTTATGTCCACCAAATTCTTGTGCAGCAGCTCAAATCTGATATGGTCAGCAAGGGGATCTTTTTTTCGATTGTTTCTCCAAATTTCATATGTGCTTAATGTGACATTTAGATCACTTGCATTCATCAAGTACTCAATATCAACAATTTATAAAGCAAAAAATGTCTCCCAGAAATTTCTCCTGTTTTTGTAACGAGCATACATGTTTAATATATTTATAGGCCAATCATTCCGTCTAATTGATGCCGATATGAGAATACCAACAAAGCATTTATATGCTTTTGCTTTTATCCAATCGGGGTCCCATAATACAACTAGGCCCCCAGATTGACCACTTGCTTCCATAGCTACCATATGCCAAGTAGGTAGCATTTTTCTGAAATATGAGATGGATACCGGAGTGATGTGCATAGTTTCTTGAATCAAAATGATTTTGGGTTGATTTGCAAGGAAAAGATTCTTGAGGGCTAAATTTTTTTTTCCCACCCCCAGCCCCCTTATATTCATGGATATGATGAAGGTCATTTCGAAGGCTTCGCGGCCACACCTGCTCTAAGAGGCTGATCTTTCATCATATCTATGATAGGCACATCAACTAAAGAAAGATTTCGAACTCCTCTGTCAACACCATCCCCCCTTCCTCTGAAGTGCTTGCTACCCCTATTATTTTTCCTTCTCACTGTGATATTTCTTGTAGAGTTTAGACTCATTTGCAAGGAGGCTGGCTTTTCTAGTTTATGAATGGTTAGGGGATTGAGCTCAAGGGATTTTTTGCTAAGGAGGTAGTCCAGGTCACTACCAATCGAGTTTGATGGGGATGAGATAGGGGAGTTTAGAGGGGTTGCCCAAAGCATAGGTTCTTTGCCTTTCAGAGATTGAGCCAGTCCCATTTTTGACGAGGGGGAGGAAGACGAGATTAAGGCGATATGAGAGTCAGCTTTGAAGGAGTTTATAGATTTGGGAGCTGGCATGGGGATAGGGAGATCTTTGTCAGCAATAGGATCCATGGGAGGGGGTGCAAAGAAGGGACGGGTTCCCTTTTTCAGGGAAGCCGAGGGGGCTACTCATGCTTTCAAGAAAATTTCTATGAGTTTGAGTATTAGTAGAGAGAGAGATATGGAATTGAGGATCAAATTTCTGACCATGGGAGGAAAAAAAATGGTCAGCATCTTTAGGACTAAGTCCCCCTTATCGGGTGCCTAAATTTGTAGGAGATGAACTAATAGCAGGGGAGGTTTTCTCCACATCAGAAAAAGAATGTCTCATCCCCCTTTTATTTTTTACCGATTGATGATTTCTATGAAAAATTTGATTTTTTGACATCGGGCGACAAGGACAGTTTTTATGAAGATGTCTAGTCATGTGCCATACTGAGCACCTGAAAGGGACTCCCCAAAAGTCCAATCTTTGATTTATCTTAAAATCCTTCCATGAAATTTCGATGTGGTCGGGGAAACCACCCCTATAGACTTTCTCAATGAGAACCCACGCAACATGTTTGTCTTTCTCCCCAAAACATCTAGAATCCACATAAACACACCTACCAACAACATTTCCTATCTCATATAGAGTTTCTTTTGACCACAACTCCAAAGGAAGACTTGGGAGTTTTACCCAGATTGAATTGTTTATGGGGCTATCTTTAAGTGGATCATAGCCCATGTACCATCTATTAAGTGCCACGAAGCTCCTTCCATGTACCCATGGATGAGACTAAATCGCTTCCCCATCGCTGGCACTCAAAAAATGGAAACAGCACCACTCCTTCATCAACTTGGCTATAATGAGAGTGTAGCCAATCAAAGGCTTCCATTGAGACTCGAACCATTTTCTCATCCTAGCATCGTCCATTTCACAGAAATGCCACCAGCCGACCATGGTAAACTCCTCCAGGCTTTCAATTCATTCTGTAAGATAAATGTTGTCCAACATAATCGCCGTCGGGGGTGGAATAGCTTTAACAGGTTTAATAATCTTTCCGAAGAAATGTGAAGATTCATGTTCAACACGGCCTCTATGGAGGAGGTCATTTCGAGTTCCTTCCCGGACTGTATGAGGGATTTGACAGCGATTTCCTGCCAAGTCATCTGTTTGCTACGAGGGAATAACAATCATGTCATTTAACATGGACTGCCAATCTATTGACAACATGGCGGGGATTTTACATGACTCGGCCAGCTCAACAGCTTTGAGCATGGCCTCCGTGGCCGATGCGTTAGAGCCCCAATCCATAGAAACCCGATGCGTCAGACCCCCAATGTACTGTGCAAATCTTAAAAAGAATAAGCAATATTTGATGCCATAAATAGGAAATCTTCTATAGAATATAATGCCCAACTCGAAAAATGAGTGAGACCGAAAATGTTAGATTGCTTGACAAAAGAACCGACAGCAAGGAGTCTCGGGATCTAAAACAATATGCAAAGGATGTTATGGCATGTCCCCTGTGGCTGATATGACTGACCCTCAGACCAAAAATATCCACCCCCTTTGTGCTACTATAGAATATAATGCCCAACTCGAAAAATGAGTGAGACCGAAAATGTTAGATTGCTTGACAAAAGAACCGACAGCAAGGAGTCTCGGGATCTAAAACAATATGCAAAGGATGTTATGGCATGTCCCCTGTGGCTGATATGACTGACCCTCAGACCAAAAATATCCACCGCCTTTGTGCTATGCTGTCCTTTAAAATGATTTTGCAGATCCAGAAATAAAGACTGCCTTTAATTGGCCTAACCAACAATTAAATGTAATCCCTATAGAATATATGATACCGCGGGGGAAGGTAGGTTTTCCTTACAGAAGAACTGACATCATGTAGATCAGGCATTAAGCCGGAAGCTTTCCAAAATGGGGATCATATATCGAAGAAGGCCCATATTTGTGATAGCACAACCACGAAGAGGCAAACACCGCCATAGCCTGAGCACAAAATCGCCAGCTTCCCAAAAAACTCTGGAGAGCTATCCTGTGGAATGGAAGGATAATGAGAGAAACTAGGCCTCCCCACGCAGGGGTGCGTAAGAGGAGAAAGGATGTCAAGGACTGAAAAGGAATGGTAAAAATAGATAAAGTATAGTGGGTTGGAGAAAAACGATAGATGGAAAATTCATGCAGAGACGGGCTCTAGAGGATGACAGATGGTTGGCCACCCTCTATGAAGAGTGAAACATATTACGAGAAGAACCCGTCTTGTCATGTAAATTGTAGTGATGCACTTCAATATAGGTTTTTTTTTTTCATTATAGAATCACAGATTATTAAGTTAGAAAATGTTTTCTTATTTTACAAGCAGGAAGAGGATACCCATGATCATGATTTCTCTATTAAACTTTTAATGTTTTAGTCTTTTGTATGCTTGATCCAGAGCGTGCTACTAGTTCTAGGATTTCAACACTCTTTTTTTGTTTTACTTGGTTGTATGAACTTAGAGTTTATTAAACAAATCTTTGAAATATGTTTGTTCCTTCACAATGGACATATTAATTTGTACATATGGAATTTTATAAAGTAGAATAAACCACAATTTCATGTAAGATTTGGAATGCCATTCACAAGGATTTGACTAAAAAAATTAAATCCTACCTATTTTAGGATCTTGGCTCAACATTGTCATATGCCTGACATCTTTAGTGAAATTGTAACCTGTGGATAGCAAAATAAAATAAAAATAAATATGACAATATGAATCACTACATGATGTTATAGTGCATGTGTCTCATTGCGATTCGAAATTCCTTAAATACCCATGAAATATGAATTTATATAAGATTTTCCATGCCATTCATGAATGATTAAAAAATTTGTTAACACAATGCTTAGTTTAGGTGCCATTGCTTGAATCGAAGGGGAATATTACAAACTACCTTATTTTTATAGAGTTATTATAGAAATATAGTAATATGAAATATTTCCAACTCTAACTACGCAATATATATATATATATATATATAGATATATATATATTGTATTTTTTTCTTACAGTATGAAGAACTATCAATCAAGATGTTGATAGAGCTTCAATCATGTTGAGATAATAATAGTCCCTGCAGATGGCACACACTTGAGTGTCGTGCCTTCCACCCAAGCCAATAAATCTTACAAAACATTATTTTTATTTGATAAGAGTTTATAGTGGTGTATCCTTTCCTGATGGGGTGAAAATTGTATTTTTTTGCCAAACATTCAAAATTTATGGGGTTAATCCTCCCTAAAAAAAATTAGGAAACATGTTTCTGCCAACAATCATTGGAAGAATTTTTCAAAAGCTACAATGAACCAATATAATTTTTCAAACCTTCCCTATAACATGTTTTAAGTTACTGATAAGGAATTGCAACAATATTAGTTAGAAGTTAGGCACACATTTTATAAATAAGCCAAAACAAGAAAATTAATGCCTCCCCTCCTCCTTGTGTAATATTTATTACCAACTACTCTTGTGATTCTTTTCACTAATCCATTATTAACATAATTATTTGCATAGAGATTAGACTAACATATAACTGATCATCTTTATTAGTTGAGTTACTAAAATGAAGGTATACAGTGTATGATAACAACCTGTTATATACCTTAGCCTCTTTTGTATAACAAATTATTTGGAATACAATTTTTCACTGTATCCATATTTTACTTTTTCAACACAAAGAATAATCTATTATGGTAGAAATTTGTATACCCAAGTAGGAATTAAATCCTTTCCAACTTGTATACTAGTAGCTACTTTAGTTCATAGCAAACTAGTTTTATACCCTTTCTTTTCATTTCATATTCGTTGGTTATCTTTTGACTTCAAATGTAGGCTCAAGATGGCCTAAATAGGTTCTCCCTCCCTATAGTAATGTTGGGTATAAATTTATGCTTTTGTTTCATTATGTTTGTAGTTCTTGTCCATAACGTTTAAGACATGCTTAGTATACTTAGGACACCTCTCATCTACTGTATAATGGTGTTGCATTCTCTTTAGCTCAAAACAAGTATATATACCAATATTTTTATTTTTATGTTTCCTTGACATAATTTCTAAACTAAAACTAGAAAAATTGCTCTTGTTGACAGTGCTACCACCAACTCATGGTTTATCTCCTCATTCAATTCCTTTTCTTTGAGTCGGTTTAATTGAACAATGTACGTTCTACTCCCTCTCTTATCATTTTATAACTCTATTAAGGATATTTTTGGCCTAATGTTTCTTAAAAATACAAATTTGATGTTGTAGCTATAACAACCACAATTATCAAACTATTGATATCTCACTTCTTCAGCTCGTTCCACCATTGCTTTATTTCATACAATTATATTGTAGGGATGAGACTGGGTATTCTATTAACACATACGTTTGATATTAACAAATGCTAATTTATGCCTTCCAACTTTGTATTGGCCCATAGGCCTCAACATTGACCCAACCTGCTCTAACATCATATGTAACATACCTAGTTTCCATACAATCTTAGTATTATTATTATTATTATTTTGTTAAGCTTGTCAGGTCCATTCCATTTTGTATTATATGATAAGAAAGTTTACACCACATAGATTAACTAGGTGACCTCAACTTGCCCTGAGGGGAAACCAAGTCTATTGGCCACGAGTCAAAGTTATAAGCCATCCAAAAACAATATTGTCTTGATCTTTCCATCCAGGCTAGATACATCTCTATCTCATGTCCATACACTACATAACTATAAAAACTAAAATTTGTAGCATGAAAATTAAAAGCTAACCTCATAAAACAAAATTATGCATGTGGATGACTCTGGTCGTTCTGATCCTCTGAGGCAAATGCAGCGGGAGCTAGATCATGGGCTGATGCCCCTATCATACCATATAACTCCAAAGTGCAAGGTATGTGGCGGTCGATTTTGTCCATCCTAATATCCTATTTATGTAGCTGGAAGAGAATTGTCTCCATGTCCTTCTTAGAGTTTAGCATTCCCTGTATTGTCACCGCAATACCCATGAATATCTGCTCCATTGCCTCTCCTAGTAAACTCTTCATTAATTAGTGAAAGTACAATGTTTTTTTGAACTATTTGATTCTCCCACGGGTGTTATCTAGATCCGGAAATAGAGTACTCCAATTATCCATCTCTTCCTCGGACTCACTTCCTTGTTTTACCTCCTCTTCCCATTCTTCCAGCAATTTTCGAATGCGAGCATCCATCCCCTCACGGTAAGCCTCTACTACTTCAATGATTAGGTTCTCTACTAATTTTTTGCCCTTGCTTGTTTCTGACATGCTGTGCCCCTTATCTTTTCAGGGATCCAAGCCTCTCCTACCACATCCATGATCTATTAGGGCATGAGCCATGACCTATTTTTGAGAACACTGATGACACCTAGAATGAGTTAGAATAAGACTCAGAATTTTTATAATACACCACCTTGCCTATTCATGCTTCTTCTCTCCACCATTTCTCACTGAATACGTATATGGATAAGCCGAAGCCGATGTTACCTAGAGGGGAGGTCCATGTCCCTTACCCCTTGGCATGCCTTTGTTCCCTTCCCCCTTTCTATTGTTTGTGTGAAGTTCATCCCACCTCATGTCAAGCCGAACCCATAAGCCTTCCTTTATTCTAGCAGCACACTTGTAATGGTTCTAGCTCCTTGCTCCCTCGACCGAAAGATAAGTGGCTTTGCCTCTCAGGTCCCCATGGCTGGGTTTCCACTCAGGATTTCCGCCCTTGTCATCAATCTTGTAAGGTTTCCATCTACCCAAAAGTTGATATGCAAGACATAGGTGGGGCTGCATCCCTAGCCCTGACCATCTGGTTCGCCCTACCCCTCAATACAAACCTCTACCCGTCATGAATTGCAGTGAAACTATAAAGCTTTCCCCTTACCTTAATTACAAAATGCAGAGTTTCCAAACCTTCCAACAAGCGTTCCCCCCCGAAAGAAGTCATGGGTTTTACCCATTTGGCAGAAGGTATAGACGCAAAATGAGGCCATGTCAAGGAATTGCCTCCCCCATTACCACCAACAACATTATATTCCTGAAATTTTTGGTCTCTTTCCCCTCCTTCGACCTCAGCAAAACCTCAACGAGAACATAGAGTCAATGCTGAAGCAAAGTCAAATTACGTACCAATATTCTTTAGGCATCTGTCTGCTACCTAGGTTCCTTTCATTCTAGCATCCTTCTTTACTTTATAGCAACCCTTCTCCAGAGTCTTTCATTCCAATGTTCCATGTCGAATAACCTCACCTGCCACTATACCTAGCCTTATCTACTATACCGCCACCTTTCCCACTTACCCAACATGCATTCATGTAAGGGCCACCGCACGACCTGCCTTGAGCATGTGTGGGATGGTGGTATTAAGGGCCCAAGTACTAAGCATGACTGCACCTAGGCTCTTCCAACTAGTGACCCACATCCCGATTGGGTTCATGGGTTGCTTGGATTATCCTTTCTCGACTCCATCTAGAGTCCTGGGATAGTATTCCCTCCAGAGGTTTGAACGTTGCATCCAAGGGTCAAACTCGCGACTACTTTTCTAACCTTTCCTGTTGATGATTGCACACCCAATTAGCCAGGAAGTTGGTGCCTTTGTTTCCATCCCTCCTGTCATGTCTAACCTATATGTATTTGAATCTGGAGATGATTTTTCCCATCTCCTGGATGAATCTTGTTGTCCTCCAACTTTGACTGAGTTTATCCCACTTAGTGTCATTGCTTAGTTTTGCCATCGTATTTATGACGAGACTTGAATATCCTTCCACCTCTAGGTTTCGATATCCCATTATAACAACTATTAGGAGGCCATGTCACACTGCTGCAAACGTCACCTCATTGTTACTAGCTATCTTGCAAATTTCAGCATAAATAAGTTGGGTGCTAGCATGGGGGTCCCAAAAGAGGCCACCTAGCCCTGCTTCACGAGGGTTTCCTTTGGAATCCCCATCAAAGTTAAGTTTCACGAATGCTTCTTCTAGGGGGTGAATTGGGACCTAGAGGTCACACCTGCCCTTATTTTCTTCCATGCCTTAGTAGAAATCATCCCCAGAGCTAAATTGAGTTTTTGGAGGATACAGGCTTCTTGGGGAGGCACTATCTAGCCTTCTTCGTGCCATGTCTGAGCAAGGATTCTTTCCCTTATATTCTGCAATATGCCATCCCATACTTTTGCCTAGTTGCTTTATTCTTAAAAATTAGATGGTTTCGCTCCTTCCAGATCACCCAAAGGGTGAATCCTGGGGCTGGACACCATGCCCTATTTAGTACAGGGACTGAGTATACGTGGTTCCACCATAGGAGTATTGTCCCTTTAATGTTATTTTGGTATATGTCCATTATTTCGAACACTCCTTGACTTTTCCTCCACTTTTTCTCCACAAATAGGCATGTGTTGAGGATATGATTCATATCTTCACTGTGTTGCTGACATATCCAACAAAAGGAGGACCTTTGAAAGCCTCTATTCTATAATTGATCCCATGTCAAGATGCATCCTTTACAAACCATACAGAGGAAGTGGGTTTTCTTGGACCACCATATTTCCTTCCAGATCCTTTTCCATATGATATCGTACCATTCCTAATCTTGTCTTACTTTAATATTGTAAGATTTGTTTATAGTGAAGGTGCCTTTGGTGGTATGACCCAATATTAAAATGCTACGATCCTGATGGATCGTTATTTGTCTTGTCCTTAGTTCTTTATCAAGATTTTTACATTGCTCTATTTGTATAGCTTGGTCCCAGTCTTCCTTTATCTTCCATCTCCTCCAGCTTCCCAGTCCTTATTCTTCTTTCCAGAATTATTCCACCTTGTGCTTATTCATGTCCATGGTATACTAGTATATGCCAATGAGCTCCTATCTCTCTATCATTCTTCCTCTTTGTTGCCAAGAATCCATCTAGAATCTTGTTGTTTTTCCATTACGGATCTTTTAGAATGCATGCTGGTGAATTTGGTGCCTGTTGCAGGTAGCCAAATTCCTCACTGTTGATCCTATATGGGGATCTTGATATCTCAAGATGTCCTCAATTCTCAAAGGCATATTGTAATTATGTGTCTAGATCTGTTTCCATAGATCTGTTTCCCTACCCATCCATCGCCACAAGATTTTTTCTCCTATGGTTTGGTTTAGGATTTAGGGGTCTCTAAGACCTAGCCCACAATCCAATTTCTTTTTTATGAGGCCTTGCCATGATACCAGTGACCATTTCCCGATCTGCTATGCTCCATCCCAAAGGAATTTTTTGAAGATATCCACCATTTTGGAGCATTGATTTGAGAAGCATTGTTCTGTTGGATATGTTAAGAAATCTAAAATCCCAACAATTGAGCTTTCCTTGGAGTTTTTCGAGGATGTTTTACCAACAAGCATTTCTTAAAGGGTTATCAGAGGTGAGCATGTCGAGTTATTTGGATGGTATATTTCCAGTAATGAACCCTAGGATTCTAGCTAGATAGTTCTTGAAACTCCCTTGGGTATTTCAGAAAAAATGTAGATTTTTCGTTATTTATCATAGTCCCCGAGGTTCCCGTAAAGTTGTTTAGAATATCTCCAATATGATGAGCTTCCTTCAAGGTGACTTGATAGAAAATCATAATGTCATTGACAAATTGTTGATGGGTGATGGGCATGTCATTGCCAGATATCCTTTGGCCTTGAAGATGAGATTACCGAACCTCATGTTGTATGTACTGACCTAGCCCTTCCACTGTTATGATAAACAAGAAGGGAAATATAGGGTTCCCATGCCGAAGGCCACAAGTTGGTTTGAACGTTGAGGTAGAGGTCCAATTTAGCAGCATAGTGAAAACTGGGGAGGATATTATGACAAGGATCCAATTGATCATTCTTTGGGCAAAGCCATAGGATTTGAGGATACTTTTCAGGTACCCCCAGCTCAGTTTGTCATACACCTTGGGTAAATCAAAGTTAATCATCATGCCAGGAATCTTATGGGTCTTAAGGGAGTGGACTACTTCTTGGGATGTAATGAAACCATCAAGGATTTGTCTACCTTCAATAAATCCTATTTGTTAATGAGAAATGAGGTTGGGAGAAGGGGATTCAGGTGTTTAACTCTGGGAGTAGCAATAATCTTGTAAATGACATTACATAAGGAAATAGACCAAAATCCTTGAGGATCATCAAAGTTAGAAGTTTTAGGAATCAATGCGATAAAAGTACAATTCATATTAGGGCATACCTTTTGGTTACATCACCATTTCTCCACAACCTCAAGGATATCTTGCCCCATGAATTACCAGGTGGCTTGATAGAATTTTGCGTGAACCTATCAGGTCCATGGACTCTATTATTCTGCATTCCTTTCACTATCTCTTCTACTTCTTTTAGGGTTTCTGTGTGCATTAGGCCATGTTCTGATCCCAGGTTATTAGTTGGGGGATATGTTGCGTGATTCTTTGAGTGGCTCCCATTCTATTTTTAGGGGTTTCCATGAGCAGGTATTTGAAGTGTTTGACAAAAAGTTCTTCCATCTCTTCATGCTGAACTTTTTGCTCTTCTTCCTCATTCTTAAAGGAGTAAATTCTATTGTGCTGACAATGGTGCACCATGGCTTTGTGGAAGAATCTTTCATTTCATTAAACTTCCCTCAACCACTAGACCCAAGATTTCTATTTCCAAAGGATCTTGTCCTGATTTCTTCTTTCCTCGATCTTATTTATCACTAGTCCTTCATCGCGACCCAGACCTTTAGAACTCCCTTCCTAAAAATTTTTATCTTGGACTTCCACCATACGCTTGCTTATCTCATCCTGATCCTTGATAATGTATCTAAATTCTTCTTTCTTCCACTTCCTAAGCTTAGTTTTTAGCTCTTTTAGTTTCAATTTGAAGGTGTGGATCCTACTTTTGCCTTGCTGTTCACTTCGTGTCCACCACTCCTCAAATTTCTTGGGGATACCCGGGTCTTTGAGCTAGAAGGATTCAAAACTAAAGGGATGATTCTTGGGTCTTGCTTTTAGGTCCATCTCTAGGTGTAGTGGCCAATGGTCTGATCCCATGCATGGAAGGATCAAAGCTTCTATGAAAATATCTTGACTAATCAGCTCTTATGAGAGTAGGAATCTATCCAGACTGCATATTATTTGGTGAATCCCTCCTGTTATTTTGTTCAAAGTGTGAATCCCATTGATTGTGGGCATATCCACAAGGTGTAAATTTGTGATGGTTTCACTGAAGGCTTCCATATCTATATCTGGCCTTCTCATTCCACCCTTTTTTCCCCTGGGGTTATAAACATGTTAAATATTTGGCCCCCATTACCCATAAGTCTTCTGGGCATAGGTTCCTCAAGTTTACCAAATCTTGTAAGATGGCTCCTTTTATGAAACCAGCTCAAGAAAAGATAGAAAAGATAGATCAACGCCTTAGAATTTAGCCTCTTCGAGGGGGCAACCTCCTTTACATTACATAAATGAACAATTCTTCGATGATTCAAGTGACAAAACCTCCTTTCTATATATAGGAGTCTAAGGAGTCATAATACAATCCAGCTAACCTAACAATAGTAATATAAAGCCACAAAAATAACAATAGAGGGATTCTATGGGGCACAGAAATAACAATATGGGGGTAATAGGGGCACAACAATATAAATAACGGGTATAAATACAATAGTAATGGGGTAATCACTAGTATTATAGGGACCCAACATGCCCCTCTCCTTCAAAAAAGTGTTGTCCTCAACACTTGAGTAGTTCTGGATACTTCTGCATAAAATTCTCATCCTCCCATGTGGAATCTTCAGCAGATAAGTTCTTCCACTTGATAAGATACTCTGAAATTGATCGATTTCGCAGCTGTCGAGTTCTTGTTTCTATGATTGCTTCTAGTTCCAATATAATTTTTCCTTCCTCGTCAAGTTCTGGCAATATTGTTTGAATTGGGAGCTTGTCGCCTATAACCTTCTTTAAACATGAAACATGGAAAACTGGGTGTAATCGAGAAGCTGCATGAAGCTCCAATTTGTATGCCATAGTACCAATATTTTGCAACATCTTGTATGAACCATAATACTTTGGTGATAATTTATTATCCTTCTTAGCTTGCTTTAGGGACATTTGCTTGTATGGTTGTAGCCGTAGGAATACCCAATCACCTACATCAAAACTTCTTTCACTGCAATGTTGATCTGCCTGTTGTTTCATTCTATTTTGTGCCAACACGAGGTTATCCTTTAAGAGTTGGAGGACTTGTTGTTGATGTTCGATGTGATGTTCCACTGCCTGAACCTTAGAATTTTCTCTTAAATATGATGTGATGGATGGTGGTTAATACCCATAAAGTGCCATAAGTGGGGTCATTTTTGTTGCTGTATGGGAGGAAGTGTTATACCACCATTCAGCCAGAGGCAACCATTTGACCCATTGTGTCTATTTATCAGATACAAAGCAACGAAGATATCCTTCCAAACATGTGTTTACTATCTCAGTTTTCCCATCAGATTGAGGATGATAAGATGAGCTATGAGCTAACTGAGTACAAAGACAAGAAAATAATTTTGTCCAAAAATTTCCAGTGAAAATGGGATCTCTGTCACTTACAATAATATTTGGGTTTCCATGTAGCTTTTGAACTATTTCCATAAATGTAGTAGAAACTGTACTGGCTTTAAATGGATGTGATAATGCACAAAAGTGTGCATACTTGGTAAGTCTGTCAACTACCACCATGATGAAACTCTCTCCCTCAGACTTGGGTAAACCTGTGATAAAATCCATTGAAACCTCATCCCAACGTTGGATTGGAATGGATAAAGGTTGTAATAGACCCGGTGTCTTAATTATTTAAACTTTGTTTTGTTGGCAAACCAAACATTCCGCCACAAAATTTTGAATATATGATTTAAGGCCATCCCAAAAAAATTCCTTCTTAGCCCTGTGGTAAGATTTTAAAAATCATGAGTGCCCTCCTAAGGGAGAATTGTGCAATTCCATAAGAATCTTTTGTTTTAGCTGGAAATTCTTATAGAGGTATAAGCGATCTTTGTACCATAACGAATCATTTTTCGAGCTAAATGTATCAGAAGTATTGGAATCTTGTTGTAGCTTTTGAATAAGTGCCCACACTTCTTCGTCATTCTTCAATTCCTCCCTTGCTTCGTTTATCCAATCTGGTTGGATAATAGAAATGGCACACAACAATGCTTCCACATCCTCATTCTTTCTTGAGAGTGCATCTGCCACCACATTTTGCTTCCCTTTTTTGTAGATGATTTCAAAGTCATAACCCAACATCTTTGTGACCGACTTTTGTTGCTCTTCAAAGGATAATCTTTGTTCTAAAAAGTATTTAAGGCTATCATGATCCATTTTTACCTTGAAGTGTCTTCCCATTAGGTAGGGTCGCCATTTCTTAAGTGCATGGAGTACTGCCAACATTTCCTTCTCATAAATAGCTTTTCTTAAAAACTTTCCCTTGATTGGACGACTTTCAAAAGCAATGGGTCTTTCATCTTGCATTAGAACAACACCAATTCCACTTCCTGAAGCATCACATTCCACAATAAAGGTTTTTGTGAAGTCCGGTGTAGCTAAGACAGGTGCTTGGCACATTGCCTGTTTAAGATGTTCGAAGGCCTTTGTTGCTTCCGAAGTCCATGAAAATGAATCTTTATTCAATAATGTTGTTAGAGGTGCTGCTATTCTCCCATAATTCTTAACAAACTTGCGATAATACACTGTCAACCCAAGAAATCCTCGCAGATGCTTTATGGATGTGGGGATTTTCCATTCCTTAATGGCTTTAATTTTGCTAGGGTCTACCTTAACTCCTTCATGAGATACAATATGACCCAAATATTCCACCTCCTGGACTCCAAAGAAACATTTGGATCTTTTTGCATATAATTGTTTCTCCTCCAATAGTTGTAGCACCCTATCAACATGTTCAACATGATCCTTCCAAGACTTGTTGTAGATTAGTATATCATCAAAAAATACTAACACAAATTTTCTAAGGAATGGTTTGAAAATGGAATTCATCAAACCTTGAAATGTTGAAGGTGCATTGGTAAGGCCAAAAGGCATGACCAAAAATTCATAATTACCCTCATGAGTTCTAAATGCCATTTTCGGAATGTCTTCAATATTCATTCTGATTTGATGATATCTCGAATGAAGATCCAACTTGGTGAAGTAAATTAATCGATGCAATTCATCGAGTAATTCATCAATGGCAGGAATGGGGAACTTATCCCTAATACTGAGCTTGTTGAGCTCCCTATAATCCGGACACATGTGCCATGATCCATCCTTCTTGTGCACCAATACTACTGGAGCTGAGAAAGAACTTTGACTCGGTTGAATTTACCAGCCTCTAGCATTTCTGCAACCATACGTTCAATCTCACTTTTTTAGACATAGGGATATCTGTACGGCCTGATGTTTGGAGGAACACTTCCTGGAATCAGATGAATAGAATGATCATGATCATGCATAGGTGGGAGACCTTTGGGAGTCTTAAATACCTTGGAATGATTGTACAGTACTTTTTGGAGATCTAGAGAAATAGATGACTCCAATGTGGAAACATCTAGCGAACATAATTGTGCAATTACACCTATTTTCTCCTTTTTTAGAAGCTTAGTCATGCCATTAGAGCTAATTATCTTTCATGGTCTCCCTACAATACCCCTTAATTCAACCTCATTTCCTTTCGCAGAAAATTTGATGAAAAGTTCTTGAAAATTAAAAGCTATTGTACCCAAGGATTGTAGCCATTGGAGTCCTAGTACAACATCAGCACCTCCCATTGGAATGGAAAGAATTGGGCTAGTCAATGCATATTCTCACATGGATAGCTTGATATTATGGCACTTTACAGAGCAATTTATTGTTCCTCCATTTGCAATCATCACTTGACACTCTCGTGTTCGACATAGGAAGCAATTCAATTCTTTTGCTACCCTACAATCAATAAAATTGTGGGTGCTTCCTGAATCAATCAACACTATTACCTTTTTCTTCTTGATTTTTCCTTCTATCTTGATGGTTTGAGGAGTGGTAATTCCTGCCAATGCATTACAAGATATGGTCAGATTTATTTGTTCTTCATCTAGGCTTTGTTCCTGGAGTATATCCTCTTCTTTTGACCTTTCTTGCTCCTTTTCTTCTTCCTCTTCACAATCTATGTAGAATAATTTCTTCTCAGCACACTTATGACCTTTTTTGTATTTTCTATCACAACTGTAACAAATCCCTTTTGCTATTTTTTCTTCCAATTGTTGTGGTGTCAACCTTGTAAGTTGTGGAAGACTAGGGGCAACAACACTTCCATCTTTATAGTTGTGAGTGGTATGCTTCCTAGTTTCCATAATTTTGCTTTCCATTTTTCTTGCTAACCTGAATGCCTTCTCTAATGAATCAAGTTCCCAAAGGCGAACATCATGTTGGATATTATCCTTTAAAGAACCTATGAACACATCAATCCTATGCTCCTCTAGAATATCTTTTACCCTTATGTTCAATTTTTGGAACTCCTCAATGTGCTCCATTATTGAACCCTTTTGTTTGAGACTTATCAATTGGCTAAAAAAAGTGTTGCTTTTTGTATCCTCATAATGTGCTATCAATTATTCCATAAAAATTGCCCAAGTGATAAATTGTTTACGAGAACAAAGCCATTGATACCATACAAACTGATTTGGTTCCAAATATATAGTTTCCATACGTACCTTTTGTGCGTTTTGCACATTATTTAGATCGAAGGACTGCTCCATCTGTAATATCCATGTGGCGGGATCCTTGCCATCAAACTTCCTCATATCGATTTTTGGAATATGGTGATTCTTCGATCCAACATTAGCATCTATGGAATCATGATTAACATTTCTTTTGTTCTCATCATGAGTTTCCTTTACTACCTTTTCGCCATTAGTAAGTATTTCTTGTAGAAAATTTGTAAAATCTGTCCTCAAATCTTCCATGCCTGTCGTCAAATTTGCATTCAAATCTATCTTCAAATTGTCCATATTAGCTTCCATGCCATTCATCTTAGCTTCCACAACATTTATCTTAGCTTCCACGCCATTTAACTTAGCTTGTATTAACTTTTGTGAGCGTGACATGTGTTGCACTTGTTCTTGTAATTTTGATATATCATGTAGCATTTCTTCCTCTTCTTCATGAGTCATGCTAGAGATTTCAGGTTCCTTACTAGGTGTTTTAATTTTCTTTCCTCGGGGCATCAGTTACCAATAGTAATGCTCTACTATGCGCTTTGAATTCCATCAAAATAAAATTTCAAACCAAGCTTAAGCAAAAATTTATAAAAAATCTACACACCTTTTTTCACTTTGTAGGAGCTCGATATTGCCTCTAATGTATCTCTATGCTTTCCAATCATCTAGTTCTGAATTTGTGACCTATAGTAGCTCTCTGTGTCCTCTTTCGAATGCAACTAGTCTGATCCAAATTGGATTCTCCAAAAACGAGTTATGCACAATCTCCCAAGATGACCTGATTATAGACCTTTCCAGAAGAGCGAACTTGTATGAAGTGCCACGTGTCACCTTTTCGACCTTTGGCTCTGAAAAAGATATACAAGAAACTAAAGTCCGTCTTTTTTCTGTACCTTCTTACGAAATTTCAATCCAATGCTCATAGAGAAAGTTATGACTATTTTCCCCAGGTCACCTGTTTTGAATGTAATTCAAGAGTCTGCAAAAAGACCAGCTTCCTCAGATCATATCTCCGAACATATCGCGCTAAAAGCTCTGAAATTTGGACCCACGATTCACCACGATTTCTTCTCAAATGGGCGTTTTTTACAACTTCTGAAACGTCACAGAAAAATAGTTATAGCGAACATTCCACGATGACCTGTTTCGAGCAGTGAAACCCTAGAATCCAAAGCTCTGATACCAAATGTTAAGAAACCAGCTCAAGAAAAGATAGAAAAGATAGATCAACGCCTTAGAATTCAGCCTCTTCGAGGGGGAAACCTCCTTTACATTACATAAATGAATAATTCTTCGATGATTCAAATGGCAAAACCTCCTTTCTAAATATAGGAGTCTAAGGAGTCATAATATAATCCAGCCGACCTAACAATAGTAATATAAAGCCACAAAAATAACAATAGAGGGACTCTATGGGGCACTGAAATAACAATATGGGGGTAATAGGGGCACAACAATATAAATAAGGGGTATAACTACAATAGTAATGGGGTAATCACTAGTATTATAGGGACCGAACAACTCCTGTTTCTCCAGGGATATGAGGTCCATATACCACTGTAAACATGACCCATTCAATGGATCCAATATTCTGAAATTTTCCTATGAGGATTCTTGGTAAGTTGACCTAGTCTTCAAACTAGAATTCCTTTGGATTCCAGAGAATTTCCAGCCCCCCTATACTACCATTGGCATCCTAAGACATGACTTGGTACTCAAGCTTAATGTTATCCATAATTTATTTCAGTTTTATTTCACTTATTTTGGTTTCCGTACTATCATAATACTTGCCTTATCATTCCTCAGTCTCTCTTTAAGGTACATATGTTTGCCTTTGCTATTGAGCGCTCTAATGTTCAAGGTTGTAATAATCATTTCAAAAATTTTAGTGGTTGATGGAAAACTTATGACAATGGTACTACTCTTCCCAAATTCACCAGGAGCTCACCAACCATCTTTATGGATTCATTCATCATTTTCCTTCCTCTTTTTTTGCCTCCTTTTCCTTGTGTTCTCACCTCTTGCCGTTGAATGGCTTGGGCCCCCAAATGGCCAGGTTGGCTTATTACCACTAAGCCCTGTTTGTCTTTACATTGTTGAAAATTGTCCTTTTAGAGTTTCTTTTGGTCTTCTAGGATGAATATTTCATCCAGATGTCTCCATTCCTTTAGTAGCCAGTTCATAACTTGAACTTCTGCACTTAAGTCTTCTTTCTGGTTATCAATCTCCACTAGGGTTTATTCCACCATTTTCATGGTGTCATCTGCTCCTTGATCTGCCTCTATCCCCATCTTATTCATTTCGTTTCCTTCTAGTTCTTTATCTTTTTGACCTACTATTTCCAGGGTGATTTCCCTCATGGGCTCTCTCATGTTGTCTTCCTGTAGCACCAAAAAATGGTTTTGGGGTCTTTCTTCTTTCTTAGATTGATTTACTTTCTAGTTCCCTCATTGCCTTTTGGTTTGTTTTCTCTGTTGCACCTCTTGGAACCCTTCTCCAGCTTCCTTTTCCATCGATTCCCTTGCCATCTTTTCTGCAGATGGTTCTCTTTCCAGTTAAGGGGGCATGCCCAAAACAAGTGAACATATTCATGGCATCGACAACACCTGAATGGTATGTGTTCATAGTCTAGAGGTTGTGGCGATACCTCATTGTGGTATTCCAACTCTATGTAATATGGCAGTGGCTCTGTAATATTCATGTAAATTCAGATCTATGCATAGGACGTATTTACCTTTTCTTGTTGAATCTCCCACTTTAATAAAGGTGCTAATAGAGTTCCTAATTCATTCTAAGATCTCTAGATCTGAGAAGTCCACTGGTAGGCTGAATAACTGCACCCGAATTGGGGTTGCCAGGAGTTTCTCCTGATCTGGGTTGTAGAATTCTTCAAATCCTAATGAAGAGTCCTACATTATTGAAAAAATACAACCCACCTTTGAAAGCCCTTTCTTTGTCTTCCAGATTTGAGAAGATCCTTGTGAAAAATCCCTTCACGCCAAGCTTGAGATCAATGTGGCCTTTTAGTTTCCATATGTGCTCAATCCATTTAATCAAATATTTCTCTCTCGGCCATGCCCCAATGAACTTGCAGATGAGGCCATGATCCTTCATGTATATTCGATACTCATCCAGTTTATTATTCGGGATAACGAATCTTGGTTTTTTGGTAGCTCTTGGTAGGAATTATCCTCCCAAACCTACTTGCCATTTAGCTCCCACGACTAGTATTCCTTTACCTCTTCCTCCATTTCCACTAGTTTCTCCTTGCTCGCTTGATTATCTTGCTACGATGTTCCTATAGGAGCTGATTTCTCCCCCCCTACCATACCATTCATTGCTTCCTCTGCAATGCGTCGCTGGTTCGTTTGCAGGTCTTTGCTTGGTAGTATGCTAGCATGGGTTTCAAGGCAGAGCCATGGATACCCTAGAAACCATAACCACCATCGCTCCTTGTGATTTCCACCATCTCAATTTCCAGCATCATCATCATTATTGTTATTATTATTATTACTATTTCCAATTTTTCTTTCATCTATTTTAATTGTCACAATATTTGGAGTTATAATTTCTAGTCTACAACAATTACTATTTTCATATTATAGTTTCCTTTCCATAATTCATCATAATATGACTCGTCTAATTTTAACTAAACATACCTCCGGTTATACCAAAACTTAGGTTATACATATATGTTGAAGTAAGAGTACGAAACCTATTGTATTTTGTTCTTGAGTTTGTATTTTACACTTTATTTAAAAGTATTCATTTATACTAATTTATGTATGGTATGCTTACACCCCTTTCAACCAATATTAATATTTTGTCCTTGTTAGGTCCCTATACTACTAGTGTAACACCTAATTGTTATTAGTGAAACCCCATTATTATATTTTTGTGCCATCTAGTCCCCATATTGTTATTATTCTAACCCATACAAGCCCACTATTTTTATTGTTTGTTGGAAATAATACTGAGAGGGGGGGTGAATCAGTATTATCAAGTTCTTTTTAATAAATCTTCCTTATTTATACATTGAATTATTCTTGTATGTCAGTACCATAAAACAATGAGCATGAATAAGAAAAACAGATAGTCACACCAAAGAACACAAGATATAAGGTGGAAACCTAATGTGGGTGAAAACCACCTGCTGCAATATGTCTCTATCTTCTTTCAATTAGAAACTCCTTTTACAATGATTTTGTACTGGTGCAGTCCTTTACCAGTACGCAGGCTGCAACCTGCAGAGAGCTACAACTCTCACTCGTTTTCCAGCCTCTCCTGAAAGGGAGCTACAACCCCGTACTTCTTTTCTTTCAAGGACCACTTTTCATAAATTTTCAAACTGGATCCATAAACATCAAGTGATCATCAAGTACAAGTAAATCACCCAGTCAACTGCAGTAACCAGATCAATAGTAACAGTAAACTAAACCTAGAACACCTTATCAACAGAGAAAAGTCAGTCAAATAAATGCCTTAATACAGATCCACAATTTTTCTTTATCTGGCATGCGTTGCTATGCACTTCACCTTCTGCACCTCTGTGTATCCCCGCAGAGAGCCTTGAACTGCACTGCGTATCCACACATTGTTCCTTTAAACGCGCCGCGTACCTTCACTGTGCCCACACACCTACTGCTTCTATTGCGCCGCGTACTACTACTGTGGCCACGCACTCTCAGATGCTATCGCGCCGCGTATCTATGCACCTGCGGCTTCTGTAGCGCCGCGTACTTTCACTGTGCCTCCGCACCTGAACCTCTGTCGCGTTGCGTACCCGCGCACTGTGCCTTCTTCTACTATGCGTACACACACACTACGCCTTCTTCTGTTGTGCGTACCCCCGCACTTGCACCGTTAATCACCTGCGTACCTCTGATTAGGGCCGAATTAGCAGTCCACCAGTGTGCCAAAGATAATCAGATGCCCAGATCTGATCATCCGCCCAAGAGATCACACTTCATAGATTCACTTTCAACTTCACTTTTATATAGATCAAGCTTTTAAACTAATAACCCAATATTTCAGATCTTAAGATATACAATTTGCAAAAGATACATTAGCCAAGTGATCTCCTTCCCTATTTATAGTCAATCCCTTATTCTCACCATGGGGCAAAACCATCAATAACCAATACAAGGGACCCAAACCGGGGCTAAATTAGATCCTATACCACGGGCCAAAACCATATAATCAATAATAGTGGGCTAAATACCACGAGCCAAACATAAGAAATCCCACGTGAGCGCGCTTCTTTGCCTTGAAGTGAGTGAACTGGGGGTCCACACCTCATGAACGGGTAACCTGCGGATATGCACGCACTTTATCTATCATATTCCTGCGGCTTCGCAGCTTTTATACGGTGTACCTACGTACCTCTTATTTTCCAACATTTTGAGAGCCTGAACATATCATTGCCACTTAAGAGAGTTTCCATCAAGTACAACACCTGTAACATAGAGCCATACCAGAATCATAATGCCAACATTGTTGTGCCCTTACATTATTATTGTTATGTCAGCTCTAATTATATTGTGACCCCTTAGACTGCTATATATAGAAAGGAGGTATTATCATTTGGATCACCCAATAATTCTTCATTTGTGTAATGTAAAGGATGTTTCCCCCTCAAAGAGGATGATTTCTAAAATGTTAATGTATCTTTTCTATCTTTTTGTGAGTTGGTTTCATAATATTTAGTATCAGAGCTTTGGATTCTAGCATTTTGCTGCTCCAAGGAGGTCATCGTGGGCTTTTCACTATAACTTATTTTTTTGTGACGATTTAGAAGCTAAAAAATAAACCCATTTGAGAAAAAATCTCTTCAAACCTCGAGTCTGAATTTTAGATCCTTATGCGGTATATTTGTAGTGATATGATCCAAGAAAGTTAGGGATTTTGGAGGATCTCGAATTATATCTCAAACAAGTGACCTGAGTAAAATCCTCATAAATTTCTTTCTGAGCATCATATTTAAATTTCATAAGAAGTTATAGAAATAGGACGACCTATAGTTTTCTGTGTATCAGTGTCCAGTTCGAAGGTCGAAACAATGACACATGGCACTTCGTACACTTTCGATCTACTGAAAACGTATATAATCAGGTCATCTTGGGAGATTGGACGTAATGCTTTGTTGGAGAATCTAATTTCTATCAGACTAGTGGAATTGGAAATAGGATCCATAAGGCCACAACACGTCGAGATTTCATACCCTGCAAAGCTGAAATTTCAGAGATACAATAGATTCATGATTGAGCTCCTACAATAAAGAAAAAGAAATTTGAGGAAGTTTGATGGCAAGGATCCGGTTAATTCGATACTATAGATGGAGAAATATTTTGATGTACATGATGTATAATTGTTACAAAATATACACATTAAATATTTATATTTAGAACTAAATCAATTTGTATGGCATAGAGGGATTTGTTCTCGTAAACCACTTGTCACCTGGTCAATTTTCATGGAGGAAATGATAGCACATCATGAGGATACAAAGAGCAACACCTTCCTTGGACAATTGATAAATATAAAAAAAAAGGGTTCAGTGATAGAGAACATTGAGTACCTCCAAAAAATGAATATAAGGGTAAATGTTATTCCAAAGAAGCAAAGGATTGATGTCTTCATAGGGACTTTAAAGGATAACGTTCAACATGAGGTTCGTCTTTGGAAACCTGATTCATTAGAGAATGCATTCAGGTTGGCAAAAAACTTTGAAAGAGGAATTATGGAAACAAGGAATCCTACCACTCAGAAATATAAATATGGAAGTGTTTTTTTCTCCTAGCCTTCCACAACCTACAAGGTTTACACCACAACAATTGGAAGAAAAAGAGAAAAAGGGCTTTGTTACAATTGTGATAGAAAATACACTAAAGGTCATATGTGTGCTCAAAAGAAATTATTTTACATAGATTGTGAAGAGGAGGAAGAAAAGGATCAAGAAATGTCAAAAGAAGAGGATATACACCAGGGACCAACACTAGAGAAAGAAAAAATGAATCCAACCATATCTTGTAAAGCGTTGGCAAGAATTACCACCCCTAAAAATCTCAAGATAGAAGGACATATGAAGAATAAAAAGGTTCAGGAAGTGAAATATCACATCGAGCATGAACAAATGAATCCGACCATATATTGTAATGCATTGGCAAGAAATACCACTCCTAAAACTTTGAAGGTAGAAGGGCATATCACCAAGAAAAGGGCTTAAGCAGTGAAATATCACATCGAGCATCAACAACAAGTTCTCCAACTTTTAAAGGATAACCCCACTTTGGTGCAGAATCGAAAGAACAACAAGAATATCAACATCGCAGTGAAAAAAGTTTTGATATAGGTGATTTGGTATTTTTACGAATACAACCATAGAAACAAATGTCCCTCAAGAAAGCTACGAAGGATAATAAATTATAACTAAACTACTATGGTCCTTACAAGGTGTTGCAAAATATTGGTACTATGGAATACAAACTGGAGCTTCTTTCATCTTCCTGAGTGCCCCTATTTTTCCATGTTTCATGCTTAAAGAAGGTTATAGGTGACAAGATCTCAGTTCAAAAAATATTGTCAGAACTTGATGAGAAAGGAAAAATCATATTGGAACCTAAGTCAATCATGGAAACAATATCTCGACAGCTATAAAATCGATCAATTTCCAAGTGTATCATCAAGTGGAAGAACTTACCTGCTGAAGATTTCACATGGGAGGATGAGAATTTTATACAGAAGCATCCAAAACTACTCAAGCATTGAGGACAACACCTTTTGAAGGAGAGGGGCATGTTAGGTCCCTATAGTACTAGTGTAATCCCTTATTCTTATTAGTGCAACCCCTTATGATAATGTTGTGCCCATGTAGTCCCCATAATATCATTATTGTGCCCCTTAGAAGCCCACTATTGTTATTTTTGTTTCCTTACATTATTATTGTTATGTCGACTATGATTATATTATGACCCCTTAGACTCCTATATATAGGAAGGAGGTCTTTTTTTTTGTATCATCCAAGAATTGTTCATTTGTGTAATGTAAAGGAGGTTGCCCCCTAGAAGAGGATGATTTCTAAGGCTTTAGTCTATCTTTTCTATCTTTTTGTGAGTTGGTTTCATAACAATTCTTGTATCAATACATATTGGTATGATTTCATGACATAAATATAATTATTACTATATATCATATCACGTCCACAATTCATTTTTCCCTTAGATATATTTCATCCTTCAATTTGTGGGGAATATAATCTAGGTTTGGTTGTCACACACTGCCTAAATATAAATATACATAGACAAAAATATTAACATATAGGAATATATATCAATAGCATACACATATGTAATTCGTATTCATCACATCATTTTCTTAGGATTATTTTAACAAATACACATCATACCTATATAAATATATTGAAATATTTCACACATATTTTTCTTCTCAAAATACTATGTCCATCGTTCAAGTATTATCTCATAATTAAAGAGCTTGCTATTATAATTTACTTTTATTGGTTTTGTATATATGTGCTTCAAATATTGTCAATTTTGTATTATAATAATACCCATCAAAGACATATGCTTTCACCATATGATGCGTCGTAGGTTTGTATACTTGTCAAGACACATCAGACCACATGGGTCCATTATCTTGAACCCTTAATTAATGACTATTATTAATTTCTTCAATCCAACAATGATAAATGCCTTAGACCTTTGTATAGGGTAGTAAAACCATAACATCCTTTGTTGGACCCATAGTAGAAGTTCTTTCTTTCCCTTGTGTAGTCGTAGAGTCATCCTGTTCAACAATGTAATCCATGAATTTTAGGCTTTGAGTTAATTTTTTCTTGGTCATTATATGGATATTTCACTCAACTTTCAGAGGTGTAGAAGTAACATATAAAAAAATTTATGAGTTTTCTCACTAACACTTGAGGTTTAATTCACATTCTTTTCTTTCAATTTTATTGTTGGGTTTTCTTTAATTTCATGGTTTCATTTCAGGTTAAATATATTAATTTATAAATACCCTAAGTAATTCATATCCTTTTCCTTCAATTTGGTGTTTTCTTTTTTTTCTTTAAGTTTCTCCTATCAATATGTGACTACACCTTCTTCTCCAAATGTAACCCTTGTCTTGGTTGCAGAACAAGGCATAACTGAATTTATCGCTCAATCTTGAGAGATGGTGTAATATTTTCTCTTGTCTTCAAAGGTTTTAAAAGTACTTCATTTACTTTTCTTAATTTCATATATTTAGCTCACATCCTTAAAAAACATAAAAAATGTCTATGATTTTTTTTAGTACTAAAATTTCATTGCAGTAATTTTGATGTTTTGCACTAAGGAACTCTCATGGGTTCAAGACATCGCAAAAGAGGTGTATTTGATTTGTTTCCTACGAGTCGACCTTGGTAAAATTATGATGGATAGACTCATTTAATTTTTCTTTTCTATATATTCCATTCAACTTTTTCCCTAGGGTATACTTCAAGCTATTTGTTTCCTGTGAATATGGAAATGGTGTCAAAATTTCCCCTACATTAATACCTTCCAATTTATTTGATTTTTTTAATTTAATAGAAGAGTAGGTATACAATTTAGAATTTTCGTAACAAATTTTGGTTTGTTTTCATCAGCGCACTCCACTATATAATGTAGTATTTATGGTCATCCTTTGGCACCCATAGTTCGGTGAAGATTTAAATTTCGTAATCCTATCTCATGAATACATTTTTCAGTTTCAAGTTTACAATATGGATATATTTATGAATATAGATATTTCTCCTTACAACCACTAGTACAAAATGGCTAATTAGTTACTAAAAAAGTGACTAAAATTTGCATATAAACAACTATTTTTTCAGCCGATGGCTAGTAGTAGATAATTTATAGTATCTTATAACGTGACCAACCTTTACACGTTTTTAGCTTTGTCACTAATTGGTTGTCTCAATTTTATCGAATAGTAGTATATTTAATCATAAATTTGGTTATTAATTTACTCATTGATTTAATCATTAATTGCCACAATTAATGACCAAATATACAACAAAATATATTACTATATGATAATTCGAGAAAATCAAATAATGACCAAAGAATTATGACCAAAACGTTGGTCGTATTATAAGATACTGTAAATTAGCTAGTAATAGTCATACATATGAAAAATTTAGTCACCGTTTGAAATCAATTAATGACGAAACATATATGACTAAATTTTGGTCGTCTTATAAGATATTATAAACTAGCTATTAATAGTAATATATATGTAAATTTAGTCATTATGTGTAATAACAAATTTATCATTTTCAGTAGTAATTTATCTTTTTTTGGTAGCTTCATATTCACTAAATAAACAACTAATTTAGTAGTTTATATTCATTTTATTTACTTTCATTAATAATCATTATAAACGACTAATTTATTCATATATTTATTTTATTTATGTTAATCATTAATCAATATAAAGTACTAATTTAATAGTTTTAGATTGATTTTATATGTTCATTATTAGTCAACATAAATTAATCAGTATGATTTTGCGAATAGATTTGATAAAATGTCATAAAATGTGCATGTTTATCTAACATTAAAACTCAAAGTTACATATGTTAATTACAATACTAAACAATATGAAGTGCAACTATAAATAATATCAGCCACATAAATAATATGATATGAAATGTCAAGCATTACAATATGATTTTCCAACTTAATATTGGTTGGACTACAATTTACACATGAAATGTTGTTTCATCACTTCAAAACATTATCATTGTGTTTCCAAGACATTGCAGATGAATTCACCGACTCTGAAGACTTGACCATAAATCTCTATGTGTGTGCCTTATGCAGGATATTGGCTCTAAGGTTATCACTAGACCAATTCTCTTCTCTCCCTTTTTTTATTTGTCACTCCAGTGTTATTGTTCTCCTCTTTCTTCAATTCTTGATTTTGATCCAGGTGGATGTTGGTGGCCACCCACCTATCCCATTTGGACCCCCACAACTGTCTCTTTCAGTTTTTCTGTTTCCTTAATTATAGCACAGTTTACTATTTTTAGCAGTTTTGTGGGTCCTAAACTTTCGGAGCCGTTTTAAGGCCCTAAACGACATTTTTTGGGAAATCCACTGCAAATGATTTTTCTATGTAAAAATTGTCTTTTACATCGTAGTCCTCGAAGATATATTTCGAACGAGCTATCATGCACATCAAATGGAGATAGTACGACCAATTCGCAACCCCGGGAAGTTGATGTACCAACTTACCCAAAAACGGGGCCCACAATTTGGCGTTTGATCTTCTAGCGTTAGGTTTTGGAATGTGAAGGGTTTTCCATTGTTTCTAAACAATAAATAGGCCCTCAAGCCTCATTGTAACACAATTTTTGGAGAACAGTTTAGAGGCATGTAGCCGACACATCTCTTCTCAGAGATAAGCTACCATCGCCCTAGCTGGGTTATTTCCATTTCTATTTGTAAGCATATTTCAGTATTTTACAGTAATGAAATGAAGTTTTATTTTTGTTGCATATTTGTCTTTATGGTTATCTCTATATTTTATTGTGTTCCTGTTTAAATCAAGATTAGCTTTTTACCATGAATATCGAGTTCCTTTTCCAAAAACAAGAGAAGATATAGTGCGGAGTATAATACATGAAAGATGATGAACACTAGAATATAAAATAAAGTATACTATAAAGTATTTATATAACATATACCTCAACATCAGCGATGCAAAAACCATCTTTCCCAATAAAGGCATGAAACTCGAGCAAGTTTTCGAGTTGAGTGATTGTGGCCACTATGTGGCCAAATGACATGTATAAAGAAATCAAATAAAATGTCACCATAGAAAATAATACCTTGGTAACTTAGTATTCAACCTTTAGGAAAATCTTAGGCACAATCATTCAAACTAAGTTACATGCTGAAAAGCTCAAGTTGTAAGTAACTTATGAAAACAAATCATCTCAAGTGTGATGTCTAATCCTTGTCATTTTATTATTAAAAACATTTAATTCTCTAACACATTAACTTGATCAAGTATATTAACAACATGTGCTCAAATAATGTGAAAGTAAACTTTTCCAATAGTCATTGAAGTATTTTAACACAAAACACTAAAAATAATTTCAATCAATATCGTGTAATACTAATTTCATCTTCAATATTTCGATGTTTTTAAAATATACATGATACCAAGTATTTTGGATGTCATAGTGAAAACATAAAGAAAAATAAAAATAAATGTTCAAAATACAATCAAATAATAAAGATTGGATATCATGGAATGGACATTGCAATTATAAAAAAATTGTTTACATGTCCATCGATATTGTCTCGTCTGGAATTCCTAAATAATTTTCTTGCCCAAAATAACCATGAAGTGAAAGAATCACAAAATTAAAAACCATAGGAATCCTTACTAGAGACATTTACAAAGTCAATGGTTCAGATGCTTGAAGGATCTCCAACAACAAATGAATCATATCCAAGACATTCTTTGCATTGTCTCATCATCCATTTTCCAACAACATTTCCTGGAACCTGCCCACACAAGAGTCAAGTATCAATCAAATGAAGGAATTGACATTTGTTTTCATCTTTTATATCTGTAAAATTTGAATTTTATTTGTTTTAGGAACATATCAATTCATATTTAAATCCTTCCTTCCATGAGAAGGTATCAATCAAGTAGGACAATAGAAACATCAACCTCAATGAGGTCTTCAAACAGTTTCTCTAATATCAATATTTTTCTTGCTATGATATCTTGGATTGAAAAAAATAACATATCTCCAAAAGAAAAATCCATATGTTACTTTACATGTTTAAACTATGTATATGGTGTATTCTTAGGTATCTTTTCAAGATGTTCCTTTGCCTTGACCAAAGCAGCCTGTAGCTTGGCTAAAATCTATATCATTTGATTCAACATCAATTTCTTCAAGATAAATGTCAGACATTATTATTTCCCATTTCTCATCATGCTAGATATGATAAATTGAAATTCACATAAAAACAAGAGCAAAACCATTTCTAACCAAAACAAGAGAACAAATAGTGCCTCTAATAAAACTTCACACCTCAAAAATTACTATGCCACGTGCTTAGGCTAAAGGTGATATTTTTTTAATCATCTTTGGGTCATATTTAATTCAATTTTTGTATGTTTACCGTGATGTCAATTTGGTGCTAAAATATGTTGGAAATAATACTGAGAGAGGGGGTGAATCAGTATTATTAAGTCAAATATTCCTTTTTCAAAATCAAATGCTATACGCTACTTCAATGAATCAAACCCGCGTATATAGGCAACTATGTAGAAGAAAGCCCACGTATATAATGCAAACTTTTAATTTACTTTATCTTTCTCATGTTGATTGTTAATCTGTGATTCAGAAGAAAATAACCAGTAACCAGAAACAGTAAAATAGAGTAGAAAGACAATCGCACACAAGAACACAAGATATAAGGTGGAAACCCAATGTGGGTGAAAACCACCTGCTGCAATTCGTCTCTATCTTTCCTTTAATTAGAAACTTCTTTTTACAAATGTACTAGTGCAGTCCTTTACCAGTACGCAGGCTGCAACCTGCAGAGAGCTACAACCCTCTCTTGTTTTCCAGCTTCTTCTGGAAGGGAGCTACAACCCCCTTAGCTCTTGCACTAGCCAAGATACTAGTATGCAGGCTTCTACCTGCAGAAGGCTGCAACCTTCTCTTTGCTTTCAGGGAGCTCGTTTCATTAATTTTCAGACTGGATCCACAAATAGCATCAATCAAACATCAAGAATTTCTGCATCAACCAAACTTATTTTCAGCAATCAAAACTGAATCAAATAAATACTTCTCTGACCGCTATACCCAGAACACAGTAACTGTAATCAACCACCAATTCTGAACTTAGAATACTACAGCAATAAAACAGAAGAAGCTAAAACATAAATCAAGATATGTACGCTACTTCACTATTCAGAAACTTACGTGTATACGCTTTTGTACCACAACCAACCTACGTATACGCTTCTTTCATTCACAGAAAAAGTGCGCATATGCACCTGCACTCCAATGACCCTGCGTATAGATCTATAAAGGATAATTTATTCTCTTAAAACATTCAGTCATCCATTAACCCAGATTATCAGATTTATAGATCAAGAGAGCACGACATATAACATATCAAAATCACACAGAGATACCAATGTTCAAGCCTTGAGATTTTGATCCATCAGTAGTCCTTATCCTTCTTGCACTCAGGTTTCTCAGATCTAGATCTGAACCGTAACCCAATCACCAGTATTCCAGATCTAGAACAATATTAGATATTCAATAAATCAAATAATAACTTGCCACATGATCTCCTTCCTCTTTTATAGTTTTAGGCCTTCCACAATACCACGGTCCAAAACCATAATAAACTATACGAAGGGCCCAATAACTGGGGTCAACACTTCTGACAAGATACCATGGTCCAAAGCTATAGGCTCAAATTCCAAGGACTAACGACCACGGACCAAAAATTAAGTTTCCCACCCTGTATGCACTTTTATTGCGTGAAAGTGCGTGTATACGCATACGCGACTTTGGAACATCTAACCTGCATGTATACGCATCTTCGGTAAGGTGAACCTGCGTATACAAGATTTCCTTCATCCTAAGAGCCTGAACTGAGATCTGTCACCAAAGTGAGTTTCCATCAAGGACAACACCTGTACCATAGCACCACACATGTGCCATAATGCCAACAATCTCCCCCCTTGGACTTGATGGCAACCCAAGATCCTCATTCTCCCCATTTTTCATCAAGGGCAAAGGGCTGTGCTCCCCCTGAGTACATGTTGATATCTCTGCTCTGCTGTGCTGAACATGCTCCCCCTGATTGTAGGCAAGATCTTCAAAAGATGTTCTGTAAAAAGAATCATGACTTACATATCATAAATGACCTTCCTATCACCAAAGGACTCGATACATACATCCATCACCCAACCAAGTGGGGATCATCAGAAATTTACATATGATAAGAAATTACACTGCATCAATCATCCCAGGCATAGTGGGGAAACCAAAATAGGCGGTTACATGACCTTGATAGAGAGAATATATACATGACATAGAGATGAAATATCAAGACTATGCAAATCACCAATAACTACTATCAGCAGCATCTGACAATAGCATCAACCATGTTCTCCTTCTGTTCTCCTTTCTGCAGCTGATCCACCTGAACCAAACAACTTGAGTACTTGAACCAAGAGCTTCTAAGGTAATGCCAACAATGCATTATTAGAAGATTATCTACTCCCCTTGAACTTGTGCCAGATCAACACTAACAGATCCATATCAGACTCTCTACAACCAGAGTATGTCCCTAATGATTTCCTTCAGAAACTTCATATACATGACTGCACCTGCATAAATCGGCGTATGTATGCAGATACCCCTCATCCAACTCGTGTACACAAATTTTCTTTGAAACAGACAAGCTTCAATAGTAGGATGAAGCATCAACTACTCCCAGCTTCTGCCTGAGGTATTCAAAAGTTTCCTTGGGCAGTGGTTTGGTGAGTATATTAACAACTTGTTCCTTAGAAGGAACATACTCCAACTTGACCTTTTTCTCAAGCACTTGTTCCCGAAGAAAGTGATATTTGATAGGTATGTTCTTGGTCTTTGAATGCATGACAAGATTCTTTGAAATGCTTATTGCACTCGTATTATCACATAAGATAGAGACAACTGGAGTACAAGTGATTTGAAAATCCTACAAGGTTTGCATCGTCAAAAAAGGTTGAGTTCAACAAGACGTAGCAGCCACATATTCTGCTTCAGCTGTAGATAAAGCAATCGAGCTCTGTTTCTTGTTGAACCAAGATAATAATCTGGAACCCATAAAGAATGCACCACCACTTGTGCTCTTCCTGTCATCCATGCTTCTGGCCCAATCTGCATCTGTGTAAGCATGAAGTGTGAGATCTGTATCTCTAGGATACCATAAGTGATATTTTTGAGTTCCTTGAAGGTACTTGAACATTCTCTTGACTTCCTAAAGATGAGTCTCCTTTGGATTTGCCTGAAATCTTCCAACTATTCCCACTGCATGCATGATGTCTGGTTGGGTACCTGTCAAATAAAGAAGACTTCCAATCATAGATCTATAGGTTGGTTGATGTACTACTGCTGATTCACCATTTGCACTGAGACTGCATCCTGTAACCATAGGGGTACATACTGGTTTCGAATCTTCCATGCCATACTTCTTCAGAATCTGCTTGAGGTACTTGGTTTGAGACAAGAAGATACCGCCCTCATTTTGTTGGATTTTCAATCCAAGAAAGTATGTCAGTTCTCCAAGCAAAGACATTTCAAATACTTTATGCATCACCAAGGCAAAGCTTTGACTCATAGCTTCTTCATTGCTGCCAAAGATAATATCATCTACATACACAACAAGTATTAGAAATTTGTCATTTTCAATTTTTATATAAAGATTGCTATCTACTGATACTTTTGAAAAACCTTGTTGATGAAGGTATTTGTCCAAGCGGTAGTACCAAGCCCTTGGAGCCTGTTTAAGACCAAAGAGAGCCTTTTTCAGTCTACATAAAAGATTTGGATCATTCCCAATAATGAAACCATCTGGTTGTTCAATATATACTTCTTCTTCTAAATCTCCATTCAGAAAGGCTAATTTTACGTCCATTTGAAATACTTTGAACTTCTGAAAGCTTGAGAGAGAAAGGAACATTAGGATTGCCTCAAGTCTTGCAACAGGAGAAAAATTTTATTCAAAGTCTATTCCCTCTTATTGAGGATACCCTTTACAAACATGTCTGGCCTTGTTTCTAATTACTTCCCCATTTTCATTCAGCTTATTTTTGAACACCCATTTTGTCCCTATGACATTCTTATGTTTCGGTCTAGGGACCAACTCCCAAGTGTTGCTCTTTTTGATCTGCTCAAGTTCTTCAACCATAGCCTTGACCCAACATTCATCCTTGAATGCCTCTATTACATTTTTTGGTTCAGTGGAGGAGAGTAATGCCAAATAGCTTGAAGATTTTGCAATTGTTCTTCTTGTTTGTACACCTGCTTCGTTCTGCCCCAAAATATGAGATTCTAGATGATTCTTCTGAACGTACCTATATGGAGTCTTCTCTTCTATCCTTATTTGTTCCTCTGATGCCTCTTGAGGTTCTTCTTCATCATCTGTCTGATTTGGAGAGTAGTCTTCATCCTCTTCGATATTTTCATGATTTACTTGCTTAGTGATGTATCCTTTTTCATCAACCACTACATCAATGTTGTCAACAATTATTCCAAGTCTTTTATTGTAACACTTATATGCTTTGCTATAGGGAGAATAACCAAGGAGAATGCCTTCATCTGCTCTAGGTTCAAATTTTCCAAGCTTTTCATCAGTATTTTTAATATAGCATTTGCTTCCAAAAATTTTGAAATGATTTACCGAAGGAGTCTCACCATACCGGAGCTCATGAGGAGTTTGAGTGTTGTTCACTCGGACATTTGTTTTGCTGAGAATAACAACTGCAACATATGCAGCTTCACCCCAGAAGGTTGCGGGAGTTCCAGACTCATCAAGCATAGGACAAGCCATTTGTTGGACTGTTTTGTTCATCATTTCCGCCACTCCATTTTGCTGAGGAGTCCTAGTTGTAGAGAATTCCATTCTTATTCCATGTTCTTCATAGAAATCAAAAAATTCATTTGAGGTAAATTCCCCACCGCTGTCGGACCTGAGGCACTTAATTTTATAATCTGATTCATTTTCAGCCAAGGCTTTGAAGGATTTGAATTTTTCGAATGCTTCATCATTGTGCTTCATAAGTCCTAACCAAACAAACATGGAGAATTTGTCAATGAATAATATAAGGTATTCTTCTCCTTGAGGTGACCTTGTCCTAAATGGACCACATACATCTGTATGGACTAGCTCAAGAGGCCTGCTAGCTGATCCTTCCTTTTCAGGAAAGTTAGTTCTGGTTTTCTTACCAAACTGACATGATTTGCATATGGTGTTGTCTAGAATTTTGATATCTGGAAGACCACGAACTGCCTGGTATTTGCATGCTTTCCTTATTTATGAAAAGCTTAGATGCCCCAACCTCCGATGCTATAACCAGTGTTCATCATCCTTTCTCAAGTAGCATTGTTGTTTTCCTTCTTCAAATATGTATAGATTATTCGGAGTTCTTCTGCCTTTGATCACTGTTTTTCCCGTAACAATATCACGAACACTACATCCATTTGATAGAAATACTACCTCGGTTCCTTGATCGCACATCTGACTAACACTTAGTAGATTATGCTTCATGCCATTAACATACAAAACATTTCCAGCTTTGACCGTTTCTTTCAACTGAGTAGTGTCTTTTCCTTTTATGGCTGCAGGGGTATTGTTTCCAAAAGAAGCCTTCTTTCCCTTTTCTAATGGAGTATATGATTCAATTTTTTCTTTATCCCCTGTCATATGCTTCGAACATCCGCTGTCGATATACCATAGATTTTCCTGTCCTTCTGCGTAAAAGGCTATCCCACATCTTTCTGGTTGAGGTTTCTTCATCCTCCATGTTCTGGCACTTGAGGTTTGTTCCTTTTGAGTTGTCTTCCAAAACCTACTCCCGCATTTAGAATCTTCATGACCAAAGTTATTACAAATAGAACATTCAAATTCATTTTCAAGGGCTGAAAAGTTGTTATAAGTCCTTTTCGTGATCCCAGCCATATTCTTTTGTTTTTGAGCTTCTCTAGTCATGATTGTCTTATAGGCAACACATTGGGCTACTTTGTGACCAAAGTTATGTCAAGAGAAGCATTGGCCATTGAAGAAACTCCTACGATTATCAAATCTATCATCCAACCGATTGTAGTTTCTACTGACATCCATTCTTGAGGCAAATTGGGAAGATTTTACCTGAGGCTGATTGTAGCTTTTATTTGTCCTTAAGGTAGCTTGCCCCCGATTTTCTTGATAGTCTTTGTTCGTTCTTTAGGTAAATTGTCCCTGATATACCTGATGATTTCTATTAGGCCTTTTCTCGCTCCTCCTTGCTGCATCAAGATAACTTTTGGAGGTGGATGCTTGAGATGTTTCTTCATTATATCCCAGACCTGTCTTGATTAGTGGAGAACGCTGCACATTGATAATCTCATCCAGAGTTTCAGATCCTTTAACAAATTTAATATTAATAGCTTTTGTTTTCTCAATCTCCTTTCTAAGACCAACAATTTCACATTCCAATTTTTCAAGATGTTTTTCCCTTTTAGCCAATTGACATTGCAGAGAATCAATAATCGCATTTTTCTCTTCTAAGCAAATTTTGGGATTAGATATCTCTTTATAAAAACCTTCTACATCTATAGCATCCATGTAGTCATCATCTTCAAAATCCATTAAAAGTTTATACTCATTACCTCGTTCATCTTCGTCACTATTTGAAAGTCCATCACTATCTTCATGAGTGTAATAGATTAAATTATTTGCATTTTGTTTCTTATTCGATCTAACAAGCTCCTTCCCTTTGTCAATCTTATCCTTGTGAGGAAATTTGGCAGCATAGTAACCGACTCTTCCACAAGCAAAGCATTTGAAAGGTAACTTACCTCGGAACCATCCAGTACCCCGTTGAAGATTTCTGACAAAATTTGATTCCTCTTCTTCTTCTGACACGTGTCCTGACTCATAGTACTCGCCTTTTCCTGAAGCCTTGAAGGCAGCTTCTCTCCTGTCTGATGGACCTCCTTTCCTCATTTCATAAGCAGTTAGAATTTCGTGCAGCTGTGACATTTTAAGTCTTTGTAGATTCTCTTTTTCTTCTATTGCAGAAAATTTAGATTCAAACCTAGGGGAAAAAGACCTTAGAACCTTTTCAACCACAACTGCCTCTTTTATTTCTTCACCCAATTATTTCATACAATTAACAATCTCATATACACGAAGAAAATAGTTTGCGACACTTTCATCATTATACATCCTGAGATTTTCATACTGAATCCTGAGGGTTTGAAGTTTTGCTCGTTTTACCTGATCATCTCCTTCATAGCTCAGAACAATCTTTTCCCATATCTCTTTTGTGGATTTAAACTACATTACCTTGACAAATTCTGATTGAGATAGGCATCCTAATAGAGTATTGACTGCCTATGCATTTATTTCATATTTCTTCTTTTCAGCCGGATCTGTAGGAGTTGCTGATGGAAAAGTATACCCTGTATCTATGATATCCCGGAATTTTGTACTAAGAGATTGAAGATAGGCAGTAACTCTTACCTTCCAATAAACAAAGTTTGTCCCATCAAAAATCGGTGGCCTGATTGATGCTTCCCTCTCGTAGTTTCTCATGATGAATGATCTTCTTTCAAGCGATCAAGCTTCTTCTAAAGGACTTGCTCTGATACCAATTGTTGGAAATAATACTGAGAGGGGGGTGGGGTGAATCAGTATTATTAAGTCAAATATTCCTTTCTCAAAATCAAATGCTATACGCTACTTCGATGAATCAAACCCGCGTATATATGCAACTATGCAGAAGAAAACCCGCGTATATAATGCAAACTTTTAATTTACTTTATCTTTCTGATGTTGATTGTCAATCTATGATTTAGAAGCAAATAACCAGTAACCAGAAACAGTAAAATAGAGTAGAAATACAATCGGACACAAGAACATAAGATATAAGGTGGAAACCCAATCTGGGTGAAAACCACCTACTGCAATTCGTCTCTATCTTTTCTATAATTAGAAACTTCTTTTTACAAATGTACTGGTGCAGTCCTTTACCAGTACGCAGACTGCAACCTGCAGAGAGCTACAACCCTCTCTCGTTTTCCAGCTTCTTCTAGAAGGGAGCTACAACCCCCTTAGCTCTTGCACTAGCCAAGATACTAGTACGCATGCTTCTACCTGCAGAAGGCTGCAACCTTCTCTTTGCTTTCAGGGACCTCATTTCATTAAATTTCAGACTGCATCCACAAATATCATCAATCAAACATCAAGAATTTCTGCATCAACGAAACTTATTTTCACTAATCAAAACTGAATCAAATAAATACTTCTTTGACCATTGTACCCACAACACAGTAACTGTAATCAACCACCAATTCTGAACCCAGAATACTGCAGCAATAAAACATAAGCAGCTAAAACATAAATCAAGATATGTACGCTACTTCACTATTCAGAAACCTGTGTGTATACGCTTCTGTACCACAACCAACCTGCATATACGCTTCTTTCATTCACAGAAAAAGCGTGTATACGCACTTGCACTTCACTGAACCTGCATACAGATCTAAAAAGGATAATTTATTCTTTTAAAACATTCAATCATTAGTTAACCCAGATTATGAGATTTATAGATCAAGAGAGCACCACATATAACAGATCAAAATCATAAAGAGATACCAATGTTCAATCCTTGATATTTTGATCCATCAATAGTCCTTATCCTTCTTGTGCTCAGGTTCTTCAAATCTAGATCCGCACCATAACCCAATAACTAGTATTCCAGATCTAGAACAATATTAGATATTCAATAAATCAGGTAATATCTTGCCACATGATCTCCTTCCTCTTTTATAGTTTTAGGCCTTCCAAAATACCACGGTCCAAAACCATAATAAACAATACCAAGGGCCCAATACCTAGGGTCAACACTTCTGACGAGATACCATGGTCCAAAACTGTAGGTTCAAATTCCAAGGACTAACGACCACGGACCAAAAGTTAAGTTTCCCACCATGTACGTGCTTTTATGTGCGTGAAAGTGCGTGTATATGCATACAAGACTTTTGAACATCTAACTCGCGTATATACGTGTCTTCGGCAAGGTGAACCTGCATATATAAGATTTCATTCATCCTGAGAGCCTGAATTGAGATCTGTCACCAAAGTGAGTTGCCATAAAGGACAACACCTGTACCATAGCGCCACACCTGTGCCATAATGGCAACAATATATACCTATATATATATCTATATATATATATATATATATATATATATATATATATATCCAAGTTATTATAAGTGAAATTCATGTATAATTTGGAAAAATAACGCCATTGCAAGGTAGTGGAGAGAGAAACATCTTCATAATTAGGTTTCTCTATTTTTGTTTAGTTCGAGTTTACTTTTTATTTGAATATATAGTTTTCACTAAGAAGTGGAATAATAAGATGAGAATCGAAATAGGCCTTTCAATTTTTAATCAATTCATATTGTATATCTCTAAACTAGGCATGCCATCCTTCTATGCTATTTGATAGATATTTATTATGCATAGAAGAATAATGAATTAAATAGAAAACACAATGATACAATATATTAACCAAGGAAAGAAAAAAGACATGGTTGCGGTATTTGTGTGCTCGAAATAAATCTAACAATGATTGCATGTTTCTTTATCATGAAGTATTCTTCAAGACAAATCTCAGTTCAAAAATTGAACTCCATTACCAATGTAAGATGAACCTATTGGGTAAGGTAAGGATGTATTAAAGTTCCCAAGGTCTAGCTCCAATACGTAGTTATCGTTGTCTGTTAAGAAATTTACCCAAGAACACAAATTAATGCATCAATTCTTTCTATGTCTATGAGGCTAAATAACCCTTGGCAATAAAAACATTTTTCTGAAGCCAATTCACAACTTTGGCTCTGACACCAATTGTTAAGAAATTTACCCAAGAACAAAAATTAATTACTGATAATTACTGAGAGAAACAAATATAAACGTTAACCAGCAGCAACCATATACACATAAACACACATGTTTATGTGGGAAAACCCCAAATCCGGGGAAAAACCCAATCATAATGAAATTTCATTATCGTGGCAAAATCTCGGGCTGGCCAAATGAGCCTTCAAGGCCCTTGCATTACAATGAAGTCCTTCAGCCTTTTATAGGCTCCATTACATATAATACCGCAGGAAAAATACCATCCGTGCACAATACCATGTGCCCGAAAACCACCTCCTAGTTTACTTAACAATTCCCCTGTTAAACTTGACTTGGGGTTCCTATGTGGCGATACCTTTGAATATAGAAGATAATCAGGCTCCACACCCAAGAATCTCCCACTTGGAGACTGATTGTAGCAACTCCACCGCTGCTCCATTTGCTGGACAATGACTCCTCTTTGGACCTGGATGTTTCTCATCTTCATCGTCATCCTTGAAGACCAACTGAAACTGATCATATTCTCAGTTTCTCCCTGGTTACAACTTTTGTTAGCATATCTGTAGGATTCTGGTTAGTGTGTATCTTTTCCGCCTTCAACTCTCCATCTTCCAACACTGATCATATGAAATGGTACTTGAGTTGTATGTGTTTAGTCCTGGAATGAAATGCTAAGTTCTTTGCAAGATGAATGGCACTTTAGCTATCACTATATAACATGCCCATATCATGCTCCTTAGCCAATTCACCCATAAACCTTTGTAACCAAATCATTCCTTTACTAGCCTCTGTAGCAGCAACATACTCCGCTTCTGTTGTTGAAAGTGCAACAATACTTTGGATTTTTGAAACCAAACTAACAATTGTTCCTCCAATACTAAATACATATCCTGTAGTGCTCCTCATGTTATCTCTATCACCTGCCATATCTGCATCAACATATCATTGTAGGGAGACATTTGAACCACCAAAGCATAATGCTTGGTTTGTGGTATGTTTCAAATATCTAAGAATCCATTTCACTGCCATCCAAGGAACTTGAAGGCCCTCTGTTTATTAGCTAAATAGAAGTATCTACAGCATTTGCCCAAAACTGTAAAGGAAATCTTGCATGGTGCCCCAAAACCATCACTGTTTACCCTGGCCAACTTTTGACTCTATCCCGAGTCAAGTTTACCTAACATTGTCACTGCAAAATACAAAGTTGTCATCATTTTCTTATCTAAGTAAAAAGGAGAATGAGTCTATATTTGTGCACCTGTGATAGTATATGGAAAATATATCACTAATGTACCCTAGAGCACCATATCTCTCCCCTCTAAAAATACTAGTGCACCGTCAACACTATTGTAGAAACCAATATGTTAGGCCCCTGTAATATTAGTGTATTCCACCATTATTATTGTCATTATAACCCTTATTGTTCTTGTTTTGCCCATGTTATCCCCATATTGTTATTATTGTGTCCTTACCTTATTATTTCTATGTTGACTCTAATTATATTATGGCCCCTTAGACTCCTACATATAGAAAGGAGTTTTTTCCATTTGAAGCATCCAAGAATTATTTATTTTTGTAATGTAAAGGAGGCTTCCCACTCGAAGAGGCTTATTTTAAAGTCATTCATCTATATTTTCTATATTTTCGTAAGATGATTGCATAACATTTGGCATCAAAGATTTGGATTCTAGGGTTTCGCTGCTTCAAACATGTCCTCATGAAATTTTCGTTATAACATTTCTTCTACAAATCTTAAGAAGCTAAAAAAAAAAACCCATTTGATAATAAATATTGATAAACGTTGTGTTCGAATTTCTGATCTTCTATCCCTATATATTTAGAGATACGATCCAAGGAAGTTAGGATTTTTGCAGGCTCCCGAATTCCATCTCTAATAGGTAAGCTTGGTAAAATCATCATAACGTTCTCTATGAGTATCAGATTTGAATTTCATAGAAAGGGATAGAAAGAGGATGAAATTTAATTTATTGGGTATCATTTTCAGGTCCAAAGGTTGAAACAGTAACACATGTCACCTATTACATGTTCTCTCTACTAAAGGAGCCTATAATCAGGTCATTGGGGGAGATTGTGCATAAATATTTCTTGGAGAATCCAATCTAGATCAGAATTGTGGCGTTGGAAATAGTAGTCGTACGTCTACCATAGGTCAAAATTTTATACCTTTAAGATCTTCCATTACATAGATACAATATATTCCATATTGAACTCCTATAAAGGAAAACAAAATGGGTGTATTCTTTAAATATTTGCATAAGTTCTGTTTGAAAAAATAATTGGAAGTGATTCAAAGGGCATAGTTAAGCATAATACTTATTAATTGATGCCTCGAAGAAAGAAAATGGAAACACCTAGTAAGAAACCTAAACGTTATACTATGAGGCATGAAGAAGAAGAAGAAATGAAACATGATATATCAAAATCATGAGACCGAGTGCAACAATTTTCTCTCTCACAAAGAGTAACCAATAATGGAATGGAAGCTAAGATGGATGGTATGAAGAAGAACTTAAAATCAGACATGGAAGGATTGAAGAATGGCTTGAAATCTAATATGGATGACATGAAAGCTAATATGGTTGACATGAAAGATAATATGGAAGATTTTAAGAATGGTTTAAAAGAAGACATGGAAGGTTTAAAGGAAGGTTTGACAAGTTTGCTACAAGAAACACTTCCTAACAGTGAAAAGATAATAGATGAAACTCATGATGAGAAAAAAAACAAATTTTAATCATGATTTTATAGAATACAACATTGGATCGAAGACCCACCATGTTCTAAAGATCGATATGAGGAATTTTGATGTCAAGGATCCTATAACATGGATACTATAGATGGTGCAATATTTCAATCTCCATAATGTGAAAAACACACAAAAGGTACACATTGCAACTTTATATTTTGAACCAAATTAGTTTGAATGGTATCTATGGCTCTACTCTAAAAAAAAATTCACTTGGTCAATTTTTAAGGAGGAAATGATGGCATGTTATGAGGATACAAAGAGAAACACCTTCATTAGTCAATTGATAAATCTCAAACAAAAGGGTTCAATGCTTGAGCACGTTGAGGACCTCCAAAAATTGAATATAAGGGTACATGATATTCCAAAAGAGCATAGGATGAATGTGCTCTTAGGGACCTTAAACAATAACATCCAAAAAAAGGTTCGCCTTTGGGAACTTGATTCATTGGAAAAGGCATTCAGGTTCATAAGAAAAATTGAAAGAAAAATTATGGAAATAAGGAAGCCTACGACTCACAACTATACAGATGGAAGTGTCACTCACCCTAGCCTCCCACAACCTAGAAGGTTGACACCACAACAATTGTAAGAAAAAATAGAAAAAGGGCTTTGGTATAGTTGTCATAACAATACACTAAAGCTTAGGAGTATGCCGAGAAGAAATTATTTTACATAGATTGTGAAGAGGAGGAAGAAAAGGAATACGAAAAGCCAAAAGAAGAGAATATACATTAGGAACCAACCCTAGAGAAAGAATAAATGATTTCAACCATATATTGTAATGCATTTGCAAGAATTAACACTCCTCAAAATCTCAAGATAGAACGAAATACCAAGAAGAAAAAGGTAATAGTGTTGATTTATTCGAGTAGTACCAACCATTTTATTCATTGTAAGATAAACAAGTAATTGAATTGCTTCCTATGTCCAGCACAAGAGTACCAAGTGATGGTTGCAAATGGAGGAACCATAAATTGCTCTGGAAAGTGCCATAATATCAAGTTATCCATGGGAGAATATGTATTGAATAGTCCAATGCTTTCCATAAAAATGGGTGGTGCTGACGTTGCACTAAGAGTATAATGGCTACAATTTTTGGGTAAAATAGCTTTTAATTTTCAGGAAATTTTCTTGAAATGTTCTTAGGAAGGAAAGGAAGTTGAATTAAGGGGTATCATAGGGAAACTGGGAAAGATAATCAATTTTAACGGCATGACAAAGCTTCTACAGAAAGACCAATAGGGCATAATTGCACAATTATGTTCATTAGAGGTTTTGACATCAATATCATTTTTTTCTCCAGATCTCCAAAATGTCTTGGACAATCCTTCCAAGGTGTTTGAGACTCCCAAAGGCCTCCCACCTATTCGTGATCATGATCATGCTATTCATTTGATTCCAGGAAGTGTTCCTCCAAACATCAAGCCTTATAGACATTTGTATGCCCAAAAGAGTCAAATTGAACGTGTGGTTGTAGAAATGCTAGAGGCTGGCATAATTCAACCTAGTCAAACTTCTCTCTCTGCTCCAGTAGTATTGGTGCACAAGAAGGATGGATCATGGCGCATGTGTCCAAATCATAGGGAGCTCAACAACCTCACTATTAAAGATAAATTTCCCATTCCAACCATTCATGAATTATTGGATGAATTACATGGAGGAATTTACTTCACCAAGCTGGATCTCCATTCAATATATCATCAAATCAGAATAAAGACTGAAGACATTCCTAAAAGAGAATTTATAACTAATGAGGGTCATTACGAATTCTTGGTCATTCCTTTTGGCCTTACCAATGTACCTTCCACATTTCATGTTTTGATGCATTCTATTTTCAAACCCTTAGAAAATTTTTGTTAATATTTTTGGATGATATACTAATCTATATCAAGTCTTGGAAGGATGATGTTCAACATGTTCACAAGTTACTCGAACTATGGCAGGAGAAATAATTATATGCGAAAACCTCAAAATGCTTCTTTGTAGTACATGAGTTGTAATATCCGACTCATATTGTATGTCATGAAGTTATTAAAGGAGACCCTAGTAAGATTAAATCCATTAAGGAATGGAAAATTCTGACATCCATAAAGCATATATGAGGATTTCTCAGGTTGTGAGGGTATTGTTGCAGGTTTGTTAATAATTATGGGAGAATAATAGCACCTCTAACAACATTGCTGAAGAAAGATGCATTTTCTTGGACTCTAGAAGCAACAATGGCCTTCGAACATCTTAAAAAGGAAATGTTCCAAGAACTGCTATTAGCTACACTAGACTTCACTAAAACCTTTATTGTGGATTGTGATACCTCAGGAAATGAAATTGGTGTCATTTTAATGCAAGAAGTAAGACTCATTGCTTTTTAAATTCATCCAATCAAAGTAAAGTATTTACACAAAGCTATTTATGAGAAGGACATGTTGGCAATACTATATGCACTTGAGAAATGTCGAACTTACCTAATGGGAACACACTTCATGGTAAAAATGGATCATGATAGTCTTAAATAATTTTTGAAACAAATACTATCTTCGGAACAGAAACAAAAATGGGTCACAAATATGTTGGGTTATGACTTTGGAATCATCTACAAAAAAGGGAAGCAAAATGTTGTTGCAGATGCACTCTCAATAAATGATGATAATGTGGAAGCATTGTTTTGTTCCATTTCTATTATCCAACTACATTTGATAAACAAAGAAATTGATGAATGGAAGAAAGGAAAAGAAGTGTGGGCACTCATTAAAACATTTCAGCAATATCCTAGTGCATCTAACACATTTCGCTGGAAAAATGATTCGCTATGGTACAAAGATTGCTTATACCTCTGTAAGAATTCCCAACTCAAACAAAATATTATTCTTGAATTGCACACCTCTCCATTAGGAGGGCACTCAGGATTTTTAAAAAATTACTACGGGGTTAAGAAGGAATTTTTATGGATGAGCTTAAATCTGATATACAAAAGTATGTGGCAGAATTTTTGGTTTGCCAACAAAATAAAGTTGAAACAATTAAAAACCTATGTTGGTTATAACCTTTATCGATTCCATGTGAACGATGGGAGGAGGTTTCAATGGATTTTATCACAGGTCTACCCATGTCTGAAGTAAATATTGTTATCATGGTGGTAGTTGATAGACTTACCAAGTATGCATACTTTTTTTCGTTATCTCATCCATTTAAATCCAATACAGTGTCTACTGCAGTTATGGAAACAATATAAAAGCTACATGGAAACCCAAAGATTATTTTAAGCGACAGAGATCCCATTTTCACTGGAAATTTTTGGACGAAATTATTTTCTTGTTTGGTTACTTAATTCACTCATAGTTCATCTTATCATCCTCAATCTAATGGGAAAACTGAGATAGTGAACAATTGTCTGGAAGGATATCTTCATTGCTTTGTAACAGATAAATAGAAACAATGGGTCAAGTGGTTGCCTCTGGTACAATGGTGGTCTAAAACTTCCTTCCATACTGCAGAAAAAATGACCCCATTTATGGTGCTTTATGGATATCATACACCATCCATCACATCATATTTAAGAGAAAATTCTAAGGTTCAAGTAGTGGAAGATCACATCGAGCATCAATAACAAGTTCTTAAAATCTTAAAGGATAACCTCACTTTGCTACAGAATAGAATGAAACAATAGGCAAATCAACATCGCATCAAAAGAAGTTTTTATGTAGGTGACTGGGTATTTCGACAACTTCAACCATACAAACAAATGTCCATAAAGCAAGCTAAGAATGATAATAAATTATCGCCAAAGTATCATGGTCCGTACAAGGTGTTGCAAAAGATTGGTATTATGGCATACAAACTGGGGCTTCCTCCATATTCTCGAGTGCACCAAATTTTACATGTTTCATACTTAAAGAAGGTTACAGGTGGCAAGCTCCCAATTCGAACAATATTGCCAGAACTTGACAACGAAGGAAAAATCATATTGGAACATGAAGCAGTCACAGAAACAAGAACACGATAGCTACGATATCGATCAATTTCAGAGTATCTCATCAAGTGGAATAACTTACCCGCTGAAGATTCTATTGAAGCCCCAAGAATTGGGTCTACAACAAGGGGGATACCTGTCCAGTCTGATCCTTGGTTGGCAACTCCCCATTTGTTTGGTATAGCGGGTACGACTGGGGATATGGGACCAGTTTCCCAATATATGAGTGTGTGTGTGTAGAATTTGATGTTCCTGATCTAACAGTTCCTAATTAAGATATTCTAATTCTGATTTTAATCTAATGCTATGCTATTCTAATAAACAACAACATCTAAATCTATACTAACCTGGGATGTAATTCTTCTATTATGCGATCTGAAAAGATTTCAAGTAACAATGGGTAATAAAGGTCATTCAACTATTATGAGAAAAGAAATCAATAAGGATGAACCATTTCGCATAAAAAGTTAGACGAAACAGTTGTGGAAAACATATCGCATAATGAGCTATTCATACATTATTCATAAATAAATAGCTATCATCGTACAAAAGTGCCAAATTATAAATCAGGCATTCATGCAGTAATGCATAAACAACTAAAAACTGTATATCACTTTAACACATAAGAAAAAATGGTTAAGAGATAAAAGTACCATTTATAAATAGTCCTACTCATGAGCTTCAAGTGACAATGATTTATCTCTCCTTGCTCTAACATCCACTAAGAGTACAGAAGTGCAACATCAGTAGCAGATATCAAATGAAAACATCAACAAATCTTGTTCCATTCATTCATCAAAATCTCCTTGGAGGGTGCAAAAGTGCATGTTCTGAGGACAAGTTTTTGATAAATTTCCGGACCCTTCTCTAAGTGCATGAGAAGGGTTAAAATACTACTAACTAAATCTAAAAATAACTTATTTACAAAAATTCAGGGTGCAGTTTAAATGACCGTCCTATTTCTAGGAAAATAAAGCAAAACTATTTCTTAAATTAAGTCTAATATCTAACTATTTTTACATTTGGTCTTTGAAATTGCATGTATGCAGCATCTATTTAAGGAGAGTCAGTTGGATGAATTCTGCTTCTAGCTGAGCTGAGAAAAAATAATTGACGAGGGATGGTGCCATTTTTTCGGCCACATTTATGGTACACTTAACAGTCATCCACTGGCTATGCAGCTTTACCAAGTATGCCCAATAATACTCCCAGTTTAACTTGTTTAGCCCTTGAATTGCTTTTGCCTTTTCTTGCGCTCTCTATTTCCATTCTGCCTATAGCTGTTGTGCGTTCAGTAAATATCCTGGAGTGTTATCTGCGATCAAATTTTCGCTATGGAAACTTTCATTTACACAATCAATAAGACTGCTTGTTATCGTGGCTGCTGCTTCTACCGCTTGTTCTGCCTCCCTGATTTGCTCGTCCCATTTGTTAAAGAGAATTTCTCTATGGTTTTCATTTATCCTTGGTGCACCTGCTCTTTTTCCCTCATCTTTATCTTGCCAAGCCAAATATTTAGTCACTCGTTTATCAATCAGATCATAGTCACTTTGTAAATATACCACATGATTAGTGGTCTTATCACTAATTTCACAATAAAAACTCCATTGTGATATCTTTTGGTCCAACCCTTCTTGCTGCTGTAGTAATTGTTCATTCCAGGAAATGGACTCCATAATAAATTCTGTAAGCTTAGGGTCGTCTTTGTGCATCTCCTGTAAATCCTGTAACTGCTTTCCTTTCTCATCCAAACTTTTCTGATATCCTATCTGCATTTGCTAGAAATCCTGCTGTAACCTCTCAAGCTCTTTATGTGCTTCATTATTGGTGTTAGCTTGTTTCAATTGTTGTTGAAGTACTTGTATCTGGTCTTCCCTTTCTTTTAACAACTGTTGCACCTCAGATTCTTTATCAATAGTCGCAGAGGTGTATTCTCCTGCAATCCGAGATAGTTTGGTGAGATTTTTAGTAGGATTGCTTGTGGGATCTTTCCACAGAACGTCTAATTGTTCTGCGTCTTGAGAGAGTGTATTTTCCAATTTCCTTTTCTTCCTCTGTCTTCTTACCACTGCTTTGTATAGTGGGCTATAAAATATATCCAAAGAGGGAATTTCTTCAATGTTAAGTATAAGCTCAGAAGATGGGGCAATAGGAATATGCTCCATATATGAGACATCACTAACTGTTCTTGTCACTAATTCTTTTGCTACCCATGTATTACTCACAAGTGTTTTTATGGTTTGTCCTTAAAGATTGATCAAGTCGTTGAAGGTTTCCCATTCTTTATCTAATTCGGTTGTGACTGGTGGTGCCTCAATGATGAGAGGAGGAGGATCTCTTTGAGGGGAGGCAATAACCTACTGATGTAGAAGTTCCATTGACAGGGCAGTATTCTTTACTGACCCTTCACTCTTATCCTGTTCATTTGTAGATCTTTTAGAGTGTTCGAACATTTCTTGTTCGGACTTGGATTTAGATCTGATAGTGCTTGAACTCCCACTAAGACTAACACATGGAGTTGGTTCTCTTGAGGGTAGGCGTATTTTCTTTAGAGGAATACTAGCTAACCTTCTTTCTCTGTATATTGTGAGCTTTTAGAAATCTTCTGGAGATAATTGCAATTGAGCTTCGTGAAAAATTTCTTCAAGTGTGCTTTTCTATTGGAATATATCATCAAATAAATCCTTTTTTCCAAAAAACACCTTTATCTTGACTGTAGTTGTGAAATTTTGGGCAACCTCATTAGGGTCAAATGGTCTTCCTGGGAATTTCAATAGTTGTAAACATATTATATTATGTACTTCCATGAATGTGTGACCTACATCAAATAGTGAGAAGGCCCCATAGGCTACAGGAAACTGTGGTCATATAGCCTTCTTTTTGTCCTTTAAGTCTTTAGTTAGACCACCTTCCCCACAGGTTTGATATGCAATCTCTCGAGCTAAAAGTTTATCAGGGATATACAAAGGTAGGACATGAGGGGGTGCAGTACTTCCAAATTCCCTCACATAAGTAAACAATTCCTCCCCGAACCATCTTGCGACAGGAAGGATGTCTACTTCTGCTTCAAGCGAGCACCTTGGGGGTTCTTTATCATACGACATTTTGTACAACGGCATCATAATTCCATGACAAATTTGGTAGAAGTATAGAGTGAACGAAGAGTCCCACAATTCTTTATGATAGACATGGATGGGTAAGGGGTCTTGAGTTGTCCACTTCCAACCCATAACAAGAAACTTAGAAACATAACATATTGAATCCATAACACATGCAGAAAGGTAAAAAGGAGGATAAATTCTCTGGTCCACAGCTCTTTTGGACGGGTAACTGACAAGGGCCATGACTAGGTTATCAGATAAAATTTTGGCCCAATCTATAATAGTGGCATTTGTGGCATCATCCAGTAATGGTAGCCATTCGGATGAAAATTTGTTGATATCTGGCATCCCAAATATTCTACGGAGCATGGCAGTAGCAAATCAATATGGGGAGGTAAGGGAACTAGTACTGTACATACAATGTTTATCTTTCTTGGGCGATTCGTCCCTCCTAGACCAGTCTTTCATGGCTTCTGCCAGGTCCTAATTTTCCATTATGAATTTCTCCATGAGTTGCTTGTTACAAGTTGCCTGTGGCTCGGGCAGATGGTACATGAGCTTTAAATCCTGCACAATGAATGAACCGATGAGTCCTTGAACATGAACTTTGAACTGTCTATTTCTGAATTCTGCGCTATCCAGTATCAACTTTACCATGTCTGTGTATGGGAGGATTTTTGGCCTTGCTGCTATCCGATGTAAGAATGAGCAAGCTAGCTCTGTTAAGGATGCTTTAGAAGGACTCTATGAGCCTGCAACATCAGTAACTTCCATTACTCTGGGATTTTCCTCTTCAAGCAGATTATACATGTCTTCCCACGTAGCTATCCCCGTGTCTCTGTTACAAGCTGTGTCTATATACAAAGGTGCCATTTCCTTTCCTTTGGAGTTCGGGGCTTTGCTTTTCTTTCCCATTTCATCCTGCGTATTGCTTTGTATCGTCTTCCGTTCTCCATTATTGCAACTCGCAAGTGAAGTAGAAATGAATGACAAGGAAGGATGATGGGAGAGGTTTTAACTACTGCAGACATACCAAATCCACCACCTTACATGAAATGATTCTTCGAAAAGCACACACTCATATTCTATTAATAACTGAAAACTAATTCCTTTATTAGCATTTAAAGCACATAACCATGTGTCAGCTTATGGAAAGTACTTTTCTTGAATAGCGTGCCCAGAAGATCTGCGATGGAGCGATTTTGTGATTTGCTTCGCAACATCGCAGATCGTAACATCGCAGAATCGCACAAACACAACATTGCAGCGTTGATCTGGAATGACGTCACAACATTGCTCTAATGCGAGATCGCGAAATCGCAATATCACAGATCGCAGGAGTTTTATGTATGACAAATTTCGTTAACCTGTTTCTTCCGAGATGTGATGTTGCGATCAACGTCATCGCATATCAGCAGATTTTGAAGTGTTCCATGTAAGTCTTGTTGAATGCGACACGATATTTGTTCATTGTCGCGATCTCGCAAATTTTGGGATTGAGCTTGTAAGGAGGCATCTTGCTATCTTTTTACGATGCGATTTTAAAGATTTTTTCCTTACCATAAACTTAGATTTTAAGAATTTCAAAGGAGCTTCCTAAGCTTATGATGGTAACTTTATTTGCGGAAAGGAAATTTAAGCACTACTTTGTTTTTCCTGGATTCAATAACTAAGGGTCCCCACACATTTAGTATTACCAATGACACTAAATGAGAAGGGGGGTGTTTCTGGCCACAACAATTTGTGATTCACTTGGAAGAACGAGTTATCTCTGTTTTCCTATTGAATTTTCTAAACTTCCAAACTAGAAATTTTTTCAGAAAGTTGAACTTTATTATGGAAAGGTAAAGTACATTATGCTCTAACCTGTCAATGACATTTTGTTTCAACCATTTTCAACTTTGATTATTTGCTTCCTCGAGCTAGTCCTCGTATTTACATTAGTCATTACTTGGTCTGTAAAGATAAAACAAAGTATTCTCTATAAACTAGTTTTAAATATGCTCATTTGTCATAGGTAGAGCCTCTATTGCCAGCAGGCATTTATAGCCTCGATAGGGTTACCTGTTACCCAACAATGATCTTGTATCCTACTTAAAGGAACATACAATTCTCAAAGAAGAATCCAAATCCACACTTATTGCTTTGATTTTCTTTTTACTCTTAAAGAACAATGTCTTGGTTTGATAGCCAATTTATGACACAATCATTCACTTGATTTATAATTTTGATGAAAACGTTGGCTCGTGATGAGACCCCTTGTCTCTTGATTGTAGCAATCTTAAGTCATTTCCCTATTGTGGTGTACAGTATTTGGCAAAGTCAGCAAGTTATAATATCTATGATTATGATAAGTCAGCTTGTGATGCGACCTCTTATTCTTCAAGATGAAGTGTATCCTTGGGTTGTTCGTTTGAAAGTTGTGATTTCCTTAGCAGTTAGGAAGTCATTGTTTCCTTAAGATAGCTCTGGATGACAATAATAGAGTTTCTGGAAACATCTGTTCTACAGAGAATCCTTATTTTGTTATTGATACCTTTCATTGTACGGACATAAAAAAACTTCTTCACTAAAGGTTGTTTTCATCAAACTTTATGAAGTTGAAACTAGTATCATATCTAGGCTAGAGTCTTTAACTATATCTATCAATAATAAAGATCAATTTCCCAAAAGATTTGCTATTTATACAAGTGGAAAAATCAAAATCTGAAAGAGAATTGGTATCTTATTTTAAATGCCTAATGTAGCTAACGACAACAAATTTTATTATGGAAGATATATTTAAAGAAGATGAGAAGTAACTATTCCCTTGGATATTTATATGATATGAGGAGGGCTAATTACTTCATTTATTTTTACCTACAGACTGTTAAAAATAAACTATCAACATAACAAACTAACTAAATTAATTCTACTCCTATTTTAACAATATACATGAAATTGACTAGGTATAGTCATATTTCCAGTGTAACCATTCTCTCATTTTTATTCCTACACATATATACATTTCAAATATTAGTACTAGAAATAAAGTTTTTGTTGAACTAAGAATATTAAATGTGAAATTAGAATGCACAACTATTGTTAGAAGTTTACTCGAAATCTCCTTTTTATGAAATTTTCTCTCCAATTGAATACCTATTGGATCATAGAAATCTAGATGAAATTCTATTACGGATTGATAAACATTCAAGGAAAGAGATGACAGGCTAAATTGAAGATATGAATTTTTGGATTTAACAGCATGTATCATATTATTAATGTTATGTGTGAAAGTTAAGCTTTTGACACTTTCCGGTGAAAGAAAAGTTTCCAAATATATTTCTTTGAATGGATCAATGAAGAATGGATGGAAATCTTTCAAAGGAAAATTATCAACTAAATTGAATTGCTGGAAAGTTTCTAAAAATACATCCTTTTGTTGATAATGTCTTGGATAAGATAGAAGCTTTTGATAAAATATTGACATTGATTGAAATTGAAATTGAAACAGCTCTACATTCTTTCGAAAAACTTCAACTTTCCAACAGGGTAATACATCACTCGAATGTCTGATAGTAAGGTGTTTAGTATGCCAGCATAATATATCAAAAGTCTGAAAATTAAAATCTAAAGCTAAATCTGATTTTATACAAAATGGGTGCAAACGGAATAGAATGCAATGACTATCTATACAGCTAGTGTTATAGCACAATTGGGATCGTTTTGAAATATCGTCTCTTTCACAAGGTTTGGCCAGAATTATGGAATTCGAGTAATTTCGAACTCCATCTTGTGATTTAAAATTATGATTATGAACAGGCGTGAAAGCTTGATCATGATATGAATCATAGACTGGAATACTTTCTTGGATAGTGAGGTCATGCAGATGATTTGCAGCTTTAGAATGAGGATCGGTTGAAATGATTTCTAAATTAAAAAACCTCTCATTCTCAGGTGTTATTTGAAGTTTCTGATGATTCTCTCGAGATAAATCAACATCTTCAATGTCAAAGTAATTATCATAAATGACTTCACAAGATTCCCTAGATTTCTCTTTTTCATCCAGTATATTCAAACAAGGAGGGATAAGCCTTTGATGTTTGTTAATGGAAAAAGGGTGTTCTATAACTACTTCTCTATCTTGAAAACTTAATGGTGATTCATTTAGATCAGCCTCTTTATTTTCTGAAATATCATTAATATTGAGAGGGGAAAAATTACCATCATTAAAAATATCAGGATACAAAGAAAAATGTGACTCTGAAATAATGCATTTAAACATATCTCTTTTTGAGAATTCTTGTGCATTATGTTCATTGTAGATTTCAGTTTTTAGATCATACCTTTGTGTGCTCATGTTTTTTGGAAGAATATTACTTTGCCGTTCTAACCTTGGCATTTGTGTTTGTTGAGTTGCGATCATATTTTTTGAATTTGCCTCAAAGTTTCTTCTCGATTCCAAGGTGACCTTTCTTCCAAAATTGGCACTTTTGTCTTCTTGTATTGGATCAGACATATCCTCTAAGCTTTGGGAAACTTCTTCATCACAATTTATTTGCACATCCAAATTGGATTTCTCATTTATATTAGAAGGAAATTGAACAAAGATGGGACTAATTTCCACTGGATCGGGAATAGGAGGCAGAGAATAATTATGATCAACACAATCTAGTGATTCTTCACTTATGGGTTCAACATCAAATTTCAAACAATTCAGATGAAATCGAATATTAAAATCTCTAACAAATTCATATTCTTTTCGTAAATACTCAATTTCATCATATACCTGATCATAATCATAGCAGTCAAACTTACATACGAAAATCATGACAAATTGATCCCAGCTGTGAATTGAGGCAACCAGAAGGGTTCTACACCAGTTTCTAGCTTCTGCTACAAATGTGAGAGCAAAAATTCTGCATAAAATGCCTTCATCAATTCCTTGAAAATTTGAATTTGAAACATTTTGAATAAATTGAAGGGCATGATTAAAAGCAGAAGAATTTCTCTTACCATTGAATTTTACCTGAGAGAAGAGTCTTACCACTTTGGGTGGAATGTTGGAAGATGCACGAACATGGATACAACTCCAAATTGGAAGTTTAAGAGAGGCCATCGTAATTCAAATGTTACAATTGAAAACAAACCCTAACATACAACATGTTTCAGCTCCTCCTTCTAGTGCCAAATTTGTTGAACCCTTGAGAATTGCATCTACAACAAGGGGGATACCCGCCCTATCCGGGCCTTGGTTGGCAGCTCCTTATCCGTTTGGTATAGCGGGTCCGACTGGGGATATGGGACCAGTTTCCCAATCTATGAGTGTGTGTGTGTAGAATCTGATGTTCCTGATCTAACAATTCCTAATTAAGATATTCTAATTCTAATTTTAATCTAATGCTATGATATTCTAATAAACAACAACATCTAAATCTATACTAACCCAGGATGTAATTCTTCTATTATGCGATCTAAAAATATTTCAAATAACAACTAGTAATAAAGATCATTCAGCTATTATGAGAAAAGAAATCAATAACGATGAACCACTTCGCATAAAAAGTTAGACGAAACAATTGTGAAAAACATATCACATAATGACCTATTCATACATTAAGCATAAATAAATAGCTATCACCATAGAAAAGTGCCAAATGATAACTCAGGCATTCATGCAGTAATAGATAAACAAATAAAAACTGTATATCACTTTAACGCATAAGCAAAAATGGTTAAGAGATAAAAGTACCATTTATAACTAGTCCTACTTGTGAGCTTCAAGCGACAATGATTTATCTCTCCTTGCTCTAACATCGATTAAGAGTATAGAAGTGCAACATCAGTAGTAGATATCAAATGCAAACATCAACAAATCTTGTTCCATTCATTCATCGAAACCTCCTTGAAGGGTGCAAAAGTGCATGTTCTGAGGACAAGTTTTTGATAAATTTCTGGACCCTTATCTAAATGCATGAGAAGGGTTTAAATACTACTAACTAAATCTAAAAATAAATTATTTACAAAAATTCAGGATGCGGTTTAAATGACCCTCCTGTTTGTAGGAAAATAAAGCAAAACTATTTCTAAAATTAAGTCTAATATCTAACTATTTCTGCATTTGGTCTTTGAAATTGCACGTATGCAGCATCTATTTAAGGAGAGTTGGTTGGATGAATTCTGCTTTTAGCTGAGCTGAGAAAATAGAATCGGTGAGGGCTGGTGCCATTTTTTCAGCCGCATTTATGATACACTTAACAGTCATCCACTGGCTATGCAGCTTTACCAAGTATGCCCAATAATACTCCCAGTTTAACTTGTTTAGCCCTTGAATTGCTTTTGCCTTTTCTTGCGCTCTCTATTTCCATTCTGCCCATAGTTGTTGTGCGTTCAGTAAATATCCTGGAGTGGTATCTGCAATCAAATTTTCGCTATGGAAACTTTCATTTACACAATCAATAAGACTGTGGCTGCTACTTCTACCGCTTGTTCTGCCTCCCTGATTTGCTCGTCCCATTTGTTAAAGAGCATTTCTCTATGGTTTTCATTTATCCTTGGTGCACCTGCTCTTTTTCCCTCATCTTTATCTTGCCAAGCCAAATGTTCAGTCACCCGTTTATCAATCAGATCATAGTCACTTCGTAAATCTACCACTTGATTAGTGGTATTATCACTTATTTCACAATAATAACTCCACTGTGATATCTTTTGTCCCAACGCTTCTTGTTGCTACAGTAATTTTTCATTCAAGGAAATGGACTTCGTAATAAATTCTATAAGCTTAGGGTCATCTTTGTGCATCTCCTGTAAATCCTGTAACTGCTTTCCTTTCTCATCCAGACTTTTCTGATATCCTATCTAGATTTGCTGGAAGTCCTGATGCAAACGTTCAAGCTGTTTATGTGCTTCATTATTGGTGTTAGCTTGTTGCAACTGTTGTTGAAGTACTTGTATCTAGTCTTCCCTTTCTTTTAACAACTTTTGTACCTCAGATGCTTTATCAATAGTCGCAGAGGTGTATGCTCCTACGATCTGAGATTTTTTGGTGAGATTTTCAGTAGGATTGCTAGTGGGATCTCTCCACCAAACGTCTAATTGTTCTGCATCTTGAGAGAGTGTATTTTCCAATTTCCTTTTCTTCCTCTATCTTCTTACCACTGATTTGTGTTTTGGGCTATAAAATATATCCATAGTGGGAATTTCTTCAATGTTAAGTATAAGCTTAGAAGATGGGGCAACAGGAACATGCTCCATATCTAAGACATCGCTGACTATTCTTGTGACTACTTCTTTTGCTACTTGTGTATTACTCACATGTGTTTTTATGGCTTGTCCTTAAGGATTGATAAAGTCATTGAATGTTTCCCATTATTTATCTAATTCGGTTGTGTCTGGCAGTGCTTGAATGATGAGAGGAGGAGGATCTCTTTGTGGGGAGGCAATGACCTACTGATGTAGAAGTTCCATTGACTAGGCAGTATTCTTTACTGACCCTTCACTCTTATCCTGTTCATTTTCGGATCTTTTAGAGTGTTCGGACATTTCTTGTTTGGACTTGGATTTAGATCCATTACCGCTCGAACTCCCACTAAGACTAACACTTGGAGTTGGTTCTCTTGAGGGTAGGCGTAGTTTCTCTAGAGGAATACTGGCTAACCTTCTTTCTCTGTATATTGTGAACTTTTGGAAATCTTCTAGAGATAATTGCAATTGAGCTTCGTCCAAAATTTCTTCAATTGTGCTTTTTTGTGGAATATATCATCAAATAAATCCTTTTTTCCAAAAAACACCTTTATCTTGACTGTAGTTGTGAAATTCTGGGCAACCTCATTATGGTCAAATGGTCTTCTCAGGAATTTCAATAGTTGTAAACACGTTATATTCTCTACTTCCGTGAATGCATGACCTACATAAAATATCGAAAAGGCCCCATAGGCTACAGGAAACTGTGGCCATATAGGCTTCTTTTTTTCCTTTAAGTCTTTAGTTAGACCACCTTCCCCACAGGTTTGATATGCAATCTCTCGAGCTAAGAGTTTATCAGGGATATACAAAGGTAGGACATGAGGGGGTGCAGTACTTCCAAATACCCTGATATAAGTAAACAATTCCTCCCCGAACCATCTTACGGCAGGGAGGATGTCTACTTCTGCTTCAGGTGAGCACCTCGAGGGGTCTTTATCATACAACATTCTGTACAAGGGCAACATAATTCCATGAAAAATTTGGTAGAAGTATTGAGTGAACTGAGAGTCCCACAATTCTTAATGATAGACATGGATGTGTAAGGGGTCTTGAGTTGTCCACTTCCAACCCATAATAGGAAACTTAGAAACATAACATATTGAATCCATAATATATGAAGACGGGTAAAAGGGAGGATAAATTCTCTAAGCCGCATCTCTTTTGGACAGGTAACTGACAATGGACGTGACTAGATTATCAGATAAAATTTTGGCCCAATCTACAATAGTGGCATTTGTGGCAGCATACAGTAATAGTAGCCATTCAAATGAAAATTTGTTGATATCTAGCATTCCAAATATTCTACGGAGCATGGCAGCAGCAAAGAAATATGGGGAGGTAAGGGAAGCAGTACTGTACATACCGTGTTTATCTTTCTCGAGTGATTTGTCTCTCCTGAACCAGTCTTTGGTGGTTTCTACCAGGTCCTGATTTTCCTTTACAAATTTCTCCATGAACTGCTTGTTATAAGTTTCTTGTGGCTTGGGCATATGATACATGAGCTTTAAATCCTGCGCAGCGAATGAACCAATGAGTCTTTGACCATGAAATTTGAACTATCTATTTCTAATTTCTTCGCTATCCAGTATCCACTTGACCATGTCTATGTATGGGAGTATTTTTGGCCTTGTTGCTATCCGATGTAAGAATGAGCAAGCTAGCTCTATTAAGGATGATTCAGAAGGACTCTCTGAGACTGCAACAATAGTAACTTCCATTACTCTGGGATTTTCCTCTTTGAGCAGATTATACATGCCTTCCCATGTAGCTATCCCCGCATCTCTATTACAAGTTGTGTCTGTATAGAAAGGTGCCATTTCCTTTTCTTCAGAGCTCGAGGCTTTGCTTTTCTTTCTAATTTCAACCTGCGTATTGCTTTGTATCATCTTCCTTTCTCCGTTCCTGCAATTCACAAGTGAAGTAGAAATGAATGACAAGGAAGGGTGATAGGAGAGGTTTTAACTGCTGCAGACATACCAAATACACCACCTTACGTGAAATTATTGTTCGAAAAGCACGCACTCATATTCTATTAATAACTGACAACTAATTCCTTTATTAGCATTTAAAGTGCATAACCATATGTCAGCTTAAGGAAAATACTTTTCTTGAATAGCGTGCCCAGAAGATCTGATGGAGAGATTTTGCGATTTGCTTCACAACATCGCAGATCGCAACATCGCAACATCACAGAATCGTACAAACACAACATTACAGTATTGATCTAGCCTGACATTGCAACATTGCTTTATCGCGAGATCGGGATATCGCAATATCGCAGATCGCAGGAGTTTTATGTATGACAAATTTCGTTAACCTGTTTCTTGAGAGATGCGATGTTGCGATCGGCGTCATCGCATATCAACAAATTTTGAAGTGTTTCATGTAAGTCTTGTTGAATGCGACTCGATATTTATTCATTGTTGCGAGACATACATATATATATTGATTTTTTTTGGGAGCAATGGCTTGAACATTTTTTTTGTTTTTTATTATTATTTATAAGCTTTACCTAGTCTCAGTTATATTGGCCATAGCATGTATTGAGCCTCTTGAAATTTAGTTATAGAACCCTCACCTAGTTACATATTTCATCAATATTGAGATGTAAAGAGGACCTGGCTACTCTAGGTGAAATGATAGATCCTTCATCAAACATAACTAGAATTTGACAAGGGAAAAGGCTAACCTATATAAAGTAACCTACTATGTCGCAAATGTACCAATACAACTCATCGTTCCATAATCTATTCTTTTGTGCACATATCCATTGGAACTAGCCATTCAGGTTATACTGGCCATTTAGGTTATACTCTTTGATAAGTCTATTAATTTTTTTTTAATTTAAACAACTTCCTCTTTGTCTTTATATGCTGATGGGTTAATATAACCCACAACCACAATGAGGTTAACCAAATCCAAATCTAGATAAAAGCATGGATGGAGGAATTTCCAGCTCCAGTGGGGCTTGGAGAAGACAAGAGGAATAGGGCCAAGGTTGTGGCTTATAACTAAGGAATCGGAAGGTATCCACTTCTTGTAATGAATAATAAATATCTACTTTAACCTACCTTGTACTTATCACCTCGGTCAAAATCAGTTTCATCTAGTCTACTAGGGGCATAAAACCAACAAATATATTTGTATGTGATGATATGTTTTCTACATTGATAACATTTCCTATCATAATTTTTGTATTCCTTTTTTTAGTTTTTCAGTCGAGTTACATCATTGTGCATGTTGAATTGCACAAAATGGCTAATTACACGTTGAATTTTCCACAAACCATAGGAATTAATACTCTCTTACAATCAACCCACTAGTCTCAATATATATTTTTTCTTCTTTCCATTCTCGATGCACTTAAAGTGATCTTCTAATAGTTGGTAAACAAGTTGCCATTAAAAGTGACAATTACATAATTTTTCATGAAATGTATCCATGCAATATTTTATTTCTTTCCTTCACAAAGAAACTCGTACATTATTATACCACAGAGAATGTTTCATGTGCCATAACAAATATGAATTGTAAGATATTATGAGTACTATATAAGAAACTAGAGCTAATATTACTACAAATAAAAATTAGTAATATTTCATCTAAGAATAGAATTGGTAGTAGTCATATAAGCAATTATGTTGACTTCCATCAAAATTTGTATGTTTGCAAGGAACCCTTTCCTTAAAAGCTATTTATTCTTTGTCTACAGGTTTCTAGATACTTTGAGGAAACACTAAAGTTTGCATGACATTGAAGATCGAAAATCTCTTGAGAAACAAATTGATTAGTGTAGTAATTTATAGGGTAAGTTCATTAGATAAAACATCGAGGGACACTTATCACAAAAAGATCACAGATCAGTACACCAATATTCTTGATGTGGTTAAAACCCTCAAAGAATGAAATAGTATATGGCCTGAGCCAACATGGCCACTTCATGCTATTTATTAATGTAAAAGAAATAAATTTTACATAAGCTACTCTCATGAACAACACCTTACAAATGACCCTCCATGCTCTTTGAATAAAGATCATCGACCAATCGGGTGTTAAGCCATAAATAAAGTGTCGGTAATACTAAGGAGAGAATGAACTGTCAGATCAATTCATGTCTAGAACATATCATGACTGTCAGATTGTAAGTTACAAAAATATATAATAGAGAAACACTTTAGCTAACTCTACACTAGACCAAGTTATACTTAACTATTTCCTATGTGTCAAAATATCCTAACATCCCCCCTTAAGAACAACTTCCTGAACTCCAACCACAAATCAAAGTTTAGTAAACTTTGCCTCTATGACAGCCTTTTTAATGATGTTTGCAACTTGATCATTAGTTGAACAATATTGCACTTCAAGAACATGGTCATGAATGAGATTTCTGATGAAATGCATGTGTAGTTCAAAGTGTTTTCTACACTGATGTTGGACTCGATCTTTTCATAGTTGAATGGCACTTTGATTATCACACCAAAGTGTATTTGGATGTTGCTGCTAAAAGCCAAACTCTGACAGGATCTGACGAAGCCATAGGTCTTGCTTACTAGCTTCTATGATGCCTCGATACTTAACTTCTGCTAAAGAAAGAGAGATGGCACTTTGTTTCTTACAAGCCCATGTAATAGGTCGAGAACCAAGAGTGAACATATAAACTCCAGTAGACTTCAAATCATCAGGGTCACCAAACCAATCAGAATCAGTGAAATCAACCAATAGAGGAGATGCTTCTGCATTGTTATGAATCCCAAACTGAACTCTACCTCAAACATAAGGAAGTATTATTTTAGCTTCTTTGCAATGAATTTCATGTGGGTTTTTCATAAATCGAGAAATAAGGCCAACAGCAAAGGAAAGGTCAGGATGGCTATGGGTCAGATACTAAATCTTCCTATAAGATGACAATATAAGGTAGCATCAACTTCAGGGGAAGTACAAGTGACCGAAAGCTTGCTGGAGACCAAAATGGAGAAGGGGTTGGCTTACAGTCTTCCATGTGAAAGTGGCATAGAAAATCATAGGCATACTTGGAATTTGAAAGCGAAATACCTTTGTTGGATCACAAAACTTGAAGACCAAGAAAATAATGCAAGTGTCCTAAGTCTGTCATTTCAAATTTCTTTTTAAGGTTGGAATTCAAATGGTTTATAAGGTTGGGATCACTACCAGTAAGGATAAGATCATCAACATAAAGAACAACAATGATAAGAGACTTACCCACTTTCTTGGTGTAGACATATTGTCAGAATGATACTTAGAAAAGCCAGTATCTAAAAGAAAGCTATACATTTTGGCATACCAATCCTCAGCGACTTCATGATACCATAAAGGGATTTCTTAAGCTAACATACAAGGCTGGACTCTGTTTGAATAAAGCTAGGAGGTTGTTCCATATAGATTCTTTATGCAGGTCGCCATGCATGAAGGTAGATTTAACATCAGTCTTATGGGCTTCACATTTGAAAGAGGCAACAAGGGAAAGAAAAAGGCAGATATAGTTCATTTTGGAAATAGGGGAGAAGGTTTTAGTATAGTCAATGCCTTCAACTTGTGAAAAACCCTTAGAAACAAGACGAGCTTTATGTTTATCAAATTTTCCATCTAGTCCAAACATTGTTTTGTAAACCCATTTGCATCTAACAAGTTTTCATCCCTTTGGAAGAGGAACAAGATCCCATGTATAGTTTGAAAATAATGAATGATATTATTCATTAATAGTTGCATCCTAATATGAATGGCCTGAAGCTTCTGCAAAGGTGGCAGGATCATAATTTGCTAAAGCTTGAGCCAGTAAAGAAGAGGCCTTATCGAACTAAGAATGTGTACGTAGCTAATCTGTAGGATCACCTGCAAGAGCACCTATTGCATCTCGAGTAGTACAAACCCATTTTGGAAGTTGAGGAGGTGAAAGAGTATCCAGAGAAGGTGGGAGAGCATTGTCATCCTCATTTTCATCATCTAAAGAAGAAATATTTTCACAAGTATAAGGGATAGAGAGAGGTGGCACATTTGCTGAACTAGCCTCGTAGGCCAATATATTTTTAGAAAACTTTACATCTCTTCCAATGATAACATTTTTGTATTTAGGCAGAAGAAGTCTATACCCTTTGACATATTCAGAATATCCAAAAAAAAATATTTTTCACTCTTAGGTTCTAAGGCTTTATGTTTCTCATATGGAATATGGGCCCATGCTTCACTTCTAAAAACATGAAAGTGAATTACATCTAGTTTAATTGCGTTCCATGTTTCTTCTAGAGTGATATTCTTTAAAACCTTAGTAGGAGTGTGATTTACTTGTAATTTACATAGTTAATTGCTTATGCCCAGAAACTAAGACTACGTCCTTTAAATTGAAGCATAAATTAACCATTTCCATTAAGGTGTGATTCTTCCTTTCATCTACACCATTTTGTTGTGGAGTATATGGAATAGTATGTTGCATTGGAATTCCATGCTCAGTGAAAAACTTGATAAATTTGTTTTTAACATATTCTTTGCCATTATCATATCTTAGCTTGGGAATTTGATGTCTAGATTATTTCTCAACAAAGGCCTTAAAGGCCAAGAACATGTTAAAGACTTCACTCTTGAGTTTTGAGAAGTATACCCAAGTGCATATGGAGAAATCATCGATGAAAGTTAAGAAATACCTATACCCAACTAATGAAACAACTTGAAGTGGACCACATAAATCACTATGCATAAGTTGTAAAGGGGTCGAGGCGTGCCAAGAGGCATGCTTTTCAAAACTATCCCATTGATGTTTTCTGAGTACACATCTGGAACAAACACCATATCTGGAAGATACCATAGGAAGACCCGTCACCATAATTTCTTTACAGATTTCGAAGGGAGCAATAGTTTAAGTGACCAAATCAGTCATGCAAAAGTTTACTCACTTCATCATTATGATCAAAAGATACCAAGGGAAGAGTTGATGACCCAAAGTTGTTAAAATTATACAACCTTGTAGAATCATCAACAATTCCAATAGCTAAAATCTGTCTAGGCTTAGGTCCTTGATTACAACATCGTGAGGTGAAAATTAAATGGTTTTACCTTCACCTAAATGAGTTATTTGATATACAGATAGAAGGTTGCAGGATAAGGTTGGAACAAATAATACATAATTAAATTGACTATTTTCTAGATGAATAGTTCCAGTCCGTAAAACACTAAGATATTTGTCATCACCAACATATATATTTTTGGTGTTACAATCATTTAAAGAAGAAAACATGGCTTTGCTTTTGGCCATGTCATAATAAGCTCTAATCAATGAGCCACTCATGAGAATGAGAAGAATAAGATACATTTAGTGCATAACCATACGAGATTCTTGACAAACACATGCAGAAAGTGTTATTCCTCAAGATGATGTTGAAGTTGAAGAGTGCTCCAAATGGATGTTATGCTTCTTCATTGTTGCTTCCAAGGCTTCCATCTTCTTAAAGCATCTGGATTCTAACTAGCCATCTCGATTACAAAAGTTGCAATTTCTATCAGTCTTCTTCCCTTTTTTTTTATTTGCCTTATCATTTTGTTGAATTGATTTTTCATTTTGCTAAGACTGAAAGTGCTTAGGACCCTTGTCTGGATTAGGACCATTAGTTTTAGGACACTGCTTCTTAGGATTCTTTGAATTTCGTTGTTGTTGGGCTACTAGGGATTTCTTAAAATACCTTCTAGTATTAAGAAGACCAAGATGTAATAGTTTTTCCTGTTCTCTTATTAAAGAATCACAAAAGGCATCAAAGGAGGGGCACTTTTAGGCTTGTCCTTATGAAATAAAGGCTTCTCTAGTAGAATGGAAGGTGGAAACCAACACAGAGTAGGGTAGTTCTAACTTAGTAAGAATGTAATAGATAAGGCTACCATCTTCTTTCTTAACCTTAACAACTACCAAGAGAATTCGAAGGGTCTTGAACTTGGACAAAAAATCTTGATTGGAAGAAACATTATTGGGGCCGAACGTAGCAAACTCATTTTCATGTTGATGGGCTCTAATTTCATTTTTAATTCCAAATACTTTATTGAATGATTTCATTGCTTCATCAGGAGTATGAAGTTTTGCGATATGGAATCTAAGGTTTGGAGAAATAGACATCCCTATTAACCCATGTTCTTGATCTTGCTTGTTTTCCAATTTGACTACCTTATCATCATCTTTAGGTTTAGATTCTTGTCCCGAGGCTATTCTATAAAAACCTTTACTTCTAAGTAAATCATCCATGTAGGACACCCATTGGAAGTAGTTGGTGTTGTCAAGAATAACTTGGTATGGACTTTCCATTTTAATAGAAACTGAAGTTATAGATGCTCAAACTAAGTGTTCCAATGGAAATGTCTCGAATAATTAGGCTGACTAAGAAAAATGGATCTGAAAATTATTTTCAGATGAGGAAGTTAGGGTTCTTTTAAGAAAATGTGTTGAAGATGCCAATGAAGTACGTGAATGTGTGGAAGTGAATGATAATGCTATATTTAAAAAAAAAATCCCCCCTTTCTTCAAACTTAATCTAATTAACTCACTTAAAAAATAAATAAAAATTATGTGATCCACTTTCATAACTAAGTGAAAGTCACTTTTACAATGGTACTTTATGAGCTACTCACTAAATTGCAACTTAAATAAAAGATCAAGAGACTTTAGAATTATAAGTGACTCACTTTTCTAATGCATGAGAACACTTTTACATAAGGTAGCTTTAAAACATAAGATACATGTGGTTTTTGATAAAGTAACTCAACATAATGAAAGACTTCAACCCAGGACCTTTATTCTCATAAAGTAACTTTGGACCAAGTGAGTGAGTTTAAAGCATTAGTAATTTTTGGAAAAGAGGAAGCGATTGTTTTTGTTTGTTTATTTTTTTTAGTCAATGATTTTTTGGAGTGTGTGATTATTTCAGAAATCCCTTTTTTCCTAAAAAACAAAAGCCACATAGCCCGAAATGCCCATACAAAAAAAGGAAAACCTTATGGGTTGAAGTTAGATTTCACTAGAAACTAAAGATTTTCCTTAATGTTTTTGATTTTTCGAGATCACACTAAGGTACGGCGGAAAAGAGCATATGAATGAGAAAAATGCTTCCTTTCTATTTCTGATTTTCCCAGATTGGACAGAGTCGCATGGCAAAGAGAATATGCAAAAATGAAAGGTATATATTCGGTAATAAAAAATAGACAGATAAATAAACCAAAATAAACACAAAAATAAATAACTAAAACTGCAAATAAAGATTGTGTATCTCTAGATCTTAGAAATGACGTAGCTAGGGTTACCGAAAACATTTTCGTATGAAATGAAAGGGGTTCCTCACTGGAATAGATTCTCCTAACAAAATAGAGAAGTCCTCTTGGCCCGAAAGTGGTCAGAAACATTAGATTTAGGAATCGACAATGGGATGCAGTTGTGTTGGCTTCAGATTTGGATCATCAACCAATGCGGCCTTGAAATAGATCTGATACCATATAGGAATTTATAGGGTAAGTTCCTTCGATAGAACACCAAGTGACATCGCTCACAAATAGACCACAAATCAGTACACCAGTATTCTTGACGTAGTTAGAACCTTAAAAGAAGGAAACGGTCCATGGCCTGAGCCAATGCGATCACTTCAGGCAATTTATTAATGTAAAAGAAATAAAATTTACATAAGCTTCTCTCATGAACGGCCACCTTACAAATGACCTTCCATGCTCTTCAAATAGAGATCATGGACCAATTGGGAGTTCAGCTATGGATCAAGTATCGGTAATACCGAGCAGAGAATAAATAATCAGATCACTTCATGTGTAGAACATGTCATGACCATTGGATTGTAACTTACAAAAGTACATAGTAAAGAAACACACTTTACCTAACTCTACACCAGACCAAGTTATAATTAACTATTTCCTATGTGTCAGAATATCCTAACAATTAGAAATTTGGTCATCCCTTCAACTAACATGCAATGCCAGTTCATGAAAAGACTGACAAATATTACCCAACTATAACTCTATTTGATTGTTAAATTTGTTGCACTCAAATATTGAACCCAACTAACTTGTTGATCCTAAGCTTGGATACAATCTAACCAGAGATGATTCTGCTTGATTTCCTATAAGTCATTCTTTTCCTGATAGTTTTTATCATTATAAGTTAGATTTAACATTCTTTGAGAATATTTCGTCTACGAATAAAATTGGAAGTAGTCCCACAAACAATTATGCTACCTTCCATCCAACTTTTTGTGCTTACAAAACACCCTTTCTTTAAAATCTATTTTTTTTGTGGCTACAGGTGTCCATAAACTTTGAGGTAACTCTAAATCCTGCATAACAATGAACATCGAAAATTTCTTGAGAAACAAATTTATAAGATCTTAGTCATCCCTTTGAGTAACTTGCAATTTTAGTTCATGAAAATACTAACAAATATTATCCAACTGTAACTTGTCCCGTTGTTAAACTAATTGAATTCAAATCTTGAACCCAACTAGCGTGCTGATCCTAAGCTTATTTTTGGCAAACACAAAATGCTATAGATTTCATCCTTGGAATTGGCATGATTAGAAATGAAATAAATTTTGTTGAAGGAGCCAGTTGACACTATGTTCACCCCGAATGTTTTATTTCTCATGATGAAGAAACTGCAAAGTACCAGCAGGTTTGAATAACATTTTATGCAAAAGGACAAGATTTAAATCATCATATTTCACAGCTTCAAATGAAGAAGTCCCTGCCAAAGTTGATTGCATGAGTGCACTCTAACTACCATGTTGTTTGTGTGCTAAATTATTAAAATCCTGGCTACATCTATCCTAAAATATGCCTTGATCCATAGATTTCCCTATAGTTGAATTGTTTTTTATAGAGTCAGAACTAGCTACAATATGACCAACATCTACGAAATGGCATTCGGTCTGCTGAGAATCAAAAAATATGGTTTGTGATGACAGCTATTAGTTGACCAACTAGTGTGAATAAGAAAATTGAACCTCATCCTTCTGCAATGCATCTTCAACCCACTTTTTCTTATTCTCAACAAAGTTATTCTCTTGAGAGTTTCCACAAAGAATGTTTCCTTGTTTCTAATTTCTTAATAGAGAGCTAGTCTCTGGAGTTTGGCAAAGGTTGTAGAGAAACCTCTTCCCCGTTAAATTTTTAACTAGTAATTGTTGTCCTGTGTATGAAGCATTATCTTCAAGAGAGGATGTATCACAATATATTTTCTAGTGATTAGCTATAAGTGGTTCTCCCAAACTTGAATGACAACCTAATGGATTTTGTAACTGAGTTGCAGTAGCTAGTGCCTTGTTCAATGGACTAGGAATCAACCATTTCTTTTGAACTTGGATGCAAATGCAATGGTTATATATTTCCATCCTCAACATTACCAATTATGGGATAATAAACTATTATGAAACCAACTCACAAATTGATAGAAAAGATAGAAAAATGCCTTAAAATTTAGCCTCTTCGAGGGGTAAACCTCCTTTACACTACACAAATGGACAATTCTTGGATGACACAGATGACAAGACCTCCTTTCTATATATAGGAGTCTAAGGGGTAATAATATAATCAGAGCCAACATAAAATAATAATGTAATGGCACAATAATAACAATAGTGGCCTTCTATGGGGCACAATAGTAACAATATGGGGACTACATGAGTACAAAAATATAATAAGGGGGTGTACTAACAACAATAAGGGGTTACAGTAGTAGTATATGGCCTAACATTCCCCTCTCCTTCAAAAAGTGTTTTCCACAACACTTGAGTAGTTCTTGATGCTTCTGTATAAAATTCTTGTCCTCCCATGTGGAATCTTCAGCAGGTAAGTTCTTCCACTTGATGAGATACTCTGAAATTGATCGATTTCATCGTTGTCAGGTTCTTGTTTCTATGAATGCTCCAGGTTCCAATATGATTTTTCCTTCCTCTTCAAGTTCTCGCAATATTGTTTAAATTGGGATCTTCTGCAACTTTTGAATGAGTGGCCACACTTCTTCATCCTTCTTCCATTCATCCCTTGCTTTGTTTATCCAATCTGGTTGGATAATAGAAATAACACAAAAAAATGCTTCCGCATCGTCATCCTTTCTTGAGATTTCATCTGCAACAAAATTTTGCTTCCCTTTTCTATATATGATGTCAAAGTCATAACCCAAGATATTTGTGAGCCATTTTTTCTATTCTTCTAAAGATAATATTTGTTCTAAAACGTAATTAAGACTATAATGATCAATATTTACCTTGAAGTGTCTTCCCATTGGGTAAGGTTGCCATTTCTTAAGTGCATGTAGTATTGCCAACGTTTCGTTCTCATAAATAGCTTGCTTGAGATGTAGCCATAAAAATACCCAATCATGTACATCAAAACATTTTTCATTGTGATGTTCATCTACCTATTGTTTCATTCGATTCTATACCAAAGTGGCATTGTATATTAAAAGTTGGAGAACTTGTTGTTGATGCTCGATGTGATCTTTCACTGCTTGAACCTTCTTCTTCTTGATATTTCCTTCTATATTTAGAGTTTGAGGAGTGGTAATTTCTTCCAATGCTTTACAAGATATGGTCAGATTCATTTCTTGATGCTCGATGTGATCTTTCACTTCTTGAACATTTTTCTTCTTGATATGTCCTTCTATCTTGATAGTTTGAAGAGTGGTAATTCTGGCCAATGATTACAAGATATGGTTGGATTCATTTCTTGTTTCTCGATGTGATCTTTCACTTCTTTAACCTTTTTCTTCCTGTTATGTCCTTCTATCTTATGAGTTTTAGTAGTGTTAATTCTTTCCAATGATTTACAAGATATGGTCAGATTCATTTGTTCTTTCTCTGGGGTTGGTTCCTAGTGTATATCCTCTTTTTTTGATGTTTCTTCATCCTTTTCTTCCTCCTCTTCATAATCTATGTAAAATAATTTCTTCTCAGCACAATTATGACCTTTAGTGCATTTGCTATCACAATTATAACAAAGCCATTTTTCTCTTTTTTCTTCCAGTTGTTGTGGTGTCACCCTTGTAGGTTGTGGAAGGCTAGGAGAAACAACACTTCAATGTTTATAGTTGTGACGGGTAGAATTCCTTGTTTCCATAATTTTCCTTTCCACTTTTCTTGGCAACCTGAATTCCTTCTCCAATGAATCAGGTTCCCAAAGACGAACCTCATGTTGAACATTATCCATTAAAGTCCCTATGGAGACATCAATCCTTTACATCTCTGGAATACCATTTTCCCTTATATTCAATTTTTGAAAGTCCCCAATGTGCTCTGCCATTGAAATCTTTTTTTTCAGATTTATTAATTAGATAAAAAAGTTGTTTCTCTTTGTATCCTCATAATGTGCTATCATTTCCTCCATGAAAATTGACCACGTCACAAGTGGTTTACGAGAACAAAGCCCTTTATACCATAAAAATTGATTCGGTTCTAAATAATTAGATGGAATACATATTGTTTGTAATAGTGGTACACCATGTAGATCAAAATATCTCTCCATTTGTAGTATTCAATTTACCGGATCCTTGCCATCAAACTTCCTCATCTTGCTTTTTCTCGATTTTAGGAGCTTGATCTTGAAACAACTATAACTCTATCATTTTAGATCTTTTAGTTCTGAAATCGTGAGCAGTAGTCCTCTGCATCCTATTTCAAATTCCACCAGTCTGATCGAAATTGGATTCTCCAAGAAAGAGTTATGCACAATCTCCCAAGATGACTTGATTATACACCTTTTTAGAATAGCGAACTTGTATGATGTGCTACGTGTCATTGTTTTGACCTTCGAATCAGACAAGTAAAAAAAAAACTATAGTCCCTCCTCTTTCTGTAACTTCTGACGAAATTTCAATCTAATGCTTAGAGAGAAAGTTATGACGATTTTCTCAAGGTCACCTATTTAAGATGTAATTCAGGAATCTGAAAAAACCCTAACTTCCGTAGATCATATATTCAAAAATATAGCAAGAAAAAATCTAAAATTTAGACCTAAGGTTTAGACTGATTTCTTCTCAAACTAGTTTTTGGTTTAGCTTCTGAAACTGCATAGCGAAAACGTTATAGTGAAAATTCCACGATGACCTGTTTTAGATGAAATTTTGGAGCTTGTAAAAGCTATAACTTCCTCAGATCATATCTTTGAAAATATAGTGATACAAGATCTACAGTTCGTACCCAAGGTTAAAAAAGGTTTCTTCTCAAATGGGTTTTTTTTTTAGGTTCTGCAACGGTGCAGAAAAATGTTATAGCGAAAATACAACGATGACCTTTTTGGAGTAGCAAAACCCTAGAATCCAAAGCTCTGATACCAAATGTTATGAAACCAACTCACAAAATGATAGGATAGATAGATCAACACCTTAAAATTTAGCCTCTGTGATGGAGTAACCTCCTTTACATTACACAAATGAACAATTTTTGGATGACACAAATGAAAATACCTCCTTTCTATATATAGGAGTCTAACGGGTCATAATATAATCAGAGCCAACATAACAATAATAATGTAAGGGCACAATAATAACAATAGTGGCCTTCTATAGGTCACAATACTAAGCATATGGGGACTACATGGGTACAAAAATATAATAAGGGTTTGTACTAATAACAATAAGGGGTTACACTAGTAGTATAGGGGCCTAACATAAACAGAGGGATCTATGTATGTTCCATTTAAGGGAATACTTTTGAAGCTAAGCTTCAATATAAGAGCATCAAATTTTCAATGGGTGAACCATTGGTGACCCAATTCAAAATGTTGGAATTGAAATGTTTCTGAGTATCTAGTAAAAAAGTTGAGCTATATCTCATCACTTCCATCTATCGCATGAGGATACTTTTATGCACAAATTGAAAATTCATGTAATGAATATCCATTCAACTAAGGCAGAAATTGATTGCTTAAACATTTGCTTCTACATGGAATGAGCTATTGGAAATATCACTGATGAGTCGAGTATATATATATATATATATATATATACTAAAACAATTGCTATGGTTGAAGCTCCTACAATTTCTCCTGATCAAAATATTTCTTTTGCCACATATTTTTGCTATCTACTGCATCCTGCTGCTTCACAATAGCTCCACACTCACTAAAATGATAGTTAGTAGGAGATTCAATGCTTCCCATCCCTTCAAAATTTCCCCTGCCTTGATTAAGACATTGACCAATAGTATGTCCTTGTAATTCATCACTACCACTACAATTTCCTGAATTGAGGTGAAGTGCCCCAGATATGGAAGCAACACGAGGAGCAGTTGATTCATCTGGTTTATATCGAGTGATAGGAGACCAATCATTCAATGAACCTTCCAAGTTTTATAATTTTCTCCTTCATTGGCTTTGGTTAATATGATGGTTAGAACATGCTTCAAAAGTTTTTCCTCTTACAACCATATGTGAGAGATGTCTCCCATCATTACCATCTGCAGATGTATGTAGGAAATGCATCTCCAATTTTGAATTCATACCCTTGCTAATGATTCCTATTGGTTGATGTGATTCTACAGGTATACTATTAGCGTTCAATAAAACACCACAGACAAATAACAAGATTTTATATCTTCTGCTGTAAATAAGAACGCTAATTGTCATTAGTAGTAAAAGAACTCAATGCTGACCAATGTGATAATCAGTAATAGACTAAATGAAAATGCACGTATAATCACTACCCTTTCTAATGATTCAAATTGGTGTTGGAAATAATACTGAGAAGGGGGGTCTAAATTAGTATTATCATATCAATAATTTAATTTTCAAAACTGATTTGTATACACAACTTCAGCTTAACGAACTAGCATATACACGCAACTGTACTTAATGAAACCAGCGTAAATGGATAGATATTTTGATTCACGCAAATTATCATATATTGAAATTTAACTAGTGTGTCAGGAATTCATTAGATAGTGCAGTAAAAGCAGAATAAATAATCACACACAAGCAACACACATGAACACCAAGACATAAGGTGGAACCCCAATGTCAGTGAAAACCACTTGCTTCTGTCGTCTCTGTCTTCTTTTAATAAGAAAATTATGTTTACAATTTTTGTACTAGTGCAGTCTTATAACAATACGTAGGCTTCTACCTGCAAAAGGCTACAACCTTTTCTCACTCTCTAGCTTCTACTAGAAGGGAGCTACAACTTCCTAGCTCTTGTACTAGTTGATATGTTTAATAGTACATAGGTGCTGACCTATAGAAGGATACAACCTTCTCTCTTCTTCCAGGGACCACGGTTCATAAATTCTCAGAATGGATCAATCAACAACATCGTTCAATCATCAAATATATCTTCATCAACCAATCTCTTTTTTAACCAACCACAACCAAGTGAATCACTCACCCATCAATCTGATATTTCAGAATGCTATCACCAGAATACAGTAACCAGAACCCAAGCCAAAACTCAAAACATTGCAACAACAACAGAAGAAAATAAAACATATTTTATAAGGTATACACTACTTCCATGTGTTGAACCTACGTGTACACATGGTTTACTCAAAGCCAACTAGCGTATGCAAATATAAATTTAGAGTTTTGTAGATATTCCAGACTTTAGTTATATCCAGATCATATCATTTATAGAATAATATATGCATAAGTCTTTCGATCTCGAAGATACCTGAGTGTAAACACAAAATATAGTACATTTTACACCTTAAGATCTTGATTCATCATTAGATCTGATTCCTCAGCATTAGCTAAGTTTCATCCCTCGTTTAGATCTAGCTATGTACCATAACCCAATAACCTGCATACTAGATCTCACACTTCATCAAATATTAGATACTTGCACACTTGGCCTAATGATCTTCTCCTCCTTTTATAGCTTGTAGGTCTTTCTCAATACCATGGACCAAAACCACTTAGGACCAATACCTTGGACCAAATACCTAGGGTCAATACCATGGACCCGATATGTTGGACCAACATCATGGATCAAAATACCATGGACCAAATACTTCGAACCAAAAACTTAGTTTTCCAAGGTATACGTGCTTTTCCTTTTGTGAAAGTATGTCTGTACATATACACGACTTGTATATAGTGAACCTCCATGTATACACAACTTGGCTAATGGTGAAATTGTGTATACCTCTCTTTCTTCATTTTGTGAAGTCTGATCTGAAAATTCGTGTTATTAATCTATTGTACTGTGATCTGTCATCTAAATGAGTTGGCATCAAGGACAACACATGTGTCATAATGCCAAGAATCTCTCCCTTTCAACTTGATGGCAACACCAAGTTACTCTCCCCATTTTTCATCAAGGGAAAAGGGCCATGCTCCCTGTGTGTACCTGTTAAATTCTCTGATATGCTGAAGTGTGCAGATTGAGCTCCTATGATCGAGTGATTTCTCCCCTTGAGAACAAGAAAGGTCTGTAAAAAGATAACATGACTCTATACATACATCACCAATGGCCTTCCTATCACCAAAAACTCTTACATACATCCATCTCCCAATCAAATGGGAATATACTAAATTTGACTCATCCACCCAACCAAGTGGGGATATACCAATTGTTTATACAAGAAACATTACATCATCCATCCCATGCATAGTGGGGTTACAAATGAGGTCTTATCATGACCTTTACATTAAATGATATACATGTCATATATAATAGAGACCAAATATCTTAAACAAAACCATGATAGTCATCAAAAACTATCATTAACAACGTATGTTAATCAGTATCCAGACTAGCAACCATATTCTACCCCTGAACCTGTTTCACTTGGATCAATAACAACTATGTGAATTTGTACCAAGATCTTCTAAGATAATGCCAACAATGCATTATTATAAGCATATGCTCCCCCTAAACCTATGCTAAATGTTCACTCTCTGATCTGATCATTGTATATAATAAAAGAGTTATCAAGGGATCATCATCAATCTGATGTACATCCAGTTATCAACAACTTATGAGAGCCAACATATTTCCATAGGTCATAAACAGATTCTAACCATCATGAAGCATAGTAGATAATTCACTTAACCATATCAAACCCCTTTCTTCCTAAGTCTGGCCCACTGCTTTTCCTCAAACCAATAAATATGTGATTGTACCCATAGAAGCCAATGCATGTATGTGACTACACTTCATGAAACTCGCGTATAATGACCTTTCTCTAAAGAAGACAGGGTTTAACAGCAGGATGATGCAGCAACTACTCCCAGCTTTTGTCTTATATATTCAAATGTCTGTTTGGGTAGTGGTTTAGTGAATATATCAATTGGTCTTTGGAGGGAACATACTCCAATTTGACATTTTGTTCAAACACTTGTTTACGTAGAAAATGATATTTGATTGGTATGTGATTGGTCTTGGAGTGCATGACTGGATTCTTTGAAATATTGATGGCACTTGTATTATCACATAGAATGGAGATGGGTGTCGTACATGTGATCTGAATGTCTTGCAAGGTTTTCATCATCCAAAGTAGTTGTGTGCAACAAGATGCAATAGCCACGCATTCTGCTTCAACTGTAGATAATGCAATTGAAATTTGTTTCTTGCTAAACCAAGACACTAACCTAGGACCCATATAGAATGCACCACCACTAGTGATTTTTCTATCATCAACACTTCCTACTCATCTGCATCTCTATATGCATGAAGTGTAAGATCTGTATGTCTAGGGTACCATAAACCAAAGTTCAGTGTTCCTTGAAGATATTTGAAAATCCTTTTGACTGCTTGTGGTGGAGAACTACCTTTTTATTCCATGTTTTTCATGAAAGTCAAAGAATTCATCCATGGTAAATTCCCCTCCTCGATCCGATCTGAGGAATTTGATTTTGTGAACAGATTCATTTTCAACCAAAGCTTTGAGGGCTTTGAACTTTTCAAAAGCTTCATATTTATGGTTTAGAAGACCCATCCAACACATTTTGGAAAATTTGTTAATGAACAATATAAATTATTCTTCTCCACGAGGTGACTTTTTCCTTGATGGTCCACATAAATCAATATGAACAAGTTTAAGAGGCTTACTAGCTGATCCTTCCTTTTCAAGGAAGTTCGATCTAGTTTGCTTACTGAATTGACATGATTTGCATATTGTATTTTCATGCATGCTAATATCAGGAAGATCACGAAGAACCTGGAATCTACATGCTTTTCTTATTTGATAAAATCTTAGACGCTCCAATATTTTGTGCCATAGCAAGTGTTCATCATTTTTCCTTAGATAACATTGTTGTTGTCCTCCCTTGAGTATGTATATGTTGTTTCGAGTTCTTGTACCTTTGATCATGGTTTATCCTGTATCAAGCTCATGAACAATGCATCCATTTGATCGAAATACTACTCCATTTCCTTGATCACACATTTGATTGACAATCAACAGGTTATTGTTGGCATTATGATATAGATTTGGCACTATGACATAGCTGTTGTCCTTGATGGAAACTCACACAGATGACAGCTCACAGTTTAGGATCATAGAATGAAGAAAGGGAGGTATACGCAGGTTCCCCATTATCCAATTCATGTGTACACACTGGTTCACAGAACAAAAGGCGCATACAGCGTACACATGCAATTTCATGCAAAGAAAGGCATGCACATGTTGGAAAACTTATTTTGATCCATGGTATTGGTCCAAGGTACCCTGTCTAAAGTGTTGACCCTAGGTATTTGGTCCAAGGTATTGCATCTAACTGGTTTTCGACCATGCTATTGAGAAAGGCCTAACACTATAAAAGGAGGAGAAGACCATTAGGAAAAGGCACTCATGAATTGAATATATAATGACGAGCAAGATCTAGAATACAATTTATTGGGTTATGGTGCACAACTGGATCTAAATCAAGGATGACTATGAGTGCTGGATGAAGGATAAGTTCTGTTGATGGGTCAAGATCTTAAGGCTTGAAGAGAAGTATCTTTGTGTGGTTTTGATCTTTTATCTGAATAACTGGTGCATGTTGTAATCTATAAATATGATGATCTGGGTATAACTGATGTTTGGAATTGTTTTAAAGTTTAAATCACCATTTACAGATCTATACGCAGGTTCACTTTATCTAAGGTGCGTATACACGCTGGTTCTGCATATCCAAACATTGTATATGCAGGTTCGCCTTGGGAAAACAACATATGTACATAGGGTTGACACATTGAAGTAGTGTATACCTAATAAAATATGCTTTAGCTACTTCTATTTGTTCTTGCAGTGTTCTAGGTTCTAGCTTGGGTTCTGGTTACTGTTACTGTTTTCTGGTTACAACATTATGATAAGTGATTCAGTTTTGGGTGGTGCAAAGGAGATTGATTGAAGCAAATATATTTGATGTTTTATTGACGATGTTGATGGATCGAGTCTCAAAATTTATGAAACGTGGTCCCTGGAAGAAAAGAGAAGGTTGTAGCCTTATGTAGGTCAGCAACTACATACTAGTAAACACATGAGCTAGTACAAGAGCTAGGGGCTTGTAGCTCCCTTCTAGGACAAGCTAGGGAATGAGAGAGGGTTGTAGCCTTCTGCAGGTTGAAGCCTGCATACTGGTATAGAACTACACCAGTATAGAAAAATTGTAAAAGGAATTTTCTTATTAAAAGAAGATAGAGACGATTGTAACAAGTGGCTTTCACCCACATTGGGTTTCTACCTTATATCTCGTGTTCTTGTGTGTGATTGGCTACTTTGCTTTTACTACACCTGGTTACTATTTATATGGTTCTAATGCACATATTAAAGATCAACATATGATGAATTAGCTAAATTATAAGTTTGCAAGGTATACGCTAGTTTGCTTAAATATAATTGCATATATACTCAAGCTTCATTAACTGAAGTAGCGTATATGAATCATATTGTGAAATGAAATATTATTGACTTAATAATATTGATTCACCCGCCCTCTTATTATTATTTCCAACAATTGGAATCAGAGAAGGTCCTTTAGAAGAAGTTTGATCGGTTTAAGGAAGATCTATCATCATGAGTAACTACGAAAGAGAGGGATCCATTAGACCACCAATCTTTGATGGGAGCAACTTCTCCTATTGGAAGTTAAGAACCAAAAGCTATCTTCAATATCTTGGAATAGATTTATGGGAAATTGTAGAAGGAGGATATACATTTCCATCAGCAATTCCTACAGATACGACAGGTAAAAATCAATATCAAACAAATGCCAAGGCTGTCAATACATTATTGGGGAGTCTGTCACAATCAGAATTTGTTAAAGTTATGCAGCTCAAGAATGCCAAAGAAATATGGGACAAGATCATTCTAAGCTATGAAGGAGACAATCAGGTAAATTGTGCAAAATTGCAATCTCTCAGAATTCAATATGAAATTCTCAAAATGCATAATGATGAAAGTATAGCTAATTACTTCTTATGGATAGATGAGATTTTTAATTGCATGAAGAACTTGGGTGAAGAGGTAAAAGAATCTACTTTAGTTGAAAAGGTTTTAAAATCCTTGTCTACTAAGTTTGAACCAAAAGTTTCTGCCATAGAAGAAAACCAGGATCTTCAGAGTATCACTATGACACAGCTGCACAAAATCTTAACTGCTTTAGAAATGAGAAAAGGAGGTCCATCAGACATGAGAGAAGCCGCATTCAATGCTTCAGGAAGAGAAGAATTCAATGAATTAGGAGATGTTTCAGAAGAAGAGGAAGAAGCAAACTTTGTCAAGAACCTTCAATGGGGTTTTGGAAGATTCAGAGGTAAACTACCTTTCAAATGTTTTGCTTGTGGAAGAGTCAGTCACTATGCTACCAAATGTCCATATAAATATAAGCTTCATAAAGCTAAGGAATCAACAAAATGGAATAGGAAACAAAGTGTAAGTAAGAAGAGCTACTATATGCATGAAGATAGCGATGGTTTATCAAATAGTGATGAAGATAATAATGAATATAGACATTTGTGGTCTTTGAAGATGATGATTTCTTGGATGCTTTAGATGAAGATAATCTTTATGAAGAAATCTCTAAACTCAAAATCTATTGAGAAGAAAAGAATATGATTATAGGTACTCCAACATTCCAACTTGTTGAAAGAGAAAAACATAATGAAAAAATAGAATGTGAAATTGTGGGTCTAAGGAAAGATATTCAGGAAAAAATAGCTCTCAATCTCAGATTTGCTAAAGGATCAAGAAACGTAGATGAAATTATCAAAGTGCAACATTCTCCTTTTATAAAAATAGGTCTTGGATATACTAAAGAAGCATCTCAAGCACAAAAACGGTCAACCTCCACTAAAATCTATCTTGATGTAGCAAAGAGTAGTGAACAATTTGACAATCATCAGCAAAGGCATAAAGCAGTTCACTAAGTAAATCGGGTTCAATATACGTCAAGGATGAACAGAAGTTACAACCAAACTCAGGTAAATCATACTCAATTTGCATCAAGAATGAATGTCAATGGAAACTACAATCACCAGGTCAATAGATTTGATAATCCCAAAAACGTCTTTAATGGCCAATGTTTTTCATCTCATAACTTTGGACACAAAGCTGCTCAATGTGTTGCCTACAAAACCATCATGACCAGAGAAGCACGAAATCAAAGGAATGTGATAGGGATCATGAAAAGGACCGACAATAACTTTTAACTTCTTGAAAATGGAATAGAATGCTCTATCTGTAACAACTATGGTCATGAAGATTCTGAATGCAGGAGTAAATTTTGGGAAACATCTCAGAAGGAGAAAACTTCATTATGTCCCAAAATATGGAGAAAGAAAGAAACACAAACAGAAAGATCTGGTATAGCTTTGTATGCAGAAGGAAAAGAGAATCAGTGCTACATCGACAATGGATGCTCGAAACACATGACAGGTGATAATGATAAACTTCAGTCATACAATGCCTTAGAAAAGGAAAAGAAGGTCTCATTTGGAAATGGCACTCCTGCCATCATAAAAGGTAAAGATTCTATTCTCTTAAAGGAAAAGGTTAAAGCTGGGAATGTTATGTATGTTGATGGTCTAAAGCATAACCTATTGACTGTCAGTGAAACGTGTGATCAAGGAAATGAATTAGTATTTCGATCAAATCGATGTGTCGTTTGTGAGCTTGATACAGGAGAAACCATGATCAAAGGCATAAGAACTCCAAACAACTTATAGATACTCAAGGGAGGACAAAAATAATGCTATCTAAGTTAAAATGATGAACACTAGCTATGGCACAGAAGATTGGAGCATATAAGCTTCCCACAAGTAACAGAAGCATGCAAATTCCAGGATATTCATGATCTTCTTGATATCAACATTTTAGAAAATATAATATGCAAGTCATGTCAATTTGGTAAGAAAACCAGAGCACATTTCCTGGAGAAGGAAGGATCAGCTAGTAAGCCTCTTGAACTTGTTCATACTGATATATGTGGTCCATCAAGGAAAAAGTCACCTCGTGGAGAAGAATACTTTACACTGTTCATTGAGGATTTTTCTAGAATTTGTTGGATAGGTCTCCTAGAGCATAAAGATGAAGCATTTGAAAAGTTCAAAGCCTTCAAAGCTTTGGTTGAAAATGAATCAGATCGCAAAATCAAATGTCTCAGATTTGATCGAGGAGGGGAATTTACCTCAGATGCATTCTTTGACTTTTGTGAAGAACATGGAATAAAAAGATAATTTTCCACTGCAAGGACTCTTTAGCAAAATGGAGTGGTAGAAAGGATGAACAGAAGTATTCAACAAATGGCTCCTGCCATGCTAGATGATTCTGGAACTCCTACAACTTTCTGGGGTGAAACAATATTTGTTGCCATTACTATCCTAAACAAAGCAAACGTTCGGGTAAACGACACTCAAACTCCACATGAACTTTTGTATGGTAAGACTCCTACTGTAAAATACTTCAATGTTTTTGGAAGAAAATATTACATCAAAAGGATTGATGAAAAACTTGGCAATTTTGAACCCAGAGCAGATGAAGGCGTTCTCCTTGGTTACTCTTCCCGAAGAAAAGGATATAAGTGTTATAATAAAATACTTGGGAAAATTATTGAAAATATAGATGTTGTGGTTGATGAATCAAGAAAAAATCCAAAGCAGGAAAAAACTGAAGATTGTGGAGAAGATGAGGATTATCCTTCCACATCAAATCAGACTAATTCTGAAGAAGAAGAAACCAATGAAGCACCAAAAGAATAGATGATAGAAAAAGAAAAGACTCCATCCAGATATGTTCATAAAAATCATCCAGAGACTCAAATTTTGGGACAGAAAGAGGCAAGTGTGCGGACAAGAAGAACTATTACAGAAGCTTCAAGCTATCTAGCATTTCTTTCCTCCATTGAACCTTAAAATGTAAATGAAGCATGCAAAGATGAATGTTGGCTCAAGGCCATGGATTAAGAACTTGAGTAAATTGAAAAGAATAATACTTGGGAATTAGTTCCTAGACCTCATGATAATAATATCATAGGAACCAAATGGATATTCAAAAACAAGATGAATGAAAATGGTGAAGTTATCAGAAACAAGGCTAGACTTGTTTGTAAAGGATTTCCTCAACAAGAAGGTATAGATTTTGAAGAAACCTTTGCACCTGTTACTAGACTTGAAGCCATAAGAATGTTCCTTGCTCTTTCCAGCTCTCTGAAATTCAAAGTATACCAAAGGGATGTAAAATATGCCTTTCTTAATGGAGACTTAGAAGAAGAAGTATATATTGAGCAACCAGATGGATTCATCCTTGGAAATGATTCAAAACTTTTATGCAGTCCCAGAAAAGCTCACTATGGTCTAAAACAAGCTCCAAAAGATTGGTATTACCGTCTTGACAAATACCTCCATCAACAAGGATTTTCAAAAGGATCTTTTGATAGCAATTTATATACAAAGATTAATAATGATAAATTGCTAATACTTGTAGTATATGTTGATGATATCATTTTAGGTAGCAATGAAAAATCCATGAGTCAAAACTTCGCTTTGGTAATGTAGCAAGAATTTGAAATGTCCCTACTTGGTGAGCTCACATATTTTCTCGTCTTACAAGTTCAACAAAGTAAAGATGGTATTTTTCTATCAGAAGCCAAGTATCTCAAACACATCTTGAAAAAATACGGCATGGAAGAATCCAAACCAGTATGTACCCCCATGGTAACAGGATGCAGTCCCAGCTCAAATTATCAAGCAATAGCAGTACAACAACCAACCTACAGATCCATGATAGGCAATTTTCTTTATCTAACAGGTACCCGACCAGACATCATGCATGTAGTGGGAATAGTTGGAAGATTCCAAGAAAATCCAAAGGAATCACACCTTCAGGCAGTCAAAAGGATCTTCAAAAATCTTCAAGGAACTCAAAATTTTGATATATGGTATCCTAGGCATACAGATCTTACACTTCATGCATATACAGATGTAAATTGGGCAAGTAGCATGGATGATAGAAAAAGCACTAGTGGTGGTGCATTCTATATGGGTTCCAGATTGGTGTCTTGGTTTAGCAAGAAACAAAGTTCGATTACATTATCTACAGCTGAAGCAGAATATGTGGTTGTTTCATCTTGCTACACACAACTCCTTTGGATGATGTAAACATTACAAGACATTCATATCACATGTATTTGACCCATCTCAATTCTATGTGATAATACAAGTGCAATCAGTATTTCAAAGAATCCAGTCATGCATTCCAAGACCAAGCACATACTCATCAAATATCACTTTCTATGTGAACAAGTGATTGAACAAAAGGTCAAATTGGAGTATGTTCCCTCCACAGAACACGTTGCTAATATATTCACCAAACCATTGCCCAGAGAGACATTTGAATAGCCCAGACAGAAGCTGGGAGTAGTTAATGCATCATCTTGCTATTAAATTTTATCTATTTCAGATAAAAGTGGTTGTACGCGAGTATCATGAATCATATCTACTTACATACATAGGTTTCCGTGGATACAGTCATGTATATGTTGGTTTGAAGAAAAACAGTGTATGAAAGGAGTCTGATATGGGTCTAACAGAGACCATATGGCACAGGTTCAGGGGGACCACATACTTATAGTAATGCATTGTTGGCATTATCTTAGAAGATCTTGGTACAAATTCACAGTTTTTTTTTCCGGTGGAACCAGTTCAGGGGGAGATCATGATTGCTAGTTCAGATGGTAATTGACAGAGCTGCTAACGATAGTTGCTGATAGCTATCATAGTCTTGTTTTAGATATTTGGTCTCTATGTCATGTATATCTTTTATTGTCAAGGTCATGAAATGACCTATCTTGTTTCCCCACTGTCCATGGGATGGATGATGTAATGTTCTTGTTTTGACATGTATAAACATTTGGTATGAACCCAGTTGGTTGGGTAGATGAGTCAAAATTGATATATCCCCACTTGGTTGGGAGATGGATGTATGTATGAGTCATTGGTGATAGGAAGGTCATTTATGATGTATTTATAAAGTCATATTTTTGTATACCTTGCTTATATTAAGGGGGAGCATGGATAGAACACTTCAGCATATCAGAGAATTCAACATGTACTCAGGGGGAGCATACCCCTTTTCCCTTGATGAAAAAGGGGGAGAGTGACTTGGGGTGGCCATCGAGTACAAAGGGGGATATTGTTGGCATTATGATATATTTTGGCCCTATGACACATGTGTTGTCCTTCATGGAAACTCACACAGATGACAGATCGCAGTTCAGGATCATAGAATGAATAAGGAGAGGTATATGTAGGTTCTCCATTGTCCAAGTCTTGTGCACACGCAGGTTCGCAGAACAAAAGGCACATATAGCATACACATGCACTTTCACGCAAAGAAAGGTTTGTACATGTTGGAAAACTTATTTTGGTCCATGATATTGGTCTAAGGTATCCTATCTGATGTGTTGACCCCAGATATGTGGTCCAAGGTATTGCTTCTAAATGGTTTTGGACCATGGTATTGAGCAAGGCCTAAGACTATAAATGGAGAAGAAGATCATTAGGCAAAGGCACTCATGAATTGAATATCTAATGAAGAGCAAGATCTAGAATATAGATTATTGGGTTATGGTGCACAGCTGGATCTGAATCAAGGATGAACCTAAGCACTTGATGAAGGATAAGTTCTATTGATGGAACAAGATATTAAGGCTTGAAGAGAAGTATCTTTGTGTGGTTTTGATCTTTTATTTGAATAACTGGTGCATGTTGTAATATGCAAATATGATGATCTGGGTATAACTGGTGTCTGTAATTGTTGTAAAGTTTAAATCATAATTTACAGATCTGTGCGCAGGTTCACTTTAGCTAAGGCACATATACATGCTAGTTCTGCATATCCAAATAGCATATACGCAGGTTCACCTTGGGAAAACAAAATATATACGCAGGTTTGACACATTGATGTAGCATATACCTAATAAAATATTCTTTAGCTACTTCTATTTGTTGTTGCAGTGTTCTAGGTTGTAGCTTGGATTCTAGTTATTGTTACTGTTTTCTGGTTATAGCATTATGAGAAGTGTTTTAGTTGTGGGTGGTGCAAAAGAGATTGATTGATGCATATATATTTTATGTTTTATTGATGATGTTGATGGATCTAGTTTGAAAATTTATGAAATGTGGTCCCTGGAAGAAAAGAGAAGGTTGTAGCCTTTTGTAGGTCAGCACCTACATACTAGTAAACATATCAGCTAGTACAAGAGCTAGGGGATTGTAGCTCCCTTCCAGGAGAAGCTGGAGAATGAGAGAAGGTTGTAGCCTTCCGTAGGTTGAAGCCTGCGTACTGGTATAAGACTGCACCAGTACAGAAAAATTGTAAAATGAAGTTTCTTATTAAAAGAATATAGAGACGATGGCAGCAGGTGGTTTTCACCCACATTTGGTTTCCACCTTATATCTTTTGTTCATGTGTGTGATTGTCTGCTCTGTTTTCACTACACCTGGTTATTGTTTATATTGTTTTTATGCACATATTAAAGATCAAAATATGATTAATTAACTAAATTATAAGTTTGCAGGGTATATACTAGCTACCTTAAATACAGTTGTGTATATACGCAAGTTTCATATACTAAAGTAGCATATATGAATTAGATTGTGAAATGAAATATTATTGACTTAATAATACTGATTCACCCCCCTTCTTACTATTATTTCCAACAGTTATGCATTATAAATTAACATACATAACAATCCTAGCTTTAACCTTTTCTCTTAAGAAAACATAGCCTTTACCTTTTATGACAACAGGAGTGTCATTTCCAAATGCGACATTCTTTTCCTTTTCTAAAGCATTATATGGGTGAAGCTTTTCTTTATCACCCGTCATGTGTTTTGAGCATCCACTATCGACGTACCACTGATTTTCTTATCCTTCTGCATACAAGGCTATGCCACATCTTTTTGTTTGCGGTTCTTTCTTTTTCCATATTTTGGGTATTAATGGAGTTTGCTCCATTTGAGATATTTGCCAAAATTTACTCCTGCATTCATATTCTTCATTACTGAATTTGTTGCAGATAGAGAATTCTATTTCATTTTCAAGAAGAGAAAAATTATTGTAGAAGCTTTTCACGATCCCTATCACATTCCTTTGATTTCGTGCTTCTTTAGTCACGATAGTCTTGTAAGCAACACATTGAGTAGCTTTGTGTCCAAAGTTATGACATGAAAACCATTGGCCATTAAATAAGTTCTTGTGATTATCGAATCTACTAACCTGGTGATTGTAGTTTCTATTGATATTCATCCCTTAAGCAGATTGAGTATGATTTACCTGAGGTTGGTTGTGACTTCTGTTCATCCTTGAAGTAAATTGAGCCTGATTTACCTCATTACCTGCTTTATGCTTTTGCTGACATTTTCCAAATTGTTCACTGCTCTTTGTTGCATCAAGATAGGCTTTAGTGGAGGTGGACGACTTCTGTGCTTGAGATGCTTCTTCAGTATATCCAAGAACTATCCTTATCAGAGGAGAATGTTGCACTTTGATCATTTCATTTAAGGTTTATGATCCTTTAGCAAATCTAGGATTGAGAGCTTTTTTTTTTCTCAAAATCCTTTCTTAGACCCACAATTTCACACCATTGTGTTTTTCTCTTTCAGCAAGTTGGAATTTCAAGGTATCTATAATCATATTCTTTTCTTCTAAAGAGATTTTGGGTTTAGAGATTTCTTCATAAAGGTCATCTTCATCTAAAGCATCCAAAAAATCGCATCTTCATAAGCCATCAGAAGTCTATAGTCATTACTATTTCCATCTTCATCAGTAATTGATAAACCATCACTATCTTCATGAGTATAGTAGCTCTTCTTACTTACATTTTGTTTTCTATTCAATTTTCCAGATTCCTTCCCCTTATCATATTTATCGTTATGAGGACATTTGGTAGCTTAATGACCAACTCTACCACAATCAAAACATTTGAAAGGTAGTTTACCTCTGAATCTTTTGGAACCCTGTTGAAGCTTCTTGACAAAGTTTACTTCCTCTTCTTCTTATGAAAGATGTCTTGATTCGTTGAGTTCTTCTTTTCCTTTGCTAAAGCTTTAAATGTGGCTTTTATCATATCTGATTGACCTCCTTTTCTCATCTCAAAAGCAGTTAAGATTTCGTGCAGTTGTGTCGTAGTAATAGTTTATAGATCCTGCTTTTATTCTATGACATATAATTTTGATTCAAACTTAGCAGACAAGGATCTTAAAATTTTTTCAACTAAGGTAACTTCCTTTATCCCTTCCCCCAGATTCTTCATGCAATTAACAATCTCATCTATAGGTAATAAGTAACTATCTATACTTTCATCATTGTGCATCTTGAGAGTTTCATATTGAATTCTGAGAGTTTGCAGTTTAGCACGTTTTACCTGAGAGTCTCCTTCATAGCTTAAAATTATTTTGTCCCATATTTCTTTGGCGGATTTGAGTTGTATAACTTTGATAAACTCTGATTATGAAAGACTTCCTAATAATGTATTGACTTCTTTGGCATTGGTTTCATATTGCTTTTTACCTGTCGTATCTGTAGGAATTGCTGATGGAAATGTATATCCTCCTTCCACGATTTGCCAGACATCTATTCCAAGTAATTGAAGATAGGCTTTCATTATTACCTTCCAATAAAAAAAAATTCTCCCATCAAAGATTGGCGGTCTGATGGATCTCCCACTTTTTTGATTAGTCATGATGATGGATCTTCCTTCAAGCAACAAAGATTCTTGTAAAGGACCTGCTCTAATACAAATTGTTGGAAATAATACTGAGATGGGGGCGGGGTTGAATCAGTATTATCATATCAATAATTTAATTTTCAAAAATAATTTGTATATGCTACTTTAGCTTAATGAACTAGCGTGTATATGCAACTGTACTTAATTCAACCAGCGTATATGTAGATATCTTTTGCTTTACCCAAATTATCATATATTGAACTTTAACCAGTGTATCAGGAATTCATTAGATAGTGCAGTAAAAGCAGAATAAAGCAGCACACACAAGAAAAACACATGAACACCAAGATATAAAGTGGAAACCCTATGTGGCTGAAAACCACCTGTTGTTGTCATCTCTGTCTTCTTTTAATAAGAAAATTATATTGACAATTTTTGTACTGGTGCAGTCTTATACTAGTACACAGGCTTCTACCTGCAGGAGGCTACAAACTTCTCTCATTCTCCAACTTCTACTGGTAGGGAGCTACAACCCCCTAGCTCTTGTACTAGTTAATATCTTTACTAGTATGTAGGTGCAGGCCTATAGAAGGCTACAACCTTCTCTTTTCTTCGAGGGACCATGTTTCATAAATTTTTAGACTGGATCCATCAACAACATCATTCAATCATCAAATATATCTACATCAACCAATCTTATTTTGAAACAACCACAACCGAGTCAATCACTCACCCATCAATCTAATATTTCAAAATTCTATCACCATAATACAGTAACCAGAACACAAGCCAGAACTCAGAACACTACAACAACAACGAAAGCAACTAAAACATATTTTATAAGGTATACGCTATTTCCATGTGTTGAACCTATGCGTACACATAGTTTACTGAAAGCCAACCTACGTATACATCTGCAAATATAAATTCAGAGTTTTGCAGCTATTCCAGACGTTAGTTATACCTAGATCATATCATTTACAGAATAATATATGTGTCAGTGTTTAGATCTTGAAGATACATGAGTGTCAACATAAAATATAGTACATTTTACACCTTAAGAGCTCAATTCATCATTAGATCTGATTCCTCATCATTATCTAAGGTTCATCCTTGGTTCAGATCCAGCTATGCACCATAACCCAATAACCTGCATACTACATCTCACACTTCGTCAGATATTCAACACTTGCACACTTGGCCTAATGATCTTCTCATCCTTTTATATTTTTTAGGCCTTTCTCAATACCATGGACCAAAACCACTTAGGACCAATACCTTGGACCAAATTGTTGGCATTATGATTCAGGTTTGGCGCTATGGCACAGGTGTTGTACTTGATGGCAACTTACTCAATAGGCAGATCTCTGTTCAGGCTCTCAAAATCATAGAAAATGAGATACCCGTAGGTACACCAACGAACAAGTGCGAACATACCCATAAGTTCTCTGCTGAAAAGGTTTGGACCTCAATTTCACTCACTTCAATGCAGAGAAGCTCGCACACGTGGGAATTATTATGAATGGCCCACGGTATTTAGTTCGACGTATATGATCCTATGGTTTTGGTCCGTGGTATAACATCTAAATTATTAAATCCCAGTTTTGGGTCCCTTGTATCGGTTCTCTATGGTTTTGATCCTTGGTTTGAGTATGGGCTTGCCTATAAAAGGGAAAGGAGATCATTTGGCTAGACACTTGCGAAATTTGAATATCTTAAGATTTGAAATTTTGGGAGATCGGTTTGAAAAGCTAGATCTAAATCAAGGTGAAAAACTAAGGCTAATATATTGATCGGTCATGATCACATTGGAGCATAATCAAATTTGTGGATCTGGTAGTCTATGGCACATTGCAGGACTAATAATTTGGCTCTATTCAGGGGTCTGCAGGCGATCCACAGCGCAGGTGCGGAGGTACGCAGCACTTCAGAAGGCGTAGTTACGGAGGTACGCAGCGCTGCAGAAGGCACAGGTGCGGAGGTACGCAGCATAGCAGAAGGTGAAACTGTGAAGGTACGCAGAAGAACAGAAGGATCTGGTGCGGAGGTGCGCTGTCGATCAGACAGTGCAGGTACGGATCTGGGTAGAGTAGAGGTACACAGTTTAGTAGAATGGCTAGGTGCGGAGGTATGCAGCACAGAAGAAGGATCAGGTGCGAAGCTACGTAGTCTAGGCACAGAAGAACTGTGGATATTCGCAGGTGTCTATTGGTGAAGTTGTGGACTTTTGCTTAAATAATTATTGGCTGCCTTTTATCTATTGCTGCAGAGTTCTGGGTTTAGATTAATGGTATTGCTTTTCTGTTTATAGTATTCTGAGAAGTTATTGGGTGATTCATTGGTTGATTGTATAAGGAGATTGGTTTATTCACATGTACTTGATGATTATTTGATGTTCTTGGATCTAGTCTGAAAATTAATGAAACGTGGTCCTTGGAAGAAAAGAAGTAGAAGAGCTAAGGGGGTTGTATCTCCTTTCCAGGAGAGACTGGAAAACGAGAGAGGGTTGTATCTCTCTGCAAGTTGCAGCCTGCATATTGGTAAAGGACTACACTAGTACAAAATCATTGTAAAAGAAGTTTCTAATTGAAAGAAGATAGAGACATATTGCAGCAGGTGGTTTTCACTCACATCGGGTTTCCACCTTATATCTGGTGTTCTTCGGTGTGCCTATCTGTTTTTCTTGTTCTTGCTCATTATTATATGGTACTGACATACAAATTAATGATCAATATATGAAGAATATATTAAAGTATAAATATGAAAGATATATTGAAAAGAGTTTGATAATACTGATTAACCCCCCCCCCCTTAGTATTATTCCCAACAATTGGTATCAGAGCTGGTCCTTCTGAGGAAGCTTGATCTCTTGAAGGAATATCCATCATCATGAGCAACTACGAGAGGGAATCATCTATCAGGCCTTTGATTTCTAATGGGATAAACTTTATATATTGGACAGTAAGAGTTACTGCTATCTCCAATCTCTTGGTACAGAAGTCTAGGATATCATAGATACAGGGTATACTTTTCCATCAGCAACTCCCACAGATCTCGCTAAGAAGAAGAAATATGAAACAAATGCAAAGGTGGTCAATACTCTATTAGGATGTCTATCTCAATCATAATTTGTCAAGGTTATGTAGTATAAATCCACAAAAGAAATATGGGACAAGATTTTTCTGAGCTATGAAGGAGATGATCAGGTAAAACAAGAAAAACTTCAAACCCTCATAATTCAGTATGATAATCTCAGAATGTACAATGATGAAATTGTGGCTAACTATTTTCTTCATGTAGATGAGATTGTTAATTGTATGAAAAACTTGGGTGAAGAAATAAAAGAGGTTGTTGTGGTTGAAAAAGTTCTAAGATCTTTGTCCCCTGGGTTTGAATCTAAAGTTTCTGCAATAGAAGAAAAAGAGAATCTACGAAATCTTACCATGTCACAGCTGCATAGAATTATGACTGCTTACGAAATGAGGAAAGGAGGACCATCAGACAAAAGAGAAGCTACATTCAAGGCTTCAGGAAAAGATCCCTATCAGTCAGGACATCTATCAGAAGAAGACGAAGAATTAAATTTTGTCAAGAATCTTCAACGGGGTGCTGGAAGATTCAAAGGTAAGTTACCTTTCAAATGTTTTGATTGTGGAAGAGTCAGTCACTATGCTCCAAAGTTTCCACATAAAGACAATCTTGATAAAGGAAAAGAACCTATCAGATGGAACAAGAAACAGAACGTAACTAAGAAAATTTACTACACTCATGAAGACGGTGATGGACTTTCAAATAGTGATGAAGATGAACAAGGTAACAATTATAGACTCTTAATGGATTTTGAAGATGATGATTTTATGGATACTATAGATGAAGAAGGTCTTTCTGAAGAAATCTCTATACTCAAAATATGTTTAGAAGAGAAGAATGTGACCATTGATACTCTTCAATTCCAACTTGTTGAAAAGGAAAAACTTCATGAAAAGTTAGAATGTGAAATTATTGGTCTTATAAAAAATATTGAGAAAACAAAAGCTCTTAATCTTAAATTTTTTAAAGGATCTCAAACTCTAGATGATATTATCAACGTACAACATTCTCCACTAATCAAGACAGGTCTAGGATATAATGGAGAAGCATCTCAAGCATCCACCTGCAAAATTTATCTTGATGTAGTGAGGAGGAGCGAGCAAAGGCCTAATAGAAATCATCAGGTAAATCAGGGACAATTTACCTCTATAACGAAAAGAGACTACTAGGAAAATAAAGGGAAATCCACCTTAAGGATGAACAAGAGCTACAACCAGCCACATGTAAAATCTTCTCAATTTTCCTCAAGAATGGATGTCAGTAGAAATTACAATCAGTTGGTTGATAGATTTGATAATCACAAGAGTTTATTCAATGGCCAATGTTTTTCTTGTCATAACTTTGGTCACAAAGTAGTTCAATATGTTGCCTATAAGAGAATCATGACTAGAGAAGCCCAAAAACAAAGAGTATGACTGGGATCACAAAAAGAACCTACAATAACTTTTCTACCCTTGAGAATGAAATTGAATGTTCTATTTGCAACAACTTCGCTCATGAAGATTCTGAATGCAGGAGCAAGTTTCGGCAAATAAAGGAACAAGCCTCATATGCCAAAACATGGAGAATGAAGGAACCACGGCTAGAGAGATGTGGTATAGATTTATATGCAAAAGGGCAAGAAAACCAATGGCACATTGACAGTGGTTGTTCGAAACACATGACAGGTGATAAAGAAAAACTCAAGTCATATAGTGCCTTAGAGAAGGAGAAGAAGGTCTCTTTTCGAAATGACACCCCTGCGCTCATAAAAGGTAAAGGTTTTGTTCAGTTGAAAGAAACGGTCAAAGTTGGAAATGTTATGTATGTTGATGGGTTAAAGCATAATTTGTTGAGTGTCAGTCAGATGTGTGATCAAGGAACGGAGGTAATATTTCGATCAAATGGATGTAGTGTTTGTGATCTTGATAGAAGAAAAATAGTGATCAAAGGCATAAGGACTCCAAATAATTTATACATATTCAAAGAAGGACAACATCAATGCTATCTAAGCAAGAACGATGAACACTGATTATGGCACAGAAGGTCGGGGCATCTTAGCTTCTCACATATAAGGAAAGCATGTAAATACCAGGCAGTTCGTGGTCTTCCAGACATCAGAATTCCAGATAATACAATTTGCAAATAATGTTAGTTTGGTAAGAAAACAAGAACTAACTTCCCTGAGAAGGAAGCATCAACTAGAAAGCCACTTGAACTTGTCCATACTGATATATATGGACCATCTAGAAAAAGGTCACCTCGAGGAGAAGAATATTTCATATTATTCATTGACGACTTTTCCAGGATGTGTTGGATAGAACTTATGAAGCACAAATATGAAGCCTTTGAAAAGTTCAAATCATTCAAAGCCTTGGTGGAGAATGAATCAGATCACAAAATCAAATGCCTCAGGTCTGACAGAGGTGGGCAGTTTACCTCGAATGAATTTTTCGACTTTTGTGAAGAACATGGAATAAGAAGGGAATTCTCTACAGCTAGGAATCCTCAACAAAATGGAGTGGTAGAAAGGATGAACAAAACGGTTCAACAAATGGCTCGTGCTATGCTTGATGAGTCTGGAACTCTTGCAACCTTCTGGAGTGAAGCCACAATTACTGTGCAATTTTTATTCTCAACAAGACAAATATTCGGGCGAACAACACTCAAACTCCTCATGAGCTCTAGTGTGGTGAAATGCCTTCTGTAATGCATTTCAAAATTTTTGGAAGCAAATGCTATATTAAAAATAATGATGAAAATCTTGGCAAGTTTGAACATAGAGAAGATGAAGGCATTCTCCTTGGTTATTCTCTCACAACAAATAATTTAAATGTTACAATGAAAGGCTTGGAAGAACCCTCGATAGCATTGACGTAGTGGTGGATGAAAATGAAAACACTCCCAGGCAGGTAAGATCTGAAGACTTCGAAGATGATGAGGACTATTCATCACCATCAAATCAGATTCATGATGAAGAAGAAACCCATGAGGCACCAGAGGAACAGATAAGGATAGAAGAAAAGACTCCATCTAGGTATGTTCAAAAGAATCATCCAAAATCTCAAATTTTGGGGCAAAAGGAGGCAGGCGTACAAACAAGAAGAACAATTGCAGAAGCTTCAAGCTACTTGGCATTACTCTCCTCCATTGAACCACAAAATGTAAAAGAGGCGTGCAAATATGAATGTTGGGTCAACGCAATGGATGGAGAACTTGAGCAGATCCCAAAGAACAACACTTGGGAATTGGTTCCTAGACCAAAATATAAGAATGACATAGGGACAAAATGGATCTTCAAAAACAAATTGAATGAAAATGGAGAAGTAATTAGAAACAAGGCTAGACTTGTTTGTAAAGGGTATGCTCAACAAGAAGGAATAGACTTTGAAGAAACTTTTGCTCTTGTTGACAGACTTGAGGCCATCCGAATGTTCCTTGCTCTCTCAAGCTTTCAGAAGTTCAAATTATTTCAAATGGACATGAAATCAGCCTTTTTGAATGGAGACTTAGAAGAAGAAGTATACATTGAACAACCAGATGGTTTCATTCTTGGGAAAGATCCAAATCTTTTATGTAGACCGAAAAAGGCTCTCTATCGTCTTAAACAGGCTCCAAGGGCTTGGTACTACCATTTGGAAAAATATATTCATCGACAAGGTTTTTCAAAAGGCTCAGCAGATAGCAATCTTTATATAAAAATTGAAAATGACAAATTGCTAATACTTGTTGTGTATGTAGATGATATTATCTTTGGCAGCAATGAAGAAGCTATGAGTAAAATCTTTGCCTTGGTGATGCAGAAAAAATTCGAAATGTCTTTGCTTGGAGAGCTGACATATTTTCTTGGATTGCAAATCCAACAAAATGAAGGCAGTATCTTTTTGTCTCAAACCAAGTATCTCAAGCAGATCTTGAAGAAATATGGCATGGAAGATGCAAAACCAGTATGTACCCCCATGGTTACAGGATGCAGCCTCAGTGCAAATGATGAATCAGCAGTAGTACATCAGCCAACCTATAGACCTATGATTGGAAGTCTAATTTATTTGACAGGTACCCGACCAGACATTATTCATGCAGTGGGACTAGTTGGAATATTTCAGGCAAATCCAAAGGAAACTCATCTTCAGGTAGTGAGGAGAATTTTCAAGTACCTTCAAGGAACTCGAAAATATGGCTTATGGTATCCTAGAAATACAAATCTCACTCTTCATGCTTATGCAAATGCAGATTGGGCTGGAAGCGTGGATGACAGAAAGAGCACAAGTGGTGGTGCATTCTTTATGGGTTCTAGATTAGTATCTTGGTTCAGCAAGAAATAGAGTTCGATTGCTTTATCTACAACTGAAGTGGAATATGTGGTTGTTGCATCTTGCTGCACTCAACTCCTTTGGATGATGCAAACCTTGCAGGATATTCAGATCACTTGTACACCACCTATCTCCATCTTATGTGATAATACAAGTGATATCAGTATTTCAAAGAACCTAGTCATGCATTCAAAGACCAAGCATATACCTATCAAATATCATTTCCTTTGTGAACAAGTGCTTGAACAAAAGGTCAAGTTGGAGTATGTTCCTTCTAAGGAATAAGTTGCTGATATACTCACCAAACCTCTACCCAGTGAGACCTTCGAATACCTCAGGAAAAAGTTGGGGTAGTTGATGCATCATCTTGTTGTTGAATCTTATCTATTTCAGAGATTGTTGGTTGTAAGCGAGTTTCATATGGGGTATACACGTTCATCCGTTTGTTGAAAATCAAATGGCATAGGTTCATGGGGAGCATATATTCTTCTAATAATGCATTGTTGGCATTATGTTAGAAGAACTTGGAGGAGAAAGTTTAGAAGGAGATCATGGGTGATGATCTAAATATTGATGCTAATGTGTCTCTATCTCTTTTTTCAAGGTCTTTTATGGTGTATGGTGGATTATGGTTCTTCTTGAAGAATTTTTCTTTTGCATATCTGGTCTATAGTCAGGGGGAGCATGATCAACACAGTAGAGAAGAGACTTCAGCATGCTCTTAGGGGGAGCATAACCCTTTGCCCTTGATGTCAAAGGGGGAGAATGACCTTGAGGATCTTGGGGTTGCCATAAAGTCCAAAGGGGGAGATTGTTGGCATTATGATTCAGGTTTGGCGCTATGGCAGAGGTGTTGTACTTGATGGCAACTTACTCAAGAGGCAGATCTCTGTTCAGGCTCTCAAAATCATATAAAATGAGATACCCGCAGGTGAGCCTAAGAAAAGTTGCGGACCCGCAGGTACCTCGACCAACAAGTGTGGACATGCCCACAAGTTCTCTATTCAAAAGGTGTGGACCTTAATTTCACTGACTTCAATGCAAAGAAGCTCGTGCATGTGGGAATTCTTATGAATGGCCCATGGTATTTAGTCCGAGATATATGATCCTATGGTTTTTGTCCGTGGTATAGCATCTACATTATTGAAACCCTGTTTTGGGTCCCTTGTATCGGTTCTCTATGGTTTTGATCCTTGGTTTGAGTATGGGCTTGCCTATGAAAGGGAAAGGAGATCATTTGGCTAGACACTTGTGAAATTTGAATATCCTAAGATCTGAAATTTTCGGTGATCGGTTTAAAAAGCTAGATCTAAATCAAGGTGAAAAACTAAGACGGATCTATTGATAGGTCATGATCTCATTGGCACGTGATCAGATCTATGGATCTGACAGTCTGTGGCAGATTGGAGGACTGATAATTTGGGTCTATTCAGGGGTCCACAGGCGATCCACAACGTAGGTGCATAGGTACGCAACACTTCAGAAGGCGCAGGTGCGGAGGTACGAAGCACTGCAGAAGGCGCAGGTGCGGAGGTATGCAGCGCAGCAGAAGGCGAAACTACGAAGGTTTGTAGAGAAATAGAAGGATCAGGTGCAGGGGGGCGCTGTCGGGTAGACAATGTAGGTGTGGATCTAGGCAGAGGTACACATTTTAGAAGAAGGGCTAGGTGCGGAGGTACGCAACAAAAAAGAAAGATCAAGTACGAAGCTATGCAGTATAGGCACAGAAGAACTACGGATATTCGTAGGTGTCTATTGGTGAAGTTGCAGACTTATGTTGTGATAATTATTGGCTGCCTTTTATCTATTTCTGCAAAGTTCTAGGTTTAGATTACTAGTATTGCTTTTCTGTTTACAACATTCTAAGAAGTTATTGGGTGATTCATTGGTTGATTGCATAAGGAGATTGGTTGATTCACCTGTACTTGTTGATTATTTGATGTTCTTGGATCCAATCTGAAAATTAATGAAACATGGTCCTTGGAAGAAAAGAAGTAGAAGAGCTAAGGGGGTTGTAGCTCCCTTCCAGGAGAGACTCGAAAACAAGAGAGGGTTGTAGCTCTCTGCAGGTTGCAGCCTGCGTACTGGTAAATGAGTGCTCCAGTACAAAATCATTGTAAAAGAAGTTTCTAATTAAAAGAAGATAGAGACATATTAGAACAGGTGGTTTTCACTCACATTGGGTTTCCACCTTATATCTGGTGTTTTTTGGTGTGACTATCTGCTTTTCTTGTTCTTGCTAATTAATTTATGGTATTGACATACAAATTAATGATCAATATTTGAAGAATTTATTAAAGTATAAATCTGAAAGATATATTGGAAAGATTTTGATAATACTGATTCACCCCCCCCTCAGTATTATTTCCAACAATTGGTATCAGAGCAGGTCCTTATGAAGAAGCTTGATCGCTTGAAGGAAGATCCATCATCATGACCAACTACGAGAGGGAAGCATCTATCAGGCCACTAATTTTTGATGGGACAAACTTTGTATATTGGAAGGTAAGAGTTACTACCTATCGTCAATATTTTGGTACAAAAGTCTGGGATATCATAGATACAAGGTATACTTTTCCATCAGCAACTCCCACAGATCTAACTAGGAAGAAGAAATATGAAAAAAATTCAATGGCGATCAATACTATATCAGGATGTCTATCTCAATCAAAATTTGTTAAGGTTATGCAGTATAAATATGCAAAAGAAATATGGGACAAGACTGTGATGAGCTATGAAGGAGATGATCAGGTAAAACAAGCAAAACTTCAAACCCTCAGAATTTAGTATCAAAATCTCAGAATGTACAATGATGAAAGTGTGGCTAACTATTTTCTCCGTGTAGATGACATTGTTAATTGTATGAAAAACTTGGGTGAAGAAATAAAAGAGGTTGTTGTGGTTGACAAATTTCTAAGATCTTTGTCCCCTAGGTTTGAATCTAAAGTTTCTGCAATAGAAGAAAAAGAGAGTCTACGAAATCTTACCATGTCACAGCTGCACAGGATTCTCACTACTTACAAAATGAGAAAAGGAGGACCATCAGACAAAAGAGAAGCTGCATTCAAGGCTTGAGGCAAAGATCACTATGAGTCGGGGCATCTATCATAAGAAGACGAAGGATCAAATTTTATCAAGAATCTTCAACGGGTTGCTGGAAGATTCAAAGGTAAGTTACCTTTCAAATGTTTTGCTTGTGGAAGAGTTGGTCACTATGCTGCAAAGTGTCCACATAAAGACAAGCTTGATAAAGGAAAAGAACCTATCAAATGGAACAAGAAACAAAATGTAACTAAGAAAAGTTACTACACTCTTGAAGATAGTGATGGACTTTCAAATATTGACAAGGATGAAAATGGTAACAATTATAGACTCTTAATGGCATTTGAAGATGATGATTTTATGGATGCTATAGATGAAGAAGGTCTTTATGAAGAAATTTCTAGACTCAAAATATGTTTAGAAGAGAATAATGTGACTATTGATACTCTTCAATTCCAACTTGGTGAAAAGGAAAAACTTCATGAAAAGTTAGAATGTGAAATTGTTGGTCTTAGAAAAGAGATTCAGAAAACAAAAGCTCTTAATCTTAAATTTGTTAAAGGATCTGAAACTCTTGATGAGATTATCAATGTACATCATTCTCCACTAATCAAGATAGGTTTGGGATATGATGGAGAAGCATCTCAAGCATCCACCTCCAAGAGTTATCTTGATGCAGCGAGAAGGAGCAGGCAAAGGCCTAATATAAATCATCAGGTAAATCAGGGACAATTTACCTCAATAATGAACAGAGACTACTAGGTAAATAAAGGGAAATCCACCTTAAGGATGAACAAGAGCTACAACCAGCCACAGGTAAATTATTCTCAATTTGCCTCAAGAATGGATGTTAGTAGAAACCACAATCGGTTGGTTGATAGATTTGATAATCGTAGGAGTTTATTCAATGGCCAATGTCTTTCTTGTCATAACTTTGGTCACAAAGCAGTTCAATGTGTTTCCTATAACACAATCATGACTAGAGAAGTTCAAAAACAAACAAGTATGATTGGGATCACGAAAATAACCTACAATAACTTTTCTGCCCTTGAGAATGAAATTGAATGTTCTATTTGTAACAACTTCGGTCATGAAGATTCTGAATGCATGAGCAGCTTTTGGCAAACAAAGGAGCAAGCCTCATATGCCAAAACATGGAGAATGAAGGAACCCCAACCAGAGAGATGTGGTATAGATTTATATCTAGAAGGGCAAGAAAACAAATGGTACATTGAGAGTGGTTGTTCGAAACACATGACAGGTGATAAAGAAAAACTCTAGTCATATACTGCCTTAGAGAAGGAGAAGAAGGTCTCTTTTGGAAATGACACCCCTGGGTTCATAAAAGGTAAAGGTTCTATACAGTTGAAAGAAAAGGTCAAAGATGGAAATTTTATGTATGCTGATGGGTTAAAGCATAATTTGTTGAGTGTCAGTCAGATGTGTGATCAAGGAACGGAGATAATATTTCGATCAAATGGATGTAGTGTTCATGATCTTGATAGAGGAAAAACAGTGATCAAAGGCATAAGGACACCAAATAATTTATACATATTCATAGAAGGACAACATAAATGCTATCTAAGCAAGAACGATGAACATTGGATATGGCACAGAATATTGGGGCATCTTAGCTTCTCACAGATAAGGAAAGCATGTAAATACCAGGCAGTCCGTGGTCTTCCAGACATCAGAATTCCAGATAATACAATTTTCAAATCATGTCAATTTGGTAAGAAAACCAGAACTAACTTCCCTGAGAAGGGAGGATCAGCTAGCAGGCCACTTGAACTTTTCCATACTGATGTATTTGGCCCATCTAGAAAAAGGTCACCTCGAGGAGAAGAATATTTCATATTATTCATTGACAACTTTTCCAGGATGTGTTGGATAAGACTTATGAAGCACAAAGATGAAGCCTTTGAAAATTTCAAATCATTCAAAGCCTTGGTGGAGAAGGAATCAGATCACAAAATCAAATTCCTCAAGTCTGATAGAGGTGGGGAGTTTACCTCGAATGAATTTTCGACTTTTGTGAAGAACGTGGAATAAGAAGGGAATTCTCTACAGGTAGAAATTCTCAACAAAATGGAGTGGTAGAAAGAATGAACATAATGGTTCAAAAAATGGCTCGTGCTATGCTTGATGAGTCTGGAACTCCCGCAACCTTCTGGGGTGAAGCGGCATTTGCTGCAGTTGTTATTCTCAACTAGACAAATATTCAGGTGAACAGCACTCAAACTCCTCATGAGCTTTGGTATGGCGAAACACCTTTTGTAAAACATTTCAAAAATTTTCGAAGAAAATGCTATATTAAAAACAATGATGAAAATCTTGGAGAGTTTGAACCTAGAGTAGATGAAGTCATTCTCCTTGGTTATTCTCCCCACGGAAAAGCATACAAATGTTATGATAAAAGGCTTCGAAGAATCGTCGACAGCGTTGATGTAGTGGTGGATGAAAAAGAAAACACTCCCAGGCAGGTAAGATCTGAAGACTTTGAAGATGATGAGGACTATCCATCACCATCAAATTGGATTCATGATGAAGAAGAAACCCATGAGGCACCAGAGGAACAGATAAGGATAGAAGAAAAGACTCCATCCAGGTATGTTCAAAAGAATCATCCAGAATCTCAAATTTTGGGGCAAAAGGAGGTAGGCGTACAAACAAGAAGAACAATTGCCGAAGCTTCAAGCTGCTTGACATTACTCTCCTCCATTGAACCATAAAATGTAAAAGAGGCATGCAAAGATGAATCCTGGTTCAAGGCAATGGATGAAGAACTTGAGTAGATCGAAAAGAGCAACACTAGGGAATTGGTTCCTAGACCAAAAGATAACAATGTCATAGAGACAAAATGGATCTTCAAAAACAAGTTGAATGAAAATGGAGAAGTAATTAGAAACAAGGCCAAACTTGTTTGTAAAGGGTTCGCTCAACAAGAAGGAATAGACTTTGAAGAAACTTTTTCTCCTGTTGCAAGACTTGAGGCCATCCGAATTTTCCTTGCTCTCTAAAGCTTTCAAAAGTTCAAAGTATTTCGAATGGACGTGAAATCATCCTTTCTGAATGGAGACTTAGAAGAGGAAGTATACATTGAACACTCAGATGGTTTCATTCTTTGGAATGATCCAAATCTTGTATGTAGACTGAAAAAGGCTCTCTATGGTCTTAAACAGGCTCCAATGGCTTGGTACTACCGTTTGCACAAATATCTTCATCCACAAGGTTTTTCAAAAGGATCAGCATATAACAATCTTTATATAAAAATTAAAAATGACAAATTGCTAATACTTGTTGTGTATGTAGATGATATTATCTTTGGCAGCAATGAAGAAGCTATGAGTCAAAGCTTTGCCTTGGTGATGCAGAAAGAATTCGAAATGTCCTTGCTTGGAGAACTGAGATATTTTATTGGATTGCAAATCCAACAAACTGAAGGCAATATATTTTTGTCTCAAACCAAGTATCTCAATCAGATCTTGAAGAAATATGGCATGGAAGATGCAAAACCAGTATGTACCCCCATGGTTACAGAATGTAGCCTCAGTGCAAACGATGAATCAGCAGTAGTGAATCAGCCAACCTATAGATCTATGATTGGAAGTCTACTTTATTTGACAGGTCCGACCAGACATTATGCATGCAGTGGGAATAGTTGGAAGATTTCAGGAAAATCCAAAGGAAACTCATCTTCAGGTAGTGAAGAGAATTTTCAAGTATCTTCAAGGAACTCAAAACTATGGCTTATGGTATCCTAGAAATACAAATCTCACTCTTCATGCATATACAGATGCAGATTGGGCTAGAAGCGTGGATGACAGAAAGAGCAAAGTGGTGGTGCATTCTTTATGGGTTCCAGATTAGTATCTTGGTTCAGCAAGAAACAAAGTTCGATTGCTTTATCTACAGCTGAAGCAGAATATGTGGCTGCTGTATCTTGCTGCACTCAACTCCTTTGGATGATGCAAACCTTGCAGGATATTCAGATCACTTGTACACCACCTATCTCCATCTTATGTGATAAGACAAGTGCAATCAGTATTTCGAAGAACCCAGTCATGCATTCAAAGACCAAGCATATACCTATCAAATATCATTTTCTTCAGGAATAAGTGCTTAAACAAAAGGTCAAGTTGGAGTATGTTCCTTCTAAGGAACAAGTTGCTGATATACTCACCAAACCTCTACCCAGGGAGACCTTCAAATACCTCAGGCAAAAGCTGGGGGTAGTTTATGCATCATCTTGTTGTTGAATCTTATTTGTTTCAGAGATTGTTGGTTGTACGCGAGTTTCATATGGGGTATACGCGTACATTGGCTGGTTGAAGGTAGAATGGCACAGGTTCAGGGGGAGGATATATTCTTCTAATAATGCATTGTTGGCATTATGGTAGAAGAACTTGAAGGAGAAATTTCAGAAGGATATCATGGATGCTGATCTGAATATTATTGCTAATATGTCTCTGTCTCTTTTGTCAAGGTCTTTTATGGTGTATGGTGGATTATGGTTCTTCTTTAAGAATTTTTCATTTGCAGATTTGGTCTATAGTCAGGGGTAGCATGATCAGCACAGTAGAACAGAGACTTCATCATGTTCTCAAGGGGAGCATAACCCTTTTCCCTTGATGTCAAAGGGGGACAAAGAACTTGAGGATCTTGGGGTTTCCATCAAGTCCAAAGGGGGAGATTGTTGGCATTATGATTTAGGTTTGGTGTTATGGCGCAGGTGTTGTACTTAATGGCAACTTACTCTAGAGGTAGATCTCTGTTCAGGCTCTCAAAAGCATAGAAAATGAGATACTCGCAGGTCAGCCTAACAAAAGTTGCCGACCCGTAGGTACGCCGACCAACAAGTGCGGACATACCCGCAGGTTCTCTGTTCGAAAGGTGCAGACCTCTATTTCACTCACTTCAATGTAGAGAAGCTCGTGCACGTGGGAATTCTCATGAATGGACCAAGGTATTTAGTCCGATGTATATGATCCTATGGTTTTGGTCCGTGGTATAGCATCTAGATTATTGAACACCGGATTTGGGTCCCTTGTATAGGTTCTCTATGGTTTTGATCCTTGGTTTGAGTATGGGCTTGGCTATAAAAGGGAAAGGAGATCATTTGGCTAGACACTTGTGAAATTTGAATATCTTAAGATTTGAAATTTTTGGTGATCGGTTTGAAAAGTTAGAACTAAATCGAGGTGAAAAACTAAGGTGGATCTATTGATAAGTCGTGATCTCATTGGCGCATGATCAGATCTATGGATCTGACAGTCTGTGGCACATTGGAGGACTGATAATTTGGCTCTATTCAGGGGTCCTCAGGTGATCCATAGCACAGGTGCGGAGGTACACAACGCTTCAGAAGGCATAGGTGCGGAGATACGTGGCGCTGCAGAAGGCACAGGTGGGGAGGTACACAGTGCAACAGAAGGTGAAACTGCGGAGGTACGCAGAGAAACAGAAGGATCAGGTGCGGAGGTGCGTTTTCGGACAGACAGTGCAGGTGCGGATCTGGGAAGAGGTCCCTAGTTCAGCAGAAGGGCTAGGTGCCGCAGGTATGCAGCATAGAAGAAGGATCAGGTGCGGAGCTACGCAATCTAGGCATAGAAGAACTGTGGATATTCGCAGGTGTCTATTGGTCAAGTTGTGGACTTTTGTTGAAATAATTATTGGCTACCTTTTATCTATTGCTGGAGAGTTCTGGGTTTAGATTACTCGTATTGCTTTTCTGTTTACAACATTCTGAGAAGTTATTGGGTGATTCATTGGTTGATTCACATGTACTTGATGATTATTTGATTTTCTTGGATCCAGTCTGAAAATTAATGAAACGTGGTCCTTGGAGGAAAAGAAGTAGAAGAGCTAAGGGGGTTGTACCTTCCTTCCAAGAGAGACTAGGAAACGAGAGAGGGTTGTAGCTCTCTGTAGGTTACAGCCTACATACTGGTAACAGACTGCACCAGTACAAAATCATTGTAAAAGAAGTTTCTAATTGAAAGAAGATAGAGACATATTGCAGCAGGTGGTTTTCACCCACATTGGGTTTCCACCTTATATCTTGTGTTCTTTGGTGTCACTATCTGCTTTTCTTGTTCTTTCTCATTATTATATGGCACTGACATACAAATTAATGATTAATATCTGAAGAATATATTAAAATATAAATATGAAAGATATATTGAAAAGAGTTTGATAATACTGATTCACCCCCCCCCCAGTATTATTTCCGACAATTGGTATCAGAGCAGGTCCTTCTGAAGAAGCTTGATCGCTTGAAGGAAGATCCATCATCATGAGCAACTACGAGAGGGAAGCATCTATCAGGACACCAATTTTTTATGGGACAAACTTTGTATATTGGAAGGTAAGAGTTACTGCCTATCTTCAATCTCTTGGTACAGAAGTCTGGGATGTCATAGATACATGGTATACTTTTCCATCAGCAACTCCCACAGATCCAGCTGAGAAGAAGAAATATGAAATAAATGCAAAGGTGGTCAATACTCTATTAGGATGTCTATCTCAATCAGAATTTTTCAAGGTTATGTAGTATAAATCCACAAAATAAATATGGGACAAGATTGTTCTGAGCTATGAAGGAGATGATTAGGTAAAACAAGAAAAACTTCAAACCCTCAAAATTCAGTATGAAAATCTAAGAATGTACAATGATGAAAGTGTGGCTAACTATTTTCGTCGTGTATATGGGATTGTTAATTGTATGAAAAACTTGGGTGAAGAAATAAAATAGGCTGTTGTGGTTGAAAAAGTTCTAAGATCTTTGTCCCCTAGCTTTGAATCTAAAGTTTCTGCAATAGAAGAAAAAGAGAATCTACGAGATCTTACCATGTCAGAGCTGAACGGAATTTTGACTGATTATGAAATGAGGAAAGGAGGACCATCAGACAAAAGAGAGGCTGCATTCAAGGCTTCAAGCAAAGATCACTATGAGTCAGGACATCTATCAGAAGAAGACGAAGAATCAAATTTTGTCAAGAATCTTCAACGGGGTGCTGGAAGATTCAAAGGTAAGTTACCTTTCAAATGTTTTGCTTGTGGAAGAGTCGGTCGCTATGCTGCAAAGTGTCCACATAAAGACAAGCTTGATAAAGGAAAAGAACCTATCAGATGGAACAAGAAACGGAATGTAACTAAGAAAAGTTACTACACTCATGAAGACAATGATGGACTTTCAAATAGTGACGAAGATGAACAAGGTAACAATTATAGACTCTTAATGGCTTTTGAAGTTGATGATTTTATGGATGCTATAGATGAATAAGGTCTTTATGAAGAAATTTCTAGACTCAAAATATGTTTAGAAGAGAAGAATGTGACCATTGATACTCTTCAATTCCAACTTGCTGAAAGGGAAAAACTTCATGAAAAGTTAGAATGTGAAATTGTTGGTCTTAGAAAACAGATTGAGAAAACAAAAGCTCTTAATCTTAAATTTGTTAAATTGATATGAAACTTTGGATGAGATTATCAACGTACAACTTTATCCACTAATCAAGACAGGTCTGGGATATAATGGAGAAGCATCTCAAGCATCCACCTCCAAAATGTTATCTTAATGCTGCAAGGAGGAGCGAGCAAAGGCCTAATAGAAATCATCAGGTAAATTAGGGACAATTTACCTCAAGAATGAACAGAGACTACCAGGTAAATCAAGGGCAATCCACCTTAAGGATGAACAAGAGCTACAACCAGCCACAGGTAAAATATCCTTAATTTGCCTCAAGAATGGATGTCAGTAGAAACTACAACCGGTTGGTTGATAGATTTGATAATCGCAGGAGTTTATTCAATGGCCAATGTTTTTCTTGTCATAAATTTGGTCACAGAGCAGTTCAATGTGTTGCCTGTAAGACAATCATGACTAGAGAAGCTCAAAAAAAAAGAAGTATGACTGGGATCATGAAAAGAACCTACAATAACTTTTCTACCCTTGAGAATGAAATTGAGTGTTCTATTTGTAACAACTTCGGTCATGAAGTTTCTGAATGAAGGAGCGGGTTTCGGAAAACAAAGGAACAAGCCTCATATGCCAAAACACGGAGAATGAAGGAACTGCAACTAGGAGATGTGCTATAGCTTTATATGCAGAAGGGAAAGAAAACCAATGGTACATTTATAACGGTTGTTCGAAACACATGACAGGTGATAACGAAAAACTCCAGTCATATAGTGCCTTAGAGAACGAGAAGAAGGTCTCTTTTGGAAATGACACCCCTGCGCTCATAAAAGGTAAAGGTTATGTTCAGTTGAAAGAAAAGTTCAAAGATGGAAATGTTATGTATGTTGATGGGTTAAAGCATAATTTTGTTTAGTGTCAGTCAGATGTGTGATCAAGGAACGAAGGTAATATTTCGATCAAATGGATGTAGTGTTCGTGATCTTGATACAGGAAAAACGTTGATCAAAGGTGTAAGGACTCCAAATCATTTATAAATATTCAAAGAAGGACAACATCAATGCTATCTAAGCAAGAACGATGAACACTGGTTATGCCACAGAAAATAGGGGTATCTTAGATTCTCACAGATAAGGAAAGCATGTAAATACCAGGTAGTTCGTGGTCTTCCAGATAATACAATTTGTAAATCATGTCAGTTTGGTAAGCAAACCAGAACTAACTTCCTTGAGAAGGAAGGATTAGCTAGCAGGCCACTTGAACTTGTCCATACTGATGTATGTGGCCCATCTAGAAAAAGGTCACCTCGAGGGGAAGAATATATTCATTGACGACATTTCCAGGATGTGTTGGATAGGACTTATGAACCACAAAGATGAACCTTTTGAAAAGTTTAAATCATTCAAAGCCTTTGTGGAGAACGAATTAGATCACAAAATCAAATGCCCTAGGTCTGACAGAGGTGGGGAGTTTAACTCAGATGAATTTTTCGACTCTTGTGTTAGAGCATGGAATAAGAAGGTAATTCTCTACAGATAGGACTCCTCAGCAAAATGGAGTGGTAGAAAGGATGAACAAAATAGTTCAACAAATGGCTCGTGCTGTGCTTGATGAGTCTGGAACTCTCGCAACCTTCTGGGGTGAAGCTGCATTTGATGCAGTTGTTATTCTCAACAAGAAAAATATTTGGGTGAACAACACTCAAACTCACCATGAGCTCTGGTATGGTGAAACTCCTTCTGTAAAACATTTCAAAATTTTTGGAAGTAAATGCTATATTAAAAATAATGATGAAAATCTTGGCATGTTTGAACCTAGGGCAGATGAAGGCATTCTCCTTGGTTATTCTCCTCACAGAAAAGCATACAAATGTTACAATAAAAGGCTTGGAAGAATTGTCGACATCATTGATGTAGTGGTGGATGAAAAATAAAACACTCCCACGTAGGAAAGATCTGAAGACTTTGAAGATGATGAGGACTATCCATCACGTTCAAATCAAATTCATGATGAAGAAGAAACCCATGCAGCACCAGAGGAATAGATAAGGATAGAAGAAAGACTCCATCCAGGTATGTTCAAAAGAATCATCCAGAATCTAAAATTTTGGGGCAAAAGGAGGCAGACGTACAAACAAGAAGAACAATTTCAGAAGCTTCAAGCTACTTGGCATTAATCTTCTCCACTGAACCACAAAATGTAAAAGAGGCATGCAACGATGAATGTTGGGTCAAGGAAATGGATGAAGAACCTGAGAAGATCGAAAATAACAACACTTGGGAATTGGTTCCTAGACCAAAAGATAAGAATGTTATAGGGACAAAATGGATCTTCAAAAACAAGTTGAATGAAAATGGAGAAGTAATTAGAAACAAGGACATAATTGTTTGTAAATGGTACACTCAACAAGAAGAAATAGAATTTGAAGAAACTCTTGCTCCTGTTGCAAGACTTGAGGCCATTCGAATGTTCCTTGCTCTCTCAAGCTTTAAGAAGTTCAAAGTATTTCAAATGGACATGAAATTAACCTTTCTGAATGGAGACTTAGAAGAATAAGTATACATTGAACATCCATATGGTTTCATTCTTGGGAATGATCCAAATCTTGTATGCTGAAGGGGAATATGTGGCTGCTGCATCTTGCTGCACTCAACTCCTTTGGATGATGCAAACCTTGCAGGATTTTTAGATCACTTGTAAACCACCTATCTCCTCTTATGTGATAATACAAGTGCTATCAGTATTTCCAAGAACCCAGTCATGCATTCAGAGACCAAGCATATACCTATCAAATATCATTTTCTTCGGGAACAAGTGCTTGAACAATAGGTCAAGTTGGAGTATGTTCCTTCTAAGGAACAAGTTGCTAATATACTCACCAAAATTATGCCTAGGGAGACCTTCGAATACCTCAACCAAAAGCTGGGGGTAGTTGATGCATCATCTTGTTGTTGAATCTTAGCTGTTTCAAAGATTGTTGGTTGTACATGAGTTTCATATGGGGTATATGCATACATTCGCTACTTCAAGATCGAATGGCACAGGTTCAGGTGGAGCATATATTCTTCTAATAATGCATTGTTGGCATTATGGTAGAAGAAATTGGAGGAGAAAGTTGAGAAGGAGATCATGGATGTTGATCTGAATATTGCTGCTAATATGTCTCTATCTCTTTTGTCAACTTCTTTTATGGTGTATGGCGGATTATGGTTCTTCTTGAAGAATTTTTATTTTGCAGATTTGGTCTATAGTCAGGGGGAGCATGATCAACGCAGCAGAGCAGCGACTTCAGCATGTTCTCAGGGGGAGCATAACCCTTTTCCCTTGATGTCAAATGGGGAGAATGAACTTGAGGATCTTAGGGTTGCCATCAAGTCCAAAGGGGGAGATTGTTGGCATTATGACTCAGGTTTGGCACTATGGAACAGGTGTTGTACTTGATGGCAACTTAATCAAGAGGTAGATCTCTGTTTAGGCTCTCAAAATCATAGAAAATGAGATGCCCGCAGGTGAGCCTAAGAAAAGTTGTGGACCCATAGGTACCTCGACCAACAAGTGCGGACATACCTGCAGGTTCTCTGTTCAAAAGGTGCGGACCTCAATTTCACTTTCTTCAATGCAGAGAAGCTCGTGCACATGGGAATTCTTATGAATGTTCCATGGTATTTAGTCTGACGTATATGATCTTATGGTTTTGGTCTGTGGTATAGCATCTATATTATGGAACCCTGGTTTTCGGTCCCTTGTATCGGTTCTCTATGGTTTTGATCCTTGGTTTGAGTATGGACTTACCTATAAAAGGGAAAGTGATCATTTCGCTAGACACTTGCGAAATTTTAATATCTTAACATCTGAAATTTTGGGTGATCGGTTTGAAAAGCTAGATCTAAATCAAGGTGAAAAACGAAAGCAGATCTATTGATAGGTCGTGATCTCATTGGCGCATGATTAGATCTGTGGACTGACAGTCTGTGGCACATTGGAGGACTGATAATTTGGCTCTATTCGGGTGTCCGCATGTGATCCACAGCGCAGGTGTAGTGGTACGTAGTGCTTCAGAAGGCGCAGGTGCGGAGGTACGCAGCGCTGCAGAAGGTGCAGGTGTGGAGGTACACAACGGAACAGAAGGCGAAACTACAAAGGTACGCAGTGAAACAGAAGGATCAGGTGTGGAGGTGCGCTGTCGGGCAGACAGTGCAGGTGCGGATCTGAGCAGAGGTACGTAGCTCAGTAGAAGGGCTAAGTGCGGAGGTACGCAGCACAGAAGAAGGATTAGATGAAGAGCTAAGTAGTCTAGGCACAGAAGAACTGTGGATATTCGCAGGTGTCTATTGGTGAAGTTGCGGACTTTTGTTGAAATAATTATTGGCTACCTTTTATCTGTTGCTGCAAAGTTCTAGGTTTAGATTACTGGTATTGCTTTTCTATTTACAACATTCTGAGAAGTTATTGGGTGATTCATTGGGTAATTCATTGGTTGATTGTATAAGGAGATTGGTTGATTCACATGTACTTGATGATTATTTGATGTTCTTGTATCTAGTCTGAAAATTAATGAAACGTGGTCCTTGGAAGAAAAGAAGTAGAAGAGCTAAGGGGGTTGTAGCTCCCTTCAAGGAGAGACTGGAAAAGGAGAGAGGGTTGTAGCTCTCTGCAGGTTGCAGCCTACATACTGGTAACAGACTGCACCAGTACAAAATCATTGTAAAAGAAGTTTCTAATTGAAAGAAGATAGAGACATATTGCAGCAGGTGGTTTTCACCCACATTGGGTTTCCACCTTATATCTTGTGTTCTTTGGTGTCACTATCTGCTTTTCTTGTTCTTGCTCATTATTATATGGTACTGACATAAAAATTAATGATTAATATCTAAAGAATATATTAAAGTATAAATCTGAAAGATATATTGAAAAGAGTTTGATAATACTGATTCACCCCGCCCCCGTCTCAATATTATTTCCAACACAAATACCTAGGGTCAATACCAAAGACCTGATACCTTGGACCAATACCATGGTTCAAAATATCATGGACCAAATACTTCATACCAAAAACTTAGTTTTCCAAGGTATAAGGACTTTTGCTTTTGTGAAAGTGTGTGTACTTATACGCGACTTGTATACAGTGAACCCACATGTATACATGGCTTAGCCAATGGTGAACCTACGTATACCTCTCTTTCTTCATTCTGTGAAGTCTGATCTAAAACTTTATGCTATTAATCTGTTGTACTATGATCTATCATCTGAGTGAGTTTCCATCAAGGACAACGCCTATGTCGTAATGCCAACAATTGGTTGATGTGATACCATATGTATAATATTAGTATTCAATAAAACACCAATGAAAAATAACAAGATTTTATATCTTCTGCTCTAAATAAGAACACTAGTTGCCATTACTAGTAAGAGAATTCCATGCTGACCAATGTGATAATCAATAATAGACTGAATGAAAATTCACTTATAAGCACTTCATTCATTTTCTTTGATAGAAAATAAACCATGCATGCAAATGGATATTTGGGCATCAAGTGGTAGTTGAAGTTTGAACCAGACAGGATAGTCTTCATTCACCTTCTTACTCATGCTAAACCTAAAGATGTGAAAGATATTCCGAAAGTAGATCAGTCTAACACCTTCCTAACACCCTCACTCCATGACACTCAAGGATAATAAAATTCCGACAAGCTGGCTATTCAAGGGCCTAAAGAATGTTTAACCTACCTAGAGTGTTAAAAAACAATAGAATCAATGCAACAACAATTATCATTTTCAGAATAAGTCTTACTAAAAAAAGTAATTGACTCAAGGCCTTACTGATCTCCCCCAATGGCCTTCAGTTCTATGCTCTACACTCCAATCACTTGTCCATCAAATAATGACATTTTTTTCATCTGATTGGCTTGGAAGAAAAGAACCAATTGGATCCTGTGAAAGGCTATTGTGACCTCTTAAAACTACAATAGAATATGCATCACTCATATTCCAAATTTAAACTATATTATCCAAACTCCAAGAGCAATCATATAATAAATTTTGGGAATGATGTTTAATAGTATGAGACTCACTCAACAAAATAAACAAAATTTCAAATTCTGGAGTCTCCCAAGAAATGAGAGAAGAATAGATCATTGTATGAGACGTCACACTATATGCAATATAACCATGATTGTGTAGGCTATGCTAACTGTACAAGAAAAAACAAACAAAGCATATGCAGGGCCATAGTTGTGATGAATGAGAAGAAAATAACATGTTTTACAAATTATCAAGAAAATAAATGGTTTTCAGCCTCAGACTTTGAAAGAAATCAAACCTTGGTTGATAACTATATATCATCATTTGTGTTCTTATTTTCGTATCCAAGAGGTGGGAATGGTAAACAACATGACATTGTGCAGAACATGTGAATCCTCTCAGTGACAATACCTAGTAGCATAACACCTAGCAGTGTTAACACAACTCTAGTACAGAAATGAAGCTCTGCTCAAAATAATCCACCGTATTAGTGCAATCATCTCTCACTCACTCTATGTAAAAAGGATTGACAAAAAATAAAAAAATGGCAGATCAAAACTAGTCTTTCTTCTGAAGCTACTACAACACCCTTTCCTAGAAAAACTTGGGGAGCACAAAGAGTTCACTTTTGGCAGTGCTTGAACTTGTATGATCCACAATTCTAGTTTAACAATGATGGAAATACATATGAGGCAACAATATCTTACAACTCTAGGCTTTTTCCTCATCCTTGCTCTCTCATAAAACTATATGCAACAATTATTAGCCTCATCAAGAGGCCTGGAAGCCTATCACTCAGATGTAAGGGTTGATGTAGTATACCTAGGTGGGATAGTATGCAGTATAGAGGGAGGTACCCAATGCAATAATGTAATAATGGTATGAGCCATAGTTAATAAATAAAGGGGTTAACCTGCATCATATAAGGGACCACAAGTAGTTAACAATAATGTGATAAGTCGATGGTATTAGATATATGGTATTGAGAGACCCATGGTAATGGTCCATGGTATTGTATATATGAATGCTATATAGAGGCTAGAGACTTCCCATTGAGAACTATCAAAGAATATTGTATGGACAATCATATGACTTGTGTAGTGTTCTCCTTCCTTAAGGAGTGATTGTATGGTGTTACCCTACCTTAACAATTTTGTTAATAAAGAAGCATTTTCACTTTATATTATTTCTACGTATAATTGTATTTTCATATATCTACAGGTCAAATATATTACAAGTGGTATAGGAGCACTTTATTCAGCAAGAGAAGAGATAGTTTCTTTTATGTTTGTAGGAAATTTTTGCGGCAGCGAGTTTGTAGATCAGATCTGAAACATCTGGTGCAAATTTTGTAGAAAAAAATTTCATATCTAGATTCTTTGCAAAAGCATACCCAAATTCAAAAAAAAATCAGCTAGATCAGAGTCTAGATTAGGGAGATATCGCTAATTTAGAAATCAACTATGTTGCAAAAAGTTTTTGACGAAAATTTGTGGACAGTGATATCCAGTTAATTTTGTGGCAAATTTCAGACCAGGAGTTAACTCCTCAAAACAATTCATGATATTCATTCAGGTTGGTCTTTATTATATACATGAGGGAGAGCCTGTTCATTTCATCTCCCATTGACTCTTCATATTTTCTATTATTTATTTACATCAATTTCAGTTATTCATCCAATCCTGATGATTAGGTGTCAACATTACCCCCTTAATCTGAAGGGATGTTGGTGACTCCAAACATCATTCTGAATCTTTCAAGTTTTTCTCTTCCATGTGCTTTGGTGAAGATGTTTGCAATTTTCTCATTAGTGGAACAATGGCGAAGATGGATTGTTTTTTCCTCAACATGATGTTGAATCAGATGATATTTAGTATTGATGTGCTTTGTTCGATAATGGAACTTTGTGTTCTTGGCAAACTTTATTGCTGAGGTAAAAGTCAATCATGAGTGGAGTTAATTGTACTTGTTTTACCTACAAATCTTCAAGAATTTTCCTCAGCCACACAATTTCTTTTGTTGCCTCCGTTGCTGCCACATATTCTACCTCTATTGTGGAATCTGTTGGAACTGATTGTTTGCGTGATCTCTAGGAGACAACTCCTGATCCAAGAATCATAGCATAACCTGAAGTGGATACCTAGTTTCTTTGTCTCCATCGAAGTCTGAATCAGAGTATCCAATCAAGCTGAAGTCGTCCACCTGTGTATACTTGATTCCAAATTCTTGAGTTCCCTTCAAGTATCTTAGAACTCTTTTAGCAGCAGACCAATTTCCCTCACAAAGCTTTTGCATAAGCCCGGAGAGGATTCCAACAACAAATGAAATGTCTAGTCTGGTAGTAGTTAGGTAGTAGAGACTTCCTACAAGCTGTCTATACTTTCTTGCATCCTCAAATTTGTTTCCTTTAATGGGTGTGAGGTTTAAGTTTTGATCCATTGGAGTAGTAAGAGGATTGCATTCTGTCATGCCAAACCTGTTCAACAGATCTCCAATGTACTTCAATACCATGATAGTAATGAACATAGCCCAGATTAGTCATTTCAAAACCTTTCCTCAATTTCTTCTTTATGGATGTAATGTAGCTTTCATGGTTCCCTGTCATCAAAAGATCATCTACATATACCACAAGATATAAAAATATTTTTCCACCTTTCTTGACAAATAAAGTTGCATCATCAAGATCATAATGTTTGAAATTAAGTTCTAGAAGATGCTTAGTTAGTTTTTCATACCAGGCTCGTGGTGCTTGTTTAAGGCCATACAAGGATTTCAAAAGTTTTCATACTTTATGTTCATGTCCTTTCACATCAAATCCTTTAGGCTGGGACATAAAAACATTCTCTTTTAGATCTCCATTCAAGAAAGTAGTTTTTACATCCATTTCATGGACTTTCCAACTATTCTGAGCTACTAGGCAAAGAGTGTCTGGATGGTAGCCCATTCTGTTATGGGGGCAAAAGTCTCCTCATAATCAACCCCTTCCTTCTGTGAAAAACCTTTTGCCACAAACCTATCTTTGTGCTTGTCAAGTGAGCCATCAGCTTTATACTTGTTCTTGTAGACCCAATTGCATCCAATTGGTTTGGTTCCTAATGGAGGATCAACTAGGTTCCAAGTGCCATTCTTTATGAGGGTATCATACTCCTTTTGCATCGCTTCTTTCCATTCATCATGAGAAGCAGCTTCTTTGTAGGAAGTTGGTTCAAAATCTGTAGAAAAATTCAATTTACAATCATAAGAAACATCCATATAAACAGGTGAATCAGAGTCATCTACATCACCTCCATTTTGCTGGTTTGAATTTCTAGTTCTTGTATTTCTGACCTCATCAGGATGAACACCTTCAACTATCTTTGTCAACCACTTTGGGGGACATTTCTCAGAAGTTCCAAGATGCTCTTTTGATTGAGTTGGGATTGAATCAAGATTGAGTCTCCCAATTCTATCAATCACATCGCTTAAAGTATCATCCATTGTTAGAATTTCATGCCGGGGAGAGAGTGCCTCAGAAGAAGATTCCACATGTTGATCTAGTATGTGAATCCCCCCTTCAAGATGTGTAATTTGATTATCAAATTCTTGTAATGATTTTGCATTTGCGAATTTATCCAAGCGATCAAGTTGTCGCTCAACAACATTGTCATTTTTGGATGATTCAAGAAATATTACATCTCTAGATACAACAAACTTTTTATTGACTTCATCATAGAGACGGTATGCTTTGCAGGTGTTTGAATACCCTAGGAAGATACACTTATGACTTCTTGCACCAAGTTTGTTTCTATGTACCTGTGGTATTAAGGCATAACAGGTGGAAAAAAAGACCCTGAGATGCTTTATCGAAGGAATGTGCCCATACCACATTTCATAGGCAGTCTTGTTTCTGATAGCATTAGATGGACATCTATTATCTATATATACATCACATAGAACTGCATCAGCCCGAAACATCAATTTTACATTTTTGAAAAACATCATGGAGCGCACCATATTTAAGATTGTACTACTCATTCTTTCAGGTACAGTGTTTTCTTGGGTGTTTTAAGGCACAATTGTTTGATGTTTGATCCCATGTTGGTGAAGATAGTTTTCAAATTCATTTGAAGTGTATTCTTTTCCATTATCAATGCGAATAGAGCAAATACGAGGTTGTGCATCATTTTCAATGAATGTATGAAAGTTCTTGAATATTTGAAAAGCATCAAATTTGTACTTCAATAAATAAACCCAACACATTCTGGTGTAGTCATAAATAAATTTCATTATATATTTATTTCCATTTGTAGAAGTAATAGGCATTGGACCACATAAATCTGAATGAATGAGTTCAATTTTTCTATGTTCTCTTCAATGTGAATCATGAAAAGACTGCTTGCTATGGTTTCCTAGAATGCAAGCATCACATTGCTTAAGTTTCCTAGGAATTGTAGGCAAACTAGTAATACCATTTTTCTTCAAAAAGTGGAGGCTATCATAGTTAAAATGTCCAAATATAGCATGCTATAATAAACTTGATGGAAGTGTACCTTCTTCATAATGAGAATTGTATGAGAAATGTTGTGCACGAGCAGAGGTACCCTGCAGCTTGAGAAGTGTCTCTTCTTCTATCCCGCTCATGACAAGTGAGTGGTCAGATGCTTTTCTCACCTCAAGCTTGCCATCAAACATATGAATGGAGTGATCTTGCTGGTGGATGTGGACCAAGGACACCAAATTTCTCTTCAGTTGTGTGAGATATAAAACATGATGTTGAAGGAAGTCTGGAAGACCAGGCAATTTAAGCATGATTGTGCCAAGCCCTCATGGCTTGATTTTTGATTGGTTTGCAAAGTATACTGCTCCATCAACATTGTCCGTAAATTCTTTAAAAAAAATATTTTCTATGAGTAATGTGGCTAGTTGGTCTTGACTCAAGCAACCAATCATTTTTCGAAGAAGTAAGTGAAGCATCAAATAAGTCTTTATTTACTCTGATATTACAATGTGCCACAACATAATGAGCGGATTTAGGTGCTTTACCTTTGTTTGTGTCATTAGTTTTTCCTTTGGATTGGTTTCTTTGCTGCTCAATTTTGTCCTAAGGTAACTTACATGTAGAGACATGGTGTGATCTATTTCTTCTATAGTGTATGCAGTGAAAATCTCACTTTTGTCCTTGAGAGTGTCTACCCCCCCGCCTCTGAAATATCTTCCTCTCGAAGAATCTTGGGAAAGATTCTTTTCTTTATGAGAAAGGCACACAGCCTCTTCAAAAGATTCTGCGGTTGTCTTCTTTCCAAAAGCTTTCTCTCTTTCAGAGAATTTTTTCACAAGAGAGTCAAAGGTAATATCTTTGAGATTTCCATTTGCTTGCAATGACTCAAGATAATTGGATTAAGTAGGATAAAGTGCCTTGAGAAAAGCGATAAGAGTAATATGCAATTCAACCTTAGTGGCTTTGATATCATGCATTATAGATTTTACTTCAGATGCAAGAGCAAGAGGATCATTATTTTGTAATTCAAGAGTGAAGAGTTTAATCCTAAGATGAACAAATTCAAGTGCAGAGTGTGAGTCATAGAGTTCTTTCAGCTTTTGTAAGGCTTCAAAAGCATTTGAAAATGGAAAAATATGGCGACTCACCTCTTCACTTAAAAATGTTGTAATTAATGCATAGTCTTTGCTGTTCTTATTTTCGCAAGTGACGAACTCTTTTTCTAAGGTAGGTCGTTCTGGCTCATTGTCCTCGTCTCTAGCACACACTCCTTTCCACAACTCATTGAAAATGAGGGTTTATTTTATCTTTCAGGACCACTCAAGATAGTTCTCCTTGCCAGTGAGAGCTACTCCCAGAATAGATATGATTGAATGCATTGTAAAATCTAAGTGCTATAAAAATACTTCTACTGACAAAAAGAATGTGCTTTTGTGGACAAAAAAAAATACTTATGTTGGCAAAAAGATACTTCTACTGGAAAAAAAAATGTGCTAAAAAATTCGCGCAGGAGAGGAGGCTCTCATGCATAGGCTTTGGATGACAATAGTATTGGAGCAGCACACAACTGAAAAGAGGTGTAATATGGTATTGTATCCCCTAGAACACATGCCAGAGCAGAGCAATGCTTTGGCCACAATAACCAAAAGACAAAATGACCAAATGAAATGAGATTTAAGGTTTCTATACCCTATTGAAAAGCCTATCGAAGCTCCACCATGAGATTTCCAGAACAAACCCAAACCATCGATTTACCAGATATGCATGGAAGGAAAAACCAAGTGAAGACAACTCAAAAGATTAAATGTATTGGATGGAGACTCGAGGCTGCAAGATCGAATACAATGGTGGTGTGGCCTGATTTTTGCACGAGATCGACAAGCTTATACCAACACCAGGCCATGTGGCCTCCCTCATGAACTAGAACAAATTTGGTGGGTTTCTTGTTCACATGGGCTACAGGGTCTCCCAACTTCTATCGTGTGCTCTCTCACTTCCTATGATAGAGGATCGATAGATCGACTCAATCAACCAAAGTATCAGTAACATTATTCAGTGGCGACCTTCTTAGAGGTTCCTCCAGGTGACGGTAAGGCCAGAGAAAAACTATTCAAGATGAAATGCATGCAATTCCATATGGTTGACAAGGGTGCAGGTATCGAGCAACGTAGCAGAGAAGGCAACACTGGTAGGCTTGATGGTATGGGAGTGCCAGAGAGTAGCATTATTAGACTATGTTAGATTGAATGCATTATTATGGGAAAAGAACGCAGCAAAACATGAAAGGAGGAGCATGGGAGGTTATACCAAGAAAATTAGCTGAAAAATATAGGACAAACTTCTAAAGAAATGGAAGAAGGGATTTACAAAATGGAGCTAGAAGCAAAAATGGTGCTAGCTCTGATACCATGTCAGACCAGGAGGTGACTCCTGAAAACAATTCATGATATTCATTAAGGTTGGTATTTATTATATACATGAGGGAGAGGTTGTTTATTTCATCTCCTAGTGACTCTTCATATTTTCTATTATTTATTTACATCAATTTCAGTTATTCACCCAATATTAATGATTACATGTCAAAAAATTGCCTAATTTCAAAAAAAAAATCGGTCGAATCGGAGTTCGAATGAGGGAGATATCGCTGATTTAAAATCAGCTATTTTTCCAAAATTATTTTGTGACGGCGGGACATTTGCAGTGCAAATCTGAAATTATAGAGTGTCTAGATCGAGATTTCTATCCCATGAGAAGATGCAGAATGGTCATTCCATTTCTAAAAATGGGTCATAATAAGGATTCTAAGCAATATTAGCCAAAAATGTGGCTATTTTAAATTTTTTCCGAGTAAGTGATTTTTTCAAAACCCTCTCTGTGGCTTCTAGAAAAATGTTTTTTAAAGGAAAAGATGATGTCCCTACTATTGAAGAATTCATAAGAAGGGAAAATTCAGGATATGGGAAATATTGGAAAGGTTTAGTATGCCTTGGTATGAAAGTTGACACTGCCATATGGTGGAAATCACTTGACTGCCCTAAGCATTTAAGCCTTCGTGATGAAGAGTTTGAAAAAGTCATTTTAGACAAATGGTCTCATGCTAGAAAACAAGAGAATGAGACATGTAAGGGGTCATTTTCTGATGGTATATCCTTATTACAGTTTCATGGATGTATTGAGAAAGAGAAGATAATTGTTCCTATGAATCCTAATAGAAAGCATCATTTTATTAGTGTTCATTTAGCTAAATGGTTTCATGTCACAGCTAAACAAATGGAGCACACACATATTAATAATCAGCCAGTGCACGTTTATAAAGATTTAATGATTTTTATGAATAAGTATGTATTGCATCTTATTTTTATGCTTCATATATAGCTAATGTGGATGTTGTTTTGGGATACCCTTTGATGGAGTCTATTGGTACTATCAATATTAATGTGCAGAAGAAATTCCTAAAACTCTCGTATAAAAAGAAGAAAACTACATTATAGGATATTTCCATCAATAAACAGGTAGAGTCTAAGGAGGCTAAAGCTGGAAATGTAACAGGTACTGATACATCAAATGAGGAGTCCATGGTTGAAGTAATATTGGAATATAAGCAACAATTGAAGGCGGCATAACATGTACCAGATACCCATTAAGCTCTAGTAGGTGGTGAATTAAAGAAATATACACCATTGGTTAAAACTTCATCATATCACCACCCACATCACCTAGCTAGAAAACAACCAACAAGATGGAAACAAATTAGACACAAGGTCAACAACCCACGCACAACAGATAGAGAGGTGCGAAGATCCAACCATAGCACATCAACAGAGAGGAACCACCAAGATCAACTCCCAGCTCAAGTGAGCAAGGCAGCAACTAGATCAATTAATCTCCAGTCTTTGGGATGGCTAGATGCACATGAATGGTACTATTTGAAACTCTTTTGAGTAGATCTTATTATTTGTGTTCTTCTTATGTTTCAAGGACAAAACTTAAGGTCGGTGAAATGTAGTATACCAAGGGGGATAGTATGGGGTAGAGAGGGAGGTACCCATGGGAATAATGTAATAATGGGATGGGCCATAGTTAGTAAATAAAATGGTTAACCCACATCATATAAGGAACCACGAGTAGTTTGCAATACTGTGGTAAGCCCATGGCATTAGATATATGGTATTGGGGGACCCATGGTAATGACCCATGGTATTGTATGTATGAAGCCTATATAGAGTCTAGAGAATCCACATTGATGGATGCAAATGATTATTTTATTGTGAACCATATGGTTTGTGGAGTGTTCCGCTTCCTTAAGGAGTGATTGTATGGTGTTACCCTACCACAAAGGTTTGATCAATAAAGAAGAATCTCATATCATATTATTGGGTCGATCTTGTTATTTCTAGGCATTTTCCTATTTTCATATATTTGGAGGTCAGATCTATTACAAGTGGTATCAGAGCACTTTCTTGGGCAAGCGGATATATATATATATATATATATATATATATATATATATATATATATATATATATAATATATAGATATAGATATAGATATAGATGTCTGACTTACAAATATAAGAAAATGCAAATATACCTAGAAGTAATATAAAATGAAAATGCTTCTTTATTGACAAAACTCTTAACGTAGGGTAATACCATATAATCACTCCTGAAAGAAGGATAACACTCCCCAAGCCATATGCTTGTCCATACAATAATTATTGATATCGATCAATGGGGTGTATCTAGCCTCTATATAGGCTTCATACATACAATACCATCGGTCATTACCATGGGTCTCTCAATATGATATATCTAATACCATGAGCTTATCACATTATTGCTAACTACTTGTGGTCCCTTATATGATGCGAGTTAACCACTTTATCTATTAACTATTTCCCATCCCATGGTTACATTATTCCCTTGGGCACCTCCCTCTGTATCCCATACTATCCCCGCTAGGTATACTACAGTTAAGACCTCAAACTCACAGCTAGACTAGATTGTTAGGGATGATATATTTATCAATGAATATTACAACTCTTACTTTTAACTATATTTTTTAAATAAGATCACTTCGCCTTTTTATAGATTGTTAAAAATTAATCTATGAAACTAGTTACTAAGACAAGATGATACAACCTACCCCTATGGAAGCTTGCCTAGGTTCCCTATCATTTTCCTTCAAGGAGAAACCTAACAAGGCTCTCTTGAAAGAAGTAAGTTACACCAAATCCTGGCATATGTCTTATGCATTTTTGGGATTTCAAGGATTGATTTCACATAGGTTTTGAACTTATATTCATGGAATTTCTTCATACATTCTTTGTATAATCCTTTTGATGGAAAACCTATTTCTTGTTTATACATAGAAGTGACATAGGATCAATAAGTACATTGTAAAGGTCACCATTCTACACACCTCTAGCCAAAGTCGATGGAGTTTCTAGACTACAATCACTGATAGTGCATTATTGTCCTTCAAATGAAATTATATACTGAAAATATATTAGAGGAGTAAATGAAAAGAGATTTTCATTCAAATCAAGATTAAATAAAATATATTTCATGTCAACAATTGGTCTTTAGAATGAAATGGGACCCACTACTTTTATAGGACATCGAATGTCATCACCTAACTTCATCGGGGTTCATTTTTCTTCCTAAAGCATGTTGAAGAGTTAAAATCATGTTTTGATATTGTTGAGCCTCTATTTTGTCTCATTTTTACTCGAAATCTGTCATGTTGATGTTGGTTAAATGTTTATTGTTGCAAGTATTTGTTGGTTCACTTGTTTTAATAGGATTAAAACATTATTAATAAATTTTTGTCTGTTGTAGGTTTGAAAATGAATTGATCATGCTTTTATAAATGCTATGGACCTACATTTACCTGGTCATACTATGCAATGGATTCATGCACTAGTGCAAGAATATTCAATACACACATGTTTTTATGGATTCCTGCACTTGGAAGAGTTTCTGGACTACACTCATGTTCCTACATAAAAGGATGTGTACAATTATGTTATACTATTCTAATATGATTTGTTGGAATTAGAATAAGTTAAAAGCATGTTTGCCTCCAAATATAGTAGGGAGTTGGCTATTGCAGCATCAGATACCATTCTCTGTTGATGAGTCTCCATGGATGAGTCTTCATTGATGAAATCTCGCCTTGTGTTTCCTTCACGGTTCGATGAGCTTAGATATTCAAAGTAGGGGAATCAAAAGTCCAGTCAATGGATGGAAGTTTTTCAACAATTATTACCACCTCCTATAATGATCTGGCAAAAGAGGCTGGAATCTCTAGTGGAGCAAGATATTAATGTTCAACGAGAAGCATGCATTTTTTAGAACTTCTTGGATCCGACTATTTATCTATATACTGATGATAAATGTGGATGAGATAAAATTCCTAAAATGACATTACATGTGTTAGAGTCACATAAAAACTAAGTTTGGTTTCTACAATTTTCAAAACGATGGGAAGTATTTGGCTTCTAAGGTTCTATAATAATTTTGGAGGTAAAGAAAGATAATTATTTCTCCATGAAAAATAGATCAAGTGCACACCAGAAACCAGTTTCATTTGTTTCTTGGAGCCCTTATGATAAACTATTGCTTACATGCAGTATTGAGGTGGTTGTTAAGCTTTGGAATGTTGAGACTGGTGAATGTAAACTGACCTATGATAAAGCCAACAGTGGATTCACTTCATATGAAATTTAATGCAAGAGACAGATTTGATTACTTGGGCTATTTCTGGACTAAGAGCTCCCCGATACATTCGAATTATCATGGAGGTCTTTGTTATAGCTCCAAATCTCACCCTTATGGTTTGTGATGCTGTACTCATGGCGTAGGGCAACCCCTCCTTCCAGACCTGGTCCTAAAATTTAAAAAACAGTGTTTTATCCCTTATACATGACATTTCCCTGAGTTAAACGCGTGCATACGCGGGTCTGTGTATACCCAACCCGCGTACATGTATTAACACACTTAAAAAAAATATAAAATTCATCATTTTCGGGCGGAGATCGCGGGTTTTACCTGCTGATCACCTATTAGTGCCCGTGGCCCAACTGTTCCCAACCAAATCCCAACTAAAAAACTACTTTGGGAGAGGTATAAAAATACCTCAAAGGGAACGCCTAGGAGAGGAGAGAGAAAGGTTATTATGCTGAGATTTTTCCCCTGACTAGGTCTGAAGTCCCTTGTGCCTTCTGCACTTCCCCCATTTGTCCAAGAAACCTTTGTTTCCTTGTGTGTTGATGTTCATCCACAATTTATGACATCATGGAGAGAGTCATGGAAGGAGTTTGTTAAAGGCTTGACGCTGGAACAGATCCGGAAGGAAGCTTTGCTTGGAGCCTGTTGAAGGTGATTCAAGTGAAAATATTCCTTTTTTATGTACTTTATTTGAATATAATAAAAGAAACACATGTCTTGGTTCTGGAGATGAATCTTCTTTATGTTAATGATATTCATGTTTAGAATTCATATGTAAATGGTTATTTGGATTTCATAACTAACTACCTTTATTTATAACATGAAGATGGTTTCTTCATAAGCTTTTGTCAATATACTACTGTGTTCTTTGAATTGGTTGTCTTGCAGGACAAAAGAGAAGAAGGGAACTCCAAGAAGAGTTTGGACCTAAAGGCCTTCTCAAACGTAGGACCTAAGGTACGTACCCTTTAGAATAGAATTTGCTTATAATAGCATAATGGTTGTGTGAATGTGTGCTTCTTTGAATAGACAACTTTCAGTCTGCTAGGGTTTCAACCCAAAAAGCCGTCGGGGAACATTTCCCTCCATCAGAATTGGCGACTCCACTAGCGACAACACTCTTGTTGTTCCTAGTTTGGCTGTTTTTCAAGCCAATCATGGCTCAGCTGCTTGTTTGTTTGCTGTTGCTGTCTGGTCTATTTTTGGACTTTAAGTTTTCCCAGTTTCTTCAGTTTGTTTTTTATTTTTCTTGAAACCTTTTATATACGTTGTTTTTCTTAGCTATAGAGGCGTATGTACGCATGTTTCTTTAAGTGAACCCACGTATACGCAAGTTTCCTTAGTTACAGTAGCGTATACACGCATTCTGTACATAATTACAGTCGCCTATATCTTTCAATTTTCAAGATTGGTAAATATTTTTGCCTCTGAAAGTTTGTCTGGTAGTTTGAGTAAGTCTGAAACAGTCATTTTCCAGTATCAGTTATTTGTTTTGCAGCGAGCATCTTGTTCCAAATTCTCTCTAATTATAAGAAGTATTGGTCTTGTTTTTTTTAATTGCAAGCGTCATCGTTTTCTGCTAAAGCACGCAAGATTTCTTCCTAGGAATCTTGGATGCTCTGATTTATCAGGGTAGGATGATTGATCTCAACCTTTGTGTTAACCTTGCTTTTGGTGACTTTTTGTTTGCTTGACAAAAACTGCTTTTTGTGACCATCCACTTCTTCATTTCATGAAAATTTGTTGATTGACACTTTCTTGGAATTGGTCTTTTTGATCTTTTTGGTTTTCATTGCCAAAGCTTTGATTACTGCTTTTGATTGTTAAGAGCACTTTTTAACACATTTATTTTTGTTGAGTTTTCATGCATGGTGTGGGGTCAACCTGCAAAAGTGTTTGATTTCCTATTCTTCAATCACAAGCTTCAGTGTTGTTGAGAGCATTTTTTGAAAAGACTCTTTTGTTGCTGCTTTTGAAGAAAATCTTTTGAAAAACTTAGTTTTGCTTTCTTGAACTTGGTTTTCATTTGGTTTCCTTTTAGTGAGTGAAAGTGCTTTATGTTTGTTAGGATATTCCGACACATAGGAAATAGTTAATTTCAACTTGGTCTAGTATAGAGTTAGGTATAGAGTTAGGTAAAGTGTGTTTCTTTACCGTTGTACATTTTGTAACTTACAATCCGACGGTCACAATATGTAGTGATCCGACAGTTCACTCTCTCCTCGGTATTACCGACACTTGATCCGTGGCTTGACACCCGATTGGTCCATGAATTCTATTTAAAGCACATGGAGGGTCATTGTTCGGGTAATCCGTGCATGAGAGAAGCTTATGTAAATTTTCATTCTTTGATTAATAAATTTCCTGTAGTAGCCACGTTGGCGCAGGCCGTGGACTGTTTCCCTCTTTGAGGGTTTTAACCACGTCAAAAACACTGGTGTATTGATATGTGATCTGGTTGTGAGCAGTGTCCTTTTGGTGTTCTTTCTGAGGAACTTACCCTGTAAATTCCTACATGGTATCAGAGCTATTTGACGGTCGTGTCTGTTGGTGATCCAAATATGAAGCCGGTAGAACTGCATGCGGCTGTCGTATCCTAGATCTGCTGTTTCTGACTACTTTCGGGCTGAGATGACTGCTCTGTTATGTTTGGAGCATCTGTTCCAGTGAGGAACCCCTTTCATTTCACACGAAAAGGTTTCCGGTAGCCCTAGCTGCGTCATTTTTCAGATCGGGAGGTATACAGTGTTTTTGCAGTTTACTGTTATTTTCTCTCTGCTTATTTCGGTTTCGGTTTATTTAGCCCTTTTTTTTAACTGGATATATACCTTTAATTTCTGCGTATGATCTTTTCCCTGCGACTCTGTGCGATCTGGGCAAATCAAAAACAGAAAGGAAGGATTTTTCTCATGCGTATGTTCTTTTCCGTGCACCTTAGTGTGATCTCGGAAAATCAGAAACATTGAGAAAAATATTTAGTTTTTCGGCTAAAGATAACTTTGAGCCGCAAGGTTCATTTTTTTAAAAATATCTAGTTTTTTGGCTAAAGCTAACTTCGAGCCACAAGGTTCGTTTTTCTTTGCATATTCATGTTGGGTTTTGTGTTTTGTGTTTTGTAGGGAAAAAGAGCTTTCTCAAGGCAAGCACGCAAACCAAGGCACCCCCCCCCCTCTCTCTCTCTCTCTCTCTCTCTCTCTCTCTCTCTCTCAAATTTTTTGTATAGATCAATTGGTTCAAAGCTATTTTAAGAGAGTAGAGGTCTTGGGTTCAAGTCTCCATTTTGTGGGGGCGTATTTTTTCATTCCCGCACATTCGCGCACTTTGCCGGCAACTTCAACAAATTTTTTTCAAAAAGCCATAACTTCTTCATCCGGAAGCCTTTTTCAGAGCTGTTTTTTCAAAACAGCCTAATTTTTCGAGATCTATCCATTCAAACACTTACTTTCAGCATCTTCAACTTCAGTTTTTTAAAAAAAAAAAATGGAAAGTCCATGCCAAGTCATTCTTGACAGCACTAACTACTTCCAATGGATAGCCTACATGGAAGATTTACATAGAAGTAAAGGTCTCTACAGAATAGCCACAGACCAAGAGAAGAAACCAAAAGATGAAGACAAGGCTGCAAAATGGGAAAATAAACAAGATCAAGCACGTGGTTTGATAGGGATGTCTATTTCTCCTAATCTTAGATTCCATATTGCAGAACTTGAGACTCCTCATGAAGCATTGGAAAAAATTGCTAAAGTTTTTGGGATTAAAAATGAAATTAGAGCCCATCAACTTGAAAATGAGTTGCTTACTTTGGATCCTAATAATTTTTCTTGCATTGAAGATTTCTTGTCCAAATTCAAGACCCTTAGATATATCTTGGAAGGTGTTAAGGTTAAGAAAGAAGATGGTAACCTTATTTATTCCATCCTTACTAAGTTGGGACCAGCCTACTCTGTATTTGTTTCCACTTTCCATTCTACAAGGGAAGCTTTCATTTGTCAAGGAAAAGACTACAAGGCCCCTTCCTTTGACTCCTTTTGTGATTCCTTAATAAGAGAACAAGAAAAAATCTTACAGCTTGGTCTTCTTAATCTTGGAAACTCTTCCAAGAAAGCGTTAGCCGCCGAGTAGCAACCAAATTCAAAGAATCCCAAGAATTCATATCCTAAAAAGAATGGTCCTAAACCAAACAAGGGTCCTAAGCAAACTTAGCCTCAAAACGAAAGATCATTTCAGCAAAATGATAAGACCAATAAAAACAAATGGAAGAAGACTGATAGACATTGTAACTTTTGTAATCGAGATAGCCACTTAGAATCTAAATGCTTTAAGAAGATGGAAGCCTTGGAAGCCGCAATGAAGAAACATAACATCCATGTGGATCATACTTCAACTTCAACTTCCGGAATGGCACTTTCTGCATGTCGTTGTCAATCATCTCAGTCTGGTTATGCATTAAATGTATCTTCTTCTTCTCCTTCTCATGAGTGGCTCATTGATTCTGGAGCCTCTTATCACATGGCCAAAAACCAAGCCATGTTTTCTTCTTTAAATGATTGTAACACCAAAAATATATATGTTGGTGATGATAGATCTCTTAATATTGTAGGGACTGGAACGGTTCATCTAGACAATGGTCAGTTTAATGATGTATTATGTGTTCCTACATTATCCTGCAACCTTCTATCTGTATATCAGATAACTCATTCAGGTGAAGGTAAAATTGTTGAATTTTCACCTCATGATGTTGTAATCAAGGATCTAAGAGATCCTAAACAGATTCTAGCTACTGGTATTGTTGATGATTCCAAAAGGTTGTATAAGTTTCACAACTTTGGGTCATCAAATCTTCCCTCAGTATTTTTTGCTCATAATGATGAAGTGAGCAAACTTTGGCATGAGCGATTTGGTCACTTAAACTATCGCTCCCCTCAGCATCTATGTAAAGAAAATATGGTGACAAGTCTTCCTATGGTATCTTGCAGAGATGGTGATTGTTCCGGATGTGTACTCAGAAGAAATTATCGGGACAGTTTTGAAAAACGTGCCTCTTGGTATGCCTCAGCCCCTTTACAACTTGTGCACAGTGATTTATGTGGTCCACTTCCTGTTGCTTCATTCTTTGGCTGCAAGTATTTCTTAACTTTCATTGATGATTTCTCCAGACGCACTTGGGTATACTTCTTAAAACTCAAGAGCGAAGTATTTAACACATTTTTGGCCTTCAAATCCTTTGTTAAAAAACAATCTCGACATCAAATTCTTAAGCTAAGAACTGATAATGGTGGAGAATATGTTAAAAACACATTCATCAAATTTTGCACCGGAAATGGAATTCAAATGCAACATATTGTTCCATACACTCCACAACAAAATGGTGTAGCTGAAAGGAAAAATCGCACCTTAAAAGAAATGGCTAATTGTATGCTGCAATCTAAAGGACTTAGTCTTAGTTTTTGGGCTGAAGCAATTAATTGTGCAAAATATATAATCAATTGCACTCCTACTAAGGTTCTAAGGAATATCACTCCAGAAGAAGCTTGGAGTTCCATTAAAGCAGATGTAAGTCACTTTCGTGTTTTTGGAAGTGAAGCATGGGCCCATATTCTAGATGAAAAGCATAAAGCTTTAGAACCTAAGAGTGAGAAATGTACTTTTGTTGGATATTCTGAAGATGTAAAAGGTTATAGACTTATTCCATTTAAGTCCAAAAACGTTATCATTAGAAGAGATGTAAAATTTGATGAAAATAAATTGGCCTGCGAGCCTAGTCTGGCGGATGTGCCACCTCTTCCTATCTCTTCTACTTTTGAAAAAATTTCTTCTTCCGATGATGAAAGTGAGGATGATAATCCTCCCCCACCTTCTCAGGATCCTCAACTTCCAAGATGGGTCCATGCTACTCGGGATGCAACAGGTGATCTTGCCGGTGATCCTACAAATCAACAACATACATGTTCTCAGTTTGAAAGAGCCTCTTTTTTACTGGCTCAAGCTCCAGTAAATCATGATCCTGACACTTTTGCAGAAGCTTCAGGCCATCCACATTGGGAAGTAGCTATGAATGAAGAATATCATTCATTTTTGACAAATGATACATGGGATCTTGTTCCTCTACCAAAGGGACGCAAACTTGTTAGATGTAAATGGGTTTACAGAACCAAGTATGGACCAGATGGGAAAGTTGATAAACATAAAGCTCGTCTTCTTGCTAAGGGATTTTCACAGGTTGAAGGCATTGACTACACTGAAACCTTCTCCCCTGTTGCCAAAATGAACTCTATCCGCCTTGTTCTTTCCCTTGCTGCCTCTTTAAACTGGGAAGTCCATCAAATGGATGTTAAATCTGCCTTCTTGCATGGGGACTTGCATGAAGAAATCTATATGGAACAACCCATTGGCTTCATCCAAGCAGACTCCAGCCTTGTATGTTGACTTAAGAAATCTCTTTATGGTCTCAAGCAAGCTCCTCGGGCTTGGTATGCCAAAATGGATAGCTTTCTTTTAGAATCTGGCTTTTCTTGGTGTTATTCTGACAATATTGTCTACACCAAGAAAGTGGGCAACTCTCTTATCATCCTTGTTCTTTATGTTGATGATCTTATTCTTACTGGTAGTGATCCCAACCTTATAAACCATGTGAAGTCTAGCCTTAAAAAGAAATTTGAAATGACAGACTTAGGACACTTACACTATTTTCTCGGTCTTCAAGTCTTGCAATCCAAGGAGGGTATTTCCCTTTCCCAGTCCAAGTATGCTTGTGATATTCTTCGTCATTTTCACATGGAAGACTGTAAGCTAGCCCCTTCTCCCTTTCAGTCTGGAGTCAAACTTTCAGTCTCTTGTACTTCTCCTCAAGTTGATGCTACCTTATACCGTCAACTTGTAGGAAAACTCTTGTATTTAACCCATACTCGTCCTGACCTTTCCTTTGTTGTTGGCCTTGTTGCTCGTTTTATGCAAAACCCCCGTGAAAGTCATTGGAAAGCAGCTAAAAGAATACTTCGCTATGTTCGAGGTACAATACAGTTTGGGATTCATTACAGTGCCAAAGCAGCTCCTCTATTAGTTGGTTTCACTGATTCTGATTGGGCTGGTGACCCTGATGATCGGAAGTCTACTGCCGGTTATGTCTTCACTCATGGTTCATGACCTATTACATGGGCTTGTAAGAAACAGGCTGCCATTTCTCTTTCGTCAGCAGAAGCAGAGTATCGTGGTGCCATAGAAGCTAGTAAGGAAGCCTTGTGGCTTCGTCACATCCTATCAGAGTTTGGCTTTGAGCAGCAGCATCCAACCACACTTGGTGTGATAATCAAAGTGCCATTCAGCTATGGAAAGATCCATTCCTGCATCAGCGCAGCAAACACATTGAACTACACATGCACTTCATCAGAAAGCTCATTCATGACCATGTTCTTGAAGTGCAATATTGTTCAACAGATGATCAGGTTGCAGACATCTTCACAAAGGGTCTCAACAGAGGCGAAGTTCACTAAACTTCGATATATGCTTGGAGTTCAGGAAGTTGTCACTAAGGGGGGATAGGCTCTAGTGCCTCCTTCCTTCTCCTATTGTGTCATATTTGTAAATCCTTCAATCCTATCCCAAGTTTTTCTTAAGGGGGGGTGTTAGGATATTCCGACACATAGGAAATAGTTAAGTTCAACTTGGTCTAGTATAGAGTTAGGTATAGAGTTAGGTAAAGTGTGTTTCTTTACCATTGTACATTTTGTAACTTACAATCCGACGGTCACGATATGTAGTGATCCGACGGTTCACTCTCTCCTCGGTATTACCGACACTTGATCCGTGGCTTGACACCCGACTGGTCCATGAATTCTATTTAAAGCACATGGAGGGTCATTGCTCGAGTAATCCGTGCATGAGAGAAGCTTATGTAAATTTTCATTCTTTGATTAATAAATTGCCTGTAGTAGCCACGTTGGCGTAGGCCGTGGACTGTTTCCCTCTTTGAGGGTTTTAACCACGTCAAAAATACTGGTGTATTGATCTGTGATCTGGTTGTGAGCGGTGTCCTTTTGGTGTTCTTTCTGAGGAACTTACCCTGTAAATTCCTACAATGTTTGTCTTAGAACTTGTTTTTAGTGTTTAGATGAAATGAATTGTAGCATCTCATATTCCATCTAGACATTTTAAGTGGCAAGATAAAGATTGATAAGCAAGCAACTTTAATTTTTTGTTTTTAGAGTAGTTTTAAATCTTGCATCCGCATATATTTGTTGCATTAGGATAGATTTGCATCCCCTTTTAGGCATACATAGCTTTGTTAGCTTTTGTAAGTGTGAAGCGTGAATTAACGAAAAGAAAAGAAAAATTTTGCTTTATTAGAAGTTCCTATGAACCCTATAGAAATTGCTCTCCATTGAAAAATGAAAAAGTGCATGTGCATGTAGTTAAGTTTTTATTAATTTCTTTTGCATAAAAAAAAAACCACTAGTTTCACTTCCGTTACCTTGTGACTTAAAGAACAACCTAATTTTAAAATCAAGTGCTAACTAAAATTAACTAGAACGTTTTGTTTTAGTCAGTTACACCAACAGGTTTAGGAGTTTAGGGCCTTGGATTAGGCGAGTGGAGAGTTAACTCTCCAAGGCCATATAAACGTCAAACATAGTAGTCTGAATAACGAGAGAAAATCCAATAGCGTTAGGAAGACTAGGAAAGCTCCGAATCTAGGAGTTAAGCACGAGGGTCTGTGAAGACAGGGAATAGAGATACACCCTCTCCTACTTGTCCGAACTTACCTCACGAGTATTCCGCCTGGCTTATGCGACGAGTTGGTACCCATAGTTGCTACTCCTAGGGATCTACACAGGTGGCTGTAGAGGGGAATCCCATGGCACCTGAGGTCGACGTTGCATCACTCTAGACAATACTACTAGAGGGAACCCTTGTGAAGCTTGGGGGCTTGAACTGACGTAGGCTATTGTTAAGAGGTCAGCGTAACTTCCTCTGATACCTTCGCTGATAGGACTAGGCCCTCATCATCCCAGACTATCTTTGGAAGGCCCCTTAATTCACTTTCTCGTATTTTGGTGTCCGATCTTAATCACCCGGAGCGGAAATACTTGGAAGTTGTTTGACTGGCTGTATCTTTAGGGACTTTATAGTGTGTGCTCTGTGCTCTTATTTGGCCTAGTTTTCAATTTTTTGAGTCTTTAGTTAGATCATAATAAAAAATTCAAAGTGGCTGACCGATCTCCCAGAAGGTCTTGAAGATTTCGTGGTCTTTCGCCACCAAGTTTAGAGCCTTCTCCTAGAAGGCGCAGAAGCAATACTACCGGTGGGTTCTGTCCCGCGCCAGTTGATGCATCAGGGATTGATCCTCCTCTCAGGGGCATTAGTGTTCAAGCAAGGCCTGGCACTTATGACCAAGAGACGGACACTCCAGTCCTTTCTCGAGTTCTCTTTCAAGTGGAGAATAACATAGAGGTAGAAGAACTCTCAGAGTCATTAGTAGCTCTGAATTCTCCATTGCCATCTAGTCATCCGGATGTATTGCAATACGTTGGGACTCTGATGCATAGATCGTCAAGTCCAGGTTACGCTACGAGCTTACCATCGATGACCACTACTGGAAGCATGGCTTCTACAAGTGCTACAACTATGCAAACTTCAACATCGGTGCAAGGAGGAGGAATGATTTCCATCTCCTCTGCTTCCTTGTTTGGATCTTTTGCTAGCACATCTTTAGTTGGGTGTACCTCCATTCCGTCCATGAGTGGAAATGCCCAAACCAATGCTTTTGGTACTAGATTCTTCCCATTTGGCACCCACTCACAGGGTATTCCATCGGTTCCATTTAGTGCCGCTACATCCATGATAGGCGGATCGACTTCATTCTAGGGTTTTCCTTTTGGAAGTGGTCATATACCACATTCCAACCCGACGATAGGATCCATGCCTTTTTCTTCTGTAGGACAAAGAAGCAATCCTTTCCAAGGCTGGAATAACCCTAGGGATACTGGCGCGGGAACAGGGAATCCGTTTATCGACCAACAAGGGAATAGGCCGTACTCCACGGTTAGTTCGTTTCAAAGTATTACTCCCCTAGCTTCGGCTTGGAATGCTTATCAAGGGTTATCAACTCCTTATAATCCTTTAGGAGGAAATTTTGCTGGTTATGGAGGTTTTGCAGCTAGAGTTAGTCAAGCTCTGAATTTTGCAGGATCACAAGGCTTGCGTTTTGGTTCAGCTGGTTCTACGAGTTACTTCGGGCAGCCTGGTGCCTCCCAAAATCCAGGACAATCTTTTCAGAACTTTGGGAGTTCTGCCCATTCTGGGTGGAATCCCCAAGGTCCTCCTAGGCTTCCGTTTTTGGCAACGTTGAACTTGCCAGATCTCACTAAGTTAACAAATGACCCAATCAAATACAATCCGGCTTGGCCTCCGGCCCCAACCAAACTCCCTTTGGACATTCCAAAATTCGAAGGGAAGAGCGGTGAAGACCCAGGCGACCATGTAACCACATTCCATTTGTGGTGCTCATCTAACTCCCTTATCGATGATTCGATTAGGTTGAGACTCTTTTAGCGCACCTTGACTAGTAATGCGGCCACATGGTATATAGAGTTTCCAGGGGGCAGCTTCACATCTTTTGATGACTTAGCTAATATTTTCTTAAATCATTTTCAGTTGCCTGTCTGCTATGATGCCGAAACTGAACTTCTGGCCACTTTTCATCAGCATAAGGCAACTCACATTTCTGACCATATTCAGGAATGGAGATGGAGAAAGAGGCTCATCAAAGCCAAAATCCCTCCAGATTACCGTCTCGTGTGGTTTTTGAAATATTTACAACCCGAGATCTCCAAGGATGTCTCCATGTTTGGGGTCTATTCTGAGGAGCAAGCTATTTTTAGGGCCCAAAAATTAGAATAAATCTACTCTCATTCTGTGATCCTACAAAAATAATTGCCAGATGCTCCTGGGTCTAAGGTTGACGTAGCTAAGTCGAAGGCAAGTCCGCACGTGGATTGTATTATCGGGTTAGTAGACACAACTACCGTGAACTTGTTGAATCAATTGCAGCAGTTGTCCGTACAAACTACTTCTAACAACCAAGTCACATCGTCTAATCCCCTGACTTCCCAAACTTCTTCAATTAATGCCTTCCAATCCAATAACCCCAAAGGAAATCAAAATTCCAATGAGAAAAAGAAAGTACGAGGTAAGAAAAAGAACCAAGATCGGAAGCCTGATGCAAATAAATCCGACAACAACGCTAGTGGTGGTACAAATGAGCTGAGAAAGAAAGTCAAGTTTCCATGCAAGTTCTGCAGTGGAGACCATTCAAGTCATCTCTGCCCCAAGATTCAAGATGCTCAGCACTTGTTACGGTAGCAAGGGACTTCTAGTTCCCATGTTGTGTTAACCAACCCTTTCCCCCAAGGGCAGCAAATTCTTGTTGGCGCGAGTTCAAACCCTAGTACCTCCGCAGGGGGCAACCAGGAAGGGGAGAAGTCATCAAATGTTTTCATGATGGGTGCTCACACTAATGTGACCAAATGGTCACAAGATTATGGTGAAGGTGAAACTTCCAAGGGTTCAGTTCCCGAAACTAACAACCTGCTTCATATTGAGCGACCTTCTGTCAAGGCTATACCTCGGGTATCGAAAGTTTCCGCTAAACGCGTGACTATCAACCCTACTATTAGGGCAGCCTAGAATTACTCCATTATTGAGGATCTGGCTCAGAGTCCATGTGTTATGTCCGCGTTAGAGGTTCTCTAGTCATGTCCTGGTCAACGAAGTGCCTTGCTATCGGCAATGGGGGTAGTGGATCCAAGTAATTCCTTAGCTCTCACTTTTGATATGAATAATGTCAAAAAGAGACTTCCTCATCACATGGCTTTCCAGATAAAGTCTACCTACCAGAAAACAAACATTTTTCGGACGGTTATAGATGAGGGAGCTTCCACATGTGTCATGTCTATGTCATGCTGGAAGGCCATTGGATCACTGTCGGTTGTTCCTTCAACTACCCTATTGACAACATTTGATGGTCATTCTCATAGGCCATACGGGATTATCCTAGCCTTTCCTATATGTGTTGGAGGAAAGGTCATTAATATTGAAGTGGAAGTCATAGATGCTAACCTAGACTACAATCTCCTCTTAGGAAGGAACTGGGTGTACGAAATGGACGCCATTGTTTCGACTATGTTTCGTGTCATTTGCTTTCCCCGTGAAGGGAAAACCGTTAAGGTTGATCAATTGGACTATTGTCTAGTCGATCCTCAAGCAAGCTCTGACTCTACTATTCCTTTAGTGGATAACCCCCGTCAGCCTACTGAGAGTCTAGGAGTTGGGATGTACTCCCCATTGATGGGTACGTTTAATCTTCCCCCTCCTACAGCTGGAATAGATACAATTTCATCATCTAGGGACCCTTTACGGAGAGAGTTTGTTCAAAATCCTTATTCTTCAAATCTTGGACCCTTAGCTTCATTTGTGACCACATCAGGTGATGCCAAGGTGGGTGGAATAGAATCTTTTATTGCAGTAGAGCCTAGATGTGAATTTATCCATATCTCTGCAGATAACCATTCTACTACCTCCTCTGGGAAAGAGATAGATGGTGATGTGGCTCATTTTCAAACCCTTGATTCCACCTCTGCATCAGATTGCTTCGATATTGTTTTTCCATCGGATGAAGCAATATTCGAAGCAATGACGGATGTAGATCGACCTTTGGAAGATTTACATCGTCGGTTACATTTTCATTCCCCTATGCATGAAGTCCAATCTCGGTCCTCTAGTTCGAATAGCAATGTTTGTACGGACCCTTCGGCTCCAACACAGTTATTCACTGAAGGAACTATATTGATTGGTTCATTCATCGTACCTATAAACATCCCTAGGAATAAGGTGGCGGAGCCCCCTAATGGGCTCTACCTCAGGAAGTACTTTGCTTAGTTTTGGCCAGGTAATGGCCTCTTTATACTTTATGTATATTTGTACATATATCGTTGAGATTTTTCTGATATCAACACCTAACTTGACCCACAAAGCCTTTTCCGTAGCTTCCCCTGATACATTCAGCAATACTGAATCCGAGACACACAATCGTATTGTGCTCTTTGCCTTCCGATCCAACTTCTTCCATTCTTCATCGGTCACTCCCGATGGTTTAGTACCCAGATCTACCGCGATCCACTGATCTTTATCCACCAATAGATCCTCCATCTTGAGTTTCCACCACTCAAAATTCTGACCATTGAACTTCTCAATCTCTATCTTTCCACTGCTCGCCATCTTCTTTCACCACCAGAATCGATCTCACAGATCTCCCACTGAACAGGGTCTACCATAGGCCCAAGCGAAACCCTTCAACAACAAAGGCATCCCCTTGAAGCAAAAACAGCTCTGATACCAAATTTAGGTTTTAACCCTGTACAGAAATTACCTGCATACGAATTCTTAAACAAAGAAAATAAACAATGCGAGAGCATAACCCATAAAACACATATGCACAGATATTTTTCCCTGGATCCAAAAACTGGGACTACCAGCTTGATTTTTCATTACGTTCCTTTCAATGTTACAATACATATTTATACATGCCGAAGCATCCAATACCATGGACCGAAAACCATCGCGTCCAATACCATGGACCGAAAACCATCGTGTCCAAAAAACATGTGTGAAAATCATGCACAAAACCATAGGTGGGTCCGCCCAACTTAACATATGGTCCATAAAGTGGGGTTACGGGTGCCCTTCAAACCCCCTATTAACTACGTGGATAGAATATAACACAACCCAACCGTTGTGGCAGGTGTTGATGGATGATTTTGTCTATTTTGAATTTGCCGATGGTGCTAGTCGACACACTCGGAATCTCGCTTCCGCAGCTTGGGTACTCTATTATCCAACTGGTCAATTGATGGCATCAAGAGGTGTGTGTATCGGTCCTGCTTCAAACAATATGGCCGAGTATACTGCGGTTATTAATTTATTATCCGAGGCAATCTCTCATGGGATCGACTCATTGGTAGTGTATCTTGATTCTCAATTGATAGTGTCTCAATTAAATAAAATTTATCGGGTACGGGATCCATCTTTATATCGCCAGTATTTAAGGGTGAGGTTGTTGCAAAGATCATTTACTTATATTAATTATTTGCACATTCCAAGATATCATAATTGGTTAGCTGATTCTATCGCTAATCAGGCATTAGACTGGCACATCAATCATTCATCATAATAAAATCAAGCATTAAGAGGTCAAACTGTATATATATATATATATATATATATATATATATATATATATATATATATATATATATATGTATGTATATATATATCGTAAAGTGTCTCGAGTGTACATATGTGTGTCCAAAAATATACAAAATTGGGACTCAAATTCCCATAATCATGTTCGGCATATCTAATGCCTTGGCTTAGGATGAGTGTCTAAGTATGCAACTATCGCAGTGGCCACACACCGAAAAGTGCGAACCCAGTCACGTGGCATGCCAACCACATGACGCTACATATCCTTAGGAAGGTCCTCTATGACGACCATCGGTACTCGGTAGCTCAGTCTTGCCAAGTGTTGTTGGACATTTTTTAGAGTTCGTTCTGTATCATCAACCACCTCTTCGGCTCCTCAGTCGCACCGTCCATGCCGTGGGAACCCATCTGGTCGTACCGGCCCAATGTATGGAACATGATCATCATATCAGTCATTTGAATCTCATCACAAATATTTTTCAAAATGCATCATTATATTTGAAAAATCCAAAAAAAATCATAAAATCAAAAAATTCTTACCAATCTCACCCCATGCTGTGTTAGGTAGTAACACTAGATCAGGATCTCCTCGGAAATCCGGCCTAGCATAGAGGTAGTCATGCACGGTGATGATCTGCTGATCCCACCAGGTGAAGAAATCATCATCAAAGGTAGTCCTTGGGACCTCCCCACCCCCCAGATGTTTCATCAGATCGGCCCACCGGCCCATGCATGGATCGCGTGGGGTGCTGATGGAAACTGCTACCTGGGGTGTAGTGCGGGAACCTTCTCGAAAAAGAAAGTACACAGGATAGTCCCATATCCAATGTTCTTGGTCTATCCCCTCCTGATAGAAGTGAGCTACCTATTCATGTTGGCCAGAAGAGGAGTACACCAGTCAAACACAGTAGTGAGACAGTCAACTGCCATGCTCATGGTGACCCGTGACGCCTGATGTAGAGAGGATGATCCGTTCACTCGAGCTATGGTGAACAGGATTATCCTAAGTTACAAATTCGCCATATGTGTGATGGAAATCTGGCTCCCAACCTTCTTGGGGTGTCTCGGGCAGTATATCTGTACATAGTCCTCTATCGAGAGGCTACTCCGTGTCCTGCCTTGGGAATGTACTACCTCTCCCCTTCGGGAAAGGCCCGTGATAAAATATATATCCTCCACTTCTACCCTGAGCGGCATCTGATCGATCATAAAGGCTTCCTCCTCAAAATCCCAATAATCAATGAGCATCTCAAGTAGACACGTGTTCTCTTTCATATTTGGTAGTTTGAAAAATTTAAGCAAACCGCATCCCCGTAGGGCATCTAACGCTTCTAGACTATTCATAACTTCATTATCTACTATTGCATGCTCTCTTTCATGCCACATGACAGGCATCCTGAGAAAAAAATGATTTAAAACCGCTAGTTTTTTTTTAAAAATGGTTCGTGGCATATACGCAAGTCCCTGTGCACATAGTCATGTATAGGGCCCGCGTGTACATGGGTTCAATATCACCAACCCGCGTATACGCCATTAGGAAATTTTTGACAAAAGTTCAACGGTGAAACATCAATCAAAAATCTTAAAACCTGTCACAGTCAATTGCAAGCTAAGTATAAGAGTTACCTAGAGGATTTTGATGAATTTGAACGGTTGAATCTGGCTTTGGGAAGTTTGCTCCTTTTGCTCCAAAACCTTTGCTCTCAAAATCAAATGGTAAAAATGGTGAGTCCAAAATGCTTTTTATAAGTTTTGAAAATGTAAAAATTTTTCAAAATTTTATTTTGTTTGGCCTCATGTGACTTTTAACTTGGGAGCTTGGAATGTCGAGAATGGTTTGTTTTTCAGGACATTTTGGACGTTTTTCAGTTTCGAGACGGTTCCATGACTGCTGACCCGTCATGGCAGGTATCGTTTTCTCACTGGCATATAGGTTAGGGACACCATTTTTTCCATTGCATTATGCATACTAGCCTCCATTTTCCGATACATCTGCCATAGGGTCGATCCCATCGTGTTATGGTTCGTAAGCCATGTCTCATTCCTAGCGTTCTGCTCAAGATCTAGAGGAAAAATCTAATATTAATGCTCTTCTTCTTTGTATTGGAGATTTTCATGCCACTGGTGTTTTATTTCGTATCTCTATACATTAAACGAGAAATTATATCATGCATAATGGTGAAATATGGACCAAGAATGTATCTATTTGTGGGTTTGTTTCTTCTGTTTTGCGGTGATAGAAGTAGGCAGTTATGCTGTCAGAATCCCCCACACATACCATGGTGGTGGAACAACTTGGATGTGTTCAAACAGGTGATGGAAAATCTTATGGATGTAGAAGACATGATATTAATATTCCAAAGTCTCTGAGAAAAGTCATTCCTTTGAGTGATATTCCTGTGAGAAGTTCATCGTCACACAAAGAAGAAGAGAGAAATCAAACCTCACTTTCCAACAATATCACCATTCCAGGAAAAGAGGAACAATTTACCTATTTCGAAATTTAGTTGCAAAACTAATTTTATTTCTTGAAAATTGTTGGGATTGAGGATCTACCCTCCTATATTTCAATTGGATATTAAAAGCCCCAAATTGTAATGTGATGCATATATAATCTTAGACATGTACCATGGAGGTTAGTCAGTGAATCAATCCAAAGATAGATATACACGCATAGAAGTAGGGGGACGCATAGACACACAAGGAATGCATGGAAGGGAGGAGTCAGTCCCAATGTAGCACATGCAGTTATAACCTGTGGATCACTCCTCTTAGTTGCTAGAGTTAAGTTTTGCCTCATGATGTAAAGACTGTGTTTTCAAGAATTAATTGAAGCATTTATAGCCATGCTTGATTTATTTATTTTGCGCATCTCATGGTTCTAACCTCTGCGTAGAACAAGTCACTAATAGAGGGTATGAACTGGCTGGGTTGGCCACCAAATCAACTTGACACCGCTTTGCATATTTTAGATTAAATAAAATTTAAATCATTATTTTCTGTGTGAAAGATTTAATTGTTTCCAGTCTTTTTCCTTCTTCAATTTGGCGTTATTAAATCTACTGAAATGTTTTCCTTTCGACTGCAAGATTGATTTGGTTTTTTGCATTAAGAATTGCTCCTGCACTCGAAACATTTCTTTATATCGAATAAGGATTGCATCCCTCCAGAACATCTTAATTGACAAGATAAGTTTATGTATTGATACTCAGCCTTTATGAGTTGTAATGTGCAACTTGAAACCATTGAATTTATTCAGATCTATTTAATTTATATTTGAGAACCTGAGATTGACTTGAGTGTCCATGATTTCAAGGTATTAATGCATTCATTGAATCTATGTTACAAGAAACCATATATTACTCAAAAGCAGAGATCACATGTATATTTCTGTCATTTTAAATCATGATGGTTGCAAAGCCTACATTTATGAAAAGGAAATTGCCTCATGTTTGGAAACAATAGTGTTTATTTTCCATTGTGGTTGCCTTTAAACTTGTCGAAAAATTTACAATATTTATTTTTAGGGTCAAGGAAGGTGAGAGAATCTATATTGAATCCATTTCTTTCATAAGTTTATTTACACAGTAAGCCCCAAGGGTTAGCTCAATCGGTTGAATCCCCATTGTTAAAGTACCTTGCTGATTGGGAGGTCACAGGGTCAATTCTCCTTAATTCCCTTGCGGTTAGGCTCATATAGTAGGCTTTCGGGCTTGATCCCCTTCGGGGTTGATCAACTCAGATATTTCCTATGTGAAAAAAAAATTATTTACACAGTAAATATTTCCAATTCTTTCAGGTTAATTTTACACAGAGGTAGATGCAGTAGAATTAGTTCAGGAAGAATGTTTTTTTTGATGAATTTATTCCAACATTTACAGTCTTTTGATATTGTGTCAACGCTTGTTGGTTTCCAGTTGTGATTTCCCTTTTCTGTGCTCATACTTATAATTTCCTTTCGCATTGTTAAATATTACATGATTTCCTTTTATTTCCAGCATGATTTCAATTGTTTACATTGGTGTTTCTTGAATTCTCTTTTAGTGTGGGATTTCATTTATTGTGGAGCGTAAGATAGACTAGAATTTGTTTTGCACGTTGCCGCAGACTCTCTCTGGCATTTCTTGTGCTGCGCCTTGAAGTTCATGAACTTTTCGAATTGATAAATTAAATGTCGGTACATTTATAAGCCCTATACTGCACCCAACATTATGGCGCCATTGTTGGGGAGGTGCTGAGGGGATTGACCTTCGTGACCTGATGCATTTGTTTTTTTCCTTCACCTAGTTTTTCTTGCAATTTATGCTCTCTGAATTTCCTTCCTACACTGTTGCTTTAAGGTTTCCCCTTTTTTCTATTGTTGTAAGAACTCCCCACCAAATATGTATATATATATATATATATATATATACACACACACCATTCATGTGGTAACGAATGCACCAGATGGCTTGTTAAAAACAAGAAAATGGTATTTTTAGGAATCATCTAATTAGGAATTTTTATGATGCTACAATTTATTTTATAGACTAGAATTTGTTTTGTAGGTTGCCACAGACTCTCTCTGGCATTTCCAGTGCTGCACATCAAAGCTCATGAACTTTCCATATTGAAAAATTAAATGTTGGTACATTTATAAGCCCTATAGTACACCCGAAATTTTGGCGTTGTTGCCGGGGAGGCGCTCAGGGGATTGACCTTAGTAACCTGCTGCATTTTTTTTTTTCCTTCACCTAGTTTCTCATGAAATTTTATGTTCTTTGAATTTATTTCTTTCCTGCACTATTGCTTTAAGGTTTCCCTTTCTTTTTGATGTTTTAAGAACTTCCCACCCTATATATATATATATATATATATATATATATATATATATATATATATATACATACATACATACATACATACATACATACATACATACATATATATATATATATATAGATATATGTATATACATACAGATACGTATATATACACCATTCATGTGCTAATGATTGTACCAGTTGGCTTGTTAAAAATGTGAAAATCGTATTTTGAGGAATCATCTAATTAGGAATTTTTATGCTACTACAGAGACATACAATTCATCCAATGAAGAATTAACAATTGAAAAATTTAATATTTTAATTGAACATAAGAATTCTATTATTAAATATTTGATTTCAAAATTGGATTATTGGTAGGAAGAGAAGAAGAAGGATGACAAACCATCGCTTATCTTTTGTGCCGATTGTAGAAAGAGACACTTCCTTGGAAAGTGTCCACTTAGTATCCTAAAGGTTTGTAAAATTTGTGAAGAGGATCATCTAATGGAACATTTCCCAGCACTACCAAGATTACTAAAGGCACTCAAGAAATCAAGTAAGGAATCAAATCGACTACTAGGTATAACCCAAGACCCATCACCATTCGATATTTGGAATAATGTTTATTATCCTGAGCAAGTTCCTCAACATGTTTATAATCTTGTAGTTTCATGGAAAACTTTTAATCCTCCTCCAATTAAATATCCTACTTCATGGATGCAATGGTCCTCTCCTTGGCCCTCATCCTCAAGCCAGCTATCTCCATCACCTCAAGGATCATTTGGATCCTTCTCTCTAGGGAAATCTCCCACTAAAATTCAATCACTTGAGCATCAACAACAACCACAATTTCTTTCCAATGAACCATGAAGTCATCCTCCTCCATGGTTGCAACTGCATGTGCAACCTTAGCATAATCCTTTCCTTAACCCTCGTTCATACCCTTATCCATAACCTAACACTATTCAATACCCTTATACTAGTCTTAATCCATACCCTATCCCTAATCCATACCCTATTCCATACCCTAACCCTAGTCCATACCCTAAGCCATACCCTAGACCTAACCCTAGTGTTACAGTGAAAAGTGTCTATGCAGAAATGCTAATCCCACTAAGGCGGATAGCTACCTTAGGAACAAACAAATTAAAACTACTTTCGTTTTCCTTTATAAAAGATAGATGAAAGAAGAATAAAGGAGACCAACCTCTGTCTTGCGCTTGGTTCCTTGCTCGATTCCTCTCTCTTCTGATAGTCCTTTGCTACTTGCTTTCTCGTATACCCAGCTTCACAGACTACCTATAGAATCAAATCATCATAACACTATACAAGAACATGGATCTATTATCACAAACAATCTACGATCAGATGTAAATTGACCATACAAATGCATGAAACATAAATGACACAAGAGTATTGAGGAAAACTTGAATATATTTATTGATAATCAAGAAAGAGCCAAGAGAGTTACAACTAGTTGTTCTGACTCAGCATCATCCTCTCAGCAAGTAATCCCTTCTTCACCTCATGCAAATCTTAGATCACCCAACACTATGATGGTGCCTCAAGAAACCAACAACAATTCCTTACAATATGCAAAATTCCAGCCTCTGGATCTCTGGGATGAGGGATCCATATATAGATTTTTGGAAGGGAGATGAGTTAGCTTGTGATTTGATTAGTGTCTTCCCTCTGATAGTTCTTGCTTCCACTTGGAGATTGATGATCTCTTACTCATCCTTGGTCGAATTCAGAGAGGCAAGTGTCACAGGAGAAGTTTCTGGAAGATTCCATGCTTCTCCACCTCGTGGATTGACACTGCCATTTGTCTCTTCTCGCCCATCGCACCCCATAGAAGGGATATTTGAAATGCAACGCACCCACTGAGTGTACTTAGGTGAGATGCAATGCACTTTGCCTATGGAGCAGGTGAAATGATCCAGTTTTGACCAGTTCTAAGTAGTTTTTCATGGAGAACTTCTGGGAGAAGCTGTAATGAGTTGACCTTGTTCCTTTAGGGGTTGGAACAATACTTTTAGGGACTTAGGAGACCTTGGTTTATGGAAATTTTATGCTTGGGGTTGTAGTGCCCAAAAATGTCTATAACAGTTGCCCCGTAAAGCATGAGGTCATTAATCCTTTTTTTTTTTTTGATGTCGGGTGAAATGCTTTATCATGAGGATCTGAAGTTATTTCAAGCTAGAAGGAGACCTGTAATAAGGTACAATAAAATACATTATCTTCATAATATTTTCATGATCTAGCTGAGTCGGGCATTCCCATGCTCAGCTTTATAAATTCATTTCTATGTACATAGGACAGACAATCATCTGAGTGTAGACTAATGACTCTGGAGGAGCCATCATCCCATATATTGGATGATTATCTATGCAACAATGATGTACATTTGATGTCTTTATTTTCCTGAATATATATTGTATCCCGGATGGATGAAACTAGATCTAGGGTCTTCAATCTCATTCAATATTCACACAAAGTACAAGTCAATCCATGTGAGAGATGTTCTGGAGTCAGACATGGAAGGACATCCCCTGATTACCAGCCAATGATGTAAGTTGCTAACAGGCGTGAGAGGAATCACCGATAATGATAATGATCCTCAAGGTACTACAGTAAAATTCACATGGTTTGAATAAGGGACTTGGCATCGAACACCACGCAAAATCTTTCGGTTGAAGGCCATTGATGTAAACCTGTCGCCGGAAGTGAGAAACTTGCCATTGAGGCATGCAAGTTTCAAAGTACTGAAAGGGGTGTTCCTAGATCGACTTCTTGGATAATGAGCTGATGTCAACAAGAATCGATCCGTCATAGGAGGGCCTTAATGAATCCCACATCACTGAAACAGAATGGAGCAAATGATTTTAATGGAGGTGAGAATGGTCTGGTGATATAAGGTTCAGGGTGGCGGTTATGAAATAATGGAGCGTAAATGGATTGCAGCAGGTGAGACATAGGTGAATTCTCTGAGTGACTTCTCTTGAACATATCGGCGACACTGACATGATGGATTGGTAGCATTAAACCCAAATGTGGATGGTGTGATCTAACTATGGTGATGTGACCGGTGAACGAAACAACCCAACCCGACTTGGATGCAAAGTGAAAGTGTCATGTCCAAGAGCGACTTGCTACCAACAAAGTTTCTTCAAGTTTTCTTCCCAATTTTTCTCCAGTCATTGATGACCAATAGCTCTTTATTTTTTTCATGCCTGAGGAGGATAACATATGCTTGTTCTATAATTTTCCCTTCGGGCAAACCCATCGCTATGTTTTAACGAGCCTAGTGATAGTGAAACTCGTTCTTGTCTACCATGGACAAGTTTGTCGCTATTAGGTTTTAACAAATTTAACGACAAAGATAACTCGATCCTTTTCAATTTTAGAGAGTCTGAAAAGGGACGTAAAGGGAACTCCAAAAATCTGAAAAGGGACGTAAAGGAAACTCCAAAAATCCTTTTTCGTCATCTAATCCCTTAAGTCCGAAAAAGTATAAAACAATACATAAGGGATGAATTTTCGATACTTTTAACGATCCGAACAAAACAAGCGCTCGATCGTTTTGTGTAATAATCCCTCATGTACAAAAAGATTAAAATCGAAAGGAGGGATAGCACTTCCGGTCCCTTTAATGAGCTGGAGAGGCCAACAACTCGGCAATCTTTTCATATTTTACGAGTCAGTTGAAAAGAGCTTAAAGGAGACTCATCTTTGAGGAACGAGTGATAAATTTTGGTAGCAACTGATTCCAGGTAAGGTTTGGAATTTCCCAATCATGGTAGTGTTACAAGGATGGCTAACAGGATCACTATTCGCAGCTATTCCTCAAAAGGGGTAAACAATCAAATGGAGGTGAATGATTGGCCAATACAGAGTGGAGGTGATGATCAGAACACGACCAAGGCTTTAAAGGCTGAAGTACTACATTCACGACGGTTATTTACCGGAAATTGGTTCATTTTTTATTGAGCTTAAATGCTGGGGGAAACATTTTCTCATTGCTTATGTTTATTTTTTAACGTGCATGAAGTCCGCATTAAAACTGCTCGATATATCCAGTTGTATAATAAGGATGTCTCATATATAAAAACTGGAAATTTTTCAAATCTTTGCCCCACATCCTTTCTTTATGCAAGTTAGGAAATGACCAATCCTATGAGTTTAAAGGGTTAGAGGACCTACAAATTTAAAAAATTAAATGGTCTTTAAGTATGGGGGATTTACGCAGTGCATTATATTAGATATCATTTTTGGGATTCAACTGCGTTAAGTAAGTCATTCAAACGTATGACCATTTCCATGAGAGGTAGTCGTAACTGACTAATTTCTCATGATTTTTGAATAGTTCACTTAGCACTCATTGCATCGGGTGATGCTCACAGGGGTGAAGAAGTGGGATTGAAACTAGTGAAATGTGGAGAACGAATCACATAGCATCAATCATCACTTCCGGGGCTTGCACCCGGTAACCAGAACTTCCCAGGAGGTCACCCATCCCAGAATTCCTCTGGCTCAAGCGCGCTTAACTGTGAAGTTTTTCCCCACAATCAAGCCCACTTAGCTTGCTACCCCATTTGCAAAACCTTAGCAAGTATTGTGCCTCATGAACAATTCAAGTAGAGATCCCTTGACTCTTTTTGAATTTAAGTATGGGGGATTTACGCAGTGCATTATATTAGATATCATTTTTGGGATTCAACTGCGTTAAGTAAGTCATTCAAACGTATGACCATTTCCATGAGAGGTAGTCGTAACTGACTAATTTCTCATGATTTTTGAATAGTTCACTTAGCACTCATTGCATCGGGTGATGCTCACAGGGGTGAAGAAGTGGGATTGAAACTAGTGAAATGTGGAGAACGAATCACATAGCATCAATCATCACTTCCGGGGCTTGCACCCGGTAACCAGGACTTCCCAGGAGGTCACCCATCCCAGAACTCCTCTGGCTCAAACGCGCTTAACTGTGGAGTTTTTCCCCACAATCAAGCCCACTTAGCTTGCTACCCCATTTGCAAAACCTTAGCAAGTATTGTGCCTCATGAACAATTCAAGTAGAGATCCCTTGACTCTTTGCACGCCAAAAGGTTTGCATGCCCCTAGGTATAAAATAGAGTTTCAAGGTCACCTTTCAATCCACTGACAAAAAATTTGTTTTATCGGGAAAGGTTTACCTCTTTCGGGTTACCAAATATTGTTTTATCTACACCGCAAACAAAAAACTTCTTCGGTGATGCCTACTGAAATAGACAAAGGTGAGTGGCGCAGATGCCTCCACCCACATAACTTTGACAAGGGAATGTTGTTCCAGTCCAACGCCCTTTTCCAATTACGGACGGGAGTGTCAGACTAGTCATATATCTCTCGCGGAAACCTATCCTATACCTGAATTTTTCCTGTCGAAGCAGACCAGGGAGCATGCCCCCTGGGTTTCAGTCATGTCCCCCGAATTACTCGCGCTCATCAGGTGGATGGACTGGGGATTGATGAGACATTCCTTGCATGAAAAGACCATTCAGGGTTGGTATATGACTATTTTCTATGCGTGAACCAGGGAATGAAAGCTGGTCTACGAGTTTGACCACTCTTCCTTTGTGTAGAAAACACATTACTCTAAAGAGTGATGAGACAATGGATCCCATGCAATAAATATAGTCTCGTCCAAGGAGTAGATTATAATCTAGGGGTCCTTGGACTACCATTACGTACATGTGAACGGTTTTCCCTCTCAATGTTATGGGCACATTGGGAAGGATCCCTAATGGTCGACTGGTTCCTTTGTCAAAGCCTGTTAGATTTCTCATCTCAGGAAAAAGAGATGGGGGACCAAGCGGTTTCCAAGAAGTTGAGGAAAGGATACTCATAGAAGCCCCTTCATCTAAGATGGTACTGGCCATAACTATTCTATATACTTGAGCAATGATTCGAAATGGTACACTAGCAAGTAAACGGGGTTTTCCTAGCTGATTCAAGTCGAAGGAAACAACTAGGTTGCTTGGAGGTGGGACCGAATATACGGCCGGGTACGACTCTGACGAACTTCCTTCCTACAGTAAAGGAATGGGTAAATTGCCCCCATGTTCATCGGAGTCTGTGTTTACGAAAAGAATTTGGACGGTGTCATCCTTGTTCTCTTCGGCGATTTTATCATCTAAAGATGGAACCTCTGAAGGCAATACCGGGTCAACTGCCGCCTCGAGCTTTTCACTTTCATCTGGTATGGGTTCAAATAGTTTATCTTCAATGGTAGATGCTTCGGCCAACCACCTGGGCGGGTCAGCTAGATTTTAAACTAGTGATGGACTCGGCAAGAGTTTCTTATATCCAGGAGGGAGTCGTAACGGTGAAACCAGATGATCATCCAAAACTCTTTTAGCCTCATCTAAGAAGGGACAATGGTGGACGGCGTGATCACCTTCACACAGTTTACAAGGAAATTTGCACTTTCCTTTTTGTCTAGGGGCTTCACTTTCACTAGTCGATGGTGTGTTTTCAACATGATCATCAGAGGTTGATGACACCAACTTGTGAAAATGAGGAGACCAGTCCCTTAAGATCCGAGGGATGCAGGGAAAATATCTATGATAGTGGTACCCTTTACAAATGACACATGGAAATTTAGTCCTGGTTGGTGCAGTGTGTGGATTTTCGCTAGACGACGCATGGTTTCCCCTTTTTGCCTTCGGCTCCTGCTTCTCCTTCTCTTTCTTCTTCTTTTCCTTCTTCTTATCAGGTACTTGATTTTGGCTTTACCATCCTCATCAAGTGAAGAGGAAGGAGGAGAGGAATAATTGGACGAAGTAGAGGGTTAGGGGGTAACTCTAGAAATTTCTAGTTGCTGACTCGATTTTCTAGGAATTGCGGTGTTCTGAACGACAGAGGTTGAGAAAATCCATACGAGCAAGCCAATCGTCAATCCTGGAAGTGACAATGTGGCCATGTGGGGTGCACCAACATCTCCCCAAGAGGAGAAGGGAATAGGATTTCCTCCAAGCAGAACTCCTTGGTTGGTGCACTCCATTCTCTCAACTTATGACCAACATAGAAAAGGTGGTGATTATTCCGTTCAAAATAAATTTTAGACGCTTTGACACAACTTGTTTTTTCAATTTTAAAGAGTCGAGAAAAAATGAAAGATGACTCTAGTCGCCTTCGATTTTAATGAGCCTGAAGTGACAAGTGCTCAGATGGACCTTTTCCGTTAAGGAGTCTGAAAAGGAACGAAAGTGACTGCTCTGGAAATCTAGGAAGAGGGATTACCAAACCAATCACAAAACTGCAGAATATGTTTTACGGTACGGTAGTCAATATTCCTGAATGCTGTGTTCAGTGCATTGCAATCGATAGGGCGACAGACACGACTTCCTATGGATAAAGGATTAAGCCTATTTTGGTCTCCTAAAATATACTCGACGGTACGTGGGAGCACAAGCCCGTACTGGCACTATTGTCTCAAAGTGGAGGAATCACCCAACCAATAGTGAGAACAACAGTTACCAGGCTTTACGACGTCGGAGTACGTCTCCAGCCTAGACTTCTAGATGTTGTGCGTTAGGTTCCAAAGCGTTGTTAGATTCATTAAATTTATTTTATAGTTGATCTTGCTTAAGAAATTTTCCTTTCAGGTTCACCGCGTGATGTAGATGTACAATTCCTAAAATGCAATCTAAGATGATAAACAATCTTTTTATCTTCTTTGTGCAATGAAAATCCTAGCTACTAAGGAAAGAAAGACAGAATTCTTTCCCCAAAGAGAAAAGAGCACACACTATATGCACTGTCCTAAGTCAAACCAATCAAACAGTCTAAATCCAAATGCACATGCATGTATTTGTTTTCAGCCTTCTTAATATGTGAATGATAAAAAGAAAGCTAATGTGCAAATCTGAATTACTTTTCAAAGTGACAATTACTAACAAGTTTCTTTTCAAAATCAAAATGATACAATGAAGACACTTTGGGATTTGGAAATGAAAACTTGCTTTGGACACTAGAAAAACTACTAATTTAGATCAAATACAATAGTAACAGGGTAATCGACCATCAAGAACAATCAGATTCTCTTCTATGACTGAAAACGACACTTGTGACACTTTCAAATCAAGAAACGGCACTACAATTACGTTACTTTTTTGCAAAGGAGAACTGAAAATGACTCAACAAATACACAAAAACATTTACAGTTCTTTGCACAATGGAGGCAGAATAACAACAAGGAAAGGGGTGTCAAACAGAGGTGTACAGACTACAGGCAACAAAATTCTTGAATAGATCTGAAAAGAGTGAACATAGAAACTAAAATTTAGGAACAATGCCTAGTCTGATCAGCGCACCTGTAACAGAGTGAATTTAAAATGCAGCGCACCTACTACACTCAGGAAGTGCGCTGAATTTGAGGTTCACAGGACAAAGAGTGCACTGGGCCAGGGACGATACTTTGGTGGTGGCTCTAGTTCAGGGATTTTGGCCGAGCAAGTGGTAATCAGTAAACCAACAACAGGGGTAGATCTAAGGAGGTTACTAGAGCCACCACATGGGCAATTAGAGAGTTTGTAAATCAGTTGTTTAATTCATAAACAAAACCCGGAGATTGACTGAAGTGACATCTATCTACTTTACATTTTCATAGCAATTGCAGTTCGAAAGCTACCTGGCTCAACTTCAGGCTTTGTTTGTAAGTTTATAAAGTAAACAAATGTAGATAAACAAACAACCTAGTTGCTCCCCAGTGGAGTCACCATTTTGTTACAGGGAAAAGTGTCTATGCAGAACTGATAATCCCACTAAGGTGGCTAGCTACCTTAGAAACAAACAAAGTAAAACTTCTTTCATTTTCCTTTATGAAAGATAGATGAAAGAAGAATAAAGGAGACCAACCTCTGTCTTGCGCTTGGTTCCTTGCTCGATTCCTCTCTCTTTTGATAGCACTTTGCTACTTTCTTTCTCGTATAACCAGCTTCATAGAGTACCTGTAGAATCAAAGTAGCATAACACTATACAAGAACATGGATCTATTATCATAAACAATCTAGGATCATATGTAAATTGACCATACAAATGCATGAAACATAAATGACACAAGAGTATGGAGGAATACTTGAATAGCTTTATTGATAATCAAGAAAGAGACAAGAGAGTTACAACCAGTTGTTCTGACCCAACATCATCCTCTCAGCAAGTAAGCCCTTCTTCACCTCATGCAAAGCTTAGATCACCCAACACTGTGGTGTTGCCTCAAGAAAACAATAGAAATTCCTTATAAGATGCAAAATTCCAACCTCTGGATCTCTGGAACAAGGGATCCATATATAGATGTCTGTAAGGGAGATGAGTCAGCTTGTGATTTGATTAGTTTCTTCCCTCTGATAGTTCTTTCTTCCACTTGGAGATTGATGATCTCCTACTCATCCTTGGTCGAATTCAGAGAGGCAAGTGTCACAGGAGAAGTTTCTGGAAGATTCCATGCTTCTCCACCTCATGGATTGACATTTCCATTTGTCGCTTCTCGCCCATCGCACCCCATAGAAGGGCTTTTTGAAATGCAATGCACCCACTGAGTGTACTTAGGTGAGATGCAACGCACTTTGCCTATGGAGCAGGTGAAATGATCCAGTTTTGACTAGTTCTGAGTAGTTTTTCATGGACAACTTCTGGGAGAAGCTGTAATCAGTTGACCTTGTTCCTTTAGGGGTTGGAACAACACTTTTAGGGACTTAGGAGCCCTTGGTTTATGGACATTTTATGTGTTACACTAAAATTTTTCACCATGACTATTTGCAGTCAGTATGGCTCCATCAATAACCATACTGTCCTCCTTGGAAAGTCTTATACCTCTGCTCCTCATGTCAACCTCCAAAAAAGAGAGAAAGCCTTTACAAAATCAATATAACTATGGTTCTGCACTTTCTCTTACACTTACCTGCGGGCACGCACCTCAAGTACATAATACCTGCGTACTTGTACGCTCTGTCTGTAAAAGGGTGGGTGAGTAGCCCTGTAAAAGTCAAAAGGCGCAAGGTTTACTTCAAAAAACTTACTTGCGGTCGATCCTAGAGCATTCTAGAAGATGGTTTGACGTGGATTGAGCGCCTCCAGATGGTTCATGCATCCCAATGAAAGAGGAACTTATCCCATGAAGAGGGGAGCTATCCCTTTGAAAGAGGGGCTTATCCCATTGATGTTGGACATGTTTAACTTCCTCCAAAGCATTATAAATACAGGCATTGGGCCAGAGGCAAGGGAGGTTGAAAGCTGAACATTCCTAAGGGTAGATGCTGTTGAAATTAGGACTCCCTTATAGAGCTTGAGAGGATAGATGGCATTCCTTTCTTAGCTTCATTTGGAAGTGGGTGAGCTGATCAAAGTAGAGGAGAACTCTTGTTGGACCCTGGGAGGGACCTGCACAACGCCAAGGCACTGGTTGTAAGGTTTCTTTTGTTTCCAATTAGTACAATTAAGTTCATTTTTCTCAACAAGTTGTTATATATAATTTGTTTCATAAACTCCTTGGTCTTTATGGTGAATATGTTTTATTATATGAGTTATTCAGGTGCTATGTAATCGTTTGCTTGTTTTTGTATGCAGGTTTCAAGGAGAGGAGCTCATCTGGATCCAAGAGGCTTGGCTGCTACAAACACCGTTGGACTAAAGGTAAGCCTTAAACACCTGGTTGCTCTTATTTTAAATGCATATTTAGGGAAAGATAGTGCTTGATTGTTTTGTTTGTCACTAGAAAACTCTTAGTTTCTAGGAAGGTCGGTTTTGTCCGCAAAATTAACTCTTTCCGCATGACAAGAACTTCTGGGAGAAGCTGTAATCAGATGACCTTGTTCCTTTAGGGGTTGGAACAACACTTTGAGGGACTTAGGAGCCCTTGGTTTATGGAAATTTTATTCTTGGGGTTGCAGTGCCCAAAAACGTCTATAACACCTAGTCTTAATCAAAAACCTAGATCCAACCCTAGTTCAAATATTAATCCCAATCCAAATCCAAATCTGACTCCAAACCATAACCAAAACCGTAGCCCAAAGCATAACATAAACCCTAATTCAAACCATCAGGATGCATAATAGTTTGAAACACCTATTCTTCCTGCTATCAAACAAAATGTCACATATTCCATGTTGGAAGAGTGAATGAATTTGGAAACCTCCCCCATCACAAAAAAAGATTTACCTATGGAAGATATAATTAAAATACCACCAGAGGAGAAATATTTGATTGGAACTTGTTCCCAAAATGTTGTTGAAGCTAAAACCCTAGAATCTCTCTCAACCATTCTTGTCAATTGAAAATCAAACATTTGAGCCTAAACTTGATGGATTTATCTTTTGTCTTTCAGTAGATTCTTTGCGCCCCCAAGAGAGTGACTATAAAACTGTGGAAGACTTGCATCAATTGAAGAATCATACATATGTGGATTCCATTGAATCTTGGTTTCTAGCAGTCATCAAGCCACCTTATTTCTTGATCATTCGGAAACTCTTAGTACCATGTCAATTGAAGAAATTGGTTTGTCATGATTAGGTATGTCTTGAAGTCTATTCTTTAAAACTAAGTGTGAGTATAATCAAGATTTTGTTACACACATGGCTTCATTGGAAGTACACCTACACTTAAAGGTGATATTTCTTTCTTTAAAAATAGGGTAGGGTAATATGAGAATAATGAATAAAGATGTATAACAACACTCTTGAACTTGTGATTCCCTAAAAGCACAACTTTAGAAATTTTGATTATGCACTCTCATGGTAAGACTTGTCAGAAGAACTTCACACTTAATGCCTCATATTTTAAAGTGACTTTGATTGTTGATCAATATGTCAGTGAAGGGTATTGTTATAAGTTACATATAATACTTCTCTCCTATTCAAACAAACTATCATCCAGAAAACCTTTTCAAGTCCCTCTTCGAAGGGACCAATGAGAAACCTCCTATGGTGGACCACGCCTACAAAACTATAATAAGCTTTCATAAATAACTCTCGCATGAACAACTCAATGAATCATTTTAGTCATTATCTTAGACATTTAAATAAATATTTAGGGTAGCATGACTGGCGAGTAAAGACTAGTAATTAAAAGAAAAATTCACGCCATCCTGTACTTTTATGGAGTAGATTTTCTTCCCCACCTATTAAGTACCCTATCTGAGGTTAATCATCATCAAATTTTTTCTTCAAACATAAACAAATTATTTGAGGGGTAGGAGGCCTCATTATGAGCCGACCTACTATGATCATGAGTCCTAAGGAGAATGTCATTGCCACACTGGTCACCAAGCGAGGGTAATGGATTTAAGTTGGAGAAGCTAGAAGACAAGAGGTCTCATTGTGAGCCAACTTATTCATTCTTGTTAGTTGGTATGAATGGCACTATCGTTAGCTGGTTACAAAGCTAGGACATTGGCCTTTAATTAACTTCTAAAAATAGAAAAATTTAAATTCTCTTTAATAACTCTATGTCTATATCTAATAGGTGGGACACAAGCATTTCATGAGGTTAAAAGGTATCCATGTAGAGGCTATAGATGCCTGCTAGCAGCAGGGTCATGCTTGTGGTATTAAAGTTAGCTCTACAGTATAATTTACTTGGTTTTTTTTTCTTTCCCTAAACTCATTATCAATCTCTTTGAGAATGCATTTAAAATCCTTCTATTGTTATACCTTGGAGTTCTATCTTTTTGGAATGATTTTTATGGATGCAGGACCCTTAGTGCAGGTAATTCAATGTGCCCAGACAAGAGTAGCTTCAAATATACATGGATGATGGTAAAATGGTCACTACGGGAAGGTATTACTATTTTTCCTTTTAACACCATGGCTTTTAAATCATTTCACTCATATTTACAATGAGGATTTTAATGTGTAACTTCTGATTAGGGATGCCTCAAAGAATTTTTTTTGGAAATTTTAAAAGCTGACTATTTTATTCGACTAATAACACCATCCTTACAACTTAGTATTTGTATGATAGCCTTTATGTTAGATCTTCTTGAAATCAGTCTAAACAAACAAGGGTTCTAGCAAACACTCTGTTTTTTAGAGCAAGCTTTATCAAGCACAAGAAATGTGATCACACATAATTGCAGGAACATCATTTTGAATGTCTAAAAATGTTTATAATTTTTTTTTTGCAAGCGAGTGACAGTTACAGATTTCCTTGCATGAAGAAATTCAATATGGTTAGCATGGGGAGATGTTGGGCCTCTGTTTTGTCTTATTTTTACTCGAATCTCTCATGTTGTTACTGGTTAAATGATTATTGTTGCAAGTATTTGATGCTTCACTTGTTTTAACAGGATTAAAACATTATTAATAAATGTTTCTCTATTGCATGTTTAAAAATGATTTGATCATGCTTTTATACAGGCTATGGACCTACACTTACTTGTCCATACTGTGCAATGGATTCCTGCACTAGTGCCGAAATGTTCAGTCTAGGAATTTTTTTATTGATTCCTGCACTCGGAAGAGTTTCTACACTACACTCACATTCCTACACTAAAGAATGTGTACAGTTATGTTATACTACTCCAATATTATTTGTCGAAATTACAACAAGTTGAAAGCATGTTTGCCTCCAAATATAGAAGGGAGTTGGTTAATGCAGCATGAGATACAATTCTCCATGGATGATTCTCCATGAAGGATATCTTGCCTTGTGCTTCCTTCATGGTGTGAGGAGCTTGGATATTCAAAGTACGGGAATCCAAATTCCAGTCAACGAATGAAATTTTTAAACAATTATTACCACCTCCTATAATGATCTCGGAAAAGAGGCTGGAATGTCTAGTGGAGCAGGCCCTTAATTTGCAGCGAGAAGCATGCATTTTTCAAAACTCCTTAGATCCAGGCCTTTCTCTATATACTGATTATCAATGTGGACGAGATCAAATTTCTAAAATGACATTACAGGTGTGTTGTGCTCTACAACAACCCCCCATTTCATATCATTTTTATTTATAAATATTAACATATGAAATGGGTCCCTTTAAAGATTAATTGGTATCAATACTTTTATTGTTCAAAAAGGTCCGATAATCAAATGAACTCATTTTATAAAACCCTTTTGAAAAACCCATTTAAAGAAATAAGGCAAATCTTTGTCATTGCGATAAAGCGATCACAAAATCGCATATCGCAATGGCATAAGAAATATAAATAAACGGCACATTGATTTCCGCCTATGCGATATCACAATCGGCGATCGGCAATACTTCATGCACATTTATAAAGTGCCCCATGCCATTAGCCCCGATGCGATGCGAAATCGGTGATCGAATATCGGCGGTAATCTTTGCTTAAGTCTTAATGTGCTCAAAGCTTTCCCCCCCCGATGTGATGCAATCGGAAGTCGGCAATCGGCAATATCCAATGCACATCATTAAGGCACATAGATCATACCCCCGATTCGATCCGATATCGCTATCGGCGATCGGTGATATACTATATGTGCACTTTATAATCTTCATTCTCCCGACGCGATGCGATAAAGCGCAGTTTTCAATAAAAATCCGTTAAGTGATGGGATATCACAATTCATTCATATTTAAAGCTTGATCGGTTAAGCAGTCATTTACCTGCACTCAACCGCCAAAACGCCCACTGCACGCTTAAGTGAATCATTCAGCCGAATAACGATATAATTGGCATTTAAGGGATGACAAGTTTTAAACGGCCAATTAATGAGATCATAATTTTTAAAATCTTTCCATGGATTGCGTCCGCGCCCATTTTTAAAGGCTAATCCCTTATTACGCACTTATGCATATGTTCTCATCACTTGCAAGTTTTCATTGCTATCTCTGTATTACGCACATTTGTCTCTCTGTGTAGAATCCATCCGAAGGAGAAAACTCAAACAAGATGGGGAAGAAATCTAAGAAGACGGCAGGCGCTTCCACTACATCAGCAGCAGGACGAGCTCTTGTGGAGAAAAAGAAGGGCTTAATATCCAATACTACATGCACGGGTCTCACTAGAGTTACTTGGCAAGGCACTTACAACCTGATTGAAGCCGAAGAACCAGAAAAGACAGTAATAGAAGCTACTGCAGATCATACTCGGAAGTCTGACTGTACTCTCAAAGATTTAGCCGACTCTTTCCTTCACAGAATAGCGGCCGGGAGAAAATTCTCCCATACACAGATGTAGTGCGGTGGGTGATTGAAGAAATCCCAATCTTGGACAGAACTTTCAACACTAGAGATGGGAGAATCTTTGGATCGTTCAGGCCGGATGATCTAAGACAAATGTATCATTTGCCCGAGCCGGAGAAGATATATAATAAAGCATTCCTGGAGAAGTTTGCAAGCGAAAATGAAGTTGAATCCGAACCCATCCGGGATTGGAGACAAAATCCATCCAAACACAAACACGAATCTTCCGGTAAGTACTCGGTCGATTCTCTTGCTTCTCCTTATTGCTATGCAGGAATAATGATGTGTAGATTATGGGGATTGCATGACTCCGCTAATTTTACCATAGAGATGGTTCCTCTAATGGAGGCAGTTGTAAACGGTATAATTATGGATTGGGCCACCATCCTTTCTGACAAATTAGCACAAGCTGTGCGTGACTTTAGACATCAGACTATCGTCACATAAAGGAAAATTCCCCCATTCTATTACAGTGCATATATCTTAGATACACTATGTTTCAATTCTGAATTCCCCGTGCTCGGCTGGAGGTGGACACCACAAGATCCCACCACCATCCACATATACCATCAGAAACTATGGAAGTCCTCTTACAAGCACCATCTGTACCAAATCTGCAATGGCTTTATGGTGCCTATTCACTACTCTATTTTTGACAAACCCATTCCCAACATTTCCTATCAAGCTTCGTTTGATATAACAATGGTAGCGAGTTGGTTTGGGGAGGAGAGATTTACCTACATAAGAGTTTTCGGCAGCCAAGCCGACCCACATGCTCTCCCTTTGTATATACCAGACAAGCTGCTAGCAAGAGAAATCGCCTATCAGATTATGGCTGAGAGTGTTACTCAAACTCTCAAGAATGAAAAGAAGAGGGCCTGGCCCTATTTTCCCTTCACGTGTAGTGTCTATAATCTGCATGATCTCAAACATGCAGAAAAGGAAGCCACAAAGATTCAACCGTTAACTCTGGTGACTATCCCAAACATGTCATATGATCCAAGCAAAGTTGCCTACAATGCATTGGAACAGGCCAAATTGACAAAATTTGAGCACAAAGAAGATTTGTTTGACGATCTATTCATTGTAGCTGAAACAATAGGTCAAGCTAAAAACCTTGCTCGAATGAAATATAATGATGAAGGGCTAACTGAGTTTAATAAGCTTAGAGAACAGAGGTTGCAAACTCTGCCTCTAGATTTACTAGCAACAACCCCGACGACATCATCAAGCGGGCCTGTTCGGCAACAATCAAAGGAACCTCTGGTGGTAACAAAGGATCATAAAAAGGAACAGGAGGAAAGGGAGAGAAAAGAAAAAGAAGAAAGGCAGAAAAGAGCACAAGAGGAACAACAGAGGAAAGAGTAATAGGAAGAACAGAGAAAAGAGCAAGAGGAAAGGCAAAAGAAAGAACAAGAGGAACAACTAAAAAAAGAGCAGGAAAAAGAACAGGAGGAGTCCCAAGCTGAAAAGGAGAAATAGACCACCACCAATGTCAATGTGGAGACTACTATTGACCCTAATTTGCTTCAAGAATGGCAGCAGTTTCATTCCATCATCAGTGGATTGGAATGTTCAAAAGATGGGGACACTTCCAAGACGAATGACACACAGGACATCACTTCACCTCAGGTTCTAAGTGGAACCAGCGGCCCACCCATTTCTAAGGGTGTTGAGATAATTCCAAAGGACCCCTCTAATCAAATCATTCTCCGGGTAGAAGATATTCCTCCCGGGATGTTTTCTACAGCCCGAGGCATAAAGCAGTTGTAAAGCGATCAAGGAAAAGACAAAGGACTGATCAACCTTCTATCTTTCCAGAGCAAACAGTCACGAGTAATGTAGTATGGAAGGAGGAATTGGACCCCTTCGATGACCTAACAAAGCTATCACAGTATGCAGGAGCCTATTCCACAGCAACAATCGACAAGGCATCGGAGGTAAGTCTTCTACTGAAGACTAAGGACCAAGAAATTTTTTCACTACAGGCAGAATTGGCCGAGACAAAGCAGAAGGCAGTGCAAGCAGAGGAGCAGTGGCTGGCACAACAGCAAATGAACAATCAATTAACCCAGCAATTGCAGGAAGAAAGGCAAAATATCGACCAAAACGCAATCCAGAAACAAAAGGAATTTTCGGAGGCACTGGCACAATTAAGAGCAGCGAATGAGCAAATGATGAAAACAAAGGATGAGCGAATCGCTCAATTGTCATCGCAACTCGAAAAAGCAAAGGGCACTTCACAAGTGGCAGAATTGAGAAAGGAAGCATAACTAATCAACAATGCATTGATATCCCAGATTAGGCTCCTGTGTTAACAGATCCCTCAGGCAGAGCCATTGTGTGAGCTTACGACATCCATAAATCAGCAGGTAGAGAAAGTCAGAAATGAGTTAGACCAGGCCGAAGAGATCATAACTGGATATCTTGACTGGCAAGATTCTGATCAAGGGAGAGAAGAAAATTTGCCCAAGATTTTAGAAACATATAAAGACATAATTTTCACAGAATGGCACACTCAGGTGATGAAAGCAGAAAGGGCAGCTTCAAGGTGTAAATCAACCTCCAGCAACCTAGTTGATCTGGTTAACAACACTCTCTACTTAGCGAATATGATCTCTCAATGTACGCAAGGAAAGATAACAACAACAAACATGCTGGAGCAAATGTGTTATCCTGACTTGGAGGACAAAGGGAGATTAATCGCTGGGATTAATAGTTTAACTATGGATGCATATTTGTTGTGGGGAAAAGTATCCGATGCGGATGACACTAACCCTACTCTAAAGGTGACAGTCTTTAGCAACAACAGAAGATAAAGTTTTCATGTTCCACTTTATAGAAGTACAGAGAGAATGGAAAGAAGGTCAACCAACCTGGTGTCTTTCGCTTAGTCGATCCTTGTCCTTCTCTCTTTGTATCTCGTTCCCAGCTCTTTGCTCTCCTAGCCGATCCAGCTACACACAGAACCTGCACAAAACAAGAGAGCAAACTACAAGATACATGTACTCATAACTGAAGCATGGATTAGGGTGCATCAAATATACATGTAAACACAAAACATCTATGTAAAACAAGTATATAGGAGAACATGCAAACTTTATTGATAGAAAGTAACAGGGTTCCAGAGGAAGTTACAACCAATGATGATGGCTCCAATCCAGCAGCACCTCTTCGGCAGCAAGAACTCTCCTCTTCACCTCTAGTAAAAAAATCACCCAATAGCTCTGACTGCAAACCAACAGCACCTCCTTGCTTATACAAAATTCCAGCCCCCTTAGACCTCATAGAAGAGCTCTATATATAGGATAGAAGAAGAGAGGATGAGTCAGCTTGAGACTGACATGAAGCTGCCTTGTGTCCTCTCCCTCTTCAGTTAATCTTCAGTTCTTGAGTCCACTTGGAGATCCTTGGTTACACATGGTGATCAAGTACCTCTTACTCATCACAAGGTGAATCTGATGAACCAAGTGTCAGTTTGGAAGCTTCCTGGGCAGTTGACACCTTGCAGGATGACTGTGCCACTTGGCCAATCTCGCCCAGCGCAGGTAGCCTTCATTGCTTTTGACTTCCAGCGCAGGTACAGAGTGGGACAGTTGCATTACAGCGCAGAAGCTCAGTTAAGCAGCTGACATGATCCATAATAAGCCTGTTTTGAAGTGTTTTCAGGTGGAGAACTGATTGGAAGTGTTGTTGTTTGATGACCTTGTTCTTTTAGGGGTAAGAACAACATGTTTAGGGACTGAGGATCCCTGTAATTATTGACATTCCATGCTCCTTGATGCGAGGCACAAAAATGTCTATAACAGTTGCCCCCTAAAGTATGAGGCCGTTTATCGGGTGAAATGCTTTAGCTAGAGGATCCGAAGTTCGTTCCAGTGCTGAGGAGAGTGCCCTGTAATACAATACAATACAATACATTATTTTTCATTCATCATTATTCTCATGATCTAGCTGAGGCGGGCATTCCCATGCTCAGCTTTCTATAAATACATTTTGGTACATATGACAGACGATCGTCTGAAGATAGACTGATAATTTTCTGCTGAAACTATCATCCTTTGAATAGGATGATCATCTGCTGCAATGATGTACACGGCAAATGCTTTTATATTTCCTGAATATATATCGCAGCCCGGATGGATGAAACTAGATCCGGGGTCTTCAAACTCGCTCGATCTTCACTCTAAGTACATTGAGTCGATCCATGTGAGAATTGCGCTAAAGTCGAACATGGAAAGACATCGCTTGATTACCGGTCAATAATGAAAACCGTTAACAAGCGCGAGAGGAATCACCAATAATGACGATGATCCTCAAGGTACTGCAGTACAATTCATGTGGCATGAAAAAAGGACTTGGCGTCGAACGCCACGCAAAATCTTCTGGTCGAAGGTCATTGATGTATACCTGTCGCCGGAAGTGAGAAACTTGCCATTGAGGCATGCAAGCTTCAAAGTACTGATGGGGGTGTTCCTAGATCAACTTCTTGGATAATGAGCTGAAGTCGACAAGAAGCGATCCGTCAAAGGAGGGCCTTAATGAATCCCACATCAATGACACGGAACGGAGCTAATGACTTTAGTGGAGGTGAAAACAAACTGTGAAATATGATTCAGGGTGGCGATCATGAATGGATGAAGGATAATGTATGGTAGTGGATGGGACACGGTTGACACTTCCAGAATGACCCCTCTTGAACATATAACGAGACTGATGCGATGGATCGGTAGCATTACCCCAAATTTGGATGGTGTGGCGAGGACCATGGTGATGAGACCGGTGAATGAAACAACCCAACCCGATATGGTACGGAGGAAAAGTGTCATGCTCAAGAGTGACTTGCTACCTTTAAACTTTGATGTTCTCCCAATTTTTCCCCAGTCATTTCTGACCAGTACCTCTTTATTTTTGTCAAGCTTGAGGAGGATAACATATGCTTGTTCTATAACCTGCCCTTTGGGCAAGCCCATCGCTATGATTTAACGAGCCTAGCAATAGGGAAACTCGTTCTCGTCTAAAGACAAGTTTGTCGCTATTTAATCATTTTAACGAGTCTAACGACAAAGAAAACTCGGTCCTTTTCATTTTTAGAGAGTATAAAAAGGTACAGAAAGTTAACTCCATAATTCCTTTTTCGTCAGCAAATCCCTTAAGTCCGAAAAAGTATAAAACAATACAGAAGGGATGGCTGTTCTGTACTTTTAACGAGCCGAACAAGACAAGCGCTCGATCCTTTTGTGCAATAATCCCTCAGGTCCAAAAAGATTAAAATTTAGAGGAGGGATAGCGTTCCGGTCATTTAACGAGCTGGAAGGCCAAAACTCGGCAAACTTTTCATATTTTACGAGTCAGTGAAAAGAGCTGAAAGAAGACTCGTCTTTTGAGGAACGAGTGATAAACAGGGATAGCTACAGATTCCAGGTACAGGTTGGAATTTCCAATCACGGCAGTGTCACGAGGATGGCTAGGTGAAATCACTCTTCGCAGCTGTTTCTCAAAAGAGGTAAACACACAAATGGAAGTGAATGATCGGCCAAATGAACAGTGGAGGTGATGGATGAAAACACGATCAAGGTTCTTATGGCTGATGAATTTACGATCTCAAAAGGTTATTTACCGGTTCATTTTTTCCATGAGCTTGAACTCTGGGGGAAACTTTTGCTCACACTTTTCTATTTTTAACGAGCTTAAATTCAGTCCTAAAACTGCTTGGATTTGCGTTTATTTTTTAACGAGCATGAACTATATGCTAAAACTGCTCGATATACCAGTCATATGAAGAACGCCTCTCGTAAGGACCAATTTTTATAGAGCTTATGCCTTACCACAGCTGTGCTCTCTTTTGGCAAATTTTACTTTTGCCCCACAGGCTTTCTTTTATGCAAGTTTGGAAACGGCTAATCTTAAAACCAGATAAATAACCGCCCCTAGCTTGCACTCCAGAAAGTTTGCATGCCCCCAGGTATAGGATAGAATTTCGAGGCTGCCCCTCCTCTCCCCTACTTCTGTTTTTCTTTGGGTGTTCACACTTACTTGTCATCTTGCTAATCTAATGCTAACGATACTTGTCTTCTCGTTATTTTAAGGGGTCTTACGCAGTACTCAGGCTTCCTGTCGGCCCACTTTAACAAACAGCTATTTGTGACAATAGAAGAACATCACTCAAAGATAAAACATTGGTATTATTGAGGGAGGCTTGCCTCTTTCTTATTATTCCAAAGACGGTTCGATTCGCTGCCGCAAATCAATCTCTTTCTTCGGCGGTGTCTATCATTGGGTTGTCCAAAGATGGTTACCCTCTGTCACAACAATACGGTCTCCTTCTTAGTAGAATGCCCCTGCTTATCCTTCAAAACATATGTTTCGATGGGCGAGGCTTGAATTGAAAGATGGTGACTACTTGTTGCGATAAGGGAATTCCTACTTGGGCATCGCCCACTTTTTTAGAAAAAGGTGAATGATTCCCAAACACATAACTTTAACAAAAGATCATTATTCCAGAACAACCCCACTTCCTACGGATGGGGTACGGACTAGTCATGTTCTTCTGCGGAAATTCTGTCTTATACCCGGAGTTTCTTCTGCCCGAAGCAGACCAGGGTGCATGCCCCCTGGGTCCTAGTCTTTCTTTCCGAATCACTCGCGCTCATCGGGAAGGAGGACCGGGGGTGGAGGCGAATCTTGAGTGAACAGACCATTTAGGATTGGTATTTGACTATTTGCGATGCGAGATCCCGGAAATGAAAGTTGGTCTACGAGCTTGACCACCCTTCCTTCGTGTGGAAAACACATTACTCTAAAGAGTGAGGAGACTATCGCTCCCATGCAATAAATATAGTCGCGTCCAAGGAGTAGGTTATAATCCAAGGGTCCTTGAACTACCAACACGTTCATCCTGACGGTCTTCCCTTTCAATGTAACAGGTACATCGGGGAGGATCCCTAATGGGCGACTGGTTCCTTTATCAAAACCTGAGAGATTTCTCAACTCAGGTAAAAGCGCCGGCGAACCCAGTGCTTTCCAAGCAATAGAGGAAAGGATACTCACAGACGCCCCTTCATGAATGATAGTACCAGCCATAATCATTCTATAGATCTGGAGAATGATTCTGAATGGTGTACTGGCTGGTAACCGGGGTTTGCCTAGTTGATTCCAATCAAAGGATACAACCAGGTTGCTTGGTGGTGGGACCGAATATACGGCCGGATATGACTCTGATGACGTTCCTTCCTGCGACAAAGGAATGGGCGCATTGCCCTGATGCTCATCGGAATCGGTGCTGATGAAAAGAACCTGGATGGTGTCATCCTTGTTCTCATCAGTGAGGGTGTCGCATGAAGATGACTCTTCAGCAATGGTGTCATTTGAAGATGGGTCTTCAATGACGGAGTCATTGGACGATAGAACCTCTGAAGGAAGAACCGGGCCAGCTGTCGTATCAACCTTTAGACTTTCGTCTGGTCTAGAATCAGTAGGTTCATTCTCAATGACCGACACTTCAGTTGACCACTTGAGTGGTTCAACTGGATTTTCAACTATCGAGGGATTAGGCGCGAGTTTTTGATATCCAGGAGGAAGTCGCACCGGTGACACCGGGCGATCTTCCAAAACTCTCTTGGCCTCATCTAAGAATGGACATTTGTGGATGGCATGATGACCTTCACACAATAGACAGGGTGATCTTGGTCCCCTTCTTCGTCCTTCACTCTCGCTAGTCGACGGAATGCAATCAACTTGACAGCCAGAGGTTGATGCTACCGGATTGTGCAACCTTGGGGACCAGTCCCTTAGTATCCGGGGAATACAAGGACAATCACGATGGAAATGGATCCCTTTGCAAATGACACATGGCGATTTGGGCCCGGTCGGTGCAGTGTGTGGGTTTTTGTCAGCTTTCTTCTGCTTGCCCCCAGTCGCCTTCGCCAAAGGCTCCTTCTGCTTCTTTTCTCTCTTCTTCTTTTCCTTCTTCTCCTTGGGAGGCTGACTTTTGCCAGCTCTACCTTGTGAAGATGAAGGATCAAAGGAAGTATGATAAGAAGTGGAAGGCTGGTGGGTAGTTCTAGATTGTTCTTACTGTTGATTCGACTGCTCAGGATTAGTGGCGATCTGGACTACATTAGTTGAAAAGAGCCATACAGGAAGGCCGATTGTCAATCCTAGAAGCGACAATGTAGCCATATGAGGCGCACCAACATCTCCCCAAGAGGAGAAGGGATTTGGACTTCCGCCAAGGTTACTTCCTTGGTTGGTGGGCTCCATACTTTTCAACTGAAAGATCAACGTGGGAATAACAGGTGATTATGTTCCGCTTAAAATAAATTTTATTAACGACGCTTTTAGACACAAACTTTCTTTTTCATGTTTTAAGAGTCGAGAAAAAGCTAAAGATGACTCTAGTCGCCTTCGATGTATTAGCGAGCCCGAAGTGACAAATGCTCGGTTGGACTTTTTCAGTTATAGAGTTTGAAAAAGGCCAAAAGAAACTACTCTGGAGATCTAGGCAGAGGGTGTGCCAAACCTTTCGCGAAACCACAGAATACGTTTTATGGTACGGGTGGTCGATCTTCGTGAATGCTGTGTTCACTGCATCGCGATCAGTAGGGCGGCCGACACGGTTTCCTAAGGATAAAGGATAAAAGCCTATAGGGGTCTCCCAATATACGCGATGGTACGCGGGAGCTCAAGTCCGTGTTAGTGCCACCGACTCTCAGGAGGAATCACCCACCTTCATAGAGATCGACAGTCACTATGTTTAACGACGCCGGAACACGTCTCTACCTAGACCTCTAGATGTTTGCGTTAAATTCCAAAGCGTTGTTATGTAAATTGAGTTTATTTTAATGTTGATCTTTCTTAACAGTTTGCCTTTCAGGTTCGCCACGAGATGTGTATATACAACTTCCTATATGCAATCTAAGAATGAGAAGCAAATCTTTTCAATCTTTCAACTTTGAAAACCTTAATCTACTTGAGGGAAAAGAAAGACACAACTTTTTCCACAGATCAAAGAACACACACTAAAATGCACATTTTCCTAAATCGTCAAGCACACAGTCAAATGCAAAATGCACAATGCATGTATTTCTTTTCGTTATCCTTAATGTTGATGCTAACAAAAGGAAACTGTTGTATGATTTTTGAGTCAACTTTCAAGTAGAAATAAACAAGCTTGTCCACAATCAAAAAGACACCTTATGATAGACTTGTTTAAACACAAGAAAAGTATAGATTCAAACCATAAAAGTGAAAAGCAAACAAACTCAAACAGCCATGAACAGTAATGAAACTAGCTCATAAGATCACACATACACTTTTACAGTTCAGGATCTAAGAGGCCATAGCTATACTGGTTCGCTTTTCACAATGGGAAACTGTAACTGAAACAAGAAATACTGAAAGAACATTCACAGTTTCATCACACAACTGAGGCGGAATAATGTCAAGGAGAAGTGGTCTACAGCAAGTACAATAACCAGCAAGCAATCAGCCAAAAACAAGTGCAAACAGGGCCAAGACACAATAGGAAGACTGAGCTAGACAAGGGCTAACTGGACCAGCGTAGGTTCTAGTCTGCCAATTCTACTCTCAGCGCAGTTCCCAAAGGGAGTACCTGCGCTGTAATGCAGGCTGCCTGTGTACAGCCTGCACTGACTCACGAGAGTTTCGTCTATAAAGAATTCCGGGTCATAAAAAGCTCAAAAAAGCACTGTTTTTGATGAAATAAAAAGCTATAGGTCAAGTACAGGCTAAGGGATGATCAAGAGGATGAAGATCTATCACAAAGAGTAAAGAGTCTTTTGTAGATAAGCTTCTTCAAATCTTGAATCTTCTCAGCAAAGAGCAAGAGTAGAAGTCCCTCTACTTCGCTTTTGATATAGTCAAAAGCTTTTCGATTTGGTACTCTTTTCTTCAAGAAATGAATAGCAAAATACTACAAACACCAACAAGATACTAGGCTCCCCAGTGGAGTCGCTAGTTTCTTGTGGGGAAAAGTATCCGATGCGGATGACACTAACCCTACTCTAAAGGTGACAGTCTTTAGCAACAACAGAAGATAAAGTTTTCATGTTCCACTTTATAGAAGTACAGAGAGAATGGAAAGAAGGTCAACCAACCTGGTTTCTTTCGCTTAGTCGATCCTTGTCCTTCTCTCTTTGTATCTCGTTCCCAGCTCTTTGCTCTCCTAGCCGATCCAGCTACACACAGAACCTGCACAAAACAAGAGAGAAAACTACAAGATACATGTACTCATAACTGAAGCATGGATTAGGGTGCATCAAATATACATGTAAACACAAAACATCTATGTAAAACAAGTATATAGGAGAACATGCAAACTTTATTGATAGAAAGTAACAGGGTTCCAGAGGAAGTTACAACCAATGATGATGGCTCCAATCCAGCAGCACCTCCTCGGCAGCAAGAACTCTCCTCTTCACCTCTAGTAAAACAATCACCCAATATCTCTGACTGCAAACCAACAACACCTCCTTGCTTATACAAAATTCCAGCCCCCTTAGACCTCATAGAAGAGCTCTATATATAGGATAGAAGAAGAGAGGATGAGTCAGCTTGAGACTGACATGAAGCTGCCTTGTGTCCTCTCCCTCTTCAGTTAATCTTCAGTTCTTGAGTCCACTTGGAGATCCTTGGTTACACATGGTGATCAAGTACCTCTTACTCATCACAAGGCGAATCTGATGAACCAAGTGTCAGTTTGGAAGCTTCCTGGGCAGTTGACACCTTGCAGGATGACTGTGCCACTTGGCCAATCTCGCCCAGCGTAGGTAGCCTTCATTACTTTTGACTTCCAGCGTAGGTACAGAGTGGGACAGTTGCATTACAGCGCAGAAGCTCAGTTAAGCAGCTGACATGATCCATAATAAGCCTGTTTTGAAGTGTTTTCAGGTGGAGAACTGATTGGAAGTGTTGTTGTTTGATGACCTTGTTCTTTTAGGGGTAAGAACAACATGTTTAGGGACTGAGGATCCCTGTAATTATTGACATTCCATGCTCCTTGATGCGAGGCACAAAAATGTCTATAAAAATATTGGCTTTTTCTGATTAAGCCGCACACATAGTGAGTCGCCCTTAAGTGTTTAACAGATGCAATCGGGTGTATAATTCCCGACATTCAGGATGCCACCTATGCCGCCCAGCTCAGTTCGCACCTCAAAAAACCTCCTGAAGTAGAGCCAATGCTTGTGATAAGTCATCTCAGATTCAAGGGAAAGCAGCCGACTTGATGAATCATGCTCCCGCTTGCCAGCTCGCTGGCCAAAAGTAGGATCAAAAAGTTATTGATGCCAATTAAGTAGGATTTCTGTTTATTAGATATTTAGATTAGTTTAGTACTTATAGACCCTTTTGTTGTTTTGGAAAGGGTCGTAAAGTTTTGTAACAGACTTAAAAGACTGAAGTTTTCACTATTGTGCTTCAGTCAATATTCTTTTATGAAACTGGGCCAATTGTTCTTAATTTAACAAGGAAGCTTCTTTATGCAATTGTGCACTATTGTCGTTGTTGAGAATGTTTTTGCGTTGAAGGAAGAACTAAAAATAGCGATTGATATTTGGGAGTGTCAAGAAGCTCATATGGTATTTCTATCTATGTCTGAATTCATTCCTTTTATATGAATTGTTATGTGATTATTCTTGCTATTGTTGATTATATGCATGTGCTGTAACAGCAGATCTTTATTCATTCCATTATTGGATGTTTTACGATGTTCCTTTTCTTTTAATCATGCATGTGACAATGATATAAATGATAAAGTGTGGTAATATCACCTTAATCGCTTTGCTTAACTCTTTAGGCATAGCAATCATTATCGGAATAACATCCATGTCTGTCAAATGGAGTCATCTATATGCCCGTTTATAGATAAGGATCATCAAGTGCTACACTTTAAAAGCTCAATAAGTCCCCGGGGTAGATCATAGTTATTATATTATTGTCAATAGTTTTAGTTATTCCCTCATCACTAACGTAGTTTATAATCATCCATCCATCCCGTTTATGTATTTCTGGGAAACTGGTCCCATTATCCCCAGTCGGAGCCACTATTCCAAACGGAAAATGAGCTGCACTAAGGTCCGGACCGGGTGGTTATCCCCGATTTTGTTGCAGCGATTTTCGAGGCCTCAACATTTTTGGCGCTAGAAGGAGGGCCATCAGCTGATGAATGGCACATAAGTCAAAACCTATAAGCCATTCTAAGAGTAATTCTCCCTCTGAATCCCCTCGATCTTCCCATTTGCATACTGGTTCGCCGGTATCCAAACAAGAAGAAGGGGAATCAACTACCACTGCTCAAACCCATCATACTCCAGAACAATTAAGTCTTGAATTACCTGAAGTCGAGTCTCTTATCCACAAACTTCAGAGCTTCTCGATTTCACCATAGAAATCTGAGGTATCACAAAGCAGTGCGACTTCGCAGTTCAATTTAACTCATCCTCTCACCAGACTTCAGAGCGAAAAACTTGGTATTGAACCCACTGAGTTCCCTTTACCCAAAAGGAAAAAGGCGAAGAAAATTACTGAAGGATCTGATAGTGAAGAGCTTTCATACACATCCTCCATTGCATCTTCCCCTCTACAAAGTCAACCATCCATTTCCCCATTACATATTGTTGTTCACCAGGGATTAGAAGCCTCAACATCCCAACCTACTCACTCCTCAGGATTATTTTCTTCCCATACATATGGAATTCCAACAGTAGTATCAATCACTGTTGCTATTATAATGGCAGACCCATGGACCAGGCCAGGTGCAGTCAACATGCCTGCACCACTGCATCCTTTACCAGATGCTCCTGAAAAATGGCTACCTAAATTTAACCCAGATGACGGGACCCAGGCTGAAGAACACATTAATAATTTTATGTTAGCAGTCAACTTGAAAGGAGTAACAGAACAAGATGATGTTGTTAGACTCTTCCCTTACACCTTGCAAGGATCAGCAGGATCCTGGTATTTTTCTTTACCCTCTGGTTCCATTACCAGTTGGAACACTTGCCAAGAGCAGTTTCTTACCAAATATGGAGATGATAGGTCCTTAGCTACTTTAATAAACGACCTCTCCAATCTAATAATAGAGCATAGGTAACCAATAAAGGAATTTAATTCTAGATTTAATAAACTCCTGAATAAAATCCCTACAACTTCCAAAACAAGTGAACAAATTCGAAGCGAATGGTATATTGCCGCCCTACCTGCCAATATAGCCATTTTTGTAGACAGGGATGGGAAACCTACCTTAGCTGAAAACATGAGAGAAGCACTTGCTGTGGAAAAGCGCATCAATGCTCTAGAGAAGAAAGCTGCTTTGGAAGACAGAAAAGCCAAAAAAGTCTCATTTAAAGAGGATTCCAAGAAGAAAGCCCCAAAAGACCCATATGATATGGAGGGTTTGCAAAAGGTCCTGAAAACTTTGTCTAACGAAATGGTTGAAATAAAGAAGCAGGTGGCCGAAACCTCAAACAAAATACCATTTAGGACTTATAAGAAAACTGAACCAAAGCTAACGAATGTCATATCTAACGCAGATTCAGAGCAAGAAGAAGAGAAAGAGGAAACAACCTCACAAACTGATGATGAAGAAGAAGTAGTTGAATGCCACGGAATGTGGGATTTTATACTCCCCAACTCTGATACTGATAATGAAGAAGAAGCCTTCCCGGTTACTACTAGAAGTAAAAGTACTTCTGAACGTGCCCACGCAACTTCAAAGAAAAGGAGTGCAGGTGCTACCACAACAAAGGAAAAAAATCCTCCAAAGAAATCACCTGTAGTAGTTCCCCAAAACCAGCCTTCAACTTCTAATTCTCGTTCAACATCTAAAACATTAGTGGTATCCGATTCAATGGAATATAACATTGTTGATGACATGAAGAAAACTAAAGCAAACATAACTATGTTTGAACTTAGTAAATTAAAGAATCAACAAAAATTACTTCTTAAAGAATTGAATGTTGTTCCCTCTACACCCCTTCCCAGTGCAAAAGCTGCTAATGATTCAGGCCAACCTCCTCCAGGTATGGTTGAAGCTACCGATTCAGTTCTAATTGGAGATAGATCGAATTCTCATACTCCACCCTTCCTGCTGACCTATGAGATTTATAACAGAAACCTGCACAACTGTTTAATTGACTCAGGGGCATCATCTAACATAATGCCAGCTTCAATTTGCTCTAAATTGAAAATTGAACCCCAGAAGTCTTCTATTCATATTGTACAATTGGACAGGAGTTTTACAAAGGATTGACATCCTAATAGCCGATATACCTAAATTTTACGGTTTAATTCTGAGTAGGGATTGGTCCGAAAAATTGCATGGGTATATTTCCACAGATTGGTCACATATGTGGCTTCCCTATAAGGGAAAGCCAAATAAAATAAGGATCGATCGAGAGAAACACATGACCCACACAGTTACGGAATTTGAGCAAGAAAACCAACCTGTAGCGTTCAACAACAACATTTTGGGGAATTATTCGTCAGAGTCATTCTTTGGCAACTTTGTTGCCCAACCATCTCCTTTTTTAGTCAATCATTTTACATCTTAGATCGAAAATTTTTCACAAACTGATAAGTCTAGATGTTTCAATGATGCTGAGAAAAATGTAAATACTTTTGTTCATACCTCTTTATTTTGGTCTTTATATTTTGATTGCTCTAAGTCCAGTGAGGGCTCAGGAGCAGGTTGCATTTGGTTAGTCCACAAGGAGAAAAGACAATGCTATCTTGTAGGTTAGAATTTGAATGCACTAACAATACAGCCGAATATGAAGCTTTAGTCCAGGGATTATATAAAGCAATCGGCCTTAAAGTGCAATATCTAAAAGTATTCGGCGATTCTGAAATTATTGTTAAACAGGTGAGGAATGCAATTCATTGTCTTTCAAATCACCTCAAGCATTATCAATCATTAGTACAAGATCTTACCTCACACTTTTCAGCATTTAACATTTCCTCCATTCCTAGGTCACAAAAATCGGTAGCCGACCTACTAGCCAATGTAGCTTCCAAGCTTCTACCTTCTAAAGACTACAGCCTTGATAGATTTTCCGTAGAATTACTTTTTAGGCCTTCAATTCACGACAATGTCACTAATTGGAGAGTATTTAACCATGATGAAGATATTTTAAAATTTCTAACTTCTGAAAAGTCCTATGACGATCAAATTATTGAGGAAAATGACCATGATCTACAAATGAAAGAAACACCTCAGGAAAATTCAATTCCTAAACCAGTGGTAAAGCTCGAAGATCTTTATGATATCAAAGATAGGTTTAAACCTGTAATTAATGCAAAGCTCCAAAGTTCTACCCTTAGGTTTGAATTCATAAATCTAGGTACTGACCATGGTCCTCAAAATATTAATTTAGGATTAGGACTTTCCTTGGAAGAGAAGGAGGCATTCATTAAACTATTAAGAAAAAACAAACAGGTCTTTGCTTGGAAGTATGATGATTTGAAGACATATGATACATCCATTATCCAACATACCATTCCTATGCTTCCTGATCAGAAACCGATTCAGCAGAATTTAAGAAAAATACATCCAAATTTAGAGAGACAGATAAAGTCGGAACTTAACAAACTCTTGAAAGCCAATATTATTTTTCCTGTCCGACACTCAAACTGGGTCTCTAATATGGTGCAAGTCAGAAAGAAAAATGGCGACATTCGAATTTGTATTGATTTCAGAAATTTAAACAAAGCGATCTTGAAAGAAAATTTCCCATTACCTACTATGGAGCAAATACTCCAATCGGTAGCATGCTATGAATTGATGTCTTTTCTTGATGGATTCTCAGGATATAACCAAGTTCTGGTTCATCCTGATGACCAACTTAAAACCACATTCAAAACAAAATGGGGAACATATGCATATCAGAAAATGCCTTTCAGACTTATAAATGCAGGAGGGACATTCCAAAGAGCTATGGATATAGATTTTAGAGGGTTGATTAATAGAACAATAGTCATCTATCTAGACGATATTACTGTATTCTCTAAAAAGAGGTATAATCATTTGCATGATCTAAATAAAATCTTTCAGCGTTGCAAAAGATATGGTATTTCTCTGAACCCTAAAAAGTCTTTCTTTGCTCTTGATCAAGGAAAACTCTTAGGTTTTATTGTATCCAAAGATGGCATTTATATCGATCCTGATCGGGTCAAAGAAATCTCTAAAATCCCTTTCCCACACAATAACAAGTCGATGCAGTCATTTTTAGGCCAGATCAATTTTGTTAAAATATTTGTTCCAGATTTTTCTCAAATTATTTTGCCACTTCAAACAATGATCAAGAAGAATTCAGTCTTTAAGTGGGGATCAGCAGAAAAACAAGCTTTCGATGTAATCAAGCAATCAATAATCAATGCCCCAACCTTGAATACTCCAAATTTTTCTAATCATTTTACATTGTATACCATTGCATCTGACGTGTCTTATGCTGCAGTACTCACGCAACTAAATGAACACAATTTGGAAGCACCCATTTCGTTCTTCAGCTCAAATCTTCAGGGTGCCAAATTGAATTACTCCGATGTAGAAAAACAAGCCTTTGTTGTTTTTAAAGCAGTCAAACATTATAGACCCTTCCTTTTGAAAACCCACACAAAAGTTATAGTTCCTTTCCCAGCAGTTAGGCAACTATTAATCCAAAAAGAAATGGGTGAAAAAAGGGCAAATTGGGTCACAGCGCTTCAAGAGTATGATTTAGAAATTAGGCCAGCAAAGATTGTTAGGGGCCAAGGTTTTTGCAGGATATTGGCAGGAGCATCCAACATTCCAGAATCAAGCGATACAGAGCAAACTGAAGAAATCAATCAGATAAGTGTTACTGATTCTGGATCTCAATATGCAGATTTAATCTTTTATTTAAAGAATGGTTATGCACCTCCAAATTTGTCTTACAAAAACAAAAGGGCCATTAGATTAAAAGCGAAGAATTTTACAATTATTGATGATGTGCTTTTTAGGCAGAATTATGATTCTATCTTGTTAAGATGCCTTGAGAAACCTGAAGCCCAAAAGGTTTTGTAGGAGTTACATGATGGACCAGCAGGAGGACATTTCGGAGCTGACACAACAACTCACAAAATTATTCATGCTAGTTACTATTGGCCTACTCTGTTTAAATATGCCCACGAGTATGTAAGGAAATGTCTCAATTGTCAAACTGCTAGTGGAAGACAACGTAAATCAACTTTCCCTCTGCAACCAATCAACATTGAACAACCATTTGAGCAATGGGGATTGGACATCATTGGGGAAATCACTCCATCGTCTTCAAAATAGCATAAGTATATCCTTACTGCTACCGATTATTTTACTAAGTGGGTTGAGGCAATCCCTTTAAAGACAACAAATTATGAGGCAATCATTGAATTCATAGATCAATTCATTATTACCAGGTTTGGTGTCCCAAATGCTCTTGTTTTTTATAATGCATCGTACTTTTCAGGCAATGCTATGTTTGATTTCGCTATTAAAAGAGGATTTAAGTTAAAATATTCTGTTAATTACTATCCCCAAGGTAATGGTTTAGCGGAGTCTACTAATAAGAATCTGATTAAAATCATTAAGCGAACTATCGAACAAAATCAGAGAAATTGGCACAAATCCTTAGTGTTCGCATTATGGGCTGATAAGATAACACAAAAAGCTTCTATTGGAACTTCTCTGTTTAATCTTGTATATGGAAAAGAAGCAATACTACCCACGAATCTTGTTATTCCTTCTTTAGCCCTAGTGCAGTTTATTGAGGAAAGACCTTCCTCTTCTATTCAGTTTAGTCATGACCAAATTCTAAAATTAGAGGAGGAAAGAGAAAAAGCCAAAGTGATCCATGCCAAACATCAGAAGGTCATCAAGGCAGCTTTTGATTCAGTCTCGTCTGGTTCAAAACAATTCCAAGTCGGTGATTTAGTTATGAAATCGGACAAAGCCCGTGAGGACAAGGGCAAACACTCCAAGTTCTAGAAGTTGTGGCTTGGACCATTTCAGATTTGTGAGAAGATAGGCCATTCAACCTTTATATTGCAAGATTTATCAGGTTTGAGAGATTCTCTCCCTGTTAATGGCCTTATCTTGAAGAAATTCCTTAATTGAGGAGGTAACCCCTTCTCCTTTCATTTCAGTAGGATTTTATAGTTTGTAGGATTTTTTAGAAAATAAGGTTGTGAGATATCTCCCATTGACCTTTTGCTGTGTTTGAAAAAGTTGTCCCACAGAAACTAGTATGAATATTTGCTTTTAAATAAATAGAACTTTTAACCAAAAAGGATAATTTCTAGGAAATTAGATATCATTGTATTCTGAAACCGCAGTTCAAGTTTTGTCAACACCTCTCAAAGCATAGAAGTATTGTAAATCATTTTTTGTTTTCAAATTGGTCTCAAAAGGTTAACAATATCAAGATAGAAGTCAATCCAATTTCAGCATCTTCAACTCTTACGTCGTCATCCATTTACTCTTAAGGAGAAGATTGTTCATCCCATTCACTAAAGTTTATGATTATTCAGAGTGTAATTCTAAAATATAAGATATTAAATATAAGAGGTCTTATTACAAGCCTCTTGCCATGTTCATAGGGAGATAGTTTATCTTACCTTACCAATACTGCAAACCAAAACAGGGTAATGGCTTGAAATTACAAGACAAGGGGTCTCATCACGAGCCAGCTTGTTCAGTTAGACTACTACCAGTGAATGGCATTGTCAATAGCTGGCCACCAAACCAGGACAATGGCTTTTTATCTTATCAACAACAGAAAAGGAAATGAAGTACAAAATATGAAAACATATTTTGAATTCATTCTGTTAATCACACTCTTAATTGGATGGGACAATGGAAAATCACATGGTTAAAAGGTATCCCTGTCGAAACTATAGATGTTTGCTGGCAGCAGAGGCTCTACCTATGATAGAGGAGTTCATTTTAAAAGCTGATTTGGAAAGGTTTTCTGTTTTATCATTATAAACTAATAAAGGCCTATTTTAAAGCTTAGAATGTATTTGTTCTCTTAGAAAATGGAGGAAGTTAACAAAATAGTTTCATTTTATTCAGAATACATATATATCTGGTTATATTAGAATTTTCCCCTTTTTGATTGAAACTCTATTTTTGAAAAATCCTAATTATTTCTATCATTTCCAGAGATAACTGGTTCTTCCAGCGAATCGCCAATTGTTGTGCTCTACAACAACCCCCCATTTCATATCATTTTTATTTATAAATATTAACATATGAAATGGGTCCCTTTAAATATTAATTGGTATCAATACTTTTATTGTTCAAAAAGGTCCGATAATCAAATGAACTCATTTTATAAAACCCTTTTGAAAAACCCATTTAAAGAAATAAGGCAAATCTTTGTCATTACGATAAAGCGATCGCAAAATCGCATATCGCAATAACATAAGAAATATAAATAAACGACACATTGATTTCCGCCGATGCGATATCACAATCAGCGATCGGAAATACTTCATGCACATTTATAAAGCGCCCCATGCCATTAGCCTCGATGTGATGCGAAATCGGCGATCGAATATCGGCGGTAATCTTTACTTCAGTCTTAATTTGCTCAAAGATTTTCCCCCCCAATGCGATGCAATCGGCAGTTGGCAATCAGCAATATCCAATGCACATCATTAAGGTGCACAGATCATACCCCCGATGTGATCCGATATCGCTATCGATGATCGGTGATATACTATATGTGCACTTTATAATCTTTATTCTCCCGACGCGATGCGATAACGCGCAGTTTTCAATAAAAAGCCGTTAAGTGATGGAATATCACAATTCATTCATATTTAAAGCTTGATCGGTTAAGCAGTCATTTACCTGCACTCAACCGCCAAAACGCCCACTGCACGCTTAAGTGAATCATTCAATCGAATAACAATATAATGGGCATTTAAGGGATGACAGGTTTTAAACGGCCAATTAATGAGATCATAATTTTTAAAATCTTTCCATGGATTGTGTCCGCACCCATTTTTAAAGGCTAATCCCTTATTACGCACTTATGCATATGTTCTCATCACTTGCAAGTTTTCATTGCTATCTCTGTATTACGCACATTTGTCTCTCTGTGTAGAATCCATCCGAAAGAGAAAACTCAAAAAGGATGGGGAATAAATCTAAGAAGACCACAGGCGCTTCCACTACATCAGCAGCAGGACAAGCTCTTGTGGACAAAAAGAAGGGCTTAATATCCGATACTACATGCACGGGTCTCACTATAGTTACTTGGCAAGGCACTTACAACCTGATTGAAGCCGAAGAACCAAAAAAGACAGTAATAGAAGCTACTATGGATCCTACTCGGAAGTCTGACTGTACTCTCAAAGATTTAGCCGACTCTTTCCTTCATAGAATAGTGGCCAGGGAGCAAATTCTCCCATACACAGATGTAGTGCGGTGGGCGATTCAAGAAATCCCAATCTTGGACAGAACTTTCAACACTAGAGATGGGAGAATCTTCGGATCGTTCAAGCCGGATGATCTAAGACAAATGTATCATTTGCCCGAGCCGGAGAAGATATATAATAAAGCATTCCTAGAGAAGTTTGCAAGAGAAAATGAAGTTGAATCCGAACCCATCCGGGATTGGAGACAAAATCCAGCCAAACACAAACACGAATCTTCCGGTAAGTACTCGGTCGATTCTATTGCTTCTCCTTATTGCTATGCGGCAATAATGATGTGTAGATTATGGGGATTGCATGACTCCGCTAATTTTACCATAGAGATGGTTCCTCTAATGGAGGCAGCTGTAAACGGTATAATTATGGATTGGGCCACCATCCTTTCTGACAAATTAGCACAAGCTGTGCGTGACTTTAGACATCAGACAATCGTCACAGAAAGGAAAATTCCCCCATTCTATTGCAGTGCATATATCTTAGATACACTATGTTTCAATTCCGAATTCCCCGTGCTCGGCTGGAGGTGGACAGAACAAGATCCCCCAGCCAGCCACATATACCATCAGAAACTATGGAAGTCCTCTTACAAGCACCATTTGTACCAAATCTGCAATGGCTTTATGGTGCCTATTCACTATTCTATTTTTGACAAACCCATTCCCAAGATTTCCTATCAAGCTTCGTTTGATATAACGGTGGTAGCGAGTTGGTTTGGGGAGGAGAGATTTATCTACATAAGAGTTTTTGAACCAAGCCGACCCACATGTTCTCCCTTTGTATATACCAGACAAGCTGCTAGCAAGAGAAATCGCCTATCAGATTATGGCTGAGAGTGTTACTCAAACTCTCAAGAAAGAAAAGAGGAGGGGTTGGCCCTCTTTTCCCTTCAGGTGTGGTGGCTATACTCTGCATGATCTCAAACATGCAGAAAAGGAAGCCACAAAGCTTCAATCCTTAACTCTGGTGACTATCCCAAACAGGCCATATGATCCAAGAAAAGTTGCCTACAATGCACTGGAACAGGCCAAATTGACAAAATTTGAGCACAAAGAAGATTTGTTTGACGATCTATTTGTTGCAACTGAAATAATAGGTCAAGCTAAAGAACTTGCTCGAATGAAATATAATGATGAAGGGCTGACTGAGTTTAATAAGCTTAGAGAACAGAGGTTGCAAACTCTGCCTCTAGATTTACTAGCAACAACCCCGGCGACATCATCAAGCGGGCCTGTTCGACAACAATCAAAGGAACCTCCGGTGGTAACAAAGGATCTTAAAAAGGAACAGGAGGAAAGGTAGAGAAAAGAAAAAGAAGAAAGGTAGAAGAGAGCACAAGAGGAACAACAGAGGAAAGAGCAAGAGGAACAAAAGAGAAAAGAGCAAGAGGAAAGGCAAAATAAAGAACAAGAGGAACAACTGAAAAAAGAGAAGGAAAAAGAACGAGAGGAGTCCCAAGCCAAAAAGGAGAAATAGACCACCACCAATGTCAATGTGGACACTACTATTGACCCTAATTTTCTTCAAGAATGGCAGCAGTTTCATTCCAACATCATTGGATTGGAATGTTCAAAAGATGGGGACACTTCCAAGACAAATGACACACAAGACATCACTTCACCTTAGGTTCTAAGTGGAACCAGCGGGCCACCCATTTCTAAGGATGTTGAGATAATTCCAAAGGACCCCTATGATCAAATCATTCTCCAGGTAGAAGATATTCCTCCCCTGGATGTTTTCTACAGCCCGAGGCATAGAGCAGTTGTAAAGCGATCAACGAAAAGACGAAGGACTGATCAACCTTCTATCTTTCCAGAGCAAACAGTCACGGGTAATGTAGTATGGAAGGAGGAATTGGACCCCTCCGATGACCTAACAAAGTTGTCGCAGTATGCAGGAGCCTATTCCGTAGCAACAATCGACAAGGCATCGGAGGTAAGTCTTCTACTGAAGAATAAGGACCAAGAAATGTTTGCACTACAGATATAATTGGCCGAGACAAAGCAGAAGGCAGCGCGAGCAGAGGAGCAGTTGCTGGCACAACAGCAAATGAACAACCAATTAACCCAACAATTGCAGGAAGAAAGGTAAAAGATTGACCAAAACACAATCCAGAAACAAAAGGAATTGCCAGAGGCATTGGCACAATTAAGAGCCGCGAATGAGCAAATGATGAAAACAAAGGATGAGCAAATCGCTCAATTGTCATCGCTGCTCGAAAAAGCAAAGGGCACTTCACAAGTGGAAGAATTGAGAAAGGGAGCATCACTAATCAACAGTGCATTGATATCCCAAATTAGGCTCCTGTGTCAACAGATCGCTCAGGTAGAGCCATTGTGTGAGCTTACGACATCCATAAATCAGCAGGTAGAGAAAGTCAGAAATGAGTTAGACCAGGCCGAAGAGATCATAACTGGATATCTTGACTGGCAAGATTCTGATCAAGGGAGAGAAGCAAATTTGCCTAAGATTTCAGAAACATATAAAGACATACTTTTCACAGAATGGCACACTCAGGTGATGAAAGTAGAAAGGGCAACTTCAAGGTGTAAATCAACCTCCAGCAACCTAGTTGATCTGGTTAGCAACACTCTCTACTTAGCGAATATGATCTCCCAATGTACGCCAGGAAAGATAACAACAACAAACATGCTGGAGCAAACGTGTTATCCTGACTTGGAGGAAAAAGGGAGATTAATCGCTGGGATTAATAGTTTAACTATGGATGCATATTGGCTTTTTCTGATTAAGCCGCACACACAGAGACCCGCCCTTAAGTGTTTAACAGATGCAATCGGGTGTATAATTCCTGACATTCAGGATGGCACCTATGCCGCCCAGCTCAGTTCATGCCTCAAGAAACCTCCTAAAGTAGAGCCAATGCTTGCGATAAGTTAGCTCAGATTCAAGGGAAAGCAGCCGACTTGATGAATCATGCTCCTGCTTGCCAGATCGCTGGCCAAAAATAGGATCAAAAAGTTATTGATGCAAATTAAGTAGGATTTCTATTTATTAGATATTTAGGTTAGTTTAGTATTTATAGACCCTTTCATTGTTTTGGAAAGGGTCGTAAAGTTTTGTAACAGACTTAAAAGACTGAAGTTTGCACTATTGTGCTTCAGTTAATATTCTTTTATCAAACTGGGCCAGTTGTTCTTAATTTAACAAGGAAGCTTCTTTATGCAATTGTGCACTATTGTCGTTGTTGAGAATGTTTTTGGGTTGAAGGAAGAACTACAAATAGCGATTGATATTTGGGAGTGTCAAGCCGCTCATATGGTATTTCTATCTATGTCTGAATTCATTCCTTTTATATGAATTGTTATGTCAATATTCTTGCTATTGTTGATTATATGCATGCGCTGTAACAGCAGATCTTTATTCATTCCACTATTGGATGTTTTACGATGTGCCTTTTCTGTTAATCATGCATGTCCCAATGATATAAATGATAAAGTGTGGTAATATCGCCTTAATCGCTTTGCTTAACTATTTAGGCATAGCAATCATGATCAGAATAACATCCATGTCTGTCAAATGGAGTCATCTATATGCCCGTTTATAGATACGGATCATCAAGTGCTGCACTTTAAAAGCTCAATAAGTCCTAGGGGTAGATCATAGTTATTATATTCTTGTCAATAGTTTTAGTTATTCGCTCATCGCTAGCGTAGTTTATAATCATCCATCCATCCCGTTTATCTATTTCTGGGAAACTGGTCCCATTATCCCCAGTCGGAGCCACTATTCCAAACGGAAAAGGAGTTGCACTAAGGTCCGGACGGGGTGGTTATCCCCGATGTTGTTGCAGCGATTTTCGAGGCCTCAACAAGGTGTTAGAGTCACATAAAAATGAAGTGTGGTTTCTACGGTTTCTAAACAATGGGAAGTATTGGCTTCTGCATCAATCGATGTTTCTAAAATACTTTGGGAGATAATCGAAGAAGATTCTTTCTCCATGAAACATAGATTAAGTGTGCACCGGAAACCAGTTTTACTTGTTTCTTGGAGCCTTGATCATTAACTGCAGCTTACATGCAGTATTGAGGAGGTTGTTATGCTTTGAAATGTTGAGACTGGTGAATGTAAACTGACCTATCATAAAGCCAACAGTGGATTCACTTCCTATGAAATTTAATGCAAGATACAAATTTGATTACTTGTGGCTATTTCTACACTAAGAGGTCACCGATCCATTCTAATTATCATGGAGGTCTTACACACGTACTTTTCTGGCATATGTGCATTCTATTATCTCATTACCAATAGAGTTATCCTTAATTTCCAAAGGACAGATCTAATATTAATGTTCTTCTTCTTTGTATTGATTATTTTGATACCACTGGTGTTTTAATTGGTACCTTTGTACATTAAGCAAGAAGTTAGATCATGCATAACGATGAAAGATAGACCGATAAGGTATCTGATTGTGCGTTCGATGTTTCTGTTTTGGGGGAATCGAAGCAGGCAGTTATTCTTTCAGAATCCCCCACGCATACCATCATGGTAGAGTGAGTTAGATGTGTTTGAACAAGTGATGGCAAATCTCGTGGATGTGGAGCACCTGATATTGATATTCCAAATTCTATGATAAAGGTCATTCCTTTGAGCAATATTCCTGTGAGAAGTTCATCATAACGTATAGAAGAAGGGAAAAGTCAAATCGCACTTTCTAGCAATATCACCATTCTAGAAAAAGGGGAACAATTTACCTATTTCGACATTTAGTTGCGAAACTAATTTTGTTCCTGGTAAATTGTTGAGATCGATGATCTGCCCCCATATATTTCAATTGGATGTTAAAAGCCCCAAATTCTAATGTGATGCCTATATAAAAGCTTAGACCTGGAACATGGAGGTTAGTTAGTGAATCAATCAGTCGATAGATATACACACATAGAGGCAGGGAAATGCACAGGCATAGAAGGAATGCATGGAAGGGAGGAGTCGGTCCCAATGTAGCATCACACAGTTATAACTTTTGGATCACTCCTCTTATTTGTTAGAGTTAATTTTTGCCTCATGATGTAAAGACTATGTTTTCAAGAATTAATTAAACCATTTATAGTCTTTCTTTATTTATTTGTTTTGTGCATCTCATGGTTTTAACCTTTGCGTGAACTATGTTGCTAATAGAGGGTAGGAGCTCGCTGGGTTGGCCCCCAGATCAGCTCAAAACTGCTCTACATATTTTAGATTAAATAACATTTAAATTATTATTTCTTGTGTGAAAGATTTAACTGTTTCCAGTCTGAACATTCCTTCTTCAATTTTGCATTATTAAATTTGTTGAAATGTTTTCCTTTCGACTGCAATATTGATTTGGTTTTCTGAATTAATAATTGTTCCTGCAGTCGAAATATTTATTTATATTGAATAAGGAATGCATCCCTCTAGAAAATATGAATTTACAAGATCAACTTATGCATTAACACTCTGCCTTTATGAGTTGTAATGTGCAACTTGAAACCATTGAATTGATTCAAATCCATTTAATTTATACTCCAGAACCTGAGATCGACTTGAGTATTCAAAGTTTCAAGGTATTAATGCATTCATTCAATCTATGTTACAAGAAACCAAATATTACTCAAAAGCAGATATCACATGTATATTTTTGTCATTTTAAATCATGATGGTTGTAGAGCCTACATTTATGAAAAGGAAACTACCTCATGTTTAAAAATGATAGTGTTTATTTTCCACTGTAGTTTCTTTTGAACTTGTGGACAATTTTACAAGATTTATTTCTAGGGACAAGGAAGGTGAGAGAATCTATATTAAATAAATTTCTTTCATAAGTTTATTTACACAGTAAATATTGCCAATTCTTTTAGGTTAATTTTACATAGAGGTAGAAGAAGTAGAATTAGTGCTGGCAGAATGGTTTTTTTGATGAATTTATTCCAGAATTTATAGTCTTTTGATATTGTTCCAAGACTCTTGCTTTCCAGTTCTGATTTCCCATTTGTTTCCTCATACTTAGAGTTTCCTTTTGCATTGTTAAAGAGTACAATATTGCCTTTTATTTCTCACATGATTTTAATTGTTTGCATTGTTGTTTCTCAAATTCTCTTTTACTACAACATTTTAATTATTGCTGAGTGGAAGATAGACTAGAATTTGTTTTGCAGGTTTCCACAGGCTCTCTTTGGCATTTCCAGTGCCATGCCTCAAAGTTCACAAACTTTCCTGATTGAAAAATTAAATGTTAGTACATTTATAAGACCTATACTGCACCGAACAGATACCGAGAAATATGTTCTTCTATGACCATGAATAAAGGTTCAAATCCTATTGTGAATAATGGATTGATTGATGGGTTATGTGTGACTCCCAGGAAACCCAAGTGTTTATATATCAATAACTAAGAAGGAAACTCCCCCATGATATATTGTTTTCAAGAAATATACAAAAATGAATGATAAAATCAAGTCTTCCTCCTCACCTCACTCTCTAATGCAATTATTCTTCTAACATAACAAACAGGACCAACTCATCTCATTGGCATCTGATGATTCTCAAGGTTTATTACATGGGAGATCATCTGCTATGAATGACATGTTGCTAGGGAAGGAATATCTTGCCCAGAAACACAATTTTCCTTAACAAAAAAGAATAGCTAAATGTGTTGGTCTGTCACCCTCCTCGTAGCACATGTTGCTTTCTCCCAATGGATGAAAGCATATTATAATTTCCTTTACAAAGGCATCGGGAGGATGACATTAGGCTAATTATTTAGACGATAAAGCTTGAATACTTGATTTTATATATCATATGGGGCTTCATTAGAAGGGTTTCAAACCTAACTTCACCATATATAAGGCTTGTACATGGCCTTTTCCAAATGGTTTAACAAAATCAAGAAAGTTATACATCAAAAGTCAAGGTTTTGAACTCTCTATTAGTGACTGATAAATTCTGGCTATGAGATTTCTCTTAGTCCAATAAAAGGTCTGCATTAGACCCACCTACATATACATATATTAATATATGTAACTACAAAAAAGTCATGGAAGAATAATACATATAAGGCCATAAAGGCCTTCATCCTATTTTTTTCAAAGGTCGTAATTATGGTCTGTCCTACAAACCTATAAAGGGTAAACCTAGCCTATAAAATCATATTTCAAAGGACATGTTAGATACCAAAAATGATGGCCTAATTATCAATATTGGCAATGTCATATTGTAAGACTTTTAAATCCAAGGTTTGGCAAAAGGTAGAGACCCCAATCTTGACATGCCGAAACCATAACAGTGAAACCCCACACATATGAATAAAACTTGTATAGAAATTGATATATCATATCCTTCATGTAGTTTAATCACCAACAGGAATAATCTATATTGGTTTCCCTTATACCATACTAGGATTAATGAATTCTATATTACAACTTCCTCAACCTTACATGAATGCTAGGTAACTGGTTAATCCATGTAAAGGTTGCTAAAATTTTTGATTCATTGGGTTAAGAAGGTTATCAAGTCAAATGCCCTTATTTTTTCCTTGTTAATCCATCCCTTCTCAACTCTCACTCTACTAAAAAAATCCAATGGTAAGGTATATATATAACCATACCTCCCATGAAGGTAATTCTTGGTGACAACACCCATTATTACAGTAAATGGATGCTCTTTATACATGTATATGTACAATTATATGTGCATATATTGTGTGAGAGTTCACCCATACTAACAATGGCTACCAAGAAACTATTTTTCATGGCCTATCCACCCATAATACAAGGTTGAATGAATATATAGTCAAGAATAGGGTTGAGAACTAAAAGTACCACTCTAACGATCTTGAATAAGCAAGCTAGAAATGCATTCCATCTTGGCTCAAAAATGGAGGGTTTGGAGATGCCATTATCAAGGATGCAGTAGTTAGCTTTACTGAAGCTCAAAATATGGCTAATGATGCTTCTTTCAAGGAAGAAGAAATGTTAAGACATTAGCACTTAGAAGAGTTGAGAGGATATCCTTCAAATCTATATTCCTTAACTTCAAAAACAAGGAAAAAACCAATGAGCTTTGAATTTGAGTGAGCCTTAATCCTCATTATTTCAGAGGCCAAAAATCTCACCTTTGAAGCAAAAAAAAATAGCTAATTGTGGAGGTTTGACACCCTCCCATAGCACATGTTTCTTTCTCCCAATGGGTGGAAGTATATTATAATTCCCTTTACAAATGCATTAGCAGGATGACATTAAGCTAATTAGTTAGGTGACATACCTTCAAGACTCGATTTTCTAGATCATATGGGGATTCATTGGAAGGCTTTCAAACCTAACTTCACCATATCTAAGGATTGTGCATAGCCGTTTTCAAATGGTCTAACAGATTCAAGAAATTTAGACGTGAAAACTTAAGGTTTTGAAATCTCTACAAGTGACTCATAAAGCATGACTAAGAGCTTTCTTTTAGTCAAATTAAAGGTTTTCATTAGACCCACCTACATATACATATATTAATATATGTAACTAGAAAAGGCATGAGAAAATAACACATATGAGGTCGTCAAGGCCATCATCCTATTTTTTTAAGGTCATAATTATGGTATGTCTTACAAACTCAGGAAAGGTAACCCTAGCTTATAAAATCATATCCCAAAGGACATGCTAAATACCAAAAATTATGGCCTAATTATCAATGCTAGCAATGTCATATTGTAAGGCTTTTAAGGCCAAGGTTTGGCATAATGTAGAGTCACTCGTCTTGACATGATCACTAGACAAACCTTAACAAGGAAACCCCATGTTCATGAAGAAAACTTGTATATAAATTGATATATCATATGCTTCAATTAGTTTAATCGTGAATAAGACTAATCTACTCTGGTTTCCCTTGGACCATACTAGCATTAATGAATTCTCCATTAAAACTTCCTCAACATTACATAAATTCTAGGTAACTAATTAATCCACTTAAAGGTTGTTCTAAAATTTGATTCATTGGGTTAAGAAGGTTATCAAGCCAAATTCCCTAATTTTTTCCTTGTTAATTCATCCCTCCTCAACTCTCACTCTAGTAAAAAAATTCAATGGTAAGGTATATATATAACCATACTTCCCATGAAGGGAACTCTTTGTTCCATCACCAATTATTGCAACAAAGGGATTCTCTTTATACATGAATATGTACAATTATATGTGCATATATTTTCTGTGAGTGAACCCATAGTAACAATGGCTATCAAGCCACTCTTTTTCATGGCCAATCAACCCATAATACAAGGTTGAATGAATATATACTCAAGAACCACGTTGAGAACTAAAATAACCACTCTAACAATCTTGAATAAGAAATTTTGAAATGCATTCCATCCTGGCTCAAAAGTGGAGGGTTTGGAGATTCCATTATCAAGGATGAAATAGTCAACTTTACTCATCCTCAAATATGGCTAAGAGTGCTTCTTTCAAGGAAGAAGAAATGTTAATACGTTAGCACTTGGGACAATTGAGAGGCTATTCTTGAAATGTATACTCTTTAACATCGAGGACAAGGAAAAAACCAATGAGATTTGAAGTTGAGTGAGCCATAATCCTCATTATTATAGAGTCCAAAACACTCACCTTTCAAGTAAACAAAAATAGCTAACTATGGAGGTTTGTCACCCTTCTCAGAGCACATGCTGCTTTCTCCCAATGGGTGAAAGCATCTATTAATTCCCTTTCCAAAGGCACTGTGACGATAACATTAGGCTAATTAGTTAGGTGACATAACATGAATACTCTATTTTCTAGATCATATGGGGCTTCATTTGAAGTCTTTCAAACCTAACATCACCATATCTAAGGCTTGTGCATGGCCTTTTTCAAACGGTTTAAGAGAATCAAGAAATTTAGACATGAAAGGTCAAGGTTTTGAACTCTCTATTAGTGACTGATAAATTCTGGCTATGAGCTTCCTCTCATTCAACTAAAATGTCTTCATTAGAACCACATACATATACATATATTAATATATGTAACTAGAAAAGGCATGGCATAATAGTAAATATGAGGCCATAAATGCCTTCATCCTATTTTTTTAAAGGTTATAATTATGTTCTATCTTACAAACTCAGGAGAGGTAATCATAACCTGTAAAATCATATTCCAAACGACATGTTAAATACCAAAAATTATGGCCTAATTCTCAATTTTGGCAATGTCATATTATAAGTCTTTTAAGGCCAAGGTTTGTCAGAATATAGATACCCCAATCTTAACGTGATGACCAACCAAACCATAAAAGAGAAACCCCACGTACATGAAGAAAATTGTATAGACATTGATAGATCATATCGTTCATGTAGTGTAATCATGAATAAGACTAATCTATACTGGTTTCCCTTAGACCATACTAGAATTAACGAATTATCCATTACAACTTCCTCAACCTTACATAAATGCTAGGTAACTCATTCATCCACTTAAAGGTTGTTTAAAAATTTGATTCATTGGGTTAAGAAGATTCTCAAGCCAAATGCCCTGATTTTTACCTTATTAATCCATCCCGCCTCAACTCTCACTCTTCTAAAAATATCCAATGGTAAGGTATATATATAACCATACATCCCATAAAGGGAATTATTGGTGTCTTCACCCATTGCTACAGCAAATGGATGCTCTTTATACATGTATATGTGCATATCCTATGTGAGAGAGAACCCATACTAACAATGGCTATTAAGGCACGCTTTTTCATGTCCTATTCAAATAGAATACAAGGTTGAATGTATATATACTCAAGAATAGGGTTGAGAACTAACAGTACCAATCTCACCTTTCAAGCCAACCACAATGCAATATGAATGCTAATCAATCCAAGTCTGGGATTGGATGTAGAATGGGATGGAAGAAGAATACTTGATTTTTTAGTGAGTTTTCTGGGTTAAGCATTGCTCCAAAGAAACCCAATGGTATAAATATGCAAAAGCAAGATGGAAACTCCCTCTTGGTATATTATTTTCAAGCAACAGGGAACACTAATGAACAGGGAAGGTTCTCAAGTATTCATCCTCATCCTTTCTCTCTGATACAACTATATGTAACAATTGTTAGCCGCATCAAGAGGCCTTGAAGCCTATCGCTCATATGTAAGTGTTGCCAGCTCAAGGTCACCACTAGACTAGATTCCTAGGAATGATATATTTATCAATGAATATTACAAATCAGACATTCAGTTGTTTTTTGAAGAATAATATCACTTAGCCTTATTTATCAATAGTTGAAAATTAATCTATGAAACTTGTTAGTAAGACAAGATGAGGAAACCTACCCCTATCTAAACTTGACTAAGGCCCTTATCCTTATCCACCAAGGAGAAACCTGCCAAGGGTCTCTTCAATAACCAAATTTCATGTTAGCTTAAAGGTGAATTCCATTATCCCTAGCCTCCTAGTTTATGTATCATGAACAACAAGAAAACCATAGCTAATTGGACCCACATCATTGTACCAAGAGTGAAAATGATAGGCATAGTGTTTCTTAGGTGTTGGCCATTTTAATAATGAAGTTTGAGGGCATTAATGCTGCCAGAGCCCCCAATATGACACTCAACCTTATCCTTTCTTCGACATAACATATGGGTTGGGAAAACCCAAGCGAAAGTGGGACCCTGGTAAGGAAGGCCTCGTACTCCATTGAATTCAACAGTGAACCGAGGCCTTGTTGGCTATATAGATCTGCTAAAATAATGAATTTTAAACCCTATATGATCTTCAAATCCCTAGCACTTGCAACAACACGCCTTCTAAAAGGCTTGAAAATAGAAATAGCTTAGGAACAACAATGCCTTTTTTATTAATGTGATTTATGCCCTCTGCAAGGAAAGAAAATTGCAGAAGGAGGTTATTGATCTATTAAGAGAAATGCAATCATGCGGTTTCTCTCCCAATGTTATTACATACAATACACTCATTGATGGTAACTGCAAGAAGGGTATTATTGGAAAAATGTATAAAGAAAAAGAGCTTCTTAACAAATTTTTGTTGAACAGGTTGTTTCCTAGGCTAGTTACTTACAATACTCTCATTGATGGTTACTGCAAGGAAGGAAATGCGACTTCTGCATTAAATATGCTTGAGAAAATGAAGGAAAATGGAATTTTACCAAATTTTGTCACTTATAATGCCCTATGAACTTGGCTTAAATTATCTAGACCAAGCACTTACCTCCTCGCATGGGATTGTTTCACCATGGTTGTCTGGGATTTGAGGAATGCCACCTTCATTGGAGAGGATATCCCTAAAATTGAAGTCTTCTAAATTTCCTTCTTAATTATAAAAGAAAAGTTAATTACCAAATGAGATCATTACACCTTCCCATCAATTTATAGCCAAAGAAAACAATCAAGGAATTTAATGTTCCATTTATCGTTTATTGTGTTTATTCTGCAAACTTCACCTCCATTTGAGGCATATCCTTCAAAGGTATAGCTTCTTCATCATCACCATCCAAAAGGAATTTATGATGACTTTCCTCTAAAATGTCCTCAAAAGATATATCACCCTCAAAACTTTTCAAGTTGGAGCTTTTGAAGATGGATCTTCTCCAATAAAAATGAAATTGATTTCCCAACAATTGGCTATAGTTTGAAAGAAGCATTTGGTGTTTCTAACACAAAACAAATAAAATTTACACATGGGCATTTCAAATACATTGCCAATTACTGCAACTTCATAGAGTATCTAGGCAAAAAGAGGTAACAGAATGACAACAATCAAGAAAACTTCATTAAAGCTATTATGATTTAGCATGTATCTCCTCAAGGTTAGATTTTTTTTTCTACAAAGAAAATGGGTACCCACATTGAAATAATATGTGAATCAAAGCTTATCAAACACAAACAATAGACTATTCATGCAATGACCTACCCTTTTGTGACTTTTCTTTCCTACTGTATTCAAAGGTTTAGAAGATATTTTGGATTTTCCTTGTGAACCCTCCTACTCATCCTCCTCCTTCTTCCTCTGCTCCTCCTCCTTCTCAAGGGAGCATAGAGACATTATGAGTAAGTCATCTAATGATTCCACTATGAACTCATCTTTTCTCATTCGGTTATTCTTTACCTTATTACTTTGTTTGTCTTATTCATGAATGATTTTCTTGGATTTGTTTTTTTCTTTGAGTGATTTATTTATGTGCAGTTATTAGAAACTTGATTATCTTTTGTTGTTTCCATTGTATGATCATTTATAGAAGCACGAAATTTCATGTTTTCGTAATATTTTCTTCTTTTAGAAGCCAAGTGTTTCATGGATGTGTTTATGGTTTCAAGAATGTCAGTTCCAATATGGACATTATCAACTTGAAGATTGTTTTTATCATCATCCTTGTCTGCTTCACCTAAGAGATTGCAAAACTAATTTTGGAAAATGCATTGTTGCTCTGCATGTTGTATTTGCTACAAACTAGTTGTAAACCGTTGACCATTACTCACGAACTCACTAGCATTCACGTAGTACATGAGATCATTGTCATTAATAATCTTATTTTTATAAGTATGAGTAAATTTCCTTCTATCTTTATCAAGGGCTTGCCCTACTCTCCTCAACCTTTTCAGCTTTCCCTCTGGTATTGGAGAAGCCTCTTCAGAAACTAGGAGGACACATTCATCATCAATCTCCAAATGGGTCATTCAGCTTTGGGTCATTTCCACTTCCATGATAAACATTTCAGTTATAACGGGACCTACATTTCACAAACACCATTCAATTTACCCAATCATTGTTCCCCTTAAACTTCACACATGTTTTTACCTCAGATAAGTCAGCACAAATCAAACCTTTTCTAGTCATATATATATATATATATATATATATATATATATATATATATATATATATATATATATATATATATATATATATATATATATATATATATATATATATATATATATATATATATATATATATATATATATATATATATATATATATATATATACCAAAATGTAAATGTGGATTGACCAAAGGCAGGGTTGGCACAATGGAAATACATTCAAAATTTTCACAGGCTTTTCTTCAGCCTCAGACAAATCTACTTCAACTCAAGAGTGCAAAACAAACCCCTCATAGAGACATTGATGTAGAAGAAATATTGTTCAGAAACCTATGAAATAAGCATGGAAAAGCCCTCTTTTTTTGCAATGCATGTGGTACCTCATAAATACCAAAAATAAAAACAGCTAGACACAATTAAGAACATTATATGGAACTGCAGTGTGACCAAAGGTTTTGCAGAATTGGTTGTTGCTAAGTTTAGGAGTCTTTCTATTATTGTTCTTCATAGAAAATAAGACCTGTTTTAGGATAAAAGGTTGGCCCAACAAGTAGGAAAGAGTGTGTTATATCAGGATGCAATTAGAATTATATGTATCTCCTTAGGAAAAATCTGGTGTGAAGAAACATTTTATACTCTAACTAATTCATTCATTTTTGAGATCTTGTAATTTCTAGATTAGAGGTGGCTCACATCTCAAGCATGATGTATATTGTTCAAGAAAGATGTACATCCTCGTGAAATTTGAGACAAATAATAATAGAAAATTGGTGAGTGCGACAAATGTAATTGAAAATATATATTCGAGAAGATAATAGAAATACACTAGGAAAAGGAAAATTAAGATATCATCTAGAAAATGTTAAATCCAAATATATGGTTATGAGAACATTTGGAGAAAGTTTCAACCTCAAAGACGATAATGAACATAAGAAAAGAAATAAACAACTAATATTATTTTCATTGCAGGCCATAAAAGAAGGGTTATGCCAATAGTACTGGTGAAAGCACATATGCAAGATGTGTAGCTGTTGAGGGCCCCGAAATCGGGTAAACAACAAGGGGGATACCCACCCGATCGGGAACCTGGTTGGCGGCTCCTTGCCCTTTTGGTGTAGCGGGTCCGACTGGGGATGATGGGACTAGCTTCCCAATTTAAAAGATGTGTGTGTGTGTGTGTGTGTGTAGATTTTGAAGATACTAATCTAAAGGTAATTTTAAACTAATTTAATTCTAGACTCTAAACTGACTCTATGTTACTGTAATATAACAAAAACAGCACATCTAATCTATACTAACCCGGGGTAAAATTCTTTCATTATGCGATCTAAAAAGATTCAATACAACAACTGGTAATAAAGATAATTCAGCTATCATAAGAATATAAATCAATTAAGATGAACCATTCTGCATAAAAAGTTAGGAAAAACAGTTGTGAACAGCATATCGCATAATCAGTTATTCATATGTCAAGCACAAACAAATGATTCCACCATACAAAAGTGCCAAATGGTAATCCAGACATTCATACATTAACATATAAACAAATCAGTTGTATATCACTCTAAGAATATGAGAAGAAATTAATCAAGAGATAAAAGTACCATTTATGACTAATTTCACTCACACACTTCAAGAAATAACGATTTATCTCTACTTACTTCTAACATCTACTAAGAGTATAGAAGTGCAACATCAATAGCAGACATTAAAATGCAAACATAAATAAATCTTGATCCATCCATTCATCAAAAACCCCCTCCGAGGGTGAAAAAGTGCATGTTCTGAGGACAAGTTTTTTGACAAATTTCCGGACCCTTCTCCAAATGCCATGAGAAGGGTTAAATACTACTAACTAAATAATCTTAATTACACAAATTTAGGGAACGGCTTCAAATGACCGCCCTTTCACTAAAGCAAATTTATTTCTAAAAATTGAATCTAATTTCTAACCGTTTCTGTATCTGCTCCTTAGTGTTGTAAGCAATGTGAGGTTCGCCTGGAAAGAGTCGGCTGGTTGTCTTTTCCTTTTGCTCGGGCGATGAAAGTAGAAATAACAATATTTGGCACCTCTTTCTAACAACCTAGAAGATATTTTTGAAAATCTTCCTCTGGCTGGGTGTTTTTTGCTGTGTGTATACTTAGTATAACCCATATTTCTTTCAAACTGATTGTGCTGTTTCTATTTCGGTTTCCGGCCGTGTGAATGACTCAATGAATTAGGGATTTTGTTTCTTGAACAATCTTACGTATTGAAAATTGCTTCCATTCCTTGTTCCAGGCTTTTCTGAAGCATCATCCCTTTTCAACGTTTTTCTTTTTGCTTTACCCAATCTGAGCTTCAAGACCTTTTGCAAACATGCTGCTTTTGTGCGCCTTTGACTCTGAGTCTTGGATAGTCTATTTTCATCAGTGTCTGTGGAGTGATACTCTGGACTCCACGGCTCTGCTGCATGCGGCATTTAGTTGTGAAGGAATCTCCTCTCTGTTCTTCAAGTATTGGCGCTTTCCCCTTTTCCTTAGATGTTTCCTGCATATAGATTTATATTAGTTACTGCCTTACAGGTTACGAAAAATGAAAAGAGATATGACGAAAAGATTGACATGAAAGCTTTAAACTCTAATAAATGCATAATGATGGCACTCATAAGGACTTGACTCTTCGAAAAACGCAACACGATCATCTTTGGATACTTAGGCGTGCAATCATTAATTTCCCTTAAGGTGAGCGCTCGATTTTGGGTTTACAGCTCATGCTGAAGAAACTTTGCGATGAGTGGTTTCTGCGATTCGTATTGCAGCAATTAATAGTTTCATTCGTTGCAGATCACAAATCCCAAAATCACAGTTTGTAGGATCGCAGATCGCAAATCGCAATATCGCAATTTTCATTTGCTCGTTGTGTGCTGCTTTTGCGACGTTTGCGATATGCGACGTCGCATATCTGCCGTCGGTGATTCCTTTTTATTTTCTTTTAAGGGCGCTTTCAAAATATGCGATGCGATGAATTTCGCATCGCTTTCTTTGCAGCTTATTTATGCGCATAGGAAAACTCTTCACTTTCTCTTTGCGATGCGATATAACTTTTAGGGAGTTAAATACATAAATTTGGATAAAAATATTTTTGGGATTTTTTGTTAAGGGTCCCCCTTTGCTTGATATTATTGCTAATACTAAACAAAGAGGGGGGTTGTTGGTGACCACAAAAATGGCGATTCACTGTGAAGAACCAGTTATCTCTTATTTTCTATTGACATTTCCACTTCCGAAACAAAAAAAAATTCATATGTCTAAATTTTGTTATGGACAGATAGAGTAGATTACCCCTCACCGTGTCATTGATACTTTGTTTCAACCCTTCTCTTATTCCAATTGTCTGCTTCCCTAGGTTTAGTTCTTGCATTCATACCAGACATTACTCAGTCTTTTTAAAAGATAAAATAAGGTCTTCTCTACGTGCTGGCTTTAAAATATGCTCATTTGTCGTAGGTACAGCCTCTGCTGCCCGCAAGCGTCCATAGCCTCGATAGGGTTACCATGTTATCCAGCAATGATCCTTTTTCCTGCTTGAGGTTATTTACAACATTTCAGAGAAAAATCCTTTTTGGCACTTTTTCCTTTTTTACTCTCTAAAGAACAATGTCTTGGTTTGGTGGCCAAATTATGACACATTCATTCACTTGATTTACACTTGTGCTGAACAAGCTGGCTCGTGATGAGACCCCTTGTCTTTTGATTGCAACAATCTTGAGTCGTTTCCCTGTTTTGATAGACAGTATTGGCAAAGTCAGCAAGTTATAATATCTGTGATCATGATAAGCCGGCTCGTGATGAGACCTCTTATTCTTTGAGATATAGTGCTTTCTCGGATTGTTTCTCTGAATGCTGCGGTTTCCTTTGGCAGGGAGGAAGTCATTGTTTTTCCTTAAGAAAGCTCTGGACGACAATAATAGAGCTTTGAAAATAACAGCTTTGCAGAGAATATTTATTATATTATTGATGATACCTTTCATTGTGCTGGGATAAAACAATTTTTAACCAAAGGTTGATTTCATCAAAGTCTTTTGAAGGGTTGAAACTAATATCATTATTCAGGCTAAAGTTAACTCTATCTGTCAATAATAAAAATCAGATTTTTTTCGAAAAGTTTTGCTATTTGTACAAGTGAAATCAAAATCTGATAGAGAGTTAGTGTGCTCTTTCATGAATCTTATTCAATGATCATTTACAACTGGTTTTATTTATAAGAAAGAGAAAACAAAATAAAAGAAACTAAAACTATCCTACAAAAAATAGAAGAGTGATCTTCTATGGGAAATACATTTTAAGAATCTGTCCATTCACACGCAAAGAATCTCTTCTACCTGCCAAATCCTACAACATAAACGTCGATGGGCCTATGACTTCTACAATCTGAAAAGGACCAAGCCACAGCTTCTGAAATTTCGTATGTTTGCCATTTTCTTCATGAGCCTTATCCCATTTCAAAACTAAATCTCCCATCTGAAAGTTCTTTCTGGTTATGATGGCTGAGTCAAAAGAGGATTTTATTAGCGCTTGGTGGTGAGCATGGGTTTTCTTAGCTTGTTCTTGGCATTCTTCTAGTTTGATTATTTCCATTTGTCTTAATTGCAAAGAGGAAGTAGATACTTCATCGATGTGTTGTACTAAAGACAAAGAGGGAATGACTAAGTGAGTTGGAAGAACCACTTCTTTCCCATAAACTAAATTAAAGGGAGAAGTGTCGATCGAAGCTTTCTTCGTGATTCTATCTGCCCATAAAGCATTTATCAGCGCTTTATGCCAATTCTTTTGGTTTTGGTAGACTGTTCTTTTGATAATCCTGATTAGGTTTTTGTTTGTTGATTCAGCCAACCCATTACCTTGCGGATAGTAATTGGCAGAATATTTCAATTTGAACCCTCTTTTCAATGCAAACTCAGTCATTGCATTTCTAGAAAAGTATGATGCATTATCAAACATCAAGGCCGTTGGCAATCCAAACCTAGTGATGATAAATTGATCTATGAATTCAATAATGTTTTCAGAATTAACTGTCTTGAGAGGAACTGCTTCTACCCATTTAGTAAAATAATCTGTTGCCGTGAGGATATACCTATGCTGCTTAGAAGAGTGAGGAACGATCTCACCTATTACATCCAAGCCCCATTGGCTGAATGGTTGCTCGATGTTGACCGGCTGTAGTGGCATGGACGATTTCCTTTGTTTTCCCGCAGCAGTCTGGCAGATTTGGCATTTCCTTACGTAATTGTATAAGTCTTTGAACAGCGTGGGCCAATAATATCCTGCACGTAAGATCTTATGCGCAGTAGTCTCTCCAGCATAGTGTCCACCTGCTGGTCTATCAAGGAGTTCCTGCAAAACCTTTTTGGCTTCAGTTTTCTCAAGACACCTAAGAAGTACAGAATCATAATTCCTTTTACAGAACATCATTTATGAGCTGGAATTGTTTAGCTTTCAATCTTAGAGCTCTTTTCTTGGTGTGATCCAAATGCGATGGAGCATACCCATTCTTAAGATAATAAATGGTGTCTGCATATAATGATTCTGCGTCGTTTAGGCTTACCTCATACGTGTGTACCTCTTCGGATGAGTTCTCAGGAATTTGCGATGCTCCCGCTAATATCTTGCAGAAACCTTGACCTCTTACGATGTTTGCTGGTTTGATCTCAAGATCGTATTCTTGTAGAGCGGTAATCCAATTTGCTCTCTTTTCGCCCACATCCTTCTGTACCAAAAGGTTTCTTACCGCTGGAAACGGTACGACGACTTTGTTATGGGCTTTAAGTAAGAAAGGTCTGAAATATTTGATCGCTTTGAAAACAGCATAAGCCTATTTCTCCACGTCTGAGTAATTGAGTTCAGCACCTTGTAAGTTTGAGCTAAAGAATGTGATTGGATCTTCCACCTTTTCTTGATTTACTTGAGTCAAAATCGCGGCATAAGATTTCTCTGAGGCAAAAGTGTATAAGATGAAAGATTCTGAAAAATTTAGGGTAGCTAAAGATGGAGCGTTGATGATAGCTTGTTTGATCAAGTTGAATGCTTCATGCTCATCTATGCCCCATTTAAAATTCGAATTCTTTTTTATCATATTTTGTAAAGGAGAAATTATACGTGAAAAATCTGGGACAAACCTTTTTACAAAATTGATTTGTCCAAGGAAAGATTGCATGGCCTTTTTGTTATGGGGTATGGATATTTCGGAAATTTCTTTGATTCTGTCAGGTTCAATGTGAATACCAGATTTCGACACTATGAATCCGAGCAATTTCCATTCACTTAATGCGAAAAAAGATTTCTTTGGGTTAAGTGAAATTACATACCTTAAGCATCTTTGAAAGATCTGTTTCAAATCTTTGAGATGGTCGCTTCGCTTCTTGGAGTACACTGTTATATTATCCAGGTAAATCACTACCGATTTATTGACTAAACCTTTAAATGCAATGTCCATGGCTCTCTGAAAGGTAGCTCTGGCATTGATCAGACCAAATGGCATCTTCTGATATGCATATCTGCCCCACTTGGTTCGGAATGTGGTTTTCAACTGATCATGAGGATGCACCAGCACTTGATTGTATCCTGAAAATCCATCCAGGAAAGACATTAATTCTGAGCCCGCTACTGCCTCTAGTATTTGCTCCATAGGTGGGAGGGGAAAATTATCCTTCTGATAGGCTTTGTTGAGATTCTGGAAATCAATACAGATTCTAATATCTCCATTTTTCTTCCTAACAGGCACCATATTGGATACCCATTTGGAGTGTCTGACGGGGAAAATTATTTTGGTTCTCAACAATTTATTTAACTCAGTCTTTATCTGATTTTCTAAGTTGGGGTGAATTTTTCTGAGCTTCTGCTAGACAGGTTTTTCATTGTCAATCATAGGGATAGTGTGTTGAATGATAGAATTGTTGTATGTTTTTAGCTCATCGTAATTCCACGCAAGAACGTTTTTGAATTGTCTCAGAAGACGGATATATGCTGATTTTTCTTGAGGGGCCAGGCTGTGGCCTAGATTAACGTTTTGCGGCTTCTGATCGGTTCCTAGGTTCACTAATTCATATTTCAGAGTTAAACTGTAGAGTTTAGAATTGGCAGACATTTTAAACCGACTTTTCAAATCATACAAATCTTCTAACTTAACCACCGATTTAGGTATAGCGTTATCAGTGCTATTTTGCTGAATTTGGTGATCATGATGGTCTTCGTCAATTATTTGATTTGAGTAGGATCCTTCAGAAGTAAGGAAATTTACAATGGCTGGATCGTCATTGAATACTCTCCAGTTGGTGATGTTGTCAGGGATGGATGGTTTAAAGATTAATTCTATTGAAAACCTATCAGGACTAAAATCTTCGGAGGGAATCAATCTAGAGGCTACGTTAGCTAACAGGTCTGCGCTTGCATTTTGGAGTCTTGGGATTGACGAAATATTGAATGCTATGAAATTTGAAGTCAGATCTTGTACTAAAGATTGATAGTGCTTTAAATGACTTGACAGGCAATGTATGGTGTTACGTACCTGTTTGACGACAATTTTGGAATCTCCAAAGACTTGAAGATACTCAACATTCAAGCCGATTGCTTTGTATAGGACTTGCACCAAGGCTTCGTATTCCGTTGTATTGTTTTTGCAATCGAACTCAAGTCTGCATGTAAGCATGGTCTTGTGCCCATCCGGGTTAATCAGAACGCATCCTGCTCTTGCTCCCTCGTTAGATTTAGAGCCATCAAAATATAATTTCCAAAATAAAGATGTATTTACAGAACTATCTAAAATTTAAAACACCTTGAATCATCAGTTTCGGAAATTTTTCAATTTGGGACACAACTGGATTTTCTAAGGTGAAGTGTGAGCATTGAAATTGATGAGGAAAGAATCTACTGAGTAATTGCCTATGATACTGTTGTTGTATGCTATTGCTTCCTTCTCTCCTTCCAATTCTGTCACTATGTACTTTTGGTGCAATTCTTGTTCAACCTTTATTTGATTGGGTTTGCCGTTGTAGGGTAACCACATGTGCGACCAGTCGGTTGAGAAATATCCGTGGAGTTTCACGGACCAATCCCTGCTAAGAATTAAACCATAAAATTTAGGGATATCAGCTACTAGAATGTCGATAACCTGACATACTTTCGGGTTAGATGACAATCTTATGGTCACCTGGTTAAGTTCACCAATCACTTCGACTTGAGATCGATCAAGTTGAACTATGCGCACTGCAAATTTCTGAGGCTGAACATTCAATTTGGCACATATTGATCTGGGTAGAATATTCGTTGAAGCACCAGAATCAGTCAGGCAATTATGCACGTTTTTATTGAAAATTTCATAAGTGAGGAGAAAAGGAGGAGTATGGGATCTTGACCTTCCTCCAATCAAGGCAATGTCACTCAGATCAATCTTATTGATCATGTTGGTTGGAGGTCTTCCCATGTTGTGGGAAGCTACAACTGTAGGTAAAGATGTAGTAGGCACGACATGTAATTCCTTCATCATTATTTTCTGTTGGTGTTTCAATTTGCTCAATTCGTAGAGAGTGATATTAGCCCTAGTATTTTTCATGTCATCGATAATGTTATACTCCATTTCATCCGACACTATCAATGTTCTTGATGGAGGTGCTTGATCTGATTGGACTGGGCTAAATTGGGTCACTCTAGCGGTTGTTTTATTTGTTGCGACCTTATCTTTTGTTGTAGGGCTTGCGCCCTTCTGTTTAGGGGTAGTTTGGGGAGATTCAAGTTGATTTTTGCTTCGTGTGCTAACCGGAAATGCTTCTTGATCCTCTTCTTGTGGGAGGATGAAATCCCACATTCCTTGTAGTTCCACAACTTCTTCATCATCGGTCTACCCTTCAGTGGTATTCTCTTCTTCTTCTTCTTCTTCAGATTCGACTTTTGAGACAGCATTGGGTGGTTTCACCTCCATGGGAAGGTTTCTTCTAAAAGATCTGTAGGGCTTTTTTGAAGAAGTTTCCGCTACTTGCTTTCTTATATCAATCATCTCATTGGACATGGCCTTTAACACCTTTTGTAATCCTTCCATATCGAAAGGATCTTTCGTTTGCTTCTTCTTGGTGTCTTCTTTGAAAGAGAATTTCTTAGATTTGCGTTCTTCTATTGCAGATCTCTTTTCTAGGGAGACTACGCGTTTTTCTACTGCTAACACCTCCGTTAAGTTTTCAACTAAAGTCGTCTTGTTTTCCCTATCTATGAAGATATCCAAGTTAGATGGTAAGGCCGTGATGTACCATTCACATCTTACTTCCTCGCTGGGTTGAGAAGCAGCGAGAATCTTGTTGAGGATCTTATTGAACCGTAAATTGAAATCTTTAATGGGTTCTCTAGCCTCAACTTTAAGATTAGATAGGTCATTGATCAATGTCGTTGTTGATCTGTCATCGCCAAACTTGGTGAGGAATTGACTCTGAAAAATGTCCCAACTTGTGATGGACCCGGAAGGTAACGAAAAGTACCATGACCCAGCTGTTCCTTGCATTGTGTAAGGAAAAAGTCGGACGACAACATCTTCGTTGGTAACTCCGTTGAGATTAAAAGAAAGCATGAAATTATTGATATGCTCTTCAGCTAGCATTCCTGTTTCTGGATTGAATTTAGGTAGCCACTTCTCAGGATGGGCGGGTATTGGGCTCAGGGGTGGAGGCATTAAAACCACCCCAGGATTTTTCCATGGAGACTGGGCCATATTTGAGCCCCTAGCTAATGAGAGTGCAGAAGACGGTCCCTGATGCTGATAAGATGAAGGTATTATGATCGTTGATGATTGAAGAGGAAGTGTGGAAGATGGATGAGTGATTTCGGATGAGGATGTGGGTGGTTGACTTCGCGGTGAGGGTGTTGAAATGGACGAAGTGGATGAAAGAGTCTCACGGTCAGACTCTGGTGGTGCTTTCCTTGCTCTTTTCCTAGTAGGAAGAGGGAGTTCACTTGGTTGAATACCAAATTTTTCACTCTTCAATCTGGTCAGAGGGTGAGGAGGATTGTACTGCGAAGTCACGCTGTTGTTATATTTATCAGACCTATGAGAAAAAATAGAGAATCCTTGGAGTTTACGAATCAAAGTTTTAATTTCAGGGGGTTCAATAATGAGTTGGTCTGATATATTGGAGTAGGTAGCAGTGGTGGATACTCGAGCGACTTGTAACTCCGGGTTTAACCGTAGTGGAGAAGTCGGGGGAGTTGATGAGGGTGATTTACTCTCAGAATGGCATTTAGATTCTAACTTAGTTGCCATTCATAGTTCGTGCCCTCCTTCTAGCTCCAAATATGTTGAGGGCCCCAAAATCGAGTCAACAACAAGGGGGATACCCACCCGGTCGGGAACCTGGTTGGCGGCTCCTTGCCCGTTTGGTGTAGCGGGTCCAACTGGGGATGATGGGACCAACTTCCCAATCTAAAAGATGTGTGTGTGTGTGTGTAGATTTTGAAGATACTAATCTAAAGGTAATTTTAAACTAATTTAATTCTAGACTCTAAACTGACTCTATGTTACTGTAATCTAACAAAAACAGCACATCTAATCTATACTAACCCGGGGTAAAATTCTTTCATTATGCGATATAAAAATATTTCATACAACAACTGGTAATAAAGATCATTCAGATATCATAAGAATTTAAATCAATTAAGATGAACTATTCTGCATAAAAAGTTAGGAAAAACAGTTGTGAACAGCATATCGCATAATCAGTTATTCATATGTCAAGCACAAACAAATGATTCCACCATACAAAAGTGCCAAATGGTAATCCAGACATTCATACATTAACATATAAACAAATCAGCTGTATATCACTCCAAGAATATGAGCAGAAATTAATCAAGAGATAAAAGTACCATTTATGACTGATTTCACTCACACACTTCAAGCAATAACGATTTATCTCTACTTACTTCTAACATCTACTAAGAGTACAAAAGTGCAACATTAGTAGCAGACATTAAAATGCAAACATAAATAAATCTCGATCCATCCATTCATCAAAAACCCCCTCCGAGGGTGCAAAAGTGCATGTTCTGAGGACAAGCTTTTTGACAAATTTCTGGACCCTTCTCCAAATGCCATGAGAAGGGTTAAATACTACTAACTAACTAATCTTAATTACACAAATTTAGGGAATGACTTCAAATGACCGCCCTTTCACTAAAGCAAATTTATTTCTAAAAATTGAATCTAATTTCTAACCGTTTCTGTATCTGCTCCTTAGTGTTGTAAGATGTTTGAGGTTCACTTGGAAAGAGTCGGCTGGTTGTCTTTTCCTTTTGCTCGGGCGATGAAAGTAGAAATAACAAAAGCTGGTACCTCTTTCTGACAACCTAGAAGATATTTTTGAAAATCTTCCTCTCGCTGGGTGTTTTTTGCTGTGTGTATAGTTAGTATAACCCAGATTTCTTTCAAACTGATTGTGCTATTGCTATTTCGGTTTCTGACCGTGTGAATGACTCAATGAATTAGGGATTTCGTTGCCTGAACAATCTGACGTATTGAAAATTGCTTCCATTCTTTGTTCCAGGCTTTTCTGAAGCATCATCCCTTTTCAGCGTTTTTCTTTTTGCTTTACCCAATCTGAGCTTCAGGACCTTTTGCAAACATGCTGCTTTTGTGCGCCTTTGACTCTGAGTCTTGGATAGTCTATTTTCATTAGTGTCTGTGGAGTGATACTCTGGACTTCGCGGCTCTGCTGCATGCAGCATTCATTTGCGAAGGCATCTCCTCTCTGTTCTTCAAGTATTGGCGCTTTCCCCTTTTCCTTAGATGTTTCCTGCATATAGATTTATATCAGTTACTGCCTTACAGTTTACGCAAAAGGAAAAGAGATATGACGAAAAGATTGACATGAAAACTTTAAACTCTAATAAATGCATAATCATGACACTCATAAGGACTTGACTCTTCGAAAAACGCAACACGATCATATTTGGATACTCAGGCGTGCAATCATTAATTTCCCTTAAGGTGAGCGCTCGATTTTGGGTTTACAGCTCATGCCGAAGAAACTTTGCGATGAGTGGTTTCTGTTATTCGTATTGTAGCAATTAATAGTTTCATTCATCGCAAATCGCAAATCGCAAAATCGCAGTTTGTAGGATCGCAGATCGCAAATCGCAATATCACAATTCTCATTTGCTTGTTGTGTGCTGCTTTTGCGACGTTTGCGATATGCGACGTCGCATATCGGCCGTCGGCGATTCCTTTTTATTTTCTTTTAAGGGCGCTTTCAAAATATGTGATGCGATGAATTTCGCATCGCTTTCTTTGCAGCTTATTTATGCGCATAGGAAAACTCTTCGCTCTCTCTTTGCGATGCGATATAGCTTTCAGGGAGTTAAATACAAAAATTTGGATAAAAATATGTTTGGGATTTTTTGTTAAGGGTCCCCCTTTGCTTGATATTATTTCTAATACTAAACAAAGAGGGGGGTTGTTGGTCACGACAACAGTAACCAAGACATTATCGAAGACAGGCACGATATACTAGTTAAAGGTCTTGTTTTTAGTAACACTCGAATCAAATTTGAGTAAGATAATACTGCCACTCTGCTAATTATTTTTAGCACCAGGTGAATAAATAAGATGACAAAATATTAAAATAAAAACCCAACACTAAAATATCTTAGCAAAATTATAACATAAACCCTAGATGAGAAGCCCTGGAAAAAACATAGGCACGGAGGAGACCTCCGGAAAGGATAAATACAAATACTTCAATTCCAAATGAGTACTCCAATAACCATATATTTTCAGTAATAGATGCTTTGAAACGATGTAATCAATAGGAAAAATAATAGATCAAATATCTTTGAGCCCATCATCTACACCATTATATTACAAAAATATCAAAGACATAATGGAATGAAAGGTCCATATATTTACAAGTTATTTGTGGACTCTGTCTTCGGAGATGAATGCACATCATATGGGAGTGTTGAAGAATGAGAATGGTGGAATATGGTGATCCATAAATTGATTTTGAGGACTGAAAGCCTTGAATGTGTTGGAGGGTCGAGTAGTAGCATTGACAATCGAAGGATGCCTCTAGTAAATTACGATGCCAAAATTTTGTCAAAACTTTGATTTCGTTTAAATGTAGAAAATTTACCAAAACCTGGGCCAAATTAGTGGTATGTGTGGGCTCCCACCATAGACTCGTTAGAATCTGTTGGAAATGAAATTATATGTCTGATTCCAATCCCATAACTTTGTAAAGTTCTAGTTAAAGTAGGCATGAAACAATTATGAGAATTTGGAGCACTAAGAATGAGTGGTCTCCTTGAAATAGCCTCTGTGTTATGTGAGCTTATTCTCAAAGGATTGAAGGGTTATTTTCCTCATGAATGGTAAAGAAACCATTCAAGTAACAAATGTCTATATTCATGGCCTTTCGGAAATCGTACTAGAATTTTAGGATGGTGATGGTGGTAATTTGTTTTAAATAAAAAGTATATCATGATTAAGATCATGATGGTGGTAATCAATTTTAAATAAAAATTATGTTAATTACATTAATAGAAGTGTGAATATAACTATTTTTTTTGTTTATTAAATATGTGATTTTTTCACTAAGTGTTATTTTCCAAATTTAGGGTATAGATGTAATGTAATGGTTTGTAAAGATTTTGGCTCAGTCAAATTACATAAAAAATAAAAATAAAATAATAAACATAAAATTTATAGTTATAATCATCAATAAAACCTTTAGACTAAGTTAAATTACATAAAAATATGCAAAGCCATGACTATTGTTGCACACTACCTCCTAGTTTATTACTTTAATAGCATATGGTACATGTATTTCCAAATAAAGATGGCTTGTAATTGATTAAATCAACCATACATAAATTGTCACATATACAATGCTTAGCTTCACTTGTTTCATTTCATTTTTCATGTTATGGTCGACACCAAATTAAATAAGGTTAAAATCTCACTAAATTTTGTTTCATATTTGCGACTGGTATTCATATACTATCTTACTCACTTTAGCTATTATTCAATCCCAATACATTATATTCCTAATTCTGAATTATCTTGCAATTGTCCCTTATGAGTAATATATATTTGATTCACCAAATAGTAATCTGCTCTCATACTTTCTCATTAAGCTTGTCACTAGGTTATTCCTCTTACTTACTCGTAATATTTTTTGTCTTGTCCTTGAAGTGGTAACAAAATTGGTAATACTGACCTAGCTAGTGGCCTATATTTTCAGACTTTCTCTCCATATACTAGTTTTGGAGATTTAATTAACTTTACATTCTATGCATTCCTTCCACCACATAGAACAATATCATTACCTTAATATATGTGTAAAAATATTAATAACATAAGGTCCAATTTATTAAACTTCCAAATGGAATTCCTATATAATAGTTCATAGGAATAGTAAATGTATTCTTGTGATTTGAAATTATTAACTATATTCCTCACTCTCAGCAACTTCCTAGTTAATCTACTCCCGAATCTGCCGACTCATGAACATGTAAGGAGTCTGACTTTATTTAAGGTAGATTTAGATCCTCTTCCTGATGTATACAACAAAGCTTTACCCTTAACTTGATTTTTTATTATTATCTAGTACTCTAAAAATCTATTTATTTATATTTATTTTTTTGGAGTTAAAAATTAGACTCCACTCCAAGCCTCAAAATTATAACTCTATAATTTATATATATGTGTATGTATATCATTAATTAAGAATCATAAAACATGATTTTTTTAAGTTTTTTCAGGTAGGTCGTTAAACCATAACCTTTGTACAACTGATACATGTTAAATTATAGTCATAATGGCTATTCTGTTTAGGCATCACAAGTTTGTTTATATAAATGTAATTTATTTAGACATCATACTAATTCTCTACACAACTTATATAATTCAAAGGATTTCAAAAAAATTTCACATCAATAATAACATTGACATATATATAATTCAGCATGAATAAATAAACCAAAATCGTTTGACCAGAATTCGTTGCTTATTGGATATTCAAGAATTGAGCATGTTCAACCAAACCATATATTGTCTCTCGTAGTTCCCCCTGATATAAGACCTTATTACATTCAGGAATCCACCCCCCCCATTTGATTCCTAGGTGGTTTGGTATATAGATCTCTTCGCACCATATTTTTAGTAGCATCTTGCTTTAAAGTTCCGTCGAGTTTTTGTCTAAGTCTTTTTGCTTTTACATTTTTTTGAAAAAGATTCTTTTATTTCTCTCTAAAGCACAAATTTTAATTTCGCTCCCGTAATGCCTTATTCCATCCAACTTAGTATTTATCTCCAACTAAGTAATTAACAAAATCTTTCTCTCCCATTATGTGAATTTAATTTCTTTCTAATTATTTTCTCTTAGGAATTTTTAGGAGACTTTAAGGGAAGGTCCATCACATGGAATTGACCACCAATAAGATTCTTCTAAACTAGAATAATAAGTATTCTAAACTCTAGTTGCTTTCCTAAATAATTAGAAGAAATTTATTTGTTAAATCAATGATAATAATATAATTACATCATTAAGTCCATCATGGCTTCCCTCACCATTATATCAAATAAAAATTTAATGTATAAAAATAATAATTGTATAAAAATAAGAGTCATAACGATGTTACATACCATTTTAATATGGGACCCTCAGTGGGAATCCCCACATCAAACACTCCTCGTTAACTCACGGTGGACCAGGGAGGCCCATAGTATATGAGTTTTGTTGATCCAACCATGCCTCGATCATTCCATCCAATGAAGGGCTCTTATTAACAAGGTCATTAAAAGGTTGATCGAATGAGAAATGTGCAATCTCATTTTTTGACGATCCAAACATATGGGAATATTTTGCAACAATTACCACTATGCCTATCGCCATCCATCCCTATCAGCATCAGCAAGGATCACTCATGGGTTAAGTACTACCAACAAATAGTAGGAGGTCCCATTATAGAAGGGGTTTGACAAACAAAAACATTTCACAACATATGTTGCCACTACTCCACCACTACTCGAACTCGTTCATTGTTATAACGCATATGTGTTATAGTGGTGACTTTTGGGTGGTGGTAAAGCTCCAACTAACCTCACCTCTTCCATGTGGGATACCCATACCATTTTCGAATATAGGCACCCCCAACAAAACCATTTGATGTCTTTTGGAGTTAGTACCATTATCAAAGTTTTGGACCAGGTTCCAATCCTAGTGAGGCCTACAAGCCTTATTAGGATTTCCTTATATATAGTGATATACATAATTTATTATGTCATACCTGGATAAATAGTAATTGATATTTATATTTCATGTAAATTTTTATGTTATATTGATATACTTTATATTAATTTTTTTTATGGTTATGTAATAGATATACATGTGTATTTATTTGAAATGTGTATTTATAGGGTAGTTTTCTTTAATGTTATATATATATATATATATATATATATATATATATATATATATATATAGACACACACACATTTTATGTTTCTATGCGATGAATATGGCTTCTCAGAAATTATATACATTAATATTTTGACATCGCAAAATTGAATTTAGGGTGAAATAAATTTAGTTGATACCCTATCCTACCTTACTTTAATATTATTATTGTTCGGTATGATGATAATTAGTATTGGAGGTGTTACCTTTCATGCAACGTTGTTATTGGTCCCTGCCTCACCAGGGACTATAGCATTTTCCTTGCAGTCAAAGTACATTGACTTTGCAATTTTTTTCTGTGTTTTTGAAATTTTAACCAAAGTTCCATGAAATTGATAAATATTTCTATTTTTCGTAAATTCAATATTAATTTCTAATTTTCTGAAAATATTATTTATAATTATGAATGGGCTTAGGGAGCTATGATGGGACATAATTCCCCTAGTGGAAGGAATTTTATTTTTGCTATATATTAGTGCCTCATAATTCATCTAAAAATATTAAAGAAAACTAATTTTGTGAGTGGTCATTCTGTTGATGAGTGCTTTGACATTAACGTGATTGCAGGTCCTTTACATGTTGGGAAGCGGGGGGGAGGGCAGGGTCTTCTTTTCTGGTATTGACATTGACAATGATACTCTTATGCTATTTCTCTACATAATCATACCAAAAACAATGAAATTGTACGTCCTTCACATAGGTAAAGGGGGTATGGGGAGGGGGGCTAAAATATTATGCGAATACTTCTTATGCAGAGGAAGGAGGTGCTTTGGATTGTGCCAAGGAAGAAGGTCCTTTACGTGGGGGGAGGCTAAACAATTGTGCAGAGGAAGCTTCCCATCTCAAACATAACATTCTTCCCAACATTGTGAGGTCTATTTCAGTTGTTGTCTAGGTATTATCTATCTCATTTTTTCTTTACAACTAGTTTTCATTCATGTAGCCATGATCCATTGTAACTCTGGTATGTTTGTTATAATTAATTATAATTTAATAATTATGGAGCCTTTTGTGTTGCTAATTTACTACTTTATTCTTGAAGTTGAGGGAAATTATCTCAGTGATTTGAAGATCTAATAAATATCTTAGTGCATCAAGAGGAAAATGTTTAGAAATAAAATTGGCCTCCCATAAGTTAATCCCCACAGAGTTTGGTTATACTATTATTGGTAATGCCGGATATATATCTTAAGCATAAAAGGAGTTTGGCTAGGCGAATTGTGGCTCTTGAGCTAAGATCTTAGAGGTATTGGAAGTTTGGCCAACAATGTATAGTTGGGAAGTTTTTCTCCTTTTCCCCTCCCCATATAAGGGTTTATAGAAAAGATTTTTGGCGGGCATAGCTTCCTCGATGAGGGATTTCAGGTTGTTCAAGTTTAGGCTAATCACTTGGATGGCTTTTTAAATGGCTTTATGCTTCTTCAATTGTCAAGCATATGCTAATATTAGATTGGTGGATGTGAGGGATGTTTCTCAGATTTTGAGTCATTGACCGAACACAGGTGTAGTGGATGTGTTTACACAGAAGTGATGGTTAGTTCTTTTGGTGGTTGTTGTAGACTATTAGTTTATCTAAACTAGTAAAGAGATATTATTAATATTCTTCATACTTCATTTCTTTTCAAATTTTATTAATTTATAAAATTAATGTTCAAATACGAATACCTAATACGGAGACAACTTCGTTCATTCACTCACGTATGCATAATACCTCATACCGATTCATTAATTTACCTACATAAATGAAGTTGAATTGCATGAAACTTTCCTTAATCCATCAAATGTTTTATCCTTATTCTCCACATTTACTATCCATTTCTTACCGAATATCTCTCCATGCTAAAAATTCTCAGGTAATCAAAATGCTTTGAACATTCTTGCATTATCCTTTATCTTGTTTTACTTTTCTATTCTTAATAAATTAAAATATATAGTTTTTTCTCACAAAATTTTGTATTCATTTATTGTGAAATCACTTTCCATATTCAATGCAAAAAGCCAATATTCTCAGAGTCTAGACTTTGAATTAGAATAATGTGTTACAGTGCCTATTAAAATTCGTTAATAATCTGACATGGAAACTATATCTATTGGGTTAAATGCATCTAATGGTCAAGAATTTGACTAAACTAATGAAGTATTTCTAGCCTACTAGAAACATTAATAGGTTAATAGTTCCAACCATTTTTCTCACAAATCCCAATCTGACTAGTCCTACTCCCAATGCTTACAACAATTTTCATCACACCTAATCCAATTTTGTCAATCCAGTCTAGCTAGGAATTGCATTTTCTCTACCCCATATTTCTAGACTTATTAGATTTTTGATACTAACTATGTGATGTTGGGACAGTTGCAATGGAATGGATCAGTGGTTTGGTTGGATCATAGATAAAGACTAATCTAGATCCTTGTCAAACTCCCTGGCATGTCCTATGTCCAGTCGACTCTGCAACTAAACATCAACTCTTCTCTTCAACAAATTGTGAATCAACATATGTAGCTTCTCCATCCTTCCATCCAACCTATGAAAGAAGTAGCCCCTCTAGTTTCCTTTATAAGGCTCTAAGACGGAAACTTCTCCATATTTTGGTAAAATATTCTCTCTCGATCCTTCCATCCTACGAATATTAGTGACCACCATAACATTTAGTAAGAAGGATTATTAGTGGATAATGTGATTTTTAAGAAATGTAGAAGAAGGAATGTTTTTTCAGATCGAGTGATTTTGAAATATTATCCTACTAGTGCCTCTACCTACTATGATTATTAATGTATTAGGGCGTATATGGATTCATTATCAAATATCAATTTTCATTCCATTTATGTGTGGAGTTTTAATGGATTAATGCTATGTACTTTTGGATTATAGTTATTCCCATGGGTTTCAATAAAGTTATTCCAAAGACCACTTCATTCATTGACTGACATATAAATAACACCTCATACCACTTCATTCATTTACTTGCATAAATGAAGTCACATTGCGTTAAACATTCCTTAATCCTAGATCTCAAACTTTTCTGATCCATATAGATGATCAGTTTGTCATGTGTATTAATGACATGTTATAGAATTGGTCAACGTTTCGAACCAACTAATGTCGTTCATCCTCGGGACAAATTTTTATCACCAAAAAATTGATCATCTAGCCTAATTTACTAGATGGATCGAGGCACACCATGTAAAACAAATTTTACCATAGAAAAGTCGTTTTCACTCTGAAACATTACCTAATAAACCACCTTTATTAAGTAATTTATAGTTAAACCCATGAAGAACAATTAAATAAATAATTATTTATTTGATTTTATTCTAGGAATAATTAATTTAACCACTGTTTTATTATTATTCCTTGTCAAATTTGACCCAATCATGAAAAATAAACAGATAAATAATTATTTCTCTTATTTTTCTCTAATAATAATTAATTAATAACTAACTAATTATTATTCTTTGGTAAATTTGACTAAATACCTTAGGAGTAATTAAATAAATCCTTATTTGTTTATTATTCCTTAACTAATTCCTTGAGATGATAAATAAATCATTTATTTATTAATTCTAAATAAAAGTTTAAATACTTTTTCCCTCCTAAAAAAATATAATAAAATATTCCAAGTGGTTAGTCCAATAATGGGATCAATAATATTTTATTATTGCTCATTATTCAAGGATAACTCAATATTGTGTTATAAATAGGAGGGTTTTCCATTCGTTAGTCAGTTTTGATTATTTTCATTGTTGCACTCAATGTTGTAACTCTGATTATTTTCATTGTCGCACACAATATTTTTGGTGGGTTTATGCACTATAGTGGAGAGAGACCCTACAGAAGCTGAAAGAGCTTGAGGATATCCAAGAACCGATCCCATAGAGGGGGACTAGTAACATATATTTGTTCCCTTCATAGGTGTTATAACAAAATCATCCTTTACATATCTGGTTTCCATTGGATGTTTTGGGGTTATTACACTTTATTTCATTTTTTAACTATGATTGCATCATTGACCATAATTTTGGCAAGTTTTGCTTCTATGAATAGCTACATATCTACAAGTTTTAGCTTCCATTTCTATTGTTGGGATCATTTTTCATCCACGATATTAAGTGGGTTCTTCTCATACATGATTGAGAATAAAACACTAGAAAGAATTGGCGACACCGCTAGCTTTTATACTTCAAATCCAAAAACTTGGGTGACCTTTTGTTTTCAGCTTAGGATTTCTTATTTTTTCAATTCTATTAATTTTTCCTAGTGTTTTAACCCTAGATCTGATAAATTTCTTACTTTTGTAAGCTTTATGGTCGTTTCTGCAGGTCACAGGAACCAGCCAAGGCAAAGGCGACAATTTTTTTCTGAAATTTGCAAACCAAAATTCTCGGAGAAAAAATCACAGTTTTTAGCCCAAAAGGTGCAATCTACACTCCAAAACATATCTTTCTACCTAAAAAATGTGATTCATCAAAAAATAGGTCAGAATTTGTGATTTCTGGGTTTTAGGGTTTTTCTCAAATCTAGTTTTGGGTTTTGCTACGAGTTGTCTCTTGGGTGTCTGACCTCTATCACATTCCACATAGGCCTTTATCCATTCTATTTTACTCGTCAAAGTCCAATTTAGCCTCCCTTACGGCTTCTAGTTCACTTCTGCCTTTCCAGAAGGAGTTTAGTTGAGTGAGAAGTCTAAGTTTCTGCAACACTTTCAGCCACATTTTCTAGATCTCTAAGCTTCTCTTTCAAATCTGATAAGATAGGTTGCTACCATCCATAGTTTCACATTCAAACTTGTTTGATCATTCCTTTAGGGTCCCATCAGCTTCCCTAGGTGTTTCACGCATATCCCTATCTTTTTGCAGTGATCTTCCCCTCTGGATTTTTGTTGTTGCTACACCACTTTCTAGAAACTTAGAGTCACTCGATCCTAGTCACACTGGCATTCAGATCTCTTGACTATATTAGTGTATTTTCCACTGGTTTAGCCACCTATTAGTACAGTGTTATCAAACCCAGTTTGGGTGGGGTTTAGTTAACTGTTTTGGTGTTTATTTTCTGTTATTTATTACAGTTTATTTGCAGTAAGATTTTTTCTTTTTTTACAAACATGATTTGGGTTTAATCAATTAATACACTTGCATACACAAGCACACCTTAAGCGAAGGGAACTTGGTTTACACTACCAAGCCAATACTTAGCATAATAAATTTTTCTCACCACATCAAAGACAAAAGTTATCTTATTGATCTCCCTTCATCCTTTATGTGTTTCATGTGTCCTTCGATCATTGTGCTACCAAGGCGTGAGTCATAGATACTATTAGCCCTTCAACCTCAATTTTCGCTTGGGTATATTACTCCTCCCCATCGAGTTTCAGTTCATAGCCCTCTGAATCCCCATCTTGACTATTCTCTTGATTCCTCATCTGATTTTGAGCCTCCTTCACCGCATATCGTCACCATGTTTTGACCCATATGTGGTGCAAGAACCCAACCTGGTGGTAGCTTCGGTCCTACACTAGTAATCACATTAGGTGGAGCAGTCTCAAGAATCGTTCCAACATCCCCTATGCTGCCTTTTATGGGTGAGTAAACGTTGTTGGATCTTAACCAGTTGATAAATGACCCCACAAACCATGATGTTGGTTGGCCTTGTATGATCTGAATATGGGGCACTTAGGCTTCTTGTCTAACTTACAAGAACCTCTCCCAATTCCAAATCTTTCAATATTCCCAAGTCTTATTGATTAACCAATGCAGAACTAAATGTGTGCTTGACAATAAAGCGTATGGTTATGTATGTTTTAGAGTTGTTTGTGTGTTGTAAATGATCTTGTTTAAACTAATATAAAGCATGTAACAATGAACAATGCAGCAACAAGCATCACACATAAGACTCAAATTAATGCATAGTTCACCCAAAATTCTTGGGCTACATCTCCATGAGCTCTATTCAACTTGACTAGGCTCTCTGGGATTATGGCAAAATCCTTTTACAAGCTCTTGGCTCAGCCCCAGTGTTTTACACAGGAACAATGGGCTCAAAACACCATCTCTCCCTGGCTTTGAAGCTCTCAGCTTTCTGGCCCTCAGCTCTCTGCAAATGATAGCTCTCGAGCTTTTCACTTGACCTCCAAGTGACTCCACTCGGCTGCTCTACAGATTAGCTCTGCATTCTCTTCGCCTTCCCTTTCTATGTTGCCCTCTCTCAGCCTATCTTCCTGCTTTGGCTTGGTCTCCTACTAGCTTCTTCCTCTTCTACTCTCAATTATTCTCTCTGGCTCTTTTGAGGTATCCTCCTTGGCTTTTCATCTTCCCTAGCCATTTCTCTGAGTATCATCTTCCCTCTATGGCTCTACAGCTTTTCTACTCCCCATCAGTTAGACTGGCCATTTGGCTCTACTGCTCTGTGGCTGTAGAGTGCATCATTGCGTGTAGAATGCCTACTTGTAGCATCGCATGATGATTAGTAGCTGTTACAAAGGAATCGTGGCCATTTCTCTGGCAAAAGCCAGAAAATTGGGAAAATCCCATTACATAGAGAATTTACGAGAAATGCACTATGGGACGTGATTTTCGGACCTAAAAATACATTAAACCACCCCTATAACCCTATCAGGTTTTCTTTTATGTTTAATATTGCATTGCTTAAGCATATGGGCTAAATTCTAAATAAATGGGAAATACATTGAAAAATCAAATTCTGGGACTTCAAAAATTATAGAATCCACCCTAGATTCCTTTCGGGTCATCCTTTGAGCACTGTCAGAATCTCCACCATCGATCTATGGGATTTCCGATCCAATGGCCACCATGAATTTTCGGGTGGCTTAGCAGTACGGGGGTTACCTACCCGAAAAGGCGGTTTCCCTGTTCCTCCACCAAGCCATGTGTCGTTCATTGTGTGGGATCGGCCGGGGCCAGCCCAAAGCCATTAACCGCTTGACGCCCACTTGAAATCCATCTTTACAGAGCTCAAGTTATATAGATAACACCTTAATTCCCCTTTCGGTCTGGTTTTATCACTTTCAAGTGTTTTCCTTTGTATTTTCGTTTTATAGCTGTGTAAATTCATAGAAAACCCCTTTTTACCTGATTTCAAATTTTATAAATTATACTTATGAACCTCGTCAGGTCTGCTTGTAATCGTTGTTGCAAGTCATAATGCCATTGTGTTGTGGTTTCATTTGTATTTTGTAAAAATACATTAAAAACACTCAAAATCTGATGAAGGGCTTTATGACGGACTTCAAATAATTATGCAATGGAATTTATAACTCCTTTTGGGTCCGACATTGTCTATCGTATTGCATATGTGTTTTGGGTAAAATCCCAAATACATGAGAAATACATGAAATTCTGAATTCCTGGACCTAAAATTTTATACAATTGGGCTTTGAGAACTTATCAGGTCTAGCCTTCTTATCGGTATCGGGGACCATCGATCACTGATCATCGATTTTGGCGATCGCAATGTTGCTCAGCCTAGGGCTCTGTGTGTCGCGATGTTGTTTCGACTATCTGATCATTGGTGATTGGAGTATCGCATGATTGCAATCGCCAGATCTAGGGTCCCGATATCGCATATGTGTTTGCCTCTAACCCGATATGTCAGGGATTGGCAATCGGGGGTTTCTCCCCTTTCCATTTAAGTCCACTCTTTTGCCCTGGTCCAATGCGATTTCCCTTTATAAGGGTTTTTTTTGCCAATTTTAGAGGATTTTTTCTCTTTTTCTAAAGAACATAGGGCATCTTCTTTATGCGATAACTTCTGCATCCTAAGTCCATTTTTGCGCATTCAAGTTGCAATAGATTCATAATGAAAACATCTCTGCAATGGGGCTATTTCTAGGAACTTCCTTGGAGTTTCATTTTCCTTGGTGAGGAACACTTTGACTTAGGAGTCTATCCAAAATCCATTTTGGATCACGCCTTCCCACTAAAAGAATTTTTGGTCTCCAAAAGATTGATATTACTGATATGAATAGTAAATGAGAGTAACAACACCCTCTTCTTTCAACCTCCCCACACGTTCCTTGGATAGTGCTTCTGAACCAAAGTTTCTGACCACTTCACTTCTTAGATGGGCCGGTATTCCTGGGAAGAACTGTCTTCCTCCTTGCCTTCCTCCAGAACTACTACTAAAATGGTTATAGAAGGTAGTTTGAGCTTCTCTACCTTCATCATTGACCCAAGGTGGTTCAAACAAATGTGAAGTACATATGCTCCACAAAAAATTCATTTGTACCTGTTTGACAAGCTGTCAACAACCACCGTTAACAACAATAGAAACTCAGACAACATTTGGATGGACTAAACTCTTGCTTCAACAAAAGAAACAGATTCCACATATTGTGAAGACCTCCATGTCTTACATCTACATACAAATGATGGACTAGACAATAAGCCTACGAAACATGCCTTTGAAACAAATGACCCTCCAAGTGAAGCATGTAGAAAAATACCATTAGGACTCTTTTCAAAAGATGAAACATTTAATTACTATCTCCATCTTAGAGACCAAGTCAACATTTTCCAAAGTCAATATTACATGCATGTTTACAACAGAGCAATCCACCCTTCAAGTTAATTACACATACATGTTCAAATATAAGGAAAACATCAACATCCCTATGTTCATTCACATCACGCTTATGCATGCATTTCATCCTTCAACTTTCACTTAAGCACACTGTAATTTTGAAGCTGAAATGAAATATAATGTTGCAGAAATGAAGTGAGTCTCCTACTCAACCCCTTTTACATTCACCTTCTTGGTAAAAACCTGCAACTTGCATCTCATCAACAAAGAAATGCAAATAGATGCATCAATAGACATGCAATCCTTAATGGGAAGAGAACTCAGACCATTTATTACCAATCTAGTTCAAAGGTCTTTCCTTTGTTTGCACATCCGCATCAGCATGTGAATCACCCCAAGACACATCATTCATGGAAACTTCCTTTCCATTTCTGCCATCTTCTCTTTCCACCTTCCTTAGCTTTTGTTGAAGCATTGTTGGATTTAGAGTCCAAAACCTTTCAGCAAGATGCTCTTGCTTATGGCAGTAAGTGCAACACATATGCATCTTATTGGTAGCTTGATTTGCCTTGCCCAATGGACCTTTGCCTTTTTGCTTCGTTTCCCTCAAAAGTTTCTTGTATGTGGCCATTGTCTTCCAACGTCTAGAAACATGATGGTTATCCAAACCACAAAAGTAACATGCAACTCTTTTCACCTGCTTATGTGGAAATTTACCATGCTTTGCAAAATCAAAAGAGATATGATTAGAACCAGATTTATACATACCTCTTTCACCTTTATTTCCTTCATGAGGAGGTGAAGCAAATGAAGAAGTGGCTCCCTTTGGATCACCATCAACCTCTTTAAGGTTGTTAGAGTTTTCACAACTCTCTGGTTCAAGTGTATGCTTTTGAACACTTGCATCCTACAAGTGGTGTTTCAAGCTATTGCATTTCTCCTGAATACAACCTTCACACTCTTGAAGACCTGCATTGCAACTCCTTCTTGGAGATGTTTTAATGGTCTTCATAGCAGCTTTGGAGCTTTCTCCATAAGCTTGTCCATATCCAAGACCCAAATACTTAGGCCTTTTCTTAATTATTATTGGTTCAAAGATACCTTGTGCATGCTTTCCCAAGCCTTGTCCTTCATAGCCCATCTTCGACATTAGCTTGGAACCTATGCCTCTAGTATATTTTTCAAAAGAACCAACGTAAGCATTCATAGAGGAATTTGAAGACAAACATGAATGGTTTAGCTCTTCTTCAAGCTGATACTTGACCGAGGCTTCTTTGGAAATAAAGAGTTGTGACTCCAACTCATGCATCCTTTTCAGGTTCATATTTGCAATATGAAGTTGCCTGTCCATTTCCTGTAGTCTGTCAAAAAGCAACTTCTTCTCTTCCTTCATGGAATTCAACTGCTGTCTAAGTATGCTACTCTTTCTTCCATCCTCATACATTTCTCTCACCTTGTCCATCATGATGAAAAAGTCTTGCTTCATGTCTCCATCACAGAGTATTTTGATGAAAGAGGAATTTTAGGATTCACTTGTAGAAGTTGTCATTATACCAATGAAAAAAAGAACTTCAAACAATATTAATAAAGTGCTTTATTATGCAACCTTTTTGCAACAAACCTCTTATGCTTCAAGGATTTCTTTGCAGTCCTTTAGAATAGAAGGATGCCTTCAGCCCTTCTCCCTTCTTTTCCTTCCTGGACTGGGCTATTCAACAACCTTCCCTTTTCCTCTGCAAACTCAGGAAATAGTCAGTCTGCAACAAGCATACAATCAATTAGAAAATCAATCCTTGACTTCCCAAACAACTTCCAGACAACAATCCTTGCTCTCTCAATCAAGCATTATGATATAACCTTCTTTGAAGGCGTGGTTAATCAATCTCAAGCTTTGATACCACCTGATCTGAAAATCGGGTACTTAGGCTTCTTGTCTAACTTACAAGAACCTCTACCACTTCCAAAGCTTTAAATATTCCCAAGTCTTATTGATTAACCAATGCAGAATTAAATGTGTGCTTGACAATATAAGCATATGCTTATGTCTATTCTAGAGTTGTTTATGTGTTGTGAATGATTTTGTTTAAACTAATATAAAGCATGTAACAGTGAACAATGCAGCAACAAGCATCACACATAAGACAACAAATTAATGTGGAGTTCACCCAAAATTCTTGGGTTACATCTCCTTGAGCTCTAGTCAAGTAGATTAGGCTCTCTCGGATTATAGCAAAGTCCTTTTTCAAGCACTTCGTTCAACTCCGTTGTAAAACACAGGAACAATTGGCTCAGAACACCATCTCTCCCTAGCTTTGAAGCTCTACACTTTTAGGCTGTCAGCTCTTTGCAAATGACAACTCTTGGGATTTTCACTTAACTTCCAAGTGACTCCACTCGACTTCTCTATGCATTAGATCTGCATTCTCTTTGCCTTCCCTTTTTTCGCTGCCCTCTTTCACCTTAGCTTCCTGCTTTGGCTTAGTCTCCTATTAGCTTCTTCCTATTCTTCTCTCAATTATGCTCTCTGGCCCTTTTGAGGCATCTTCCTCAGCTTTACAGCTTCCCTGGTCATTTCTTTGCATATCATCCTCCCTCTGTAGCTATGTGACTTTTCTGCTCCCCATCAGTTACACTGGCCACCTGGCTCTACAACTTTGTGGTTGTAGAGTGCATCATTGCCTGTAGAACACCAGCTTGCAGCATGGCATGATGATTAGGAGCTGTTACAAAGGGATCGTGGCCGTTTTTCTGGAAAAAACACAAAAATTGGGAAAATCCCATTACACAGAGAATTTTCGAAAAATGCGCTATCAAACGTGATTTCCGGACTTGAAAATACATTAAATTTCCCCTATAACCCTATCAATTCCGCCTTTAGCCGTAATATCACATCGCTTAAGCATATGGGCTAAATTCCAAATACACAGGAAATACATTGAAACATCAAATTTTGGGACTTCAAAAATTATAGAATCTACCCTAGATTCTTTTCAGGTCCGCCTTTGGGCGTTGTCGCAATCTCGACCATAAATCTACAGGATAACTGATCCAATGGCCACCATGCCTTTTTGGGTGGCTTACGAGTATGGGGGTTACCCGCATGAAAAGGCAGTTTCCCTATTCCTTCACCAAGCCACGTGTCGTTCATTGTGTGGGATCGGGCAGAGCCAACCCAAAACCATTTACCATTTGAGGCACGCTCGAAATCCGTCCTTAAGAAACTCAAGTTATAGACATCGTGCCTAAATTCCCCTTTGGGTCCTGTTTTATTGCTTTCGGACATTTTCCTTTGTATTTTGGTTTTATAGCAAAAATGCATAAATACACCAAAGACCCCTTTTTTACGGGATTTCAAATTTTATAAATTGTGCTTATGAATCCCGTTGGTTCTGCCTATAATCGCTATCGTAGGTCGTAATGCCCCTGTGCCATGGTTCCTTTTGTATTTGTAAAAATACATTAAAAACACTTAAAATTTGAAGAAAGGCTTCATGGTGGACTTCAAATAATTATGCAGTGGCATTTCTAACCCCTTTCGGGTCTGGATTCATCACTTATCGTATCACATATGTGTTTTGGGTAAAATCCCAAATACACAGGAAATACGTGAAATTTTGAATTCCCGAACTTGAAATTTTATATAATCTGGCTTTGAGAACTTGTCAAGTCCAGGCTTTTTATCGTTATTGGGGGTCATTGATCGCCAATCACCGATTTCGGTGATCATAATGTCACTCGGCCCGGGGTTTTGTGTATCGCTGATGCTGATTCCTCAATCTAATCATCGGCAATCAGCATATCATATGATCTCAATCGCCAGATCTAGGGTCCTGATATCACATATGTGTCTGCCTTCGACCTAATATGTCGAGGATCGGTATTCAGCGGTTTCTCCCCTTTCCGCATAAGTCTTCTCTTTTGCCCTGGTCTGATGCAATTTCCCTTTATAAGGGTTTTCTACCCATTTCAGAGGATTTTTTCTCTTTTTCTAAAGAACATAGGGCATCTTCTTTACGCGATAACTTCTACATCCTATGTCCATTTTTACCCATTCAAGTTGCAATAGATTTAGAATGAAAAGATCTCTGCAATGGGGCTATTTCCAGGAACTTCCTTGGACTTTCATTTTCCTCAGTGAGGAACACTTAGACATAGGAGTCTATTCAAAATCCATTTTGTATCATTCTATGTCGACTAAGCTTCCCTCAGACATCCCAAAGTTCGAGGGTATTGCTAGCGAGGATCCCACCAATCATGTTCGATCATTCCACATGTGGTGTTCGTCCAACTCCATAATTTATGACTTCTTTGGTTCTTCAAACACACGATCATTGGAGACACTGAAAAATGCTATCTAGACTAACCTGCTGCCTCTCATTCCATTATTGTGACACTTGCTAAAGTGTTCTTGTCCTATTTCCAGTTACCTCTCAAGTACGACACTGGTACTGAGCTTTTGACCACATTCTGTCAATCCTCCACTACTCGTCTTTTAAACATGTTCAATAGTAGCGTTGAAGAAGGAGCACATGTCGTGCCCCACCTTTCGAAGACCGTGTTATCTAGATTGGTTTCTCAAGAGCCCTTTATCGCGCATCGAGAAATATGTCGTGTCCATTTTTCCCTAGACCGAGGAAGAATATCTCGAGAGCACTATGAGATATGATCTGATCTATGCTCAATCAAGTTATGTCTATATCATTATTCCATACCTCCCTCATCCTGGCAGTGCTAATGCACCAGGGGCATCTCACGCCGCCAACTCTTCGTCATATTCTCCATAGAGTTATGGCTACCCGTAAGGGGGCACTAGTTCCTCCAACATTAATGCCCCTCTTACTAGCAACATATTTCCAGGGCCCCAACCCATCTACAAAATTATTTCTCATTCTTATGCATAGGTTGGTGCTCCAGCCCCTCAAGCATTAGCGTCGTAGCCTCCCATGCATCGTCAGCCCCAGCAGCCACCAGCCCCTCAAGGTCAGGTGTTTGCACAGTAGAATGATACCAATCTCGAGAATTCAAAGAAAGGGAATAAAGGGAAGGGTAAGAAGGGTAACTGTGGTAACCAACGTAACCAGACTAGTGAACCCCAAGGGAACCAACCTAACACCAACAACAAGGTGGCCAACCCAAGCAAAACTGTTGGGTGTGGAGCATGATTATCTTCTTTAATCAGAGGTATCGCCGCATTGGACCTGAGTTCGTAATGTGGCAGTAACGCCACCAATAATATTTTCACTACAAGAGGGGGTCCATGGTGGCTGGCAACCATCTTTAGGCCCCTGACCCCCGAGGAATGGATCGGGGGTAGCACCCCAAAGCAAAAAATAGATGTAAAATTCCCTTGTAACCTTGTAATTTCATAATCATTCTAGGCCATTCATTAGGCAGGGATCTGATGATAGAAGTTATGTTTAATTTAGGGTTTTTTCCCTAAAATGAAACCCCTAGCTATATATGAGGGAATTGTATTGTGTCTATGTAGATCTGTATCCTGAGTAAGAAACAAAGAGGAGATTGTGTGAGAGGGAAGAGGGAATTACAACAGATCTGTTGTAGGTTGTATCTCTTCATTTTGTTGGATAATATAAAAGAAAGGATTGGTTGTTTCTTGTGGATGTAACCCAAATTGGGTGAACCACATATATCGGTGTCGCTCTTGTTTTATGTGTTTTTTTTGTTTATATTTTTTCAATATATTTTATCTGTTCCATTGCTCTGTAATATATAATTTTCTAACACAAAACAAGGCTATTCGTATGAACAAGCCTTATGCATGTTGTGGTGTACACGGCCACTACACACATGAGTTTCCCATTTTACTCTAGATGCACCAACTATGGGAAGCTCAGGTAGCTTCTTGATCTCCATAATCACCTCAGAATTTTGCACCACCTCAATCAGTCGTGCTCACAAATCCTTTCCCTCAACAAGTATATGTTGCTCCTGAACACGAGCTAGGTCAAGAAAACCACCTCCCCCAACCTTTTGGTCTCGGTGACTACTAGATCATGATGATGAACTTTGATGAGATTAACCCCTCCCATATTAACCTACAAACTTAGTCGTGCCAATATGACAAGTCCTCTGCTTTGTCAGCTACTGAGTCAAAAACCAAAGTGTCTTTTCAACCTCTTACATCTCCAAATGGTCCTTTATAAATCCCTCAACCCAAATTTAAGGCCATTCCCAAGATCCCAAAAGGACCATTACCCCATAATTCAGTTTCTAAAAGAGCTTCCCATACATACAGTATAGTAGATGACTTGGTGCAATCACCTACTACCATGTCACTAGAAGTCCTATAGTTGTGCCCTTCCCAAAAGAACACTCTACTAACTGCGTTGTGTGAAATGGATCCTTTTGATGATCGTTTGATCATCTTCTCGGATGATACATCATAGAAACCCCCCAGTACCTTCATTTGTTCCTTTCTAGATACTAGTTGGATTTCGTACTGCCATCATCTGTAGATACACTATTGACGAAGGCACATCCACCTGTGTGATGTTTCCTACTGTTTGGAAACAACTCAAGTCACCAAAGTTGTCCCCCTCCACCATCACTTTCTATTTATGGGATGGAAACTCCTCCCAGCCCCTTGACATGTAGCACAACTATCCAGTGACCCTTGTGGGCAAGAATGTCCACGTCGATATCGAAGTCGTTGAAGCCCCTTTAGATTACAACATCATCTTAGGTCATAATTACACATATGCCATGTCAGTTGTCGCATATCCATTGTTCCAAAACGTGTGCTTCCCCAAGAAGTAAAAATTGTTACCATTGATCAGTTGACTTACTACGAGCTAGAATCCTTGACCCTCCTTGAGTCCATCATCTCATCGATGTCCAACAACCAGTATTCAACTCCTTTTACAAGTATATAACCCAGAGTTTATAAAGACTCCTCATTGTTGGTTGTTGTGGAGTGATAAAAAGGTGTCTTGTGAACTCCTAATTACCTCACATTAATTATCAAACCAGGGACAACTTTTTATTTCAAGAGTGTACTCTGTCTGAGGCGGCTATTTTCTTAAGAGCAATGTTGTGCAATATAGTGCTTAAAACCCAAAAGTAAATGAAAGCTGAATCAAAATCTAAAGCAAGAAACTGAAATGTTCTAAACTAAATCATTCATTCAAACAACCATCAATCGAGGATATGGTAGCAATGACTCAGTCCTCTAGAAATTGATGAAGGAAAAGGAATTAGAGTATGGATCATGGATCTGGGAGCATAATAGCGTCTGCTGTGTCTCACGACAGCCTTGATCCTCCTCTCACACCAAAGTAATACATGCAAGTAAATAAATCAGCAGAAAGTAAAACGGAACAGTGAAATGGAAAGCAGTAAATGAAACAGCAATTAAAAGAACTAAATCTCGCGAGTTAAAAGTAAACTTGAACCAAACTCACATTTTGCAATGAAATAACAATCTTCAAAAGCAATTTACTTTATGAGGCGATATTCACAAATGAATTATGGAACAGTAGTTATCATATATACAAAGCACACTAATAGAACAACAATCATATATACATTCAACACACTAAGATAGTAATCTGAGATGAGAACCATGTTTCCAAATACAACATTACTTCCGGATTCCAATAATCATAACTTTAAATAAATCTTGTGATGGTAACATTTAATACAAAAGCTCTGTAATAGAAATACCCGATTCAGATTGATACCATGAAATCAATTCTGGAAAAGAATTAATAATATAATGCAGAATCGCCACTAGGAATTCGGAAAGAAACATTAATGAATTAATGATCACATAGCATTCGTGCATAAGATTACTGAACAATAAAGATACCAAACCACGCAAATCACCGTATGATACAATACAACGACAAGTGTCCGTTGGAGCCGGGCCCGTAGCTTCCAATGGCACCGCCGTAACTTACTTCAGATGCAGGGATGAATTGAACACCAATTCCTTTATATTGATTGCATTAACAAAAGTATACAAGAGCAGATCTCACCGAGACTCCATGGTCCCAGTTGTTCTGAAAACTTATAATTACGAAATACAATCGTTCTCCCCTCTCTCTGATCTTGGGTTTCATTTAAATAAAGAAGATCAGAGCATGGATAATTACAATCATGATTTCTCTTACAAATTTAGGTTGATTCTAATCCATTGATCAACAAGAACAAGGCGGATTTAGGTTTGCAGCTAAGATTTGGAGGGCGGCCGCAACAGCAAATCTAAGAAAATCGTGCTCAAAGAACCCTGCGTTTCTCCCTGTACAAGCCGAATTTGGGCAATCTGTTCTTGTTGAAGATAATTGGGCCCATTCTGGACAAAACCCATGTTCCTGATTTTCCAAATTCGTCTTCATTTGCTCAGAATCTTAACCGCAAAACTGTCACTCCTTAAACCAGCGAATTTCTGAGTTGGCTGATTTAAAAATCAAATCTTCAATCTGGAAGTTACTTTGGAGGCTAAAAATGGCGAATGATGTTACAACCCACTTATTAGAACTATCATTGATAAATTAATGCATAATAATCAATTTATTAAAAATAAAAGAGAATAAATAATATTCATCCATGAGAGCATAAATTATTTATAAAATGGATTTAAATGATAAATTATAATAAATGTCATGATGAAGAATGGTGGAAATGGGTGGAATAACGTTCACAAGTGATAATAATCATGGCATATTAATGACCCTACACACCCCCACACTCAATATGTTGCATGTCCTCATGCAACGAAAACTGAATATATTGCATGTTCTCATGCAACCCAAAGACAAAAACCATGTATTAACCGAGCAATAAAAATTTGAGAATAACTGAATGCTTCCTTAATTAATAAATATTCAATTTTAGCAATCTCGATGAAGGCATAACAATTTTTACATTGACATTCAACTATATGTATGAAGTTGCAGCAAAATATGCTATAGATAACAACAAACTTCATTAAAACTACAAACCAAAATTTGTTGAAATGTTGCAAGTAAATTTACAATACATGAATGTCTCTATGATCCAAAAATCAGATCGTTTTGATGCATGGATCATGAGATATAAATAAAATGGCTGTAGGTGAGAGTACATGATTTCCGAAATTGTATGAACCAATTTAACATGAAATGATCTAGGTTTGTGTATTTTAATAGTATGTCTGTGTTTCCTAGAGATCACAAGAATTGAGTTCATAGTTTTTGAAAATATCAGGGAAATCAGTTTCTATACTGAAATTGTATGCCTTAAAGGAGAGAAAATAGAAAACATCCATCATGCGTAGCAATTCCTCCCCCTCTCTGAAAAATTAGCATGTCCTCATGCGATGCTAGAAAACAAATAGAGGTGGTTGCTACCAGCTGTTGAATTCTACGCTTGGTGTAAAACAACATGGAATAAGGGGGGTGGTGAGAGTGAATAAGAATAGCACTGGAGGATAAAGAATATGAATGGCGTGGTGATAAGAAAGAAATGAATGAAAGGAACACTCCCCCATACTCGAAAATGATATGCTGTTGAAAAAGGGAAAGTGGTAAAGATGTGGAATGAAAGATGACAAATAATGCTCAAAATGGATTGTCATTAGATTCTCCTAAATTTATAATAACTTAGAAAACTATGCAATTTTACCTCAAGTTTTACCTCCAAAAATGTGGAATGACATATAAATACTGGCAGTTGTTGAAGCTGATGTAGGCAGAGTTGGTGCTGAAAGTGATGCAAAAGGTAGAATCCAGGGAAGCACATCATGTCTGAAGAATTGTTCACGTTCACGAGCCTCTACTGTGAAGTGCAATAGTGTGGTCATGCTACGAATAGAATGCTGCCCATACTTGTTGTTCTCCTGTAAACAAAGCACTATTTTGCATACAATGTTCTTGAATCCATAGTGTTAGCTTTGAATAGCAACAGAGAAAATGCATGCAAAATTGCAATTAGAAAAACTTATGTATACATGCAATACTACTATGTTGTCAAATCAACAAGGTATGGCAAAGTGTAGTAATCATATCGCATGCAATCCCATAATGCATACATTCCCCCCCTCCAATTGGAAAATGGGTTCCATAACCATAAAGCATATGAGAGGGGTGGTGCAGACGGCAAGGCAATGGAATGAACAATATATCAGTAAGTAAAGCAGAGTACACTTATCAATGATAGGACGGTGAAAATTATGGTTATGTTGAGAGCAAAGTGTGTAAAGATAGTTATGAATAAGAGATAGGACGCTTTGGATTGATGATAGTTTATACAAAACGAAAAAGGACAACAATATGCTAAAAAGATGCTTTGCTGACGGTATTCTAGCTGAAAATGATGTGATTGATCATAAAACACTTTCTCATGCATAAAGGTTCAAACAGGGAAAAAGTTAAGGAAATAACTTCTCTGATAAAAAGAAAATAAGAAAAGGGTATTATAATAATAATTGACGAAAATATATAACTTCAATACCATAAGCAGAGCCTCTCCTGCCAGCAGGCATCCATAGCCTCAGCAGGGTTGATTTTTAACCCATATGAGCCAGGATCCTCATTTTATAAATGGAGAGTTACAGTGTTGTTCTACAGAAGAGATCAGTGTGCTGGCGTGGTAACCAGACAACCACACTACCATTCACTAGGAGGTAGCAAAAGTGATCAGGCCGGCTCGTGATGAGACCTCCTGTTCCAAGGATAATTTGGCTATCCAATGGATCATAACCCTGGTGTGGTGGCCATAATGGGAATGTCACTTTGTTACAACCTTATGAACATGGTAGGCTGGCTCGTAATGAGACCCCCTATCCTCCATCTACGAACAAAATTTTGTTGTTTATTACACATTGTTATGATAAAAAGAGGGAGGCTCAATACTCCTTAAGAGCAGGGATGGCGGAAGAAGTTGAAGATGTCAATATAAAAAAAATATACCCATAATCTCATTTACTACAGACAAGGAATATTATAACCAGGAAGGGTGGAACCAACATGGTATTAAGATGATCAATCAGTATCATGTACAACAGAGAACAATGCAGTAAAAGAATATATAAATAATTGTGTCCCTTTTAAAAAGAATCTATCATCAAGGAGCTGTCCTTTTAAAGATCATAACGTGAATAATATTAACTTTGCTTCAAAAGAATCTCTAATTCATGTCCTCATAAAAGTAGTGTACTTCATGCCATGAAAGAGAATCAGGAGAATGTGGTTGAGCTGAACTATGAATAATCCCACAAGAGAAAGGAAAGGGTTGCCCTCAAAAATATTCCCAAAGTGTTGCTCTTTTGAATGAACAGCAAAAAGACTCAAAAAGTGGTGTTCCGTGTAGGGAACATCAAAGAAAATGCACACCAAAAACAAAAATACACACAGAAAACGCGAAAATGCAAATGTCGTTCCTTTTGAAAGAGAAGAATCCATGCAAGCAAAAACTCGAACTGTTGTTCCTTTTGAAAAAGGAACAGCAAAAACTCAAACTGATGTTCCTTTTGAAAAAGGAACAGCAAAAACACGAACTGCTGTTCCTTTTGAAAAAGGAACAACAAAAACTCAAACTGCTGTTCCTTTTGAAAAAGGAACAGCAAAAACTCAAACTGTTGTTCCTTTTGAAAAAGGAACAACAAAAACACGAACTGTTGTTCCTTTTGAAAAAGGAACAACAAAAACTCAAACTGCTGTTCCTTTTGAAAAAGGAACAGCAAAAACTCAAACTGCTGTTCCTTTTGAAAAAGGAACAGCAAAAACTCAAACTGTTGTTCCTTTTGAAAAAAGGAACAACAAAAAACTCAAACTGTTGTTCCTTCTGAAAAAGGAACAGCAAAAAAAACTCAAACTGCTGTTCCTTTTGAAAAAGGAACAGCAAAAACTCAAACTGTTGTTCCTTTTGAAAAAGGAACAGCAAAAACACACCAAATGTTGTTCCTTTTGAAAAAGGAACAGTAAAAACTCACCCAACGTGAAAGTGCAAAAAGGTGTTGTTCCATTTCGAAAAGGAACAGCAAAACGTGAAAGTGCAAAAAGGTGTTGTTCCATTTCGAAAAGGAACAGCAAAATGTAAAAGTGCAAAAAGTGTTGTTCCATTTCGAAAAGGAACAACAAAATGTAAAAGTGCAAAAAGTGTTGTTCCATTTCGAAAAGGAACAACAAAACGTGAAAGTGTGAAAAGTGTTGTTCCATTTCGAAAAGGAACAACAAAACGTGAAAATGCAAAAGTGCTGTTCCATTTTGAAAAGGAACAGCAAAATGAATTGTGAAAAAAGAACAACAAAATGTACTGTGAAAAAGGAACAGCAAAATGAATGGCTGAACCAAAAAGTGCTATTCCTTTAGAAAATAAATAGCAACACGACAATGATGTCCTTTTGAAAAAGGAACAGCAGGAACGACAAAAAATGCACACAAATGTTGTTCCTTCAGAAAAGGAACAGCAAAATATACAACCATAAAATACAAGCACGCAAAGAATGAATTAGCTGTTCACTGTATTGAAGCTGAGGATGGGTCACAGTTTGAATGAAGCAACACCTGAAACACAAAATATAAGAGAAATTAGAAAAGAAACAACAAAAAGGAGTATGTAAATAAATAAATTGAGTTACAACAGCTATGATGTTATGTCAAAAAAATGATCTATTTGAAAAATGTTTTGGCAGCAGTGACAAGACATGAATCTTGAAATTGAAATCAATTCTTCATTTGTTCTATTATGAATCCGTTGGGTAATTATTTGGATAAAATTCCTTTGTTTTATAAAAATTTCTTTGAAAAATCACTCGTCCATAAGTTGACCTTCTTTATTTTCCCAAGACCTGCAAAAAACGAGTATCTACCTGCAATAAAACATTAAGTCATGAAGAAAGAGAGGTGTACGGGCTCCCTTAATCCAAGAATTATGTAAAAAACTAACAAGTAGTTACTCTATATAACAAATCCATAGAGAAAATAACAAAGTAAAGTTTATTTGTTACCTGCGGGAGAGCAGTGGCCAATCATACTAACCAGCAGTGTTTTAATCACAACTTCTTTGTTTTTCGTCCAAATTGAGTGATTACAAAGCCAAATGAAAGATAATTCAATGGTGTATCTCCAATAGAAACAGGTTTTAAAAACTCAATGATATGATATGTCAAATTTGTTTAGAACAACCTGCATAATAGAGTCATCTTCGATTACCCGGCTTAGACCAACAGTTGATATTTCAAGCGTAACTTTTTCGTTTGATGTCGGATTCAAATGATTCAAATTGGAAATGAAAGTAGATTCATTTATGTATCTCCAATAGAAACAGGTTTTGAAGACAAGAAGAATTGATAGGTCAAATATTGTAAGGAACAGCCGGAAAAACATAGTTTTAAGGGTGCTGATTTACGATAGACAGTCAGTATTTTGATCATAACTTCCCCATACGATATCGAAAATGAGTGATTCCAATTGCATTGTAAACTAGATTCATAGGGGAATCTACCATAGAAACAGGTTTTAAAAATTCATCCATTTAGGCCTCCAAAAAGTGACTGTCCCAACTCTGTTCCTGAGTTGCCCGCTAGACATCCGGTCAATGTTTTGGCTCTAACTTTTTCGTTTCAAATCCAAATTGAGTGATTGGAATTGGATTGGAAATTAGACATAAAGGGCTATTTAGGATAGAAACAGGTTTTAAAAATATGGTCATTTAGGCCTCCAAAAACTGACTATCCCAACTCTGTTCCTGAGCTGCCCGCTAGACATCCAGTCAATGTTTTGGCTCTAACTTTTTCGTTTCAAATCCAAATTGAGTGATTCCAATTGGATTGGAAAGTAGACATCAAGGGCTATTTAGGATAGAAACAGGTTTTAAAAATATTCACTTTTGGTCCCTCAAAACATGACTGTCCCGACTGTTTTTCCAGAGAGTTCATCAAGCCCGCAAGCCAAAAAAATGAAATTCAAACATTTTCTTTTAAATTGGTGATAAAAATGAAAATGAGTGTTTGTAGAAATTATTATTTCCATTATGATTCATCTACAAACACAAATTATAAAAAAAATATCACCGATGTTGATTTGCATAGCATGTTGCAACAAAAACCCTAGTTTTACAAAAGAGCAAAATGCACTTATTTATGTCTTTATTTTATTTTATTTTATTTTCTACACTAACCTATTTTGATTTGAAAAATGAATATGACTACGTGTATGAATACTTCCAGTGAAGCCATTTTCGAAATACGGCTTCACGTATGCACATACCCAAATTTGAAAAATGCATGTTAATGGATATTAGGGTATGAGAAGGTGGCTTCCCTTGAAAAAATGATATCAAAAATTGTTGAAGCATGGAGTGATGTTGCAAATAAATGATGGAGTGAAACCAATCTTCAATGTATCCTCTACTTTTTTGATCTTGCATAGCCATCATATCATGAAGTTCTTGGGCTTTTAAAATAGCTTGTTGATGCATAGTAAAAGAAACCTCATTTTCTTCCATAGCTTCTACAATTTTTGCATTTGAAACATTCTGAATCTCATTGTAGGTTTTTTCTAAAGACACATGTGAGATAGAATGGGTGGAAAGGGTGCGTAAATTTTCCAGCTCATCATTGTAAGCATGTTGTACTGGTTTATTATGGTGAGGGTGTGAAATTAGTTGAGCATGAGAATTTTGATGATGTGGCTGATTGGGTTGTGTGAATGGGCAAGCAAGGTGTTGTGTAAGAGCTGGTGGAGAATATGGAGAATGTGCTTGTGCTACAAGATGAGAGAGAGTAGTCATACCATCATAAGATGAACCATGCCCAACTTGTAAACAAGATAGGTGATTATATTGAAATTGACATGGCTGCCCTAACACATTAGTATTCCATAATGGATTATGCAAGTAAGAAAGTGGAGAGGGAGTGTTTTGAACCATACCTGTAAGCCATGATTTCCGTGGTTTTGACCTTGTTGCAGCTTCCTCATCTCTTTGATATGCTACTTCCATCGTAGATAAGGAAGAGTGAGTATCTATGAGATGCTCCTTTTGGTCATGACAACAAAACACTTCATCAAATTCTTCATTTTTATGAACCTACAAAACATCCAATTTTTCATTTAGAGAGCTAATAAAATCAACTTTAAAATGTTCAAATAACACATTGATTCCAGCTCTTATGTCTCCTGTTCTTGTAGCAGATTTGGAAAACAAAGAAAAAACATCTCTAGGATTCTTACCAGCCTTGGAGATTCCTCTTGAATACCTTATGCACAACTCACAAACATCATCATATGATAACTGAAAAACATCACCTTTTCCTATCAGATTTAAAAGTTATAAAAATTCATCTTTGATTCCTTTAAGAAGGAGTGTTTTTAAGATCTCTTTTTCCAAATGCTTATATTTTCATTTTTGAAGGTTGTATTGAAATCGATCTACATAATCCTCCAAGCTTTCATCCTCCCCTTGTATCATATAGAAAATATCTTCATTGGCTTTGCAATAGTCTTGGTACTTCTTCAAGAATATGCTCTTCATGTCCTCCCATGATTGGATGCAATTCCCACCTAGGCTCATGAACCATCAGAGAGCTGCTCCTTTTAGAGTAAGAGGAAGCACTTTCAATCTTTGATCATTAGTACAATAATCATATCATCTACAAAGTATTTCAAACTCAAACATAAATATATGTGGATCTTCATTTGCTAAACCATGAAAATTTGGTAAAGATGGGGGAATTATGTGCATTTGTGTCACTCCTAGATCTTTGATAGGAAATTCAAAAGTAGAAACGTGAGCCATTTCTTACCATAATAGAAGATGTTCTTCATGTGTTTCTTCGAGGCTCCTTCTTCAATTGTTCCTGTCAATTAGTTAGTGAAATGGGTGGTGCTTACATCACCACTTAAGTGAAATCATGTGATTCATTTTTATTTTTATTTATTTCTATTTTTCCTAATAATTCACACAAAAATTCAAACATCTATTTCTACTCTAGGTTCTTTAACAGTCCTGCTGGAAAGCGGACGGGGGAGCAGGGCTTTTACATGCTCCGTACGCAGGTTCTTACCTTCCGTTTTTAAGATCCAACTCTTCCCTAGCAGGCAGTCATCAAATTCACACTACTCTTTAGAAATGGCTACACTCTCCCCGACAACGGCGCCAAAATGTGGAGCGATAAAAAGGTGTCTTGTGAACTCCTAATTGCCTCACATTAATTATCAACCCAGGGACGACTTTTTATTTCAAGAGTGTACTCTGTCTGAGGCAGCTATTCTCTTAAGAGCAATGTTGTGCAATATAGTGCTTAAAACCCAAAAGTAAATGAAAGATGAATCAAAATCTAAAGCAAGAAACTGAAATGTTCTAAACTAAATCATTCATTCAAACAACCATCAATCGAGGATATGGTAGCAATGACTCAGTCCTCTAGAAATTGATGAAGGAAAAGGAATTAGAGTATGGATCATGGATCTGGGAGCATAATAGCGTCTGCTGTGTCTCACGACAGCCTTGATCCTCCTCTCACACCAAAGAAATACATGCAAGTAAATAAATCAGCAGAAAGTAAAACGGAACAGTGAAATGGAAAGCAGTAAATGAAACAGCAATTAAAAGAACTAAATCTCGCGAGTTAAAAGTAAACTTGAACCAAACTCACATTTTGCAATGAAATAACAATCTTCAAAAGCAATTTACTTTATGAGGCGATATTCACAAATGAATTATGGAACAGTAGTTATCATATATACAAAGCACACTAATAGAACAACAATCATATATACATTCAACACACTAAGATAGTAATCTGAGATGAGAACCATGTTTCCAAATACAACATTACTTCCGGATTCCAATAATCGTAACTTTAAATAAATCTTGTGATGGTAACGTTTAATACAAAATCTCTGTAATAGAAATACCCGATTCAGATTGATACCATGAAATCAATTCTGGAAAAGAATTAATAATATAATGCAGAATCGCCACTAGGAATTCGGAAAGAAACATTAATGAATTAATGATCACATAGCATTCGTGCATCAGATTACTGAACAATAAAGATAGCAAACCACGCAAATCACCGTATGATACAATACAACGGCAAGTGTCCGTTGGAGCCGGGCCCGTAGCTTCCAATGGCACCGCCGTAACTTACTTCAGATGCAGGGACGAATTGAACACCAATTCCTTTATATTGATTGCATTAACAAAAGTATACAAGAGCAGATCTCACCGAGACTCCATGGTCCCAGTTGTTCTGAAAACTTATAATTACGAAATACAATCGTTCTCCCCTCTCTCTGATCTTGGGTTTCATTTAAATAAAGAAGATCAGAGCATGGATAATTACAATCATGATTTCTCTTACAAATTTAGGTTGATTCTAATCCATTGATCAACAAGAACAAGGCGGATTTAGGTTTGCAGCTAAGATTTGGAGGGCGGCCGCAACAACAAATCTCAGAAAATCGTGCACAAAGAACCCTATGTTTCTCCCTGTACAAGCCGAATTTGGGAAATATGTTATTATTGAAGATAATTGGGCCCGTTCTGGACAAAACCCATGTTCCGGATTTTCCAAATTCGTCTTGATTTGCTCAGAATCTTAACCGCAAAACTGTCACTCCTTAAACCAACGAATTTTTGAGTTGGCTGATTTAAAAATCAAATCTTCAATCTGGAAGTTACTTTGGAGGCTAAAAATGGAAAATGATGTTACAACCCACTTATTAGAACTATCATTGATAAATTAATGCATAATAATCAATTTACTAAAAATAAAAGAGAATAAATAATATTCATCCATGAGAGCATAAATTATTTATAAAATGGATTTAAATGATAAATTATAATAAATGTCATGATGAAGAATGGTGGAAATGGGTGGAATAAACTTTCACAAGTGACAATAATCATGGCATATTAACGACCCTACAGTTGCCTTCCTTGGTCCTCTCCCTCCGATATCAGAGATTAATTATATGGGATTTTGCATGTTACAAGCATCACCCTTGAGTTCCTCGTAGTTTAACCTCTCAGAGGTTTCCACAAGCGCTTCTATTGAAAATTTTTCAACAGAGTCCGAGGTCTCAACATCAATAGACCCTATATCTACTAGTCCATCATCTATCATTCAATATGATGCGTATGCAAACCTTTTGTCTCAGGTTGATGCACCAAGTAATGTTACTGCATCATATAAGAAGTCTTCCTCTAGTCCCCCCATCTTTCATTCTGATGAGGATATCATGGAAGCCATGTCTACCCTTGACTACCCTTGGGATGATATGCACCATCGTGCATACTTCCTACCACAGTAATCCCATGACTAGTATGTTGTGGAATCAAAAGACATCATCCATGGTGAAGTTGACCGGTTTCGAAATTCCATTCCTACCCCAGATGCTTTTGAAGAAGGGAATATGGCCAACATCTCTCTTACTATAAAAATAAACATTCTAGATCAACCAAGGGTAGAATAAAACATTGCCTTGGGGGCACATCTCACCCCGGAAGAAATTTAAGCTTACACCAATATCTTCAAAGAATTCTGTGATGTTTTTGCCTAGCCCTATTATGAGATGCCCAAACTTCATCCCACCATTGTCGAACACCACATCGATACATGGTCTGATGCCACTCATGTCGGGCAAAAGTTGAGAACCATGTATCCTTCTCGGTGTGAGGCTATCAAATCCAAAATCGACAAGCTCAAGAAGGTTGATGTCATCTATATCATTGAGTATACCACATGGGTATCCAACCTAGTTCCTGTTCTCAAGAAATAAGGCACCACTCGTGTCTGCACGAATTTTCGTGACCTGGACAAAGCTTATCCCAAAGGAAACTTTCCCACACCCTTTATTGACCAAATCTTTCATGAGTGTGCAGGGCACAAGGATCTATCCTTTATGGATGGATTCTCTAGATACAACGAGATTAGTATCCATCATGCCGATTAGTTAAAGACATCATTCATTAGTCTGTGGGGAACCTTTGTATATTGGGTCATGCCATTCCATTTAAAAAATGTTGGAGCCACATTTCAACGTGCCATGTCATACTTCTTTCATGACCTGGCACACCTTATCCTTGCTTAGCTTGACAATCTCACCGCTCGTTCGAGGTCTCAGGCGCAACATATTCATGATTTGCACACAATTTTTCTTCAATGTCGTAAGTATAAAATTCATCTTAATCTATTGAAATGTGTCTTTTTTGTTCCTCTTAGCCATCTATTAGTCTTCATTGTGTCGAAATATGGTATCGCTCTTGACCCCTTTAAAGTTGAAGCCATTCTTGAACTGCCACCTTCCTGTACCTTGTGCCAATTACAAAGCCTTCAAGGCAAAGCCAACTTCCCTCGCAGGTTCATGTCTAACTATGCTACCACTGCGCATGGGTTTCTCAAACGCCTTCGCTCCACCATTCCATTTTTTTTGGATGATCATGCTCAACATTCTTTTCATGCCCTGAAGCATGCTCTCATTTCTGCACCCTTAATTATTTTCCCCGACTATCCGTTTGGTCTTTGGGGTTCTTATTCAAGAAGATGAGGATCAGAATGAGCATGTTATCTATTATGTCAATAAGAACTTAGTAGTCCCCACTGTGAACTACTCCCATGAAGAAAAGTTGGCACTCATTGTCATATTTTCGGTGAAAAATCTACATCGCTATATCCTCATGCATACCACCAAGGTCATAGCAAACTCCAACCCCATGACCTTCCTATTGAGTCAGCGGATCATCAATGGGAAGTATGCACATTGAATCGTCATCCTCCAGGAATTCGATCTTGAGTTCTTTATGTCTAAGAGTAAGAAAGGTTTGGCCCTTGCCAAACTTATTTTTGAATTACCTAGTGGTGCACATGATCTGCCAGTTAATGAAGAGCTCCCAGATGAACACTTGTTTGTCATCACTTCAGACGATTCTTGGTACGAAGATATTATCACCTATTTGCAAACCTGAAAGTTCTCTCCACATATTTCGCATGATGATCAGCAATGGATTGGATACCAGGCCTCTCAAAACCTCCTCATCAGTGATGAACTCTATCATCGCGGTGTGGATTTTATCCTCCATCATTGTCTTACTCATCCTGAAGTAGAGCAAGTGCTAAATTCCTGTCACAGTGGCACTTGTGGTGGTCACCTCTCGGCTATGGCCACTTCCCATAAATTCATGTGTGCTAGTTACTTTTGGCTTTCTCTCTTTAGTTATTGCATTGAGGCAGTCAAACACTGCCCCAATTGCCAACATTTTGCCCTAAAGGCAAGAGCCACACAAGCTCCCCTCCATCTTGTCATCGATGCTGGTCCTTCCTGTAAATGGGTCATTGACTTTATGGAGTTTTGACCACCATCTATTAATAGCCATAAATATATTATCAAGGCGGTTGATTATTTTACCAAATGGGCTGAGGCCATGCCAACGTTCAACAACACAGTAGCTACCATAGCCATTTTCTTCTTTAACCATGTTATTTCTCGATTTGGGGTTTCGAAACAATTTCTCTCTAACCATGGCCAGAATTTTGAAGACAAGGTATGGCATGAACTATCCTCACTATTGGGCTTCTAGTACTAGTATTCATCATCTTATTACCCCTAAGGTACTGTATAAGTTGATGTAGTCAACAAGATTCTCAAGATAATGCTTTTATGAATGTTGAATAAGCACATGACCAACTGGTACCTTATGCTCTTGCCAGCTTAGTGGGCCTATAGAACTTCTATTAAAAACACCATCAGGTTTACTCCTTTCCATATTTTATTTGGCGAGGAGGTAGTCTTACCAATCGAGTGTGAGATCCCTTCCCTCCACCTAGCTATTGAACTTCTCCCCGATACCCAACCATTAGAACAAAGACTTGTCATGCTTGAACGCGCCTCTGAAGACCATCGCATTTCTTTGGAAACCATTAGAGAAACAGAAAAGTGCACCAAAGCTCAATATGACCGAAAACTGACCCCTCGTGCCTTTCATGAAGGTGATCTTGTTATGATGTATGACTAGGCCCATGATACCGTGGCGCATGGGAAGTTCAAATCATTATAGCTAGTACCTTACATCATTCGTAAGGACTTAGGTAAGGGGGCATTTCTCCTAGAGGATTTTGAAGGCCAACGCCTTCCCAAGCCTCGTATTGTACTCTAGATTAACAAATTTTACCCATGGCATTTCCCATTGATTTGCATGTATTTATTTCAACCATGAACTTAGGTAGGTTGCACCATTTCATTTGATGATTTGACACTTCACTCGGAAACCATTTTTTCCAGGAAAGGTCACTTCATCCCCTATTAAAATCTAATTTTGTCATAAAGAGACACTTGTATTTTGAGGTCCACCTCCTCTTAGTGTTTGACGTACCATATTCTGATCTTTGGCATGAGTAGCCATCGTTTACCCATGTTTTCATGGTCCCCATCGGGCCTAGACTTTGTGGCAGCATCATTGAGTCACCCTTGTTGAGAGCATCTGCAATGCATCACCGTTGCATCCTTGGAGTCTATTTCATGTCCTGTCATCTCATGTCATAGTATTCCATCCACATTTTCATACCGTCTATCCTTTGTTTCCCATTTTTGCCTCCAGTCATACTGTTGGCATCCACTCTAGAGTTGAGTCAATCACTGCCAGGTCAACCATGCACTTTATGCTGTGACAAGGATAGTCATTTATTTGTCCCTTAGTCCCCTTTTTCCCATTATCCCTAGCGTCAGTCCATCAGTCACATTACTATTTTCCCTCGTGGTTTAGTTGATGATCTTCATTACCTCATCTATCGCAGGCCCTATTCTGTTAACATCAGCTCATTTATTCTAAAAGAATGGCCTAGAGGGCGGTGTATCTCGATTCCAACTTCTATTCTTGTTTGGTACCATGGATCGAGCAGAGGCTCTCATTATTTCCCTTTAAATTGGTCATTTCATGTTTGTGATCCATACACTTTCTAGTCCATTGATGCAACAAATTTTACCAGTGATTCCCGATTGCATGGGAGATGTTTCAGACCTCATGAGGGGGTGGCTCTTTAGGTACCCCCCCACATGGCCGGATGCATACCCACTATGCTACAGCCTTAGATGTAGTTCAGGAAAGTTCACGGGTTCGGTTCCTACATATCGTATTGTTCATACCATGCATGTCTCCTCGAGATGATCCATTTAGTTTTGTAGAGCCCTCCCTTGTTCAGTAGGTCTTGTTTGGTTATTCTACACTCCCTCCCACCTATTTTTTTGAGGGAAGGGACTTTGTATCTCATGTACTCAAATATTATTGTATTCAATCATGGCTCATGTTTTTACCTCTTGCATTATGTATATGGGACACATTGCATTATCTTTTGGCACTATTATGCTAGCATGTCATGTACCATTCAACATGTACTTTGTTGCTCAATTTCATATTTATGGGAAAAACATGATTTTTGTAGTAAGTTATCTCGGCGAGTATGGATATGCCTCCCACTCCTCATTGAGGTCTGGTACCATGACAAAGAAGGAGACTAGCATTAGACTCACCCCCTTGGTCACTATCCTCTCTCAACTTCAGCTTCATTGGTCCCTCTCTCTCTCTCTCCTTGACTTCCTTGTGTTTTCTAAGTGATTGTGTCTTTACAATGTACTTTAGTCATATGTTTTTCTCCTAACACTCGTACATTGGGGCGCAATCTATTATCACCAAAAAACTAATCGTCTAGCGTAATTTACTAGATGGATCGAAGTACACGTAAAGTGAATTTCACCATAGTAAAATTTCTCTCATTGTGAGAAATTACCTAATAAACCACCTTTATTAAGTAATTTATAGTTAAACCCATGAAGAATAATTAAATAAATCATTATTTGTTTGATTTTCTTCTAGAAATAGTTAATTTAATGACTGTTTTATTATTATTCCTTGTCAAATTTGACCCAATCATGAAAAATAAATAGATAAATCATTATTTTTCTCTAAGAATAATTAATGAATCACTAATTAACTATTATTCTTTGTTAAATTTGACTAAATCACTTAGGAATAATTAAATAAATCCTTATTTTTTAATTATTCCTTAGCTAATTCCTTGAGATGATAACTAAATCATTTATTTATTTATTATTCCTAGATAAAATTTTAAATACTTTTTCCCTCCTAAGCAAATATAATAGATTATTCCAAGTGGTTATTCAAGAATGGGATCAATAATATTTTATTATTGCTCATTATTCGAGGATAATTCAATATTTTGTTATAAATAGAAGGGTTTTCCATTCCTTAGTCACTTTGGATTATTTTCATTGTTGCATGCACTATTGTAACTCTTATTAGTTTCATTTTCACACACCATATTTTTGTTGGGTTTATGCAGTATAGAGGAGAGATACTCTACAAAAGATGAAGACCTTTTAGGATAACAAAGAACCCATCCCATAGAGGGTCACTGGTAACATATATTTGTTCCCTTCAAATGTGTTATAATAAAATCATTCTTTACATATCTGGTTTCCATTGGATGTTTTGGTGTTATTACTCTTTATTTCATTGTTTAACTATGATTGCGGCATAGATCAAAATTTGGCAAGTTTTGTTTCTATCAATAGTTGCATATCTACAATGTTTAGCGGTCATTTCTATTGTTGAGATTGTTTGTCATCCATGATCTTAAGTGGGTTCTTTTCCTACATCATTGAGAAGAAAATAGTACAAAAAAATGTTGAAAAAACCAGTCGTAACAAAATTTCAAATAGCAAAGAAGCCTTTGTATCTTGAATTAGCCATTAGGAACTAGCTGTTACAAACTAGTTGTTAGGAAAAGGATTAAGAATTAGTTAAGGGGAAAATGATTTTTTAAAATGTAGTTAAAAATTAGTTAAGGGTAAATAATATTAATTATATATTAATTATTTAAATATAATATGAAATTAAAGCTTATAATAATTTTTTGAACAAAGCTTTGGCCTCTGCTCCATTTCGCCCCAAGAAATTGAAGAGTTTTTTTGACAACACCTGCATCGTATGGCCCCATGGTCATGAGAAATTGGATCTTTTTCTCAACCATCTCAATTCCCAATCTGAATACATCAAATTCACGATGGAAGTTGAATTTAATGGGATCCTTCCATTCCTTGACATTCTTCACTCCTGTAATGATGATGGTATCATTTCTTGCCAAGATTTTTCATAAGAAAAATCACACGGAACAGTATTTCCATGCATGTTCTCATCATTTTCTAGCCCAGAAGGTAGGGTTACTTATCACTTTTGCCACCCACGCCCTTAGGATTTTTGATGAGAATCTCTTAAAAGAAGAAAAATCTCATCTTCAGAAAGTTTTTGAAAATAATGGCTACAATAGACATCAAGGACTTAGAGCATTCCAAAGAGACTGTAAAGAAGCTCGTGTTAAGCCATATCGTGATGATCCTATTTCCAATGTGTCACTTCCCTTCATTCAAGGGACCACTAATAAGATTTCTCATATTCTTTAAAGGAATAAAATTTCTACTTATTTTAAACCCCTTAATACCATTACAAATTTTCTTAGATCTGTCAAAGACTCGATTAACCCTAAAGATATGAAGGGGGCTTACTCTATTCCATGCTCTTGTGTGACTCCTTACATAGGTAAGACAAGTCGCTCCATAAACCAAAGAATCCAAGAGCATGCGGTCGACATTAGGCACAATCGCTCTTGCTCATCTACCTTAGTTGAACACGCTGCATATTTGAAGCACCATGTGTTCATTGAGAATTCTGAAAGTTTTTGAAAATAATGGCTACAATAGACATCAAGGACTTAGAGCATTCCAAAGAGACTATAAAGAAGCTCGTGTTAAGCCATCTCGTGATGATCCTATTTCCAATGTGTCACTTCCCTTCACTCAAGGGACCACTGATAAGATTTCTCATATTCTTTAAAGGAATAAAATTTCTACTTATTTTAAACCCCTTAATACCATTACAAATTTTCTTAGATCTGTCAAAGACCCGATTAACCATAAATATATGAAGGGGGTTTACTCTATTCCATGCTCTTGTGGGATTGGAAAGACAAGTTGCTCCATAAACCAGAGAATCCAAGAGCATGTGGTGGACATTAGGCACAATCGCTCTTGCTCATGTACCTTAGTTGAACATGCTACAAATTTGAAGCACCATGTGTGCATTGAGAATTCTTAGGTGATCGCTAGGATTAATCATTTCCATCATAGGAAGCTAACAAAATCCATTGATATTGAGAAGCATTCTATCGACCTCAATCGATATGATGATTGGAAATTAAGCAGGAGATGGATTCCTGCCATCTCCTCTTGATAATTACTTCTTTCTTTTATTTATTATTATTATTATTATTATTATTATTATTATTATTATTATTTGTTCATTTTTATTTATTTATTTATTTATTTCTTTTAACTTCCTCGCTTTAATATAACTTTTTAATAAAATTCTTCTTTCTTTCATTTTTGTTCTCTTTGTCACTTTAACATCTAGTAATAATCCCTTCTCCTTTTTACTTGCATCTAGTCCCTTTTTAACTTTAATTTTGGTATAAAAATAGATTAGTAATTTGTAATTTTCTATCAATTTATTTTAGTTTTAGAATATATTATATGATTATAAACTCTAATTTGATATTATATTTAAATAATTAATATATAATTTAATATTTTTTTCCCTTAATTAATTTTTAACAACCTTCTTAAATATCATTTTCCCCTTAACTATTTCTTAACACTTTTCCTAGCAGGTAGTTTATAATGGCTAGTTCCTGATAGCTAATTCAAGACATGATGCTTCTCTACTATTTAAACTTTTGTTAAGATTGATATTTTCACCATTTATCCTCAGGATGAACCACATTAGTTGGTTTGAAATGTCAACCAATTCTATAACATGTGATTAACCTGTAAGACAAACTAATTATTCCTTAATCTGTAAAATATTTTATCGTTATTCTCCATATTTATTATCCATTTCATATTAAATCTATTTCAATGCTAAAAATTCTCAAGTAATCAAAATCCTTCAAAAATTCTTGCATTATCCTTTATCTTCTTTTATTTTTCTATCCTTACTTAATTAAAATTTGTAGTCCCTTCCCACAAAACTTCGTATTCATTTCTTATGAAATCACTTTGCATATTCAACGTACAAAGCCAATATTATCAGGTTTTCAAATTTGAGTTAGAATAATTTGTTACATTTCCTATTAAAATTAGTTAATAATATGACATGGAAACTATATCTACTGGCTAAATCCATGCCAGTGGTCGAGATTTTCCCAAGTCTATTGGGTTTTTTAGCCTGCCAGAAACCTTAATAGGTGAATAATTGCTAACTCTTGTTCTAAAAAATCCTAATATTATTAGTCCTACTCCCAATCCTTATTGAAATTTCCATCACTCCTAATCCAATTTTGATCATTCTAGTCTAGGTAGGAACTGTGTTTCATCTATCCCATATTTCTATAATTCTTGGTTTCTATAGACTCACTGTGCTTTCCTAATTAATTGTTTGACGTTGGGATGCTTGTAATGTGATGCATCAATATTATGGTTGGCTCATAGATAAAGGTTGATCTAGCTCCTCCTCCAACTCCCTGACATGTCCTATATCAAATGGACTCCACAACTAAACTTCAACTCTGCTCATCAACAAATTTTGAATCAATGCATGTAAGCTCTTCCATCCTTATTTCCAACATACAAAAGAAGTAACCCCTCTAATTCCCTTTGTAAGCCCCCAAAACGTTTAGTAAAAAGGCTTATGAGTGGATAAGGCACTTCTTAAGAAGGCTAAAAGAAGGAATGTTTTTTTGTATCAAACAATTTTTAAATATTATCTTTCAAGTGCCTCTACATACTATTATTACTAATTAATGAGGGAATCTATGTTTTCATTATCAAATATCACTTTTCATTCCATTCGTGTGGAATTTTAATGCATTTGTGTTGTGTAATTTTGCATTGTAGCTATTCCCATTGACGTGTGGAGAACTATTTGTGTGGAGGAGTTGTTTTTATTGGATGTTGTATGAGTTTCACTTCCAGTCTCTTGTGTTGAGCAATGTTCGACACTATTAGTCATTAAATATGATCACTGTATTAAGAAGGTTGAATCATATTAATTACGGTTACTTTCATTTTCACCTTGTAATATCAATTAGAATTTATATTTTTGGTGAAGATATTCGAAAGGAAATTTGTTTTCTCTTATTATAAGATACATGCTAGATATACCCTCTCTTTCAAATGTTTTGGTGTGGTGCTTAACATGTTCAATGCCTACTATGCATGCTTTGATCAAATGGAAGACATATAGTTTGGAGGCACTGTCAGCCAATCAGACTATTCCTTTTGTAGGTGGGGCTGAAGATGAGGAGGAAAAGGGAATGGAGTAGTGTTATCGGGAAATCTAGTGTCTATGCAAAGACTGGTAGCTATCTTAGAAACAAAAAAACTAAAACTACTTTTGTTTTCCTTTATGAGAAGTAGATAAGAGGGGAACAAAGGAGACCAACCTCTGTCTTGCACTTGGTTCCTTGCTTGATTCCTCTCCCTTTTGATAGATCTTTGCCACTCGCTTCCTCATCTACCCAGCTTCAAAGAGCACCTGTGGAATCAAAGCAACATAATGCTATCCAAGAATAGAGATCTGCTATCATCAACAATATAGGACTAGATATATATTGACCACACAAATGCATATATCATCAATCATACAATAATGTGGAGGAAAACATGAATAGTTTTATTAATATCAAGAATAGAAAAGAGGATTACAACCAATTTTTCTGATTCAACGTCATCCTCTCAGTAGGAAAGCCCTTATTCAGCTCATGAAGAGCTTAGATCACCCAACACTATGATCTTACACCAAGAAACCAGTAACACTTCCTTACAGGATACAAAATTCTAGCCTCTAGATCTCTGGAATGAGGGATCCATATATAGATGTTTGCAAGGGGGGTGAGTCAGCTTCTGAGATTTGATTAGTGTCCTCTCTCTGATAGTTATTGATTCCACTTGGAGATTGATGATCTCTTACTCATCCCTGGCCGAATGCAGAGAGGCAAGTGTCACAGGAGAAGTTTCTGGAAGCTTCCATGGTCTTCCACCTCGCAAATTGACTCTACCATTTGTCCACTCTTGCCCATCGCACCCCATAGAAGGGCTTTTCAGTATGCATCGCACCTCCCGTGTTCATTTAGGTGGGATGCAGCGCACATTGACCATGGAGTAGGTGAGATGGTCTAGTTTTGACCACTTCTGAGTAGTTTTTCATGGAGAACTTCTGGGAGATGATGTAATCAGCTGACCTTGTTCTTTTAGGGGTTGGAACAAACCGTTTATGGACTTAGGAGCCCTTGGTTTATGGACATTTATGATTGGGGTTTCAGTTCCCAAAAATGTCTATAGCAGTTGCCCCATAAAGCATGACGTTGTTAATCTTTTGATGTCGGGTGAAATGCTTTATCTAGCTGAGGCAGGCATTCCCATGCTCAGCTTTATAAATTCATTTTCATGTACATAAGACAGAAAATCATCTGTGTGCAGACTAATGATTCTGGTAGAGCCATCATCCCTTAGATTGGATGATTATCTATGCAACAATGATGTACATTTGATGTCTTTATTTTCCTGAATATATATCGCAGCCCGGATGAATGAAACTAGATCTGGGGTCCTCAATCTCGTTCGATCTTCACTCATAGTACAAGTCGATCCATGTGAGAGATGTTCTGGAGTCGAACATGGAAAGACATCGCGTGATTACCAGCCAATGATGTAAGCTGTTAATAGGTGCGAGAGGAATCACCAATAATGATGATGACCCTCAAGGTGCTACAATTCAATTCACGTGGTGTGAATAAGGGACTTGGCATCGAAGACCAAGCAAAATATTTCGGTCGAAGGCCATTGATGTAAACCTGTCGCCGGAAGTGAGAAACTTGCCATTGAGGCATGCAAGCTTCAAAGTACTAAAAGGGTTGTTCCTAGATCAACTTCCTGGATAATGAGCTGATGTCAAGAAGAAGTGATCCGTCATAGGAGGGCCTTAGTGAATCCCACATCTATGACATGGAACAGAGCAAATGATTTTGGAGGTGAAAACGATCTGATGATATAAGGTTCAGGGTGGCAGTCATGAAAGAATGGAGCATGAATGTATTGCAGTGGATGAGACATAGGTGAATTCTCTGAGCAACTTGTCTTGAACATATCGGCAACACTGACATGATGGATTGATAGCGTTAACCCAAAATATGGATGGTGTGATGGACCAATGGTGTTATGACCAGTGAACGGAACAACCCAACCAGACTCGGATGTGGAGTAAAAGTGTCATGTTCAAGAGCGACTTGCTACCAATAAAGTTTCTTCAAGTTTTCTTCCCAATCTTTCCCTAGTCATTGCTGACCAGTACCTCTTTATTTTTGTCAAGCTTGAGGAGGATAACATATTCCTGTTCTATAATTTTCCCTTCAGGCAAACCCATCACTATGTTTAACGAGCCTAGCAATAGTGAAACTCGTTCTTGTCTGTATGGACAAGTTTGTCGCTATTTGGTTTTAACGAGTTTAATGACAAAGATAACTCGGTCCTTCTCAATTTTAGAGAGTCTGAAAGGGAAATAAAGAAAACTCCAAAAATCCTTTTTCATCATATAATCCCTTAAGTCCGAAAAAGTATAAAATAATAAAAAAAGGGATGAATTTTTGGTATTTTATCGAGCTGAACAAAACAACCGCTCGATATTTTTGTGTAATAATCCCTCAGGTCTAAAAAGATTAAAAGGTAAAGGAGGGATAGCACTTCGGATCACTTTAATGAGCTGGAGAGGCCAATTTCTCGGCAATCTTTTCATATTTTATGAGTCAGAAGAAAAAAGCTTAAAGGAGACTCGTTTTTTTAGGAACGAGTTATAAATTCGAGTAGCAACTAATTCCAGGTAAGGTTTGGAATTTTCCAATCATAGCAGTGTCACAAGGATGGCTAATAGGATCACTCCTTGCATTTGTTCCTCAAAAAGGGTAAACAATCAAATGGAGGTGAATGATCGGCCAATATGGAGTGGAGGTGATGATGAGAACACGACCAAGGCTTCAAAGGCTGATGATAATGCATTCATGATGGTTATTTACCAGAAATTGGTTCATTTTTTAATGAATGAGCTTAAAATCTGGGGGAAACATTTTCTCACTACTTATGCTTAGTTTTTAACGAGCTTGAACTCCACATAAAAACTACTCGATCCAGTCGTATAATAAGGATGTCTCATCTAAGATGCCATTTTTTATGGAGCTTGCACCTTACAAAGCTTTGCCCCGCATCCTTTCTTTATGCAAGTTAGGAAACGACCAATCCTATGTGTTTAAAGGGTTAAAGGACCTAAAAATTAAAAAAATAAATGGTCGCTCTTCAGTTTCATGCCCCCAGGTATAGAAAAATTTTTCCAGGTTACCAAATATTTTTCTATCTGCACTGTGGACAAAACACTTCCTCGGCGATGTCTGTCGAAATAAGGAAAGGTAAGTGGCGCAACTGGCTCCACTCACATAACTTTGACGAAGGAATATTATTCCAGTCTAATCTCATAAACCAATCATATATCCTTCACGGAAACCTACCCTACGCCCAAGGTTTTCCTGCCGAAACAGACCAGGGTGCATGCTAGGGAAAATTTTAAGAACCCCCACTAAATTTATAAATATAATAAATGGGTGAATCTCCATGGTATATAGGAAAAATGGAAGGCGATTTTATTAATAATATAATATGTATATATAATTTTTTGGCGAATCTCTCACCAGGCTGGCGAATATTTTACTCAATTATAAAATCTTGTAAGATAATAAAACATTGTAAAGTCCTAGTGAATCTTAGCATAGGCTACATGCTGGTTTAATTCCCCCATTTAAATAGGCTACATTCCAGGTGAATACCATGGGTCAATAGCATGTGCCATTTTGGTGAATACCATGGGTCAATACCATGTGCCATTTTTATTTTTATTAATTCTAATATTAAGGTTAATAATGGTTTTTTGCATGGTATTTATAACAATCTAGTCCATGGTATTTTTCCCATAGTATTTTGGCCATAGGTTTCACCTAAATATAACCCATTTTTTGAGTGTTCGTAAATATAAGGTGTCTTATGGAATAAATATAAAAAAATGTTTTATTTACCTCTTTCTTGAGCCTTCATAAATAGAACGAGGGTTATGGACTAAATATAAAAATAGGTTTTATTTATTTACGATACGTCTAGTTTATTTATATTTTTATTTATTTACCATACCTTTTTAGTAAGTATAAAAAGACGTTTTATTTATTTACCATACCTCCACTTTACTTATATTTTTATTTGTTTACACCCTTACATGTATATAAGGTGACTTATGGAGTAAATATAAAAAATGTTTTATTTATTTACCATACCTCTCATTTATTTATATTTTTATTAATTTACCATACCTCTTTTATAAATATGGTATTTGTCCCATAGGATTCACTTAAATAAAACCTATTCTTGAAAATGGGCAAATGGAAGGTTGTAAGTCCTAATTTCAAGGGCTCAATTTACCTTTTTTACCCTCTCCCTTAAAATAAGGTGGGCTATTTGAGTTGATTTGTAGTAATGTACTATGATACAAAATATTCGCCTACTAAAAATTTAAAACCCCTTAATTTCGCCAAAGGGCGAACATTCGCCCCTAAAATTATCCTTGGTGCATTCCCCCTGGGTTTCAGTCATGTCCTCCTGAATCACTCGCGCTCATTAGGTGGACGGACTGGGGATTGACGAGATATTCGTTGAGTGAAAAGACCATTCAGGGATGGTATTTGACTATTTGCTATGTGAGAGCTAGGGAATGAAAGTTGGTCTACGAGCTTCACCACTCTTCCTTCATGCGAAAAACACATTACTCTAAAGAGTGAGGAGACAATGGCTCCCATGCAATAAATATAGTCGCGTCCAAGGAGTAGATTATAATCTATGGGTCCTTGGACTACCATTACGTTCATGTGAACAGTTTTCCTTCTCAATGTTATCAACACATTGGGAAGGATCGCTAACAGTCGATTGGTTCCTTTGTCAAAGCCTGTTAGATTTCTCATTTCAGGCAAAAGCGATCGCGAACCAAGCCCTTTCCAAGCAGTTGAGGAAAGGATACTCACAGAAGCCCCTTCATCTGTGATAGCACCGGCCATGACCATTCTATATATTTGAGCAATGATTCGAAATGGTACAGTAGTTGGTAAACGGGGTCTGCCTAGTAGATTCCAATTGAAAGAAACAACTAGGTTGCTTCGAGGTGGGACTGAATAGACTGTCGGATATGACTCTGATGAACTTCCTTCCTATGGTAAAGGAACGGGTAGACTACCCCCATGTTCATCAGAGTCTGTGTTTATGAAGAGAATTTGAACGGTGTCATTCTTGTTCTCTTCGGTGACTCTATCATCTCAAGATGGACCTTCTGAAGGCAAGACCGGGTCAACTGCTGCCTTGACCTTTTGACTTTCGTCTGGTGTGGATTTAGATGGTTTATCTTCAATGGTAGACGCTTTGACTGGCCACAATGGTGTTTCAGTCAGATTTTCAACTAGTGATGGACTTTTCAAGAGTTTCTTATATCCAGGAGGGAGCTGTAACGGTGAAACCAGACAGTCATCCAAAACTCTTTTAGCTTTGTCTAGGAAGGGACAATGGTGGACGGCGTGATCGCCTTCACATAGTTTACAAGGGAATTTACTTTTCCTTTTCTATCTCGACGTTTTGTTTTCACTAGTTGACGGCGTACTTTCAACATGATCGTCAGAGGTTGTTGACATCGGATTGTGCAAACAAGGAGACCAGTCCCTTAAGATCTCAGGGATGCAGGGACAATCTCGATGATAGTGATCTCCTTTGCAAATGAAACATGGAGATTTAGGCTTTGAAAGTGCAATGTGTGGATTTTCACTAGATGATGCATGGTTACCCTCTGTCGTCTTTGGCTCCTTGTTCTTCTTCTCTTTCTTCTTCTTCTCCTTCCTATTCTTAGTTACTTGACTTTTGGCTTTACTAGCCCCATCAAGCGAAGAGGAAGGAGGAGAGGGAGAATCAGATGAAGTGGAAGGTTCGAGGGTAGCTTTGGTATCGTCTAGTTGCTTACTTGATTTCTCAAGAATCACGGTGTTCTAAATGATAGAGGTCGAGAAGAGCCATATGGGCAGGCCTATTGTCAATCCTGGAAGCGAAAATGTGGCCATATGAGGTGCACCAACATCTCCCCAAGAGGAGAAAGGACTAGGATTTCCTCCAAGGGGAAATCCTTGGTTGGTGGACTCCATTTTTCTCAACCTAAGACCAATGTAGGAAAGGTGATGCTTATTCCGATTAAAATAAATTTTAGATGCTTTGACACAACTTGTTTTTTCAATTTTTAAGAGTCGAGAAAAAAAAAAAGATGACTCTAGTCGCCTTCGATTTTTAATGAAATTGAAGTGGCAAGTGCTTAGATGGACCTTTTCCTTTAAGGAGTCTAAAAAGGAACAAAAGAGACTACTCTAGAAATCTAGACAGAGGGATTACCAAACCAATCGCAAAATTGCAGAATACTTTTTATGGTACTGCAGTCAATCTTCCCGAATGTTGTGTTCAATGCATTGCGATCGATAGGGCAGCAGATACGGCTTCCTATGGATAAAGGATATAGCCTATTGTGGTCTCCCAATATATACTCGACAGTATGTGGGAGAACAAGTCTATACTAGAACTTATCGTCTCAAAGTGGAGGAATCACCCAACCAGCAATGAAAGCAATAGTTACTAGGCTTTACGACGCCAGAATACGTCTCTAGCCTAGACTTCTAAATGTTGTGCGTTAGGCTCAAAAGTGTTTTTAGATCCATTAAATTTATTTTATAGTTGATCTTTCTTAAGAAATTTTCCTTTCAGGTTCACCGTGCGATGTAGATATACAATTCCTAAAATGCAATCTAAGATGATAAACAATCGTTTAGTCTTCTTTTTGCAATGAAAATCCTAGCTACTAAAGAAAGAGAGATGATATTCTTTCAACATAGAGCAGAGGGCACACACTATATGCACTGTCCTAAATCAAACCAACAAATAGTCTAAATGTAAATGTACATGCATGTATTTGTTTTCAGCCTTCTTAATGTGTGAATGATAAAAATAAAGCTAAGCGCAAATATGAATTATTTTTCAAAGCGACATTACTAGCAAGCTTCTTTTAAAGACAAAATGAAGACAATATCGACAGTTTGTGATTTGGAATTGAAAACTTGCTTTCGACACTTGAAAAACTACTAATTCAAATCAAATACAAGAGTAACAGTGTAATCGACTATCAAGAACAATCGAATTCTCTTCTATGACTGAAAACGACACTTGCGACACTTCCAAATCAAGAAACAATAGTTCGATTATGCTACATCTTTGTAAAAGAGAACTGAAAATGGCTCACAATACATAAAAACATTTATAGTTCTTTGCACAATGGAGGCGGAATAATGGTAATGAAGCGGGTTTCCAATAGAGGTATATTAACTATAGACAACAAAACTCCTAAATAGAGCTGAAAATAGTGAAGAAAAACCAAATCCTGGAGGCAAAATTAGCCTTTTCTGATCAGCACACCTGTTACACAGGGATTCCAGTATGCATCCCACCTACATCACACGCGAAGTGTGATGCATAGTGATGTCCATGAAGAGAGGGTGCGATGGTACAATGCGAGACTTTTGATCCAGCTCTTGATCACAGTTTGCAGCACAGTTCACGGATTTAGGCCAAGCAAGTGGTAATCAGTAAATAAATCACAGGGGTAGATCTAAGGAGGTTAGTAGAGCCATCACAAGGGAAATTAGAGAGTTTGTAAATCGATTGTTTAGTTCATAAAAAAAACCCGGAGATAGACTGAAGTAGCATTGATCTACTTTGCACTTGCACAGAAAATGCAGTTCAAAGGCTATTTGGATTGACTTCAAGCTCCGTGTGTAATTTTATAACGCAAACAAATATAGACAAACAAACAATATATTCACTCCACAGTGGAGTCTCCATTTTGTTATCGGGAAATCTAGTGTCTAGGCAGAGCTGCTAGTCCCACTAAGACTGGTAGCTATCTTAGAAACAAATAAACTAAAACTACTTTCGTTTTCCTTTATGAGAAGTAGATAACAGGGGAACAAAGGAGACCAACCTCTGTCTTGCGCTTGGTTCCTTGCTTGATTCCTCTCCCTTCTGATAGATCTTTTCCACTCACTTCCTCGTCTACCCAGCTTCAAAGGGCACCTGTGGAATCAAAGCAGCATCACACTATCCAAGAACAGAGATCTATTGTCATAAACAATATAGGACAAGATATATATTGACCACACAAATGCATATATCATCATTTATACAAGAATGTGGAGGAAATCTTGAATAGCTTTATTAATATCAAGAATAGCAAAGAGGATTACAACTAATTGTTCTGACCCAGCATGATCCTCTCAGCAAGATAGCCCTTCTTCACCTCATGAAAATCTTAGATCACCCAACACTATGATGTTACACAAAGAAACCAGCAGCACTTCCTTATAAGATACAAAATTCCAGCCTCTGGATATCTGGGATGAGGGATCCATATATAGATGTTTGCAAGGGGGGTGAGTCAGCTTCAGAGATTTGATTAGTGTCCTCTCTCTGATAGTTCTTGATTCCACTTGGAGATTGATGATCTCTTACTCATCCTTAGGCGAATGTAGATAGGCAAGTGTCACAGGAGAAGTTTCTAGAAGATTCCATGGTCTTCCACCTCGCAAATTGACTCTGCCATTTGTCCACTCTCACCCATCGCACCCCATAGAACGGCTTTTCAGTATGCTTCACACCTCCTGTGTGCATTTAGGTGGGATGCACCGCACTTTGACCATTGAGCAGGTGAGATGGTCCAGTTTTGACTAGTTTTGAGTAGTTTTTCATGGAGAACTTCTGGGAGATGATGTAATCAGCTAACCTTGCTCTTTTAGGGGTTGGAACAACAATTTTAGGGACTTATGAGCCCTTGGTTTATGGACATTTATGACTGGGGTTGCAGTGCCCAAAAACGTCTATAACAAGTAGGGATAGTGCCACGACTAGTATGAAGTTTAGTTTTAATTGTTCATTATCTGGGAGAACGTTGGTTCTTTTGAGCTTCTACATTTATGCACAATGAAAGTGTTGGCCATGTCGGGCCCACCTAATGATGCTTTTTATATTTTATTTAATGATTATGTGTGTGTGTGTGTGTGTGTGTGTGTGTGTGTGTTTTGCGGGAGGAAACGAATTGTGTGTAAAATCCACACAATGAAATTCATTTGTCATGTGGGGGTGATCCACAAACATTGGTGGATATTCCATCGGATAGTTTTTCACAATAGATATGATAATATTATATTAAAAATATGAGATTCTACACTATTACAGTTTCATTTAATTTCTAGATCCGTAAAATTAACTATAATTAGTCCATTCATGTAAAAATAAATCAAGAAGAAAAGTAGAGAATGAAAAAATAAGCTCACACACACATAGTACACAATATATTCTCTTTGGGAAACCCTTTTGGGAGAAAGCCTAGTAGAAGGTGAGGTCGCCTCACTCTCTTTCTCTGCCTAGAAATATGGCTACAGATACAAAGAAGTGATGTTTGTGGCCCATGGGCTGCTACAGTGAACAGGTTCTCTCTGTGTTCTCTACCCCCAATCTATCCTCACTATATTTTCTCAACTATATAACAAAATGCTCTCAAAAGAATGGAATGCCTATTCCCCCTACTATCTCGGTTATAATAAAGCTCGATAGTCTAGTAGTGGTTAATTTTGACTACATCAAATATTAACTAGACTTACAAAATAGACTCTTCTAGAGTCATTTAAATCACAAACACTTGGATAACCCATTTCCCATGAATAATGGGGGTTGATGATGTTCTGTATTTCTATGAATAGTTTTTTTGTTAATAAAAATTATAGATTATAAACATGTGCTTGTTTTTTTCTTTTTGTGTTGAGGTTTCCTTAGTTGTTGGTGCTTACAAACTGGTAAATTTCCTTAATTTAATCAAGACATTCATGAGAAAAATAGCTTCAAAAATGAATAATGAACATCAATCATGTATAGTCTAGCAAACCATCAAAGGGACACATTAACACAGTGTTTTGATGAAGGAGTTCACCCCTCCTAGGCTACATCTCCTTGGTCCAGCTTCCATGGCTTGGGACTTTGTAGTAAATCAATGTGGAAAAAATGTTGTTTACAAAGCTCTAGCTCTTGGTACCTACAACAATGTGTTCATAAGGTCAAAATTAGCTAAGAAAAATTCTTTCTGATCTCAATTTGGTCTAAAATTGAGTAAGTTATGGTTCAAACAGTTTTTCCTAGAAAACCTCCACTAAATCTGGAGAGACTCTAATTAAGTCTACCATGTTTGGTGGTGGTTCTGGATTTGGTGCCCCTGCCATAAATTCCACCAGCTTAATCAACAGATTAATTAACTACTAATATTGATTATGGTGCTAATCGCGCTTAATGCTAGTGCTGGCCCTTCGTCACGTGTTTGAGGTCGCATGGGGTGGGGGATGATGAGCATGAGTAGTATCTACATAACAGATCTGATTATAACAATGGAAACCTCATCCCCAAGGGAGTGGTATCAATCGAGAAGTTGTATGACCTACAAAACCACTTCTACGGGCCCGTGACTTCCAAAAACACAGTGCCACAATGTTGTACTAAAAAATAAATCTGGGAATGGATAAATATCTAATGTCTATGAATCTCGATACATGTTTCACACCACAAGAGCAGTAAGATTTTGTCCACCTGTTTAGATAGTACCATCATGTGTTTGAAATGGACGTACGATGACTTGAAAACATATGACTTGCAAATAATCCAACACATTATTCCCATCAAGGAAGGGGCCAAGCCATTTTAGTAGAAGCTAAGGAATGTTGGGTTGTGTTACGTTCTTTCCACGAACATCCCACGTAGTTAACCAGGGGGTTAGGATGGGGGGATCCCCCCCTTCGTTGCGCCAATTGCGTAGCGGGGGGAGTCAGAAGGGGTTTGAGGAGTGTATTCGGGTGGGGCAGGTTCCAGGTTCAAACCCGCCTCCGCCCAACGCATATATATTTTTATTATAACAAACACATGCCATTGGTATTCGACTTTGGGTTTAATTCATTCCATGTTGGAACTTTGGAATAGTTTAAATATATGTGAAATTCGGAATTAATATTTAATTAATATATTAAAATATGTAATATATTATATATTATGTTATAATATATAATTTAAAAAATTATATAATGTAACATAATAAATTTATATAAAATATATATTGTTGTATAAAAGTACAATAAATAAAAAAATTCAAACTCCACCTTACAGCCAACTATGCATTTTCTCCTTCACATAACCAAACTAGCAAATCCAGAGGTGACACTTGTCACAGTCCCATTGGGTGAAAACCGAAGAAGATTCCCCTTGCTGACTCGATGTTAGGCCCCTATACTACTAGTGTAACCCCTTATTGTTATTAGTACAACCCTGTTATTATATTTTTGTACCCATATTGTTACTATTGTGCCCCATGGAAGCCCACTATTGTTATTATTGTGCCCTCACAATATTATTGTTATGTTGGCTCTGATTATATTATGACTCCTTAGACTCCTAAATATAGAAAGGAGGTCTTGTCATTTGTATCATCGAAAATTGTTCATTTATGTAATGTAAAGGAGGTTTCCCCCTCAGAGAGGCTGAATTATATGGCATTGATCTATCTTTTCTATCTTTTCTTGAGTTGGTTTCATAACATTTGGTATCAGAGCTTTGGATTCTAGGGTTTCGCTGCTCCAAACAGGTCATCGTGGAATTTTCTCTATAAAAAAAATTTCTACGATGTTTCAGAAGTTTCAAAAAAACCAATTTGAGGAGAAATCACGCTGAACCTTGGGTCCAAATTTCAGAGCATTTCGCGTTATATTTGTGGAGATATGATCTGAGGAAGTTGGTATTTTTGAAAACTCCTGAATTACATTCCAAATAGATGACCTGGGGAAAATCGTCATAACTTTCTCTATAAGCATCAGATTGAAATTTCCTAAGAAGATACAAAAAGAGGATGGATTTTAGTTTCTTTTATATAGTTTTGAGAGCCAAAGGTCGAAACAGGGACACATGGCATGGCATACAAGTTCGCTCTACTGAACTAGTCTATAATCAGCTCATTGTGGGAGATTTGGCATAACTCTTCCTTGGAGAATCCAATTTGGATCAGACTAGTGGCATTGGAAAGAGGACATAGAGGGCTACTGCAAGTCACAATTTCAAAACTAGAAGATCCAAAATTACAGAGTTATAGTCGTTTCAAGATCCAGCTCCTAAAATCAAGAAAAGATGATGTGAGGAAGTTTGATGGAAAGGATCTGGTAAATTGGATACTAGAGATGGAGAAATATTTTGATCTACATGGTGTACCATTGTTACAAAAGGTATGTATTGCATATTTATATTTAGAACCGGATCAATTTTTATGGTCTAAAGGGATTTTTTCTTGTAAACTGCTTGTTACGTGGTCAATTTTCACGGAGAAAATGATAGCACATTATGAGGATACAAAGAGAAACACCTTGTTTAGCCAATTGATAAATCTCAAACAAAATTGCTCAATGGAAGAACACATTGAGGACAATAAAAAATTGAATATAAGGGTAAATGATATTACAGAGAAGCAAAGGATTGATGTCTTCATAGGTACTTTAAAGGATAACATTCAACATGAACTTCGTCTTTGGGAACCTGATTCATTGGAGAAGGCACTCAAGTGGGCAAGAAAAATTGAAAGCGAAATTATGGAAACAAGGAATCCAACCACTCATTACTATAATTATGGAAGTTTTTCTTCTCTTATCCTTCCACAGCCTACAAGGGTGACAACACAACAATTGGAAGAAAAAAGAGAAAAAGGGCTTTGTTACAATTGTGATAGCAAATGCACTAAAGGTCATAAGTGTGCTGAGAAGAAATTATTTCACATAGATTATGAAGAGGAGGAAGAAAAGAATAAAGAAACATCAAAAGAACAATATATACACCAGGAACCAACCCCAGAGAAAGAAGAAATGAATCCGACCATCTCTTTAAAAGCATTGGCAAGAATTACCACTCCTCAAAATCTGAAGATAGAAGGACATATCAAGAACAAAAAGGTTCAAGAAGTGAAAGATCACATTGAGAAAGAAGAGATGAATCCAGTCATATCTTGTAATGCATTGGCCGGAATGACCACTCCTCAAATTATCAATATAGATGGACATATCAAGAAGAAAAGTGTTCAAGAAGTGAAAGATCACATCGAACATCAAGAAATGAATCCGACCATATATTGTAAAGCACTAGAAGAAATTACAACTCCTTAAACCCTAAAGCTAGAAGGAAATATCAAGAAGAAAAAATTTCAAGCAGTGAAAGATCACATTGAGCATCAACAACAAGTTCTCCAACTTTTAAAGGATAATGCCACTTTGGTGCAGAATCGAATTAAACAACTCGTATATCAACATCGCAGTGAAATTTTTTTTGGTGTAGGTGATTGGGTATTTTTACGACTACATCTCAAGCAAGCTATTTATGAGAAGGAAATGTTGGCAATACTACATGCACTTAAGAAATGGCAACCTTACCCAATGGGAAGACACTTCAAGGTAAAAATGGATCATGATAGTCTTAAATGCTTTTTAGAAGAAATATTATCTATAGAAGAACAGAAAAAATGGGTCACAAATATATTGGGTTATGAGTTTGACACCATCTATTGAAAAGGGAAGCAAAATTTTGTTGCACATGCACTCTCAAGAAAGTATGAAGATGTGGAAGCATTGTTTTGTGCTATTTCTATTATCTAGCAAGATTGGATAAATGAAGCAAGGGATGAATGGAATAAGGACGAAGAAGTGTGGCCACTCATTCAAAAGTTGCAGAAGATCCCAATTCAAACAATATTGCCAGAACTTGAAGAGGAAGGAAAAATCATATTGGAACCTGGAGCAATCACAGAAACAAGAACCCGACAGCTACGAAATCGATCAATTTCAGAGTATCTCATCAAGTGGAAGAACTTACTCGCAGAAGATTCCACATGGGAGGACAAGAATATTCTACAGAAGCATCAAGAACTACTCAAGCTCTGAGGACAACACTTTTTGAAGGAGAGGGGCATGTTAGGCCCCTATACTAGTAGTGTAACCCCTTATTGTTATTAGTACAACGCCCTTATTATATTGTTGCACCCATATTGTTACTATTGTGCACCATAGAAGCCCACTATTGTTATCATTGTTCCCTTACATTATTATTGTTATGTTGGCTCTGATTATATTATGACTCCTTAGACTCCTATATATAGAAAGGAGGTCTTGTCATTTGTATCATCGAATAATTGTTCATTTATGTAATGTAAAGGAGTTTTCCCCCTCGAAGAGGCTGAATTCTAAGGCATTGATCTATCTTTTCTATATTTTCTTGAGTTGGTTTCATAACACTGGACTTCTCATTAGACTACCATGTCATCATTCTAACCCTCTACAATTGTTTTAGCTGTTTAGGAAAACGAACAACGGGCCTTTTCTCCTTCATCCAAAATCTGTTTTCGATGAAACAAATTGTGTTGCAATCGTCTTGTCGAGACAGAAGCAGACATATAGTTTTTGAGCCAATATGAGAAATTTTAATTTTAAGCTAAATACTCAGCACCTGATCAGATGTGGCATCCTCCGGAGCTATAGGTGTGAAAATAGAAAGGTCAGCTTCTAAGTGGCATAACATTTTCACACAGACTCTGATTGACATGATTCTTGCATAGTTGGAAATATTTCTATGTTTATAATGGAATGAAAAAATGCGTAACTAAAGAAGCAAATTTTTACTTCCAAAATACGTCACTTTATGCCTCAAAACATTCCCAAAAGGTTTCAGACCCTGTTTTGCCAAAATTGGTCTCACCAGTAAAATGGTCATGTTAGCTAATTCATCCATTTTTCCACTGTAAATGCATCAATATGGATGGAAAATAATATAATGATCCAATTTGGATCACAAATCCCCATTTCGGGAGGCTTTTGGTCCACAAAATATTTTACAGAATGAGGTGAGGAAATTTTTCCTCCACCCTTTCTTTGCTGTAACATTTAGCTTTGCCTGGGAGTTGTCCCTTGAACCCAATCTGGCAAATGTCTTGTTGCCCTTGTCTTGTAGTTTTAGACAACTTTTGTAAAACTGTATCTTTTGTCAACATTACTTGAGTGTGTGGTGCCAAATCCTCCATAGAAGGTAGGACCTATTCCTCTTCTTGATCTAGCATGGAAGGCTCATAGTGTTTCAAATTCTCTACATGTACAACTTAGTAAATGTGCATATATGGTGGTAAATTGAGTCAATAGGCATTATCACCCACCTTTTACGGCATCTGAAAGGAACCATACCTTAGAGCCTTAATTTTCTTACCAGGCCCCTACAACCTCTGCTTGTTCAATTGTATCCATACTATGTCTACCACCTTTAACGATTTATATGTTCTATGGTGATGATGCCTGGCCTTATACTTCACGTGCGAATTCTACATTGTCTCTTATACCTGTAGATGGATCTGTCTGATTTTCTCTATCATATTTCAACACTCAAAGTATCTCATATAAGGTCTTCCTTCACTCCTCCTTGTGGTGCATATGCAATATCCAAAAGTGAAGGTGGAAATATCCAAAATAAGTTTCAAATAGGGACTTTCATGTAGAAGTGTGGACTGCTCTATTATAAGAATGTTCTATATATACAATATTTCCATCCCAGTGCTCTGCATGCTTCTGGTTGCAACCCCTCAGAGGCTACACCAAAGTCTTATTAACTATTTATGTCCACCGATCTATCTGTGGATGGAATGTTGTATATGTCTTCAACTTCGTGCTCATCTCCTCCCATAATGTAATCTAGAATGCACTGAGAAATATTGTATCCCTATCTAAAGGGATGCTCCTTGGTATCCTAAAGTGTACCAGGACCTATGTAAATAACAAGTTTTCTTCTTCTTGTTCGGTGATGGTATTTTTACAGGGAATCAAAACACACATCTTGTTGAACCTATCAACTACCATGAACAGGTAGTCATGTTCCCTCATGGTTCTCAATAAAACTACCACAAATTCCATGGACATGCTTTCCCAAGGACGAGTAGGTACAGGTAAGGGATGATACAAACCTTTTTTCATGTTGCTAGGCTTACTGCTATAACGAAGCATGCATATTCTTATGAACCTAGCTACTTGCTCTTGCATCTTGGGCCAATAAAAATACCTCTCCAAGATAGCCATAGTCTTCCCTACAAAAAATTTCCCTTCACCTTTGGAGGTGTGATCATCTCTAATCAACTGAAAATGCTCACCTTTAGGAACACATAGCTTATCCATCGGGTAAACTAACCCATCCTACAAATGGTATTCAATCGTTTTGTTGCCATCATGTGCATGAATCTAACTCTGCAACTAATGATACCCCTCCTTGATGTCCTCATCTTATAAATATGCCTCTTTGTATGCATCATGGGTAAATGGGTTCATGTGTATAAGAGTCTCAAAATCTGTAATCTTTGATTTGGTTGGCCTTGAAAGAATATTGGCCAAATTGCTTGTGTTTCCCTTCTTATACTTGATCATCAAATTAAACTACTTTAAAAACTCCATCCACTTGTAATGCCTGGTTTGTTGTAGGTTACTCTAGGCCTGCTGGTACTGTAACAACTCATGATTTGTGTGGACTATTGTCTCCTTTCCCATCAGATAGTGCTTCAACTTCTTCACATCTTACAAAATTTCATAGAGGTCCTTATCATAGGTAGGGTAGTTAAGAACTGCCCCATGAAATACTTCAAAATGGCAGAAAATGAGTCTTTTGCCTTGCATGAAGACAACTCCCATAATATACCCACTCGCATTTGTCTCCACTTTAGAAGGTTGTTGCATGTTTGGTAATGCCAAAACTGGTGCTTCACTAATATTATTGTTTAACTCATCGAAATCCTTTTGCTTCCCTTTTCCCCACCAGAAACTCTTGCCAGCTGTTGTTATGGTGTGGAGCGGTTCTACTACCAATGGAAAATGAGGCTATGAATTTCCTTAGGTACTTTGCTACTCCAATAAAACTCCTAAACTTAGTAAAATTAGTAGGCACCGGCAATTTCATGATGGCCTCCATCTTGGAAGGATCTATCTTTAATTCTCCTCCACCAATCACATATCACAAATACACTAAGGACTATTGCACAAACTCACACTTCTTGAGATTTACTAGCAGCTGGTGCTTCTTCAATGTTTCTAGCACCTGCATCAAATGCGAAATATGATCCTCCCATGTAGAGCTATATATCATTATATCATCCAAATAAACATTAAAAAATGAATCTATAATATAGCGCAGTAAATCATTCATTAATCTCATAAATGTAGCTAGTGCATTACATAGGCCAAATGGCATAACTAACCACTCATACAAACCTTCCCTAGTTTTGAACGTGGTCTTCCATGTGTCTTCTTCTTTTACTTGAACTTGGTAATATCTAGACTTCAAGTCCATCTTGGTGTTATAATTTGCTTGCTATAATTGACCTAACATATCGTCTATCTTGGGTAGAGGGTATGTGTTCTTGAGTGTGATTATATTCAATGCCCTATAATCTATACACATCCTCCAAGTCCGATCCTTCTTTGGCATGATGATGATGGGTTACCCACATGGCGATGTACTCAGTCAAATGAAACCTTGTTCCAACAATTTTTGTAGCTATTTCTTCACTTCACTTGCTTCTATAGCAGACTCCCTGTATAGCCTAATATTTCGCAATGGGGAGTCTAGAAATAGTCGGATCTCATGCTCCACTTCTCTCTTAGGGGATAACTCCTTAGTCTCTTAGAACATTTCCTTATATGACTGTAATTGATGTTTTTGTTTCTTAGTACACCCCTCTAGGAATACCTTGCCTCTTATTGACTCCTCTATAGACTGACCTCTTAAAAACAATAAAACATAGTTCTTATTGGAACTCATCAATTTCTTGGCTTGCTTGGAACTTACAAGTGAATTTTTTTACTTTCCTTTGTGTTCATTTATGATGAATTATTTTCCATCCTTGATGAGCCAGTACTAGTTAGATATCCTCATGAATATTGTATCACACATGTACATGTATGGACTCGCAAAAATGACTCCACATACATCAAGGGGAACCACATCCAAATCTACTTCATCAATAAAATAAACACTGATAGCAAATCTAATTTTACACTAATTTGCTACCTTCAACTCTGCAACCTTATGTACCCATCCAAGTGGATATGGGTTGGGATGATCAAAAACTTCTAGCCCCAACATATTGACTAGATCTGTTGCAATGATATTTGCCTACGATCCTGATTCAAACAGACCATCAATATTCATCTTCTTGACCTATATCTTTACATCGAAGACTTTGGTCATTTATTTCTCTTCCTATTGTTGAAGGCTACTTAGATTCACCTCCTTCTACACTAATGTACTTACCATCTTGTCATCCACATTTGAGCTTCTTTCAACTTGGCTTCTTGAATTAATTTCCATGATATTCTTCTTCTTATTTCATTTCTTCTTGTTCTTTGGGTTTAGCTCTGGATGAAATTTCCAAGGAATCTCCTCTATATGGCCATCAATGCTGCAGTGGTTTCTAGGATCCTTGCATTGGTGTGTTGTGGATAAAGTATTTTTATCTTTCCCCCCTTTTTTCTTCTTCTTCCCCTCCCTATAAGTGTCTTGTTTCTCCTTTTCCTTCAGTCCACTTGATTATGCTCTCTTCAATCCTATGTTCTCCAAGTACTGTTCCTGTACACAAGAAACATCCACCGTTTTAGGTTTGAACAACAACACTTTCTCACACAAATAGTAGTGAAGACTGCCCAAATACTTGAGTAGTACATATGGGTTCTTTTGAGAGACACCCAACATTATAGCCATCTTTGTGAATTTTGTGGTGTACTCTTGCATGATTTGGCCAGACTTTTGTCTGAATTAATGCCGCCGTATCCATTGGTGTTCCACATACCCAATGGGATAGAATGGTGATTAAATGAGGGTTTTTAAATCCTCCCACTTAATTACTGGAGGTTATGCCTCCAACCTCAGTGTTTCTGTGTAGCTCTCCCACCAAGTTAGTGCATGGCCTTCCAATTTGAGCCAAGCGAATGAGATATTTTTCCCGTCTGTGATCTGATGGACACTTAAATAAACTTCCAGTTGTTGCAACTAGTGTTTCAACATCAGAGCATCGATCTCGCTGTGTTTTTTATTGATATCATCTTTTTATTTGACCTTAAATAGGTATTGGTTCATGGCACTTGAACTAGGTTGATCTATTCTGGGTTCTTTCTCTGGCTGGTTATCTGCGTATTCCCAATCTCATGGTCCTCCTTCTAATTTTTCCTCTTTGTTTGAACCCCTTCTTCTCCAAATATCCTCGACTTATTGCTTAGGGCCACCATGAGGAGGTTTACATTACGGTTTATATCCGAGACATTTTCTTTGAGCCATGAAAACCTCACCTCTGCAGGATCACAAGGTTCATTTACAGATTCATCGCCCATGACTAGGGTTTTATGATTTTTGCCCTTGCCTATCTAGATCCCTGTAATATCAAAAAAATATCAAAAGAAACCTTATCCCATACCAAATGATCCATAAACTATCATGGATATTGCATTGGACAGTTCATGACAACTGATCAGATAATATTATATTAAAAATATGATATTCTACACTATTATAATTTCATTTAATTTCTACATCTGTAAAATTAACTGTAATTAGTGCATGCATGTAAAAGTAAATCAAGAATTAAAGTAGGGAACGAAAAAATAATCTCACACACACATAATACACAATATATGCTCTCTAGGGAACCCTTTTGAGAGAAAACGCTGCTATAAGGTGAGGTCAATTCGCTCTCTTTCTCTGTCTAGAAATATGGCTGTAGATACAAAGAAGTAATATCTGTGGCCTATGGGCTACTACATTTCACATATCCTCTCTGTGTGCTATGCATCCTATCTCTCCTAGCTATCATTGCTCAATTATGGAAAAAAATTTCTGCGATCGCCTACAAGTGGTTAATTTTGACTACATCAAATTTTAACTAGAGTCACAAACTAGGCTCTTCTATAGTTTTTTACATCAAAAACATGTCACTAGCCCGTCTTCCATGAATAATGGGAGCTGATGCGGCATCCTCGTGAAATATAGGTGTGAAAACTGGAAGGTCAACGTCTGAGTGGCATATATTTTTCATATGGGCTCTGATTGATAATATTATTGCATCGTTGGAAATATTTTTGTGTGTATAATAGCATGAGAAGGATAATAATTTTGGTGGTAAAGTTTTACCCCCAAAAAATGTCGTTTGATGCCTAAAAATGCTCCCGAAGATCATACCCCGTTTGGCCAAATTGGGTCCCGCAGGTAAAATTAGTCGCATTAATTCATTCCTCCACTTTTTCCACTCTAAATTAATCGAGATGGATGAAAACAAATATAATGATCCAATTCGGATCAGGAGGGAACCTAAAAAAGACATTATAAAAACCAAAAAATTGACTAAGTTTTGAATGTAGAGTGAAAATTTTCGGTAAGTAAACCCACTTATTTTCATTCCCTAGGACACAAATATTTATGTGTCAGGCCTTCTGTCAACACTTACGCATGGTAATCAAAGATATCATGGCAATCTCACTTTTCTTTTATCTAACCTTATCTACATCTAATAACTTTAAAGATTCATGTTATTAGTTCCAATTAACAATTCTCTTAATACATTTTAACTAATATTAACATGTATTACTACCTAGTACTAACAATGTTAAAGTTAACTAATATAAGTAGAAGCTTCATTGATATAGGTGTGATATTAACTAATCACAATATTATTATTAACTATTATAAATAGAACTACGCTAATCAGTGTTATTATAAATAGACCTTAGCTTCCATTTAAGTTAGTTGTTATAGTAAGATAAGCTATTAGAACTAAATTAACTCGCATAATGCACAACAAAAGTAGCAACATCATGGATACATTCAACTTAAAAATATAACAGTCAAAGTGCTAACTTAGCATAGTTATCCTCTCATTGTTTCTACCAGTTTTTTGTTGTGTTAATGAAACAATAACCTTATTTCGGTAATATATTCTTCACTAATTAGTTTAACTATCCATTAAAAAAACTAGGGTTGTGGGCCACTATAACCTAACATCGTCCCAAATGCTAATGTGAATATCCATATATGTGGGAGCTCTTCTTGTGGAGACATTAGTTCTTGTTTTACCTTAGGTTGTTTCCTAGATATATTTGAGGGACAACTACTATATATATGTGTTCCATTTTCCTCACTCCCTTATTGTGGGAAATAGGGATTTATTTGTGTTCCTATTATCTATATCATTGAAGGATCATATTTTTTCATTTAAACAAACTCTTTCTCTCGCTAGCTACCCAAGCAGCTTAGGAGGGGGTCGAACCTACGATGGCTAGATGTATCTACCAACAATTTCACGTGTCTAGTTATGCCAAATCTATGTGTGGAAGGTGTGCTTTCCAAGCTCATACTCTCCTGAAATGGATTCAAAGGTGAGACCCCTCCCAACCTCTTTCAATTTCTTTTTCCCTATAAGACACATAATATTGGAAACCAAATATAAATGTATATTAGTTTATCTCAAAGAATGATGTACACAATGGAAATATAAATACATAATGAAACCATTGATTCAGTTTCTAAGACTTCTTGTACTCTAATAACCACTCACCATAACACAAAATTAATCTCAAGGATTAGTTGTCTAAAATTCCCCCATTAAGATTAATTATTGCTATGGGGTAAAATTCATGGTGTATGGAGAATGAAAATATCCTCAAAGGTCTTCCCGGGACCTTCAACATACTATAAGATTATCTGTAGATGTTACGAAGTTATACACATGTTCATAGATAATTATCAACTAACAATGTATGGAAAGGACATTACTTCGAGCCTCTGTATGGGTTTCTTTGGAGATCACAATGCAGCCAGGTGGAACTCCCTCAAAGTTGGCTCCAAATCAAGTCTTTCACAAAGAAGAGGCAAGTGCAATCATCACATACAACCTTGAAAACTAATATATGAATACATGAAGAACATATAATTGCATACAAATAAGCTACTCATGCAAACATGTATCTAGTAAACAAATTAATGAATGATAGTACAGACACCATCAAGTAGGCAACACAACTACAGTTCTGTATTAATAATGGAAGAGTGATTACAACCATCTATTGCATCAGTCTTCCTTTGCCCCTTCAGCTTCTCTCTCTCTCTCCCTTCTTGCCAACATCTTCAGATATGAGATAGTTCTCAACAGTTAAGTAGGCTATCCTTCCAAATGCTCTAACCCCTTTCATAATGACCCTCACCTTGCTTATGTAGAAATCGAGTTAGGGTTACCAAGTTCCTCCTAGAGTTCACTAGGGAAAAAGCAATGAACTTGCGCTACTTTTTAGCTCTTTCCCATTTGCCTCCTTCATTCAGATTATAGTTTCTCCAAATAGGTTGATTTTGGATGTTTCCTTGCTTTTCTTGGGCAATTTTAGGAACAAATATCTAGATATTTGTGAGTCAATTCATTCCTTTGACCCTTGGAACTTCTCTTAGTTTCACTAACGCTGTCCCTTGACTAGAAACTTGAGTTAGCAGGGTCACTAATGCACACTTAGGCTTCGTAACAAGCTCTATAAAGCAGGTTTTTAGTGTGCAACCAGTGTTACTGTCAAATCAAGGCCTGTAGTTGTGGTATTTTCTTCCCTGCCACTAATGCCTGCATGTACCAAGGCACTGAATGTGTTTCTGGGTTATCTTCCTAGATAGAGTGTTGAATTCGATACGAAGAAACCTGTCGAAAGGTAGGCAATAATGTTTCCTACGTCAATTGACACGAAATGGGACAAAAATGATTTTGTTTTTTGAGGAATATTTTGAGCATTTGGGTCTAAAGAATGGAGGGCATGATGAAAGGATATGTTCGATGGGTTGATGGAGGAAACAAATGATTAACCCTTGAACAATAGAAGGCATGACAACGGTTTTAATCAGACAGCACTAGACTCATGAAAACCAAAGAATGTTAGGATACAGAGATGCAATCATCAAGGTATATAGGCTAAACACATAGGATGGTAGGGTTCATATTGAGCGGCCATCAAAAGGAAGGTTTATCTGAGGGAGTGCCATGTTCAAGGGAACGACTACTACCAAACCATGATTTCTAGTACAGAATACAGTTGTGTTGTCCACTTTCCGTGTCTGATTAATTTAATGAGTCCAAACGGGTAAACTCAGTGATCTTTTCATATTTAAAGAGTATGAAAAGTACCACAAAAAGAATGACTCTCTACCTATCTGATTAGTTTAATGAGTCTAGGTAGGCAAACTCGTTGATTTTTTCATGTTTTAAGAGTACGAAAAGTACCGTTAAAACAATGACTCTATATCTTGTCTATGTAATTTAAAGACTCCAGACTAGATAACTCAGTGGTATTTTTATATTTTGAAAGTCTGAAAAGACTGTAAAGAGCAACTCCATGGTGGTCCCTTTGTCATAGTTGTTAACCAGGTGCGACAAAAGGTTAATAGTATACCCAGTTCAGCTACTTTTCTCTGAATTAATCTATTGAATCCGGATAAAGAGAAACCTATTTTCAATAGATGTCGAGCTCATTTTGCTATGAGTACGAGGAGATAGACTAAGCTCGTTTTTCATCGCGAATTTTTAATGAGTCATGCGACAATGAACTCAATACGTTCATGAAATTTTAACGAGCCAAATGAAGAAAAACTCAGAGTATCTTTTTCAGCTTAGTGAGCGAGAAAAAGAGGTAAAAGAATGCTCATTCATTCTTCGTAGATTTAACGAGACCAAAGGAGGGGAAAAACTCAGGGATTTTTTCATTTAAGAGTGAGAAATGGTCCCAAAAAGAAAGTGCTCTTGTTGCTGCCATATATTTTTAAAGAGCCCGGTGACAAAAACTTGGGATTTTTCAGTTTCATGAGCGAGAAAAGTACCTAAAAGAATGCTCGGGTCATCTTTATAAAGTTTAACGAGCCTAAATAAAAAACTCGAGATTTTTTCAGTTTAACAAGTGAGAAAAGGGCCTAAAAAGAATGCTCAATTTGTCTTTTTTAGTTTAATGATCTAGAAAAAGATTAAAAAAGAGTTGCTCAAACCGTCCTCGTATATGTTTAATGAGCCACCGATGAAAGGCTTGGAGATGTTTCTATTTTTTAAAGAGTAATAAAATATATCAAAAAGTGCTCTATCATCTTTGTATTATTTTAACGAGCCCAAAGAATTAGACTCAAGGTTTTTTGGATTAACGAGCAAGAAAAATACCATAAAAAGAATGCTCAAACTTCCTCATGGTAGTTTAACAAGCCTGCAGAAGGAGACTCGAGGATTTTTCGGATTAATGAGCAAAAAAAATTCCATAAAGAGGATGCTTGATCGATCTCATGCTTGACATTAGAAGGGTCTATGCCATGCATTTCCTCATAAGACCAAGGAAAAACATCGTGGAAGTTTATAAACGGGTAGGTGAAGCTCACAGTTTCCTCGGGATTGTGATTGGATCCAATTTATATGTTTTCCACGATGGTTGTCATGATAGAAATATCGATGAGTATTTTTTTTGAAATATTGCCCTTGTTCCCTTCTGATTCGAAAGTTTGGATAGTCGTATATGGTGGGGAAATGATTTCATGTGTGTCAGTGACAGGATTTGAAGAGGAATCATGTTCGAATCAGATATTGAAACACGATGGTACGATTCCTCCCAAGGTTGCTCTTCTAAACTCATGATCTCTGTAATAGCTTCGTCCATAGGTAGGACTTGATTGAGTGTATCGAAAGAAGGAGCGTTTATGGGAGGGGCAGTGGTACCATTGGTCGAAAACAAAGTGACCGAAGGTTTAGATGCAAATTGAATGGCATGGTAGGGCAATTTAGCTGGTGACAGTGACATTTTTTTTCCGTATGTGTCAATGTCTAAAGGAGCCGGTAGGATCCATGGATCGGTTTGTTCATTAGGAATAGAAGAAAGCATATTGTCTATTTGTGAAACCTTCGGTGACTAAAGAAGGAAACAACCCATGAGGGAAGAAGCCTTCAATAGATTGGTACCGACACTCACATAAGAGTCAAGTACACCACCCACTAAGGGTACAAAGCTGCTAGGTAACAGAGAGTAATTTGGGGTACAAAAGGATAGCTAGTCTACTGTGACTATCTTTTCGTCCAAGGGAAAGAGGATGATACGAAAGACTGAAGACACAACGACCTTCTTGTCATATGTCCAAGTGCATCCCAAAAGAAGATTATAGTCAAGTTTATGATCCATGACTTCAATATCTACCATTACCATTTTCCCACTCAAGGTGATGGGATAGCTAGCTAGGTAACCTTTCAGGATGAAAGTGTGGTTACCAAAAGCTTTAAGGGAATTCGACGGTGGGGATATTGTTGGAGAACCTAGGGCGAGCCAACATGAAGCCAACAAGATGTGGGTACAAGCACCTTCGTCGATGACAATTCTATGTATACCTTTACCTTTCGAAGTTATATGCATCTAGAATGCAAGCTGGTGAGAAAGGGGAGGTTTACACTTGTTCATTTCGAAAATAGCAAGCATGGAATCCTCTAGGTTGATACCACCAATAGCTTAAAGCAAAGCTTTCCGTTGTGTTGGGAATGTTTGTAATACTTCAAGTTCTGACATAGCCGATGGTGCTTGCACCAAATCTTCTACAATGTTTTAGTTTTGGGTGGCATGTACAGATGTATTTTGCATTGTACATCGAAGTGCCCCTTTTGAGGTTCGAATTACAAGGTCCACAACTCGCCTTTCGATATGAAAATCGTTGGGTGGCAGTGGGTTTGGACTTGAGAAAGGTTTTGTTGCATGAGCGATAGAAGCTCCATAACGTTTGGCTCCTGTGGCAAGTTCTACCATTTCAAATGTGTAAATGGTAGAAGATCCTTCACCAATTGAAGGATGTTGTGAACCATCATTTCCCCCTTGCGAGGGTTGTGGTTGGTTTGCAATAAGGTTTTGTTGTTGCTGAGCGGGGAAAGGATTGTTGAGGATAGTGGGGGTTCGGCCAGTATCCTTTCTAACAATGTATTATGTGCATTCCTAAAGACGTAGTCAATGATAGGTCATGTGGTCTTCAGCATAGATTTTGCAAGGAAATGTGGCAGGTTTATCCTTTCCATCGTCAGTAGGAGCAGCGGTCTTCTGTTTTGGGTTTGGCTGCTTTATTGACTGCTCTTCAAAAGGAGCGGTCTTTTTCTTATTCTTCCTTTTCTTACCACCAAGATTTTGTGTAGACTGCACATAGTTTATCTTAGTGGTAGGAAGAGCAGTGGATTTGGTAGTAGTGGAATCATTGGGGTTGACAGGGGCATTGGGGATTATGTCGTAAAGAGTGCCAGACTGTGAATATATCAAATCTAAGTGTTGGGCACGACGTATGGATTGGTCCTATATGACTGCACCACCTAGAGTGGCATCTCTAGCGATTTGCGGAAGTAAGGACTTGCAAAACCAGTCCGTTAAGAGAAATTTTGGGAGGGGAGCTTTGAATAATTTCTACCTACATCTCCATTCATGTATATGATCAGAGATGCGGGTGGCGGTATCCTGATGAAATGAAGTGAGGAGATCTGTCTCAATCTCATAGCAGATGGGTAGCTGGAAGTGCTTTAGGAATTCCATTGTTAAAGCATCGAAGGTGTTTACTGATGCACGTGGTAACTCAATATACCATTTAGCTGCGTTGCCAGTGAGGGTGTGGGGAAAAAGATGTAACTGGACACTATCATCTATGATGGAGTTAGAAACACTCCAAAGATGGTAGGTGGTGATGTGGGTGCTTGGATCCTCCCCTTGCTTTCCATCTAACTTAGGGATGTCCATTGGTATCTTATGCAGGATCGGTGGCCATTATAAGTTGTGATAGATGGGGTCATTTTTCAGTTTGTATAAGTTGGGTATATCCAATGTTTCCAAGAAAGGTAGAGAGTTTGGTGCCCCAACTCGAACCATGGCGATGACATATGACTTGAGGTGCCTTGCGCTCCTCCCATTGTTTGACTCCCAATATTATACATGGGTTGCGTGGTGTAGCAGTTACTTGGAGATATGGTGTTGTAGAGTGGATTTCCATGAGGATTTTGATACTAGGGTATAGAATTGCTCCCAAGATAAGCGGTGCCCCCTTAGCTCATTTGAATATGTGAGTAGGGTGACCCCATGGATTGGTTGGGAACCCCTTGAGGATTCCCACACGAAAGAGAACTAACCATTTGTCCTTGATTGACAAAGGGAATGTTCATGTCAATTAGTGACTGACCATGCATTCCTGAGAATGGAGGGGGAACTGTTACGTTCCCTACTAGCATGTGCATATGGGATCCCCCCCAGGTATATCAATCTGGGGGTTTGAACTATACATTGGCGACTGATCATATTGTTGGTAGATGGGAACCATGGCCACAGTGCCACATTGAGTGTTATAGGGAGTGTTGTATGTGGCACTTTCTGAAGGTATACAATTTGATACTAAAGGAGTGGAACCCAGCATTGGTTGGGTCCTTCTCATAAAGGGTGTCATGTGAGTGGTTGTACCTAGGACAAATGGGATAACATGATTCACCATTACCGGTGTTGTGGTGACTGTCGACTGGGAAAGTGGTGGAGGACCAAAGGTGTCCCTATAGTCCCACAACCCATGAGTCATCGATGGAATAGATGAAAATGTTCCAACTACTGAAGTAGGAAGTACATGTACCGCAGGATGCAAGATTGGGTCCGATGGATTCGTAAGTAGAGGGTTTAAGGGAGGAAGGAAGCCTTCAGTAATGAAATTCTCTGGCAAACTTGAATCGTCAGCTGTCCAAATGGATCCTAAGTGAGATCTACGAGAGTGATTCCCCAAAGATGGGGAATCTAGTTCACTAGAGCTTGGTAGATCTTCCACAATGAGTGGAGGAAGTCCTAGCAATCGTTCAGATTGATGACGATGGCCGGATGTAGCCACAGTGACTGTTAATTTTTATCAATAAATTTTATCGTGATATTTGTTAAAGTCTCATAATGATAACACATAGGTGCCTGAAAATATAAAAAATACACTAAATGGATCAATCAGCAAACATAGTGAAATTACCTTCTCTGATAAGCACCAATCACCGGAGATGAAACCTAGTATCTCAATGAATAAAAGAGAAGGATGGCGAGATGTATGTTTACGGTTACTCTAGAGCTTCACCCAAACCTCATATTATGGGGCCAAGTACTCTTGTGAAGATGAGAACCCTCCCAAAAACTGAAGACAGAGTACATCCGTCCATGTTAGGTACCAGGAGAGCCCATCCTAGTCACCTTATGTAAGTCCCTAAAAGTTTGGCCACTAAAGATACCTCAGATCACAGACACCACCAGGGGGGACATAGTTGTAGATAGCATGTTGTGTGGGCAGGATACTTGAGTCCCCGACTCAGTTCCAAAATCCTCGAATGGATCCCCAATATGCAGAGTACCCAAACGAGGTGTAAGAGAAGGTGGGCTACCTTCACTTACAGTCCGAAGTTTTCTGGTATTTCGCTCCACTTTTACTGGAGTGGTCCCAGTAGTATGAGTGCAGAAGGAATATTTCTCTCTTTTAATGACACTAGTTTGGTTTTCGACCATGGGCACTTCACTCACATGTCTATCCCAAGATCCTAGCCTAACTAATGTTTGTTTTCTCAATAAAGAGTTACCAATTGATTTTAGGTAAATTTTAGGTCTACTTGATTATTGTCTTCAGTGGGTGAGTTGACATATGAAATGTGATGAGACTCTTGACTCAATAAATCATGCACAAAACAATGCTTTGAAAAATTTTCAATTTGATGAAAACAAGTTGTATTCTACATAGTCATATTTTTCCCATATTCATAGTTTTTCCATGCGTCTTAGTCATTTAACACATGCATAACCAAAATACTTCTTTCCAATGTTTCTTAACAACTACTTTAAATGAAAATAAAGCAACTTATAACTGATTAAACAGAAGGATGAATAAAATTTGTGAGTCTTTCTTTCGTAAAAAATTCTTTTGAGAAAGAAAAGAAAAAACTTTTTTCTTAAAAATAAATTTCTAGGACACCTATTTTGCTAGTAAAATGCAGTTACATGTCTTCTTTCAGTCCATGAGAAGGCTTCCTATCCCTTTTGGCTCCCAAACATAGCCAAAAATCAAGGTATTGGAGGACCAACACTCTGTAACAGTGGCTACAAAGAGTTAATAGGTCCACTAATGCTCACTGTGAACAAGCACACTGTGTTATAAAGCTCTATGTAGCCTGCTAACTTGCGTTAGTGTGGGAAATCTATCAAACAAAGGGCTTTCAAGATCAGATTCAGAGATGAATGTATGTAAGCAAGATGCAACAAGATTCTTGGTAGGTCAGAAAGGGATTGCAGAAGTATAGGGAGCTCTTAGAAGGAGGAGAGATCCGAGAAGAGTCTGTGTAAACTGGGAACTAGATGTATAGTCCCCAGTGGAGTCGCCAATTCTACTATGGGGTAAAATGCATGGTGTATGGAGAATGAGAATATCCTCAAAGGTCTTCCCGGGACCTTCGACAGACTGTAATAATATGTGCAGATGTTACAAAATTATACACATGTTCATAGACAATTATCAACTAACAAAGTATGGAAAGGGGATTACCTCAAGCCTCTGTATGTGTTTGTTTGGAGATCACAATGTAGCCAAGTGGAACTCCCTCAAAGCCAGCTCCAAATCAAGCCCTGCACAAAGAAGAGGCAAGTGCAATCACTGCATACAACCTTGAAAACTAATATATGAGTACATGAAGAACATATAATTGCATACAACGAAGCTACTCATGCAAACAGGTATCGAATAAACAACTTAATGAATGATAGTATTGACACCATAAAGTAGGTAGCACCACTGCAGTTCTATATTAATAATGGAAGAGTGGTAATGGAAGAGTGAAAAAACTTTTTTCTTAAAAATAAATTTCTAGGACACCTATTTTGCTAGTAAAATGCAGTTACAGGTCTTCTTTCAGTCCATGAGAAGGCTTCCTATCCCTTTTGGCTCCCAAACATAGCCAAAAGTCAAGGTATTGGAGGACCAACACTCTGTAGCAGTGGCTACAAAGAGTTAATAGGTCCACTAACGCTCACTGTGAACAAGCACACTGTGTTATAAAGCTCTATGTAGCCTGCTAACTTGCGTTAGTGTGGGAAATCTGTCAAACCAAGGGCTTTCAAGATCAGATTCAGAGATGAATGTATGTAAGCAAGATGCAACAAGATTCTTTGTAGGTTAGAAAGGGATTGCAGAAGTATAGGGAGCTCTTAGAAGGAGGAGAGATCCGAGAAGAGTCTGGGTAAACTTGGAACTAGATGTATAGTCCCCAGTGGAGTCGCCAATTCTACTATGGGGTAAAATGCATGGTGTATGGAGAATGAGAATATCCTCAAGGGTCTTCCCGGGACCTTCGACAGACTGTAATAATATGTGCAGATGTTACAAAGTTATACACATGTTCATAGACAATTATCAACTAACAAAGTATGGAAAGGGGATTACCTCAAGCCTCTGTATGTGTTTGTTTGGAGATCACAATGTAGCCAAGTGGAACTCCCTCAAAGCCAGCTCCAAATCAAGTACTGCACAACGAAGAGGCAAGTGCAATCACTGCATACAACCTTGAAAACTAATATATGAGTACATGAAGAACATATAATTGCATACAACGAAGCTACTCATGCAAACATGTATCGAATAAACAACTTAATGAATGATAGTATTGACACCATAAAGTAGGTAGCACAACTGCAGTTCTATATTAATAATGGAAGAGTGGTAATGGAAGAGTGATTATAACCATCTGTTGCATCAGTCTTCCTTTGCCCCTTCATCTTCTCTCTCTCTCTCCCTTCTTTCCAACCTCTTCAGATATCAGACAATTCTCAACAGTTAAGTAGGCTATCCTTTCAAATGCTCTGACCCCTTTCAAAATGACCCTCACTTTGCTTATGTAGCAATCTTGTTAGGATTGTTAAGTTTGTCCTAGAGTTCACTAGGGCAAAAGCAATGAACTTGCCCTACCTTTCAGTTCTTTCCCATTTTCCTCCTTTGCTCAGATTAGAATTTCTCCAAATAGGTCGATTTTGGATGTTTCCTTGCTTTCCTTGAGTGATTTTAGGAACAAATATCTAGATATTTGTGAGCCAATTCGTTTGTTTGACCCTTGGAACTTCCCTTAGTTTCACTAACGTTGTCCCCTTAATAGCAACTTGAGTTAGCAGGGTCACTAACGCACCCTTAGGCTTGGTAACAAGCTTTATAAAGCAAGTTTTTAGTGTGCAACCAGTGTTAGTGTGGAATCAAGGCCTATAATTGTGATCTTTGCTTCAGTCATCATGTCTTTCCCCTATGAGTTGATGAGGAGGTCAATTTTTTGTATAAAAATTATGTATCAAAGTCCAAGCATGAGAGCTCAGAATGCAAAAAATGAATCTTAGCCAAGAGCTTAATATCTCTTAGAAATGGTTTCTAAGGATAGCCAAAAACCCAAGATGGTGGTTTTTAAGAGAAAAGAACAAATGATACCCACATTTGGAACCTTCATAGTAATTATCATATAAATAAAAACAAGATGCCAAAAGCATGCAATCATGCTCATTCTCGTTGAGCATAAATAAATAAATAAATTCTACAACTATAAATATAAACTTGAACTCTAGACTATAGCAGTAAAATTCTGATATTTGTCTCAAGCTGGCTTGACAAATATTCGAACCTATAGCAAAAAATCAATTGCATCGTGTTGGCTTATATGGGGCCGACCCAGGTTTGGAAGAGTTATTTAGACAAACAAATCCCATAGCTACCGGCCCTTTTGGCAACAGCCCACATAGCACAGATTGAGGTTTCACGGAGGTAGCAAGGGGGGGTGTTGGAACTATGTTTCCACACCCTTGGGATGTCTTGAGGTGGTTTGGAGGGTTCGCATGCCATTCTGTGGACTCACGACACTCTACTTCTACGTAGATCCGAAACAAGGCAATTCCTTAATACTTATTACTAATGAGTTGTTATAGATCAGATCTACTTTTCATGGTCTTTAAGCAAACATTTAATAGTGATAACTAGTGTGCGCAGCGAGAAAGGTTATAGATTTGCACACATTTGTAGCATAAGTATAAGCCTATAGATCAAAAAAATATATCAACCATAATTTAACCAGATCCACGATATTTCAAAATCAGTACAATATTTCAGAACCAACTTATCTTTTATTCACTTCTTTCACCAATACAGCTAGATCTGCCCTACGCACTCAGCTGTAGGGGTTTGTGCACACAGCTATAGACTCTACAAGGCCTCTGTGCACACAGCTGCAGAGCCTCTATCCACCCACCAACACCCTTGACTCGAACTTACAGACGCTCCAAAACTTCTTGCCTCATAAACCCATAACAATTCAGATCAATAATGCATATCCCAAACTAACTCCCAATTCTAGAGCCTTACTCTATTTATACATTTCCCTGGTCCACAGACCATGGGCAGGCCAACTCACTTCCTATTATCTTACATTATCTCTGGGCAAACAACCCTTTGACTTGACTCATTACAATTCGCGCTCTGTGCACTTCACGGAGTCCTTACCATACCTTCCCCAAAATTGTACCTACCACATGGTTAAGAAGGATTTCTTTTAGGATGGCCTTAAATCAGATATTCAAAAGTTTGTGGCGGAATGTTTGGTTTTCCAACAAAATAAAGTTGAAGTAATTAAGACCCCATGACTATTACAACCCTTATCCATTCCAAGCCTATGTTGGGAGGAGGTTTCAATGGATTTTATGACAGGTTTACCCAAGTCTAAAGGAAAGAGTGTTATCATGGTGGTAGTTCACAAACTTACCAACTCTGCACACTTTTGTGCATTATCTCATCGATTTAAAGTGAGTACAGTTTCTACTACATTTATAGAAACAATTCAAAATCTAGATGGAAACCCAAAGGTTATTGTAAGCAATAGAGATCCCATCTTCACTAGAAATTTTTGGATAGAATTATTTTCTTTTCATGGGACTTAGTTTGCTCATAGCTCATCTTATCATCCTCAATCTGATGGGAAAATTGAGATAGTAAACAAATGTTTGGAAGGATATCTTTGTTGCTTTGTATCTGATAAATAGACCCAATGGGTAAAATGGTTGCCTCTGGTTGAATGGTGGTATAACACTTCCTTCCACACAACAACAAAAATGACCCCATTTATGGCACTTTATGGATATCATCCACCATCCATCACATCATATTTAAGAGAAAATTCTAAGGCTTAAGTAGTGGAAGATCACATCAAGAATCAACAACAAGTTCTCCAACTCTTAAAGGATAACCTTAACTTGGCGCATAATAGAATGAAACAACAGGCATATCAACATGGAAGCGAAAAGTTTTGATGTAGGTGATTGGGTATTCCTATGGATACAACCAGGTAAACAAATGTCCCCCAAGCAAGCTAAGAAGTATAATAAATTATCACTAAAGTATTATGGTCCGTACAAGGTGTGGCAAAAGATAGGTTCTATGGCATACAAATTGGAACTTCTTGCAGCTTCTCGAGTACACCCATTTTTCCATGTTTCGTGCATAAAGAAGGTCATAGGTGATGAGATTCCAGTTCAAACAATATTACCAGAACTTGATGAGGAAGGAAAAAGCATATTGGAACCTAAAGTACTCAAAGAAACAAGAACTCGACAGCTACGAAATTGATCAATTTCAGAGTATCTCATTAAGTGGAAGAACTTACCCATTGAAGATTCCACATGGGAGGATGAGATTTTATACAAAAGCACCCACAACTACTCAAACATTGAGGACAGCTCTTTTTTGAAGGAGAGGGGAATGTTAGGTCGCTATAATACTAGTTATTCCCCCATTACTATTGTCAGTGTATCCTTTATTGTTATTGTTGTGCCCCTATTGTCCCCATATTGCTATTATTGTGCCCCATAGAAACCCACTATTGTTATTTTTGTGCCTTTACATTATTATTATTAGGTCGGCTTGGTTATATTGTGTCTCCTTGGACTCCTATATATAGAAAGGAGATTTTGTCATTTGAATCATCCAAGAATTGTTCATTTGAGTAATGTAAAGGAGGTTTCCCCCTCGAAGAGGCTGAACTCTAAGGAGTTGATCTATCTTTTGTGAGCTAGTTTCCTAGCACTAGAGCATATTACATTTTATTGAAGGTTCACCGAGGTCAAAATTTCAAAGGTGCATAATTTGTTTTAATCAAGATGAAAAATGACAAACAAATTTCAAAGGCTCCACATTTTTTGAATTAAAAGGCTTCACATTTTCTTTAAAATTTTTATATTGTTTTGTAAACAAAAAAACCAAAAAGTATTTTCTTCGATTAATGAAATATTAGGTTATTTCAATAGTATCCTTTTGTAGAAAATCGTAATATTTACCAAAAGGGCTGTCATTTTTCAAAGTTAGAAAAAAAACAACTTGAAGTTGCTATATAAAAATAATCAGTGTTGCATCTTTTTATTAAAGATAATTCGTTTTAAGTATTGAAAATGAGATAGTAAAATACGTGCACATTTGCATTAAAAAAAAATGGCTTCCTTCACGACTTTCCTATAGACCTCAACTTTGTTTAGAAAAAAATACGATTTTTGGTCTCCAAGAATGAAGACATTTCTACAAGCCCAAGAGTGTTGGGATACACTTCAGAATACCTATGTAGAGACAACCCAAGAAGCATGGGTGGACATGACCAATAATCAGAGGAATGAATCTTTTAAACTCAGAAAGTAGCACAGAGCAAATGTTTGATACAAAAATTAGTCGATGACTCTATCTTTGACAAGATAACTAGCTCATCCACATAAAATGAAGCTTGGGAAATATTCAAAGTTGCATATGAAGGTAATGATACAATGAATAAATTTAAATTGCATACATTGGGAGCACAATTCAAAATTCTAAAGATGATTGACACAAAGAATGTGGACCACTTCATGACTAGAGTGATGGGAATAGTCAATTAGATAAAAATATTTGGTGAAACCATTATAGATCAGAAGTATTGAAAAATCACTTCGAAGCCTACCAAGAAATCTGACATTATTGTAACAACCATTCTAGAATCAAAATAGTTTATAACTTTCTAAGTAGAACAGTTGACTAGATCACTTCTGGCACATGAAAGAAGACTCATTTTGGCAAAATATTCCATGGAACAAAATTTCAAAGCACAACTCTCTTTTGGTAGAGTCAGAGACAGAGGGTATAGAGGCAACAACAAGTGAGTCATACGAAGATCAAGGCATGATAATGAACAAACCAATCAAGACCTCCACACACCACACATACAGAAACAAAACATGGAGAAAATCTAATGTTCAATGCTATTACTGTAAGAAATTTGGGCATTATAAACATGAACACAAAAAGTAGTCAGATCAACAAAGATGAAATGTCAGCATCTCCAACAATGGAGTATCATCTGAAACAATGTTTCTTTACTGCCATCTTTCTGAAGACACTGACAACAAGGATGTTTAGTTTTTGGACAGTGGCTCCAGCAATCATATGATACGTTACAAAAATATGCTTTCTTATTTTAATGCTTCCATAACATCAAAAATTCCTCTTGGAGATCGTTCTTGTATTAAAGATGAAGGAAAAAGTACTATCCCTATTCTTACTAAACATAATCAACATAAATACATTCCTAACGGTTATTATGTTCCACATCTAAAGCATAACCTTATTAGTGTAGGACTATTGATGGAACATGGTTATGATGTAATATTTGAAGGGAACACATGCTATATCTATGAAAAACCTCCCAATATAACACTCATAGAAAAGGTGGAGGAAAGTAAGAATAGGATTTTTCCATTTACTGTTAGAAGTCAAGATCTCTCGCAGTATTTTGTCCACAATGTGTCAAGAATAGATGAGTCTCAACTATGGAATTCTAGGTATGGCTACATCCCATTCAAGATTTTAATTCTTCTTAAGAAACATTCAATGGTCATTCGACTCCCTACTATGAATGAAAAATATTATAATTGTGAGATTTGTGTTATAGAAAAGCATAAAAGAGACCATTCCCACATCTTCCTCTAGAGAAAAAGAGACTTTAGAGCTAGTCCATGTAGATATATGTGGCCTAATACAGACACATTCCATTGGTGGTAGTATTTATTTTCTTACATTCATTGATGATTATACCAGGAAGATATGGGTTTATTTTCTCAAAAATAAATCAGATATTTTCTCAAGATTTAAAGGGTTCAAAGAAGAAGTAGACAAGCAGAGTGGAAATCCTTTGGAAGTACTCAAATCCGAAAAAGGAGGAGAGTACAAATCCAATGAATTCAAATAATTTAGTGAACAACAAGGAATAATAATGAAAAACATGACAAGATATACTCCACTACATAATGGAGTAGCATAAAGGAAAAATGAGTCAATAATGAACATGGTCAGATGTATGCTTCATGAGAAGAAGTCGTGAAATAACTATTGGGTTGAAGTGGTTTCGACAACATTGTATGTTCTCAACATATCTCCAACAACTTGTCTCCAAGATATAGTACCTCAAGAAGCATGGGATGGTAAAAAGGTAAATGTATCTCACTTTAGAATTTTTGGATCAGTAGCGTTTTCACATGTTCCTGAGCAAGCTACGAAAGAAGATTTATCATAGGAGTGAAAGATGTATTTTCATAGGCTATAATGAATAGTCAAAGGCCTAAAAACTTTAAAAAAGGAGACAACTCCTATTTACTGTGACAACAATTCATCAATTTCTTTACCAAAAAATCATGTTTTCCACATAAAGAGAAAGCACATTGACACACGCTTTCATTTCATCCATGAGCTTGTCAATGATGGAGACATAGTACTTGCTTTTTGTGGCTCCAGATATTAGCTTCTAAATATTTTCACAAAGCCATTGGGGAAAAATGTATTTAAATTTGAAGGAGAGCAATTAGGCATTGTAATTGTCTCTACTTGTAACAATTGATATTAGGAGGGGATGTTGAGATATTAATCTCATTGTCTCCTAGGTGTCATCACATTTGATTATCTTATCTACTAGGTGTCATAGACAGTTCAGTTTTACTTTAGTTTAGTTGAGTTCTACTCCAATCATTTATTGTGTATGTTTTTAATGTAATCTATTTAACTATTTTGAATATTGAGAAGAGAAATCTCTACTCCATGATTTATCTTTATTTTATCTCAATTCCACATGATATTATTCATTGCTAAAAGTTGGTGACACTTGAACTTGGACACAATGGGTTAGAAATGTTGATTCCCCCACATCTCGCGAGAATTCCTAAGATCAACAAGATTAATTTATCTGACAATGTGCTCGCAGGTATGATTCCTGTGGAGATCAATAAGTATAGTAGTTTAAATTTTTTCAATGTCTCATACAAAAATTTATCTGGCCACGTGCTTTCCGAGGGAATTTTTCAGCACATCAACACCAATTCTTGTACATGTAACAAGTACCTATCTGGAAGCATGTTGGGAGGATTCATGAATCTAAACCATTGTACTTCCTAGGACTCAAACCGAAGACCACGAACTAGGTCAGGAGCATTAGTCTCAGTAACAAGCACAAGGTTTACAGTTTGAGTGTTCATAGTGATCATCAAAACCCATTATTATAAGAACTATAGAACTTGAAGAAAAGGAATACTACATAGATCAGATATGTATCAAGCTCAAGGAGCTCATCCATAATACATTGAATAAGAAATGTAGAAAATCATAGCATTTGGGTCCTTCAGTTTCACAGTGGAAGAGATTTTTAAAGATATGAAGAACAAAAAGATACTCAAAAACAAACCAATTTCCACTGTATACAAAGTGGAGATGTCAGGAGGGGATGCATTAGCCATCAAGAATCTAGAGTTGAATACAATACTAAATCAATATACCTTCTAAGAACTTGATGCCATGTGGATGTTGAGGCACACAAATATACACAAACTCCTCAGTTTTTGTTACAAAAATGAGAATTCTCTCATTTTTCTATATGACTTCATGCCAAATGCTAGCCTAACCGATGAATATCATAATAGGGAAGAATTTTGTTGGGCAACAAGATATCAAATAATAGAGGGCCTCTCACGTGGGATCTACTATATTTACCATGACTGCAATCCATCAATTCAGCATGGTGCCTTGAAACCCGTTGATCAACCTTCAACTCTAATGGCGTGGTGGTGCCTATGCATGTAGTGATATTTTTCACTCCTAGAGACACAACATTAGGATTCAGGTTATGAGGTTCCATGGGGTAACCATGCGAAGAGAACACAACTACCATTGGTGAAATATTGATGCCCAAACTAGTGCCCGTAAAATTTTAGTAGTGTTTTGATCTTACAATTAGCATCAGGATGAGAGATTAAAGACACATTACAAATCACGTTGTGTAGAGTTATGCTACTTGTGTGGAAAGCTTGAAGTATATTCCACACAGAAAAGCTATGAACACATATTTATTTCTTATAACAAATCAATACAATGATCATGGGGGATTCACTGGGGGAGAAATACCGTACCACGTGGGTTCATATTGGGGGATATATATTCAGGAAAATTTGACTTAATATATTTGGGGATATATATGGGGTAAATGGTTTTTATATTGGCAGGTATAAAAATGGGATCTCAAAGTTAATTAAAAAATATAAAGGGGTACAAAAAATGTTAATGAAAAAATGGGTACATACAATATCTAGTGAAAGTATGGGTCTTTTAAATTGGGATGATGTATTGGGTTCTTATTGGGAGGGGTTAAATAATGTGATTTTTAGAGGAATTTTCGAATATGTAGTCAAATTAGGGGTATTTTTTAGTATGCCATGAATGCACGCGATATGTTAGAGGTTCATTGAGTGAATCCCCGATGAAAATGACCCTATTTTTTTATAACCAATCACATAATTTTATATGAAATTTGACAGTGACACATGGACATTGATACCATTATTTCTTGGAATGGATGTGATTTTAATATTTTAAACTTATCAACATGGATGGCATACACTGACTTGCGACCACACATTATTCATTGAATACATATGAAACATATGTTTTCTCTCATCATATTTAATCATATTTTAAATATGATTCCAATGGTAAGTTTGTGCAAATGATTAGTTCCTGGAATCAAGGTATTATGGATAAAAATTGGAATAGATTGACGTGAATATTTATGGATAGCATCGGAATTGTTTTAGTCTTTTGGTGTTATACTTATCATAGTTTAAGGGCACTTTAATGTTACAATTATCATAAACATGAGATATTAAAGGCATGTCATAAATCACATGGTGCAGGGATTTCCACAGAGAAAAAATCTAAACAAGAAAATCTCCACACACATATTTTATTAAAGGAGTTACAAGTAGAGGTAGAGACTAGCTACATTACAACTACTATTATGGTTATTAGAGGAAACTTATGATAAGGTTTTTATTGTTATTAGACAATGATGGCACAAATAAACTATGTGATATTACTGTTACACTTATCTATGATATTTTAATACTATTAGGAACTATTCTCGTATATTACCATTGCCACCATGTATTGCATTTATTAATGGTATTGACATTGTTTTTTATTGTAGAAACACTATTGTTATTAGAAACTATTATTACTAGCAATATTGATATGATTTTGTAAATGATTTGGGTTGTAAAATGAATGAAATAAATTTGAGGAAAGGAAATAGAGGACACACATATAAAAATTTAGTAGAGAGCATGGTAATATGATGAAAAATAAAATAAAAAATAATGAATAGCATACTAGAATAATGTATAACAAATATGAGCTAGAATGGTGGCATATTATCTCTAAAGAGGGAGAGACAAATAATGTTAGAGAATTATATATTACATAGTAATGGAACACATAAAATATATTGCAGAAATATAAACACATAAAACACATAAAACAAGAGAGACACAAAAATACTTGCTTCACCCAATTTGGGCTACATCCACAGAGAAACAACCATTCCTTCCTTTTATATTATCCAACAAACTAAAGATATACAACCTATAGTAGATCCGATGTAATTCTCTCTTCGCTCTCACACAATATCCTCTCTCTTTCTCACTAAAAATACAGATCTACATAGACGCAACACAATTCCCTTTTATATAGCGAGGGGTTTCCTTCTAAGGCAATAAATCCTAAATTAAAAATAACTTCTACCATCAAATATCCACCTAATGAATGACCCATATTGGCTACGAAATTATAAAAATTTACAAGGAATATTTACATCTATTTTTAGCTTTGAGGATGCTACGGCCACATTGTAGCGCAAATATTATGAGCAGCATTGCTGCCACATTATGAAGTAGGGTCCAATGCGGTGATACCTCTAGATAAAGAAGATAATCAGGCTCCACACCCAACAATCTCCCACTTGGAGATTGATTATAACAACTCCATCGCTACTTCATTTGCTAGACAACAACTCCACTTTGGACCTGTTTATTTCTCATATTCTTCATCATACTTGAAGACCAATTGAAACTGAGTAGAATCTCAGTTTCCCCCTAGTTTCAACTTTTGTTACCATATCTACAGGATTCAAGATAGTGTGTATCTTTTCCAGATTCAATTGTCCATCTTCCAATGTCAAGCGTATGAAATGGTACTTGAGTTGTATATGTTTAGCCTTGGAATGAAATGCAGAGTTCTTTACAAGATGTATAGCACTCTGGATGTCACTGTATATCCTACCTAACTCCTGCTTATTACCCAATTCATCTACAAACGTTTGTAACCAAATCACTCCTTTACTAGTCTCTACAGAACCAACATACTCTGCTTCCGCTGTTGAGAGTGCAACAATACTTTGTAGTTTTTTGACCCAATTGATAGTTGTTCCATCTACAGTAAACACATATCCTTTGGTGCTCCTCTTGTTATCTCTATCACCCACCATATCTGCATCAACGTATCTTAGTAGAGAAATGTTTGGACCACCAAGGCATAATTCTTGATTTGTGGTAACTCTTAAATACATGAGAATCCACTTCACTGCCATCCAATATTATTTTCCTGGATTGGTCATGCACATTCTTATAATTTCCACTACATGTGAAATACTAGGCCTTGTCCAAACCATTGCATACATTAAGTTTCCAACTATCAATGCATATGGAAATTTGGACATATAAGCCATTTCTTCTTGAGTCTTGGGACAGACCTCCTTACTTAGTTTGAAATGGCTAGCCAAAGGTATACTAACTAGTTTTGCAATCTCCATATTAAATCTTGTCAACACCTTTTCTATGTGCTCACTCTGAGACAATGTTAATTTTCGATTCTTCTTGTCTCTAGTTATTCTCATACCAAGTATTTGTTTTGTAACACCCAAATCCTTCATTGCAAATGAGTTTTCCAATTTCCTTTTGATAACGTTTATTTCATGCATGTTAGAACCTACAACAAGAATTTCATCTACATATAATAACAATATAATATAGCTTCCATCATTTTTCCTTTCGAGATAAACACAATGATCAGAGTGACATCTAGTATGACCTTGTTCAGACATAAACCTATCAAATTTTAGATACCACTACCTTGGAGCCTGTTTTAAGCCATACAAGCTATTCATCAACCTGCACTAGTCTCTCCTTCCGTTTTCTCACATATCCTTGAGGCTGCTGCATATATATCTCCTCCTCCAAAACCTCATGGAGAAAGGTTGTCTTTTCATCTAAGTACTCAAGATGCAAATCTTCAGCTACTACTAGACTTAAAATAGTTCTGATTGAAGTCATTTTAACAACAGGAGAAAATATCTCATCAAAGTCTATACCCTTTTTTCTATGCAAACCCCTTCCCCACAAGTCTAGCTTTATATATTTTTTTACTTTCATCTTCTTCCTTCAACTTGTAAACCCATTTATTCTGCAATTTTGTTTTACCTGTAGGCAACCTGCTTAAGTCCCAAGTTTGGTTATGTGCTAAGGATTCCATCTCTTCTTTCATGGCTTTCTCCCACGTTTTCCTGGTTTCTACCTGTACTTCTTCGTAATAACATTCTAGTTCACCAGAATCAGTCAACAATACATAACATAATGAGGGAGAGTCTCGTTCAGGGGGTCTACTTATCCTAGTAGATCTTTTAACACCACTTTCAGGTGTTTGAGGTGCTTCTTGGTATTGTGGTTGTTGTTTTTGTTATGGCTGTTGATCATTATTATTTTTAGGCACCTTCACTTTTCGGTGATGTCGTCAAGGACTGTGTATTCTTTGCTTTCTTTTTCCTGTTTCTTTTCCTACATCTGATCCTTATACAAAACCTTTTCATTGAATATGACACCTTTGCTCCTAATGGTTTGTGTTTTTCATAATCATAAAATCAATAACCAAAATAATTAGCACCATATCCACTAAAGGTTCATTTCTTTGATTTTGCCTCAATATTTGTTCTATTTTCTTTATTAATGTGGACAAAGTTTTCACAACCAAAATTTTTAAAAAATAAGTAGTTTACCTTTTTACCTATCCATGCCTCCTCTCAAATACCACCATCCAAGGAACTTGAAGGTCCTTTGTTTATTAGATAAACAATAGTATCTACAACATCTGCCCAAAATTGTAAAGGTAATCCTGCATGCAATCTCGTGCAACTTGCACGCTCCATGATTGTCTCGTTCATCCTTTCTAACACACCATTTTTCTTGTGGTGTTCCTGGAACTATCATCTCTCTGCAAATTCCATTCTTTGAACAATACATATCAAACTCTTTGGAGAAATACTCACCTCCATTGTCTAATTTGGGACACTTCAACCTTTTTCCTGTCACATTTTCAACCAAATCTTTCCATTTCTTGAAATTATCAAATGCATCATATTTATTTCGAATATAATAAATCCATGTTTTTTTGGTTGCATCATCAATAAAAGTAACACAATAGCAAAAGCCACAGAGAGATGATACCTTCATAGGTCCCCATATGTTTGTATCCATAAGTTGTAATTTTTCCCTCTTCTTTTCTTTCCCAACTTTGAGGAATCTAACTCTCTTCTGTTTTCCATAAACACAACTCTCACATAATTTTAAATCAACATGCTTCAAACATGGCAATGAATTTCTTGAGTGAGTAATCTATATCCCCTTCTCACTCATGTGCCCAAGCCTATGATGCCACAATATCATATCTTCTCCTGTAGAGGTTAAATAGAATTAGAAATACCGTTTCATAAATACAATGTACCAACCTTTTCTCCTTTTGCAATTACAAGGGCTCCTTTAGTGACCTTCTAGGTTTTATCTATAAAAGTAGTCACAGAGTCTTCACCTCCCAATTTCCCTGTTCAAATCCTATTTTTCTTCAGATTGGGAACATGCCTTACCTCCTTCAATATCCATTGACTTCCATTCTTTTGTTTTATGAAAATTGTACCCATTCCAATGATTTTACAGGTTTTATCATCACCCGATTGAACCTTTCCAAAATATCGTTAAACATAATCATGAAAATGTTTCCTATTAGGCGTGGCATGGAATGAGGACCTTGAATCTACCACCCAGGCATCAATAGTATTTTCTAATAAGAGAATCAAAGCAGCTTGCAACACATCACCTATTACATTCACTTCATGATTTTTTTCTTATTGCGCATCTCCTTCTATTCCCTTCCAAGACTTGCAGTCTTTCTTCAAGTGTCCTTTCTTCCCACATTTCCAGCACACTATCCCTGGTATGGACTTGGATATTCCTTTCCTTGACTTACTGTGATATCCTAGGCTCTATCCTCTTTCCATTTTTCTTCCCCTAGTCTCTGCAGTCAAATCATTACCTGATGTCTCACCTGAGATTTTACATTGCATTTCCTCGCTAAGGATTACACCGACAATATCATCAAAATTTAGAGTACTAGATCCAGAGACAGAGTTACTAATGGCCATAAATAAACCATTCCAACTTTATGGAAATGAAAATACAAATAACATAGCCCTAACTTCATCATCAAAAGTTATTGCTACAGAACCTAATTGATTGGTAACTATATTAAATTCATTTAAATGATCAGTAACAGATCCACCTTCTGACATCTTCATATTAAATAAATGTTTCATAAGAAATACCTTATTTGAGGCCAAGGGTTTTTCATATAGCTTACCCAATGACGACATTAAACCCTCTGTTGTCATTTCCTTTGAAATATTAAAGGCTACCAACACTGCTAGGCACAGGCATATTGTTCCCTTTCTATAGAGAATATCCCATTCTATGTTTGTCATACTCATTGACTTCTTTGCCTTTCCACTCAATGGTTGGTATAGATATTCTGGTACAAATAATATTCCATCTGCATCTTCCATAGCTGGTAGTTTTTCCCATTAATGTTTTTGACCCTAAACCTACCATATTCTGCCATTACTCCCACTCGAACGAGTAACCCTTCTCTCTTAAGAGTTTATCAGCCAAATAGGCATTCGACTCTGATACAGGTTGTTAGAGAATTATATATTACAGAGCAATGGAACACATAAAATATATTACAAAAATATACACACAAAAAACACATATAACAGGAGAGACATAGATATATGTGGTTCACCCAATTCGGGCTATGTCTATGAAGAAACGACCACTCCTTCCTTTTATATTATCTAGCAAACGGAAGAGATACAACCTACAGTAGATCCTCTATAATTCCCACTTTGCTCTCACACAATATCCTCTCTCTTTCTCACTAAGAATATAGATCTACATAGATGTAATACAATTCCCTCATATATAGCGAGGGGTTGCCTTCTAGGGAAAAAATCCCTAAATTAAACATAACTTCTACCATGATATCTCTACCTAATGAACGTCCCAAATTTACTATGAAATTACAAATTTTACAAGGAAATTTTACATCTATTTTTAGCTTCAAGGGTGCTACCCCCGATCCCTCCTAGTGGGGGGCTCCCAAAGATCGCAGTTGCCCCCCCAAACCCCCCTTCCAGTGCAAATATTACAGGTGACATTTCCACCACATTGAAAACTGGGGTCCAATCTGGTGATACCTTTGGATAAAGAAGATAATGAGGCTCCACACCCAATAGATAATATTTATGCTCATTCACAAAAGTTATTAGAAGAGGTTGACATAATATTTTTTTAACATAAATAATAATACTAAAGGTCCAAAATCCTTGACTTAGGAGATAAGGGTGAAAAAGGCTTATGTAAACCAAGGTGGTTAGTTGATACATTAGACTCCTAGGGTACAAATTTTGCATAAAACTTCCATTTAGGGAACACAAAAGACCATTGAATTTAATTGGAAAGTATAATTCTCAGCTAGGCTTGGTAATACTTATGGAACCCTAGGATCACAAATTAACAAAAAATATCATTTAAAGCCTCAAAATAACCATATAAGTTTAATATTGAAATAATTATAGCCATAAGTTGTAACCATAGCTTTGTTCTTGTTGGATTACACTTAAACATACAAACCTAGGTGGTTTCGGCTTATCACAAAAATACATTACATCAACTAGTTTTATATGACCACACACCTTAGTCTCTCACAACAAGTGATTATTAAAAATTCTATCATCTTTCATGAAAGGTGGTTATTGAGCACCACATACTCTTTAATGGGGGTATACTTTGCATATCAAGCTTGCAACACATTGGATTGGGTATATTCCATTTAAATTTCCATTTCGGTCCATCTATCCCTGATCAAAAATCCCTTTTTCGCATAAAATACATTATTGAAGAATAATATATTCTATTTAGGGATGATATTTTCATGGATCCACTAGATATGCTTCTTAAAATAAAAATGATACTATGATGTACCTTGTTTCATGTAATTCTTCTACATATATCTTCATCTTCCTATTTCTTCCTTTTCTTCACTTGTTTTCCTTTTTGGCTACTTTTATTTTGCTACTTCATTCTTCTTCATTATGTTTGTCTTCTTAAATCTAGGTTTCCATCACATTTGTCCATCCCACATCATATTCTTTATGTATATTTCTTCCACCATTTTATTGCTTTCTTCTATCATGGAATCTTCTTCTTTATCTCTTCATATATCTTCTTCATTCATGAAGTTTTATTCTTATTCTCTTGTCATATTAATTTTCCTCCTTTATATATATCAAAATATTCCTTACTAAACATAATTCTTCTTTGGATCATGCATTATACTTGCATAAATTATTTCTTGTAGGAGGGTCACCTCCACCAAACAAGACATTTGTAATTACATGCTTACAAAAATATGCTTCTTCTTGATTTGTGCAATCTCTGAAAAGGAACCTATGATCTTGGCTTGGAAAAATCAATTAACTCAATATCAATGACATGACTTAAACCTCACTTTCATTTGATTCTAGAATCTTAAGTTATGAAACGCCTTGATCATAGTCTGTTAAATTGTTGCTTAACACCAATAATCTACTCTAAAAATTATCTTCGTAATATGTGTTCCTTGCAAATAATTTCTAATGTTAGAATGGATAGATCCAACACAAACTCAAACTTATGACACTTTGAATAACCTCCATTGGCACAAAATGGCCTTTGAAATCTCAAATTCAATTTTTTTTACAATTGTGTCTCAATTTCACTTACTTGAGCTTCGAATAACATCTCACTTTCTTAATCAACTTATATGAAGACTCCATTCAAATTGTAAATATTTTAAAATATTTATATTAAGAAATTATTTAATATAAATACCTTTATATGGTGAATAGATTTAGTTTTAACTCCTTACATCACAAGGTCTATTTCCAACATTTCAATATCATGTTTCCATTTTACACATTTTTCGAAAGGGAAAAATGATTATGCCAAATAAACATCATACCTTGAAAATGTTATTGTTTATAATTTTCAATTGGTTTTTACGTTTGTGTACCTTATATACAATTGGGCCACCTACTTTCCCTTTTGGGATAATGATCTTGAAAACAAAATCACATGTTCTTTGCTGCCACCCAAATTTTGTCAAAGAGACCATGTTCACTCCTAAAGTTCTTGAGTGAGGTTGAAATGATGTCAATATGATAGATGTTTTTCGAGCTACTTTGGTCACACCTAACATCAAAATATAGAGGACACAAACATGAACAAAACGTTTTTATGGCATTGGCATTTTCATAGGACACAATCATTGAAGCCAACCTCTCTTTATAACTTGAATAGCCTATTCAAGTTCCAAGAAGATAGACACATACATTTTCCCACCATTTGTAATAACCCTCAAATCATTAGTTGGTATATATTGTTCAATTGATAGGTATGTGTTGAAATATGAAAATACAAACACTCAATTAAATCTACTAGTTTTCTCCTCAAGAATTTGTACAATTTTTTTTGTTTTCTTTGTCACTCGAAAGTTATGACACTAGAAACAATAAAAAACTTCAAATGAAACCATATTTCAAAAAGTCGAACTCTTACACAAAAAATTTGGTTCTAGCCAACTCAAGGAACCTGAAAATTGAGTACTATTGAATTTTCAAAAACATACTGTGACCGTCTATGCCCTTGACTGTGATAACACTTAAGTGTAGCCCCATATTTATTGGGTAAGATGAACAGTTTAGTGTCCAACCACCACAACAATAATAGGATGATTATTTTAGTGTCCCACCACAATAGCCATCATATACTATAAATGGGAAACCTTGGAGGGTATGTTTCTTGGAGCATTGTTTCATTACCATCGATTATCTGCACAACTCATGAGTCTCTAATACATTGACTATTTTGTTAGCTAATTATATTTTAGATAGGAATTTTAAACACTATATTTTTACCATATAACTATACATAACCATGAACATTAAAATCAAACATGATGCAAGCATTTTAAGTGAACACCAACCTAAAATCCATATTTTTGTGTTGGGGGGGGGGTGTACACATACCATGAAAATTAAGTGTGTTACATCATATAGTCCGAGTAAAAATTTCAAAAATGGGAGAAATTGGAGCCTTCAACTCTTAATCCGTTATCTAATATATATGGTCATCATAGGTGAGATATATAAAAAAATCTAATCATCTCAGTGTCATTGGTAACACAACATGCCACATATTATGCATCGTAGGAGTCCATAGTGGTGTGAGGACTGGACCTCGACTATATGTACTTGAAAATGTGGAGGGATGTATTCAATTTATAATGGTTGTAATTGCATCATCAGCCCCTCCATGCTGAAAGTGAGATCTTTCAACTCATCTTTTCACTCCCCTCCTCCTCCTCAAAGGTTTCTTGATCTACTATCATGAGCATTTCCTGTCTACAATAGTAAGGGGACTGACCTTGGGGATGAATGAATTCCACATCTATGTTCATAAAAACATAATATTTTTCTAGCCAAATAACAATAAAAATAGCTATAAATAAATCATATATGTTAAAAGTCCCCTAGAATTATTAAAAAAAAAGGTAAATAAATAAATATGCTCCTATTTTTTCTTGATCCATATTTTATTTCTTACATAATGTGATTTAAAAATGGTTGTAGTATTTTTGGATTATTTATATATGATAGTGTGGTAATTTTATTACAAAATCCATTAGATAATCATTGCATTTTCCTGAACTTGGAATATAGGAATACATATTTCTTTGTCACCTCTAACGTATTCTTGACTACAAATTCCATATTCATTGAACCTTAGGTATAATCCTATTCAGCTACAATGCTAACCCTTCCTTATTTGCATATTTTAACTTGTGCAATATTAATTTACCGTACATGGATACCATAGTTTAGCATCTCCTTGCCATTTTAGTTTCCATGCCACATCTTTTCATAGGCCCAAAATCTGTCCTTTAGGCTCACCAAAACTCTAAATCAAAGGCTCATTGTCTTTCTTTTCTATTGTAATACAGTTATACCCTATGAGGATTTCAAAAATAAAATTTACCTTGTGATTGTTGATATCCATTTCATTACTCATATATGAGTGTTGATTTACACTAGCTTCCTTGCTTATTGTTGTAGTCACATTTCCTTGGCCCTATCACTAGATTTTTCTTGGTGTTCTTATTGTTCCTGAAGAGCTCGTTGTAATGATTGCGTTGCCATTTCCAACCTCTTTGAGTTATATTTCTTAGGAGTTCCATCAACTTGGAACATGTTTCTACCTTCTATATGAATCGAGATTACCTTCCCTTGTATTCTTCTCATTCTCATTAAAAGTTGAAGGCTATTGATAATTCCTATCTCTCATTTTTGGGCTCACTAAAACCTCATGAAATAGACACCTTGTATCAAGCATACTACTACCGCTTCTTTGAGTTGATTAAAAAATGAAGAAGACACCGCATTAAGAATACTTTTACTCCTTTTTCGAGCTCATTAAAAATGAGAAAAAAACATAATGTTGATATTACTTACCTTCTCTTTCATTCTCATTAAACTATACAACAAAATAAAAGGGAGGGAGGGAAATCATTTTGGTGTTATATCACTCAAAATGGAAACATCAATTGTGTCACCCTTGAATATGACACATGATTTCAATTGTATCGTAAAAGGGTTTTAGCTCTCCTCAGATCCATTCCTACATATGAGTAATTTATTTCTCTAGCGAGTTACTCTTCTAACCATTATGAAGCATGTTTCAATGTGTCCTACATTGTTGCATGATATCACATGGTATTGGTTCGTCAATGTTTGCAAGTCAATTTTTTGTCATTTTGATATACGTTGAAGGAAAGTGTTGTAGACTTGAAATGTTTTCCTCAACATTATAAGGGAGACCACCTATTCAGGAACTTAAATCAACTCCTTTTCTGTTTGGAATGGTGGTTCCAACTAGTTAAATTAGGTTCAGTTACCTTCTCTCTATCTCTACTTGATTAAAGTATGACTTTCAGCTACCAATATAGGAGAGATAGTAGATCAAATCTTCTTTTTGATTAGCCAAGAAAGTGATCCTTAAGCTGATCTAAGGCTCAACGAAGACACAAGTAAAGTTTTCCTCTTTGATAAGAGGACTTCTAGAAAGGAAGAATTAAATTTAAATTCTAATTAATCCTATAATTCAAGGAAAAGGAAATAAATCCTAAGCCTATCTCAATTAAGAAGATGTATATCTAACCCAATTGAGAGAAAAGTAATTAAATGATTGGAATTTTAAGCATGTCTGACTCAAGATCAATATACAACTAATGAAGTAGTTCAATTAACTAATAGTATTATTACCAAACATGTTTTTTAGATGTCTATTAACCATGAATAATAAACAAAAAATATTAGGAAGTAATTCACATAATGCTAATGGAAATTAAATCAGAATTAAATATCAAATTTCTGAGTAAATAGTTACTCAGAAATATGATATTAACACATCAGTGAAAGAAGATAACATTGATAACAGATTTATGAGACAAACAGATTGGATAGAAAATTCTGTAGGACATGAATTCATATCGACAATACTGCATAATATAAATCCAATTAACATAATTCTGTCATCAAAAATGAAATTCATATTAAAAATAATAGCATAAACTCTATTTTTAAAACAAAGAGATGCAATAGTGCAAGCTCAGTGTCCCTTGAGAGCAGAGGTAAGGAAGGTGGAAATAAAGATACAATCCCTTGTGCAATAGATTGTAGTTCTTCATTCCCCTGATTGTTGAGATTGGCAATGAAATGGAAAATTGTTTACTTTATATGTTTAACATCTAATTATGGAAACTAAACCTACACATGAAGGGCCTATTCACCAAAAGGTTTCAAGTCATTCAACCTTTTCAATTTGTCTTTCTTTATACTCAACATCTTGAGAAATTTGAATGTCTTCTTTAACTATGTCACTACTTATTGATTGGATATTTTCTAGAAGATCACTTGATTTTGGAATTTGAATGTCCTACATTCGATGTGTATGGTTAACTTATGGCAACAAGCTATATTCAACCGTCGCATTTATTGTGCAAGAATATTAAATGGTGATGTGTAGATTCTTATGTTTCTTCGTACCCAATATTACCTTTTCTCTTAGATCTTATAATTTTTTGGTAGGAAACAACATCCTTCTACATTTTTTGATCAATTATGTAAGTTACCCATCTCTTAAAGGTTCTAATAAACAAAAATATGTCAAAAATAGTTAAGAAAATTGTTTTCAAAAACCTACCACCTTCAAGATAATATTTTTCACAATATTTCTCGATGTGAGTGTTGAACGTAGAAGGCAAAAACATGGCAATGAAAACGTCTTTTCCTCTTATATAATTATGAACATGCATGTGTTAATAATGCATGGATGCTCCTCCTACACTATTATGGGAGAAAGAAAAGAGAGATGAAGGAGAGGAATGGTGAGAGAAAGATATGGAATAGAGAGAGAGAGGGGGAGAGAGAGAGAGTCTATGGATAGGGAAAGGGGGAGAGAAGAACTAGGTGATGGGGAGTGTGTGTATGTGTTTGAGGGAGATAAAGGGGGAAGAGTATGTTTGTATTAGAGATTGAGAGGGAAATAAGGAGAGGTGGAGGAAAGAGAGATGCATGTAGAAGGGAGATATATAGATGGAGAGAGATAGAGAATTAATGGGAAATAGTGAGGGGGGGAGAGAGAGAGAGAGAGAGAGAGTTAGGTGGGTGGGGGAGAGAGACTAACAAATAAAAATAAGGAAATAAGGAAAGGGGAGGAGATATAGAAAGAGGGAGACATAGAGAGAAATAGGAGGGAGGGAGATAGTGGTAGAGAGAGAGAGAAATACATAGGGAGAGACAAAATGGGAGCTAGAGGAGGGTAGGGAGGGAGAGAGATAGTGCATAGGTAGAGATAGGAAGATAGGTAGAAAAGGAAAGGTAAATGGGTTGATATAGGTAGAATTAGGAAAGCGGATAGAGGGAAAGGGATATGGGGAGAGAAATTGAGGGATCTAGGATAGGGAGGGAGGGAGAGATAGGGGAAAAGAGAAGTATCTAGAGAGTGTGTGTTAGATAGACATAGTGAGAGGGGCGTTGGGAGGGTGAAAATGGCATCTATGTGTGTTCTAAATAGATAGATAAATAGAGAGAGAAGGGGGACATAAAAAGGGATGTAGTAGGGAGACATATAGTGGGGAGGAGAGAAAATGGAGGTGATTTTAAAGGTAGAGGAGGGAAAATGGGTAAAGGTGATCGGAGAAAGAGATATAGATGTAGGAGAGAGACATAGATGGTTACATAGAGAGAAGGGGAAGGAGAGAAATAGGTTGGGGGGAGATATAGGATGGAGGCATACATGGGGGGGGGGGAGATGGGCCAGGAAGAGAGGGAAAAATAGAGAGATTGGATAAGGGGATGGAAGAGAGGGAGAGAAATTTAAGGGAATACATATCAATATAGATAGGGAGAGAAATATGGAGAGTGAGAAGGGGAGTGGGGTGTTATCAGGAAAACTAGTGTCTATTTAGAATCGCTAGTCCCACTAAGACGGGTAGCTATGTTAGAAACAAACAAACTAAAGTCTCTTGTGTTTTCCTTTACGAGAGATAGATGAGAAGGAAGCAGAGAGTACCAACCTCAGTCTTTTTCTTGGCTCCTTGCTTGTTTCCTTTCCCCTTTGATAGAATCTCGCCACTCCTTGCTTACTTGTCCCACTTCGAAGAGTACATGTAGAGTCAAAGCAGCATAATACCATCAAACCATAGAGATCTATAACCGTAAACAACATAGGATCAGATATATATTGACCGTACACATGCATATATCAACACAATATTCAGAGATATACAAGAATATGGAGGAAAACTCAAATAGATTTATTGATAGAAGTAGTAGAAGAGAGGATTACAAGCACTTGGTCTAACCCAGCACCATCCTCCCAGCATGAATGCCCTCTTCACCTCATACAAAGCAAGATCGCCCAACAATGACTTCAAAGAGAAACCAATAACACTTCCTTGCAAATTACAAAATTCCAGCCCCTGGATCTCTGGGATGAGGGATCCATTCATAGATATTTGTAGGGGGGTGAGTCAGCTTCTGGGATTTTGATTAGTGTCATCTCTCTGATGGTTCTTGGTTCCATTTGGATATTTCATGATCTCCTACTCATCCTTGGGGGAATTCAGGGAGGCAAGCGTCAAATTAGTAGCTTCTAGAGCATTCTTAGGGTCTCCACATAGAAAACTTCTTGTGCCATTTGTTTTCTCTCACTCATCTCACCCTACAGAAGGGCTTTCTAGTATGCATCGCACTTTTTGCATGTGGCAGGTGAGATGCATCACACCCTTTTCACTGAGAAGTCTGTATGGTCCTGCTTTGATTAGTTCTGAGTGGTTTTTCATGGAAAACTTCTGGGAGATGATGTAATAAGATGACCTTGCTCCTTTAGAGTATGAAACAACACTTTTAGGGACTTAGAATCCCTTGGTTTATGGACATATGTGATTTGGGTTGTAGTGCCCAAATATGTCTATAACAGTTTCCCCCTAAAGCATGAGGTCGTAAATCCTTTTGTTGTGGGGTGAAATGCTTTATAATGAGGATCCGAGGTTTTTTGCAGTGGAAGGTCACCTGTAATAAGATACAATACAATACATTATCTTCATAATATTTTCATGATCTAGGTGAGGTGAGCATTCCCATGCTTAGCTTGATAAATTAATTTTCATGTACATAGGACAGACAACCGTCTTTGTGCAGACTGATGATTCTGGTAGAGCCATCCTCCCTTAGTTTCGAAGATTATCTATGCAGCAATGATGTACGTTTGATGTCTTTATTTTCCTCATTATATCGTAGCCTGGATGGATGAAACTAGATCCGGGGTCTTCAAAATTCATTCAATCTTCATCCGAAAGTACAAGTTGATCCATGTGAAAAGATGTTCTAATGTCGAACATTGAAGGACATCGCCTGATTACCAGCCAATGATGCAAGTTGTTAACAGACGTGAGAGGAATCACTGATGATGATGATGACCCTCAAGGTACTGCAGTAAAATTCACGTGGTGTGAATACATGAGTTGATGTCGAACACCACGGAAAATCTTTCGGTCGAAGGCCATTTGTGTAAACTTGTCGCTGGAAGTGAGAAACTTGCCATTGAGGCATGCAAGCTTCAAATTACTGGAAGGGTTATCCCTGGGTTGGCTTCTTGGATAATGAGCTGATGTCAACAAGAAGTGACCCATCGTAGGAGGGAATTAATGGATCCCACATCTATGACATGGAACAGAGCAGATGATTTTGTAGAGGTGAAAATGATCCGATAATACAAGGTTCAGGGTGGCGGTCATGAAAGAATGAAGCGTGAAGGTATTGTAGTGGATGAGACACACTCTTTGTAGGTGAATTCTCTAAGCGACTTCTCTTGAACATATCGGTAACACTGAAATGGATTGGTATCATTAACCCCAAAATTCGATGGTACAGTGGACCAATGGTGGTATGACCGATGAATGGAATAACCTAACCTGACTCAATCATGGAGATGGAGTGAAAGTGTGATGTTCAAGAGCGACCTGCTACCAATAACGTTACTTCAAGTATTTTCCCAATTTTCCCCAGCCATTTCTGACTAGTACCTCTTTATTTTTGTCAAGCTTGAGGAGGATAACATATGCTTGTTCTATAATTTCCCCTTCGGGAAAATCTATCACTATGTTTTAACGAGGCTAGCGACAGTGAAACTCTCTCTTGTCTAAATGGACAAGTTTTTCGCTATTGTTTTAACGAGTTTAACGAAAAGGATAACTCAGTCCTTTTCAATTTTTGAGAGTCTGAAAAGAGACGGAAAGAAAACTCCAATATTCATTTTTTCGTAATATAATCTATTAAGTCTGAAAAAGTATAAAACAATACAAGAGCGATGACTTTTCGATAGTTTTAACGACCCAAACATGACAAATGCTCGATCGTTTTGTGTAATAATCCCTCGGGTCCAAAAAGATTAAAATCTAGAGGAGGGATAGCACTTCCAATCACTTGAATGAGCTGAAGAGGCCAATTGCTCAACAATCTTTTCATATTTTATGAGTTAGATGAAAAGATCTTAAAGGAGACTCGTTTTTTGAGGAATGAGTGATGTTTTCATATAGCAACTGGTTCTAGGTAAGGTTTGGAACTTTCCAATCATGGCAGTGTAAAGAAGGTGGCTAATAGGATCACTCATCACAGTTGTTCCTCAAAAGGGCTAAACAATCAAATGGAGGTGAATGATCGGCTAAAACAGAGTGTAGGTGATGGTAAGAACACGACCAAGGCTCAAAATCTGATGATAATCATTCACAATGGTTATTTACCGGAGGTGGGTTCATTTTTTAATGAGCTTAAACTGTAGTGGAACATATGCTCATTGCTAGGTTTAATTTTTAACGAGCTTGAACTTCGCGTAAAACTACTCGTGCCAGTCATATAATAAGGATGCCTCATCGATAGGTTCATTTTTTAGGGAGCTTGCACCATTCGAAATTATGGTCCGACTCATTTTATTATGTAAGCTAGGAATGACCAATCCTATGAGTTAAAAGGGTTAAGAACCTACAAACTAAGAAAATAAATGGTCGTTCTTCACTTTCACGCAAAAAGGTTTGCATGCCCCCAGGTATAGCAAAGTAGAGTTTCCCAGAATACCCCTCAATTTGCAGAAAAAGCATTTGTTCTATCAGGAAAGGCCTACCTTTTCCAAGTTACCCTTCAATTTGCAGACAAAATTTTTTTTCTATTGGGAAATTCCTACCTTCTAATAGAGGTATCTTATTCCAGTCTAATCTCATTTTCCTAAATGGATGGGTGTGTCAGACTAGTCATATATCCTCTGTGGAAACCTACCCTATACCTGAAGTTTTCTTGCTGAAGCAGACCAGGGTGCATGCCCCCTAGGTTTCAGTTACAACCACCGAATCACTCGCACTCATCAGGTGGATGGACTAGAGATTGATGCGAAATTCCTTGTAGAAAAAGACCTATCAGAAATGGTATTTGACTATTAGCTATGTGTGAACCGGGGAATGAAAGCTGGTCTACGAGCTAGACCACTATGCCTTCATGTGGAAAACACATTACTCGAAGGAGTGAGGAGACAATGGCTCCCATGCTATAAATGTAGTCACGTCCAAGGAGTAGATTGTAATCTAAAGGTCCTTGGACTACCATTATGTTTAGATAAACGGTTTTCCTTCTCAAAGTTATAGGAAAATCTGGAAGGATCCCTAACGATCAACTGGTTCCTTTATCGAAGCTTGTCAGATTTTACAACTCAGGCAAAAATGGTGGCGAACCAAGCGCTTTCATAGAAATTGAGGAAATGATACTCATAGAAGCCCCTTCATCTATGATGGTACCAACCATGACCATTTTGTAAGTTTGCACTATGATTCAAAATGGTACATTAGATGGTAAACAGGGTTTGCCTAGTAGATTCCAATCGAAGGAAATTACTAGGTTGCTTAGAGGTGGGACTGAATAAACGGATGGATACAACTCCGATGAACTTCCTTCCTGAGGTAAAGGGATGGGCAGATTTCACCCATGTTAATCAGAGTCTGTGTTTACGAAAAGAATTTGAACGGTGTCGTTCTCATTCTCTTTGGTAACTCTATCATCTAAAGGTAAATGTTCTGAAGTCAAGATGGGGTCAGCTGCTGTCTCGACCTATTGACTTTGGTCCGATTTCGACTCAGAGGGTTTATCTTCAATGATAGGTGCTTCAACCGACACCAAAGGTGGGTCAGTTAGATTTTCAACTAGCAATGGATTCAGCAAGAGTTTCTTGTATCTAGGAGGGAGTCACTAGGGGGATATAGGACGATTATCCAAGACTCTTTTAGCTTTGTCCAGGAATGGACAATGGTGGAGGGCATGATCACCTTCACATAGTCTATAGGGAAATTTAGATTTTCCTTCATGTCCGGTGACTTCGCTTTCACTAGTTGATGCTGTACTTTCAACATGATCGTCAGAGGTTGATGACACCAGATTGTGCAAGTGGGGAGACCAGTCCCTTAGGATCCATGGGATGTAAGGACAATCTCAGTGATAGTGGTCTCCTTTGCAGATGACACATGGAGATCTAGGATTGGACAGTGCAACGTGTGGATTTTCACTAGATGATGCATGGTTGCCCCTTTTTGGCATTGGCTCCTTCTTCTTCTTCTCCTTCCCCTTCTTCTTCTTCTCAGTTACTTGCCTTTTATTTTTACTATCTTCATCAAGTGAACAGGAAGAAGGTAGGGAGAGATAAACGAAGTAGAAGGTTTGCGGGGAACTCTGGTATCATCTAGTTGCTAATTCGATTGTTCAGGAATCACAGTGCTTTGAACGACAAAGGTCGAGAAAAGCCATACCAACAAGCCAATCGTCAGACCTAGAAGGGACAATGGCCATATGAGGTGCATCAACATCTCCCCAAGAGGAGAAAGGACTAGGATTTCCCCCAAGGGGATATCCTTGGTTGGTGGACTCCATTTTCTCAACCTAAGACCAACGAGGGAACAGTGACATTATTCCAATTAAAATAAATTTTAGATGCTTTGACACAACTTTCTTTTTCAATTTTTAAGATTCGAGAAAAAGCAAAAGATAACTCTAGTCGCCTTCGATTTTTAATAAGCCTAAAGTGACAAGTGATCAGATGGACCTTTTCCTTTAAGGAGTCTGAAAAGGAATGAAAGAGACTACTCTGGAAATCTAGACAGGGGGATTACCAAACTAATTGCAAATATGCACAATACTTTTTACGGTACGGTATTCAATCTTCTCGAATGTTGTGTTCAGTGCATTGTAATCGATAGGGCAGCAGACAAGACTTCCTAAGGATAAAGGAGATAGCCTATTGTTTTCTCCCAATATATACTCGACGGTACGTGGGAGCACAAGTCTGTACTGGAACTTGTCATCTCAAAGAGGAGGAATCACCTAACCTACGATGAAAGTGACAGTTACCAGGCTTTACGATGCTGAAATATGTCTCTAGCCTAGACTTCTAGATGTTGTGCATTAGGTTCCACAGTGTTTTTATGTTCATTGAATTTATTTTACAGTTGATCTTTCTTAAGAAATTTGCCTTACAGGTTCATGGAATGATGTAGATATACAACTCCTAAAATGCAATCTAAGATGATAAATAGTCATTTAATCTTCTTTTTGCAATGAAAATCTTAGCTACTAAGGAAAGAGAAATGAAATTATTTCAACATAGAGCAGAGAGCACACACTAGATGCACTATACTAAATCATAAACAACAAGTAGTCTAAATGCAAATGCACATGCATGTACTTGTTTTCGTTTTCTTAATGTGTGAATGACAAAAGGAATGCTAAGTACAAATCTAAATTATTCCTTCTTTCAACGCGACAGTATTAACGGTTTTATTTTCAAGAAACAAAAAGGAGACAAGATGACACTTTATGATTTTGAATTGAAAACTGCTTTCGACACTTGAAATACTACTAATTCAGATCAAATACAAAAGTAACAGTGAAATCGACTATCAGAAAGAGAACGATTCTTTTCCTTGACTGAAAATGACACTTGCGACACTTTCAAATCCAAAGATGAGAGCTCGATTAAGCTACCATTTTGTAAATGAGAACTGTGAATGATGAAAAATACATAAAATCATTCACAAATGTTTGTACAATGGAAGCTGAATGATGCAATGGAAAGGGATTTCAACAATGGTCTACTAATCATAGACAGCAAAACTCCCGATTAAAACTAAAGACAGTGAAGAAAAACCAAAGCTGGAGGCAAAAACTGTCTTACCCGATCATCGCACCTGTAACATAGGGAAAGAGGGATGCATCTCACCTACTACACATGGGAGGTGCAATGCATCTAGTCCACCTAAAGGAGATGGTGCGATGGACCAGGAACAAGACTTTAACTTGGTTTTTGGTCACAGTTTGTAGTCTAGTTCAGGGATTTAGGCCAAGCAAATGATAGTCAGTAAATACAAAGTATAGTGCTGATGTAATGAGGTTACTTAAGCTACCTCTAGGGTACTTAGGATGTTTGCAAGTTAGTTGTTCAATTCATAAACAAACCTGGAGATTGACTGAAGTAGCGTTGATCTAATTTGCACTTGCATAGCAAATGAAGTTCGAAGGCTAGCTGGCTTGATTTCAGGCTCCGTCTGTGGTTTATGAATCAAACAAATAGAGACAAGCAATCAAACTAATCGCTCCCCAGTGGAGTTGCCATTTTGTTATCAGGAAAACTAGTGTCTATTCAGAACTGCTAGTTCCACTAAGACAGGTAGATATCTTAGAAACAAACAAAATAAAGTCACTTGTATTTTCCTTTACGAGAGATATATGAGAAAGAAGCAGAGAGTACCAACCTCAGTCTTTTACTTGGCTCCTTTGTTGTTTCCTTTCCCCTTTGACAGAATCTCGCCACTCCTTCCTTACTTGTCCCACTTCAGAGAGAACCTCTAGGGTCAAAGCAGCGTAATACCATCAAAGCATAGAGATCTATCACTATAAACAACATAGGATCAGATATATATTGACCATACACATGGATATATCAACACAATATTTAGAGATATACAAGAATATGGAGGAAACCTCAAATATATTTATTGATAGAAGTAGTAGAAGGGAGGATTACAACCACTTGGTCTGACCCATCACCATCCTCCCAGCATGAATGACCTCTTCACCTCATACAAAGCAAGATCACCCAACAATGTCTTCAAGGAGAAACCAACAACGCTTGCTTGCAAATTACAAAATTCTAGCCCCTAGATCTCTGGGATGAGGGATCCATTTATATATATTTGTAGGGGAGTGAGTCAGCTTCTAGGATTTTTATTAGTGTCATATCTATGATATTTCTTGGTTCCATTTGGATATTTCATGATCCCCTACTCATCCTGGGGAAAATTCAGGGAGGCAAGTGTGAAATGAGCAGCTTCTAGAGGATTCTCAGGGTCTCCACCTAGCAAAATACTTGTGCCATTTGTCTTCTCTCGCTCATTGCACCCTACAGAAGGGCTTTCCAGTATGCATCACACTTTTTGCATGTGGCGGGTGAGATGCATTGCACCCTTTGCACTGGGCAGTCAATATGGTCCTGCTTTGACTAGTTCTAAGTGGTTTTTCATGGAAAACTTCTGAGAGATGATGTAATCAAATGACCTTTCTCCTTTAGGGTATGAAACAACACTTTTAGGGACTTAGAAGCCCTTGTTTTATGGACATATGTGATTGGGGTTGTAGTGCCTAAATATGTCTATAACATGGGGACACTATCTATGGGAGAGATGAAGTAAGAGAAAGTGAAAGTAGAGGATTAGGGAAGAATATAGGGAGGGATATAAGGGGGAGGAATAAGGGAGAGAGAGAATATGACAGGGAGAGACAAAAAGGAAGGGATATGGGGGGAAGGGAGGAATAAATATAAAGGAGAGGATGGAGAGGGAAATATGACAAGGGGAGGAAGAAAGATATGGGGGAAGAAAGATATAGGTTAAGAAATATATGGATTAAGATAATAATAAAAAATGGAAAGGGTGAGATAGATGGAAATAATGAGAGATAGGCAGAGAGGGGAGGGAGAGAGACGGAGAGAGGAGAAAATAAGAGAGAGAGATAAATGAGTGAATATGTAAGGGTGGGAGAGATGGGAGAAGGAAGAGTGAGACAAAGATATAGATGAGGAAAGAGAGAGAAAGAGGTGGATATATGAGCTATACAAGCGGAAAGAGAGACGGGGGAGAGACAAGGAGTTGGCCGAGATAGGGAGACAAGGAGAAAAAGAAAGAGAGATAGAGGAGGCTAAGTGAAGTGGAGAGATAGGGATATAGACATGAGTCATAGGGGTTTGGGAGAAAGGGAGGGTTAGAGACACTGAGTGAGGTAGAGGAGGAAAGGGAGGGAGAAAAATAAGGGAGATGGATATGGGATGGAGGGAGAGATAGAAGGATAACATTTGGGGGTTACAAAGAGAGAAAAAGAGTGAGAGAGAGTGTGTGTGTATTAGAGAGAGAGAGAGAGAGAGAGAGAGAATGAGTGGGAGTGGGAGTGGGAGTGGGAGTGGGAGAGAGAGAGAGAGGGAGTGTATGTGTATGCATGTGTGTGTGTGTGTGTCAGATAGAGAGAGGGACAAAAAGAGAGAGAGAGTGGGAGGGAGGGAGAGAGAGTGGGAGTGGGAGTGGGAGTGAGAGATAGAGAGCATGAGAGTCAGAGAGAGACGGATTGAGAGAGAGAGAGAGAGAGAGAGAGAGAGAGATGAAAATGGGGATAGCTGGGGGGGAGAGAAACATGGATGTAGGGAGCAACATGTATTGTTTGAGAGAGATAGAAAGAGACATATATAGGACATATATTTGGATGGGGAGAGATAGAGAGTTAGTAAAGAGGGATATAAGAGGGAGATATATGGTGGGGTAGGAGAGGGAGAGAGAGATTGGAGAATATAGAGAGAGATAGAGATAAATAGATATAAGGAAATAAGGAAACGGGAGAGAGATAGAAAGCTGGTGACATAAGAATACATAAGAGGGAGGGGGATAGGTGGACATAGTGATAGATGGATAAATGAAGAAAGAGAATATAAAATAGGGAAAGATAAACATATGATGGGGTGGGGGAGGGAGGGATACATATAGGGGGAGAGTGAGAAATGTAGGGATATATAAGGAAGACGGATATGAGAGAGAGAATGTAACGACTTCCTCCCAAATTGACCCAGTTTTACAAGCTCTCCTAGGTAAATATGCATCAGTGCTACTATCAAATGACACAACCATCAAGTTCTAGTTATGGAAGTGAGGCCTACAAAACAGACACGTACTACTACTACTCAAGGATACTAGACCACTCAACAACCTAACAACCACCCTCGGTGATCAATCCCTGAGCTGAAACTCATTTTCACAAGCTTGACACCCTAACCACACCCATAACAAATTGTGGATGCAGTTATTAGGCTCTAAATTCACCCATAATATTTGTCGCATGTGGTTATTACCAAGATATCCTAGTTCTATACATGAGATGGTGAGATTTATACCATGTTTTCAGGGCTAGTCTTCAGGTAACTACCCAGAAGCGCCAAGGACTTTCCAGAATCAAGTTTATGCTGATAAAAAGTGTAAGATATTAATGCTACGGCTATACCTTACTGAAAACATGACGAATACATGATATAAATTTCTTCAAACATATGATATACATAAAATCTATAGGTCGTGAATGCATATCTGATCATAAACTTTTGAACCTCATTAGAAAACCATCAAGAAGTTCCAATGTCATCTCAAATAGGTGAAACTAAAGTTGTTAGCCCATACATTCATTTACCATTTAATAACATATTGAATAATCATATAACCATGCATATAACCAAAATAGAATTCATAAAAACTCATCCATAAGATCAACATAGTAACCAGTACATATTCTCATTGATCACAATACGAAAATAGCTCATAAAAGCATATGAAAAAATAAACCAAGTTAGGGACTTCCACATACCGCCCAACTATAGATTGGTTGAACCAAATATCTCTTTCACCCAATCACCCCCATTCCATAGTCCAAGAATGAATGTGGGATCTCATGGGATAAACAAAAAACATAACCACATAGGGAATGTTGAGGTTAAACCACCTCCACCCTCAAGCTACCATGATCTCACCTAAACTAGTTTTGAGATTGCAAAACAAAAACAATCTTGGATTCCTTACAATGGCTTCACCATACCTAATGGAGTTTTCCTATCTCCAACCACATATTTAGATATTCTCAAATAATACCATCACCACCCCAAACCATTAGGATTTTCCTAAGACCACCTCAACCGTATCCTAAATCTTCTAATGATCCAAAGCTCAACCAAGAATGAATCCTATCACACCATGGCTATCCTAGAAATAGAAAGGGGAGGATAAAACCATTGTCAATATAGGAAAAACACATGCTAATGACAACAAATGAACTAAATAACCAAATTCATGTACCAAGCATTCACATCCTAGCAGGAAAATTACACATGAAACTGGTTACTTGCAAAATCTTCTTGTTGTAGCTATTGATCCAAGTTTCCCCTTGTGCTCCCTTGCTTTCCTTTGAATGTCCTTTTATTTTTCTTGCCCTTTGTAGTCCTTTGGTTATCCTCTTTTTTTCTTGCTCTCTCCTCTCATATCTCTCTCTCTCTCTGAAATTGATCCAAATCCAAAACTGATGAAAGTTTTGAATTGGTTCTCTAATGGTTTTATTATCATTGATGTCTAGTCTCTTCCTTTCCATTATCCCTTTTCTTTAATTCTCCTCTAATTTCCATTGCATTAATATTTGTGTCTCCTCACCTTCCTTTTCTCATGTTTCCCATTATTTTCTTAATTGAATGCCATTTATTGCCTCTTTACCTTTTCCAATTCCTTTTTCAGTTTCCATAGCCATTATTAAACCACAACTGATGCCCACTATAATGTTTTCCCCCTCCATTCAACTTGGAATATGTGCCCCATGACCTTAGTATTATTTTTTTCCTTTAATGTCCTTTATTACATGAAACATTAACCCAGGGTATTTATAAACCCCTCCCGCTTAGGGGAACACTGTCCTTTGTGTTCTATGACACATATGACCAACAAACTTCTAAAAAAAAACATAGTACCTATGGAGCTTTATAATATAGCTCGTTGCAGTATTTTCAATGATATCCTACTGAAAAAACAAACATATAGCTTACTTGAGTAATATATCAGAGTTCATTGTAGTATTTACAATAACGATTATATATTTATATATATATATATATATATATATATATATATATATATATATATATATATATATATATATATATATATATATATAAACTCATTTTCTTCAACCAACAAATAATGAGGGATATAATATTTTCATCTAATCAAACATCTCCCATGTAGCTTCATCAGGACCAAAGTGCTTCCACTACACATTAACCTGCTCTATTTCTTGGTTTTGGAGCATGAGATGTTTCCATTGTAGAATGCATTGTGGCTCTGGTTGGAACTCTCCCTCTGGTTCCACCTGTAGTACAAAAAAATCAATCACATGATCAATATCTTTCACATATATCTTAAGCAATGAAACATGGAAAACATCATGGACTTTCATTTTTTTGCAGCAGTACAACTTTGTAGGCCATTAGTCCAACCATCTCTAGGATCTGAAAAGGCCCAAAACACCGAGGTGCCAACTTGGCACATGACCCAATCCTTAAGGAGCTCTTCTTGGGCTTCATGCACAAGTAAACATTCTCCCCAACCTTGAACTCCTTTAATTCTCTATGCTAATTTGCATAACACTTATGCATTCCCTATGCTACCTTTATATTCCTCTTAATGCCTACATATCATGTTCCATTTGAGCCAACATATCTGGTGTAATAAATTCCCTTCTCACTAGATCAATCTAGCTGATTGGAGTATTACAACTCCAACCATAGAGTGAATAAAATGGACTCATCTTTAAGGATTCTTGATACCAATTATTGTAGGAAAACTCTACCTTTGCAAGATACTCCTACCACCTTCTTTGTTGATGCATGACATACATCCTAAATGTGTCCTAAAGAATCATGTTAACCTTCCTTTCATGCCAATTTTTTTGTGGATCTAAGTTGTACTAAAAGATAACTATGTCCCCAAGCCTCCAAAAAAATCATTCGAAAACTTGAAAGTGAACTTGGAATCTCTATCTGATATAATCTTCTTGGGAACACCATGCAACTTCACTATCTCCTTGATGAAGATTTGGGCTACTTCCCTAGTTTCATTAGTAAATTTTACTGCAATGAAGTGAGCTACCTTTCTCAACCTATCAATCACAACCATTATGGAATCATACAACTTCAATTTCATTGGAAAACATGTAATGAATTCCATGGAAATGACCTCCCATTTCCTTTCTGGAATTAGAATGGGTTGTAATAGACTAGTTGGCTTCTTACACTCAACTTTCAGCTGTTGATAGTCCAAATACCTGACAACAAACTCAACCGGCTCTTTCTTCAAGTTTGTCCAATAGTAGAACTTCTTAGTAGTTGTCAAAGTCTTTTGATATCCTGGGTTGTCTAAATATGGATTGACATGAAACACCCTTGAGATAAGTTTCTTGCGCCCATTGTTATTTGGTACATAAATCCTATTCTTGAATCTCACCAATCCATCTGTTGTGAGGTGATAATCCTCATTTCTATTACCTTAACATTGTTGCAACTATATTCCTCAGCCAGTGATACTTCTCATCATGCTTCCCTGCATCCAAAACATGGTCCTAAAAGTGTGTCTCATAAGAGCTCACAACTGAAATGTGATTCACATGCACTCTCCTACTGAGAGCATTTGCAATTCTGTTCTCCTTGCCTTTAATGTGCCAAATATCAACGTCAAACTAACTGAGTGTAACCAACTGTCTAGCTTGCCTTGCATTCAGATTGGGTTGGTCAAATAAGTACCTCAATCCATTATGATCACTCATCAAGATGAACCTCCTGCCAAGGAGAAAATGTATCCACATCTCCAATGCATGAATGATTGCTGCTAGCTAGAGATAATGAGTTACATAGTTTTTCTCATGCTCATTATGATTCCTTAACCCATAGCATACCACCTATCTCTCTTATATTGGGACCCCACCAAGTTGTTCCTTGCAAGCATTTGTACAAACTAAAAAATCCTTATCAATATATACAATCCTTAAGAATTGATCATTTGTAAGCAAATGCTTCAACTACCCAAAACTAGACGCACACTTCTTTGTCCATTCAAACTTATTTCCTTTTCTCTGCAAAGATGTAATAGGATATGAAATTCTTGAGAAGTTCATGATGAACCGCCAATGATAACCTTCTAGTCCCATGAATGATTTAACCTCACCCACATTCTTAGGAGTTAGACAATCCATGATAGCTTTAATATTTTCTGAATCTGACACTATCCCTTCCTTGGAAATAACATGTACCAAGTAGTGAATCTAAGGCTGAAACAAAATATACTTGATGAGCTTATCATAAAACTAATGCTCTATCAATAATTTTATAGCATTATTCAACACTCTTGTAGTCATGATGCTTTTATATGGCCTTGGGAAAACCCTTTCCCATTCATACTTCATAATATATTAAAAAACATTTTTTAAATTCCATATGTGACTCTACCGTTAAAAAGGATTGTGTATATGTTCATACCATAATACTGAACCCATGTACATAATTCAAAATATGAAGAAAAAAATTCCCTATTTCTCGGGCAAGGTTTACAGGTTTCACTGAAAGCCCACCTACAATAGCCTATGGTCTAAGTAAATTAACTGATTTCAGGTGGTATTTATACACCTCATGGGAAGGCCTAATTTAGAGAAGGAGATAGGATATCGACATTATATCTCTTTTGTCCCTAGATCAAGTATGATTTCCGTTATGCCTCTTGCACTTCCAGTCATAGGAAGCCATTATTTTCATTCAGATATGTTCATCTTCCATTATATGACATCATTTTGCACATATGGAGGTGATATTTAACGCTTGGGTTGGATGGATTCAAGCAAAGGTTCGTTGGTTCCGTGGACGGATCAAGTTGTATTCTTCCACTCTTATATTCTATTGTTAATAAAATAATCTTTGTATTGTTCCTAAAATGTTTTGATCTCGTGTTTCTACAATTCATGTCTAACATATTATGATTTATATATCTATACTTGATGATCTAACATGTCTAATATAAACATTCTTTGAAATATTTTCTATGTATTTTCTCCTCTCACTTATGTTGCAGGTCTGAACGTATTGGAGGAAGAAGAGGATTTGGACCCTATGAGATATACATCAGACATAGGACCTCTGGGTATTCTTCTTAAACCCACTTTACTAGTTTTCATAGTGTGATTTCTTAAGTTAGTTATTCTTCTTGATAGTTTGCTTTCACTCTGTTAAGCTTGTCAACCCTTACCTCAGGCAGTTTTCTCTTGCTAACAAATAATCTCAACATTTTTTCTAGGTTCTCTAGCTTCTCCTCCTCATTCTTTGAGTATATAAATATCTCATCAGTAAACACTATCGCAATTTTTTATGGGTAAGAATGCAACACACTATTCATAAAACACATGAACGTGGTTGGAGAATTAGGGAGACAAAAAGGGACCACCACAAATGCATAGTGGCTATACCTTGTACGGAATTCATTCTTGTAGATGTCTTCTTCTTTGATGTGCACCTGACGATATCTCGATATTAGATAAATATTTGAAAACATTGTTTATTCCTTCAGCTAATCAACAAGTCATCAGTCTATGGTAAAGGGTACCTATTCTTGATCATCATCTTATCTAGCTACCTATAATTAATTCACAATCTGACATTTCTATCCTTATTCTTTACAAACAAAATTGGTGAAACCCAAGGTAGCATAGTTTACCTTATGTATCCTTCATTAAGAATTTCCTTAAGCTGAAACTCTAATTACGCCAACTTTGGAGTACTCATCCTGTAAGGTGCCTTAGATGCTAGTGTTACTCCTAGTACTACCTTAAGAGAGAAATACACTTCCCTATGAGGTGGTAACTTTGGAATATCTACAAGAAACATATCTTGAAACAACTACAAACAAGGATACCACTTCAAGATTTCATCATCCTCATCATCCTTCCCTTTGTCACTAAAAACATGAATAATAAATAGTACACACCCTTTCTTGTAGCTACACTTATCATGATTAGATGTAACCATTCTTACCAATGTATGCTTCTTATTTCCATACAAGACTTTTTGTTCTTCGTCATCCAAGCACTCAATAGCATTCTCATAAAAATCTACCTTAGTATTGTGAGTAAGTAACCAATCCATGCCCAAAAGCATAATATATGAGCAGGGAAGCACATTTAGATGTGTTGTTGTAGGTATTCCATTACATTCAAATGCACAAGATCTCACCCAATAATGAACTCTTCGCTTGGTTCTTGTACCCAACTATACAAACGAAGATTCTGCATGAAATTCTTTACTCAAAACGACAATGATCCACCATATCAGGACTAACATAGGTATAATCAGATCTAGGTTCAATCAAAACAGAAGAAACTTGATCACAAAGATTTCCTTCCATATCAATAATGGATGTCTGATGATCTGCCTACCTATCATCCATTACTTCATAGATCCAAAGAATGCTCTGACCAACATCCCAACTATCTGTGCCTCCTTAGCACTATAGAACTGAGGCCTCCCACCCTAGTACAATGGAAAATCCTTCTTGTGATGGTATTTACCACAAATTCAACACTGTAATGATTCCCTACCATTACCTTTATTTTATTTGTCTTGAGGTTGAGGCCCATATCCTTTCTTAGCTACATTAAACTTATTATAACATGCCACATTTTCTTTCTCACCTACATCATGAGATCTTCCACACTTATTAGTACATTTTTTCTTTAGTCTCCTCATTCCCTTTCTAGCCACACTTGAACTCAGGCTTGCACTTTGATTGCTCATAAAAATGCTTCATCTTTATTATGGATCCTCTAATGACCAAGGCTCGTCAAAATCAATCCAATCTTTTAATGCTACTGAAAACCCACTGACGAACCTTTGAATCTTTTCTTGCTCATCCTTGAGATAAGGCACATACCTCAACAAATCTAGACATTTGGTTGTATATTCTTCATCTCTCATAGAATCCATTTTGAGCTCATAGAAATATTTATCCTTTCCATCATAATACCTCTCAGATGGGTACCTTCTTCTAAAGAGACTTTCAAACTTGTCCCTTGTCTAATTTTCTTCTATAATGCCTTTGATATTATTAATATCTTCCCACCAAATATATACTTTTCCTTTGAGGATGAATGTGGCTAACTTGATTTTCATGAACTTTGTTGGAAAGTACTCACTCCTCCTATGGTGCTGGTGGTGATGACGATGATGTCTCCTAGAATATGAACAAGAATAAAGCCAATACATACTAGTCATCTTGTCAAGTGTATCCAATAATCTACCATTTTTCATTGTACCCTCCCTATCCAACCAATGTCTCCTAGGATAATTACTATCATATGCCCCATTAGTCTTCTCCTGTCTATCTCAGTGGTCGATCTCCTCCTATCCCTTCTTCTACAACTTTGAAAGGATCTATAGAATCACTACATTGACCTCAAATTTATTTTCTTGAGCCCTTGCAAGTCTTTCATGTGCCTCAATCAACGTTTTATTATCTTCCTTGCAATTTATAACATCTTCCCTCAAAATCCTCAATGTATCTTCTATATCAAGAGAATATTCTTCACCTTGCTACTCAACTCACTTTTCCCATTCCATGGAATTCACATCAAGCTTGTAAGGGGATTCATGTGAAGTGTAGCCCACCACTATTATATTCATCTTTAGCCTTATATTTCCTACAAGTATTATGTGTTAGATAAACAATTTGAATATAGAATCAAAATCACACCCAAATGTATCTTAAGGGAGACTATCACATCTACACAAGTCAGTCCATATTTGCATGATACAATATCATAAGCATACCAACTCATACATAAATATCTTAACCATAATGATAACAATTCATGCATAGTAAACACATAGAAAACTGACATGCATGCATAACAATCACATTTACCTTGAGGTCTGGCGAAGCAACCTAGCTCTTATACTACCAGGTAATGGCCTCCTCACACATTTACCCTCTTTTACAATCTCTTTTGGGTACTCATGAGTTCTACTATGACATAACTTGACATCCAAGTTCTAGTTATGGAAATGGGACCTACAAACTGATTACATACTACCACTCCTCAGGGACACTAGATCACTAAGCAGCCTGAGAACCACCCTTATTAATTAATCCTTGCACCAGAACTCATTTTCACAAGCTTGAAACCCCAATCACACCCATAACACATTGCTCATGAGCATATGAGGATCCAATAGACCCATAAGCCTACTTGCATTTGGTTATGACCAAGAAATATATGTTCTCTACATGCGATAACAATATCTATGCCATGTTTTTAGGGCTACCATTCATTCCACTACATAGAACTGCCCATAGCATTCCATAATAATGTTTATGATGATAAAAAGTATAAACAATCAATATTTTGGCTACACCTTGCCCAAAACAGGCCTAATACATTATATACATTTAGTCAAATATATCATAAACATAAAAGCTACAAGAATGCATATCTAATCAGAAAATTTTGAACTTCCTCAAAAAATCATTAAAAAGTTCCAATTCTCTCTCAAGTAGCTTCAACCACACTTTTCAGTCGATGCATTCACTAACCATTCAATAACTTATCAAATAACGAAAAATATCCATAATAAATGGCACATCACATAACCATGCATATATCTAGAATATAAACCACATTGACAAATCTATGATAAGATCAACATAATAAGCATTATATATTCTCATTGATCACAATAGGAAAATAACTCATATTAATATATGAAAAATCCAACCAATTCAATGAATTCAATATACCACGTAACCATAGATTGGCGTGAACCAAATATTTCTTCCAGCCAATCACCCACATGACATATTCCAAGAATGAATGTGGTATCTCATAGGATAAACCAAAAAAATAACCAAACAAGGAATTTGAAGGTTAAACTACCTTCACCTCCAATCTACTATGATCTCACCTAAATGGGTCGTAAGGTCACAAAGGAAAAAAAAATCTTGGATGGCTTAGAATTCCTTCACCATACGTAGAGGAATTTTCTTATCTTCACCCACCTTTTGAGGGCTTTCCAGAGAATACCATCTCCACCCACAACCATTGGAATTTTCCTACAATCCAAATCTCAACCAAGAATGAATCCCATAACACCATGGTTATCTAGCAAAAGGCATGGCAACGATGAAACCACTATTAATCTAGGAAAAACACATGCCAATGAAAGCAAATGAAACAAATAATCAAATTCATGTCTCATGCATTCACATCTTAGCAAGTAAATCATACATGAAACGTATTACTTGCAAAATATTCATGATGTTGTTGTTGATCCAACCTTTTCCTTGCACTCCCTTTCTTTCCTTTTCTTTCCTTTCGATTACCTTTTATTTTCCTTTACTTTAATTTTATTTCACTTCTATTTCCTTTTCTTTTCATTTGCATGTCCTTTTTTTTCTTTTTGTCTCCTGTTATAGCTCTCTTTCTCTCACTCTCTCTCTAAAATTGATCTAAAGCCGAAACAACAAAAATTTGTGAATTCTTTCTGTGATGTGTTTTTATAATTGATTTATATTCTCTTCCTTTCCATTTTCATTTTTATTTCATTTTACTCTAATTTCCCTCGCATGCATATTTTTGTTTCTTCACCTTCCTTTTCTAATATTTTCCTTTATTTTTTTAATTAAATGCCATTTATTTCCTATTTGTCATTTCCAATTCCTTTTCCATTTTCCATAGCCATTATTAAACCACAAGTTATGTCCAATATAACATTTACCCATCCATTAAACTTGTAATACATGTCCCATAAACTTGGCCTTATTTGTTTCCTTTAATGTCCTTCACTACATGAAGCTTTAACCTGGTGTTGTTACATGGGAGGGGGACATAAGAGATAGACATATGACATAAAATGGGAGAAATAGGGAGGGATATAAGAGACATGCATGTATTGAAATAGGGGGGATAGAATTAGAGAGAGAGGGAGTTAGTGTATTTGGGGAGATATAACAGGAGGCAGAGAGAGGGGGATTAAGGAAGTGGAGAGAGAGAGAGAGAGAGAGAGAGAGAGAGAGAGAGAGAGAGAGAGAGAGAGAGAGAGAGAAATGGATAGGGAGACATAGTAAGGGAGGGAGAGGGTTAATGTAGTGAGAGATATATATGTAGAGAGGAAGTAAGATAAATGGAAAAAGAGTGGGAGACAATAGAGAGAGATAGAGGGAGATCGGGAGAGATAGATGAATGTAGGTGGAGACATAAGGAGGTGAAAGAGTGGAAGAAAGAGAGGGGCATAGTAGGGAGACATGTAAAAAGGGAGACATAGATAGAGAGATATAAAAGGGTGGAGAGAGGGAGAGAGAGAGAAAGAAAAAAATATAGAAAGAGAGGAAATAGGGAAAGCCAAAGAGAGAGAGAGAGAGAGAATAGGGAAATGGAGGGAGAGGTAGAAATATGTAAAGGGACATGGGAGATATTGAAATGGTTTGAGATAATGGGTGCTTGAAGGGAGAAGGATATAGAGAGATAGGAGGGAGACTTAAAATGATGGGAAGAGAGAGAGAGATATGTAAGAGGGATACATACAAGTGGATAATGAGAGAGATAGATAAAGGGATATAGGAGGAATACATACAAGGGGTATGAGAGACAGGGGGAGGAAGAGAGAGAGGGTTGGTGGGTAAAGAGATAAAAAGAGGGAGTCATAGTTTTAGACAGAGAGAGAGAAGAATAGATGGGGAATGGATAGATAGAGGAAGGAAACATGAGTAGAGGAAGAGAGAGATATGGATATAAGGAAAGAGACATAGGGAATTATGGAGTTAGGGAGAGAGAGGAGGATTAATAAAATAGAGAGAGAAAGAGAGAGAGAGATAAGCACAAGGATAAAAGGGGATAGGGAGAGAGAAAAGGATGAAGAGGGGGGATGGGATGGAGAGAGCGGGGGAGGAAGAGTGATGTGATAGAGAGGAAGAAGAGGATGGAATATGGAAAATGGGGGATAAGTAGAAATAGGGAGAGAAATGGGGAGAGAAAGAAATAAATGGATAGGGAAATGGGGATAGAGATTTCGATGGATAGAGAGGAGGGAAAAACAAGGAATGTGAAAGGGATAATGAAAGGAAGAGAGAGGGAGTGGGGAGAGTAATGAGAGAGGGGGACGCTCAATGAAGTGGAAAGAAAGCCAATATAGAATGGATAATTAAGAATAGAGGTAAAAATAGATGAGCTAAGAGAAAAAAATGAAGAAAGAGGAAAAATGAGAGGGAGAAAGGAGGGAGAGATAGATAGAGATAAGGAACATGGAGAAAAAGAATCTGCACATTATATAACGCATGTGCGTAATATACGACATGTACATTATAGTACTTATGTACATTAATATAATCCATGCAATTTACTAATTGGCATGTTTGTTACTAACAAGTTGTTTGTAGGAAACACCATTTTGAATTACATGTTGGATGAGGTGGCCAGTTTGGTTTGAAAAGTGTCTTAGTTTGGTCTACACAAATAAAAAAAATATCAATTTTTACAACTCTCTTATTTTCAATGATGATTTTATATATGCTTTATGCATTTACTGCAAATGAAGTGAACATATTTGTAGATATCATTGTGAAAGTTCTAAATGATATTATTAATTATTTACTATTTATTTATTATGAACATATATCAAATTTACAAAAAAAAATACAAGTCTTTCACTTCCACTATAACTTTTGAACTGTTGAATTATTTTGAAATCCAAAAAGAAAGACATTTGAATATGTTAAGACACTGTTATTTAAAGGATTCACTTTTTTTTTCATTTAAACTATATATATATATATATATAATAAACATTGAAAATAATGGAAAAATAATGTTTCACAAGATACATTTCTATAATTTTGTTTAAAAAAAAAATCGTCTTTTAAATATAAAAAATCAACATATATAGCTTCTATGGTCCTAGTGGTCAAGAGCATGCTTTTCCTCATTAGAGGTTACAATTTAAAAACTATAAAGAGGTAGAGTATGTTTTCCTTCATAAAAATTTAAAATACCCTTTTCAAAGTTACACAAAATTTCCATAAATAAGAGTTATATATTTAAGAAGACAATTTAATTCTCTACGTTTCTTGCTTGTATATAATGTCATAAGTACTTTTGTAAATATCTCTAAGATATTTTTTTTTAATGATTAGACATTTGTTTTCGTAGATTCCCATTGGTATTAATGTGTCATAACTAAATAAAATTATCTTACATTAATCCAATAATTTATAATATTTTTTTAATCTTTATTATAATTATGGTTTTTTTTTTTTTAATTTAACTTTAAGTGTTGAATGATCATAAGATATTTTTAATTTATTTCATATTTACGCTCTAGGAAAAAAATATCTAGAGGTAAATTTTTTTTTATTAAAAAATATAATAGTTAAGCGGATTGGAGGGGACTGGGGACGAACAATGAGAAAACAGCTAGGGTTTCCAGACTGTTGCAGGGGTTGATCTCCATGGAAGGGCACAAAGGAGGGAGCTCCACTCCATCCTATAAGAAGGCCATGGCCAGTAGAGGCAAGAAACCTATAGAAAATGAAAGATGTACTTGAGAGGGAGGGAAAAGGAACCAAAATGAGGGAGAATAATAGCATGAAAGATAATGAGGAAGAAGACAAGAAACATGGAACAAAATGGAAAACACAAAAGGGACCATGTAAACCCAAAGCTGAGATCACACACAGAGTAGTATTAAATGATCCTACTCTACAGGTGCACAAGGATCACATGCGGACATATGCTATCATTTGTAAATTCATGGGATTATGGCCCGCTAAAGAAGCTTTGCAGACATGGATTAAATACAACTAGAAACCTAAAGGAAGCATAGACCTACATCTTGGGCCAAAGGAATTCTTCACTATGGTCTTCACAAATATTGAAGATAAAGATAGAGTGTTTGAAGGAGGGCCCCACTTCTATGAAGCAGCAAGCCTCTATATGCGGCCATGGATGATGAATTTTGTCTCGGAGCGTGAGACTTTTACTTCGTTCCCGTGCATTTTGTTAAAGCTTTTGAGGCCACCAGAAGGGGAAAATATACTTCCTTTGCAAGAACATGTGTGGAGATGGATCTCTCTGGAGCTCTTCCAGATGAGGTAATCGTGGAAGTTTTTATGAAGAATGGGTGAAAACAGTAGACTATGAGCATATTCCATTCAGATGCCACATATGCCATGAGCATGGGCACCTATTCAGAGATTTCCCTCTCAGTAAAGTAGAGAACAAGTGTAAAGCTAATACAATGAAAGACATCGATAGCTTCAAAAAGTGGTACATAGAGGAAAAGGGGGCAAAAGGGGGCCAAAGCAACATCAAAATGAAGGGAAATAGGCTAGTTAGCACAGGTTCCAAGTACTTGAAGAAGATGCAATGATAACAAAAGCAGATCAGACAATGGAAGGAAGTCCAGGGGAAAAGGAGAAAGAAGAAGACCATGAACAAACAAAGTATAATAATAAATAGAAAGAGACTATGATGAGCAATGCAGAACTAGAGATGGACCAGGAAATGACCCAGAGTGAGATGGAATTGGAGGATCATGAGCTACAAGAGATTCTTGACAGAGAACACCTAGATCTAGAAGGGTTCTTGAAACAGGGAACCATGGGAGGGGTAGACTCGTTACCTCAAGAAGATTTCAATAGAGTACAACAACTGTTCATATGGAAAACTCAGGCTAATGAGCTGGAGGGGAAAAAAAATTGAAAGGTAGGGTCACGAAGGTGTGAAAACTATTAAAACTACACTAGGATTAGCACCTAGAAACCCAGGAAATAAAATATGCAGGAAAACATAGAATGAGCTATTGATGGAATGTGGAAAGCTAATGATAGATTCAAGTAAGATGAAAGATCTAACCAACTACTCCTTTACAAATCTTTAATTATGAAGTTCACATCTTGGAATATCAGGGGTCTAGGTAGTAAAAGAAAATAGAGAATACTTAGTAATAGAATGAAACAAGCAGCTCCAGATATGATCTTTATCTAGGAAACTAAATGTTTCATTCAAAAGTTAAACAAATACATAGCAAATGGATCAATAGATTTTAGTTTCTAGAAGTCAAAGCAGAGAATACAGCAGGAGGCATACTCACGCTTTGGAACCCCCAAAATATTGGCATAATAGATGCTAAGGCATCTAGGAATTATTTATCAGTGCTTATTCAGATTTTAGGAGATATGGGTACCTATCTGGTCACGAATGTTTATGGCCCTCAAAGAATGGATGATAAACTCAGGTTTCTAGATTCTCTTTTCGATCTCGGAGACAAACATGCCGAAATACCTTGGATCATGGGAGGGGAGTTCAACATGATTAAATCAATTTTAGAGAAAATAGGGGGAACCGGATCTCAAAGCAAAGACTCTTTAACATTTCAAAACTTTATAGATAATATGAAGCTAGTTGACATAGATACGAGCAATGGTCTCTTTACTTGGAACAATAAAAGAGGAGGAGAGTCTCATGTAGCCTCCAAGTTAGATGGATTCATTATCTCAGAGGACCTTATGCTCATAGAAAAGGAAATGATAGCAAGAGTTCTCCCATTTGGAGGCTCTGATCACTGGCTAGTTCAACTGGACGTTCAAGGCATTAGTACCCTCAGGAATAGACCTTTTGAGATTTGAGAATATCTGGATTACCCACCCATATTTCGTCAGCAATATTGATAAGTGGTTGTCAGAAAATTTTTAGACTCAGGGAACAAGAATGTTCCTTCTTCATAAAACATTAAAGCACATCAAGCTCAGGCTCAAAGAATGGAACAAGAATGATTTTGGCAATATTTTGTCTGGAAAAAATATTTGTTGAAGATAAAATGCAAGAACGCAACCAAGCCCTTATCACGGATGGCTTTGATAAAGTCAAAAGTGATCAAGTAGCCAAACATCATCAAGAATGGGAGAATTTGTGTAAACAAGAGGAAATATTTTGGAGACAAAAATCTAAAGTTCAATGGCTAAAAGAAGGAGAGCTAACCACTAGATTTTCCACAAATCCACCATGGCGAATAGAGCTCATAATAGGATCTCTTTGATCAAGGATGAGGATGGGAATCTTCTTAACTCCCATGAGGATATGGAAGCTATGTTAGTTTAGCACTTTCGAGGTATAGCTAAGGAAACCATTCGAGATAGAGAGCATTTTATCAGGGACTTAACTAGACATATACCTAAGCTCGTGTCTAGAGAGGACAATTTCAACCTTAATAGGCGAGTGACTGAAGAGGAGGTTAGTGAGGTACTCAACGACATGCAGAATGGCAAAGTGCTAGGCCTTTATGGTTTCAATGTGGATTTCTTTAAAGCTTTTCGTAATATTGTTAAATAGGATATTCTGAATGTAGTGGAGGATTCCAGGATGAACAAAACTATTTTTAAGGTGCTCAATACCTCCTTCATCTACCTAATCCCTAAACACGACAATGCTAAAACTCCAGACAGGTTTAGACCCATAGCATTATGCAATGTGGTATACAATATAATATCCAAGATAGTGGCCAATAGACTCAAACCTCTTCTTCCTACTCTAGTTTTTGTGGAATAATCAGGTTATATGGAAGGCAGACAAATTCTAAATAACATCATTCAAGCACACGAGGTGGTGCATTCATTGACTAGCAATAGGAAGGCTGGAATCATTATTCAATTGGACCTAGCCAAAGCTTATGATAAGTTTAACTGGACCTACATTAGGAAAGCTCTTATTGCTTTTGTGTTTGACCATGACTAGGTCAGATGGGTTATGGCCCTGGTAACTTCCTCTAGCTTTTCAATATTGGTTATTGGCTCTCCCTCTAAGACATTTATTCCTTCAGGAGGCCTCAGGCAAGGAGACCTGCTCTCTCCCTTTCTCTTTATCCTCATGATGGAAGGACTTGGTCAATATATCAAGCATGCTAAAGTAGCGGGTAAGATTAAGGGCCTACAACTAACTGAGAATGGATAGGCCTTGACTGATCAACAATTTGTTGATGATACCATGTTACAGGGAATCCCCATAGTCAAAGAAGCTCTAACGTATAAACAAATCCTGAATGACTTTTCCATGGCCATAGGTATGGAAGTTAATCTCTCCAAATCAATTTTTTTCTTTAACACCAATATTGCTATTCAGAGGAATATCTCCGGAATTCTAGGTTTTCAAAGGGATTCCCTCCCTTCAAAATATTTGGGAGTTCCTCTTACTGCTAAATCTCTGCACAAGATAATTTAGGAGTTGGTGATTAATAAGATGCAGGACAAAATTAGGAAATGGACCATTATATCTTTAAACGTGGCTGGAAGGTTGGTGCTTACAAAGGTTGTTCTTCAATCAATCACAGTTTTCATGCTATCAGCACTCCGAATACCAAAAGGAGTCTTACATCAATTCAGAACCATCCAAAGAGACTTTCTTTGGGGTAACAGGGAGGCAAGAAAGAAATGGGCCTTAGTATCTTGGGAAAAAATCTGTAAACCCAAAAACCATGGGGGTCTTGGATTGGATGATCCAAAAATTCTCAGCAACGTATTAAGGGCCAAACTATGGTGGTGTTGGGTAAATGATCCGGGGGTTCAATGGGCTAGTATCTGAAAACAAAAATAAGCCAACTCTTGGCAAAATAAGGATCACATAAGGATGTCTAGAAATTTAAATGGCTCATACATCTGGAATAAGTCTTGGGAGAACAGAGACTTCGTACAAAAAAACAACTTCGGGGAAATCCGAGAGGGAGATCTAGTTTTATTTTAGGAGGACAAATGGAAACAAGGACCTACAATGTTAGAAGAGGACTTTTTGGACCTCAAGACCGAGACAGACACCCAAGGGTTATCTAAGGTAAAAGATTTTTGGGATCATACTAATAGTGCAGGAAAGTGGAGAACCTGGAGGAACATTGATTGTAGGGATGATAGCCCCTTGTAAACAAAAGCATAGGCACTTATGAAAATGCTGGAAAAAAGGATGATTTTAGTGACAGGGGGGCATGACCAACTTAGATGGGGCAATAATAATGAGGGAACCTTTAATCTTAAGGAAGAAAAATGCATTCTCCTTCAGCTGGATTCCCATGTTTCGGATAGGATCTGGCAAAACCTATGTAGGCATCAAGGGTGGATGAATATTAAACTCTTCATGTCGCTGGTTCATCATAAGAAAATCTTGACTTGGGATAATATTTGAAAGAGGGGTGTTCTGGGGTCTTCCAGATTCCAGCTTTGTGAAGCCCTAGAGGGTAAAATGGAACATCTTCTCAAAAGTTTCATTTTCACTTCCAGGTTGTGGGATACATTTGCCACCATTTTCCAATAGACGGACAGGGACAAAGGGAGTATCATCAATACCCTAAAAAATTGGAGAAGAAACTTTTCTGATTATCAATTTCTTGGATCAGCTTGGGCTCTTATGCCAAGCTTCATTATATGGAATGTTTGGAAAAAAAGGAACAATAAAATCTTCAAAAATGAAAAGATTCCCCCCCAACGCCTATTTGAACATATCTTAAAACAGCTTAAGGAGATGGTTAGCACCACAATACGTAATCCCCCTAAGAATCCACCCTTAGAAGCTGAAATGAGAATTCTCAGTCAACTGGGTATGCAAGGGCTTACTCCTCAAGGCCTGGATAGGAAAGTAATGAAAATCGATACTGGGAAGGATTTCTGGCATCCTACCCCTCAGAATTTTTTGAAATACAACATTGATGGGGCTTCAAAAGGCAACTCAGGAACTGCTAGCTTTGGAGGGGCATTAACAGATGAAGAAGGAAGTATTCTCTTCATCTTCCATTACCATTTAGGAATATCCACTAAAAATATGGTGGAATTAATGGCTCTACAGTAATTCTTAGATTTTTTGAAGCAGGATAACTACCAAAATGTGATTATAGAAGCTGATTCTGAGTTAATCATTAACTCGGTCAAGAGAATTAGTTGTTGAACAACACTAGAAAAAGTCTCAAAACATTGGAGGCTGATTCAGGTTTTCAAAATAATTTAGAGTCACCTCCAAGGACTTTGCACAGTAAGTTTTAACCATGTGCGTAGAACGACCAATAAACTGGTGGATATTCTGGCCAATCAAGGAGTGAGCTGTACTGAATACAGGGTTTCAATGGGTTGGCAAGAGTTGCCTCAAAGAAAACTAAAGGCACATTGTCATGACCAGGTAGATGAAGACAGGGAGGTGTTTCGAAACAGAGCCATGGAGGCCAGTTCTAAATGACTTGATTTCATTATGATTTGCTATTTTTTTCACATTTTGGTCTTTGATGGGAGGTAGGCCACTGTCGGCCTTAGTAGCCTTGGTGAGTACAAACTCAGAAACCTCCGGTGGATGCTACTCGGATGTCTCAGTTTATCAGTTGGTCGACCAGAGGGAAGGAACAACACCTTCCATGGGTTCATGTACAGGCGTAGAGGAGATGGTGTGAGGGGTCGGAATCTTGGCTTTCTCGATGACCATAATACCCCTGATTTTCTTTTTCAGGATGCAAAACCACTCCCTTGGTAGTATTTAGTTTATTGCAAGCCTCTCAAGCGGGAAGCTGTTTTTACGAATTGGCAGTGATTCCACTCACCTACCTACATGTGGCATGGGGGCGGGAATGAATATCGCCCTCATCGTGCCCTAATGTTTGGGGCTTTAGACCCGTGCGATATTATCCTCAGTTGTTAGATTTTGCTCGGCGGATCTACGGTTAGCAAAGATTGTGCATGTTGGTGGGTACTGGTCGTTAAGCATCGAGCATCTTTGCATTGCAATATCTTCCTCTACCATTGGATTGAGCGAGTAGAATGGATGGTAGAGATTAAAGATGCAAGTCTGATAGTTCAGATGCACGGGAGGAATCATGGATTTACGCATATTCTTCTGACCATTCGGCCCAAGCATTGTCTATCTTCTGAGGGTTTTGAGGTTATGTTTGTAAGGTTTGGGGTTCATGCCTTTGGCAGTTAGAGATTAGATTTTCCATGGTCCACAATGCCTTGTGGACGATTGTACTTTATGTAAAATATTTTCTATTTTAATGAAATAGAAGGAACGACTCTTGCTTCAACAATAATAAATAAAAAAATTATTAAAAAATATTAAATAATTTCATTTTTCCATTTTAACTCTTAACCATATGGTAATACAATATATAATCCTCAATTCACACAACCTTGAGCTAACTCTTAAACATTTATTTTAATTCTAAATATATTAAATACTAAATTAAATGGAAGGTAACAAAAAATTTAATTTAATTTAAAATTTAAATTTAAATTATTTTTTAATACAGCTAATTATTTGATGCAATAAAGTGGTGATGATAAGCCCCAAGGGATAGCTCAAATGGTCGAGTTCCCGTTGCTAAGCACTTTCCCAGTTGGGAGGTCACGGGGTCAAATCTCCTCGACGCCCTCGGGGTTAGGCCTGATATGGCCGACTGGCAGATCCCTTCGGGTGGAACTGCCCTGCTTCTCTACGTGGACGTAGCGGCCACTCATTGAGTGCCCGTGAACCACATTTAAAAAAAAAAATAAAGTGGTGATGATTCACTCCTTCCTCCCAATCATCTAATAATCATAAATTATTTTAAGATATCTTTCAACTTTTTAATTTTTATTTCAATTTTGAAGAATTATGTAGAAGAACTACAAATAAATATAAGCAACTATTTTATAATATAAATAAATGTCAAAAAATTAAAAATTAAAAAAGTTTAATATATATAACAAGCTAAGTGAAAAATGATAAGAAAGATAAAATAGACTTGTGATGGTTAAAATTAAGAAAATAAAGTCTAACCAATCCCTTCCCTTGATTTTATTGTCTCTCATCTCCCTAATGTCTCCCTTACCTATCAGGAAAGATATTGGGGGGAGGGGGGCAGGGGAATCAGTATTTTTAACTTTTCATTTCATATTCTAAATTTTGTATGCTACTATGCTTCATGCAACTAACATATGTACTCAACTCTTGTGAATGCAAACAATGTATATCCAATTAACTTAATCTGAATTGTATTTTATTAGTGAGTGAGCTTAACCAATGCAATATTCATTCATTCACCATTCATAATGTAGTAAAGGACAAATAAATTACAACACATAACAAACACACATATAACATGAGAATTTTAGGTGGAAACCAAATGTGGGAGGAAAGCACCATTGTTGTTGGCTCCATCTTCTTTCTTATTATTATAAAATCTTCATTGCATTTTTTACTGGTGCAAACTCTTACTAGTACACAGGAACCCACCTACAAGAGGCTACAACCTCCACTCCTTTTCCAACACCACTAGAAGGGATCTACAACCTCTTAATCTTGTTCACCAACTCCTACCAAGAGGGAGCTACTACTCCCCTTTTGAAGGTTGCAACCGTAGCCTTTTTGTGGACCAATTTTCATAATGTTTCACAGCGGATCCACCTATCAGGCAATCATCAAAAGCTATAGGCCACCGTGCGTCAGATTTTCACACTAGACCCACACCAATAATAAGCCCAAATAAAACATTCCAAATGGAAATACCGATTCATAAAAAATGAGCTACTAAATCATTGTAAATCAACTAAATCTATGAGACTACATAATCCAATCAAAACAAATTAACTTCATAATATATACACGACCATTCTTAGGAGAACCTGTCTACATACACGCTTACTATGCATAGAACCCGCATAAAATTCTCAAACGATAGAATTATTTAACTAAATCATTGTAACACTGAATGATCCACTGAATCAAATACTAAACCATTCACAGATCATTGAACCATACCCAGTCACACTTTTGCATCCTTATAACTATTCAATATTTCAATCCACATCTAAATTAACCCAAACACGACTATTAGATATAGATGAAGACGTCACTGACAGATAAAAAAATAGAACAAACATCATCAATTTTAAGAAACACTGCAAACTTTGGCTAGATCTAACTCAGAATATGTACATGATAGATATTAAGTAGAACAATGTATATACGTGCTTAGCATGTGTAACACTCGCATACATATCTCAACGTACTAAAAAAATATCTCAATATATGTATGCGACTGAACAAAAATGGATCCATGTATGTACATAACTATTCAATAAGCAAACCAATGTACAAATATTAAATCACTAAGAAATACCTTCATTGTAACCATAGCTGACATTCTGCAACCTTCACTGTCACATATTCAGATCATAACATCATTACAACCACACATCTATAATTGTTAGTTACAAGAATAAATATATCAAGACAATGTATTCATTAGTCTTTACTACACATTCAGGTCTATTAGATCTAAAAAATCTCCTTTCTCCCCACTGCACACTTGTTTCAGATCAAATCTCATATGATTAACTCATTCACTTGCACACTTAGCACCTTGATCTCCATGTCCTTATATAGTTCTTTCCTTAGCCAATACCTCGGGTAAATCCTTTGGTAAAGTTGATGATATTCATTTGTAGGATAAAATAAACATTTTTCCCCCATTATTATGCGAAAATACCATGGTAATGATCCCTAGTATCCATATTTCTATGGTTTGGATTATGTACGTTACTTTTACTGAGAAGTCCCGTATATGTACAAAACCCTTCTTCACAGGAACCAAATATATTGTCTCAAACATCACTTTTTCCATCCATATGTAACTAAGATGTCATTTCTCTATCCATATCCTAGGTGGCATCTTTATCAATCTGCATGAGTTTCACAATCATCATATTATCACAATGATTACATAAAGTACATATCTATCAAGTATGTTTCCATCAAGGACAACAGAGTAGTCATAATTCCAACAATATCCACCTTTGGACTTAATGGCAATAACTTTGGTGTTTAGAAATGAACAACAAACACCTCTACAAACACCAAGTATCCTCTCCCTGTTATGGAACCAGCTCGTGAAAAGATAGAAAAGATAGATCAACGCCTTAGAATTCAGCCTCTTCGAGGGGGCAACCTCCTTTACATTACATAAATGAAAAATTGTTCGATGATACAAATAAAAATACATCCTTTATATATATAGGAGTCTAAGGGGTCATAACATAATCAGAGCCGACATAACAATAATAATGTAAGGGCACAATAATAACAATAGTGGGCTTCTATGGGGCACAATAGTAACAATATGGGCACTACATGGGTACATCAATATAATAAGTGGGTTATACTAATAACAATAAGGGGTTACACTAGTAGTATAGGGGCCTAACATGCCCCTCTCCTTCAAAAAGCGTTGTCCTCAACGCTTGAGTAGTTCTTGATGCTTCTGTATAAAATTCTTGTCCTCCCATGTGGAATATTCAGCGGGTAAGTTCTTCCACTTGATGAGATACTCTGAAATTGATCGATTTCGTAGCTATCAGGTTCTTGTTTCTGTGACTGCTCGAGGTTCCAATATGATTTTTCCTTCCTCTTTAATTTCTGGCAATATTGTTTGAATTGGGATCTTTTGCAACTTTTGAATAAGTGGCCATACTTCTTCGTCCTTCTTCCATTCATCCCTTGCTTCGTTTATCCAATCTAGTTGGATAATATAAATAGCACAAAACAATGCTTCCACATCCTCATCCTTGAAGAGTCTTCCCATTCGGTAAGGTCGCCATTTTTTAAGTTCCTGTTGTTTCGTTTGATTTTGCACCGAAGTGGCGTTATCCTTTAAAAGTTGGAGAACTTGTTGTTGATGCTCAATGTGTTCTTTCACTGCTTGAACCTCTTTCTTCTTGATATTTCCTTCTATCTCTAGAGTTTGAGGACTGGTAATTTCTTCCAATCCTTTATAAGATATGGTCAGATTTATTTCTTGATGCTCGATGTGATCTTTCACTTCTTGAACATTTTTCTTCTTTATATGTCCTTCTATCTTGATAATTTGAGGATTAGTAATTTTGAACAATGAATTACAAGATATGGTTGGATTCATTTCTTCTTTCTCGATGTGACCTTTCACTTCTTGCACCTTTTTCTTCTTGATATGTCCTTCTATCTTAAGATTTTGAGGAGTGGTAATTCTTGCCAATGCTTTACAAGATATGGTCTGATTCATTTCTTCTTTCTCTGGGGTGGGGTCCTGGCGTATATCTTCTTCTTTTGTTGTTTCTTGATCCTTTTCTTCCTCCTCTTCATATTCTATGTAAAATAATTTCTTCTCAGCACACTCATGACCTTTAGTGCATTTGCTATCACAATTGTAACAATGCCATTTTTCTCTTTTTTCTTCCAATTGTTGTGGTGTAACCCTTGTAGAAACAACACTTCCATCTTTATAGTTGTGAGGGGTACACTTCCTGGTTTCCATAATTTTGCTTTCCACTATGTCACAAAGCCCTTTTACTCTTTCCAATTGTTGTGGTGCTGCTCTAAAGAAGGTGTTGCTCTTTGTATCCTCATAATGTGCTATCAATTCCTCTGTGAAAATTGACCACGTAACAAGTTGTTTACGAGAACAAAGCCCTTTGTACCATAAAAATTGATCTGGTTCTAAATATGAAGATGCAATACATACCTTTTGTAACAGTTGTACACCATGTATATCAAAATATTGCTCCATCTGAAGTATCCAATTTACCGGATCCTTGCCATCAAACTTCCACATCTTGCTTTTTCTTGATTTTAGGATCTCTACCTTGAAATGACTGTAACTCTGCACTATTGGATCTTTAAGTTCTGAAATTGTGATCTATAGTAGCCCTATGTTTCCTCTTTCCAATGCCACCAGTCTGATCCAAATTGGATTCTCCAAGAAAGCGTTATGCACAATCTCCCAAGATGACCTGATTATAGACTAGTTTAGTAGCACGAACTTGTACGACGTGCCACGAGTCACTGTTTCAACCTTTGAATCTGAAAAATGCATAAAAAGAAACTAAAGTCCATCCTCGTTTTTTACCTTCTTACGAAATTTCAATCCGATCCCCAGAGAGAAAGTTATGACGATTTTCCCCAGGTCACCTGTTTTGAATGTAATTCAGGAGTCTGCAAAAAGACCAACTTCCTCAGATCATATCTCCGAAAATGCCACGTAAAAATTTCTGAAATTCGGACCCAAGGTTCAGCGCAATTTCTTCTCAAATGGGTTCTTCTTTCAACTTCTGAAACGTCACAGAAAAAAAGTTATAGCGAGAATGCCACAATGACCTGTTTGGAGCAGCGAAACCCTAGAATCCAAAGCTCTGATACCAAATGTTATGGAACCAGCTCAAGAAAAGATAGATCAACGCCGTAGAATACAGCCTCTTCGAGGGGAAAACCTCGTTTACATTACATAAATGAACAATTCTTCGATGATACAAATAAAAATACCTCCTTTTTATATATAGGAGTCTAAGGGGTCATAACATAATCAAAGCCGACATAACAATAATAATGTAAGGGCACAATAATAACAATAGTGGGCTTCTATGGGGCACAATAGTAACAATATGGGCACTACATGGGTACATCAATATAATAAGTGGGTTATACTAATAAGAATAAGGGGTTACACTAGTAATATAGGGGCCTAACACTCCCCCTTTGAAATCAAGGTAAAATGGTTGAACGAAGTTGAATGAATTACTTTCCTTGTAGATTTGATCATTTTAGGTTTGATATACTGAAATGAATCATGAAGTCTGCATACTCACCATGCTCCCCCTGATCATATGCTAAAATATTTGATATGAAAAGTAAAAGGCTTTATTACTCAACCATATATGATCTTAGCCATCACCAATGACTCGTGATTACATTATATACCTAACATATTGGCTTTACATACTGAATTTCAAATTTTACATCAATGACCGAAATAATTGGATTACATACATAGCACGATTTGATCCCATTAGCCCATAATTGATTGAATTTTACAATGATTGACAACATGGGTCTTTTCATGAAATTTACATGAAGATACATATATCACACTTATAACCAAAGACAAAAACCTAAATAATGAAGTAACAAGACCATAATAGTCATAAACAACCACCATTCTACATATAGGAATCTGCAATGTAGATAATTGAGAGTAGTAACATAGGTAACAACATCATCATCCTCAACGTAAGAAAAGATAGTATAGGAATCCATATCACCTCATTAGGTGCATGAAGTAATATCATCAAATATAACTACACCATAAGGAACCCAAAAATTCTAACATATTTACAACAACATAGATATATATCTTCTCATCAAACAGTGAGAAAATTATGAACTTATCATAAACAACATCATGCAACAAGAAGTGCTTAGGAAACCATAATGCCAACAATGGACCATTAGAAGCATAGAAGACACTCCCCATAAACCTGTTCCAATTCTTTATCAGAAAATATGATCATATCCATCTCATAAATCAATATGCAACAGTATAGGATTTACAACAACTCATAATGTTATCATGAACCAAAATCATTCTAAGAAACATATAAGCATCATCACATATTGTAACAAATCAATGCCAAAAATAGAATGCCAATAATGAACTAATGGAAGCATATGAGTAGCTCCACCTGAATTTGTGCCACTTCATTTTCATTACTGAGAGGCATACGTGACTCTCTAGATCAAAACTCATGTATACATGTGACTGTCTTTTGTAAGATCCATGTACATAAAGTAAATTGCTAATGTTTACAACCCTAGCTCCCCCTGAACATGGAATACCTGTAAGAATAATTAGCAGAGTGAAGATGAAAGAATCATTCCTAATTTCTCTTAGAGATATTTAAAGGAATCACGTGGAAGAGGCTTGGTAAATAAACCTGCAATTTATTCCTTTGAAGGAACATATTACAATTTGAGTTTTTGTTCAAGCACTTCCTCCTTAAGAAAATGGTATTTTATTGGGATGTTCTTAGCGTTTGAGTGCATGACAAGATTTTTAGAGGTACTTTTGGCACTAGTCTTGTCACATAGAATATGTACATGTTGAGGACAAGTGACTTGAGTATCCTATAATTTTTAAATCATCTATAGAAGCTGAGTATAGTAAAAAACAAGGAAAACATATTCTACATCAGCAATTGATAAGGTAATATAACTTTGTTTCTTACTGACCCAAGAAACTGAATGAGATCCCAAATAGAATGATCTTCCACTAGTACTTTTCTAATCATTAACATTACCTACCCAATATACATTTTTGTAAGTGTGAAGTGAAAAAGCTGTGTCCTTGGGATACCATAGACCTAAATCTTGAATTCTTTACAAATACTTGAATAACCTCTTGAATTATTTGAGATCGGCTTCATTTCGATTTTCTTGGAATCATCCAACTATGCCATTAACATGCATAATGTCTCGTCTTGTCCTAGTAATATAAATAAAGATTCCAATCATATATCTTTATTCAAGTTGATTAACTATAGGAGAGTCGTCATTTTAACTTATATTTCATCCTATTACCATTGGTGTGAACAGAAGTTTATAGTGTTCCATTCCATACTTCTTCATAATTTGCTTTATATACGTGGTTTGAGTTATAAAGATACCATATTTAGTCTGATGAACTTGAAGACCAAGAAGTATCTTAGTTCACCAAGTAAAGAAATTTCAACTTCCTCCTCCATATTTGAAGCAAATCCTTGACTCATAAATTCAAATTTTCTTCCAAATATGATGTCATCAACATAAACCACTACCACCAAAAGTCTGTCTTTCTCATATTTGATATATAAATTTGTATCTATAGATCATTTCTTGAATCCTTCTTGTTGAAGATACCTATCAATATGATAATATCATGCATGAGGAGCCTATTTTAACCCATATATTGCTTTCTTTAGTTTGAAAACAATATTTTTATCATTTCCAAGTATGAATCCTTCAAGTCATTCAATATAAAGCTCGTCTTTTAGGTCCCCATTTAAAAGTAGATTTAACATCCATTTGATATACTTTAAAGTTTCAAAAGTTGGAAAATGTAAGAAACATTCTTACCGCTTAAAGTTGAGCTACAAGTGCAAATGTATCTTCAAATTCTATCCCTTCCTATTGAGCATAGATTTTGCATACAAGTATTTCGTTGTTTTAAATGACTTCTCCATTTTCATTCAGTTTGTTCTTAAATACCCACTTTGTCCCAATTACATTTTCATTACGAGGCCTTGGTACAAGTTTCCATGTTTGGTTCTCTTCTATTTGATCAAGTTATTTATGCATTTCCTTAACCCAACAATCATCTTTTATTACTTGATTCACATTCTCAGGTTCGATTTTGGATAGTAAGGCTAAGTGACTAGATGGTCCAACAAAAGTTATTCTCGTTTGTATCACTACATCCTTATCACCTAGAATTTAAGATCTAGGATGATTTTTCTGAACATACATTGATGGAGAGTTTTTTTCATACATATATTTCCATTAACTTTTCCTCATCCTTCTCTTTCTTCTTCTCCTACAACTTCTTGGATTCTAGTAAGGAGTGGTTCATCATCTGCTTGCAATTCTTTTTTGTACCTCTAGACGTCTCATTAATCACAACATCTATGCTTTCAACAATACCTTGAAACCTTTTATTATAAAATTCATATCCTTTTCTTCTGGAAGAGTTTCCAAGAATGATTCCTTCATTAGATCTAGATTAAAATTTTTGAATCTTATAATAATTTTTCTTTATGAAACATTTTCTTCCAAAGATTCTAAAGTGTTTGAAATTTGGTGTATTACCATACGAGAGTTCCTATATAGTTTTCTCACTATTTACTCCAACATGATCCTTGTTAAGTATATCCACATATGTATGTATTTCTTCTGCCTAGAACGTGTGACGTGTTCCTAACTCATCAAGCATGGCATGTACCATTTGTTGAACTGTTACGTTCATTTTTTTTTCACTCCATTTTTTGCAGGAGTTTTAGCTATGGAAAATTGTCATTTGATGCCATGTTTTTCAAAAAAATTTGAAAGATTCATCTGATATAAACTCTCTTCCTCTATCAAATCTAAAACATTTGATTTTTAGATATTCATCTTCTACCAAAGCCTTGAATATTTTAAACTTTTCAAATGCCTCATCTTTATAGTTTGGTAGAACAACCCAACACATTCTAGTAAATTCATCAATAAATAAAATGAAGTATTGGTCACTATGAGGATGATTCTTTCTCATAGGTTAACATAGGTCAGTGTCAACAAGTTTATTGGGTTTATTTGAAGTAGCTTCTTTAGCTTTAAACTGAACTCTGGATTTCATATCGAATTGACATGATTGGAAAATGTTATTTTTAGGTGGATAAATGTTGGAAAAATCACAAAATACTCCCATCCTACTTGATTTTTATAATTGGGAAAATATAAGGTACCCCAACCTTTTTTGCCAAAGCCAACTTAATTCAGATTTGATAAAAAATAGTGCTCTTTGCTGCCTTCTAGGATATAGACATTTCCTAGACTTCTAGTTCCTTTCACTATGGTCTTACCTGTATCCAAATTTCCTACCACACAATTATTTGATCTAAAAATAAGTTCATGCACTTTATCGCACATTTGACTAACACTTAAAAAGTTGTGTTTTATCCCATAAACAAGCAATACATTCTTAGCCTTAGCCTTTTCTTGTAAAAACATATATCCTTTTCCTTTAATAGTACCAGGTGAGTTATTACCGAAAGTCATATTCTTTTGTTTCTTAATTTCATTAAAATAAAAAAATTATCTTTTTCACATGTCATATGATTTGAACACCCACTATTAATGTACCATATATTCTCTTGATCTCCTCCATATAATACTAAACCACAATTTTCAGAAGAAGTAATTTTATTTTTCCCTACCTTGGGTGGTATTGTCTTCTATTTATGTTGATAAGATGACTTCATCTTTCTTCTCCATTCAGTTTCTTCATCACCAAATTTATTTCAAATAGAACATTTGATTTCATTATGAAGAGGTGATAAATAATTATAATAAGATTTATTTGTCCTAATTGCATTTTGTTGTCTTCTTGCTTCTCTAGTCATAATCATTTTATAACCAACACAATGAATGGCTTTGGGACCAAATTTGTGGCAATTGTCGCATTGACCATTGAAGTAAGAATGCCTAGCAGTATAATACTTTCTTGAGTATATTTCCCTCTATTTGTTGAAAGGTTGTTTTTCATGAGAAATATTTGATCCTTAATTATTTTGTTCAGTTCTCTAATTCTCATGATTGGTTCCTTATAGGGCATTGATGTAGCTTTTTGTACCTATTTCATAATATCCCATAGGTTTTGATGTTTTTCCATTTTCATTTGGATTTTATCCAAGACCTGTATTGATTAGTGGAGAGCATTGCACTTCAATGATATCTTCTAAAGTCTCAAATATGGTAGCAAATCTAAAATTTAGAGCCTTTGTATCTTCAAGTTATTTTCTTAGACCCACAATTTCAAGTTCTACTTCATCACAATGCCTTTCCTTTTCTTCAACTTGGTTCTTCAACTAATATGGCTTCTTCAAGATAGATATTTAGTTGAGTTATTTCTTGAACAAGGGTGTTTTCTTATACATATTGATTTCGTTTTTTTAATATTTTTTATGAGTCTGAGTCTATTAATTTCTTCTAAAGCATCCATAAAGATATCATCAGATTCATCTAGTCACTATTCTTCAAGTGCCAAACGTAATTCTCAACCCAATTTGATTCATCATCCTCATTAGTAGGATAATATTCACTATCTTCATGATTATAATTTTATTTCTTTCTAGTAAAACCTCTTTTAACATTATTCTTTGAAACATTATTTTCATGATTTTCTTTGTAAGGACACTTAGGAGCATAGTGACCTACTCTTCCATAGGAAAAAAATTTAAAAGGGAGATTACCATTTAACCTGCGAGATCCTACTTGGAGCTTCTTCACAATTTCTGCTTCTTCTTCATCTGAAATGTAACTTGCTTCCTTAGGCTCTTACTTTTCTTTCCCTTTGTCTTTCACTTTGAATTTTTCTTCTCTAATACATGATTTACCCCCTTTTCTCATCTCAAAAGATATGAAGATCCCATGAAGGTGTTCAATACTAAGATTCTTCAAATCCTTCATTTCTTCAATGGTGGAGACTTTGAAATCGAACTTTCGGGTTAGTGATATCAAAATATTTTCAACAATTGTATCATTTATTTTATTAGAAATATTTTTCATTTAGTTAACAATCTCATCTACATTGAGGAAAAATCTTGCACTTCTTTCATCATCATGCATTTTAAGAGTCTCATGCTAAATTATATATGTTTGAAGTTTAATATTTATTATCTTAGCATCACCTTCATAGCTTTGGAAAATAATATCCCATATTTCCTTTTCAGTGTTCATCTGCATGATTTTCACAAACTTAGATTCTCTCAAACTTCCCAAGATAGTATTTACAGCCTTTGCATTTATCTCATACTTCTTCTTCCCTGCATCATTTATGGGAATGGAGGTTGGGTATTGATATCCACCTTCAACAATTACCCAAACATCAAGTCCTAATGCGTTAAAATATGCTCTCACTCTAATCTTTCAAAATGAAAAGTTAGTTCCATTAATCAAAGGTGGCCTGATAGAAGATAATCCCACTTGAATTCTCATATTGATATATCTCCCTTTAATTGATCGAGTTTCTTCTAAGTGATAATACTAATTGTTAGGAAAAATTGTTGGGTCCCTATAATACTAGTGATTACCCCATTACTATTGTAGTTATACCCCTTATTTATATTGTTGTGCCCCCATTACCCCCATATTGTTATTAATGTGCCCATAGAACCCCTCTATTGTTATTTTTGTGGCTTTATATTATTATTGTTAGGTCGGCTGGATTATATTGTGACTCCATAGACTCCTATATATAGAAAGGAGGTTTTGTCATTTGAATCATCCAAGAATTGTTCATTTATGTAATGTGAAGGAGGTTGCCCCCTAAAATAGGCTGAATTCTAAGGCGTGGATCTCTCTTTTCTATCTTTTTGTGAGCTGGTTTCATAACATTTGGTATCAGAGCTTTGGATTCTAGGGTTTCGCTGCTCCAAAGAGGTCATCGTGGCATTTTCACTATAACTTTTTTTCTGTGATGTTTCAGACGTTTCAAAAAAAATATGTTTGAGAGGAAATCGTGTTGAACCTTGGGTCCGAATTTCAGAGCTTTTCGCATGATATTTTCGGAGATATGATCTCAGGAAGTTGGTCTTTTTGCGGACTCCTGAATTACACTCAAAACAGGTGACCTGGGGAAAATCGTCATAACATTCTTCCTGAGCATCGGATTGAAATTTCGTAAGAAGGTACAGAAATAGGATAGACTTTAGTTTTCTTCTATATATTTTTCAGAGTCAAAGGTTGAAACAGTGACACGTGGCACTTCATACAAGTTCGCTCTACTGAACTAGTATATAATCAGGTCACTGCGGAAGATTGTGCATAACTCTTTCTTGGAGAATCCAATTTGGTTCAGACTAGTGGCATTGGAAAGAGGACATAGAAGGCTACTGCAAGTCAAAATTTCAGAACTGGATGATTCGAAATTACAGAGATACATCAGATTCAATATCAGGCTTCTACAAAGTAAAAAAAGGTGTGTAGTTTTTATTTTTTATTTTTGCATAAGCTTGGTTTGAAGGAATTCAAAGGGCCTAGTAAAGCATTATTATTGGTAACTAATGCCCTGAGGGAAGAAAATGCAAACACCTAGTAAGGAACCTGAAAGCTCTAGCATGACGCATGAAGAAGAGGAAGAAATGCTACATGATATATCAAAATTACAAGAACAAGTGCAACAAATGTCACGCTCACAAAAGCTAACAGATGCTAAGATAAATGGCGTGGAATCTAAGATAAAGGGCATGGAAGCTAAGATGGATGATTTGAAGATAGATTTGAAGACATATTTGAAGAAATACATGGAAAATTTGAAGACAGATTTGAAGACAGACATGGCATATTTGAAGACAGATTTCACAAATTTTCTACAAGAGATACTTACTAATGGTGAAAAGGTTGTAAAGGAAACTCATGATGTGAACAAAAGTAATGTTAATCATGATTCCATAGATTCTAATGTTGGATCTTCGACCCACCATATTCCAAGGAAGTTTGATGGCAAGGATCCTGCCACATGGATATTACAGATGGAGCAGTTCTTCGATCTCAATAATGTGCAAAACACACAAAAGGTATGTATGGAAACTTTATATTTGGGACCAAATCAATTTGTATGGTATCAATGGCTTTGCTCTCGTAAACAATTTATCACTTGGGCAATTTTTATGGAAGAATTGATAGCACATTATGAGGATACAAAAAGCAACACTTTTTTCATCCAATTGATAAGTCTCAAACAAAAGGGTTCAATAATGGAGCACATTGAGGAGTTCCAAAAATTGAACATAAGGGTAAAAGATATTCTAGAGCAGCATAGGAGTGATGTGTTCATAGGGTCTTTAAAGGATAATATCCAACATGATGTTCGACTTTGGGAACCTGATTCATTAGAGAAGGCATTCAGGTTAGCAAGAAAAATGGAAAGCAAAATTATGGCAACCAGGAAGCATACCACTCACAACTATAAAGACGGAACTGCAGTTGCCCCTAGTATTCCACAACCTATAAGGTTGACACCACAAAAATTGGAAGAAAAAAGAGCAAAAGGGCTTTGTTATAGTTGTGATAGCAAATACACTAAAGGTCATAAGTGTGCTGAGAAGAAATTATTCTACATAGATTGTGAAGAGGAAGAAGAAAAGGAGCAAGAAAGGTCAAAAGAAGAAGATATACTCCAGGAACAAAGCCTAGATGAAGAACAAATAAATCCAACCATATCTTGTAATTTATTGGCGGGAATGTTATAGACATTTTTGTGCCTCGCGACATGGAGCATGAAATGTCAATAATTACAGGGATCCTCAGTCCCTAAACATGTTGTTCTTACCCCTAAAAGAACAAGGTCATCAAACAACAGCACTTCCAATCAGTTCTCCACCTGAAAACACTTCAAAAAAGGCTATTTTTGGATCATGTCAGCTGCTCCACTGAGCATCTGCGCTGGAATGCAACTGCTCCTCCTTGTACCTGCGCTGGAAGTCAAATCTAATGAAGGCTACCTGTGCTGGGCGAGATTGGCCAAGTGGCACAGTCATTCTGCAAGGTGTCAACTGCCCAGGAAGCTTCCAAACTGACACTTGGTTCATGAGATTCGCCCTGTGATGAGTAAGAGGTACTTGATCACCATGTGTAAGCAAGGATCTCCAAGTGGACTCAAGAACTGAAGATTAACTGAAGAGGGAGAGGACACTAGTCAGCTCTATGCCAGCCTCAAGCTGACTCATCCTCTCTTCTTCTCTCCTATATATAGAGCTCTTCTATGAGGTCTAAGGAGGCTGGAATTTTGTGTAAAGCAAGGAGGTGTTGTTGGTTTACAGTTAGAGCTATTGGGTGATTGTTTTACTAGAGGTGAAGAGGAGAGTTCTTACTGCTGGGGAGGTGCTGCTGGATTGGAGCCATCATTGGTTGTAACCTTCTCAGAACCCTGTTACTTCTATCAATAAAGTTTTGCATGTTCTCCTATATACTTGTATTGCATTGATGTATTGTATTTACATGTATATTTGATTCACTCTAATCCATGCATCAGTTATGAGTACTTGTATCTTGTAGTTTCCTCTCTTGTTTGTGCAGGATCTGTGTGTAGCTGGACCGGCAAAGAGAGCAAGGAGCTGGGAACAAGAGACAAAGAGAGAGGACAAGGATCGACTAAGCGAAAGACACCAGGTTGGTTAATCTTTTCTCCCTTCTCTCTGTACTTTCATAAAGGAAAACATCAAAGCTTTACCTTCAGTTGTTGCTAAAGACTGTCACCTTTAGAGTAGGGATAGGGTCATCCGCATCGGATACTTTTCCCCACAACAAACTGGCGACTCCGCTGGGGAGCCTAGTATCTTGTTGGTGTTTGTAGTATTTTGCTATTCATTTCTTGAAGAAAAGAGTACCAAATCGAAAAGCTTTTGACTATATCAAAAGCGAAGTAGAGGGACTGCTACTCTTGCTCATTTGCTGAGAAAATTCAAGATTTGAAGAGCTTATCTACAAAAGACTCTTTACTCTTTGTGATAGCTTTTCATCCTCTTGATCATCCCTTAGCCTGTACTTGACCTATAGCTTTTTATTTCAGCAAAAACAGTGCATTTTTGAGCTTTTTATGACCCGGAAAACTTTGTAGACGCAACTCTCGTGTCTCAGTGCAGGCTGTCCACAGGCAGTCTGCATTCCAGCGCAGGTACTCCCTTCGGGAATTGCGCTGAGAATCAAACTGACAGACCAGAGCCTGCGCTGGTCCAGTTAGCCTTTGTCTTGCTCAGTTTTCCTATTGTGTCTTGGCCCTTTTTTCACTGATTTTTGCTGATTGCTTGCTGATCATTGTACTTGCTGTAAACCATTCTCCTTGACATTATTCCGCCTCAGTTGTGTGATGAAACTGTGAATGTTCTTTCAGTATTTCTTATTTCAGTTACAGTTTCCCATTGTGAAAAGCGAACCAGTATAGTTGTGGCCTCTTAGATCTTGAACTGTAAAAGTGTCTTTGTGATCTTAAGAGCTAGTTTTATTACTGTTCATGGCTGTTTGAGTGTGTTTGTTTTTCATTTTATGGTTTGGATCTATACATTTCCTGTGTTTAAACAAGTCGATCATAAGGTGTCTTTTTTATTATTGGACAAACTTGTTTATTTCTACTTGAAATCAGATTCAAAATTATACAACAGTTTCCTTTCTGTCTTACATCAACATTAAGGATAACGAAAAGAAATACATGCATTGTGCATTTTGCATTTGGCTGTGTGCTTGACGATTTAGGAAAATGTGCATTTTAGTGTGTGTTCTATGATCTGTGGAAAAAGTTGTGTCTTTCTTTTCCCTCAGTAGATTAAGGTTTTCAAAGTTGAAAGGTTGAAAAGATTTGCTTCTCATCTTAGATTGCATATAGGAAGTTGTATATATACATCGCGTGGCGACCCTGAAAGGCAAACTGTTAAGCAAGATCAACATTAAAATAAACCCAATTTACATAACAACGCTTTGTAACATAACGCAAACATCTAGAGGTCTAGGTAGAGACGTGTTCCGGCGTCGTTAAACATAGTGACTGTCGATCTCTACGAAGGTGGGTGATTCCTCCTGAGAGTCGGTGGCACTAACACGGACTTGTGCTCCCGCGTACCGTCGCGTATATTGGGAGACCCCTATAGGCTTTTATCCTTTATCCTTAGGAAACAGTGTCGGCCGACCTACTGATCGCGATGCAGTGAACACAGCATTCACGAAGATCGACCACCCGTACTGTAAAACGTATTCTGTGGTTTCGCGAAAGGTTTGGCACACCCTCTGCCTAGATCTCCAGAGCAGTTTCTTTTGGCCTTTTTCAAACTCTATAACTGAAAAAGTCCAACCGAGCATTTGTCACTTCGGGCTCGTTAATACATCGAAGGCGACTAGAGTCATCTTTAGCTTTTTCTCGACTCTTAAAACATGAAAAAGCAATTTTGTGTCTAAAAGCGTCGTTAATAAAATTTATTTTAAGCGGAACATAATCACCTGTTATTCCCACGTTGATCTTTCGGTTGAAAAGTATGGAGCCCACCAACCAAGGAAGTAACCTTGGCGGAAGTCCAAATCCCTTCTCCTCTTGGGGAGATGTTGGTGCGCCTCATATGGCTACATTGTCACTTCCAGGATTGACAATCGGCCTCCCTGTATGGCTCTTTTCAACTAATGTAGTCTAGATCGCCACTAATCCTGATCAGTCGAATCAACAGTCAGAACAATCTAGAACTACCCACCAGCCTTCCACTTCTTATGATACTTCCTCTGATCCTTCATCTTCGCAAGGTAGAGCTGGCAAAAGTCAACCTCCCAAGGAGAAGAAGGAAAAGAAGAAGAGAGAAAAGAAGCAGAAGGAGCCTCTGGCGAAGGCGACTGGGGGCAAGCAGAAGAAAGCTGACAAAAACCCACACACTGCACCGACCGGGCCTAAATCGCCATGTGTCATTTGCAAAGGGATCCACTTCCATCGTGATTGTCCTTGTATTCCCTGGATACTAAGGGACTGGTCCCCAAGGTTGCACAATCCGGTAGCATCAACCTCTGGTTGTCATGTTGATTGCAATCCGTCAACTAACGAGAGTGAAGGACGAAGAAGGGGACCAAGATCACCCTGTCTATTGTGTGAAGGCAATCATGCCATCCACAAATGTCCATTCTTAGATGAGGCAAAGAGAGTTTTGGAAGATCGCCCGGTTTCACCGTTGCGACTTCCTCCTGGATATCAAAAACTCGCGCCTAATCCCTCGATAGTTGAAAATCCAGTTGACCCGCTCAAGTGGTCAGCTGAAGTGTCGGTCATTGAGAATGAACCTACTGAATCTAGACCAGATGAAAGTCTAAAGGTCGAAACGGCAGTTGGCCCGGTTCTTCCTTCAGAGGTTCTATCGCCCAATGACTCCGTCATTGAAGACCCGTCTTCGAATGACTCCGTCGCCGAAGAGTCATCTTCATGCGACACCCTCACTGAAGAGAATAAGGATGACACCATCCAGGTTCTTTTCATCAGCACTGACTCCGATGAGCGTCAGGGCAATGCGCCCATTCCTTTATCGCAGGAAGGAACATCATCAGAGTCATATCCGGCTGTATATTCGGTCCCACCACCAAGCAACCTGGTTGTATCCTTTGATTGGAATCAACTAGGCAGACCCCGGTTACCAGCCAGTACACCATTCAGAATCATTGTCCAGATCTATAGAATGATTATGGCTGGTACTATCATTGATGAAGGGGCGTCTGTGAGTATCCTTTCCTTTGTTGCTTGGAGAGCACTGGGTTCCCCAGCGCTTTTACCTGAGTTGAGAAATCTCTCAGGTTTTGATAAAGGAACCAGTCGACCATTAGGAATCCTCCCCAATGTACCTGTTACATTGAAAGGGAAGACCGTTAATATGAACGTGTTGGTCGTCCAAGGACCCTTGGATTATAACCTACTCCTTGGACACGACTATATTAATTGCATGGGAGCGATAGTCTCCTCACTCTTTAGAGTAATGTGTTTTCCACACGAAGGAAAGGTGGTCAAGCTCGTAGACCAACTTTCATTTCCGGGATCTCGCATCGTAAATAGTCAAATACCATTCCTAAATGGTCTGTTCACTCAAGATTCGCCTCCCCCCCCAGTCCTCCTTCCCAATGAATGCGAGTGATTCGGAAAGAAAGACTAGGACCCAGGGGGCATGCACCTTGGTCTGCTTCGGGCAGAAGAAACCCCGGGTATAAGGAAGAATTTCCGCAGAAGAATATGACTAGTCCGTACCCCATCCGTGGAAGGAAGTGGGGTTGTTCTGGAATAATAATCTTTTGTTAAAGTTATGTGTTTGACAACGGAGTCATTCACCTTTGTCTAAAAAAGTGGGCAATGCCCAAGTAGGAATTCCCTTATCGCGACGAATAGTAACCATCTTTGAATTCAAGCCTCGCCCATTAAAACATATGTTTTGAAGGATAAGCAGGGGTAGCCTACAAAGTAGGGGACTGTATTGTTGTGACAGAGAGTAACCATCTTTGGACAACCCAATGATAGACACCGCCGAAGAAAGAGATTGATTTGCGGCAGCGAATAGAACCCTCTTCGGATAATAAGAAAGAGGCAAACCTCCCTCAATAATACCAATGTTTTGTCTTTGAGTAGTGTTCTTCTATTGTCACAAATAGTTGTTTGTTAAAAGTGGGCCGACGGGAAGCCTGAGTACTGCGTAAGACCCCTTAAAATAACGAGAAGACAAGTATCGTTAGCATTAGATTAGCAAGATGACAAATAACTGTGAACACCCAAAGAAAAGCAGAGGTAGGGGAGAGGAGGGGTAGCCTCGAAATTCTATCCTATACCTGGGGGCATGCAAACTTTTGGAAAGCAAGCAAGGGACGACTATTTATTTTTTAAATTTTTAGGTCCTCCCTTTAAACCTGTAGGTCTAACCCTTTAAACTCGTAGGATTAGCCGTTTCCGACCTTGCATGAAGAAAGCCTGTGGGGCAAAAGTAAAATTTGCCAAAATTGGAGCATAGCTTTGTGAGATAAAGCTCCTTAAAAAATAGTTATCTCATAGGAGGCGTTCTTATTATGACTGGTATATCGATCAGTTTTAGCATATAGTTCATGCTCGTTAAAAAAAAAAAAAAAACGCAAGATCCGAGCAGTTTTAACGCGGTCTTCATGCTCGTTAAAAAATAAATAAAAGCAGTGAGCAATGTTCCCTCCAGAGTTTAAGCTCATTTTTATCTAAAAAAAGAACCTATCCCGGTAAATATCTTTTTGAGATTGTAAATTCATCAGCCATAAGAACCTTGATCGTGTTTTCATCCATCACCTCCACTGTTCATTTGGCCGATCATTCACTTCCATTTGTGTGTTTACCTCTTTTGAGAAACAGCTGCGAAGAGTGATTTCACCTAGCCATCCTTGTGACACTGTCGTGATTGGAAAATTCCAACCTGTACCTGGAATCTGCTGCTATCCCTGTTTATCACTCGTTCCTCAAAAGACGAGTCTTCTTTGAGCTCTTTTCACTGACTCGTAAAATATGAAAAGTTTGCCGAGTTTTGGCCTTCCAGCTCGTTAAAATGACCGGAACGCTATCCCTCCTCTAGATTTTAATCTTTTTGGACCCGAGGGATTATTGCACAAAAGGATCGAGCGCTTGTCTTGTTCGGCTCGTTAAAAGTACCGAACAGCAATCCCTTCTGTATTGTTTTATACTTTTTCGGACTTAAGGGATAAGCTGACGAAAAAGGAATTATGGAGTTAACTTTCTGTACCTTTTCAGACTCTCTAAAAATGAAAAGGACCGAGTTTTCCTTGTCGTTAGACTCGTTAAAATGATTAAATAGCGACAAACTTGTCTTTAGACGAGAACGAGTTTCCCTATCGCTAGGCTCGTTAAATCATAGCGATGGGCTTGCCCAAAGGGCAGGTTATAGAACAAGCATATGTTATCCTCCTCAAGCTTGACAAAAATAAAGAGGTACTGGTCAGAAATGACTGGGGAAAAATTGGGAGAACATCAAAGTTTAATGGTAGCAAGTCACTCTTGAACATGACACTTTTCCTCCGTACCACATCGGGTTGGGTTGTTTCATTCACCGGTCTCATCGCCATGGTCCTCGCCAAACCATCCACAGCTGGGGTAATGCTACCGATCCATCGCATCAGTGTCGTTATATGTTCAAGAGGGGTCATTCTGAAAGTGTCAACCGTGTCCCATCCACTGCCATACATTATCCTTCATCCATTCATGATCGCCACCCTGAATCATATGTCACAGTTTGTTTTCACCTCCACTAAAATCATTAGCTCCGTTCCATGTCATTGATGTGGGATTCATTAAGGCCCTCCTTTGACGGATCGCTTCTTGTCGACTTCAGCTCATTATCCAAGAAGTTGATCTAGGAACACCCCCATCAGTACTTTGAAGCTTGCATGCCTCAATGGCAAGTTTCTCACTTCCGGCGACAGGTATACGTCAATGACCTTCGACCAGAAGATTTTGCGTGGCGTTCGACGCCAAGTCCTTTATTCACGCCACGTGAATTGTACTGCAGTACCTTGAGGATCATCGTCATTATTGGTGATTCCTCTCGCGCTTGTTAACGGTTTTCATTATTGACCGGTAATCAAGCGATGTCTTTCCATGTTCGACTTCAGCAAAATTCTCACATGGATCGACTTGTACTTAGAGTGAAGATCGAACGAGTTTGAAGACCCCGGATCTAGTTTCATCCATCCAGGCTGCGATATATATTCAGGAAATATAAAAGCATTTGCCATGTACATCATTGCAGCAGATGATCATCCTATTCAAAGGATGATAAATTTCAGCAGAAAATTATCAGTCTACCTTCAGACGATCGTCTGTCATATGTACCAAAATGTATTTAGAAAAGCTGAGCATGGGAATGCCCGCCTCAGCTAGATCATGAAAATAGAATGAAAAATAATGTATTGTATTGTATTGTATTACAGGGCGCCTCCTCAGCACTGGAATGAACTTCGGACCCTCTAGATAAAGCATTTCACCCGATAAACGGCCTCATACTTTAGGGGGCAACTGTTATAGACATTTTTGTGCCTCGCGACATGGAGCATGAAATGTCAATAATTACAGGGATCCTCAGTCCCTAAACATGTTGTTCTTACCCCTAAAACAACAAGGTCATCAAACAACAGCACTTCCAATCAGTTCTCCACCTGAAAACACTTCAAAACAGGCTATTTTTGGATCATGTCAGCTGCTCCACTGAGCATCTACGCTGGAATGCAGCTGCTCCTCCTTGTACCTGCGCTGGAAGTCAAATCTAATGAAGGCTACCTGCGCTGGGCGAGATTGGCCAAGTGGCACAGTCATTCTGCAAGGTGTCAACTGCCCAGGAAGCTTCCAAACTGACACTTGGTTCATGAGATTCGCCCTGTGATGAGTAAGAGGTACTTGATCACCATGTGTAAGCAAGGATCTCCAAGTGGACTCAAGAACTGAAGATTAACTGAAGAGGGAGAGGACACTAGTCAGCCCTATGCCAGCCTCAAGCTGACTCATCCTCTCTTCTTCTCTCCTATATATAGAGCTCTTCTATGAGGTCTAAGGAGGCTGGAATTTTGTGTAAAGCAAGGAGGTGCTGTTGGTTTACAGTTAGAGCTATTGGGTGATTGTTTTACTAGAGGTGAAGAGGAGAGTTCTTGCTGCTGGGGAGGTGCTGCTAGATTGGACCCATCATTGGTTGTAACCTTCTCAGAACCCTGTTACTTCTATCAATAAAGTTTTGCATGTTCTCCTATATACTTGTATTGCATTGATGTATTGTATTTACATGTATATTTGATTCACTCTAATCCATGCATCAGTTATGAGTACTTGTATCTTGTAGTTTCCTCTCTTGTTTGTGCAGGATCTGTGTGTAGCTGGACCGGCAAAGAGAGCAAGGAGCTGGGAACAAGAGACAAAGAGAGAGGACAAGGATCGACTAAGCGAAAGACACCAGGTTGGTTAATCTTTTCTCCCTTCTCTCTGTACTTTCATAAAGGAAAAAATCAAAGCTTTACTTTCAGTTGTTGCTAAAGACTGTCACCTTTAGAGTAGGGATAGGGTCATCCGCATCGGATACTTTTCCCCACAACAGGGAATTACCACTCCTCAAACCATCAAGATAGAAGGACAAATCAAGAAGAAAAAGGTGATAGTTTTGACTGATTCAGGAAGCACCCACAATTTTATTCTTTGTAGGGTAGAAAAAGAATTGAATTGCTTCCTATATCCAGCACCAGAGTGTCAAGTGATGATTGCAAATGGAGGAACAATAAATTGCTCTAGAAAGTGCCACAATATCAAGCTATCCATGGGAGAATATGTATTGACTAGCCCAATGCTTTCCATTCCAATGGGAGGTGCTGATGTTGTATTAGGAGTCCAATGGCTACAATCCTTGGGTACAATAGCTTTTAATTTTCAAGAACTTTTCATCACATTTTCTGTGGAAGGAAAGGAAGTTGAATTAAGGGGTATTGCAGGGAAACCAGGAAAGATAATCAACTCTAATGGTATGACAAAGCTTCTAAAAAAGGAGCAAAGGGGTGTAATTGCATAATTATGTTCGCTAGATGTTTCCACATTAGAATCATCTATTTCTCCAGATCTCCAAAAAGTCTTGGACAATCATTCCAAGGTATTTGAGACTCCCAAAGGTCTCCCACCTATGCGTGATCATGATCATGCTATTCATCTGATTCCAGGAAGTGTTCCTCCAAACATCAGGCCGTACAGATATCCGTATGTCCAAAAAAATGAAATTGAACGTATGGTTGCAGAAATGCTAGAGGCTGGTATAATTCAACCGAGTCAAAGTTCTTTCTCTGCTCCAGTAGTATTGGTGCACAAGAAGGATGGATCATGGCGCATGTGTCCGGATTATAGGGAGCTCAACAAGCTCACTATTAAAGATAAGTTCTCCATTCCTGTCATTGATGAAATACTGGATGAATTGCATGGATCAATTTGCTTCACCAAGTTGGATCTTCGTTCAGGATATCATCAAATAGAAATTAATATTGAAGACATTCTGAAAACGGCATTTAGAACTCATGAGGGTCATTATGAATTTTTGGTCATGCCTTTTGGCCTTACCAATGCACCTTCAACATTTCAAGGTTTGATGAATTCAATTTTCAAACCATTCCTTAGAAAATTTGTGTTAGTATTTTTTTATGATATACTTATTTACAGCAAGTCTTGGAAGGATCATGTTGAACATGTTGACAGGGTGCTACAACTATTGGAAGAGAAACAATTATATGCCAAAAGATCCAAATGTTTCTTTGGAGTCTAGGAGGTGGAATATTTGGGTCATATTGTATCTCATGAAGGAGTTAAGGTAGACCCTACAAAAATTACATCCATTAAGGAATGGAAAATCCCCACATCCATAAAGCATTTGCGCGGATTTCTTGGGTTGACAGGGTATTATCACAAGTTTGTTAAGAATTATGGGAGAATAGCAGCACCTCTAACGACATTATTGAAGAAAGATGCATTTTCATGGACTCCGGAAGCAGCAAAGGCCTTTGAACATCTTAAAGAGGCAATGTGCCAAGCACCGGTCTTAGCTACACTGGACTTCACAAAAACCTTTATTGTGGAATGTGATGCTTCAGGAAATGGAATTGGTGTTGTTCTAATGCAAGATGAAAGATCCATTGCTTTTGAAAGTCGTCCAATCAAGGGAAAGTTTCTAAGCAAAGCTATTTATGAGAAGGAAATGTTGGCAATACCCCATGCACTTAAGAAATGGCGACCCTACCTAATGGGAAGACACTTCAAGGTAAAAATAGATCATGATAGCCTTAAATACTTTTTAGAACAAAGATTATCCTCTGAAGAGCAACAAAAGTGGGTCACAAAGATGTTGGGTTATGACTTTGAAATCATCTACAAAAAAGGGAAGCAAAATGTGGTGGAAGATGCACTCTCAAGGAAGGATGAGGATGTGGAAGCATTGTTGTGCGCTATTTCTATCATCCAACCAGATTGGATAAATGAAGCAAGGGAGGAATGGAAGAATGACGAAGAAGTGTCGGCACTTATTCGAAAGCTACAACAAGGTTCCAGTACGTCTCATACATTTAGCTGTAAAAACGATTCGATATGGTACAAAGATCGCTTATACCTCTGTAAGAATTCCCAGCTAAAACAAAAGATTCTTATGGAGTTGCACACTTCTCCCTTAGGAGGGCACTCAGGACTTTTAAAAACTTACCGCAGGGTTAAGAAGAAATTTTTTTGGGATGGCCTTAAATTAGATATTCAAAATTTTGTGGCAAAATGTTTGGTTTGCCAACAAAATAAAGTTGAAACAATTAAGACACCATGTCTATTACAACCTTTATCCATTCCAAGCCAACGTTGGGAGGAGGTATCAATGGATTTTATCACAGGTTTACCCAAGTCTGAGGGAAAGAGTGTCATCATGGTGGTAGTTGACAAGCTTACCAAGTATGCACAATTTTGTGCATTATCACATCCATTTAAAGCCAGTACAGTTTCTACTGCATTTATGGAAACAGTTCAAAAGCTACATGGAAACCAAAAGATTATTGTAAGTGACAGAGATCCCATTTTCACTGGAAATTTTTGGACACAATTATTTTCTTGTCTTGGTACTCAGTTAGCTCATAGCTCATCTTATCATCCTCAATCTGATGGGCAAACTGAGATAGTAAACAAATGTTTGGAAGGATATCTCGTTGCTTTGTATCTGATAAACAGACACAATGGGTCAAATGGTTGCCTCTGGCTGAATGGTGGTATAACACTTCCTTTCATACAACAACAAAAATGACCCCATTTATGACACTTTATGGGTATCAACCACCATCCATCACATCATATTTAAGAGAAAATTCTAAGGTTCGGGCAGTGGAACATCACATCGAACATCAACAACAAGTCCTCCAACTCTTAAAGGATAACCTCGTGTTGGCACAGAATAGAATGAAACAACAGGCAGATCAACATCGCAGTGAAAGAAGTTTTGATGTAGGTGATTGGGTATTCCTACGGCTACAACCATATAAGCAAATGTCCCTCAAGCAAGCTAAGAAGGATAATAAATTATCACCAAAGTATTATGGTCCGTACAAGGTGTTGCAAAAGATTGGTACTATGGCATACAAATTGGAGCTTCCTGCAGCTTCTCGATTGCACCCAGTTTTCCATGTTTCATGCTTAAAGAAGGTTATAGGCGACAAGCTCCTAGTTCAAACAATATTGCCAGAACTTGACGAGGAAGGAAAAATTATATTGGAACCAGAAGCAGTTATAGAAACAAGAACTCGACAGCTATGAAATCAATCAATTTCAGAGTACCTTATCAAGTGGAAGAACTTATCCGCTAAAGATTCCACATGGGAGGATTAGAATTTGATGCAGAAGTATCCTGAACTACTCAAGCATTGAGGACAACACTTTTTTGAAGGAGAGGGGCATGTTGGGTCCCTATAATAATAGTGATTACCCCATTACTATTGTAGTTATACCCCTTATTTATATTGTTGTGCCCCCATTACCCCCATATTGTTATTAATGTGCCCATAGAACCCTTCTATTGTTATTTTTGTGGCTTTATATTATTATTGTTAGGTCAGCTGGATTATATTGTGACTCCATAGACTCCTATATATAGAAAGGAGGTTTTTTCATTTGAATCATCCAAGAATTGTTCATTTATGTAATGTGAAGGAGGTTTCCCCCTCGAAGAGGCTGAATTCTAAGGCGTGGATCTCTCTTTTCTATCTTTTTATGAGCTGGTTTCATAACAAAAATACTTAGGGGCGGTGGTGAATTAATATTTTTAACTTTTCATTTCATATTTGAAATTTTTTATGCTATTGTTCCTCATCAAACCAACATATGTAGGCAACTCTTGTGAATGTAAATTGTTGGGTGCTGGAGTTGCAATTCAACAGACTCATTCAACACTTAATTATAAACCTAGGGCTATGTAATCTTAGGGTCATACCAAAGGAAATGCCAAGAATAATGGTATAAAATTTGACAAGATCTACTTCTATATTTCCTAGTTATGCTTGTAGAGTAAAAATAATGAAAAGTAAATAACACCAAGAGAATTCAGGTGTCAGAATCAACAAAAAGAAATACTTGCAAAAAAATAATGAAAGGAACTTAAATCAGCAAAAGAAATTCTGGTAAATAAAATGAAGGATAGGAAATATTTGTGATGAGTATCAATGCATTAAGAGATAGAAAATATAATTATACCTACAGTTATATTTACCTCCGTTACAAGTTTTCCATTCCTGGACCGAATCAGCGTTCCTACACTAGAAAAGAGTTCCTACAATGGAATGATATTCCTGTACTAGAATGATGTTCTTGTATTAGAAGCGTATTTTGTTCCTACACTGAATATTTTTACTTAATACTAGAATTTTGAGTTCCTACACCAGGACGCACTATTCCTGTACCAAGATATTTATTCTTGTACCGAGACAGATGTTGTTGTTGTTATAGAGCCAACATTCTTATACTAAGTTCCCAAATCACTTTGCATAGAATGTAAAGGGTGCAAACTATAAATCAATTGAAAAGCGAATTAGATCAAGGGAAAGAATTGTAAATGAACCACATGAAATCAAAAGATTCTTAGCTATTCATTCTTTCAAAAGTAAAGGCATTGAAAGAGTCGAAAGAGATTTCTATTGTAACAAAAATATTCTTCATGTAAATATGAGCATATAATCTACGAAACAAATCATCCCTTCTTCCTCATATGTTTGTCATTGTATAAAATAGATATGTATCGTCTTAGGATGGATGTTTTGGTTGAAGGGTTCCTGCAATAGATTCTAGTCTCCAACTAGGTTGTTCCCACAAGGGAATGAACATAGTTACAGATCCTTATATAATGTGAATAGAGTTTCATTAATTCTTGGGGGAATGTAAATAAACTCAATTATTAACCCTAATTTAAACTCACTTGATGAAAATATTCTCAACCTGTACTAAAAAATGAAACACCCATGCATAAAGGAAATCAAACAACTTGCAGGAATGAAGACTCTTGTTGAAGAAAACCATATTTGTAGGCTTAAAACACACTTTTGAAATTAAACTGAAACACACATTTTCATAAATGAAATCACAGGATGCATCAAGGGAAAGAAATTATACAATAATCTTAAATAGATAAACACCTCCACACTGTCAAACCGCAGATCTGAGTAGCACACGGTTCATGAATACGACATAGATATGTTAACTAGATGCATAAAAGAAATACTTCTTTCATTTAACCTACATAAAAATATATATATAGCACACCTTATAAATAGAGGGAGAATGAGTTGGGTTGGCTGGGCCCTAGCCAACCAGCTTTTTTCCCTTTTTATGAAAGTTGGGGAATCAAATACTCAACAACTCATCACACAAAAATTTTAAATAGAGATTGATAAACTACTATAGCTCCTTAGACTAAATTGAATAGTTGAAAATACACATCATGAGTTCATGGATCTAGCCCAAAGATGTAGTGACACAGATAAATTTATAGTGAAAACATTCTCCAGATTATAGCTACCTAAATATAACCTAGAAACCCTATTTAATATACATTGATCAGCTCTGGTCTGTAATACAAAATAAGAAAAAGTATAACTTATGCTCTTAGCCATTAGCAGAGGCTAAATAAGGGGTTTTGGTCAAAACCCCGGCCTCCATATCCCACGTTCTCCTCAACACTCCGAGCCTAATCTAGAGTGAAATTGGTATTTGACAAGGAAAGTGTGTCGATTACTAAACTTTCATGGTGTTTTGGTGGTGGATGCTGCCAACTATCCCTTGAGTGCAGGAATGGGGGATAATATAGTAACGTTAATGCACCAAACATTCTCCATAGTGATTAATGTTTTTATTCTATCATGCTTATTAGGAAAGAAAATACATAAGTTGCAAAGACAAATGAACTATTTTAACCTTTTTAATTAATGATTAAGTTCATATAACCTGTTAGAGTCAGTATTGTCATACTACCATTAGTGATCAAAACTCCTCTTTTTATATCATATTAGTGTCCCAGGTTGGAACTTTTATCATTCCACCTAAGTCATCATGTAAAAATTTATTGATTGGTGGTAGCCCAAGTTCAAACTCCAAATCACCTCTCAAAAAATAAATATTTTCTAAACCAACTTCATGTGTCTTGCTGAGTATACATTCATTTTAAAGGCTCATGTCATCATGTCTTCTGCTAGTCAAGTCCACCTAGATCCTGGTCATTCAGGGTCCCATTAGGTCAATAGGGTTTCCAAGGTTTCAATAAAAATCCATTTCATTGCATAAGACTAGCAAGTAAAGGGTGATCACATAACATCTCTTCACCATGTGAAGATGATTTGTAAAGAGAAATGCTTATTTCATCATGTAATTTTAATTTCAAATGTAATAATTTTAAATTTCATTTTGTAGTTTTATCTCATCTAAACGTAGTAAGTACAAGGTTCCCAAGATGTTATCTCAGTGTCCCGAAGAGGCTAGACCATCAAAAGATCAATTTGTAAAAGGAAATAGTCAAGTGAAAGAGAAATGTTTCAAAAAGTCAAGTGAATGCCAAAAGGAGTTGTCTTTTCCCAAGGGTGTCCAAATAATCATTTTCCACAAGCACTAAACCCTTATTTCCTCTCCCAAAGAGCTAGTGTTGGCTATAGAATCAGAAACATTTGAGTAGAGGAGGCCTAAGAGATGGAATTTCAGCAAGTATGAGGCCATTCCAACTCATAAATATCATGTCTCCATCATTTTTCAACAAGTCATTCCAAGGGACAAATTATTTGCCACACCTAGGGCCAGTTTTTCTTCAAAGTATTTTTCCAACCAAACAGAGATTCATTTTAGAAACTTGAGAGAGGTTTACTCTACCATAGGCAAGTCATGAAAAAAATACTTCAGTTTTACACCGGTGTCATGGTTTTAGAGAAATGTCAAAAATACAGTTGCTACAAGGGAGTTGTTGCACTTCTGGAGTGACCTTGGGAAACTCAAATTTTATCCCAGCTGGAGTGCCCACATGACTTACCTGATGAGCCAAATGATAACTAGGCAGAAATATATTTCCAATGAGCTATCATGAGCTCAATTTGGAGTTGAATAAGACCTTGAAGCGTTTCCTACAAGAGAACATTTCATTTTTTCACCCTCATTCTGCACGTTTTGACCAGTCTTGTGAGAATCAACTTTCGGAGGGTCAAGTCAAGTTTATTTTAGAAAATGAAGGTATATTTTCCAACTAGTCAGGACAATATTTCCAATGAGTTATCCTAGGCTCAATTTGGACATCGGGAAGGCAATCAAAATCAACCTGCAAGTTGGAGGGCACGTTCTGAGCTTAGAGGATGCATTTGACCAGAGTGTTCCGTGTTCGCCTGAAATTTATATGAATTTTATAAGGGTGTTGCATGCCCGTAAAGAGAGGGCGTGTTTCACCATATTATTTCTCATTTGCCCAGAAACTTCCAGAGGTAGCCCATAGGGTAGAGCATCCTCTTGAAACTTCAAAATGTGTCACCAACATGCTCCAGCAAATAAGTAGGTTGAAATCATATCACTCCTCTCCTCCACAGTTGATTTATATGGTGTTCCATTCTGTTTTGGTGTCTTACTAAATTCAAAACCCTAGTAACATAATCCCATCCCTAAATTCCATTTCCTTGCTTCCCACTACAATTCCTACATTTCAAAACTACCCCTTTCCACCTCCCTCATATCACACAACCCCATTTCTATCTCCTCAATTTCATCACACCATTCCATATTCTCTACACCTACATTTCATTTCATCACCTCCCTAGGATTTGAATCCAAAAACGCAAAGCAGCAAAAGAGAAGTTTGAAACCTTGACCAAGCAAGAGGAGAAAAGGAGGCTAGAAATTCTTGTCAAGGCATTACTCCATGCCTTAAACACATGATCAGTTTTCATCCCACCAATTTTGACAAATTTTGAAGCAAATTTTGTAACTTGTGAATTACTGTGTTTTTTGAGGCATTTTTAGCACAATCAAAAGGTCAAACGCGTAGCACCAAGGGTGTTGTGCACTTTTTTGGTGAATATAATGAGAAAAAGGTCAACATATTTGGATTCATAGTGATGAGGACATGCACCCTATGTGTTTTCTAGGAATTTTGATACAAACATGTTAGTAAAACAGGTCAAAAACAACCAAAAAACCATGTCTCTACCTCATTTCTAGCTTGGGCACTACGCATTTGACCAGTATTTGGAGAATGAAGTTTTGGAGTGTTAAATCAAGCCCATTTTTCAAACCAATTTTTTTTTTAGAAACTAGATAGGATTTTCTTTCCAATGATCTATCCTAGAGAAAATTTGGACATTAGGAAGGTACCCAAAAGTAGTCCTGAACATGGAGGGCGCGTTTGACACTCGAAGGGTGGTTTGACAGTCTTCTCCAATGTTCATTGTTTCTCTCCAAATTGAAATTCACCTATGGGAAATTGATTTTTTACTAATATAATTGATAAAGATGATGTAATTATTATATTTTTTACAATTACCTAGGGTAAGTAGATGAGTTAAATGGCCTACATGACTTGTAATGAATAATTTTGCTTAAGTTAGGGATGAGTAACTTCAACCACCCTATACTCTAGCTATCAGTTCAATCTTTCTTACAGCTGCTCCTCCTCTCATGGATTCGACCCCTGAGGCTAGGATAAGTTGGTTTTAGGCCTATATTATGTATTTTCTTAGTCATTTTATAGCTTGGACTCTTTTGGATATTGTATTAGTGTTTCAAACTTTAGCCTGGAATATATTGGATGAGTTGCAGCTAATTTGGTGGGATTCATGTGGCATGGTAATTTGATATTGTTTCTTCTTCTGTTTCATACGTATAAATGTTTTGTACCTCTCACAATCCATTTAACTCTATGATATGTTGATTTGCAAGGTGTGATAAGCAGAATTCATCTTTGTATGATATCTTTAGGGAAAATCATCATAGATTGTTTCATTTCTTTAGTTTAAAAAGAATTCATGACCCTCATGCTATTTTTATCACCTCACTAGTCTAAAACCATCTCATCACTATACTAAAAAGTTTAAACTACCTTGCCTACCTTGGCCCATGAGATGTTTGCAATTTTGATTCACTTTGGCATGACCTAGTTCATTCCCTGACCTAATTCACTCATCCTTGTGACTACCCAAACAAATCAAATCAAACAACCCTTTGCACTTTACATCTAGCCTAAAACCCTAAACTATCCATCCCTCATCGATGTGATCCTTTGGAGAGATCCATCTCTGGCTTGGTAGGGCTAGCTAGTAAGCTAAAATATTTGTTCTTGGTTACCTCAGTTGGACTCTTCCTTAGCCTTGGAGATCCAAAGAAGTGATAACATATTGGCGCCATTGTTGGGGAACACAAGATTCATTTTCACTTGGCATACGACAAAGTTTACATCCAAATGATAATGATGGACAGTGATCAGGTACACGAAGGCTGAAATCATCCACCTGGAAACTCCAAATTAGTTTTGAAACCAAATTCAAAGACTGCACTGGAGGATGAGCCTTGCCAAAAAATATGAAAGGACGACATGGGAAGATCAGGTATTCAACTTCAACTTTTATTCAAGACATCATGTTATTTACCATGATATATCTCTTCTCTTTTCCTGAAAATTTCTAGAAATTTTTGCAAGGTATATTATGTTTGAGAAAAGATCATGGACCTCCATTAGATTCCTCTCCTTTGAAGGTTTTAAACACAAATTCCCTGTACAACATTGATCTTGGTCCAGACCCATTTTCTGAATCTTATGATGACCATATTCAAATTAATGAACCTCAAGAGATCAAGACTTATCCTACAACCTCTGTACATACTCCTAAACCTTGTAAAATTCGAGATAGATACAAACCACTCATCTTACCTCCTATACTCCATGCTTTCCCTGAAAGTCATTACCTATATCTGCTAAGGTTTGATGTTGAATGTGACAACATCACTACTGAGACACATATGCACAGTTTAGAGAACTTCCTCGACCTTTTTGAAGTTAATAAAGAAGATGCTAGTATTAGATTATTTTCTCTTTCTTTGCAAGGAAAGGTCAAGAGTTGGTTCAAAAACCTACCAGCTGCAAGCATCTCAGATTTCCCACAATCTACCAAAGTTCTCCTTGACAAGGGGGTGGTCCAAAAAAACCCTTTCCTGATTCTAGAAGAGTATGACTATCTCAAAATATGGCCAGGGTAGATGGTACAACAGTTTTATGCCAGATTCAATTAAGTATATTGCTTGATACCTGCCAATATAAGACCTCCTCCTGCTTAGCTCTCTTACATTCCTCGAAAGCCTTTGGTCCAAAAATGGAGTTTCAACTGAGAGAAATGAACCTTTTTGTTGGAAATAATATTGATAGGGGGGGTGAATCAGTATTATTAGACCAAGAGTTTTCCTTTTTCATAATAAAATTTATATACACTACTTTAGAGAGTGGAACTAGCATGTACATGCAACTGTCTTTAAGGAAACCAACGTTTATGCAGTAAACTTATGATTCAGTTAATTCATCATATGTTGATCTTTAATCTGTGCATCAGTACTTCATCAATCATTAAATAGTAACCATGTGCAATATAAACATAATAAACCACTACAAATAAGAAACACACATGAACACCAAGATTTAAGGTGGAAACCTAATGTTGTTGAAAACCACTTGCTACTATCGTCTCTGTCTTCTATTAATAATAAGAAAATCTAATTACAATATTGTAATGGTGGACAATCATACCAGTATGCAAGCTTCTACATGCAGAAGGTTACAACCTTCTCTCGTTCTCTAGCTTCTACTAGAAGGAAGCTACAACCCCCTAGCACATCTACTAGCCAATATGATTACTAGTACATAGGTGCCAGCCTACAGCAAACTCCACTCTTCCACCAAGAACAACGTTTCATGAATTTTCAGACTGGATTCTCCTGGCAGATATCAAAACATACGAAAACCTTCACTCATCAATAACCCATCAGAAATTTAGAAACTCAAAATTCATCAACCAATATGTAGTTAATCTGAAACAATCAGATCACCATCATCAGAACAATGTCTTGAACCCAGAAACCTGTATCGACATTCAGAACCAACTGAAACTTCAAAAATTCATGTTTCAAACTGTATATGCTACTTCAACGAAGAAAACCTACGTGTATACGCTACTTCCTTCTGTTATCACCCAGGTTGTTCCCTATGACTCCCAAGGGAATACAGCAAGGGTAACCACTAACCAATCTTTGGATTACAGTTTCTAGCCAAACTGTAATCAGAGAGGGCTCTCTCTTTATGATTTGTCTCTGTTTTGATAGTATTTTAGGCTAGCTATGATGTTCAGTGTTTGGTTTTATGTTTTGGTTGAGGGATGTCTTCTGTACCTAAAGTGTAAACCTTCATATAATTCTAGTCCATTGGGCAATGGAGTCTTTGGTTACTGGTTGTCTGAGAGGTAGATTAGGATTGCTAAAACTGCAGTGCCTTTTGAATATCTCATGAAAGAAAACTTGATATGGTAGTGATGAAATGTGTGCAACAAGTGAAAAGCAATTAAGAATTTTCCACTAAGCTGGGTTGTGAGAAAGAGATGTATTGTAAAGGAGCAGACTTGAATTCCTAAACAATAATTTCTATGAAAGATACAGTGTAGATGTGCAGTAATTAAGAATCACACCTTTATAACCATAACTGAAGAAAACATTTGTAATAGCATAGATTGAATTCAGGGTATTCTATGAACAAATCCTGGAATTAATCTTTTTCTCTGCCATTAATTGTGAGATCTAGAACATGGATGAGTTATGAAAAATAATAGAAAGAACATAACGAAAGTTTAAAGTGAACTTATTGAGCCATGATAACACGCAGGAATCCTGTAGCACTCAGCAATCGCATTACAATCGCTCAGAAAACACAGACTTTGGAAATTCCATCAGCTTTTGTATTAAACTCTGAAAATTTACAGCAAGAGAAATAAAAAACAACCCCTGTAAGCTTATGCGAGGGGGAAATATATACAAAAGGTCATACAAAATATCTAAGGCGTTGAGTCATCTGAGAAATGAATTTTTTCACCAACTTGTACAGAACGGCAGATAAGAAGTTACTACTGCTTTTAATACAACATAAATGCTCTTTAGGTCTGTCAGGAGATATTTTGACCATTGGAGGCCACTGAGTCGGTCTGAACGTTCTGCTTTAATGCTGGGAAATGTATCTTTATGGTTGTCGTCCTGTATCTTTCGGCCCCGCTATCTGTTAGCTGTCAATTGTGCTTTTTTGGCTGAACAGTTCTGCTGAGTTGGCTCAGCCCTTCCCTTTTCATGCATGCTGATCTTTCCAAGATTTCCTGTGCATGATCACTTGTAATTTTGAATAATAAATAACAAAAACTTGATTTACAGGCTCTGGCTTATAATATCAGCTGTATCATTTTGGTCCAGTGCTCCTGTGTGGGCAATTGATGCCTCAGAATTGCATCTAATGTCTCATCTGCCTCTGTGTATTTGTAGAAGTTGGGAGGCACTTCAAACAGATGCTTGATCTCATCCATAATAAAAAATAAGCTCTCTACCCTGTTGTAGAGACTTTGTCCTGTTGCTGGCCCTGTTTCCTCTGAGGTGTTGGCTTTCTCTGTGATCTGATTTGTGGAAAAGGTGTTCACCCTCTTGGCATAGTTTTCATGTGAAAGAATTTTTCCTGCACTGTTCAGTAAGCTTGGAAGACCTCTGTTTTGCAAAGCCACAAATTTTTCCATGAATCTATTGACCTCGGTCTGCATATCCTAGGTCCTTCTTTCTAGTGTCTGCACTAGGCTTCTCAGTGTTAGGACCCTCTTTATTAGCTGGATGGTCTCAGTTCTGTTGGAGATTCCCATAGTAGCTAACTGAGCACTTGTTCTGTTGTTAACCACATTGATCATTCTATTGGCAACCTCAGGCATATTGCCTAGAGATGCCCTTAATCTCTGGATTTCCCTCTGTGCTTTTGCAATGAGCTCCAACTACTCATGGATTGTCTCAATGTACTGCCATTGGTCAGTGATGGATTGGCCAATGTTGGCCCATAGCACTGTCTTGAGCTCAACTGTCACTTTATCCAATGTGAGCTCCTTCTCCAGCTCCTTAATCCTGTCTTTAAGGGCCTTTATTTCCCTGCCCTTTTCTGCTACAGTTTGTTTGGATTTGTCATATCTTTCATTCAACTTGCCCAAATTTTCCCTGGCCTCTTTTAACTCTGACATTTGGGCTTCCAAGGCTTGGATTTCATTCCTTAGTTTCTTCATGTCCAGGCTTGAAGCCTGGTCTATTGTTGGCACTGTTGCTGAGGTGGATGGTGCTGCCTGTTCTGTTTGTTGAGTAGGGGGAGCAATGGTTTGAGGACCTTCCTCAAGATTAATTATTTCAGGAGGAGGCTAAGAGATTTGACCTCCTTCCTTTTGCTGCAATGCTGCCTGGGCAGCCTCTGACTCTCCCAACTTCTCTTGGGTTTGGGTTAGCTGTTTGTACAGGGATACCAGCACAGCTGTGGCATCTTGATCATGTCTCAGCTGAGCAACTTCTTCAGTTTGTGGGTGAATTGTTGCTGGGACTTTGACCATCTTTCTAAGGGCTGCCAGGTCTGCATACCTCAATTTCAACAATGCCTGCATAGCCTTAATATCCTTGGGATCATGCCCAAGTTCTATAATTATTTCCTCCAAGGCTTTGATTCTGTATCCTTTGCTTGAGAGGAAGCCCTTTCCAACTCAAGCTGGGCAGTTGTATTATTTAGGCTATTTTCTAGCATGTAGTCATCCAGTGTTTTGTCTGCCAAGGAGGCATACACCATCTCACCCATTTGTTTGTGCAATTCAATTTTGTCCATTGGGTGGATGTCCTTGGCGAGGACCTCAAGATTGGTCCTTATATAATCTGCAGGGGACTGTGGTTGTACTACAGCTAGCATAAAATGACTCATGATCATTTTTCCCTCCTGAACGTCATAGGAAGACATCAGTCTTTGCTGGTTGGTAGGAGCCATTTTCAGCAGATGATTATAGAGTTGTATTTTAAGTGGCTCATTTTTCCTTTTAATGTCAATAAACTGTTGTTAGATTCCTCCTTCAGCTTCGCTTTGGTAGCTTGAGGACCTGACTTCTCCTCCCATTGTTCTGTCTTGTGCCTGCTGGAAGGAGCTAGCAGATGCTTCTCTACTAGGTGGGCCCATGCCCAGAGACTGCCCTATTGGCATTTCCTCCTCAGAGAAGGGATTCATTCTATGCCTTTTTCCTCCCTGATTTATGGATGATGTGAGGGGAGTCTCTCTGTCCCTTTTCCTACTTATATCCTCCTTTTGTGGAGTTTGGAAGACTGAAGCTTCAGTAGTAGTCTCTTGCCTAGGAGGCACAGTATTCTGAGCCTGTTGCTCAGTGAAAATTGGGGCCTCAGCTGCCCTTTCTTGTTGTAATGGTTGTTCTTTGTCATGCTGCCCCTTTTCTTGCTGTTGTTCCTACTGCACCTCCTCATGAGGCAGCTGTTCTATTTCCATCTCTTTTTCCTTGCCTTTGCTAGAGGTTTGCTCACTAGCTTTGGCTGCTTGCTGATTTGCAGTTGAGGAGGAGGCAACTGCTCCCACTTGTGTGCTTGGAAGAGTAAACACTTGTGAAAAAAGCTCAAGGTCAGCTATCTTCCTCAGATTTCTTATTGCTCTTTCATTTAACTCTTCTTGTGTGACAGCCTCCTCTAAGGTTCCTCTCCTCCATTTTACTTGATTTGCATGTTTTTCTATGTGAGGAATCCTTACATGATCATAACCGGACAGCCTATACTTGACCCTTCTTAAAGTTATGAAGTGATTGGGGTCATAGGGTTTCCAAAGAAAGCTGGTCTGAAGGCCAAGGGACTCAAGCATTCTGTCTGCTTCTCGCCAACCTTCCTCCCTCTTGTTATAGATAAAGTGGCCAAGTTGGTTCCTGACCTTTAGCTGTGCTTTTTTACCTCTGCCTGAAAAGTGAAGCACATCGACATTCCTAAACTGCCTGAAATATTCCAGGGCAAACAATCTCATGGGTACATACCTGGGCAATCTGTAGGGAGGCAATACACACCCATATATTCTGATGACTGTGTGGTGCTGGTAAAAGTACCAGTCCCCAATGCTGTATGTTTTGGATAACTGAAGTACCCTTTGCATCTCATCAGTAAGTCTTGTAGGAGGTGAGCTCATCAACATAGAGATGGCTGGGTGGATGAAGAGATCTATGAATTCACAGTAAGTGTATGGAGACTCAGATCTGCAGTGGAAGGCAGAAGGCCAATAAACTACTGACCTTGGGTTTCCTTGCGCATCCACTCTTTTCATAGCAAAATGAAATTTCTCGTGTTGATAGTACAACATCAAATTGTAGATGTAGGAGGTATATCTGAACACCCTCTCTCTTTCCAAGTTCATCAATTGCTCATGTATTTTGTCTGATATGTAAGTGGCATAGTCATAGCAGACTGGAGATTTGCCAGGGGTAAACATAAGCATCATTACCAGCACAGTTTCATCAACAAACTCAATTGAATTGTAGCCCAAGATGGGACTGATCATATCTAATAGATCTCTGCCCAGTTGATTGAGGTATACATGGTTGATAGGAGGATACTTCACAGAGTCAGAGTCAATGTAGAGCTGATTTAATTTGGTGACCTGAGCATCTGTCAACCTGGCTCCTTGCTTAATCAGATCACTCAGTGACAAAGGAACCAATTTCTTCTGAGTTTTGAATTGCAGCATCTCTCTGATGGCTTCAGGGGTGATATAGAAAACAACTGAGCCTGAAGGGTCAAGCACTGCCCTCTGAGTAGGGTCATAGCATTCAGCACATAGATGAATTAGCTCAGGAAACTGGTTGACCTGTGGGAGCTTGAAGATAGGGAGAAAAGAGTCCCAAATGCCTAATACATCTGTTCAAGCTTCATGTTTAATCCTCAACTCATTCAACAGATGGATGTGGTACTTGCTGTGCATCAACATTTCTTCGGATATCTGATAATCCAGGTCTGCTAGAGGCTGCCACTCCAATTGTCTCTGAGGGGCATTCAATGGAGCAACGTTCAATGCCACCGGGGCTACTGGTGGATCCATGGTTACTTTAAGGATTTCTGTGGTTTATGGACTAGTGTTACTGTGCAGAACAACACTAAAGAGTTTTCTTTGAACAGGAAGGTGAATTACTTAGGTACAGAGGACAAAAGGTAATTTGCAGCAATTGAAATCCCGCTTTGAACACAACTAAGGCAAATGTGTGGCCTTACTCTCTCTTTTATAGCAAATTGGTATGGTTTGGGTTACTAGTTCACGATTGCGCGAACAGAATGCAGTTTACATCAAATTGCAGGTAAACGAGGCTTAGCTGGTGAATTTCGACGTTCTAGGTGCAAATGGGGACCAGGCACGAGGGATTTTCCGGTGAATTATATATTTTTCATTGCTTTAAGCTATTTTGGCAATTTACAGACAAAACCGGGCGTAGAAAGGATTTGCATGGATAAATACCTGATATATAGTCAGCAATGGTCAAGAATGCAGGTGAAATGGCACGCCAGCGCTCTCCAGGTTGAATTCAACAGGTTGGCAAAGACTCGGACGTAAAATTCATGCAGAGGATATAACAACGTTCTTTGCAAAAAGTGCGAAAAATGTGACATTTCAGCCAAAATATGGTTTTTTAGGGACTTTGTCGCTTTTTTTTGGATGAGGTCAGCATGACGTCATCAGGTTGGGTCGAGGTCGGATGACGTCAGCATGACATCATCGGGCGACGTCGTGGCATACAAGAGGTCCACGGGGATGGTGAAGTGGCAGATAGGTGGGGCAACTGGAGGACGGGGCACTGACACGGTGGTGACGTTGGACGTGACGCTAGCAGGGCGGATCAACCGAAACCGGAAGTGGTTAGCGGTTTCATATCGCACCGCTTTTGATACGGAGGCAGAAATGTCAGATGTACCTCCGATACGCTATGGGGGTGGCACGTGGCAGAGGCCTGACGTCACCCTCTGACAGATATCGGAAGGTAACCCTCGGACGTCGGGGCCGGTCTGATATGCACGAGGGCCGTTGGATCAAAAGGGCCCGATTCGACGGTCGACGGGACGTTGAGATGGCCGAACGATACGGACGGAGGGCGGGGATAAAATAATATTTCTTTCGGGATTTTTGCCCGGCGGAAAAATTTCGAATATGGCAGATTTTTATGGTTTTTCAATGTATTTTGTAAAAATGCACATAGCGCCAGAACTTTGGATAAAATGAAAAAGTGGGTTTTTGGTGGATATTTCGCAAAAGAAGCGGGTTAGGGGTATAGTAATGGGGTTTTTTTATAAGGTTTTAGCATATGAAGGGGTTAAATGGGTCAAATGACTTCTTGAAGGGGGGAAGAGGGGTAGAGTTTAGGGTTCTTAAACTGGCCTGGTGCCAATTTAATCCCTGACTGTGAGCATATGGCTATAATGCCAAGGGGAGGGATATTTATACAATGCTTGGGGTTTATACACCATAGTGTTATAATAGTAGGGAAAGGGTAACATAGGGGATTTATATAATATAAGTTAGGGGTTAATATGGATGAAAAAGGGTGAATGAGGAATGATATCACTAAGTTTATTTTGAAAATCACTTAGTTTAGGGAGTAGATCAAAATGAAAAGAGTTTTAGACAAGAAATGTGGCTTTTAAGGGAATAAGAACCACCATAAAACCTCAATCTCTTCCATAAATCTCAACTGATGAGGGGATGTTAGGAATGGGAGTGAAAGGGGAAACTGGGAAGTTAGACATGCTCCTTTACTTTGCTGCAACATAATGGAGAATAGGACCTTCTCAAACCATTGATTTTCCTTTCTGAATAGGTTAGCCCACATTCAATTGTAAGGAATGACACTTCTGCAACCCCATCTGCCTACCCATCTATTTGCCTAGCATTTTTTATTTCTTCATGGAGGGTGCACTTAGACTTGCAGACCCTCATATGCCTTTTCTTTTCTCTTGATTTTGCTATCTAGAACTACCCTTATTGCTTCCAAGGTCCCAGATTAAGCAGTTGGGAACCTTAATTCTCTACCTAAGCTACTTGTCTGCCATGTTTAAACAGTTTGGACAGACTTCTCCCTCTATTCTACAAAAAAAATTGAAACATGGCATGATCCAGATTAGGCTTTTGGATCACCCATCAGAATTGAGTCAACAACAATCTATGTACATACATTGTTTTCTCTAGGAAATATGGGATCTTTGCATCACCAAAGCAGAGCATATTTGGACCTTTCTTTGCCAATCATGAAATATGAAACCTATTGATATAGGTAGCTAACAGTGGCTCCACATGGATATGGTTTTTCATTTGAAAGACCAAGAACAACAGGTCAGAATGCCTTGCCCCTTGACTTCTTGTATCAGAAGTTGGAGTATTCCTCTTTGAAAAATCCAAAATTGTGTTCTTCCTATCTTGATAAAGCTTGAAACTTATTTGCCCTTTGCTGATAATCTGTAAAACTTTGAGAAAATGCATTTTTACATGTCAGCAGAAAGTAATATATATACTTAAATATGTACAAGGGAAACTTAGGCTGCACTCATGGATGGTATTCAAAATAGTGCTTCAGCATCCTGCCATTCACAGGACCTTCATTCACATCAGCTTCATTAAGACTTTTGAGGAAATAAGTATTGTTTCCTTGCATTGCTTGAACAGCAAATGGTCCTGTCCAAAGGGAATCAAACTTTCCATGTTTTCCTTTATCTTCCCTTCTTGAATCCCACTTGAGGACTTTGTCTCCAATATTGAAATCTTCTGCCTTAGTCCTTCTGTCAAAAGCTTTCTTTAATTTTTCTTGTAAAACTTGAACTCTGTTGTAAACTTGATCTCTAGTTTGCTGCAGACATATTATTTGATTTATCCTTCTCTGCATATCATTTGGTTCAGCTTGACTTTCTTGAAGAAGTTTCATAACAGGAATCCCTAGTGCTGAAGGGAATTTGGCTTCTAATCCATAGACTAACTCATATGGGCTGACCCCAATTGATCTCTTGGTTGTTAGTCTATCTGCCCATAAGGCATTCACAAGTTTCTTATGCCAATTCTTTTTATTTTCTTCCAGCACTTTCTTTATGATGTTTACCAGGCTTTTATTTGATGACTCATGAAGGCCATTTCCTTGGGGATAGCATGCAGTAGAATGGCCCAAGGTAATGTGAAATTTGTGGCATAAATTCACCATTTTCTTAGATCTGAAAGCAGCAGCATTGTCTGTTATTATTTTATCAGGGCAACCAAATCTAGCCAATATGTTATTCTCCAAAAACTGAATGATTGTTGAATCATTTGCTTGTCTGCATGGAACAGCTTCAATCCACTTAGTAAAGTAGCCTGTGGCTGTCAGAATCCATCTATGTTGGCCTGAAGATGAGGGATGAATTTCCCCGATGAAATCCAAGCCCCATTGTTGAAAAGGTCTCTCTGTGGCAATAGGTCTCAAGGGAAGTGGTAGTAACTTTCTCTTTCCCTCAGACACTTGACATTTATGACATGATGTGGTAAATTTTTTAACATCAGAGAAAACAGTGGGCCAATAGTAACCAGCCCTTAGTATTTTGTCCACGGTGGACTTCCAGTACAAGTGTCCACCACAGTCACCTGCATGAAGTTCTTTCATGATATTGTTAGTCTCATTCTCAACTAAGCAGTTTAGCAATATCCCTTCATGGTTTTTCCAAAGAAAATTACCATCCATAACACAAAATCTTGAGGCTTTCATTTTTAAGAACCTACATTTAGTTCTGGACAATCCTGGGGGAGCACACAGGTTTTGCAACACATAACATATATCAGAGTACCAAGGGGATTGTTCAAAGGCTACATTGATCTTTGGAGTCGCCAGCTCCGGTTCATTGTCCAGTTGGTTTATGTCTAAGGCTTGGAAGTTTGATTTTGTCATTAATTTGGCCAAGTCTTGCCCTTTTATCAGCTTTGTAGGTTTTATTTCAATGTTAAATTCCAAGATGTTGGCAATCCATTTTCCTCTTCTACCCTCTAAGTTTTCTTGGGTGAGTATGTCTTTTACAATAGGACTTGGCACATAAGCTATAACATGGGAATAAAGGATGTAAATCCTAAAGTCTTTAATGGCCTTGACCAAAGCATAAGCTTGTTTTTCCATGATTTGATATTTCAGAGGTGCATATCTAAGAGCTTTGCTAAAGAAAGCAATGGGCTTTTCATTTCCTTGGTCATCCTTCTGTAACAAAACAGCAGCTATAGTATGTTGGGAGGCAAAAGAGAAAATGATGAATTCTTTATCAAATTGAGGATTTGTTAGGACTCGAGTTTGGGTAAGGGCCAATTTTATACCTTCAAAGGCTTGATTTGCTTCAACAGTCCATTTCACTTTTGAATCCTTCTTTAGCATGTTATTTAGTAATCTGATCAGTTCTGCTAAGTTTGCGATAAACCTTCTCAAGAAATTTATTTTTCCCAAGAATGCTTGCAATTCTTTGATGTTTCTTGGGTGGGGCATTTGTAAGATAGCTTGTATCCTATCTGGGTCAGTTCTGATGCCATCCTTTGAAATGATATGTCCCAATAGCTTACCTTCTTCCAAACCAAATAAGGATTTCTTGGGATTCAAGGAGATTCCATATTTCCTGCATGTTAGGAAGATCTGTCTCAAATGTTTCAAATGTTCTTGGTCTGATTTTGAGAAAGGTGTGAGATCATCCAAATAAATGACAAGGAAGTCATGAATCTGTTTGGCAAAAGCAATATCCATTGCTCTTTGAAATGTTGCCCCTACATTCTTCAATCCAAAATGAATTTTTACATATTTGAAAGTTCCCCATCGGGTTGTGAATGCAGTTTTGTCTTGATCATCAGGGTGGACTAGGATCTGATTAAAGCCTGAGAATCCATCAAGTAATGAAATCCTTGAGGCCCCTACCACTCTTTGGAGAATGTGATCCATCTTGGGCAAGGTATAATTGTCCTTGAGGGACACTTGATTTAAGTTTCTAAGATCAACACAAAGCCTTATCTCACCAGTTTTCTTTCTTGTGGGTACCAAATTTGAAATCCAATCAGAAAACCTGATTGGTGCTATGATACCGGTTTTAAACATTTTTTGTAGCTCCTTTTCAATTGAGGGGAGCAGCATGGGATTAATTCTTCTCAATTTCTGTTTGAATGGCTTTTGATTAGGCTTGAGAGGGATAGTGTGCTAGATAATAGAGGTATCATAGGATTTTAGATCCTCATAGCCCCATGCAAACACATCCTGAAACTCTTTGAAAAGGTCAATGTATTTGGGCTTTTGATCAGGAGGTAAGGATGCAGACAATTTTATTATCTTGGGTTTCTCAATGGTTCCAATGTTGCATTCCTCAACGGCAGCGTTAAGGGGCTGCATCTTTGGTTTTCTAGGGATGTCATTTGAGTCAAAGATGTCCTCTAATGGAGTTAGGCCTGTTGGAAGAAAATTGTCTTTCAGCTCTATGATCTCAGCCTCTGTAACAGGCACTTCTTCATAACTGTTTTGTTGAATTTGTTGTATGTTTTCTTTGTTGAAAATGGTTGGATGTAGCATTTGTTTTGCTGTTCTGGGTGATATTGGGTGGTTATTCTGTTCAAACTGTATTTGTGATTGACTTGCTCTTTCAAGTATTTGTGATTGACTTGCTCTTACAAGTATTTGTGATTGACTTGCTCTTACAGGTATTTGTGATTGACTTGCTCTTTCAGGTATTTGTGATTGACTTGCTCTTTCAGGTATTTGTGATTGACTTGCTCTTTCAGTGTCAATATTTAATCCTGCAAATTCTTGTTGCAATGTCAAGAAATTATTTATTTGTGTATCATCTTCAAATACCTGCCAGTCCTTGACATTGTTTGGGACAGAAGGTCTGTGTTTTACCTCAGCTGTAAAGCAGTGGTGGGACTCAAAGGGTAGTTTACAGGTACTTGCAAATGTGGCTAAACTGTGGGCATGCAAGTTATGGATTCTGGGAATCTTGGTAATTTGAAATTCAGTGAAGGACTGTAGTAGTTCAGCAGCAGCGGATCTATAAGATCTCAGTCTTCTGCCATTGGTGACAAAATTTCCCTTCACTTGTTGGATAACTAGGTCTGAGTCTCCTATAATTGACACTTTTATGGCTTGTAGGGACTTTACTAGTTTGAGGCCTAGTAAAAGAGCTTCATATTCTGCCATGTTATTGGTGCATCTGAAATTTAGTCTGTAGGATCGGCCTTCTGCATGACTGTTTTGTTTGTTGTGTATCCAAACTCCATCTCCTGCCCCTAATTTGTTGACTAACCCATCAAATTCAAGAAACCATAGGTTCTCTTTTTCTAGGGGAGATTTAGTAACTTCTCTATGATCTGGGATCATAAGTTGAAGTTCTGTTTTTTCACCTGGTTTGTCTTCTAGGACAGTCTCATCACTTGATTGAATTAGCTTGATTTCTAGAACAACAACTTTGTTTAGTGATGGTTTAACCATTATTTCTTGGGTAGCAGTTTGTTCATCAATGTCCTCCTCTTGTATGAGTGTATTGGTTTCAACATCATTGTTTGAGGGAGTTGTATTACTATTGAAGAGTATGTATGAGTCTATGTCTGAATGGACAGCATATATGGGAAAGTTTTGGGGCTTTTCTTCACTGCTGACCATGTATTTCATTAGTGTTTCTCTGTATAGTCTCTTTGGTTGCCCAAAAACAGAGATGGTGGCATATGACATGTCCAGTTGTAGGGAACCTTGAAGTTTAGCCCCCCATGACCTTGATAACAGCATCCCATACTTGGGTGGGATATCAGCAACTACAACATCCATTAGAATTGTCTTATTTGGGTACTGAACAAGAGACACACATAGATCTTTTATTAGACCTAAGCACTTGACTTGGCTGGAGTCAAAGGAGAATAGGTCCTTATATGGTCTTGTAATATCTAGATTAAGTCTTTCCATGACTGCTTTTGGCATGAGGTTGTGAGAGGCACCTGAGTCAAACATTGCATTGTGTAATATCTTATCATGAACATGTAAACTGACATAAAAAGGTAAGATCCCTGTGACTACTGCTTTCCCATCAACTTATGGACCGAACATCAATTCTGGGGTATCATCCAGCACATTGACATCATCTTTGTTGTTATTAAGTTGAAGGGACTTCTTGATTTGTTGTTTATAAATGTCATGCTTAGCTAGTTCTGAAAGAGGAATAGCCACCTTCAATTTACCAATTTCAGTTTCTAGGTCAAAGGGTTTTTCAGATTGGGTCTTTTGGTTGTGGATGACAATTCTCTCCTTGTTCACAAACTCTTCTTCTTGATTCTTATCTTGACCTTGAGGCTTGCCCTTCTTCCTCATCTCTTGTGGAGTGACACTTGGGTTAGGGTGCAAGGATGATGTAGCCATGGGCTGCTGTTTTGAAGAAAATGGTTCAGTGATTTCTTCAATGGTTACTTCCTTTGCAAGTGATTCCGTTGTGTCTTTTGACTCTGTCACTATGGCACTTTTGGGCTGCTGGCTATCCTTTATCTTTTCAGGTTGTGTTACATTTACAGTTCTACTCCTTAGCTTGTATTGTTTATGGACTTCATAAATAGCTGTGTCATAGCCTTTCTTAAAGTCAAATGACTCACCTGATTTGGTTTGGAACAGCTTGATTTCATCATTCTCATGATCTTCTTGTGTTAAAAAGACTTGACTTTCACCATCCAAACCCATTAAATTAATGTGAGGATCCTCATTGGGTTCACTTGATGTGGAAGTCTCAGCATAATTCTCTTGGAAAGGGGGTCTTATGTCTGGGTTAGAACTGGCCTTGCCAACCTTTGGATTTTGAGTTCTCCTAAAATTTGGATTCCTAGGAGGGTTGTTTTGTGGTGCTTCCCATGATGACTTTCTCTCAATAGATTCCACTCTATCACCCAATCTCTTCATACTAGTGAGTATTGCATCTAGTTTTTGATCAAAGGCTGAGGGTTCTTCTTTGAAGGTGGTTGTCTTTTCCAACCTTGCTCTGTTTCTTTTGGCAATCAGGTTAGCTTCCACTGTGACAGCAACCTTTTAGGCATCTGCAAGGGTTTCAGGAGCTCTCTCCTTCAACTGGTAGGCCATATCAGGGTCAAAACCATCAGGAAATTTGTAAAAGGCCAAATCAGGAGGAGGTCCTAAATTTTGTGGGATTGCATTATATACATTGTTGAATCTTGCACAATACTCCAAAACAGTCTCTTGGGGACCTCTTTTGATAGTGTCATATTCACCAAGTATGTGCAGAGGATCTTTCTTTTTCTCCCATCTGTTAGTAAAGGCTTGATAAAGCTCATCAGGAGTTGTGATGGAATTTGCATTCAGGGATCTAAACCAAGTTCTTACATCCCCAGTCAGACTTTGAACAAACATCCTCATCCTCACACTTTCATCATCTATTTCATAGGTCTCAAAATGATCTTGCATCTTTTTGGCATGCTGAATTGCTGTGAAAGGGCCAGTGGAGTCAAAATATGAGATCTTAGTTTGGTAGTCTTGGGGTAGAGCTGCAGCATTAGCAGGTAACTTCAAGGGTGCATAGCTATTGGTCATATTCACAAGGTTTGGGGGATTTACAGGAAAAACTGGGATGAAAGGAACGATATGTACCACAGGGGTAACAGGTGTAGCAACACCTAGAGTGTTGGTCAAGGGGATATGTGCAGTGGGTGAAGATGTGAAAGGAGGGCTTTGAGATGTAGATGGTGAACTGGGGGAAACAGGAGTAGACCGAAATAGAACCTTGATAGGAGTTGGAACTGGTTCAGGGTGAGCTGTCTCAGGACTCAAATCACTAGGATTTTCCTGCCTTTGTTGTTTCCTAATTATTTTGGGGATTGTATTAGGATTGTCAAAAACTACTGGTGGATTTGGGTCAGGGTTTGACCTAGTGTGTCTGGTTTCCCTTTTAGGAGCCAGCTTTTGAACTTCTTTTTGAGTATGTTTTTTCGAATATTTTTATATCTGTAAGGACTAGGCAAGATTTTGGAATGGCTGTATATTTCTCAAAGCTAACATGAAGATTGACTGAAGCAGCATTTATCTGAACCTGTTGATGTAAAACAGAAACAATCCTAAAGGCTTCCTGGCTGGTATTCAGACTTCATCTGTAGATTTAGGAGATATACAGTAATTAGAAAATCCTAAGGAGTCCCCAGTGGAGTCGCCAATTATGTTAGCGCCCAGGTTGTTCCCTATGACTCCCAAGGGAATACGGCAGGGGTAACCACTAACCAATCTTTGGATTACAATTTGTAGCCAAACGGTAATCAGATAGGGTTCTCTCTTTATGATTTGTCTCTGTTTTGATAGTAATTTAGGTTGGTTGTGATGTTCGGGGTTTGGTTTTATGTTTTGGTTGAGGGATGTCTTTTGTACCTAAAGTGTAAACCTTCAGATAATTCTAGTCCATTGGGCAATGGAGTCTTTCGTTACTGGTTGTTTGAGAGGTAGATTAGGATTGTTGAAATTGCAGGGCCTTTTGAATATCTCATAAAAGAAAACTTGATATGGTAGTGATGAAATGTGTGCAACAAGTGAAAAGAAATTAAGAATTTTCCACTAAGCTGGGTTGTGAGAAAGAGATGTATTGTAACGGAGCAGACTTGAATTCCTAAACAATAATTTCTGTGAAAGACACAGTGTAGAGGTGCAGCAATTAAGAATCACACCTTTATAACCATAACTGAAGAAAACATTTGTAATAGCACAGATTGAATTCAGGGTATTCTATGAACAAATCCTGGAATTAATCTTTTTCTCTGCCATTAATTGTGATATCTAGAACATGGATGAGTTATGAAAAATAACAGAAAGAACATAACGAAAGTTTAAAGTGAACTTATTGAGCCATGATAACACGCAGGAATCCTGTAGCACTCAGCAATCGCATTACAATCCCTCAGACAACACACACTTTGGAAATTCCATCAGCTTTTGTATTAAACTCTGAAAATTTACAGCAAGAGAAATCAACAACAACCCCTGTAAGCTTATGCCAGGGGGAAATATATACAAAAGGTCATACAAAATATATAAGGCGTTGAGTCATCTGAGAAATGAATGTTTTCACCAACTTGTACAGAACAGCAGATAAGAAGTTATTACTGCTTTTAATACAACATAAATGCTCTTTATGTCTGTCAGGAGATATTTTGACCTTTAGAGGCCACTGAGTCAGTCTGAACGTTCTGCTTTAATGTTGGGAAATGTATCTTTATGGTTGTCGTGCTGTATCTTTTGGCCCTGCTATCTGTTAGTTGCCAATTGTGCTTTATTGGCCGAACAGTTCTGCTGAGTTGGCTCAGCCCTTCCCTTTTCATGCATGCTGATCTTTCCAAGATTTCCTGTGCATGATCACTTGTAATTTTGAATAATAAAAAACAAAAACTTGATTTACAGGCTCTGGCTTATAATATCAGCTGTATCATTTTGGTCCAGTATTCCTGTGTGGGCAATTGATGCCTCAGAATTGCATCTAATGTCTCATCTGCCTCTGTGTATTTGTAGAAGTTGGGAGGCACTTCAAACAGATGCTTGATCTCATCAATAATAAAAAATAAGCTCTCTACCCTATTGTAGAGACTTTGTCCTGTTGCTGGCCCTGTTTCCTCTGAGGTGCTGGCTTTCTCTGTGATCTGATTTGTGGCAAAGGTGTTCACCCTCTTGGCATAGTTTTCATGTGAAAGAAGTTTTCCTGCGCTATTCAGTAAGCTTGGAAGACCTCTGTTTTGCAAAGCCACAAATTTTTCCATGAATCTATTGACCTCGGTCTGCATATCCTGGGTCCTTCTTTCTAGTGTCTGCACTAGGCTTCTCAGTGTTAGGACCCTCTTTATTAGCTGGATGGTCTCAGTTCTGTTGGAGATTCCCATAGTAGCTAACTGAGCACTTGTTCTGTTGCTAAGCACATTGATCATTCTGTTGGCAACCTCAGGCATATTGCCTAGAGATGCCCTTGATCTCTGGATTTCCCTCTGTGCTTTTGCAATGAGCTCCAACTGCTCATGGATTGTCTCAATGTACTACCATTGGTCAGTGATGGATTGGCCAATGTTGGCCCATAGCACTGTCTTGAGCTCAGCTGTCAGTTTATCCAATGTGAGCTCCTTCTCCAGCTCCTTAATCCTGTCTTTGAGGGCCTTTATTTCCCTGCCCTTTTCTGCTACAGTCTGTTTGGATTTGTCATATCTTTCATTCAACTTGCCCAAATTTTCCCTGGCCTCTTTTAACTCTGATATTTGGGCTTCCAGGGCTTGGATTTGATTCCTTAGTTTCTGCATGCCCAGGCTTGAAGCCTGGTCTGTTGTTGGCGCTGGTGCTGAGGTGGATGGTGCTGCCTGTTCTGTTTGTTGAGTAGGGGGAGCAGTGGTTTGAGGACCTTCCTCAAGATTAATTATTTTAGGAGGAGGCTAAGAGGTTTGACCTCCTTCCTTTTGCTGCAATGTTGCCTAGGCAGCCTCTGACTCTCCCAACTTCTCTTGGGTTTGGATTAGCTGTTTGTACAGGGATACCAGCAAAGCTGTGGCATCTTGATCATGTCTCAGCTGAGAAACTTCTTCAGTTTGTGGGTTAATTGTTGTTGGGACTTTGACCATCTTTCTAAGGGTTTCCAGGTCTGCATCCCTCAATTTCAACAATTCCTGCACATCCTTAATATCCTTGGGATCATGCCCAAGTTCTATAATTATTTCCTCCAAGGCTTTGATTCTGTTATCCTTTGCTTGAGAGGAAGCCCTTTCCAACTCAAGCTGGGCAGTTGTATTATTTAGGCTATTTTCTAGCCTGTAGTTATCCAGTGTTTTGTCTGCCAAGGAGGCATACACCATCTCACCCGTTTGTTTGTGCAATTCAATTTTGTCCATTGGGTGGATGTCCTTGGCAAGGACCTCAAGATTGGTCCTTATATAATCTGCAGGGGACTGTGGCTATACTGCAGCTGGCATAAAATGACTCATGATCATTTTTCCCTCCTGAACATCATAGGCAGACATCAATCTTTGCTGGTTGGTAGGAGCCATTTTCAGCAGATGATTATAGAGCTGTATTTTAAGTGGATCATTCCTTTTAATGTCAATAAACTGTTGTTTGATTCCTCCTTCAGCTTCTCTTTGGTAGCTTGAGGAGCTGACTTCTCCTCCCATTGTTCTGTCTTGTGCCTGCTGGAAGGAGCTAGCAGATGCTTCTCTACTAGGTGGGCCCATGCCCAGAGACTGTGCTATTAGCATTTCCTCCTCAGAGAAGGGATTCATACTATGCCTTTTTCCTCCCTGATTTATGGATGATGTGAGGGGAGTCTCTCTGTCCCTTTTCCTACTTATATCCTCCTTTTGTGGAGTTTCGAGGACTGAAGCTTCAGTAGTAGTCTCTTGCCTAGGAGGCACAATATTCTTAGCCTGTTGCTCAGTGAAAATTGGGGCCTCAGCTGCCCTTTCTTGCTGTAATGGTTGTTCTTTGTCATGCTGCCCTTTTTCTTGCTGTTGTTCCTGCTGCACCTCCTCATGAGGCGGCTGTTCTATTTCCATCTCTTTTTCCTTGCCTTTCCTAGAGGTTTGCTCACTAGCTTTGGCTGCTTGCTGATTTGCAGTTGAGGAGGAGGCAACTACTCCCACCTGTGTGCTTGGAAGAGTAAACACCTGTGAACAAAGCTCAAGGTCAGCTATCATCCTCAGATTTCATATTGTTCTTAAATTTAACTCTTCTTGTGTGACAGCCTCCTCTAAGGTTCCTCTCCTCCATTTTACTTGATTTGCATGTTTTTCTATGTGAGGAATCCTTACATGATCATAACCGAACAGCCTATACTTGACCCTTCTTAAAGTTATGAAGTGATTGGGGTCATAGGGTTTCCAAAGAAAGATGGTCTGAAGGCCAAGGGACTCAAGCATTCTGCCTGCTTCTCGCCAACCTTCCTCCCTCTTATTATAGATAAAGTGGCCAAGTTGGTTCCTGACCTTTAGCTGTGCTTTTTTACCTCTGCCTGAAAAGTGAAGCACATCAACATTCCCAAACTGCCTGAAATATTCCAGGGCAAACAATCTCATGGGTACATACCTGGGCAATTTGTAGGGAGGCAATTCACACCCATATATTCTGATGACTGTGTGGTGCTGGTAAAAGTACCAGTCCCCAATGTTGTATGTTTTGGATAACTGAAGTACCCTTTGCATCTCATTAGTAAGTCTTGGAGGAGGTGAGCTCATCAGCATAGAAATGGCTGGGTGGATGAAGAGATCTATGAATTCACAGTAAGTGTATGGAGACTCAGATCTGCAGTGGAAGGTAGAAGACCAATAGACTACTGACCTTGGGTTTCCTTGTGCATCCACTCTTTTCATAGAAAAATTAAATTTCTCGTGTTGATAGTACAACATCAAATGGTAGATGTAGGAGGTATATCTGAACACCCTCTCTCTTGCCAAGTTCATCAATTGCTGAAGTATTTTGTCTGATATGTAAGTGGCATAGTCATAGCAGACTGGAGATTTTCCAGGGGTAAAGATAAGCATCATTACCAGCACAGTTTCATCAACAAACTCAATTGAATTGTAGCCCAAGATGGGACTGATCATATCTACTAGATCTCTGCCCAGTTGATTGAGGTATACATGGTTGATAGGAGGATACTTCACAGAGTCAGAGTCAATGTAGAGCTGATTTAATTTGGTGACCTGAGCCTCTGTCAACCTGGCTCCTTGCTTAATCAGATCACTCAGTGACAAAGGAACCAATTTCTTCTGAGTTTTGTATTGCAGCATCTCTCTGATGGCTTCAGGGGTGATATAGAAAACAACTGAGCCTGAAGGGTCAAGCACTGCCCTCTGAGTAGGGTCATAGCATTCAGCAAATAGATGAATTATCTCAGGAAACTGGTTGACCTGTGGGAGCTTGAAGATAGGGAGAAAAGAGTCCCAAATGCCTAATACATCTGTTCCAGCTTCATGTTTAATCCTCAACTCATTCAACAGATGGATGTGGTACTTGTTGTGCATCAACATTTCTTCGGATATCTGATAATCCAGGTCTGCTAGAGGCTTCCACTCCAATTGTCTCTGAGGGGCATTCAATGGAGCAACGTTCAATGCCACCGGGGCTACTAGTGGATCCATGGTTACTTTAAGGATTTCTGTGGTTTATGGACTAGTGTTACTGTGCAGAACAACACTAAAGAGTTTTCTTTGAACAGGAAGGTGAATTACTTAGGTACAGAGGAAAAAAGGTAAGTTGCAGCAATTGAAATACCACTTTGAACACAACTAAGGCAAATGTCTGACCTTACTCTCTCTTTTACAACAAATTGGTATGGTTTGGGTTACTAGTTCGCGATTGCGCGAACAAAATGCAGTTTACATCAAATTGCAGGTAAATGAGGCTTAGCTGGTGAATTTCGACGTTCTAGGTGCAAATGGGGACCAGGCACGAGGGATTTGCCGGTGAATTATATATTTTTTCAGTGCTTTAAGCTATTTTGGCAATTTACAGACAAAACCGGGCACAGAAAGGATTTTCATGGATAAATACCTGATATATAGTCAGCAATGGTCAGGAATGCAGGTGAAATGGCGCGCCAGCGGTCTCGAGGTTGAATTCCACAGGTTGGCAAAGACTCGGATGTAAAATTCATGCAGAGGATATAACAACGTTCTTTGCAAAAAGTGCGAAAAATGCGACATTTCAGCCAAAATATGGTTTTTTCGGGACTTTGGCGCTTTTTTTTGGATGACGTCAGCATGATGTCATCAGGTGGGGTCGAGGTCGGATGATGTCAGCATGACGTCATTGGGTGACGTGGCGGCATACAAGAGGTCCACGGGGATGGTGAAGTGGCAGACAGGTGGGGCAACTAGAGGACAGGGCACTGACACGGTGGTGACATTGGAGGTGACGCTGGCAGGGCGGTTCAACCGAAACCGGAAGTGGTTAGCGGTTTCATATCGCACCGCTTCTGATACGGAGGCAGAAATGTCTTATGTACCTCTGATACGCTGTGGGGGTGGCGCATGGCAGAGGCCTAACGTCACCCTCTAACAGATATCGGAAGGTAACTCTCGGACGTCGGGGCTGGTCCGATATGCACGAGGGCCGTCGGATCAAAAGGGCCCGATCCAACAGTCGACGGGACATTGAGATTTTCGAACGATACGGACGGAGGGCGGGGATAAAATAATATTTATTTTGGGATTTGCGCCCGGCAGAAGACTTTGGAATATGGCGGATTTTTATGGTTTTTCAATGTATTTTGTAAAAATGCACATAGCACCAGAAATTTGGATAAAATGAAAAAGTGGGTTTTTGGTGGATATTTCACAAACGAAGCGGGTTAGGGGTATAGTAATGGGGTTTTTTATAAGGTTTTAGCATATGAAGGGGTTAAATGGGTCAAATGACTTCTTGAAGGGGGGAAGAGGGGTATGGTTTAGGGTTCTTAAACTGACCTGGTGCCAATTTAATCCCTGACTGTGAGCATATGGCTATAATGCCAAGGGGAGGGATATTTATACAATGCTTGGGATTTATACACCATAGTGTTATAATAGTAGGGAAAGGGTAACATAGGGGATTTATATAATAGAAGTTAGGGGTTAATATGGATGAAAAAGGGTGAATGAGGAATGATATCACTAAGTTTATTTTGAAAATCACTTAGTTTAGGGAGTAGATCAAAATGAAAAGAGTTTTAGACAAGAAATGTGGCTTTTAAGAGAATAAGAACCACCATAAAACCTCAATTCTTCCATAAATCTCAACTGATGAGGGGATGTTAAGAATGGGAGTGAAAGGGGAAACTGGGAAGTTAGACATGCTCCTTTACTTTGTTGTAACATAATGGAGAAGAGGACCTTCTCAAACCATTGATTTTCCTTTCTGAATAGGTTAGCCCACATTCAATTGTAAGGAATGACACTTCTGCAACCCCATCTGCCTACCCATCTATTTGCCTAGCATTTTTTATTTCTTCATGGAGGGTGCACTTAGACTTGCGGACCCTCATATGCCTTTTCTTTTCTCTTGGCTTTTCTCTTGATTTTCTATCTAGAACTACCCTTATTGCTTCCAAGGTCCCAGATTAAGCAGTTGCGAACCTTAATTCTCTACCTAAGTGTTATAGACATTTTTGTGCCTCGCAGCATGGAGCATGAAATGTCAATAATTATAGGGATCCTCAGTCCCTAAACATGTTGTTCTTACCCCTAGAAGAACAAGGTCAGCAAACCACAACACTTCCCATCAGTTCTCCACCTGAAAACACTCAGAAACAGGCTATTTTTGGATCATGTCAGCTGCTCCACTGAGCATCTGCGCTGGAATGCAACTGCTCCTCCTTGTACCTGTGCTGAAAGTCAAATCTAATGAAGGCTACCTGCACTAGGCGAGATTGGCCAAGTGGCACAGTCATTCTGCAAGGTGTCAATTTCCCAGGAAGCTTCCAAACTGACACTTGGTTCAAGAGATTCGCCCTGTGATGAGTAAGAGGTACTTGATCTCCATGTGTAAGAAAGGATCTCCAAATGGACTCAAGAACTGAAGTTTAACTGAAGAGGGAGAGGACACAAGGCAGCTTTATGTCAGTCTCAAGCTGACTCATCCTCTCTTCTTCTTTCCTATATATAGAGCTCTTCTATGAGGTCTAAGGGGCTGGAATTTTGTGCAAAGCAAGGAAGTGTTGTTGGTTTACAGTTAGAGCTATTGGGTGATTGCTTTTATAGAGGTGAAGAGGAGATTTCTTGCTGCTGGGGAGGTGCTGCTGGATTGGAGCCATTGATGGTTGTAACCTTCTCAGAACCCTTTTACTTCTATCAATAAAGCTTTGAATGTTCTCCTATATACTTGTATTGCATTGATGTATTGTATTTACTTGTATATCTGATTCACTCTAATCCATGCATCAGTTATGAGTACATGTTTCTTGTAGTTTCCCTCTCTTGTTTGTGCAGGATCTGTGTGTAGCTGGGCTGACAAAGGGAGCAAGGAGCTGGGAACGAGAGACAAAGAGAGAGAGGACAGGATCGACAAAAGCGAAAGACACCGGTTGGTCAATCTTTTCTTCCTTCTCTGTACTTTCATAAAGGAAAATATCAAAGCTTTACTTTCAGTTGTTGCTAAGGACTGTCACCCTTAGAGTAGGGATAGGGTCATCCGAGTCGGATACTTTTCCCCACAACAAACTGGCGACTCCGTTGGGGAGTGTATCCGTTTGATTTGTGTTTGTAGTATCTTTGCTATTCATTTCCTGAACCAAAGAGTACCGAATCGAAAAGCTTTTGACTATATCAAAAGCGAAGTAGAGGGTTTGCTACTCTTGCTCATTTACTGAGCAGATTCATGATTTGAAGAGCTGATCTACAAAAGAATCTTGTACTCTTTGTGATAGCTTTTCATCCTCTTGATCATCCCTTAGCTTGTACTTGACTTATAGCTTTTTATTTCAGCAAAAACAGTGAATTTTTGAGCTTTTTATGACCCGGAAATACTTGTAAACGCAACTCTCGTGTCTCATTGCAGGCTGTCCACAGGCAGTCTGCATTCCAGCGCAGGTACTCCCTTCGGGAACTGCGCTGAGAGTCAATTTGACAGACCAGAGCCTGCGCTGATCCAGTTAGGCTATGTCTTCCTGAGGTTTCCCACTGTGTCTTAGCCCTGTTTTCACTGTTGTTTTGCTGCTGATTGCTTGTCATTGTACTTGCTGTAAACCAACTTTCCTTGACATTATTCCGCCTCAGTTGTGTGATGAAACTGTGATTGTTCTTTCAGTATTTCTTGTTTCAGTTACAATTTCCCGTTGTGAAAAGTGAACCAGTATAGCTGTGGCCTCTTAGATCCTGAACTGTAAAAGTGTCTTTGTGATCTTAAGAGCTAGTTTTATTACTGTTCATGGCTGTTTGAGTTTGTTTGTTCTTCATTTTATGGTTTGAATCTATATATTTCCAGTGTCTAAACAAGTCGATCTTAAGGTGTCTTTTGATTCTGGACAAGCTTGTTTACTTTCGCTTGAGATTAGATTCAAAGTTATACAACAGTTTCCTTTCTGTCTTACATCAACATTAAGGATAACGAAAAGAAATACATGCATTGTGCATTTTGCATTTGACTGTGTGCTTGACGATTTAGGAAATTTGCATTTTAGTGTGTGTTCTATGATCTGTGAGAAAAGTTGTGTCTTTCTTTTCCCTCAATAGATTAAGGTTTTCAAAGTTGAAAGATTGAAAAGTTTTGCTTCTCATCTTAGATTGCATTTAGGAAGTTGTATATATACATCTCGTGGTGATCCTTAAAGGCAAACTGCTAAACAAGATCAACATTAAAATAAACCCAATTTACATAACAACGCTTTGTAACATAACGCAAACATCTAGAGGTCTAGGTAGAGACGTGTTCCGGCGTCGTTAAACATAGTGACTGTCGATCTCTACGAAGGTGGGTGATTCCTCCTGAGAGTCGGTGGCACTAATACGGACTTGTGCTCCCGCGTACCATCGCATATATTGGGAGACCCCTATAGGCAATTATCCTTTATCCATAGGAAGCCGTGTCGACCGCCCTACTGATCGCGATGCAGTGAACACAACATTCACGAAGATCGACCACCCGTACCGTAAAACGTATTCTGTGGTTTCGTGAAAGGTTTGGCACACCCTCTGCCTAGATCTCCAGAGCAGTTTCTTTTGGCCCTTTTCAAACTCTATAACTGAAAAGGTCCAACCGAGCATTTGTCACTTCGGGCTCGTTAATACATCGAAGGCGACTAGAGTCATCTTTAGCTTTTTCTCGACTCTTCAAACATGAAAAAGCAAGTTTGTGTCTAAAAGCGTCGTTAATAAAATTTATTTTAAGCGGAACAAAATCAACTGTTATTCCCACGTTGATCTTTCAGTTGAAAAGTATGGAGCCCACCAACCAAGGAGGCAACCTTGGCGGAAGTCCAAATCCCTTCTCCTCTTGGGGAGATGTTGGTGCGCCTCATATGGCGACATTGTCACTTCCAGGGTTGACAATTAGCCTACCTGTATGGCTCTTTTCAACTAATGTAGTCCAGATCGCCACTAATCCTGAGCAGTCAAATCAACAGTCAGAACAGTCTAGGACTACCCACCAGCCTTCCACTTCTTACAATACTTCCTTTGATCCTTCATCTTCGCAAGGTAGAGCTGGCAAAAGTCAACCTCCCAAGGAGAAGAAGGAAAAGAAGAAGAAAGAAAAGAAGCAGAAGGAGCCTATGGCGAAGGCAGCTGGGGGCAAGCAAAAGACAGCTGACAAAAACCCACACACTGCACCGACCGGGCCTAAATCGCCATGTGTCATTTGCAAAGGGACCCACTTCCATCGTGATTGTCCTTGTATTCCCCGGATACTAAGGGACTAGTCCCCGAGGTTGCACAATCCGGTAGCATCAACCTCTGATAGTCATGTTGATTGCAGTCCGTCAACTAGCGAGAGTGAAGGACGAAGAGGGAGACCAAGATCACCCTCTGTATTGTGTGAAGGCAAGCATGCCATCCACAAATGTCCATTCTTAGATGAGGCCAAGAGAGTTTTGGAAGATCGTCCGGTTTCACCGTTACGACTTCCTCCTGGATACCAAAAACTCGTGCCTAATCCCTTGATAGTTGAAAATCCAGTTGACCCGCCCAAGTGGTCAGCTGAAGTGTCAGTCATTGAAAATGAACCTACTGAATCTAGACCAGACGAGAGTCTAAAGGTCGAAACGGCAGTTGACCCGGTTCTTCCTTCAGAGGTTTCATCGTCCAATGACTCTGTCATGGAAGACCCATCTTCAAATGACACCGTCGCCGAAGAGTCATCTTCATGCGACACCCTCACTGAAGAGAATAAGGATGACACCATCCAGGTTCTTTTCATTAGCACCGACTCTGATGAGCGTCAGGGAAATGTACCCATTCCTTTATCGCAGGAAGGAACATCATCAGGGTCATACCCGGCCGTATATTCGGTCCCACCGCCAAGCAACCTGGTTGTATCCTTTGATTGGAATCAACTAGGCAGACCCCGGCTACCAGCCAGTATACCATTCAGAATCATTGTCCAGATCTATAGAATGATTATGGCTGGTACTATCATTGATGAGGGGGCGTCTGTGAGTATCCTTTCCTCTATTGCTTGGAAAGCACTGGGTTCCCCAGCGCTTTTACCTGAGTTAATAAATCTCTTAGGTTTTGATAAAGGAACCAGTCGACCATTAGGAATCCTCCCCAATGTGCCTATTACATTGAAAGGGAAGACCGTCAATATGAACGTGTTGGTCGTCCAAGGACCCTTGGATTATAACCTACTCCTTGGACGTGACTATATTTATTGCATGGGAGCGATAGTCTCCTCACTCTTGAGAGTAATGTGTTTTCCACACAAAGGAAGGGTGGTCAAGCTCGTAGACCAACTTTCGTTTCCGGGATCTCGCATCGCAAATAGTAAAATACCATTCCTAAATGGTCTGTTCACTCAAGATTCGCCTCCACCCCCAGTCCTCCTTCCCGATGAGTGCGAGTGATTCGGAAAGAAAGACTAGGACCCAAGGGGCATGCACCCTGGTCTGCTTCGGGCAGAAGGAAACCCTGGGTATAAGGTAGAGTTTCCGCAGAAGAATATGACTAGTCCGTACCCCATCCGAAAGAAGGAAGAGGGGTTGTTCTGGAATAATATTCTTTTGTCAAAGTTATGTGAGTGAGAAAATTAGCTTCTCGCTCCCCTTGTCTAGATAATCAGGATACCGAGGATGAGGACCATTTGCTGTAGCAAGTAGTAACCATCTTTGAAGACAAGCCTCACCCATTAAAACATATGTTTTGAAGGATAAGTAGGGGCAGCCTCCAAAGAAAGAGATTCTATTGTTACAACAGGTGGCCACCATCTTTAGTAACCTAATGTTAGACATCGCCGAAGAAAGAGATTGATTTGCGGCAGAAAATAGAACCCTCTTCGGATAATAAGAAAGAAGCAAGCCTCCCTCAATAATACCAATGTTTTGTCTTTGAGTAGTGTTCTTCTCTTGTCACAAATAGTTGTTCGTTAAAAGTTGGGCCGACGGGAAGCCTGAGTACCGCATAAGACCCCTTAAAATAACGAGAAGACTAGTATCGTTAGCATTAGATTGGCAAGATGACAAGTAGCTGTGAACACCCAAAGAAAAGCAGAGGTAGGGCAGAGGAGGGGCAGCCTCGAAATTCTATCCTATGTCTGGGGGCATGCAAACTTTTGGAATGTAAGCAAGGGACGGCTATTTATTTTTTTTAAATTTTTAGGTCCTCTCTTTAAACCTGTAGGTCTAACCCTTTAAACTCGTAGGATTAGCCGTTTCTGACCTTGCATGAAGAAAGCCTGTGGGGCAAAGGTAAAAACTTGCCAAAATTGGAGCATAGCTTCGTGAGGTAAAGCTCCTTAAAAAATAGCTATCTCACAGGAGACGTTCTTATGACTGGTATATCGAGCAGTTTTAGCACATAGTTCATGCTCGTTAAAAAATAAACGCAAGATCCGAGCAGTTTTAGCGCATAGTTCATGCTCGTTAAAAAATAAACATAAGTTTATGAGCAGGCTTTCCTTCAGAGTTCAAGCTCATTCAGAAAAAATGAACCGGTAAATAACCTTTTGAGATCGTAAATTCATCAGCCATAAAAGCCTTGGTCGTGTTTGTGCACCGTCACCTCCACTTTTCATTTGGCCGATCATTCACTTCCATTTGTGTGTTTACCTATTTTGAGGAACAGCTGCGAAGAGTGATTTCACCTAGCCATCCTTGTGACACTGCCGTGATTGGAAAATTCCAACCTGTACCTGGAATCTGCTGCTATCCCTGTTTATCACTCGTTCCTCAAAAGACGAGTCTTCTTTGAGCTCTTTTCACTGACTCGTAAAATATGAAAAATTTGCCAAGTTTTGGCCTTCCAGCTCGTTAAACGACCAGAACGCTATCCCTCCTCTAGATTTTAATCTTTTTGGACCTGAGGGATTATTGCACAAAAAGATCGAGCGCTTGTTTTGTTTGGCTCGTTAAAGTAATCGAAAATTCATCCCTTCTGTATTGTTTTATACTTTTTCGGACTTAAGGGATTAGCTGACGAAAAAGGAATTATGGAGTTAACTTTCTGTACCTTTTCAGACTCTCTAAAAATGAAAAGGACCGAGTTATCCTTGTCGTTAGACTCGTTAAATTCATTAAATAGCGCCAAACTTGTCTTTAGACGAGAACGAGTTTCCCTATCGCTAATCTCGTTAAATCATAGCGATGGGCTTGCCCGAAGGGAAGGTTATAGAACAAGCATATGTTATCCTCCTCAAGCTTGACAAAAATAAAGAGGTACTGGTCAGAAATGACTGGGGAAAAATTGGGAGAACATCAAAGCCTAATGGTAGCAAGTCGCTCTTGAACATGACACTTTTCCTCCGTACCACATCGGGTTGGGTTGTTTCATTCACCGGTCTCATCACCATGGTCCTCACCAAACCATCCACATTTGGGGTAATGCTACCGATCCATCGCATCAGTGTCGTTATATGTTCAAGAGAGGTCATTCTGAAAGTGTCAACCATGTCCCATCCACTGCCATACATTATCCTTCATCCATTCATGATCTCCACCCTGAATCATATGTCACAGTTTGTTTTCACTTCCACTAAAATCATTAGCTCCGTTCCGTGTCATTGATGTGGGATTCATTAAGGCCCTCCTTTGACGGATCGCTTCTTGTCGACTTCAGCTCATTATCCAAGAAGTTGATCTAGGAACACCCCCGTCAGTACTTTGAAGCTTGCATGCCTCAATGGCAAGTTTCTCACTTCCGGCGACAGGTATACGTCAATGACCTTCGACCAGAATATTTTGCGTGGCGTTCGACGCCAAGTCCTTTATTCACGCCACGTGAATTTTACTGCAGTACCTTGAGGGTCATTATCATTATAGGTGATTCCTCTCGTACTTGTTAACGATTTTCATTATTGGCCGGTAATCAAGCGATGTCTTTCCATGTTCGACTTCAGCGCAATTCTCACATGGATCGACTTGTACTTAGAGTGAAGATCGAACGAGTTTGAAGACCCCGGATCTAGTTTCATCCATCCGGGCTGCGATATATATTCAGGAAATATAAAAGCATTTGTCATGTACATCATTACAGCAGATGATCATCCTATTCAAGGGATGATAATTTCAGCAGAAAATTATCAGTCTACCATCAGACGATCGTCTGTCATATGTACCAAAATGTATTTATAAAGCTGAGCATGGGAATGCCCGCCTTAGCTAGATCATGAAATCATAATGAAAAATAATGTATTGTATTGTATTGTATTACAGGGCGCCTCCTCAGCACTGGAATGAACTTCGGACCCTATAGATAAAGCATTTCACCCGATAAACGGCCTCATACTTTAGGGGGCAACTGTTATAGACATTTTTGTGCCTCGCAGCATGGAGCATGAAATGTCAATAATTACAGGGATCCTCAGTCCCTAAACATGTTGTTCTTACCCCTAGAAGAACAAGGTCAGCAAACCACAGCACTTCCCATCAGTTCTCCACCTGAAAACACTTAGAAACAGGCTATTTTTGGATCATGTCAGCTGCTCCACTGAGCATCTGCGCTGGAATGCAACTGCTCCTCCTTGTACCTGCGCTGAAAGTCAAATCTAATGAAGGCTACCTGCGCTGGGCGAGATTGGCCAAGTGGCACAGTCATTCTGCAAGGTGTCAATTGCCCAAGAAGCTTCCAAACTGACACTTGGTTCAAGAGATTCGCCCTGTGATGAGTAAGAGGTACTTGATCTCCATGTGTAAGCAAGGATCTCCAAGTGGACTCAAGAACTGAAGTTTAACTGAAGAGGGAGAGGACACAAGGCAGCTTTATGTCAGTCTCAAGCTGACTCATCCTCTCTTCTTCTTTCCTATATATAGAGCTCTTCTATGAGGTCTAAGGGGGCTGGAATTTTGTGCAAAGCAAGGAAGTGTTGTTGGTTTACAGTTAGAGCTATTGGGTGATTGCTTTTATAGAGGTGAAGAGGAGATTTCTTGCTGCTGGGCAGGTGCTGCTGGATTGGAGCCATTGATGGTTGTAACCTTCTCAGAACCCTTTTACTTCTATCAATAAAGCTTTGAATGTTCTCCTATATACTTGTATTGCATTGATGTATTGTATTTACTTGTATATCTAATTCACTCTAATCCATGCATCAGTTATGAGTACATGTTTCTTGTAGTTTCCCTCTCTTGTTTGTGCAGGATCTGTGTGTAGCTGGGCCAGCAAAGGGAGCAAGGAGCTGGGAACGAGAGACAAAGAGAGAGAGGACAGGATCGACAAAAGCGAAAGACACCGGTTGGTCAATCTTTTCTTCCTTCTCTGTACTTTCATAAAGGAAAATATCAAAGCTTTACTTTCAGTTGTTGCTAAGGACTGTCACCCTTAGAGTAGGGATAGGGTCATCCGAGTCGGATACTTTTCCCCACAACACTAAGTTATTGGTCTGCCAAGTTTAAACAGTTTGGACAGACTTCTCCCTCTATTCTACAACAAAAATTGAAACATGGCATGATCCAGATTAGGCTTTTGGATCACCCATCAGAATTGAGTCAACAACAATCTCTGTACATACATTGTTTTCTCTAGGAAATATGGGATCTTTGCATCACCAAACCAGAGCATATTTGGACCTTTCTTTGCCAATCATGAAATATGAAACCTATTGATATAGGTAGCTAACACCTTCAGCCCAATCTGCATATACCTCTAAATAATATGAATCATAAAATCTTTGAATCACAAACTCTACCAACCAGCAGTGTACTAAACATCTACTGTTAACTTACAAAACTTTACACAGGCAGGCAACAGAAAACACTTCTTCTCACTTATACAATTAATCAAATATCAACCTCCTTATGCATTCCGATTTACATTCATATATAAGAAGACTTCATTAATAAACAACAGTAAAATAGCAGCAGTAATAAATCAACAATACTAATCTCATAGATCAGTCATCTCTGAACATCACGCCTTTCTCTTGTATACGCCACTTGAAAGAACACAACCTGTGTGTATACGCTCTTTTTCTGATATGAGTCTGCATACATATCTATAAATACTGACTTAGAACTTTGCTACAATTCCAGACTTCAGACAAAACCCAGATCATGATATATGATGAATAAAACAAACACAAATCATTAAATCTAGCCTCAACCAATATCAGATCATTCAAGAATAAGTCATTTCAGGTCTCATGATCCTGAACCAATATTGAGCTCAAGGTGCACATAAATACTTCAGATCTAGTCCCAAACATAACCCTGTAACATAAAATATACTTCAGATAGAATTATTCCTTACAATCTTATTCACTTGCACATATTGCCTTATGATCCTGTCTTCTTTATATAGTTTTTGGCCTTTCTCAATACCATGGATCGAATCCTCTTAGGACCAACACCTTGCATCAAATACCACGAACCAAATACCTCAGACTAAATACCTAGGTTCAATATCATGGTCCAAAGATAACTTGGACCAAATACCTCGGACCAAAACCATGGTTTTCAACATGTACATGCGTTGCCTTCTATGGGAGTGCGTTTGTACATTATACACTATTTCTGTTCTGAGTACCTGCGTGTAGATGCTGCTTGGACTAAGTGAACCTTCGTGTATCTCTTAAACTACTCTTACATCATATTCTTGCTTCAACTTCTTTATTCCAATCAATAGACCTTAGTTCCATCTTCCTGATCCTCTGTACCACTGCCCTATTGCCTCCAAATATTCTTGTTAGTCTCTTCTCAAAACTAAGTTGACCTATAGAGTTACCATCAAGGAAAATACTTGTATCATAATGCCAATAATATCCCCCTTTGGACTTGATGGAAACCATGATGGTGTTAACTACTACAAGATGTAAATACTATTAGAGATACCATGCAACACCAAAATACCAAAATACTCTCCCCCTTTGACATCAAGGGCAAAGGGTGGACCACTCTATTCTCCTCCTTTGCTTGATGCTATCCATACTCCCATGAGTACATGCCAAGTCTGCAAAGAGATGATTCAATATAATAAAATGACACTATAACTCAACAAAGTGAGTATGACCTCCCTATGACCACGAACTCATACATACTTCAATCACCAAACCAAGTGGGGATACACCATATTTGACTCATCTACCCAACCAAGTGGGGATATACCAAAGTTTATACATGACAGAAATACAACAATTATTAAATCATCCATCCCAATGATATTGGGGAAATAAATTACATCATATGACCAATAGAACTCATTTAAATATAGACCATGACAGAAGAAGCTATACCACACTAATGACTGAAGCAACTAATAAATAGCTGAGTTCAACAACCATAATGCCAACAATGTGGAATGTTAACGCTCCCCATGAACCTATGCTACCACTGTTTTTTTTGTTTGTAAGAAAAACATATACATGCTTTCAATGAAGGCACCCTGAGTGTACCCACGCATATACTACATGAAACCAGCATGTAGTAAACTTCCTCTGAAAAACTAGATTTAACAGTAGGATGATGCAGTAACAACTCCCAGCTATTTTCTTAGATATCCAAATGTTTCTCTGGTCAGTGGTTTAGTGAATATATCAGAAGCCTATTCTTTGGAGGGGACATACTCCAATTTGACCTTTTGTTCGAGCACTTGTTCTCATAGAAAATGGTACTTGATGGGTATGTGCTTGGTCTTCGAGTGCATGACTGGATCCTTTGAAATACTAATGGCACTTGTATTATCACATAGAATGTGATGGGTGGAGTACATGTGATCTGAATGTCTTGCAAATTTTGCATCATCCAAAGTAGTTGTGTGCAGCAAGATGTAGCAGCCACATATTCTTCTTCAGTTGTAGATAACGCAATTGAACTTTGTTTCTTATTGAACTAAGACACTAACCTGGAACCCATATAGAATGCACAACCACTAGTTCTTTTTCTATCATCAACACTTCCTGCCCAATATGAATCTGTATATGCATGAAGAGTATGATCTGCATCTCTAGGCTACCATAGTCCAAAGTCCTGAGTTTCTTGAAGATATTTGAAAATTCTTTTGAATGCCTGAGGGTGTGATTCCTTTGGATTTGCTTGAAATCTTCCAACTATTCCTACTGCATGCATGATGTTAGATTAGGTACCTGTTAGATAGAGCAGACTGCCAATCATGGATCTGTAAGTTGGTTGATGTATTGTTGTTGATTCAACATTTGATCTGAGACTACATCCTATTACCATTGGAGTACATACAGGTTTAGAAGCTTCCATTCTGTACTTTTTCAAGATATACTTGAGATATTTGGTTTGTGAAATAAAAACACCATCTTTGGTTTTCTCAACTCGTAGAACAAGAAAATAGGTAAGTTCACCAAGCAAGGACATTCAAATCCTTGTTGCATTACTAAAGCCAAATTCTAACTCAAGGATTCTTCATTGCTACCAAAAATGATATCGTCAACATAAAAAGTAATAATTAGCAATTTATCATTTTCAATCTTTGTATATAATTTGTTATCTACAGAACCTTTTGTAAAACCTTGTTGATGTAGATATTTGTCAAGGCGGTAATACTAAGCCCTTGGAGCCTGTTTGATACCATAGAGAGCCTTTTTGAGTCTGCATACAAGTTTTGCATCATTTCCAAGAATGAATCCCTCTAGTTGTTCCATATAAACTTCTTCTTATAAATCTCCATTAAGGAAGGTTGATTTTACATCCATTTGGTATACTTTGAATTTCCAAAAACTAGAAAGAGCAAGGAACATTCTTATGGCTTCAAGTCTGGCAATAGTTACAAAGGTTTCTTCAAAATATATACCTTCTTGTTGAGCATACCCTTTACAAACAAGTCTAGCCTTGTTTCTAATGACTTCTCCATTTTCATTGAGCTTGTTCTTGAATATCCATTTAGTTCTTATAATATTTTTATCATGAGGTCTAGGACTAATTCCCAAGTTTCATTCTTTTCAATTTTCTCAAGTTCTTCATCAATGGCCTTGACCCAACATTCATCTTCGTATGCTCCATTTACATCTTGAGGTTCGGTGGAGGATAGTAATGCTAGATAGCTTGAGGTCCCTGTAATAGTTCTTCTTGTCTGTACACAAGCCTCCCTTTCTCCTAAAGCTTGAGTTTTTGGACAATATTTCTGAACATACCTGAGAAAAGCCTTTTCTTCTACCATTATATCTTCCTCTGGTGCTTCATTGGATTCTTCTTCAATATAATTTTGACTTGATGTGGGAAAGTAATCCCCATGTTCCTCATTGTCATAATCTTCTATTGATTTTATCCATTTTGGATTTCTGCATGCTTCATCAACTACAACATCAATGCTTTCAACAATTTTCCCAAGTCTTTTATTATAACATTTATATCCTTTACTTCTAGAAGAATAACCAAGAAGAATCCCTTCATTTGTTCTGGATTCAAACTTACCAAGTTTTTCATCAGTCCTTTTGATAAAACATTTGCTTCCAAAAACTTTAAATTACTTTAGAGTAGTAGTCTTACCATACCAAAGTTCATGTGAAGTTTGAGTGCTATTTACCTGAACATTTTCTTTGTTGAGAATAGTCACAAAAGAAAATGTAACTTCACCCCAGAAGGTTGCAGGAGTTCCAGATTCATCTAGCATGGCTCGATCCATTTGTTGAACTATTTTGTTCATCCTTTCTACTACACCATTTTTTTGAGGTGTTCTTGCGGTGGAGAATTCCCTTTTTATTCCATGTTGTTCACAGAAGTCAAAGAATTCATCTGATATAAATTCCCCTCCTCGAGTAGATCTGAGGAATTTGATTTTTCGATTTGATTAATTTTCTATGAAAGCTTTGAAGGCTTGTAAATTTTCAAATGCTTCATCTTTATGCTTTAGAAGACATATCCAACACATTTTGGAAAAATGATCAATGAACAAAATAAAGAATTCTTCTCCACGAGGTGACTTTTTCCTTGTTGGCCCACATAAATCAGTATGGATAAGTTCAAGAGACTTACTAGCTGACCCTTTTTCTTTCTATGAAGTGAACTGTGGTTTGCTTACCAATTTGACATGTTTGCATATTGTATTTTCTGGGATGCCAATATCTGGAAGATCATGAACAACCTTGAGTCTGCATGCTTTTCTTATTTGAGAAAAGGTTAGATGTCCCAATATTTTATGCCACAACTAGTTTTCATCATTTTTACATAGATAGCATTGTTGTTGTCCTCCTTCGAGTATGTATAAGTTGTTGGAGTCCTTGTACCTTTGATCATGGTATCTCGTGTATCAAGATCACGACCAAGACATCTGTTTGATCGAAACACCACTTCATTTCCTTAATCACACATTTGTCTGACACTCAACAGGTTATGATTTAAACCATCTACATACATAACATTTCCATCTTTAACCTTTTCTTTCAAGAAAACAGAACCTTTACCTTTTATGACAGTTGGAGTGTCATTTCCAAATGAGACATTCTTTTTCTTTTCTAGGGCATTATATGAGTGAAGTTTCTCTTTGTCACCTGTCATATGTTTGGAGCATCCACTGTCGATGTACCACTAATTTTATTTTCCTTCTACATACAAGGTTATACAACATCTTTCTATTTGAGATTCTTTCCTTCTCCATATCTTGGGATTTAATGGAATTTTCTCATTTTTAGGTGTTTGCCAAAATTTTCTCCTGCATTCAAATTCTTCATGACCAAAGTTGTTACAAATTGGGCATTCTATTTCATTTTCAAGAGGAGAAAAGTTATTATAGGAACTTCTCTTGATTCCTCTTACATTCCTTTGATTTCATGCTTGTCTAAATGATGGTTTTGTAAGCAACGCATTGAGTAGCTCTGTGCCCAAAATTATGACATGAAAAACATTGCCCATTAAAGAATTTTCTGTGACTATCGAATATATTTACCTATTGATTGTAGTTTCTATTGATATTCATCTATGGACCAAATTGAGTATGATTTGTGTGAGGTTGGTTGTGGCTTCTATTGATATTCATCCATGGAGAAAATTGAGTATGATTTAGCTGGTGATCAGCTTTATGCCTTTGCTGATGATTTTCATATTGTTCACTGGTCTTCGTTCCATCAAGATAGCTTTTGGTGGAGGTTGACGACTTCTGTGATTAATATGCTTCTTTAGTATATGAAAGACCTGTCTTTACCAGAGGAGAACGTTGAAATTTTATAATTTCATTTAAAGTTTCTGATCCTTTAGCAAATTTAAGATTGAGAGATTTTGTTTTCTCAAGATCTTTTCTTAGACCCATAATTTCACATTCTAGTTTTTCATTGTGTTTTTCTTTTTCAGCAAGTTGGTATGTCAAGGTATCTATGATCATATTCTTTTCTTCTAAACAGTTTTTTATTTTAGAGATTTCTTCATGAAAGTTTTCCTCTTCTAAAGCATCCCAAAAGTCATCATTGTCGTAAGCCATGAGAATTGTATAATCATCACTATAAGATAAACCACGACTATCCTCTTCTAAACTATCCCAAAAATCATCGCTATCATAAGCCATGAGAAATCTGTAATCTTGACCAGTTTCATCTTCATCACTATTAGATAAACCATCACTATCTTCATGAGTATAGTAACTCCTCCTATTCACAACTTGTTTCCTATTCCCTTTTGTGTATTCCTTTCTTTTTTCATATTTATCTTTATGATGACATCTAGCAGCATAATGACCAACTCTACCACAAGAAAAGGATTTGAAAGGTAGCTTACCTTTGTACCTTCCAGAACCCCATTGAAGCTTCTTGAAAAATTTTACCTCATCTTCTTCTTCTGAAATATGTCCTGATTCATTGTGTTCTTCCTTTTCTTTTCCGTTTGCTGAAGCTTTAAATGTGGCTTGTCTCATATCTGATGGACCTCTTTTTCTCATCTCAAATGCAGTGAGGATTCTGTGAAGCTGTGTCATAGTGATATTTTGCAAATCCTATTTTTCTTTTATGGCAGACACTTTTGATTCAAATTTTTCAGACAAGGATATCAAAATTTTCTCAACTAAGGAAGCTTCGTTGATTTCTTTGCCAAAATTCTTCATACAATTAACAACCTCATCTATACATAAGAAGTAACTAGCTAAATTTTCATTACTATGCATCTTAAGAGTTTCATACTGAATTCTGAGAGTTTGAAGCTTAGCACATTTTACCTGAGAGTCTCCTTCGTAGCTCTGAATGATTTTGTACCATATCTCTTTGGTTGATTTGATCTGCATGACTCTGACAAACTCTGATTGTGACAAACTTCCCAATAAAGAATTGACAACTTTGGCATTGGTTTCATATTGCTTTTTAATTGTCGTGTCTGTAGGAATTCCTATTGGAAATTTATATCCTCCTTCTACAGTTTCCTAGACATTTGTTCCAAGAGATTGTAGATAGGCAGTGGTTCTTATTTTCCAATAAAAAAGTTTCTCCCATCGACGATTGCTGGTCTGATGGATCCCATGCTTTCATGATTATTCATCTTGATGGATCTTCCTTCAAGCGGTCAAGCTTCTTCTGAATAACATGGCTTTGATACTAATTTTTTGAAATAATGCTAAGGGGGAGGTGAATCAGTATTATCATATCAAGAATTTTTCCTTTTCATAATTAGTTTTATATGCGCTACTTTAGAGAGGGGAACTAGCATGTACATGCAACTATCTTTAAGTCAACCAGCATTTATGTAGCAAACTTATGATTCAGTTCATTCATCATATGTTGATCTTTAATTAGTGCATCAATACTTCATAAATCATTAAAAAGTAACCATGTGTAGTATAAACATAATAAACCATTACACATAAGAAACATACATGAACACCAAGATTTCAGGTGGTGTTGTGGCCACAACCACCACTCTATTAAAACTTACCCTAGTAGCAACTTTGAATGGGTCCCCTAGAAGTCTGATCTTTCATCTCTCCGAATGATCTATTTCATCCCAGTGATTTTAAATCTATGACGAGTCAAATTTTCAATTCATAATGGTTGAACCTCTTGAATAAATCTCTGCTGCATGGTTCATTCATGACCCAGCCTACCCTTCATTCATTCCCTTCATCAGGACTTTTCAAATCCTCATAAGCATCCATAGTACATTTATGCCCACACGCATAATCACCCCATCTTCACTATAGTCTTTTGTGTACTTAACACACAAAACCTTATATCACACCTCATTTCCATTTTATCTCTTCGCAAGGAAACACTTCACAAACATGCATAAATCATCCCTTTTTCGCTTATCGCACTCAACCTTCGCACATAACGCATACCATAAGGCACTGGACCCGACATAATTATAAACCACAATATATATATATATATATATATATATGTAGGGTCTAAAGCCCCATCACATATTGCAATCAGCCAAGGTTTAAGGCTTATATATATAAGCTGTGCCACTATACTCTGAACCTGATGGCACTATTAACCATACTTCATACATATGTCGGGTCTAGGGCCATATCACATGTCGCATATCGGCAGAGCCCGAGCCTTATACACAATGTGCGCGGCGATATGGAGGACCCGCCGAGCTTCTCAAATATGATATATATATTTTCATGTCCAGGGCCATATTGCATATCGCAATTGGTGGAGACCCAAGCTTGTGCATATTGCAATATGCGATGTGCCGGACCCGACGATATTTATAGGCCCGAATACATAAAATTTGAGGTCTAGCCTAAGTGATCGGAGCGGGATTTTCTTTTTATTCCCGTGTTTTCCAAAATTCCCAATATAACAAAGGGAGCGGGTTTTTAGTGTAAAAGGCATGCCTGTGGAGTCTCGATAATGTAATCGCACATCGAGGAAGTGGAAGGCATGGGTACTGCGACCTGCGGAGGCGCTGGTACCCAATTGCGATTAAGTGAAGCCCTCAAAAGCCATGCCAAGCCTATGGATTAAGCGAGAAAATTGTGTGTTACATGTGTTTTGTGCATAAATCCTTTTCTTTCACACTTGTTTCCCGTAGATTTATAAAATATAATGAAGGCAACATTCATGTTTTGTTTGAACATTTCTACTATATTGTTCACAATCATGAAGCTAATGATAACTATCTTGGTAGGAGAGAAGTAAAGGATGCATGAGTGGATTTGAAGAGTCACGTATGCATAAGCATTGTGTTTAAGGATCTGGCCTTAGGCGTCCCAGGTCAGGATCCCACGCATTGTCTGTGCATTCCGAAAGCAAAGTTGTCCCGACTTTCATCATGGGGAGGAGACACATAGTCACCCTTTTTATTCTTTCTATGTGTCAGTAATTACGTTGACAATCCTATCTCTGTATACTTGATTTGTATATCGAAAACAGTGGGGGAGATGAAAAGGCAGGGAAGACAGAGAGTCACGGGCTTTTTGCATAAGTATTACCCCCAAACATGAGAAGGGGATTTTTGGTTTGGAAAGGAATAGTTTTGATTTATTGTGAATAAAGAGGAATGTTTGGTTCAAGAAGAGGCCTTTTTAGTTTCTAATTTATTTTCCTTTTCTTTTATGTGTTTTTAAGCAAAGTGTTGCCGCTGGCATAAATATAAATGTGATTTGTGTTTGTGCATATTGATGGCATATTGTTCATGATTAGTCTTGTTTATTTGAATATGATTCAATTGCTTGGTTAACTTATGAGTGATCACTGATTCAAAGCCATATTAAACACCAATTGCAGGTTTATTTGTATGGAAAGGATTGTGTATTCCTATATGAGTAATCTGATTGCAATCAAGCTCTAATACAACCTTATTCTTCTATGAACTCAGTAATTGATTCTTTTGGACTTGGAATTTATTTATGGTGTTTAATCTCTTTTATCATGCTACTGCAGAATAGACTAGAACAATTAAGTTTATCATAGGAAAGTAGAATTAGTGTAGATAGGATTTGATACAGATAGGTTAGCTACTTATTTTGTTGATTTAAATGAAGTCTTCCTCCACTGAGAAATCTTTCAACACCGGTAATTGTTCATGGGGTCCCTTAAAACCCGTCGGAACTAGCCACTTCAAATCAACGCAGATATAATTGGGGCCTGCGATCGGGTTAGTTCACCTTGTTGGCATAGCGAAAATTTTCCATGTCAACAGGTGGAAACCCGATGTGGGTGAAAACCACCTGCTACTATCATATCTACCTTTTCTGAATAATAAGAAAAAAAAAATTACAATCTTGTACTAGTGCAGACCCATACCAGTACACAGGGTTCTACTTGTAGAAGGTTACAACCTTCTCTCATTCTCCAACTTCTACTAGAAGGGAGCTACAACCCCCTAGCTCTTGTACTAGCCAATATGTTTACTAGTACGTAAGTGCTAGCCTATACAAAACTCCACTCTTCCACCACGGACCACGTTTCATGAATTTTCAAACTAGATGCTCCTGACACATATCAAGAGATATGAAGACCTTGAATCATCAATAACCCATTAGAAATTTAGAAACTCAAACTTCATCAACCAACATGCAGTTAATATGAAACAATCAGACCACTGTCATCAGGACACTGTGCTGAACCCAAAAACCTGTATCAACATTTAGAACCAACTAAAACCTCAAAAATTTATGTGTCAGACTATATACACTACTTCAATGAAGAAAACTTACATGTATATGCTACTCCCTTTAGCTAAACTTGCATATACATCTAAAGGTTCTGAATCATAAAATTTCTGAATCACAAACTGCACCAACCAGCAGTGTAATGAACATCTATTGTCAACTTACAGCACTTTACATGCAGGCAACATAAAACACTTCTTCTCACTTATACAATCAATCAAATATCAGATCTAAGAAGACTTCATTGATAGGCAACAGTAAAATAGCAGTAGCAATAAATCAGCAATACTGATCTAATAGATCAGTCATCTCTGAACATCAAGACTTTCTTTTGTATACGCTACTTGAAAGGACACAACCAACACGTATACGCTCTTTTTTCGGGACGAACCTACATACAAATTTGAAAATACTAAATCATAACTTTGGTGCAATTCCAAAATTCACACAAACCCAGATCATGATAGATAACAAATAAAACAGACGCGAAACATTAGGTCTAGCCTCAACCAATATCATATCATTCAAGAATAACTCATTTCACCTCTCATGATCCTGATCCAATATTGAACTCAAGGTGCACATAAATATTTCAGATCTAGTCCCAAACATAATCCTGCAATAGAAAATATACTTTAGATAGAAGTAATTCTTAGAATCTTATTCACTTGCACATCTGGCCTTATGATCCTCTCTTCTTTATATAGTTTTTGGCCTTTCTCAATAACATGGACTGAATAACTCAGACTAAATACCTAGGATCAATATCATGGTCCAGAGATACCTTCAACCAAAACCATGGTTTTCAACATGTACGCACTTTTCCTTCTGTGGGAGTGCCTGTGTGCATTATAGATTATTTTTGTTCTTAGTACCTGCGTGTATACACTACTTGGACTAAGTGAACCTATGTATATCTCTTAAACTACTCTTACATCATCTTCTTCCTTCATATTCTTTATTCTAATCAGTAGAACTCGGTTTCATCTTCCTGATCCTCTGTACAATTGTGCTATTGCCTCTGAATATTCCTGTTAGCCTCTTATCAAAATTGAGTTGACCTATAGAGTTTCCATCAAGGACAATAGTTGTATCATAATTCCAACACTTGAAGAGATGTAGAACACTACAGTAGATGTAGAGGGTAATCTGCTAACCAGAAGGGAAAAGTTGAAGGAAGAAAAGAGGGAGAACATAGATGCAGAGCACCTGACATCTTCAGAGGTAAAGCTCGACATTTTGGTGAGTGCAGTGGAGAAAATGAGCAAAAGATCACGATGAGAGATGAATTTTTTGTTGAAGATCACCATGACCCACTTATCCCAGAAGAAGAAAAAGTTGTTGGCCTTAAACACTTTCCTGCTAATCCCAACTACCATAGATAAGAAAATGGATTTATAGATCAATCCAAGGAGAAACAATATGTTGATATAATGTGTATGTTTGATGCCATTACTTGCGAAGATTTGCCAAAGTTTGATCAGTATGGTGATGATTATGTTATCCAAACATAAGCTAATCTTGCAGACCAATCAACAGTTGGTTTATGGGAGGAGGAAGTTTAGTTTCAACAGCGCGAATACAATGATCAACCAATGCATATCAGCTATGGCAGTGAGGAGGAAAGTGCAGAAAATTTGGATGTAAGTGAAGGATATTTGCCTCTTTGTTTTACTTCATTTCATTTCATCAAAGACAACTTTGATGTAATCAGAAATCACCAGTCATTCACTTTCGATCTTGACAATCAAAAGGATAATGAAATTCTTGATCTCCTTACCCTTGTGTTTCTCCTCATTTGCAAAAATAAGAGAAAACTATAAGCAATAAGATAAGATATTGGTCAACACTATAAATGATAAACCTTCTCCTGAAATGGTTGAGGAAATCATTTGCAACATAGAATCTTCCTTAGCTCTAGATTTGCAGCTATAAAATTCCATTGAATCCAAAATTGCAGATGAAGGCTTGGAAGTGGAAACATGTGATCAACTGATGCAAGATATTCATGTACCATTATTTTTTGAAGCATTTTAGTCCTTAAAGGAAAATTTTGATAATATCTCTAAAACTGAGGATGAGCAAGCTGTAGAATGTCATGCAGTCTCATTAGAACCAATGGAAAATAGGTTGCAACAGTCTTTTCAATTTTTTCATGACCGTATAGATGATGTGTTGGATGATATCTGTAGTAAAAGTCCTTCTCGATTAGATGAATATGAGCCTGAAAAGAGTGTTGATATAAACTTGATCCGACAGCCAGTTTCTTTGTCATTTTCAGCAGGAATCTCATTACAAATCTCATCCTAAAATTTGTAGTCATATCAAGATAGTAATGAAGAAGATTCTTGTTTTGTTGTTGATCATCAAGAAAAAATAGTCATCGACGAGTTTCAAGATCCTTTTCTCAACTTCCTACACTAATCAAGGGAAGAAATCACGGATGTTGGGAAAATTTTAAAATAAAGGCACAAGGACTACCTAGAGTAGAAAAGTAAGGTATTATATGGTCTAGCAACCAATATGTATTCCTATGAAGATCCTTGTGCAATATTTTTGAGGTCATTCGGAGGACTCATGCTTTGCAATTTCATCAAGATTCAATTTGATTTCAAGTTTTCATTGGAGTTTCCTCTCATTAGTTCTCTCTTCTTGCCCATAATCAAGCACTTGCAAAGAACTCAAATAGCAGCTAGAATGCTTACATGGTTGCATTGGTTTTTCCATTTCACTTGATCAGATCATGAATGGATAGGTTAGAGTAGTTTTTGTTGAATAAGATCAATTACGAGCATCTTTCTTCAGTTAGTTTTCTGTCAGTTTCGAGTCAGTTTGTGTCATTTGAGTTGTTAGCATTTACTCATGCATTTTAGCTTGACATTTTTTTAACATATTGGCCCATATGGATAGGCACTTGTTCTACGGTGTTCTTGACACCTCCAAGGAGATGTCATCCCCAAATAAGGCCGATGTTAGAGTCAATATTTTCATACTGCCATCAATGATCAAAACTCCTCTTTTTATATCATATTAGTGTCCCATGTTGAAATTTTTATCATTCCACCTAGGTCATCATGTAAACATTTACTCACTGATGGTAGCCCAAGTTCCAACTCCAAAGCCCCTCTCAAATCAATATTTGTTGGCCCACCTTAATGTGTCTTGTTTAGCATACATTCATTTTAAAATCTCATGTCATGATGTCTTCTGCCAGTGAAGTCCACCTGGATCCTGGTTATTCAAGGTCCCAGTAGGTCATTAGGGTTTCCAAGGTTCTAATAAAACTCCATTTCATTGCATAAGACCAGTAAGTAAAGGTTGATCAAATAACATCTCTTCAGCATGTGAAGATGATTTGTAAAGAGAAATTCCTATTTCATCATGTAATTTTGAGTTCAAATGTAATATTTTAGTTTTCATTTTGTAATTTTATGTCATTTAAATGTAATAAGTACAAGGTTACCAAGTTGTTAACTCAGTGTTCCGAAGAGGCCAGACCATAAAAAGATCAATTTTTCAAAGTAAATAGTTAAGTGAAAGAGTAATGTTTCAAAAATTTAAGTGAATTCCAAAGGGAGTTGTCCTTTCCCAAGGGTGTCCAAATCATCATTTTCTACAAGCACTAAATCCTAATTTCCTCTCCCACAGAGCTAGGGTTGGTTGTACAGTTAGAGACATATGAACAGAGGAGGCCTAAGGGAGGTAATTTCAATAAGTATGAGGCCATTCCAACTCATAAACATCATGTCTCATCATTTTTCAAGAAGTCATTCCAAGGGAAAAATCATTCGCCTCACATAGGGCCATTTTTTCTTCAAAGTATGCTTCGAACCAAATAGAGATGAATTTTATAGAAGTGAGAGAAGTGTTTCTCTAGCATAGGAAAATCATGAAAAACATCCTTCAGTTTTTACATAACTGTCATGGTTTTGGAGAAATGTCAAAAATGCAATTCCTACAAGAGAGTTGGTGCACTTATGGAGTGACCTTAGGAAAATCATATTTTCTCCTAGATGGAGGCTCCAAATGACTTTTTTGATGAGTCAAATGCTAACTAGGCAAAACAATATTTCCAATGAGACATCATGAGCTCAATTTGGAGTTTAGTAATACCTCCAAACATTTCCTGCAAGAGAACATTTTGTTTTTTGCACCCTTATTCTCCATGTTTCGACCAATCTTGGGAGGATCAACTTTTGTAGGGTCAAATGAAGTCCATTTTGGAAAATGAAGGTATATTTCAAAACTTCACAAGACACGCTTTCCATTGAGCTATCCTAGTCTCAATTCGGACACTGAGAAGGTAGTCAGAATCAACCTGCAAGTTGGAGGGTGTGTTCTGATCTTGCAGGGCATCTTTGACCAAAGTGGTGCACGTTTTCCTGAAATTTATGTGAATTTTCTAAGGGTGATATGTGCTTGTAAAGAGAGGGCACTTTTAACCATATTGTTGCATGTTTTCCCCGAAACTTCCACAGGTATCCCAAAGAGCACAATATCCTCTCCAAACATCAAAATGTGTCACCAACATGCTCCAGCAAAAGAGTAGGTTGAGATCATATCACTCCTCTCCTCCACAGCTGATTTATATGGTGTTTCATTTTGTTTTGGTGTCTTACTAAATTCAAAACCCTAGGAACATAATCCCATCCCTAAATTCCATTTCCTAGCTTCCCACTACTATTCCTACATTTCAAAACTACCCCTTGCCACCTCCCTCATATCACACAATCCCATTTCCATCTCCTCAATTTTCTCACACCATTCCATACTCTCTACACCTACATTCCATTTCATCACCTCCCTAGGGTTTGACTCCAAAAACTCAAAGCTGCAAAAGAGAGGATTGAAGCCTTGACCAAGCAAGAGGAGAAAAGGAAGCTAGACATTCTTACCGAGGCATCACTCCATGCCTCAAACACATGATCAGCTATCATCCCAACAATTCTGACAAGTTTTGAAGAAAATTTTGTAACTTGTGAATTACTATTTTCTTAAGGCATTTCTAGCATAGTCAGAAGGTCAAATGTGCAGTAACTAGGGTGCTGCGCTCTTTTTTGGTGCGTTTGATGAGAAAAAGGTCAGCATATTTGGATTGATACTGATGAGGACATGGAACCTATACATTTGGTAAGAATTTGGAGACAAGCAGGTCAGCCAAAAAGGTCAAAAACCACCAGAAACCCACCTTTCTGCCTCATTTCTGGCTTAGGTGATGCACGTCTACCAATCTTGGGAGATTGAGTTTTTGATAAGACAAATGAGCTCCAAAATGAAAACTGAAGACATATCTAGAAAGTAGACTTGAAGATCTTTCCAACGAGCTATATTGGAGAAATATTCGACACCGAGAAGGCACCCAAAATCAGTTTTGAACTTCAAGGGCATGTTTGACACTGAAAGGGTGCATTTGACAAAGAGAGGGTGTGTTTGACAGTCTTCTCCAATTTTCACTATTTCTCTCCAAATTAATTTTCACCTATGGGATATTGATGTTTTACTGATATAATTATTAAGGATGATGTAATTATTATGTTTTTTACTGTTACCTAGGGTAAATAAATTAGGTAAATGTCCTACATGAGCTGTAATGAATCAATTCATTTAATATAGGAATGAGTCACTTGGACCATCCTACTAGTTAGCTATCAGTTCAAATTTTTGTGTAATATCTTCCTCACCTCATCGATTAAACCCCTAAGGATGAGGGGGAGTGTTTTTCATTTCTATTTAGTCTCTTTCTTCAGAAGAGACAAATGTTGGACTCCCTTGGATGCTGTAATAGCTTTCAAACTTTGGCATGGAATATATTGGATGAAGTTGTAGCTATTTTGGTGGGATTCCCATGGCATAGTATTTTGATCTTGTTTATTCTTCAGTTTCATATGTGTGAATGTTTTATTCCTCTCATGATCCATTTCAATCTAATTATGTTTGATTTCCAAGGTGTGATAAGAAAAATTCATCTTTGTATGCTCTCTTCGGGGAAAATAATCATAGATTGTTTCATTTCTTCAGCTTAAAAAGAATTCATGACCCTCATGCTCTTTTTAGCATCTAACTAGTCTAAACCATCGCATCGCTATACTACGAAGTTTAAAGTACCTTGCCTAACTTACCCCATCAGATGTCTACAATTCTGATTCACTTTGCCCTCACCTAGTTCGTTCTCTAACCTAATTCGCTCTTCCTTGTGACTTTCCAACCAAATCAAATAGAACAACTCTCTACACTTTACATCTAGCCTAAAACCCTAATCTGTCCAGCCCTCTTGGTTGTGATCCTTTGGAGAGAGCCCTCTCCAACTTGGGAGGGCTAGCTACCAAGCTAAAAGATTGGTTTCTGGTTACCTCAGCTAGACTCTTCCTTATCCTTGGAGATTCAGAGGAGTGATAACATATAGGAATAGGTGCAAGGGTTAGGTTCCATGTGTTGAATAGAGGGCTTAAATGGTGTAATTAATTTGAAATTAGGGTTAAAAACAGTAAAATTCCACTGACGAACATCCTACCATCCCCATTGTGTTGTATGTCCTCACACAACCTTACTAACCTTCTACAAAAATCAACATGGAAGACTGCCCAGAATGCTAATGCATATCTTTATGTCCTTGGTTTTGAACTGTGGGCTTTCTTGAGATGTTTCATTACTTTCCTAAGGTGAATGTAGCACTTGGATACTCAAAACTTCCATATCTTCTCTTGTCATTTCCTTTCCCACACCTCTTTCATCAAATATGCATTCCTATTTTTTATCATCATGTTCTCATCCTTCACTTTCTTGTTTAACAGTTCATGTTATGAAGCAGAACAAAAAAAGATAAGAAATATAGATCAACGACTTCTAAATCAGCTTCTTCGAGGGGGAAACCTCCTTTAGATTACACAAAGGAAAAATTATTGGATGATACAAATGACTAAACCTCATTTCTATATATAGGAGTCTAAGGGGTCATAATATGATCAAATCCAACATAACAATAATAATATAAGGTCACAACAATAACAATAGTGGGCTTCTATGGGGAACACTAATAACAATATCAGGACAATAGGGGCACAATAATAACAATAAGTGCTAGAATGACAATAGTAATGGGGGAATAACTAGTATTATAGGGACATAGCATGCCCTTTTCCTTCAAAAAGGTGTTGTCCTCAACACTTGAGTAGTTTTGGAGGCTTCTGTATAAAATTCTCATCCTCCCATGTGGAATCTTTAGCAGGTAAGTTCTCCCAGTTGATGAGATACTCTGACATTAATCAATTTAGTAACCGTCAAGTTATTTTTTTTTGTGACTGCTTCAAGTTCAAATATGATTTTTCCTTCCTCGTCAAGTTCAGGAAATATTGTTTGAACTGGGAGCTTGTTACCTATAACATTCTTTAAACATGAAACATGGAAAACAGGGTGCACTTAGGAAGCTACAGAAAGCTCCAATTTGTATGTCATAGTGCCAATCTTTTGGAACACCTTGTATGGACCATAAACTTTGGTGATAATTTATTATCCTTCTTAGCTTGCTTGAGGTACATTTGTTTATATGGTTGTAGCCATAGGAATACCCTGTCACCTACATCAAAACTTCTTTCGCTGCAATGTTGATATGACTTTTGTTACATTTCATTTTGTGCGAAAGTGAGATTATCCTTTAAGAGTTGGAGAACTCTTTGTTGATGCTCGATGTGATATTCCACTACTTGAACCTTATAATTTTCTCTTAGATATGATGTGATGGATGGTGGATGATATCAAAGTGCCATAATTGGGGTGTTTTTTGTTGCAGTATGTAAGGAACTGTTATACCACCATTCAGCCAGAGGAAACCATTTGGCCCATTGTGTATGTTTATCAAAGACAAAGAAATGAAGCTATCCTTGAAAACATTTGTTTACTATCTCATTTTTCCCATGAGATTGAGGATTATAAGATGATCTATGAGCTAACTGAGTACTGAGACAAGAAAATAATTATGTCCAAAAATTTCCAATGAAAATGGGATCTCTGTCGCTTACAATAATATTTGAGTTTCCATGTAGCTTTTGAATTTTTTCCATAAATGCAATAGAAATTGTAATGGCTTTAAATGGATGAGACAATGCACTAAAGTGTGCATACTTGGTAAGTCTGTCAACTACCACCATGATGACACTCGTTCCTTTGAAATTGGGTAAACCTATGATAAAATCCATCGAAACCTCCTCCCAACATTGCCTTGGAATGAATAAAGGTTGTAATAGACCTCAGGTCTTAGTTGTTTGAACTTTATTTTGTTAGCAAACCAAACATTTCACCACAAAATTTTGAATATATGATTTAAGGCGATCCAAAATAATTCATTCTTAACCCTATGGTAAGTTTTTAAAAATCCTGAATTCCTTCCTAAGGAAGAAGTGTGCAATTCCATAAGAATGTTTTGTTTGATTTTGGAATTCTTACATTGGTATAACCAATATTTGTACCATAACGAATCATTTTTCGAGCTAAATGTATCAGATGTAGTGGGATCTTGTTGTATCTTTTGAATGAGAACCCACACTTCTTCTTCATTCTTCAATTCATTCCTTTCTTCATTTATCCAATCTAGTTGGATAATAGAAATGGCACAAAGCAATGCTTCCACATCCTCATCCTTTCTTGAGAGTGCATCTTCCACAATATTTTTCTTCCCTTTTTTGTAGATGATTTCAAAGTCATAACTGAACATCTTTGTGACCCATTTTTGCTGCTCTTCTAATGATAATGTTTGTTCTAAGAAGTATTTAAGACTATCATGATCCATTTCTACCTTGAATTTCTTCCTGTTTGGTAGGGTCACAATTTCTTAAGTGCATACAGTATTGCCAACATTTCCTTCTCATAAATAGCTTTGTGTAAATGCTTTCCTTTGATTGGATGACTTTCAAAAGTAATGGGTCTTTCTTCTTTCATTAAAACAACACCAATTCCATTTCCTAAGGCATTACATTTCATAATAAAGCTTTCATCGAAGTCCAGCATAGCTAAGACTATTGCTTGGAACATTGCCTCTTTAAGATGTTCAAAGGCCTTTGTTGCTTCTGGAGTCCATGAAAATGGACCTCTCCTCAATAATGTTGTTAGAGGTGCTACTATTCTCCCATAATTATTAACAAACTTTTGATAATACGTTGTCGACCCGAGAAATCCTCACAGATGCTTTATGTATGTGTGGATTTTCCATTCCTTAATGGCTTTAATTTTGCTAGGTTTTACCTTAAAACCTTCATGAGATATATTATGACACATATATTCCACCCCTTCTACTCTAAAGAAACATTTGGCTCTTTTTGCATATAATTATTTCTACTCCAATAGTTTGAGCACATTATCATCGTGTTGAACATGATCCTTTCAATGCTTCTCGTAGATTATTATATCATCAAAAAATACTAACACAAATTTTCTAATGAAGGGTTTGAAAATGGAATTCATCAAACCTTGAAATGTAGACGGTGCATTAGTAAGGCCAAAAGGCATGACCAAAAATTCATAATGACCCTCATGAGTTCTGAATGTTCAAAATGTCTTCAGTCTTTATTCTGGTTTTATGATATCCTAAAAGAAGATCCAACTTGGTGAAGTAAATAGATCCGTGCAATTCATCAGTTATAGGAATGGGAAATTTATCTTTAATAGGGAGATTTTTGAGATCCCTATCTTCTGGACACATGCACCATGATCCATCCTTCTTGTGCAACAATACTACTGGAGCAAAGGAAGAACTTGAATGAGATTGAATTATACCAACCTCTATAATTTATGCAACCATATGTTCACTTTCACTCTTTTGAGCATAGGGATATTTGTAAGGCCTCATATTTGGTAGAACACTTCATGGAATCAAATGAATAGCATGATCATGATCATGAATAGGTGGGAGGTCTTTCGGAGTCTCAAATACCTTGGAATGATTGTCCAAGACTGTTTGGATATCTGGAGAAATAGATGATTTCGATGTGGGAACCTCTAGCGAGAATAATTGTGAAATTATGCCTCATTGTTATTTCTTTAGAAGCTTTGTCATTCCATTAGAGCTAATTATATTTCCCAGTTTCCCTATGATACCCATTAATTAAACTTCCTTCCCTTTGAAACAAAATTTCACGAAACGTTCTTGAAAATTAAAAGTTATTGTATCTAAGGATTGTAGCCATTGGACTCCTAGCACAACATCAGTACATTTGGCTATTCAATACATGTTCTCCCATGTATAACTTGATATTATAGCACTTTCCAGAGAAATTTATCATTCCTCCACTTGCAACCATCACTTGACACTCTAGTGCTAGATATAGGAAGAAATTGAAATCCTTGGCTATCTTCCAATGAATAAATTATGGGTACTATGTGAATCAATCAGCATTATTACCTTTTTCTTCTTGATAGGACCTTCTATCTTGATAGTTTGAGGAGTGGTGATTCCAGCCAATAGATTACAAGATATGGTCAGATTCATTTCTTCTTTCTCTAGGGTTTGTTCCTAGTGTATATCCTCTTCTTTTGACGTTTCTTATTCCTTTTCCTCCTCCTATTCACAATCTATGTAAAATAATTTATTCCCATCACACTTATGACCTTTAGTGTATTTTCTATCAAAACTATAAAAACCCTTTTTCTCTTTTTTCTTCCAACTATCTTGGTGTCAACCTTGTAGGTTGTGGAAGGCTAGGGGAAACAACAATTCCATCTTTATTGTTGTGAGTGGGAGGCCTCTTTGTTACCATAATTTTTCTTTCCATTTTTCTTGCAAACCTGAATACCTTCTCCAATGAATCAGGTTCCCAATAGTGAACCTCATGTTGGATGTTATCCTTCAAACTCCCTATGCACACATCAATCTTATGCTCCTTTGTAATATATTTTACCCTTATATTTAATTTTTCGAAGTCCTCAATGTGCTTCATCATTGAACCCTTTTGTTTGAGATTTATTAATTGGCTAAAAAAGGTGTTTATTTCGTATCCTCATAATATGCTATCATTTCATCGATAAAAATTTCCCAAGTGACAATTTGTTTACAAGAGAAAAGCCATAGATACCATACAAATTGATTTGATTTCAAATATAAATTTTCAACACGTACCTTTTGTGTGTTTTTCAAATTAACAAGATCAAAATTTTGCTCCATTTGTAGTATCCATGTTACAAGATCCATGCCATCAAACTTCCTCATATCCATCTCTAGAACATGGTGGGTCTTCAATCCAATATTAGATTCTATGAGATCATGATTAACATTTCTTTTGTTCTCATCATTAGTTTCCTTTACTACCCTATCATCATCAGTAAACATTTCTTGTAGCAACTTTGTCAAATCTGTCTTCAAATCTTCCATTTTTTTCTTCCATCTTAGCTTCCACATCAGTCATCTTAGCTTCCACACCTTTCTTTAAACCATCCATATTAGCTTCCACATCATTCATCTTAGCTTCCATGCCTTTGTTTAAACCATCCATATTATCTTCCATACCATCCATCTTAGCTTCCACACCTTTCTTTAAACCATCCATCTTAGCTTCTGTTACTTTTTGTGAGAGTGAATTTTGTTGCACTTGATCTCGTAATTTTGATATATCATGTTGCACCTCTTCCTCTTCTTCGTGATTCATGCTAGAGCTTTCGTGTTTCTTACTAGGTGTTTCCATTTTCTTTCTTTAGGGCATCAATTAATGATAATTATGCTACATTATGCCCTTTGAATTCCTTCCAACTAATTTTTCAAACCAAATTTATACAAAATTCTAGAAAAACCACACACCTTCTTTTACATTATAGGAGCTCGATATTGAAACTGATGTATCTTTGAAATTTTAGATCTACAATCTTTGAAATTGTGAACTATGTTAGCCCTCTGAATCCTCTTTCTAACACCACCATTCTGATTGAAATTTGATTCTCCAATGAATATTTATTCCCAATCTCCCAAGAGGACATGATTATACAATTTTTTAGTAGTGCGAACTTGTATGAAGTGCCACGTGTCACTTTTTCAACCTTTGAACCTATAAAGGATGCAAAAAAACATATAATTAGTCCCATTTTTGTAACTTCTTAAGAAATTTCAATCTAATTCTCGGGGTGAAAGTTATGATGATTTTCCCAATGTCACCTATTTGGTATATAATTTCGGAGCCTACAAAATCCCTAACTTCATTGCATCATATCTCCGAAAATATAGTGAGACAAGATCTGAAACTTGGGTCCGAGGATGCTTAGTATTTCAGATCAAATGGGTTTCTTTATAGCTTTTGAAATGTTACAGAAAAAACATTATACAAAAATGCCATGATAACCTGTTTGGACAAGCAAAACCCTAGAATCCAAGCCTCTGATATCAAATGTTATGAGCTAGCTGACAAGAAGATAGAAAATATAGATAAACTACATCAAAATCAGCCTCTTCGAGGTGGAAACCTACTTTACATTACATAAATGAACAATTATTGGATGATAAAAATGAATAAACCTCCTTTCTATATATAGGAGTCTAAGGGATCACAATATAAGCAAAGCCAATATAAAAATAATAATATAAGGGTAAAACGATACCAATCGTGGGCTTTTATGGGGAACACTAATAAAAATATGGGGACAATAGGGGCACAATAATAAAAATAAGGGCTATAATGACAATATTAATGGGGGAATCACTAGTATTATAGGGACCTAACATTTCAAGATAATAGATTCGTTGTTCTAATTCCTCAATTTGACTCTGCACATAAAAAGTAGGGCTTTTCTCCTTGGCTTCTTCATTTGTTTGGACTCCTTCAACAACTAATTCATGGAAAGTACCAAGATCATTAGGGACTATCTCACAGTGTGTTTCAAAACTCTTAGCAATAGTATCCTCAGTCTTGTCTATTGCTAGCCCTTTTTTTGTACTCGCATCCTCTATATCGACTATTTTACCTTTCTAAACTTTTTCAATGAAGGTTGGCAGAGGAATGCTGTCTTCTTCCTCTACATACCCTATATTGAACAATGAACGAAGTTTGGCATCTTATAAAAGAGAGAGGTTGTCTCAGACTGGTGAATTAGGTAGAGGGTGGTCTGCATGAGAGTCTTTAGAGGGGGCACATTCCTCTGACTCGTTAATGTTTATCGGGGTACCTAATGTAGCAGGGTGTCCTTTTGAGAGGCATATCATTTCGTGAAATAGATCCTGGTCAATCTCTTTGAAGGGCCAGGGATTTCATTATTAGGCTTCCCCTCCTCCTTGAGTTTTGAATTCTTGGACTCGGGTTTATTGACCTTAGTCTTTGAATGTCTAGCTGTATTTGAAGTTGATAGCTTCCTCTTTCAGTTGAACTTCTCCTTAGCAACCCTATCATTTTTCTCTGATTACTTCACAATTCCTTCTTTTTGAAATGTTTCAAAAACTCATTCCACATCATTCCCTTTTCTTTTAATTATTTCTTAATTAAAATTGAAATTAGACCATAGTCCCATAATTTAATCCTTATTCAATTTTCCTGACTCTTTTGTAAACTTTTTGACATTTTCTCTAGACTCTTCAACGGAAAATGAGGTTGGTATTTTAACTTACCTGACTAAAAATGAAGTAGGAGGTGAATGTGGTAATGGAAGGTCAGCGAGTACCTCCCCTCACATGTGAGGAATTTTTGAAGAATGTATAATAGGTGCTTCCATTTCTCTACCATGGTGTCCCTCTGCAAACCAATTTTCCAATCCACCTTATGATCCTTGTCAAGGAAAAACTCTCGCCAGACACCCTTCTCGATCTCCCCATTTCTGAACCATTTTTCTCCTATGGTTGCTAGTTCCATGGCTTGTGAGATGGACTATTATGTAACTTGAAATTCCAAGGACACCACTCTGGATGTGCTCCCATCAAAGGTACAAGCGAACTCAAGTGTGACAAAAAATTCATACCCATTGAATTTAAGTAATAAGGGGAGGAATCCTGATTCCTATAACAAGGGTAGACTATCCTTGTACTGAACTGTTCGTTCTAGTTGTTTTATGGACCAGGGTTCCATCCGAACAGGTGTCATGAATTCTAAAAAATTACACTTATTTTTCTGTAATTCTGAAGAGTACAAAACCAAAATTCCGAGATATGTCTTAGGGGATCCACAATTTCCAAATTTGATTGCATGCTCCTATATCAGTGATCTCAACAGTCATGCGTTCATTATGAATGATTCATTGTTGTAAAGTCTATAGATATGGGCATGATCCCAATGTAGGTGGAGTAATGATGATAAGTAAAGGTGGCGGTTATAAAAATGATTTTTCAATGAAACACAATGTATTATATGGTGTCAACCCAATCATTTATAATTAATGGGGTTTAGGGGCTAGTACTTGTTTATGAAAATATTTCCACACATATCCTAATCACATCATGACTCTGAATGGGGTGTATATAATACTTAGATTAAGATAAGGTTTAATGTCTATAATGTCTTTGTACTTTAAAAATATCATTCATGTTAAGAAAAGATAAAAATAAAATTCTAATCAAATATACAATTTCTAAAAAATTATTGCAATTCATAATTCAAAGTGATGCATCCATTTATGCACATGAGTGGGTTCTTGTATTGAACAAAATTCCTGTTCCCAGACCATATTATTTGTACTGAGCACATATTCCTATTTTGGGGCATGCATTCCTACCCTACATCGCATATTCCTGTACCAAGGAGTTATGTGGTTCCTGCACTTAAATACATGTTCTTATACTAAGGAATATCATTATTCCTGTACTCAAACACATATTCCTGCACTTCAATACTATTGTTGTCTTCTTATGCTTGAAGAAAAAAGGGTCTCTTACAAAAATTTTATTAAAATGTAGAGGCTGGATTTGAAAGATTTGTAGAATTTGAAAGGAGTTCTATTCAGCAGTTCTTGGTGTTTCCATGCTTTTTTCAATCTGATCAATAAATTATTTGATACCTCGTCATATTTTACAATGAACTTCATGATGGAAGAGAGAAGCAGGACAGGGAAAATATTTTTAAAAAGGGAAGGAAATCATCGGGGAATTCAAGAGTGAGACCAATCCAAGAGAGGGGCATAAGAAAAAGGGATAGGGAAAAAAAATTCCAAGGAATGTAGACAGAAAAATGAAATAGGATGGGCAAAAGTTCTTTTGAAGAAAGAGAGGAACAATCTTAATAGGACAAAAAGAATAATTTTATAGGAAATTTTTGAAAAAGGAATAAGAAGAAGGGCATAGTTTCACCTCAAATTCTATCAAAAAGTGCCAAACCAAAACAACTCCCGTGGGAATTGAGTGTTGCTTGCACAATACTTTCCATGTCAGTTGTCCCAAAATTGGATAAGGGCTCAGTTTCGCTAATCATTGTGCTGCACGAACACTTTCACAGAAACATTATTCTTTGTGATAGTTAACATTTATGAAGTTGAAGAAACATTCCAATTTTATTAGAGATTGAACCATCTGCCAGCATGTTGGGTTTCAGGTTGATCCTTCTTATGATCATGTCAATGAAGTGATTTTCAAAACCACAGGTAAAATAATTGTTTTTGTCATTTTTGTTTTGTTTTCTAATTTTATTTTTATTATTATTTATTTATTAGAAGAGGAGAAATCAGACTTGTAATATATTGGCGTGGTGACCTACCATCCTTAGTTCAGACTGTTGTTGTACTTCCTGCATAAAATCTTCCCTTGTGAGGGGCTGAAAATATACTTTTAGTCTATGTCCATTCACAAGGAATACTAGTTCTCACCCATCAATAGTTTTAATTTCTACTACCTAATTTTCAAAAACTTTAATTACTTCCTAAGGTCCCATCTAGCATGTATGAAATTTCCCTTTGAAATGTTTAAATTTAGAGTCATAGAGGAGTACCCAATCACATGGTTGGAACAACTTCTTCTTTATCAACTTGTTGTGCCACTTCCTGCGCTGTTATTGCACTAACACATTCTGTTGAAAAACATATCTTCTGAATTCATCCAACTCATTTAGATGCAATGGACGATGCTTATGTGCTTTTGGTATATCTAGTCCCAATTGAACTCCAGCTTGGAAAATTTTTATCTAGAACTCAATCGACAATAGAAGTTGTTTCCATTATACCAACTCAGCTGGCGTATGACCCGTACTATTCATCCAGGTGGTTTGAAAACCCCATAAATCTTCAGGTAAATGGATAGCCCAATCCTTTCTATGTAGATTTAGTATTTTGGTAAGGATGGATTCGATTACCTTATTGGTAGATTCCACCTGGCCATTTTCTTGTAGGTGATACGATGTTGATTTCCTGTGCCAAATTTTATATTGATCCATAAAACCTTGAACCAGATTAGAAACAAATTGATGTCCATTATCAATGACAATCTCTCTAGGAAGACCAAATCTAGTAAAACTTTCATTAAAGAGAAATTCAACAACAATGTTTTCAGTAGCAAAAGAAACAACTTTAACCTCTACCCATTTTGTAACAAACTATGTACAAACCAACATATGTTTTTTATTTAAAGATGTTTGATTTATTGGTCCTACAAAATCAATAACCCATTTTTCAAAGGGATCAATCATAACCTGAGGAAATAAAGGAAATTCATTGGCTTGGACAGGCTGACCCATTCACTGACAGTTATCACATCACTTGACATATTGTTTGGCATCCTTAAATAAGGAAGGCCAAAAATATCCAGCTCGTAAGATCTTACATGCAATTATCTTGTCAACAAAACGGCCCATGCAAGGTTCATCATGAGCATATTTCAACATTTCAAACACTTCTTCCTCTCTTACACATCTACAAATGATAAGATATGGTTTAGCACAAAAGAGGTTTCCTTGGATCCAAGAATATGAAGCACTTTTTAGGATAATATTCTACTTTTCACGAGCGGATACATGAGGCAGTGTTTTTCCTGTGACTAAATAATTAGCTATGTCGAAAAATCATGGGGAATTTTTTGACACAACAAAAAGGTTTTCGTTGGGGAAATCATCATCTACAAGAATTACTTCACCAAGGTTATTCAATATAGAAAGATAATCATCTACAACATTAGCTTTTCCTGGTCTATCAATAATAGTAACATTAATTTCCTATAACAATAGTAACCACCTAGTCACTCTACCATTGGTCAATGATTTATTCATTAGATGTTTTATAGTGGAATGATCAATATGTACAAATACTTCATATCTTCTAAGATAGTGTCTGAATTTATTAATAGAAAACAATCACAGCTAAAAACTCCTTCTCAATGACTATGCAGTTTAATTCAGCAGGTGACAAGTTTTTACTGATGAAGTAAATATCATAGGATTGTTGGTTCTCTCCCTATCCTAATGATGCACCAATGGCATTATCTAAGGCATCAGAGGAAATATGGAATGGAAGGGACTTCTTGGGCCCTCTCAAAATTGGTGCCTATAGTAATTTTTCCTTTAATGTCTCAAAAGACTGTTGGCAAGTTGTGGACTAAGATAACTCAATATACATAGCCAAAAATTGGAAAAGGGGGGTATCTATCCTAGAAAAATTCTCGATGAATCTCCAGTAATAGCATGCATGTCCCGGGAATCATCACACTTACCTTTGAGTTTTGGGTGCACGAAGACATAAAACAACCTCTATTTTAGCCAGGTCTACATGGATATCTTTGTCAGAAATAAGATGACCAAGAACTACTCTTGCTTTCCACATTAATATAAATTTTTTATCACTGAAAGCAAGGTGAGATTCTTTGTAATGAAAAAGAAGATTTTCTAAATGTTTTAGGGCTTCTTTGAATGAATCACCAAATACTGGACAATCATCCATATGAATTTCTACACACTCAAGGTCAGTAAAAATAGCCAGGACTGCCCTTTGAAAGGTAGATGGGGCATTACACAGCCCAAAGGGAAGCACTCGCTAGGAAAATTTCTCCCATGGGCATGTGAAGTTGGTATTGTGTTGATCCTCGAGTGCGGTTTGGATTTGGTTATATACACTAAAGCCATCTAAAAATGAAAAGTAAATTTTACCGGCAAGGGTATATAGCACCTAATCAATAAAGAGAAGGGGAAAATAGTCGTTGATAATGGTTTTACTCAATTATCTATAATCAATGCAAATGCACCATCTCCCATCTTTTTTCAGGACTATCACTAATGGAGAGACCCATTGGCTATCAAATATGAGATAAATAAAATTAGCATCTAAGAGTTTTTATAATTATTCTTTCGAAAATTCTCTTAGAGTAGAATTCATGCACCTTTGCGATTGTCGAATAGGTTGGGTTCACTGCTAAATGTAAATGTTATGAGTGCATGTTTCAGGAGGGTTGCCTTCAATGTCCTGATAATTCCATGCAAAGGCATCGACATGGTCTCACAATAAACTCACAAGCTACTGTTATTGGGATGGATACAAATCTAAGCTGATGTGTAAGGATTTTCCTAGAATAATCTCAACAAGAGTGGTTTCAGGTTCGAGAGTGCACGGAGGGGCTGCTAGAGTCTGCGATGTAGAAGTTTGAGAACTGCAACTTTCATGGAAATCTAGACTAAAGATTTAATGATGTACGTCAAAATTGGGCATTGTATATAGATTGTTCAAGAAGTCCCATATCTCACACAACTCGGTTAACTCAGTATGATGGTGAATCAAAGAAACAGATTGAGTCTCCTCATCACTATTGTCGTAGTCTAGCCATAAGGTATCTTGAAGCTCCTGAATAGATCTAACAATTGGATACACGTTGACTTTCTTCCTAGCATCTCCTTGGAAAATATACATATTGCCAGAGCGATACCCAATATAAGCATCAGGTATGGCAAGCCATGGTTGTTCCAAAATCAAGGGATGTCCTCCAGGTAGCCTTTTTGGCTAAAGAAAAATACAATCAGTGGGGTATTCCAAAGAACCATTTGAAATAACCACATCATCCAACACACCTTCTATCTTGATTTTAGATCTGTCAACAAGGTCAAGCACAATAGGGGTAGGACGAATATGAACCAACCTATGTTGATCCATGATTTACCTAGTCATAAAATTCATGGCTTCCCCTAGGTCTATTTACACATTCAAGACAAGGATATCACCTATCTAGACAGAAACAATCGGCTTCTCATGATCAATATATTTCTGCATTTGTGCACATCGTATCATCAACTCCCCTACTCTTCTAACAAACTGAATGGTCTGAGGTTCTACTCTTTTCCTTCTTGGCTTCTAAAGATAGAGTTCCCTAATGAATTTTGTATAGATGGGTATCTCTTTAATAGCCTAAAGTAAAGGGACCTTTATGCAAATATTCCTAAGCTCGGAAGCGAGACTAGATTCGGGAGTGGGGTCATTCTTCTCCATAACTAGTTTCTCTAGATAGGGAGGTTGGTTTGAAGAAGAAGATGCTAACTCCAAAAGTAAAGGAATGGATCAAATGGTGACATATTGTTTCAAATGATCAGGATTTTCCTCCTCATTTTTCTCCTCAATAATCACCATACGTTTTTTTTGTTTTTATGGTTTTACTACCATTCCCGATCTCAATTGAAGGTTATGAATCCCAACCGAAAAGGTCTCATAAATGGGAGAAGGGAGCAATTTCGTAGAATGAATCAATTGTACCACCTTTTTATTGGGATTAGGTACTGGTTGAGGAGGAATTTGGGGTGGTCGAAAAGGTAGTGGTAAAGGTAATGGTGGCATTAGTTGACTTTGTTGAGGTAAGGTTGGTAATGATGGTTGTGACATTGGATAAGGTGCATATGTAGTAGGATATGACTACATAGGTGCAGGATAGGAATAATAAGAATGGTTTGATCCCCTCCATTGTTGTTTCCAAGGTTGGGGAGGTTTCCCATACTGAAAGTGGTTCCCTTGCTTCCAAAGTTGAGAGTGATTTTCATTATGATAGGAATATGATGGTGAATTATAACTGAAAAAATGTGGTGGAGGCTCGGGAATCATAACTATACCTACTTGAGGTGAAGATTTCCATGCTCCCATTGCATGCAATGGCTCAAGTTTGAATTTCTCTCCTTCAAATGCTTCTTTCAATCTCGGTATAGAAGGGAACGCCTTGATAATATCGTTTCCTCCACAAGTCACACATTTATTAGCACCTTTATCATCAGCAGGTATTTCTATTAAAATATGTTTCTTCCCACACTTTGGAAAATAAATAGATAATGACTCTTTTTCTTCTACCAATTTCTATTGAAATTTCAAAGAGTCTATTTCTTTGGTAACCGTATTCATAATTTCAATTTTCAAGTGTCCATTTTCTCTTCCAAACCAATGATCATACCATCTGTAGATCCAAGTTTATTATTTCTACTCCCACATCCTCTACAGGCTTTAGATTGATTTCATGAGAACTTCCTACACAAATCACAAATCTTATCCAAATTCTTTTGAGCAATACCCCCTTGTCCTAAAAAATTCAAATTATTTCTAGCATCAATAGTCAGCTCACCTAAGAATAAGGTTCTAATAGTACTTAAGTCAAATTTTTGTTTTTACCTTTGCAGGATATATATAAACCTCTCTAAATATTCTTCTGAAGTATCATCATCACCTTGCACAAGAGTGAAGATCTCTTCATCCTTTTTTCTAGTTTTACAATATTCTTGATATTTGGTCAAAAACACTCTCTTCATCCACTCCCAAGAAGTTATAGTATTCCCTCCTAATCCCATGAACGAGCACAAGGCTGAATCCTTGAGAGTTCCAGGAAATAGTTTTAACTTCTAGGCATTTTTAGTGTAATCATAGCTTCTACATAGTATATCATATTAAAATAGGAAATAATCTAGATCCTCATGTACCTTACCATGGAAATGAGGAAGACCTAATGGAAGAATGTTCTTCATTTGTACGTTTGCTTCTAAATTCATGATTAGAAATCCAAAGGTGGATTTTTGCTTAGTTACCTGATTCTCACAAGTCCCCTCAACTATGGCTCAAATTACTCTTTCAATTTCCACTAGTTTCCTTCTTCCCCTTTATGGGTTGTGTCACACCCGAACTATTGTTGCCAGAGTCCAAGTGGACAGTTCCTACTTGATGCGTTTGTGTCTGTTTGGACTTTATCCATGTAAAAGAAGGCCAAATATGAGAAAAACATTCAGATTTATTGGTGATTCTTTGGCCCTTATTAGGCTTCCGACCAATGCCCTTTTTAGGAATTCATCCTAAAATAATCAGCAAAAAAAATGAAAAAGAATTAAAATTACAAGAAAAAGAATCTCAAATCAAATGATGCAAATAAATATAAACAGTTAACACTAAGAAATCCTTCAAGCAATAGAAGCACAATGCAAAAAAAATAATCGTAGAATTACCCCTACTGCAAAAAAATCATAAAGTTCTTATCAAATCGTTAACACCTCCTCGGCAATGACACAAAAATATTCAGTGTTGGAGATGCAATTCAACAGACGTCTTCAACAATTAACTGTCAACCCATGGATACATTAGCCTAGAGGCATAGCACAGGAAATGCCATGAATAATGGTATAAAATTTCACCATATCTAGTTCTATCTTTCCTAATTACACTTGCATAATCAAAAGAATGAAAAGAAAATAACACCAAGAGAATTTTGGTGTCAGAATAAACCAAACGAAATACTTGCAAAAACTAAATGAAAGGAACTTGAATCAAGAGAAATAATTATGGTAAATAAAAGGAAGGAAACAAATCTATGACCGAGTATCAGTGCATTAAGAGGCAAAAAAAAAAAACTAGACTTATAGTTATATTTACCTCTCTTACAATTTTTCCATTCCTGGCGTGAATCAACGTTCCTGTACCATAACAACATTCATGCACTAGAACATATTCCCTAGACTAGAATGAAATTCCTGTACTAGAATGATGTTCCTATACCAGAAGTGTATTCCATTCCTATACTCAGTATTTTTACTTAAACTGGAATTTTGGGTTCCTGCACCAAGACACATTGTTCCTATACTAGGATATTGATTCCTATACGAAGACGAATGTTCATGTTTCTGTAGAACTAGAATTCTTGTACTAAGTTCCAAAATCACTTTACATAAAATATAAAGGGTTCTGACTATAAATCATTTGAAAAGTGAATCAGAGCAAGGGAAATAATTGTAAATGAACTACATGAAATAAAAAGATTCTTAACAATTCAATCATTCGAAAGTAAAGGAGTTACAAGAATCGAAATATATTTCTATTGTAACATAAGGCTTCTTCATGTAAATATGAGAATCTAATCTAAGAAACAAAGCATAGCTTCTTCGTCAGATGAATTTCAGAGGATAAACCAGACTTGTATCTTCTTAAGATGGATGTTTCGGTTCAAGGGTTCCTGCAATAGATTGTAGTCTCCAACTAGGTTTTTCCCACAAGGGAATCAACAAAGTTACATATCCTTATAATGTGAATAGAGTTTCATTAATACTCAATGGAATGTAAATAATCCAAATGAATTAACCCTAAGTTAAATTCGCTTGCTGAAATATTCACAACTTGTAATAAAAATGAAACAAGCTTGCGTAAAGGAAATGAAACAACTTGGAGGAATAAGCACTCTTACTAAAGAAAACCACACTTGTAACATTAAAACACACTTGTGGAATTAAACTGAAATACACATTTTCATAAAGGAAATCACATGATTCCTCAAGGGAAAGAAATGCTACAACAATCTTAAATAAATGCACACACCCACATTGTCAAACCTCAGAAATGAGTAACCCACAGCTCATGAAGAATACACATATCTGTTAACCAGATGCATAAATGAAATAATTATTGTTCTGAACCTAATTAAAATATATATATATAGAACACATTATAAATAGAGGGAGAACAAGTTGAGTTGTTTGGGCCCTAGCCAACCAACTCGTTTCCCTTTTTACAAAAGTTGGGAATCAAACACTCAACAACTCATCACATAAAACTTTGAACGATATATTGATAAACTAGCATAGTTGTTTATATTAAATTTAATAATTGCAAATATACTTCATGAGTTCCTAGATCCAGCCAATAGATGTGATGAAACACACACAATTACAGTGCAAAAATTCTCTAGGGTATCGCTACCTAAATATAACCTAGAAACCATATTTAATATATATCGGTCAACTCTCGGCTGCAAGAGAAAATAAAAAGAAGTATAACCTAGGCTCTCAGCTATTATTAGAGGCTAAATAAATGGTGTTGGTCAAAACCGCAACCTCCATATCGCGCGTTCTCCTCAACATTAAGAACCTAATCGAGAGTGCAACTGATCTTTTTCAAGGAATGTGCACCGATTACTGAATTGTACTGGTGTTTTGGTGGTTGATGCTTCCAGCTGTCCCTTGAGTACAGGAATGGCAGATAATAGAAGAACATTCCTACACCAACCATCCTCCATAGCTATTAATACTTTTATTCTATCATGCTTCTTAGGAAAGAAAATACCTAAGTTGCAAAGATAAATAAACTATTTTAACATTTTTAATTAATGATTAACTTCATATAACCCACAATATAAAAGGTCATGAAGGAGTACATGAATAAGTGAAATGGTTACGTTCCATGTATGAAATAGAGGACTTAGAATGTGTAATTAGGGTGAAATTAGGGTTAAAAATAGGACAATTCTAGTGACCAACACAAACAACACATATCCAGTTAAATTAACTTGAAATATCTTTCGCCAGTGAGCCCATTTAACCAATGAATTATTAATTCATTCACCATCCAAAATGTAATAAAGACAAATAAATCACAACACATAAGAAACACACATAGAACACTATGATTTTAGTTGAAAACCCAATGTCGGAGAAAACCATTGTTGTCGTTGTCTCTATCTTCTTTCTTATTATATCAAGAAAATATTAATTACATTTTGTACTATTGTACAATATTACAAATACGTAGACACCCACCTGTAGGAGGCTAAAACCTCCACTCATTTTCTAGAACCAATTGGAAGGGAGCTACATCCCACTCATTTCATTTACCAACTCAAGATGGAAGGGATCTCCTACCACCCTTCGAAAGGGTACAACCCTCAACTCTTTGTAGAACACCTTTCAGAATTTTTTCACACTGGACCCACATCAACAATAAGCCCAAATAAAATATGCCAAACTAAAATAATTAGCCATAGGTGAACCACTGAATCACTATAAACCGACTGAATCTCTAAGAGTATAGAATCCAATCAAAACAAATGAGCTTTAGAATATATACACAATTGTTCTTAAGAGAACTAATGTATCTACATGCTTTCTGTGCATAAAACTTGCATACAATTCTCAAATCAAATTATTATTTTACAAAATCATTGTAACACTAAATCACCCACTGAATCCAATATTGATGCATTCACATATAATTTAATGACTCCCAATCACCTTTTGTAGCATTATAACTATTCAACATTTCAATCCACAACTAAATTAACCAAAACACCATTGTCATAGATAGATAAAGACATCATTGACAAACAACAACAAATATAATAGACATCATCAACTATAAGAAACACTGTGAACCATGACCATATCTAACTTAGGATATAGATGTGATAGATACTAAGAAAAACATATATACAGAATTAACATGTGTAACTCTCACATATAGATCTAAACACCATGAAAGCCATATCTCATAATCTATACGTGACTCAACATAAACATATTTGCATATGTATGTGACTATTCAGAAGAAAACCAATGTACATATCTTAAAACATTGAGACATACCTTTGATGTAACCGCATCTCACATTCTGCAATCTTCATTGTTACATATCCATATCATAGCATAATTGCAAAAACATATCTATCATTGTTATCTACAAGAAAAAATATATCAAGCAAGTGTAATTCATTAGTCTTTACTACACTTTCAAATATATTAGGTCTAAACCATCTCCTTTCTCCCTAGTGCACACCTGTTTTAGATCAAATCACATATGAATAGCTCATTCACTTGCACCCTTAGAACCTTGATCTCCATCTCCTTATATAGATTTTGTATTAGCGAATACCTCAAGTAAATCCTTTGGTAATTTTGATTGTATTCATTAATGAGTTCAACTAGATGTTTTTCCCCCATTACTATGGGAAAGTACCATGGTAATGACCCCTTGTATCCAAATTTTCATTGTTCGGATTATGTACTCAAAGTTTACTCACAAAAACCCCATATGTACATGACCCTTGTACATAATAACCACATATACTTTCTCAAACATTTGTTTTCTCATCTACCTATAACTAATTTTTAATTTTTCTATCCATCCTCTATAGCATAGGTACATCTACATGAATTTCACAATAATCATATTGTCACAATGTTGACATCAAATACATATTTTTCAAGCAATTTTCCATCAAGGAAAAATCATTAGTCATAATGCCAACATTATCCACCAAGTTTATCCTAAGAAGACTCATACCTATAGGTACCTCCATATTTTTTCTCATCATCATCTCTCTCAAAAGTTTGTTGTTCTTAAAACCTTGGTTGCTCATGCCATTTGAATATCATTATCTCAATTTATTTCCAATGAAAAAACTCATCTTAATAAATACGTTAAATCCAATGGTTACTCCTCATCCCAACTTAAAAATTCTTTCTGTTTCACTTGTCACCCCCATCCTAAAAACCCCTTGTCCTGACGATGAACCACACTAGCATGTTCTAAACATCGACCCAATCCTATTGAGGGAGTTACTGATCATATTTCCAAAATCCTTTCAAAAGGGAACAATAAAATCTGTTCAAACCCCACAAAGCCCTTAGCCATCTCTTTAGGTCAGCCAAAGACAATCATTAACCTATGCTTGACCTCGGTATCTATGAGATCACTTGTTCCTATGGAATAACTTACATATGACAAGCATGGAATTCCTTCAAAGTGCGCCTTAAAGAACACATGGAAGACATCTTCCATAACAAAATTACCAAATTTGTTATCGTTGAGAACTCCCACAACACCAAACATTTTTTTTTTTTTATAAAACCAAAATATTTTCCTTTGACCTCTTTCACTCGAACTGAGCCATTAGGGAAGTTATTGAAATTCAAAATCACCCTAATAAATTTAATCGTTAATATGGATATCAATTAAGAAATTATTGGAAAACAACTATACATTTTGAGTCCTCCAAACCTCATTTCCATACAAATAATGAAAATAACCCCCTCCCCTCTCTCTAAACATAGTATCTCTCTTCCTTCATCCTTCTCTTGGTTTTCTTCCAAAGTTTTTGTTGCCTTGTTCCCATCCATTTATTTCTTATCTATCTCTCTTTCCATTTCTCATCTTTGTATCTGCCTCTCATCATCCCCTTGCACCCCCCTCCTCACCAATTATTATTAATTATTCACAAAATTTAACACAATCCTAGTTAAATATGTTAGATGTTAGATGTTAGACATTAGTCGTAAAGAATTTTTTAATTTTTTTTTAAATTATACCTTGTTTATTAACAAAATAATCATGATATACGTATCCATTAAAATATATAAAATATGATTACTAAGAAGGAATCTGCAACCTAGTATAGAGGATATGTGTAGGAGTTCGGTGTTAGATGTAAATATTTTTTAAATTGAGTTTTTTTTAATATTGTAATTTTGTTTTAATTAATAAAATAATCATAATATACATATCACATTAAAATATACAACATACAAATATTAGTTATATATTAAGATCATTTTTACCATATAAATTAAAATATTGATTTTGTAACTATATTTAAACTTAATTAATAACCACGTAAAAAAAATATCACTTACAATATAACAATATTCTTAACCATGGATATTTACCCCCAAATTACCATACATATTATTAACTTCTAACTATCCTGGTTTGTCAATACCAATTCTCAAGAACCATGACTCATTTCAAAATCAAAATATGTTATAAATGTTTTATTTTAATTTAATTTTATAACATTTTTAAAATCATATATAAAAGTAAAAATGTGTGGACCGATGTTTGTGTTTCTAGCATCTACATGTGAGCTCAGTTAAAAAATAATGAAAGAGTGTTTTAGTGTCCATAATAAGTGTAGCCATTTAAATGTTGGCTTGAATAATAATAAAAAGTTAAAGTAGTAAAACTAATAAAATTCTATTTGTTATATTCTAATTTTATTTGAATTAATAAAATTACAAACAATTTTTTTACGCAAAAGAAAATTATAATATACATATCACATTAAAAGATATAAAATATAAATGGTAGCTATAAATTAAGATCCATTTTACCATATCAATTGAAATAATGATTTGGTAGCAATATTTAAATTTATAAACAAACACATAAAAACCTAATACTTAAAATATAACAAGATTCTTAACCATGGATATTCACCCTCAATTTTGCTAGATATTATTAACTTGTAAATAAGCTTTGTTACGATACCATGACTTATACCATGTCCAAAAACCATAACTCATTTCAAAATCAAAATAGTTTATAAATATTTTATATTAGTTTTATTTTATAAAATTTTAAAACTTAAATCTAAAAGAAAAATGGTATGGGGAGATTGTAACATCCCATCGTAACCTCGCATGAAAATGCATGGAGTTAGAAACTTTTTACAACATTTGCCAATGTGTAACTTTCTGAATTGCTATCCATATTATTTCAATTACCATTAGATTAACCATCATCATTACATATAATAATATTATATTAGGGAATAGTAAGTTACACAACCATTAAATGCATTTGTTGTGGCATGTTATCCTAAACTTCCTGATGTAACCTTGCATCAATTGCATGATTCTCTTAATTCGGTTTGTTAATCACATTCTTGATAATGTAAATATCACATCATTAAAGAAATCAACATAATAAAAATGGCACAATAGGAAACCACAACATTAGACACCAATATACTCTAGAAACCCCACAGGGTGAAAACTAGAAAATGTATAATTTTTATTAAATGCTCATGAGCGTGTTCACCCCTCACTCAATGGTTTATAAGGGGTCTCATCCCATAATCAGTGTCATAAAATATTACAAGTAAATATCATCTTAAACACACTATAACTAGTTATACGTTGTTACAGTCATCATGATACGAAGTTTAGCCCACAAAGCCTTCAACATTAAGTCTTTGTAGTCTAGAAATTACCATCAATGGATCATCCTGCAGATGTCATTCCTTAATCTACATGGATCTTTTATCAGTCAGATTGTTAAACATAATATTTCCTTTCTATATGATACCATTCTTCCTTGACGTTGTTGTCGGCAACCAACTTTGATATCATGATTAGATAAAGTATTAATGAAGGAGTAATAAATTTTTAATAATGATTCTTGAACATATATTTACCTACATACATGAAATATAAAAAAACTTTATCGAGACATACCTCCTTTAACAACATTGTACCTACATTAATGATAAATATATAACTATCAAAGCATGCCTATCAAATAAATACCACATCAACTAATATTCCCCTCACACAATCGCACATTCCTTTCCAAGAGGAAAACCAGTACAATTGTCCCTAATATTTGCACATGTAGTTAAATAAACTTTATTAAAAAGGAGCTAGCTTTCAAATATTTTCTTTATGTATGCAGTCATGTATTCTTTTCCAAAATATCTAATACAATAGATATTATTCTTATGCATGTGAATTCATGTTCTTTCCAAAATTGCCTCTTCCAAAGGAATTCTATTGACAATAGCTATTGTACATGAAAAATGAATTCTCTATTCCAAAATAAAGCTAACATAATAGTCATTATTTTCTTGTGTGTAACTACTTGTTCTTTCCATAATAAATTAACATGATAGTTATTCATCTTGCATGTTAAACACATCTTTCTCTTCAAAATCAGCTAACTAAATCTTGCACACAAACACACTTTTCTCTTTTCAATATAGTAGCAACATATGCACATATCCCTTATAAGAGAAATTAACATGATATATATTGTTTTGTGCATCTCATAAATATAATTTTCCTAGAAGTTAACCATATAATTGTTACTTATGTGCATTTAAACACATATTCCTCTTTTCAAAAAACTAATAAAAGTACTCATATACTCTTTTAAGAAATCTAGCTCAAGAACTGTAATATCCATGCAAATACATATACTTTTCCAAAAGAAACCTAACACCATAGCTATTCATTCTCTACATGTAAATATATATTTCATTTTATAAGAAATATTCTTTTATTGCAAGCAGCTATATATATATATAGAGAGAGAGAGAGAGATTATTTCCAAGAATTTATTCTTTTTAAGAGAGTCTAGCACATTTATATATTCTTTTTATCCATCCGAATGTGAATTTATTTTTATGTATGCAATCATATATTTTCTATATCATAATGGCCATCCTTTTGGGAATGAAACATGTGTTCCTTTTAACACAATTCCCATTACTTCAATGCATACAAACACATAATCTTTTCAGGAAACAAACCTGTGTTCTTATTCCTATATGTGCAAGGTTCATATGCATATTTTTAAGGAAATAACCTTTATTTTTATCAATTGATGCATAAAGCTCCTATGAAATATTTCAAAAGAATAACCATTTTCTTATCACTTCGTACAAACAAGATGCATATGTAATATTTCGCAGAAACATGACAAATATAAACTATGTTATATTTTCTTCGGCTTATAAACGTTTGAAATCTTTTCAATAGAATTAACAATATACTTATGTTTCTTTGCACACAACCATAAACTCTCTCAACATAAAATTTGTGCAAATTTCTAGCCATTGCAAAGCGCCATTAGTCTTTCTTATCACCATGAGCATTTCCACATTTTTTAATGAAGGAGTTAGATGGGATGAGCACATGCGAGAACATATCAATATGGGATTGGGAGATATAAGTTATAGGAAAAAAGGTTAAATTTATAGTGTCATGGCCCCTCCGCTACACATACACCATATATTGGTCTCTCCACCACCATATTGATAACGAGCACAATCTTTGAATTCTAATAACTTTTCCTAAAATATACATCTAATAAACTATTAATTTTCTAATATATATGCACCTCTGCATATGAGGGTCTCCATCAATAAAATATGGAAAAACCCCATGTGTGGAAGAAAATAAATATCAATCTCCATCTGGTTTATTAGATTCTGCATTACGACAACATAACCAAGTATGACCCATTGTAGGGTGGCATCATTTTCCCTCTCATACCCCCTGTTAGTCCACATAATTTTTTGAATGGAAATTTGACCCTCCATGTAAAAAATATCAACCATCCTCATTGCGTTCTAGCAAGAAAACTAAGGCATGTCTAATAGTCAACCCATCTCTCTCTTGATCGCACTCCTTTTTTTCAAAAGACTAAGAAAATGTTCCTACAAATCTTGTTCTATTTTGTCATTTGAGTTTCACCTATGTTTAAATTAGTTTTGGAACTAATTTCCTAATTCGTAACCAATTGAAGTAAATTACAAATTACTTTTGCAGCTAATTCTACATTCATAACCGTAGAAGTAAATATTATTAATTTTTATGAATGCCAAAGACTTTTTGGGTATTATATACTCCATCACTTGAAGTAAACACCATCCTTGGTATTTAGCATTAAATTTTATTCATGATATAATGATATAAGAAACCCAAAATGTGATTCTTCCCTTTCAAAATGAAGGAATTTCATTACCAAGAAATATCATTAAATGAAATAATAATGTCTTTATCAATAGTCATAAGCGTTTACAGCTGCAAAAATATGAAATTTCTACTTTTCATCACTTAATCATTATTCAATTTATTAGAAATAAAATATCTATACCAACTCACCATTATCAATTACTCTTGGGAACCATGGTCACTTTGTGCAAAAAAAATAACTAAATCACATTAGTCACAACATTTTCAATCAAAATGAAATCCTTTTAACTATTGATATATTATGTAATGCCAAATGATATTTTAATCACAATACTTCCACAACTACTCAAGAGAGCACCTAGCTTCTCAAGCATCAAAATAATCAATAACTACATCAGCTAAATACTATATTTTCCCCCACTAAAGACATCCATATAGTAATTATATGAGTACTCAGAGAGAACCTCCCTCTCTGATCATTGAAATGATCAATAACTACATCAAGTGCATATTATCTTAGCCCATGCTAAAGACATTCATCAGATTAATAATACAATAAAGGAACTTATACCTTTGGCAATTCCTTTCCAAGAACTAGGCTCCTTTCCTCTAAATATTTACATAAAATTCTTACACAATCATATAGAAAATTTATTTTTAACAAAAGACATAACTAATTAATTAATTTGTTCTGCTATGAGACCATAGTGGCAAAAGAACGCTCCTCCCAACCAATGGGAGCTAGTTTCCACAACAAGGTCCAACCATTTTCACATCCGGGCAGTTCTTTGATAGAGACCATACTAGGTCTAGTATTTAATTCTACTTACCAACTAGCTTAAGAATTTCAATCACCACAAAGGGTTTAATACAAGATTCCTCCTAGTAGTGTCCTTTCTATTCCTCCAATAATGCCCTGCATACAAGGAATTTTGGGCCTCCTCAAATAGGCTTGAAATCAACCAAGTTACCTTAGGATTTTTCCCCTCTCACCATCTTGGCCAACTCTTTTCCCTTACTAATATCATTTATCTATAGGGAGAGGAAATATGGGTAGGAAATCACCATCAACTTATCTTATAAGGAAACCTCCATCAATCTAAGGTATCCTAGACTTTCAAAACTGCCCATAACTGTCTACAATGTGAAATTTTCTTTAACAATGTTGTCCTTTGTAATTTACATAATTCACCATATGAACATTATCATTAAAGAAAAAACAACATTTATGTACATCATGCATTCATACTTGATCCTCAACAGAAGTCCCATGATATGTAAAATTAAATTGATAGGAAAAAACAACTAACAACTCATATCATGTAAGTATTATTCATTTCAATTTTTTCCATCTCATAACCATTATGTAATTTAGAAATACATTGTCATATATTGCATATAATAACGTTATATGATCTTATTTGTCATTGCAATTCATATTGCAACGTTTCACCTTTCACAAGTTCTTATGTTGGCAATAAGTTTCCCCTGCTTAATCACATCAACAACATTAGTCATAATTTTTTTTTTTTTTAAATCATATCTTATACAAAATAAAATTATAAAAAAACCATTTTTCAATACATTCAAGATGAATTTTACTTTAATATGCATCGAATTTCTCAATATTTCAACATAGTAGAAATGTATTTATCATGTTACTTTTATGTCGACGGTGCTAGATTTTCCAACATTTATGGGATCTCCCCAATATGAGGTCCCAATTATACCTTACACCATTTGGCATAGGAGTCCCATATAGTATGATATCTCGTTTCCCAAATACATAGAGATTTTCCTCACCTCTTTTTGTTTAGCATGTGAGAGTGTTGGAATGGTGCCTTCGAAAATTAAGGTGAGTATGCCTAGTGAGTGTGCAATGTGACTGTGTGTAGGTTATCTTGCTGCAAAAGGGAGGAGAAAAGTGAACCTCTAAGCGAGAGGTAATAGTACCACCCAAGAAGAGACACATCAAAACAGGAAGAATTGTCCAGCATCAAGCAGAATAGTCCACAGTGGATGAAAAAGTCGTTGAAACCAAATAATAGAGAAAGACCCATCTACCACCCAACGGAATAGTCCACGGGTGATATGACATGCATTATAACCGATGATCAGGGAAAGGTCTGTCTAATATATTGAAAACTAGTCAACAAGGATGAGACATCAGTGACAAACATTACAACACATTTCCAACAAGATAAGCACTAAAAAAACTAAAATAGTTCAACTATCTTAGTACATGTGAAACAAACATGAAATACAAATTCTTACAGAATAGTTTTACAAACATCCATGAATCATGTAAGGAAACATGTTGGCCTGAAAAGGATTTTGTATTAAGAAAAATTTCCAAGGCACATATTGACATCATACATCACTAGCCGTACTAATGGGACATTGGAGCCACTCCTTTCTCCTCAATGTACTGACTAAAACTCTTTATTATTTGTGGGAGGAGCCAAGGTGAAAATTCCTTTGCTCACATAATGAGGCGGCATATGTAACCAATGGGTGACACTTGACCCTTGTGACTCTTCCACTACCCTCATGGCTGTTCAACTTCCTATGACTTTTCAACTAGCATGACACTTTATATTCATGTATGTCCATTGGACATCCACTTTACATTACATTTGGTGTACAATATACATGGTTCATAATAGTTATGTGGCACTTAACAACTCATGACATGACTTGACATAACACTGCTGACATGGGCTAGCTTACGGAGGTGGCAATGTCAAGTTGCTATTACTGCTGAGTAATAGATCTGTTCTTAGATGTGCTTTCTCTTTTCCTCCACATAACTTGACCATGCGAGGTCTTCAATGATTTTCAGTCTTGGGAGGTGGTTGCATGCATGTGTTCCTCTTGCTTGTTCTTGATAAGATTCTTTGTCGATGAAACTATGAGTGAGCCTTCCAGCATATTTTCTCATTCTCCTTGTTCATCATTGTATCACCATGATCTAATAGTGTACCTATTCCTACAATTCACTCATGATGGGATGAATTCAAATCCAAAAACTCCCTAGTCTAAGATGATGCATTGTTATCCATTGATTGGGACTAGGATAGGTAACATGCTAGGAAAGATGACCTAGTGATTATGCATTGCACAGTGCGAGGTAATAGGGATGGAGGCTGGTCATTGAGATTCTGCGGAGCACAACTCAGGCTTGGATGAGGAACTTCTGAGCATAGTCCTCACTGTGGAGAAAAAATGCATAGAAGCCACTAGGAGACAAGATTGTGCATTTGTGATAGTCAGTGGATGATGTAGGATCGGTACCTCGGATGTAGCTCTATGCAGGTTTCAGAGGCAAGGCAGGACTGGGCAATAGAGGAGCCTAGGAGTACAAATTTGTCCAGTTCTTGAGATCAGTGAGTCGTGGCTGAGGGAGGACAATTGGGAGACACTTCTACATATTACTCAAAGGAAAGCCAGTCTTAGTCGTCTACATGTTATGGGGCTCTAGCAAGTAGGGATGAAGCTTGGTGAGCGATCTTGTGAAATATGTAGTTCAGGTTAGACTGGTATAAGTGACCGCGCAATTCTAGGGATGAATGCAAGTTTCTCAGCTCTAGAATTACACAATGAAACTTCTCTAGGGGACAATGATTGCACAATGTGTAGTTCCAGGTAGTAAGGTTACTTCACTGAGGCTTGAGACTATGCAGTTTCCAGTTCAGTCAAGGTTCCGATGAAAGCAAGTTTCCCGGTTGCAAGGATGTTTAGAGAAATGGTTGTGTGTGGGAGGAAAGCTAGCTTGCGAGGAACTTGAACTTTTGATCACACATTTAGAATACTTCATTGACAAAACAACATAGAACACCAAGACAACAAGACAAAGCATTACCCTCTGTGACACTGTCCTAGAATAAAAAAGCGACAAGTGAAACACTTGAAATGAACTTAGGATGACTGTGACAACACTTGTATGAAAATTCTTAAAACTTTTTGTATGAGTACGACGGATGTTTGCATAGCTACGAAAACTAGAATAAACAAATGCCAACCTTCAAAATCACCAAAAAATGACTGGAAGCATGGTAACACAATCAAACATACCAAAAGACGAAAGTTGATAAAATAGGAAAAGGGGGCAAAAGACAGTTAGAAATCTTAAGAAATGAGCTCAAGTGTTTGCAGCCATAAAGGAAAACACCAAGGCAGGCTCTCAAATTTAAGCGTAAAAAAAAAATTTGGAGGGTTTTACAGCCGCTATAACCCTTGGTGACACACCAGTTGAATACCGACTTCTCTGCCTTAGTTGATGTTTAAGTGAAGGGCCTTTGTCCTTCAGGGAGTATTGATTCATCAAGCATATTACTTCGGTTTCTCCACTCACCCTATGTGTAGACATGGTTTCCTTTGTACCATCTCAGTTGAACACAACATACGATTCATCCATATCACAATGTTTCTAATTGGAAAGGGTAGTTTAGCTCGTGAGCTTAAGATTTTCCGAGTATAGTTTTTCATCTCTAGTTTTGCTCCACTTCCAGCAAGCCCGAATAGCATGTGGGTTGAGTTTCCTGCTTCACCTCTCTCCACAAGAATCCTTTCTCTTCTTTCTCCTTTATTTATTTATTTATTTAAAGAGAAATGTGCACCGACACCTATTTATTTTGGGGTGAAAGAGGGATACTGACTTATTGAGAGAAAGAGAGGTTGTTCCTTCGAAGAAGCATATAATGACATTTTATTTAGGTTTTCTCGTTTATATTTTCCCCTTCTCCCTTTATACTAGTTGGATAATATTGAAAACACTAAAGAAAAAAACTAAGTATAGGTACGAGGTTTACAAACTAGACACAAGTTCATGGCTTGACCCAAACTCTCCCTACAGATAGATCATATTTTCTGTGAGAACTTCATCGGCCAAAGATTAAAACCAAAACAAAGAAGGAAAACACACGATTTTGCAAGGGTTGAAGTGTCACAAGAGTCTTTGAACTTCAGCCACATAAAAACTTGGAAGCCTCAACTCAGTTAGGCACAACACTTATTTAGATAAGAAAGAAACAAAAACCCAAGCAAAACATATCAGCAAACAATAAAAGAATATATAGATAGTGTGGGGCACAACCCAAAATATTCATTGAAAGTAATATTTTAAGTCTTTTCCATTGACATGAAGAGAGTCAATCTTCGTATCAAGTGATTGAAGACGATACATGTACTGGCCAAGCCTTTTGTGGGAAGTGTAAGGATGAATCCACAGGGATTAAAACTTATTGTGCTTCCCTTTGTCTTCATAGCTTTGTCCCACCTCAATACTAAGTCACCCACACTAAAGCTAGTCTTCTCTACAGAATTTCTGTCTGACCATCTCTTGATACATTTCTAACGGAGTGAAAAAATTTCCTTTTCTTTCAGCCTTTCTTCCTGTAACTTATGCAAAGTTTCCATCCTATACTGAACTAAGAGACAAGGATTACCCTGGGATTCTTAGGACAATTGGAGGGCAGGAATGTAGATATCTAGTGAGAGAATGGATTCCTTTCCATACACCAGGAAGTAGGGGGAAGTATTCAGAGGAGGCTTAGGTATGACTCGATTAGCCCATAAAGCATTCACCAAAGTGGAGTTCCAGTTTCGCTACTAGATAATATGGTCTTCTTGATAATACGAATGAGGCTCTTATTTCTGAATTTGACAAAGCAATTACCTTTTGGATAATAATTAGCGAAATGTTTCAAAAAATACCATTTTCCAATGCAATGTTATAAATCTTTAGTGAAGAAAAGTATGTTGCATTATCAATAACAAGTGATGTAGGAACACCAAACCTAGAAATGATATTTTTATACAAAAAGATGATTACATCCTAATCATTCACTTGTTTTAGTGGAACTACCTTTTCCCACCTCAGGAAATAATTTGTAGCAGTCAAAATATAGCAGTTTTGCTTCGATGAATATAGGAAATCTCCCCAATGATATCCAAGCCCCACTGTTGGAATGGTTCTTCCACTACAACAAGCTGCAGCATGGCTGTGGACTTCTAATTTTTTCTGGTGCACATTTGACAAATCAGATTCTTGTGGGTCTAGGCATGTTAGGGTCCCACCCTAACCCCCTTATTTATGTCATGGGATCACGTCATAGTCAAGAGTCAATAAAGCCCATATTAATAATTTAAAGTGGTTAACCCGCAATTAATGACGGGACCACAGTTAGTTGCAAATGGGCCGTAGTATTAGATAGATGGTATTAATAAAACCCATGGTATTGGCCCATGGTATTACATGTATGAGACATATATAAAGGATAGAGACTCCCTGCGAGGAGCATTGTGTCTTGTTTTGTAGTCGAGCTCTGCTCTATTAGAGGTTGCCCCCTCGAAGAGGAAAGTGAACATTTCTCTCTGAATAATAAAATCATTGCTATTCTGTGTTCTGGGTATCTTTTCTTCACATATTCTGTATTTGGGTATCATTCTGTAGGTTAAGAGCATAACAAGGGGTATCAGAGCACTTTCCAGGGCCGGTGGGATCTCCAATTCTTAGCAAAAAAAAAAATCGGCTAGAGACGTGTTCCAATGTCTTTAAACCACGGGATCTGTCGTTAAGCGCATAAACTTGCGGATTTGGGGAGGCATGCACGCAGGAAATACAAGAGCTGGTCACATCTGTTGGACTCCCTTGTAACCCCTATGGGTACCCCTTCGAGTAGTAGCGCATTAGACAGAACCACGCACAGACTGTCTTCCACATACCCTCTGGGTATATCGGAAGCCCCCTAGGCTCCCTTGAAACCTCGCCATAGATAAACCGTCGACCGTCTTGTGGCTACAGTACACCGAGAAGAGCACTCGGAGAGATTACTCGCCCGTACAATAGGGAAGTTAGGTGGTACGGCTAAGGGTATGATCGATCCTCCTTAGTTAGAGCCCTGAAACATTGGGCCGAGCACTACTGCCAGACCCTTATGTATATTGCGATCTGTAGTACCTGACACTCCTCATGACCATAGTTTCCATTTCTATCAGGGGATCACACATCATCTATTCTTGATCCACGGGTGCAAAGAGGTGCAGCAACAGCAGACATCAGATCCATCAGATCCGTCGCAGCAGTTGTTTCGCCATTCAGATCTCTCAGACCCACGAGATCGGAGTTGTTGTGAAGGGTTCCTATACCGGGGTATACTTTTCGCAGGACTTTTGGCAGCATTGAGATTTTGAGGATTTGGCGACTGCAGTATTGATCAAGAATCAGGACGACAAGCTAAGCAATGTGGTACCATTCGATTTATTAGTCAAATTTTTTCGGCGGTCCCAATTTTTCATCAGGTTGGTGTATGGTAGAGACTAGAGCTCAAGCGATGGAAAATGAAAGGATAGACAAACTCGAAGACTCCATGCAATCCCTCCAAAATGAGTTTCGAGGACTAAGTCTCCAGATACAGCAATTTCTTCCGAAGGGCAAGGAGCCAACCCACGAGGAGGAGTATAATAGAAATGAATACAATGAGGGTGAGTCTAGCCACTCTCCTCACGTCTGGCACACCCATCCACCACCCAGTCATCGACCTCCCAAGTTGGATATGCATAAATTTGATGGTTCTCACGCGTCCACATGGCTAGCACAAGTGGAGCAGTATTTCAAATTGAATCATATCCCAGATGATGCGAATAAGCTTATGTTGGGGAGCATGTACTTGGACAATGAACGGTGGAAATGGTGGGAATGGCATCAACGTTGCAATGGACCTCTTAAGACTTGTACCCAATTTACCAAAGCTCTTCGAGATCGTTTTGAACAGGAAGACTCTTTTTTGGGTCGTCTCACTAAGCTCCGACAGACTGGCACAGTGGATGAATATATTACCGTTTTTGAAGCCTTAGCCTTCCGCACTAGGGGTCTCACAGATGAGTTCTACACGGAATGTTTTATCAGTGGTCTTAAAGAAGCCATCAAAGCTCAAGTTCTACTTCACCACCCTCCCATGTGGACGGAGGCTTGCCAGGTAGCTTGTAAGGTGGAATGTGCATCAGCATCCCAATACAGTCGCCCAAATTTCCCCACTAAAGGTCGTCCCCCACAGGCTCACAACACAACTCAAACACTTAAGATCCAAAAGGTGTCACCTGCGGAAATGGCCGAAAGAAGGAAGAAACGACTATGTTACTACTGTGATGAAAAATACTCCCCAGGTCATAAATGCAAGGAGCCCAAATTTTTTCAAATAGATGCCATTGACTACAGCTCAACAGAGGAAGATCCACCACTTGAGGAAGATGAGGCGCTACAAGAAGACAACGCAAAGGAGAATGTCTCTTACGAACCAGTTATTTCGCTGCATGCGTTGGCAGGGATTTCTTCCACTAAAACTCTCAAAATCCAGGGTTTTCTTAAACATCGCCCAGTAGTAGTCTTGATTGATAGTGGAAGTACCCATAATATCATCCATCAAAAAATCGTAGAAGCAACGCATTGTTTTTTACGAGCAGTTTCTAACTTCCAAGTCCAAATTGCGGATGGGGGCATAATGAAATGTGAAGGCCGCTGTGAAAATGTCAAACTTCAAATGGGGGATTATCAGTTGAAAACCCACATGTTTGCCATACACATGGGGGGTTGCGACATTGTCCTCGGCACTGAATGGCTCCGCACTCTTGGGCCAATCGCTATGGATTTCCAGGAGTTATATATGAGTTTTAAGCAGAAAAACTCCACACATACTCTCTGTGGACTCCAGGCGGGAGCTCCCTCTATCATCAGCTCGCATAGGATGGAATAATTGTTAAAAAAAGGGCCATCATGGAGTGGTAGCTCAATTTAATGCCATCCAGGTAGTCGAAACCATGTCTCTGCCAATTCATCCTGAGATGCAATAGATTTTAAATAACCATCGGATGGTCTTTGACAAGCCTCATGAGCTTCCACCCTCGCGAGGGGAACATGATCATAGCATCATCTTGGTTCCAGGGGCCCAACCCCCAAATGTGTGGCCATACCGATATCCGTTCACCCAAAAGAATGAAATAGAAAAAATCATCAAGGAACTGTTGGAAGCAAGTGTCATTCGTCCCAGCATTAGTCCTTATTCATCCCCAGTGGTCATGGTGCTCAAGAAAGATGGGGAGTGGCAGATGTGTCCCGACTTCAGGGCCCTTAATAAGTTGACAGTCAAAGATAAATTTCCCATCCCGGTGGTTGAAGATTTACTGGACGAACTCAATGGGGCTCAATTCTCACTAAGTTGGATCTTCGCTCAGGCTACCACCAAATTCGCATGAAGGAAGTCAACATTCCCAAGATGGCTTTCAGAACTCATGAAGGCCATTATGAGTTCCTGGTCATGCCATTTGGTCTCTGTAATGCCCCCTCTACTTTTCAGAGCCTTATGAATCACATTCTCAAACCATGTTGGAAATAATACTGAGAGGGGGGGGTGAATCAGTATTATCACATCAATAAAACTTTTTCATTTCCATATTCAGGTTCATATATGCTACTTCCACAACTTCTTATGATTCAGTTAGTTGATCCTTAATGAGTGCATTAGAACATCATCAACCATATTAACAGTAAACATGTGCAGTAAAATAGAACAGATCATCACACATAAGCCACACACATGAACACCATGATATAAGGTGGAAACCCAATGTGGGAGAAAACCACCTACTACAATATGTCTCTATCTTCTTTCAATTAGAAATTCCTTTTACAATGATTTTGAATTGGTGCATTCCTTTACCAGTACGCAGGCTACAACCTGCAGAGAGCTACAACCCTCTTTCATTCTCCAACTTCTTCTGGAATGGAGCTACAACCCCCTTAGCTCTTGTACTAGCCAAGATACTAGTACGTAGGCACCGACCTACAATCTTCTCTCCTCCAGGTACCACGTTTCATACATTTTCTGACTGGATACACCTGAAGCACAATACATAATCTGAAGGGCCATGTTTCATCCAATTTTCATACTGGACCCATAAATATCATTGAAGCACATAATCAATCAATATTCTGAATCACCCAATCACTAGATCAATACATATACAAGGATAATATGAGTGTTAGCAACCCGATCTAGTCCATTAGATCCATTACTAGATCTCATCCATCAACACAATCAATCAAACTGAATATGTAGAATACTGACACCATTAAACAGTCATCAGAACACATCAACAACCTGAACCACCTGTAACATTAAACATCATATCTCAAATGGTATATGCTACTACAATGAACCAAACCTGCGTACATATGTTCTTTCACCAAGGCCAACCCGCGTACAGATCTATAAATATTCAATCATGACTTGCAGCGATTTCAAACTTAAGTTATACCCAGTTCAGATCATTACAAGCGTCAGTATACAGATCTAGAATAAGCATAATCAACTATATAGAGATAGTTCATTTCAAACCATTTGATCCCGATCTATCCTTGGATCTTGTTTTCCATCAACTGGTGAGATCCCTCTTTAGCTCAGATCTAGATCTGCACCATAACCCAATCACAGTATTCCAGATCTAGCACTTTATGAGATATTCAATAATTCAGATGATGCCTTGCCAAATGATCTCCTTCCTCTTTTATAGCCTTAGTCCTTTCTCAATACCACGGTCCAAAACCATAGGATCAAAAAACTGTTGGACTAATACCATGAACCAACCATGAAAGTGCGTGAGATCAACACTTTTGGATGCAATACCACGGGCCAAAACCATAGGATCAAAAACTGTCGAACTAATACCATGAACCAACAATGAAAGTGTGTGAGATCAACACTTTTGACGAGGTACCATGGTCCAAAACCATACGCTCAAATACCAAGGACTAACTACCATGGACCAAAGGTAAGTTCTCCAACGTATATGCGCTTTTCCTTGCATGAAAGGGCGTGAGATCAACACTTTTGACGAGGTACCATGGTCCAAAACCATACGTTCAAATACCAAGGACTAACTACCATGGACTGAAGGTAAGTTCTCCAACATATACGCGCTTTTCCTTGCATGAAATACCAAGGACTAACTACCATGGACCAAAGGTAAGTTCTCCAACATATACACACTTTTCCTTGCATGAAAGTGTGTGAGATCAACACTTCTGACGAGGTACCATGGTCCAAAACCATAGGTTCAAATACCAAGGACTAACTACCATGGACCAAAGGTAAGTTCTCCAACATATACGCGCTTTTCCTTGCATGAAAGTGCGTGAAATTTTGTCTACATGAAATAAACTTTTCTCTGCATAAAAGTGCGTGAACTTTTCTCTACATGAAAGAAACTTTTATCTTCATGAAAGTGCGTGAACTTTGCTGCACTATAATTTATCATCTGAGATGAGTGGGTTGCCATCAAATACAACATATGTATCATAATGCCAACAAACCATATCTCAGAAAATTTGTCCTTGTCTTCTTCGATGACATCCTCATCTATAGTGGCACTTGGGTTGCACATCTTGAGCATGTAGATCTACTCTTGAAACTGCTCCGCAAGCATAAATTATTTTTCAAGATGTCCAAGTATTCGTTTGGCATGGAAGAAGTTGAGTATTTGGGCCACATTGTGGGGCGTGAAGGTGTTAAGGTGGACCCCAAAAAGATCCAGGCAATGCAAGAATGGCCTCAACCTAAGACCTTGAAGAGCTTGAGAGGATTTTTGGGCCTCACAGGCTATTATCATAAATTTGTCTGCAACTATGGCCGCATAGCGAAGCCCCTCACTCAACTCCTAAAGAAAAATTCCTTCTTCTGGAACGAGGAAGCACAACAGGCATTTACCACTCTCAAAAACGCCATGTGTTCCACTCCAGTCTTATCACTACCTGACTTCACCAAATCCTTTGTCATCGAATGTGATGCTTCGAGTACAGGTATTTGGGCAGTCTTAATGCAGGAAGGGCAACCATTGGCCTTCACAAGCCAACAACTCAGTGGGAGGAATCTGGGCCAATCTACCTACGAGAAGGAAATGATGGCCATCTTGCATGCAGTAGAGACCCGGCGACCTTACTTATTGGGGTGACGTTTCCAAATCCGCATAGATCATCACAGTCTTAAATATTTTTTGGAGCAACGCCTATCTTCCCCACAACAAAATAAATGGTTAGCCAAAATGCTGGGATATGATTATGAGATCATTTACAAGAAAGGGAAAGACAATAGTGTAGCAGATGCATTATCTCGCCAATTTGAGGAGGAAAGTACTCTGTTCGCAATTTCCCTCCCCATTCCAGAATGGATTGAAGAGGCTCGTAGGGAATGGTTTTCACACCCCGGGCTCTCCCAACTCATTTCTCAATTGCAGGTAGATCCTAATTCCAGCAAGGGCTACTCATGGCAGAATGATATTCTTCGCTACAAGGACAGAGTCGTAATATCACCAACATCCACCCTCAAAAGTCGTATTTTGGCAGAATTACACTCATCTCCCATTGCAGGACATTCGGGCTTTCAGAAGACGTATGCTCGCACCAGAAGATCATTTTCTTGGACGGGCATGAAAAAGGACATCCTTACTTTCATAGCAGAATGTCATGTCTGTCAACGTCACAAAGGGGAAACCATCAACACACGAGGCACATTACAACTGTTGCCCATTCCGGCATCAATTTGGATGGAGGTTTCTATGGATTTCATTACGGGTCTTCCAAAGTCAGGGAACAAGTCAGTCATCATGGTGGTTGTGGACCGACTGTCGAAGTATGCTCATTTCTGTGCCCTACCCCACCCATTTACGCCACCTTTGGTTGCTCAATATTTCATGGATCAGATCTTCAAATTGCATGGCATGCCCACTTCTATTGTGTCCGATCGCGACCCGATCTTCACCAGTAATTTTTGGCAGGAACTCTTCAAAATACAAGTCAGTCAACTCAAACTCAGTACTTCATATCATCCACAAACAGATGGTCAAACCGAAGCCGTCAACAAATGTCTAGAAACCTACCTTAGGTGTTTCACTTCAGAAAAGCAACACCTTTGGGTACAGTCGTTACCTCTGGCTGAATGGTGGTATAACACCAACTATCATGCCACCACTAGAGTGACTCCCTATGAAGTAGTATATGGTCAACTTCTACCTTCCCCTACTTCTTATCTCATGGGGTGCTCCAAAGTACAAGCAGTGGATCAACTCCTACAACACCACGCAACCATGCTCACCCATCTTAGAGAGAATCTTCATCAAGCTCAGAACCGCATGAAGCAACACGCCGACCAGCATCGCTCAGAGCGCCAATTTCAAGAAGGGGATCAGGTCTTTTTTAGGCTGCAACCATATAAGCAAACATCAATCAAAGACAAGGGTTGTCAAAATCTCTCTCCAAAATTCTATGGACCATACCAAGTACTTCAGCATATTGGAGAAGTGGCTTACAAGTTGGCTTTGCCACCTACGGAAAAAATCCATCTAGTTTTCCATGTATCATGCCTCAAGAAAGTAATTGGAAATAATTGCCGTGTTTAAACCAGTCTGCTTGAATTGGACGACGAAGGGTCAATCTGGCTTCAACCCGAACAGGTTCTAGACACACGAGACAAGCACCTGCGCGGCTGCGTGATTAAGGAAGTCCTCGTCAAATGGAAAGACACCTCTCCGGAAGATGCAACTTGGGAACCAACAACTATTCTTCAGCAGTTTCCGCAGCTTCAACCTTGAGGACAAGGCTAGTCTTAAGGGGGAGGGCATGTTAGGGTCCCACCCTAACCCACTTATTTATTTCATGGGATCACGTCATAGTCAAGAGTCAATAAAGCCCATATTAATAATTGTAAGTGGTTAACCCGCAATTAATGACGGGACCACAGTTAGTTGCAAATGGACCGTAGTATTAGATAGATGGTATTAATAAAACCCACGGTATTGGCCCTTGGTATTACATGTATGAGTCATATATAAAGGATAGAGACTCCCTGCGAGGAGCATTGTGTGTTATTTTGTAGTCGAGCTCTGCTCTATTGGAGGTTGCCCCCTCGAAGAGGCAAGTGAACATTTCTCTCTGAATAATAAAATCATTGCTATTCTCTGTTCTGGGTATCTTTTCTTCGCATATTCTGTATTTGGGTATCATTTTGCAGGTTAAGAGCATAACAAGGCATGAGCATCCTTGAATAATGTAGGCTAGTAGAAGCTCGCTTGCATAACCTTGTTTGTTTTGGTGTTGCCCATGAAGTTTCTCCCAACTGGTCCGTCATGGAGATAACATAAAACCTTCTCTGAAACTTGTGCCTCCAGGTACCTAAGCAGTATCCCGTTATGGTGCTTTCTGTATAGCACCCCATACACCAGTTGATATGATAGAGATTTGAGTAGGAGTTACCTCTTTTTCCATAGGGAGAAATCATAGGGTAGGGTTTTATTCTCAAGGTATCGGTGCACATCTACATACCAAAAGTTTTTGTCATAAATGGGATAGGCTCACTCAACATTGTACATTTATATTTCTTGCTCCCATCATGTGATCTCTTCTTCTTCCTCTTGTGCATTGAATGCTTCAGTTGCAAACTTAGAAAGACCATGACCATTGATGGTGCTAACTAGTTTGATGTCGAGATCATATTCCTATAATCTAGTCATCTAGTTCACACTTCTCTCACCCAAATCTTGTTGAAAAAGATTTTATCTAACTGTTGGGTGTGGAATAAAGATAATGCAATGGTTTTTCAACAAGTAGGGTATGAAGTGCTTCACCGCCTTATACACTTCATAAGCTTGTTTTTCCACATTGGGATAATTGAGCTCTAGTCCTTATAGGCTCTCACTCATGAAGGATATGGGTCACGCATTGTTCAACTCAGCCTTCTAATTGAGAAAAACAATGAGAGAAATGTTAGAAGCGAAATAGTAAAGCAAGAAATCTTTGGTGAAGTCTGGGTTATACAATGTTCGTGCTTCTACTATTTTTTGCTTTATATGTGTAAACGCATCATTTTCCCTTTTTCCCCAACCATAGACTGTGTCCTTCTTGATCATATATTGTATGGGTCTCATGATCTGAGAATAGTCGGAGATGAAATTTCTGAGGAAGTTGACTTTTCGTAAGAAACAATTCATGGCTTTATTATTCATGGGGTGGGGAATCTGCATGAAAGTCTGAACCTTGTCCCTATCGACCATGATCCCACTTTTAGCAATAATGTGTCCAAGAAACTTACCCTTGGACATTGTGAAGATTCTCCTCTTAAGATTCAAGGATATCCCATATTTCCATAATCGCTCAAAAATTTTCTTAAGGTGGCACAAGTGGTATGATCACTATCTTGGAAACACTATTACATCATCGAGGTAGATTACTACATTTTGTCTAATAAGCCGATGGAAATCTATGTACATTGAATGTTGAAACATTGCACCTGCATTAACCAATCCAAATGACATTCGACAAAATGTTAATGTACCCCACTTGGTACAGAATGTAGGCATTAGTCTGTTAGGTTCTACTACCAGAACTTGGTTGTAACCTGAGAAACCATCTTGTAAAGAAAACTTATTTGCTCTAGATATTGTCTACAATATGTGCTTCATGGATGGAGATGGGTAATTGTCTTCTTCCTTACAGGGACTATATTAGACACCCATGTCAAATGTCATACTTTATAAATGATTTGAGCATACAACAACTCCGCCAATTCTTTTTATATGAGGGGCTAAAGTGTTGGGTGAACTTTCCTCGGTTTTTGTTGAAAAGGCTTCACCCCTTCTTTGATCGGTATCACATGTTGGATTACTCGCATGTCATATGTATTGAAATCGTCATACGTCCACGCGAAGACATCACAATACTGCTTGAATAGGTGGATGAAAGCTTCCCATTGTTCTGGTGTACAAAAAGTACCTAGATTCACATACTTTGGGTCTTTTGCTGTTGCCAATCGATCTGCTCATGCGACAATGTAGAGCTATGGGTATTAGCATTCAAAGGTCCCCGAAATGGTTCTGAAGGTCATACAACATTTCCAGTGATACGAACCCATTAGAGATTAGGTTTCCTTTGCTTGTACTAGCTACGTGCTGCAATGATTGTTCATTCTATTCCCCATCTATCGTTGCATCTTTGAATACATTAGCATTAGCCATGAAATCAAGTATTTGTTAATCATCCTCAAAAATGCATAAATTAGTGATGTCGTCTAGGAAGTATGGTTTATACAAAATTTCAATAGTATAATTGTCCGTTAAGGGTAACATCCTAGTAGCTATGTTTTCCAAGGCATCGATAACTGCATTACATATTCTTAGAACCAAAATAATATTGAAAGAATTGAAATGATAAATAAGTCACCATACCTCTTGTTGATAACTCTTAATACAAGATGACACATAGTGTATAGTGTTATGTCTTGATGCACCATGAGTTCATAGTCACCTACCACTTTCAAGACAACAACCTTGAGGTCAATTACTTTCAGTAAGCCCAAGACAAGTGCTTCATACTCTCCGATGTTGTTCCTGCACTCAAATTCCAAGTGACTAGAGATTAAATGTTTTCTTTGCAGAATATCTATTAAAACACAACCAGCTCTAGAGCCATCCAGTGTTTTCAATCTGTCGGAGTACATGGTCCACATATCATCTGTACAAGGACCACTTACCACACTAATGTTACTGCTACTACTAATACTACTACTTATTGTACAAGTTTCATTTCCACCAATTGAACATGGAAGTAAGTCCAACTGTGTGTCTGGCAGGATAGGGGATAGCTCTGCAAGATAGCACCCCAACTGTGTATCTAGAAAATATTTGGAAAAAACAAGTTTCGCGAAAGCCATTGACTCTTTCTTTCCATTCAAGGGAGTCACATTGTGCTTCATGTATCTCTTTGAAAGCACTCGAATCTAGTTGTTCCTACCATTATCCAAAATCCATAAGTGTGACGAGTGAGTACAAAAGTATCCTTGCAACTTGCTTGACAAGTCTTTAATGAGCAATACCCTGTATGCTTCTAGGATGTCCACAATTAAAATATTGATTCATTGATGAACTCATTAATCAGATGATAGCTAAATGATCACATCCCTGAATTCACCAATTGCTGGCACATAAGTTCTGTCCAGTTAGATGATCTGTTTCATTGTCTTACTCAATTAATGGTTGATCTTCTTGGGCACAGAGAGTGACATGACATTAACTGATGCACCAGAATAAATGAAGCAGTTGTGAACATTGAAGTTAAATATTTTGAACGATAACAAGAATGGTGGGGAGAGTGAGTTTTCTTCCTCCATGTAGAGTGCAATAAGCACATATGTGAGATCATTGGGATACTTACTAGATCCCTTGTTTGAAGAGGTGCCATCACCAATAGAGGTTTTCCCAAGCGCTCGTATAAGGATGTCTTGTTGGCTCATGGTTTTTGTAAGTTCAAGCAGAGAAATATTTGCATGAGCCTTCTTCAAATCTTCTACAATGTTGTAGTTAATTGTAGGAAGACTCAATGAGTTATCGAGTGGTGGAATTGAATTCATTGTTTCTAGTGGGATAGTTATGTCTTTACCGCTCATGGAAACACTTTTCTTTGAATCGATCTTCTCGGACTTGCCCTAAGTGTTTTATGTTTATTCAACCAGAGGACCCATTTTTGTTAACAGATTGTCTTTTAATTTCTACTTCGGTACCTCCATCACAGTGATGGCCCCTTGAATTCTCAAGTTGTATCAGTTATTTTTCTTCTAGTCTCGCTCATCACTTAGAGACTCCTTATCGGTGATGGTCTTCTGGGTTGTGAGAGAATTCTAATAGATGTTTACTACATTCCCAGTGCTTGGAGCCTCATCAGGTGTAGCAATGGCTTCTTCTTCATCAAGCTATGGTTGTTTGTCAACCATTATGGGGTTAAAAAATTGTGCAGCAATACTACTCTTTCCATGATTTCATTCTGGGAATGTTTTTTTATGAATTGCGTTTGTGGTGGAATGTTCAATATGAATCTATAGCAAATTTCTCAATTTTTAGAACCATGTTGGAGCTTTGCGCAGATTTGGCCGCCGACTATTATTGCTACTGGTAGAAGCTAAATTCTTATTTTGCAGGTACCTGGAGGCCTTGATGCTCACAGTAGTCTTGCTTTTCTTCTGATTGAGTTTAGCTATTTCAGTGGTCAATGACTTGACGAGAAAAATAAGGTTCTCAATATCACTCATTTCCTTTTCCTTGCCCTTGCTCATAGAGGTCTGAGACCTCTTACCTATGTCTTTGGAGTCCTTAATGGTTTCATTATTTACAACCACTCCAATAGCACACAAATCCCTCTCTAGGATAATAATATCTTCATAATTTTATTTTAAATATGGTTTCACAGCTCGATTGACAAACTGTGTAATATTGGTTAGAGAGCTAAAGTGTAGTAGTCGATAGTGATGGAGTAGTGAGGTTTTTTGTCATCCGATAACTTGTTCAAAATATGGTTAAACATCTGATTAAGATGTTTTAATTTTTCTTTCTCCTCCATCTTGAGACTACCCAACTCCTTGAGTAACATGGCAAGGGTCTTGTCTTTATCAAATTTCTTAAGAAAGATCATTTTGAATACCCTTCAATTCTGGATGGAGTTTAGAGGAAGTTTGTGGTACCATATACCTACTCTTCCATCCAAGGTACGTTGAAATAATCTACATGCAACATCATCATAACATACCTCGTGCATCTACAGATGTAGGTGAAAAGTTTGTAATTCATCTTCTACCTTCACTGTCTTGTCAGGGTCATATTTCATTAAGAGCTTCTCTGCATGTCTTGGCATCTTGTGCAGGACACCTAGAAGTGCCAATCGGCCCTAAGTCATCCAACCAAGATTTTGGTCTGTCATTTTGTCTTCTTCATTGCCTTCATATTCCTATTTTAAATTTGATGATCCCTCTTATGAACATGTTGGTTCCTCCTCTTCTTCTCCTCCTCCTTTGTTTCCTTCCCCTCCACCTCTTCCACCGAAACCTAAACCAAAGAGTAAGGGGTTACCTTCTTCTTCTTCATGGAAGAGCAGAGTGTCTTCTTCTTTCTCCATTACTTCTGCTAGATCTTCAAGAGTGGAAAATATTGTTGCTTCAACAAATCAAACTTCTACTCCTGTGGGGCTAGACTTGTTCTTCTTTTGATAATATGGAAGAGTGTACACTCCCAGAATCAATCGAAGATCTTTTGTAAATTGATGGGTGATGGGATGGAGAGCCTCGATTCAATGGTACAGGATTTAACTTTCAGGCCTCATAGGTGATGAATTAACAACTTTAGAATTGATGGTAGAGGAGAGGGGTTGAAGGTTACTACCTTGACTAGAAAATGTATGAGTGGGGACAATCAACCATAAAGTATTGGTGGCCCTCATTCTAGAACTAGAAATGTTGAGGATGCTAGATCCCCAACATTTAGGGGATCTCCGTGATATGAGATCCCAATTAGATGTCACACCATTTGGTGTAGGAATACCATCTGGTATGATGGCCCAGTCGCCAGATACTTAGATATTTTCATCAGCTCTTGTTGTTCAGCACGTGAGAGTGCTGTAATGGTGCCATCAGAAAGCAAGGTGAGTGTGCCTAATGAGTGTGCAACGTGACTATGTCTAGGTTCTCTTACTGTAAAATGGAGGAGAAAAGTGAACCTCTAAGTGAGAGGTAATAGTACCACCCAGGAAGAGACACACAAACGAGGAAGAATTGTCCAACATCAAGCAAAATATTCCACAGTGGATGCAAAAGTCATTAAAACCAATGAATAGGGAAAGACCCGTCTACCATCCAGTGGAATAGTCCACAGTGGATGTGATTGTCATCATAAAAGATGAGCGGGGAAAGTTCTTCCAGTCTCTTATGGAGTAGTCCATAAGGATGAGACAATAGTGATGAACATTACAACACATTCCCAATAAGATAAGCACAATAACAATCAAAATAGTTCAAATATCTAAGTATATGTGAAAGAAACATGAAATATAAATGCTTACAGAATAGTCTTACAAAAATCCATAAGTCATGCATGGAAATGTGTTGTCTTGAGAAGGCTTATGTATTAATAAAAATTTCCAAGACACATACTCACATCATGGATCACTAGCCCCAGTAGTGGGACATTGGAGCCACACCTTGCTCCTAAAAGAACTGACTGAAACTCTTTATGGTTTGTGGGAGGAGCCAAGGTAAAAACTCCTTTGATCATAAAATGAGGGGGTATATATAACCAAGGGGTAATGCTTGAGCCTTGTGACTCTTTGACTACCCTCACACATTTTCAACTTCCTATGACTTTTCAACTGACATGAATCTTCATATTCATGTGTGTCCATTCGACTTCCACTTTACATTAAGTTTGATTTACAATATGCATGGCTCATAATAGTGATGTGGCCTTTGAAAACTGATGACATGACTTGACATGACACTACTGATGTGGACTAGCTTGCTGAGGTGGCAATGTCAATCTGTTGTTGTTGCTAAGTGATAGATGTGTTCATGGATGTGCTTTCTCTTCTCCTCCACAAAGCCTAATGATGCAAGGTATTCAATGATCTTTGGTCTTCAGAGGTGTTTGCATGCATGTTGTCCTTTTGATTTTTCTTGATAAGCTTCTGTGTCCATCAAGTTGTGAGTGAGTCTTCCAGCATGTTCACTCCTTCTCCTCCTTCTTCATCATCTCACCCTAATCTAATTGTGTACCTGTTTATGTAACTCACTCATGATGGGACGACATCAAATCCAAAAAATCCTTAGTCTAAGATGATGCATTTTTATCCATGGACACAGCTGGGAACAAGTAACAAGTTGGGAAATAGGGCCCAGTAACTGTGCATTGTACAATTCCAAGTGAAAGAGAAAGAGGATGGTCACTAATACTGCACAGAGTAGAACTCATGCATGGTTGAGGAACTCCTGAGCACAGTCCTCACTTTCAGGAAAAATTACGTAGAATCCACTAGGAGATAGGATTACACAGTTGCCACAGTAGTGGTTGCTCTAGGATGTGCCCTTAGGAGGCAAGTCTATGTAGCTTTTAGAGGCAAGGCAGGATTGGGGAGGAGAGAGGCCTAGGAGGACAGTTCACAGTTCTTGAGATCAATGATTTCCGACTGAGGGAGGACATTGTGGATACACTTCTGCATATTTCTAGGAAGCAAGGCAAGCTTCATCCTCTACACATTGTAGGGTTATAGCAGGAAAGGAAGAATTTTGATGATTAATCTTGCAAATTGTGTAGTTTAGGTTAGGCTGGGAGAAATTACTCTGAAATTTTGGGTTCTGAACACGGGTTGCTCAGCTCTCAAATTACGCAGTGAAACTAACCTGTGTGATAGTGATTGCACAATGCATAGTTCCAGGCAACAAGGTTGCATCACTAATGGTTGTGACTATGAGTACGTAGTTCAGTCGAGGTCCGATGAAAGTAAGCTACCTGGTTGGAAGGATTTTTAGAGAAAAGACTAAGTGTGGGAGGAGGGTGAGATTGTGAGTAACATGAACTTGTGATCACACACTTAGCATACTTCATCAACATGATGACACAGACCATCAGGAAAACAAGACAGACCATCACCCTCTGTGAGATTGTCCTAGAACAAAAATGTGACAAGTGTAACACTTGAGATGAACTTATGAGGACCGTATCCACACTTGTGTGACAATGCTTAAAACGTTTTGTACGAATGTGACAAAAGTTTAAATAGATAGGACAACTCGGATACGCAAATACCAACCTTCAAAATCTCCAAAAAAGAACCACGATCATGGTAACACAATAAAACACACCAAAAGACGATAGTTGATCAAACAAGCAAAAGGGGTGAAAAGAATCTTAGAAAGCTCAGGAAATGAGCTCACATCTTTACAACCATAAAGGAAAATATTAAGCAAGGCTCCAAAATTTAAGTGCAAGAAAAAATTTTGGAGGGTGTTGTGGCTGCTACAATATTTTCATAAACCATGTTCATTCATTATAGTAAGCATAATAAGCGTGCATCTTCCAGATGTTAAAACCAAGTATCCATAAAGTTCTTTTTCCAAAAAAAATGGTTAATGGAATAATAATTTAATCATCAACATTACCATTGTTTCTAACTCGTGTAATATGTCATTTTATTCATGCGTATGCATCCAATCAGCAATCATTAATGCATATTAGCTAACATCAACATCGAATCATCAATCCATAGAGTTCTGAATTTAAAAAAAACAAGGTAATCAACATCATCTTATTAATACTATCGTTAAGTTAATGGAACCATCAAATCGACCACTTTAATGACATTACTATATCATAATCCAATTTCTTTATCACCTTCAATAACTTGCATTCATATTTATGCATGAGTATACCAATATTCTCTTTTGTAATCATTGTAGTTTCTTGCAAGAAATATTATTATCAATAAAAATATATGCAAATATTTATTCATATAAAGAATTTATTTAACATTACTGTGTAAATTTCAATAAAAATTAGCGTAACAACCCAAACATTCTCAATTTCAATAGTGTATAGTTACCATCAAACAAACAACATGAAGTACATTACCATAATCACTTTTTTACAATCTACAATAAGGTTTAGTGAAAGCTTATTCGTGGATATAAGTTTTAATATTTTGTCATGCAACACTAACTAATTAATGCTAGGAACCATCTTTAATTCAACCATGAGAAGGCTCAATCATATTTTACCCGTTACAACCAAGTCTTACCAATTGAAACATTGTTCATTTTAACATCTAAGGGGGGTTTTCAATGTCTTTTAAAATATACTATTTTCCTTTCAAGGAAACCCCCCCACCTTTTACATTCATTCAAATATCATTTATAAGTATTTAGTTGTAACTTCAGTCATGTTCATTAAATGTATCATTAATATTTTCATATTTGCAAAGGTTGGTAGTCAACTCTCACTTTCACTAGTGAGTTCTCATGATTGTTTATAGGTGAAACGAAGGTTTTATTGTCTATCACCCTCATCAAGACTCAAATGTTATGAGAAAATCCTTAGAAATAAAATTATTACTTACTACTCTTCAATGCGGTTATAATCATGCATCATACCTCTCATATCAAAATTGGTGTACTCTGTATATCATTATGTACTTTCTTAGAATGATACCTGAGCCCACGCTCAGTAGTATCATACCTCTACTTATTTTTTTCTTATAAATTCCCAAAGGGCACCAATGCTATAAACACCAACTATGATACCACTTGTAACATCCCTCGTTAACCTAGCATAAAAATGGATGAAATTATATTTTTTTTACAACATTTTCCAATGTCTAACTTTCTGAATTACTTTCTATATTCCTTCAATGACCATTAGATAAACAATCATCATTACATAGAGAAATATCTAGCAAGGAAATAGTAAGTTACAAAAACATTAGCTACAACTATGGTAGCATATTAGCATACTCTTTCTGATGTAACCTTGCATCAATTGCATGATTCTCTTAACTCAATTATTTAATCAAATTCCTGATAATATAATCCTCACATCACGAAAATAACAAAAATCATAAAAATAGCAGAGCAAGAAACAACAACATTAGACATTGATATACCTTGGAAACCCTGTAGAGTGAACACCAAAAAACATTTAATTTTTATTAAATACTCGTAATGGTCTTCACCACTCACTGAATGGTTTATAAGGGGGTCCATCCCTTAACCACTGTCATAAAATTTTACAAAGAAATATAATATTAAATGTAACATAACTATATATAATCTATTACAATCATCACGATATAATTTACCCACAAAGCGTTGAACATTAAATCTTTACAGTCTGGCAGCTACCATTAATGATTCATCCTGCAGCTAGCATTCCTTTATCGACATGGATCATTTATTAGTCACAATGTTAAGCATAATATTTCCTTTGTGTATGTCACCATCCTTCCCTACCATTTTTTTCATCAGCATACTTTGATATTATGATTAGATAAATTATTAATCAATATTTAATATTGATTCTTCAACACCTATTCATGTGCATACATGAAATGTAAAAAAAATATCATGACATGTTTCCTTTCACAACATTATACATGCATTAATCATAAGTATATAACTATCAAAGCATGTCTATCAAAGAAATACCACATTAACTAACATTCTACTCACACAATCACATGTTCCTTTCAAAGGGGAAAACCACAACAACTAACTCTGATCTTTGTGCATGTAATTAAATAAATTTTATTCAAAACAAGTTAGACCTAACCCATTTTTTTGTGTATGTTGTCATGTATTCTTTTCCAAAATAACCAATGCCATAAATATTATTCTTATGCATGTGAATGCATATTATTTCGAAAACCACCTCTTCCAAAAGAGAGATATTGACAATAGCTATTGTACATGAAAAATGCATGCTCTATTCCAAAATAAAGCGAACATAATAGTCATTATTTTATTGCACGTAACTACTTATTCTTTCCATCAATGGATCATCCCACAACTAGCATTCCTCAATCTGCATGGATCTTTTATCAATCATAATGTTAAACATAATATTTCCTTTGCATATGTCACCATCCTTCCCTTCCATTGTTGTCGTGAACAAATTTTGATATCATGATTAGTGAAATTGTTAATCAATATTTAATAGTGATTCTTCAACATCTATTCATGCGCATACATGAAATGTAAACAAAATATCACGACATGCTTACTTTCACAAAATTATACACGCATTAATCATAAGTATATAACTATGAAAGAATGTCTGTCAAATAAATACCACATTAACTAATATTCCCCTAACACAATCACACGTTCCTTTCCAAGAGGAAAACTACTACAACTAACTGTGATCTTTGTGCATGTAAGTAAATAAATTTTATTCAAAAGCGGTTATCCCTAGGCTATTCTTTTGTGTAAGTAGTCAAGTATTCTTTTCCAAAATCACCAATACAATAGATATTATTCTTATTCATGTGAATGCATTTTCTTTCGAAAACCACCTCTTCGAAACTAGAGTTATTCACAATGTCTATTGTACATGAAAAAAACATGCTCTATTCAAAAATATATCTAACATAATAGTCATTATTTTCTTGCACATAACTACTTGTTCTTTCCAAAAGAAATTAACATGAAAACTATTCTTATTGCATGCTAAGCACATCTTTCTCTTCAAAAGGAGCTAATTAAATCTTGCATGAAAACATACTTTTCTATTTTCAAGATAGTAGAAAGATAAACACATATTCTTTCTAACAAAATCAACACAATGGCTATTGTTTTGTGCATCTCAGACATATTATTTTCCTAGAATTTAGCAATAGAATTGTTACTTATGTGCATTTAAGCACATGTTCTTTTTTTCAAGAAACTAATGAAAATAATCATATATTCTTTTAAGAAATCTAGCTCAAGAACTTTTATATCCATGCAAATACATAGACTTTTCCCAAAAAAAAGATAACATCATAGTTATTCATTCTCTCCCTGCAAATATATATTTTCTTTTCGAAGAAATTATTCTTTTACTGCATACAAATATATATATATATATATATATATATATATATATATATATATATATATATTATTGCCAAGAAATCATTATTTTCAACAAAGTCTACTAGATTTAGTTATTATTTTTATGCAAGTGAATGAATATTTCTTGTTTTGGCATGTAATCAGATATTTTCAATATCAAAATCGTCATCCTTTTGGGCATGCAATATGTGTTCCTTTTAACATAATCGCTATTACTTTACCATCACTTCAATCCATACAAACACAAAATCTTTTCAATAAACAAACATATGTTTTTATTCTTGTTCTTATATGTACAAGATTCATATACATATTTATAAAAAAACAACCTTTATTTTTATCAATTCATGCACAAAACACCTATGAAATATTTCAACAAAATAATCTCTTTTTTTTATCATCTCATACCAGATTCACACATAATCTTTCCCAAAAACATGTAAACTTAACCTATCTTTTCTTTTCTTAGGCTTATGAACTTTTTAAATCATTTCAATAAAATTAACAATATACTTATCTTTCTTTGCAGAGAACCATGGGCTCTCTTAGCATAAAACTTGTGCAAATCTCTTGCCATTGCAGAGCCTCATGAATCTGTGGTACCACCATCACCATTTACACATTTTTTAATGATAAACTTAGAGGGGATGAGCTCATGGGAGAACGTGTCAATACGGGATTGGTTGATAGTTACAGGACAGTGTCGTGTTCCCATTACTACACATACACCATCCATTAGTCTCGCCACCATCATATTGATAATGAGCACAATCTTTGAATTGTAATAACTTTTCCTAAAATACAGATCTGACAATACTAGTAAATTGTTAATATATATGCGCATCTCCATACGAGGGCATCCATCAATGAACTCTGTACAGACCCCACGTACACGGGAAAACACATACCAATCTCCAAATAGTTTATTATATTCTCCATTACCACACCAAAACACAGCCATGACTCGTTGCATGGTGGCATCGTTTGTCTGTGTTAGTCGAAACCAGTTTCTGAATGCGGACCATCCTTCCATTTAAAAAGATCAACCATCCTCATTGCGTTCTGGCCAGAAAACTAGGGCACGCATAAAAGATAGATGAAGAAAATTTTCCTCGAAATCTTAATCTTTTAAAAAACCAAGAAAATTTTCCTCCAAATCTTCTTTTTTCTCGTCTTTCCAATTTCACCGATGTTTAAACTAGTTTCGCAACTAATTTCCTAATTTGTAACCAACTGAAGGCAATTACTTTTCGCAACCAATTCTGGATTAATAATGGTAAAAGTACATATTATTACTTTTTATGAACTCCAAGGAATTTTGGGATATCAAGAGATGTTGTATCATTGTATGGCCTTAATTAAGCAATAATAAAAGGTTAAAAGTTATTTATGGAGAGGTGATCTTTACCTCAGTATAATGAGATGTTTAATATGTTATAGACATTTTTCCTGTTTTAAATTACATAAAACATAAATTAAAAACAAAATAAAATAAAAAATTAATAATTATATTTATATTTATAATGATAATGATAATTATTTAATTATAATTCATTATAATTAATAATAAAATAGTTCTAGATAAAGTTTAATTTTTGATCTACTAAGCATCAAGAAGAATCAAATCTTTTGAGATGCAATTCCAAAAAAGATTTGATCTCTTAAAATTATGATGGATTTAAGTTGATCATTAATTTTATAATTGAAAATGATGTTAATTAAATTATAATTATCACTATCTTATTCTATCTCAACACATTTATACCCAGATATTTAACCATTCACCTTTATTATTTAAATCATCTATAATTTCCTTTTTTTTCCATATTGATCTTTGTAGTTAAAATTGGCTGAACTCCCCCTTTCTAAATTTTATTAAATTTTAATTATTAATAATAATTACTTAATTCTAATTTAATTCTAGTTAAAATTGGTTAAACCTCCCCTATTTTTAATTCTATTAAATTTTAATTATTAATAATAATTACTTAATTCATTATTGTAATTTTTTTTAATTTTCAATTAATTTAATAATTTAATAATATTCTTTTAATATTTTAATATAATAAATTAATTTTTTTTCATTTAATTTTTTCATACATTACTTTTATTTTATATTATGTCATTAACGGTTACCCCTTCCCCTAATTCCAATTTTCTCAATATTTTTATTAGTTTTCACATAGGTAACTCGTTATTACTTTTATTTTATATTATGTCATTAACTGTTACCCCTTCCCTAATTCCAATTTTCTCAATTTTTTTATTAATTTTCACGTATGTAACTCGTTATTTGAATATAAAATCATTAAAATTGTCATTTATTAGTAATAAATAATTATTATAATATTTTAATTTTTAACTATCATATTTTTGTTTTATGTATTACTGAGATATTATTATGAAAGTATTTTCTGTGTCAAGATAGATGAATTATTCATAGACAACTCAATTCAATTACACAGTATCCACAAACCAGCACAGAAACGAATATCATGTAGTTTTTCTTAATTTACCTACTTTGAAACCAGCATTATGTAGTTATTCTTAATTTACCTCCTTTCTTAAAAGTGTGGTAAATCTATTAATTATCAACTGAGTTATTCGTGGGAATGAAACTGACATATTGCACTTCATTTTGTGTGACAAATTAGACTAATGTAAAGTAAATATCTATGTGACTTTAATAACACAATTTGATCAGCTCCCACAAATATATATTGTAGGTGATAACTCTGTTAATTAGTAAATAGGAGAGCTTTGGACAGAATGATTGGAGTTCGTTTTTACTGTGATTGGCGTGATGAAAATACAACTAACTGAAAGAATTTTTCCCCAAGGGAACGAGTAGTTGCACCTCGCGTTGCGTGTGTCACTGGAGCCATGAAAATTATTTAGAGCAGTTTAACCATTAAACCATTAGACTTTTTAACTTTTGAGAAAAAATGATAATATAACTTTTAGTAGGATAGATAATTTTATTCGTTTAGATTGTGTTTTTGAATTTATAAATACATTTAAACTACTGATTGCACAACTGAAACTACAAATTCTAAAACCTCTGCAAAATTTTATTGACTTAAAAAAGGGGAAAAATGTAAGAATTAAACTAGTACAAATTATTCCAGTCAGCCTGCATATGGCAATTTATTTTATCGTGGAAGAGAAAAGATCAACAACAATCTACCATTACATTCCATGTTATTCACGTTATTCACCGGCCGTCCGGTTCATCCCTTGATTAACCATAGAGAAAATGTACACTAAAATGAGGCATTGGAAATTTTATTGCGAAAAAATAGATACACATATGCTTACAACTTATATGCGAAAAAATAGATACACATATGCTTACAACTTATTTGCGAAAGACGAGGAACATGAAGACTTGAAACACACTAATAAACGCAAGCGGAAGAATTGATCCAACACGACCAATATATATAGGATGAAAATAAACCAGTGCGGTGCATATTGTACCACCGTACAATATCGATTATTCAAAGAACAGCTTTATAATATCGTCCCTGCAATTCAAGGAGATTAGATTAGATAAAATGAAGATCAATGAGATCAATGAAAGACATGCAGTAGAGAAGTGTACCTTTATCAGTTAGCAGGATGAGGAGGAGGACTAAACTTGTAGGGTGGGGGGGATTTGTACTCTGGGGGAGGAGATTTGTGAACTGGAGGAGGATATTCTATGGGTTTGGGAGGAGATTTGTGAGCAGGGGGAGGATATTCTATCGGCTTGGGAGGAGATTTGTGAACAGGGGGAGGAATCAGGACGTGGTTGGGTGGAGACTTGTGCTTGGGTGGAGATTTATGCTCTTCTTCATGATGATGATGGTGATGTTTGTGAAAGTGATGATGAGATTCGTGTTCTGGAGGAGGATATTTGTGAACTGGAGGAGGAGACACTGTCGGCTTCGGAGGAGTTTTGTGGAAAGGAGGAGAATATATGGGCGCGGGAGGAGATGCTATGGGTTTGGGAGGGGATTTCCAGACTGGAGACGGTGGAGAGTAAGCAGCCCCACAGTTATATGCCTGGAGGCAAATCATTGCGAAAAAGGCGAGAAGGAAGGCGGAATGAGTCCCTGCCATATTTGGCAACATGAAGATGGAAAGACAGTACTGATGGAGTGAAATGTGAAAGAGATGGAGATGGTTTATATAGACAGCCAACTGTGAAGGTGGAAGTGTAAATTCATTACAAAGTGAGTTTCCGGATAGGTTTTCTCGGTGCAGAGAGTATCCGCTTGGCTAGGAAATGGACAAATAATTACTGAAGGTCGTGGAATCACTTACCTAATATGCCCTTGCCAGCACATAACTGTTGCTTCGTTCGCTCACCCCGATGTATCGCCAGCCAATACCTGTTGCTTCGTTGGCCCAGTCCGATGTATCGATCGCTGCTAAGCATAGAGTATTGGCATCTCTGTAGTTATATATTTGTTTCTACATTATCTTCCGTGTCTGGCCAATGAAGTTATCGGTAAACTGACGGTGTGTATCGACAAAATAATTCGTCACAGATTGCATATTGATATATTGATATGGGAAGAATTTTAAATCATACTCTGTACACGAAGTTAGAGTCTCCAACGTCTCTCTGTGGGTTTTTTTTACGGTCGTTATCTATGGAGTGCAATACACTAGCTTTTTGAAAAACGTGGGAATTTTTTAATTAAGAGTAAGTATCTCGATAGGAGTGGGGATTTTTTAATTCAGAGTAGGTTTCTCGATAGCAGTATAACTAATAGGTAGTCCATAGCAGTATCATATCGTTCAATCCATTTAATTAATAGGTAGAAAAGTAGATTTTTGAAAAACGTTGGAATTTTTTAATTAAGAGTTATCTCCATAGGAGTGGGGAATTTTTAATTCAGAGTCGGTTTCTCCATAGCAGGATCATATAGTTCAATCAATTTAATTAATAGGTAGAAAAGTATAAGTACTTTGGACAGATAAACTTCTTCATGGTTCATAATTTTTTTTTTAATTATGTTATGGAGTTCAAATCTTTATCGGTTTTTTAAAGGAATTTAGTGTTTTGAAAAAATAAAATTAAACATTTAGATTGTAGAGAGTTTATAGTAAACTGATCATTTTATAATTTTAATATAAACAAAAAATAATCAAATTTAATTAAAAATATATGTAGAATTTTTTTTAAAACATATAACAATTCTATTAATATATTTCAAAATAAATACATTTATTAATATAATTATTTATTATAATATAGCATTTTTATAATATAATATAATGTTATATTTATTTTTCAAACATTTCATTAGATCATAGTTTTGAGAGTAGTGTTATTGTAATTTTTGTGCCGTGTGGATATTTGTGCAATGTTTTTATAAAAATGAACATGAACAAGATGGAAATAACAAATAATATACTTACCACTATTTATGTTTTCTTGAATACTTTAACATGTAGGAGTAAAAGTGTAAATGTGCAAATTTAGAATTAGTTACTACCTACCAACAAATTTTGCAAGTCCTTATCTTTTAGTAGAAAATTAAAGTAAGAAGGCTTTTCATATTTGAGTATAAGCATTTTTTTTATATATAATGTTTCTAATGATATAAAAGATAATAATATTTTGTTAATATATCTAAAATAATATGACAAAGCAAAAAACTTTCACCAAACAAATAAATTCAATATTTATATTAGATGACTCCTTTTGCTCCTATACTCAGTATACTACATTCATCCTAAACCTAACAACCTACAGGCATATCTTGATTTTGGTTTTTTCTTTTCTGATTCTTAAATTGCAATTAATTTCATTATCACTACAATAGAAGTATTGATATGAGTATGTCATTATGGATTTTTGAGTTTTCTTCTAAAAAAATTCTAAACATATTGGGTTCTCTCATTCATGATGAAATATATGTACAAAGTGATTTCTATTGTTTATTGTGTTGTTTTAATTTGTCAATCTTTCTATGTGTCACAACAATTTTTCATATTTTATATTCTTTCATATATGGTTTAAGGTTGTTTTGGTTGTATAATCCACTTCATTTTTAGGAACAATCAACATTTATCATATTTTTTCATTTTATTAGCATATGGGTACATTGTGAATGGAGTTGTCTTTAGTGAGACTTTTTGGACTTTCCAGTGCATAAAACCTATACAAACGTTTAAAGTGAAATCATGATTTGTGTTATTTAAGCTCATATTTTTACTGTATATATGGATTGAGCACCTAAAACCACCCTAGCCCATCAATAAATGCGTGTTGGAATATAGACAAATCAGACCCCTATAAAAACGATTGAGGTGAAATCCTCATTTGTGTTATTTAAGCTGGTTTTTTCACTGTATATATGGATTGAGCGCCCTAAAAACCACTTAGGGCATCAATAAATTCCTGTTGGAATTTAGAGAAATTAGACCACAAAAATCCACCGGAAAAGCTTCCAACAATTCTCACTAAAGACAACTCAATTGTGAATTGTAGTGTTATGGTGTTTGTGACTTCAAGAGATTTAGAGTATTACAAAAACTATATATCTTGTAAGTCAATCATGCTCGACATAAGAATTCTGATAGACACTTAAGTTGTTGAATAAATGTTTTAACTAGAGTGGTAGAAGATAGAAGAGTTTATGGTTTGATATTGGCTTGTATGCATATATAATAATGTGCTCCTATGGACAATATGAAGATAACTTTTATTAGAAGACAAATACTTTTCATTTTCTTGGGCTTTAATGTCTATGCAAAGAGAAGTATTCCCATGTGAATTAGTACACACACTTTTTCATCTCTGACAATTGTGACATCTCTGATGGATTTGAAAAATAAGTTTTTAACTTTTTTAATAAAAATTTAACACAAATCTAAAATATTATGGTCCAAATGATTTGATGCCATGGATATTTACATGAATTTTCCCCATATCAATAGATTTCATTCCAAATTAATTGATGTGATGGACACTCGAGCTTTTACAAGAGTAAATATTATTACAAAATGATTAATGAGTTTGAATCATTATCTTTACCTAGTGCATATTAAAATTAGAATATTTGTATTTATGTGGTGGAGAGTTGAATAATGAGTTTTTTTCATATATACCATTAGTATCACTTATCTAATCATTGGTTCAAACCCAATGAAATATGAGTTTTACAAAATAATACAAGACTGAATTGAAACCTATTTGAAATAACTTTTTCTTTTAAAATAGAGAGCTACCAAGGTGAACAATACTACAACATGAAAGCAAATTTTTTTTGCATGAAAGCTCAAGATGCACAACAATAAAATTAATCTAAGCATCTTTGAGAAAGATATATTCTTGAAATAAACGAGGCAATTGAATCTAAGGAAAATATTCTTAAATTAAAATAAAACATAAATTAGCAAAACCACGACTACTATTCAATTATGTAGGGAAATTTTGAAAAAAATATAATAAATGAAGGGTAGAATTTACCAAAAATATATTTATTTCTTGTTTTAGTTCGCGTAAGGACGTTAACTTTTGTGTCACGATCTTCTTATACAATCATGAGAAACAAATGGTTCATATCTTCTGTATCCAATCATGGGAAATAGTAAGTAGAAAATGGTTTATATCTTTGTTGAATTGCGGGATGGAGATGATTGAGTTTATTAATCAGCATGATCCTAGCTTGCTGCGCGTAAGACAAGGTTAACAAATTTCACTTTATTATATTTATTATTTACTTTCTCATCTCAAGCTTTTGGGGATCATTTCTCATTGATATTAATTTACTAGTGTTATGATTTTTAAATATTTGTGCAATTATTTTTATTATTAAGCTTCATACAAAAACTATCTGAAATTAACATTCTTGAAAATAGTTCATACTAAGGTAAATAACTTATGTTCACTATAATTTAAGTAAATATTTTCACAAAAACAGAATAAGAAAATGATGGAAATAGATATACTTTAACATGGAGGTGTAAAAGTAGAATTATGCAAACTTAGTAGTCCTTGATACCCATCAAAAAATTATGCAAGTCCTTATCGCTTAATAGGAAATTAACTTTTCCATTTTATATATCAATTTGTAATTTTTCTAAAAACATGACATCCACTTAAGTGATAGGGACTTTCATTATATACCCTTAAAATATATGATTGCTAAGATTATGAATATGATATATTAAAAATTATTATTATAGTATACATTTAAGTTAACTTGGTTGTGTTTATTTTCAAACATTTATTTCTCTATTATTATATAATAAATGTAAGTTTAGATATATATGCTTTATAAGTGTAATTGGGCCATGAGGCACTCTTTAGTCTAGTATGGAAGAGATATTGTCATGTTTTGTAATTTTATGTAAATATTAATAGCTTTCAGGGTTTTTAGAATCAAGGGCTTTTTCCATAGTACTCGTTTTTAGTCTAGCCTATTTAAAGACATAAAATTCTAAAAAAAATCCCCATTTTATTAAAAGAAAGTTTTAGTTGAAGAGTAATGAACCCAATAAAGTATTATAAAAGAAAAACTATCCTTCAATAAAATAATTCAATCTTATTGGCCAACTTTTTTAATGTTTGGCAATCTCAAAATTTCAGTCCATTGATGTAGATTTTTATTGGAAAACCCAAAAGCGATTGTAAGTACTGACAAGTGATTTAAAGAAAAATTGTGTTAGGGCTTCCCTTCAACCCCTAACACTTTAGAGGTATTTTCAACTTCAAGTTTTGTTAGGGCTTCCATTGAAGCCAAACAAAGTGATTGATAGTGAGGATGTCATGGGTTAATTTGTGTATGATTATTACCCACCAACAAACCTTATCCCATTGGGCACTCATTATGCAAGTATTGGCAAGTTTTTCTTTCATCTCTTTGCACATTTTCATTTTTCTTAATTTCATTTCTATGTGGTTGTTTCTTGTTATGTTCCTAAGAAAATGTCTTCTCCTTTTGTAGGAGAAGTGAGAGGACTACATTGAGTCAATAAAATGGATTTTATAATTCATTATTGTTTAGCTATTTAGGAAATAAATAGATCTTTTCACATTGTATATTGTATATTTTTTCAATTTAAATTAATAGAAAATATTTTCAGATATTTTAGGATTATTAACGAATTTTGAGACCATATTCCCATATTTAGAGATTATTTGCAAAAATAAATTAAGCCAAATGTGCATTGGTATTCTTTGAAATATGAATTTAATTAGTGATAATTCTTATTGTGTACTTTTTAAATTAAAAAAAAATATTTTCACATATTTTGGGATTATTTATAAATTTTAGAGTATTCTTATGTTTAGGAGTTATTTACACACCTTTTTTAAAGAAAAATATGCAAGTGTCTTAACCTTTGAAATATGATTCTAATCAGCAATAATCATATCTAATTGTATCGTGTTAGTTTTACTTTACACTTAATTGTTACATTTCTTTTTGTAAGATACCTTAAATTGCTAAATGTGTTTCAATTAAATGGATGGGAAATTGGCGGTGATAAAAAGATTGTGCAATATTGTATTAAAACAGTTTGTGCCAAATCTTTCCCTGATTGAAAATATATTTTCTATAACAGAAAATTATGTTATAACTGAAGATGTGCACATTCTTAAGTAAAAATGTTATATTAATTTCAAAATTAAAATGATAAAATAAGCATTTACATTAATTTCAGAATTAAAATGATCAATTAAACATGATTGTATCAATCTTAAAATTTATTAATGAAAAATGACCATATCGATCGATTTTCAAATTGCATAGGATAGAGTTGACCCATTGCGATGTTTACAATGAATTTATTGATTTATAGTTTGATAACGTAGATTTAAGCCGTTGCAGTTTGAAGTATCGTGTATATCCTTTTAAAATTATTTAAATAAAAAAATATTAATATTAATTTTAAAATGGTAGTTTGAAGTATCATGTTTATCATTTTAAAATGATTTAAATAAAAAATATTAATATTAATTTTAAAATTGTAAAGGTTATTTTTATATGAAAATTTGTTATTTTAGTTTTCAATTAATAATAGAGATTCAATTTTTGACCATTTAGTTCAAAGAGAATTAACAATTAGATTATTAAAATAATAACTTTTTTAAATAATTTTTGTTTTTAAATAAAGGTTTTAATTTACTAATAAAATATTAATTTACTAATAAAATATTAATAAATAAGATAAGGAAAATTTACAAATAAAATATTGAAATAATATTTTTTTACAAAAAAAAAATAATATAATAACATTAGAAAATTTTCATGGGGAGTTAAAGAGAGGCTTACTCTGATTTATAGATGAAACTGTTTGTTTCCCTAGAATTAACCAAAATAGGATAATGCAATTTTAAATCTTTGTTGTTGTTTAAAATACATTTTTGAATGCTCAAATAGTTTAGTACTTTGAAAAACCTCTAGAACATTTCAATTATGTAAATTAAACAATTTAAACTCAAGTTTTTAAAATATCATTCATATTTTGATCAAATTTAAAATGTCCTGAAAAAAGTCATTTCGTCTATAAATTAAACAAAAAACATAAACAACTTGAAGAATGAAAGAAAAAATATTAAATAAATTAGCATAGAACCGTGTTAACTCAATTTAAAATGATAAAATACAAAATATTTATAATGGTTTTAAAATTATAAAAGTTTTTTTCAACATGATTATTTTTTCCATTTTAGTGAATTAATAAATTTCAATTATAAAAAAGTTTCATAGAGATTCAACCTTTAACCAATTAATTGAAAAGGAATTTAAAATTAAATTACTAAAATAATATTTTTTAAAAATAAAAATTAATTAAAAAGAAAATTTGACTTAAAAAATTTTAATTTATTAATAAAATATTTTACAATTAATCTTTGACCAAACCATAGAGAGAAACTCTATAAATAAAATATTCCAATAAGAACCCTTTAAAGGTGTAATTAGAATTATTAATATTATTAAAAGATAATGACTTAATAATAATAAAAAATCAAATATAATAATATTATTGAATTGGTCTATTAAAATAATAATAGAAAATGATTTATTATTAAAAAATATTATTTAATGTGTGACATAAGAACATTTGAAATTTTCCAAGCGGAATTCAAGAAACATTTAACATAAAAACATGGGGAATGAAGGACACTAGTCTAAATCTATTTTAACAACTACCTAGAGGGATTAAATATCTTGAGCTACAAACCCTTTTTTAGAGTGAGAAGAGATTCATCCATTTTAGGGCTTGGTAAATCTACATTTAAAATAGATCTAAGTTGGTTTATGTAAAATATTATGACTTGCTTCTATTATATTATTTATTTATTTTTTCCATAGCTTTCTATTTATACATGAATTCTTAGTCTAATATTGATTTATATATGCATTTTGTGTATGTGCATAATGGAAGTGTGTTATGAATAGTGGTTTACGAGGAATTATTTAAATTAATATTTTCAAGCATTTAAAATATAATTTAGTGGAATAAATCCAGTTCATATTTTATTATTTATTTAATATTAGTATCGTTACGTATTATTTGGAAATGGAATTTTATGATTTTAATTTAATTATCAATAATCATTATGTAGATAGTAGGGATTTAATCTTCGTAGAATATTTTAAAATATTCTTAGTACTATTATTTCTAAAATAGTTATGTGACATTTGCCCTTTTATTTCAATTTATTAATTAAAAAAAAATCATATGAGAAAGTGCCATATAAAACTAGTCCATGATAATGTATCACTCTATTTCTAGATTAACAATCTCCAAAGTAGGGGTGAAACTCCATGGTTAAAAATTCACTTTATTTAAATATTATACTTTTTGGATTTTTGGGAAGGATTTTGATTTTGGTGAAATATTGATCTTTGTTGTTGAAAGCTGGCTTGATATATAAATGGATTCAAGATCCTGAAAACCTCTTAGGGAACGTAGTTTGTGAAGAGCTCAAAACTTAAACTTGTGATTCCAACAAATCCCTACTGGATTGTAAAAATTACATCAAAAAATAAGCCCCAAAACCATCCAACTCATATATCACATACACTATGACTTAAGAATCTTGTTACATGTATTTTCTAAATGTATATACATTTAACTTATATATTAGTTTGTTTTTATCATTAATAATTGTGGGAAGAGGCACACTCTAGCCTAGTACAAAAGAGATGTTATAATGTTGTTTGTTTTGTTATCCTATCTAAAAAATTTTACTATGTGAAATTACATAATAGAATAAAATCAAAAAATAAATTATTAATTAAAACATTTTGACTCCATCAAATTACATAACAAGTTGTCTATAAGTGAGACTTTTTGAAAATTTCTTCAGTGTATGTCCCTATTTAATTTGTCTAGAATATGGCATAGATTCAATGCCAAATCTCAAGTTTTATGAATGGACTAGTTCCTCATATGTTTTTGAGGATGACCATCCATATATGCAATTAAAAAACAAGTTTAAACAATATAAATCAATATTTGACCACAAATTATTTCACCCCCACCAAAAACTCCAATATATATATATATATATATATATATATATATATATATATATCTCACTTATACTTATCTCAAGTTTTATGAATGGACTATTCAGAATCGAAGTTCTTCATATGTTTTTGAGGATCACCATCCATATATGCAATTAAAAAACAATTTTAAACAATATAAATCAATATTTGACAACAAATTATTTCACAACAGCCAAAAATTCCAAATAAAAATAAAATAAAATAAAATAAAATAAAATAAAATAAAATCTCACTTATACTTTCAATTTTCAATTTACCAACAAAGTCACTAGAGATTCTATGAAAAGGAAACAATAATTGAATATGTGAGAAATGTTAAGAGAGGTTGAAATGGCACTCTAAGGCTACAACCTGTAGAATTGAAGGCATAGGTGTGCCATTAGATCACACAAGAGAGAGTCAACTAAAGTTTCCTCCAAGAAGATCCATATGCATAGGAACGAACAAATTCTTTCACGAGAATAACCTCATCGTAATCACGACCAAAAAAAAAAAAATCAACATGTAGTTGCCATGTATTTTTTTTCTAAGCTCTTGTTCGTACATTTTTGCAAAATTTACCTTTGCAAAATCCTAATCTTTTCTTTGTCATCTATGTCGTAGAGAGTAGTAAGCCTCATTAATACATTGAAGCTCATCCTAGACTCTCACGAGCAATCTAGCAATGTATTCCCTTGATATTTTTTGCTATTACGTATGGATTTTAAATGAAATACAAATATAATTTTTTTTGTTAAAAAAATCATAATCTACCAAAGTCTTAAAGCAAGGAAAATTTTAGGGACTAACAGTTGTAGATGGATTAATTTTCCGTGCTTTTTTCAAAAAATAAATTAGCCAATTCCTATTTTTCTTAAGATGATTCACCCATATTTTATAGTATAAAATTATTTTTCTTTGAAATTCATAAAAATTGTATAGATACCATATAATTTCATTATAAATTTAATTATTTTTACAAAAGTATAATCAAGTAGTTTACAATTTTCATATTAGTGACTAACAAGGTTCGCCAAGGCTTCTAAACTTTAAGAAGACATTATATCTTTAAAATGTTTCCTAGCCTAGAGGGATCAAATCTATTTTCACTCTAAAAGAAGTTTGCACCTCAAGATATTTCATATCTCTAGTAGATCTAGACCTAATGCATCTAGACTAGTTTAGTTTTGTAATTTGATTTAGTAAAAAAAAATTAATTAATAATAATAAAAATAATTATTATTTTAAATAAAATTATAGTTTAGTTTTTTTTTATGATTTTTTTTAATTTTAGCTACTTGATATGTATGATGAAGTTTGTATTTCAATGTTTATTATGGATTGAGTCTATTGACATTTATCATGTATTTAATTGATATGTTTACACTAGTATTACTAGTTTGTACTTGGTTTTATTTTTCCTTTTAGTATTATTACTATTTAGGGACACTTCGCATACTACTATTTATGCTATATAATGATCCAAAATTAATATGTTAATAGGAAAGCCTATTTGAAATATGATTTCCAGAATTTTACTTTAATTATAAAAAACTCTTAGGTAGATGATAGAGATTTAAACTCCATGGAATATACTAGATTATTCTTGGTAGTATACACAAATCAAAGGTTGAGATTTATCTAAAAAGTAGTCATTTGATTTTCAACCTTTTAATTAAGTTTATTAATTAAAAAGTTCATATGAACAAGTGCCATATGTAGTGAATTATGGTTTTTTTTGCATGTGGTATTCATAAGCCATGTTATCGGCCCATGGTATTGTAACAAAGAGTATTCAAAAATTGAAGTGGGGTAAGTTATGGTTAGGAATCACGTTTCATGTTCATATATATATATATATATATAGTTTACTATTATAGTAATATAATAGTAAACTTGTCCTGGCGATGAACCACACTGGTTGGTTCGAAACGCGTTGACAAAAGATTGATTATGTGATTTTGCCGAAGATTATCCAGACAATGTTATGGATCACAGAAGTCTAAATTCCTTAATAGTAATATAGTTAGTTTTTATAGTTTTGTTAATTTTAGCAATGTGGCATGTCTCCTTAAGTAAGTGTTTTGATGTTTATTATGTATTGATGTCTATTGAAATTTACCAGCCATTTTATTTATGTGGTGGTGATGGTATATAAATATTATTCATTTATATCACTATTATGACCATGTACAAAAGTTGTCAATGATATCAATGTCATCTCTTATTCTAAAACTATTATTGTAACCAACTACTATTATCATTTATAGTATTAATGAATAAAATAATAGAATACAATAGAACACAAAATAGCTACCAAATAGTGTAAGATATTGATACCCAGTGATGACAAGTTAAAAATAACCATTAGAGGTACTTATACATCGTTTTAGGATAGCAAATTGAACAAACGCACATAGAAATACAATAAAGAGTAGTGAAAAATAAACTTATATTAATGAATAAAATAATAGATTACTATAGAACACAAAATAGTTACCAAATAGTGTAAGCTATTGATACCTAGTTATGATAAGTTAAAAATAATCATTAGAGGTACTTATACATGGTTTTAGGAAATACAGTGAAAAGGTTAAAAATATTTATTAGAGGTACTTACACAATTTTTTAATACATGGTTAAGAAAGATGAAATGTAAATAATTGTTATAACCTTTATTTAGGGATAATTGTTACTACTAAAAATAATGGTGTTTTTCCAAGATTGATAATGTTTTTTTTCTCTAAATCATAATGCATGTGTTAGATTTAGACCCTAGATTTGGTATGTGAATGATGAAATTTTTTGAAATAAATTTGTAGCATTGTTGATAATAAATGCTCTTTTGTAGAATTATTTTTCCATAGGTTTTAATGTTGATTTCATACTTTCTTAAAATTAAGAAATCTAGTGAATCCTTGAAAAGACTAGGTGAAGCGTAGGCCCCACGATGTGTTAAAAAGTGTTATTGAAAAGACTAGGTGAAGCGTAGGCCCCACGATACGATGTGTTAAAAAGTGTTATTATTAATGTCAAAGGTGTTGATGTCAAAATCATTGGTGTCAGTGGTGTTGGAATTTATTTCAATAGTGTTGGCATTAATGTCAAAAGAAGTTCCTAAAGAGTAGTAGTGGGCTATGTAAAGAAGCTATAAAATCTTATACCATGGTGGTTGGATTTCTCGGTATTTGAGAGAATTCCCCATAAGATCAAATCTAAACCTCTTGGAAATTGCTCAGATGAAAATTGCTCCGAAATACCTTTCCAATGGTATATCTAAGTCCAAAAGACGGTGTCAGGATCAAAATATATGGGTAGTCAAAGTTCCGAAGGTAAAAGTCAAAGTTTGGTTCGGACTAAGGACTCCACAACACAGAGTCAACATTCATAGGTGGAATGCGCATCCATGTAGGTGTGCATGTGGACCAATAAAAAACTCAGTAGGGGTTGTGCGCTCGATATTCACCCAACAGATTCCATGTCAGCTACAAGTCAACAAAGGGCCCTCCCTAGGACATGCAAACCCCATAAAGTTTCCCCAAAGGTTTTGAATAGACGAACAATTTATTTCTCTAGGGTGACAGGGAAATTGGAGGATGTGGCCGAGTGACAAGGAAAAGTACGTGGTGGATTTGGAAGAATTTATTGGTTCATGTCAACCAAGTGGGGAAATCCCACTTGACACATCACCCTGACTGTCCAATCTCGGAAGGATCCAGAGGACATGGGAGTTAAAATGCTGAGTTTAAGTAATAACGGGAGGAATAAGAGAGAAATGTGGCTAAGTAGAGGTAGTGTTGATTGGTGCAGAAAGATAACACATGTGACCCAAATAGATAGCTCACCCGGGAAGTAGTGTTGATTGGTGCAAAAAGATAACACATGGGACCCAAATAGACAGCTCACCTAGGGAGTATTTCCCGAAGAGTTATGACGGAAGGTTCAAGTGAAATTCCTATGGACAAGGGAGTCGAGCTGAAGTAGTGCAAATAGGTGGAGAAGTGAGACAGGCTAGCACATGGAAATCGAATGAAAATCTCAGATGGGAGAATAGGGGACCGCATGAGACACATCTCCCCATAGGTCTGTCCCTGGAAGTTTTAAGGGAGGTGACGTAAAAATTTTCGTGGAGATGGATCTGAGGTAATGATAAATATCCACATTAGTTGCAGAAAAATTTACATTCCATCGCTTTTAAAATAGCAAATAAATTCAACAAAAAAACACAGGCCTGAGACTCCTCACCTCCATACTCTTAACAACATGGACCAACCAAAAACAGGACACGTGGAAAGAGGTGATTAACTGATACAGGTGATGTGGAGCCACGATGGAGACATCGTGCCATGATGAGGTCACAACACATTCAACATGAATATAAGTAAATAGAGGTTCCACCCTGGATAGCTAACCTCGACAAATTTTCCCCGAAAGTTTTGAATACAGGCGTCGGTTGTTTCTTTGGGTTGATAGGGCATTGGGAGGACATCACTGAGTGATGAGGTAGTACATGGTACATGTGGAAGCGTTGATTGGTGCATGTAAACCATGCCGGGGGATCCACTTCACACGTTACCCCATAGGTCCACCCGGACAGGATCCGGACCACATGCGAGTTAAAATATTGGGATGGCGCAGTAGCACGATGACTAAGAGTGCAACGTGCTTGAGCGAAGCAAGTGTTGATTGGTGCACAAATTCAGTGTAGAGGACCCCACCAAAATTCTCACCTCGGAAGCAGGCCTGGAATTTCAAATTCTTTTTGCCTCTCAAATTAAAATTTGATGACGTTTTTGTATTTTTTTACCTTTCGTTTTATGTTTTAACTAAATATGTGAGTGTCACTTAAAACTCTATTTTAACAATTTTTGTAAATTTATTGCACAACACACAATAAGTCATCAAATGGAGGCTGATAATGACTGCTTTTATAATGATTCTTGTTAGATTGAAATTGCAGATTTGTAGTCTATCAAATCTATAGCTCAAATTTATGGTGGGACCATTTAAACAATAAAATCTTTGCAAAAAACATACAATCCATGGACTACAAATAAATTATCTAGTGAGATTATAAATAAATCGTGGACTATAAATAAATTATCTGGAGAAAATACAGAAAAGTTTTGCAATAATAAACAATGATTATACTTCATTAAAAATCAAACTTTCTGGAGAAACTACAAATTTTTTTATCAATAGGAATATCTCAATACATAGATCCTCCGTTAAACATAAACTAGAAGAATTTTCAAAGCTCAAGAATCCTTCTTGACATTGTATCTATCCATATCTCATATACTGCATGCCAATCAACACTAGATGATTCAAGTCCATTCAAAGATACTCTCATTAGAGCATCTAGTGTATCCAACCGAAGCCTCGATTTTCTAATGTCCTTGATGATGTTTTGCTTAGAAAATTCCCTTTCACAATCCACTGTACTTGCAGGAATAGTGAGGACAACTTGCCATAATTTCATCATATAGGATAGGTTTTGTGCCACTGTTTTGTGTTATGAAAGACTTTCCATGCTTCTTTCATAGAAAACCCCTCACAAGCCAGATTTAATGAATCAACAAAAGGGTGCAACTCTTTTTTACAAGCTTTAACATCAAATAAAGCTACAAATCCAATATCCCTTGATACAGTATGTTGCAAATGTTGAAAAAGCTTTAAAAACCAACACTCTGAATTTTTCTCATGACTACGACAGTTTTCTGAATAATAACAAGGGTTGAACAATTTCGATGCATTAAAAAGATGAAGGTCTGGAAATCTTTTGTTCAAAGAGTCTATGAGAGTCTCTATATAACCTTCAGTGAGTTGCTGACAACTCTCTTGTGTACCTTCAATACAAGGTTTCATAGATTGTCTCCTTGCTTCACTGGATTCAACATCCATGGCTGAGATAGAGATGTATTGTAACTCATGTCTATCTACAACTTTCCCTTCATCTTTAATATCAATGTATCCATTTTGAGAATCATTTAAAAACTTTGAAAAATAAGTTGTGCCTTCTGCAAATGTCTCTTTTCTCAAAAACCATCTAGATAATGTGCTTATAGTTACTTCAAGAGCCAACCTAATAGTTGTAATGTCTACATTTTCTTCTTGAAAAGTCACATTCAACTTGTTCAATTCCCCTATCACATCAGCAAGCATATGTAAACAAAACTGGATAGAACATATTCTCATCTTATCATACCAAGATGAAGTTTTTTTTTTCATTTTTCCACAAAGTTAAAATTGCTAGCATAAGCTTCACAAGCCTTATAATAACTTCGCCCTAGATAACCATCTCATTGAATGTATTTGTAGAACATCAAGAACATCAATTTCCATGACTCTAAGCGAATAATTAAGTTCGTTATTTCTCTTTGGAGAGTTTTGAACCCATGAATACACTTTGTTTGCAATTTTTTCAACAAATAGTAACTCAAGGAATTTCTTAGAAGCATCTGCTGCTGCTAAAGACTCATGATGAGCCACACAATGAACTGTAATAAGGTTTGGACTGTTCTTTTTCAAAAATGAAACAAAGCCATTTTCATGTCAAATCATTGTTGAAGCTCCATCTGTAGAAATAACTATCAAATCTTTATATTGAAGACCTCTAACATCTATTAATTGATTGAAACTGTCATATATTGTTTTTTCTTTTCCATCTACTACATCTTTGAGCTTCATAAACTGTGAGATAGGTGGCCCGAGACCCTTTGAGTCTAAATATGTTGCATAAATAACAAGGTGTTGCTCTAAGGTTCGATAAGTGCTTTCATCAACCATCAAATGAGAAGAAAGGACTTTTCGACATATTTTTTATCTGAATCTGTTCAAGATGTTTTGATATGCAATATATAGAATCATTTGTAGACTTACGATTAGTGTATGAAGAGTACTCTTGAGACTTTGGCATATTTGGAGTTTTTGCATCCATTAGAAATTTGCAAAGCTTCTCATACTTTGATAGAGATAAATCTTCTTGACAAGTGAAATATGATATTTTCATTGTAGAAATCACTCTTTCCTTATTGGCATCTCTAATCTGTCTAATATGATCTGGAATTGGTTTCATCTTTCCCTCTAATGCATTAATCCATCTTTCCTTAGCATCTTTATGCGCCTGTGATTTTTCATGAGTAACAAGAGCATCATGTTGTAATGTGGTGCAACCATTCCCTAAACCCCATGGTCCATTCATCCTATACCTCTCACAATAGTTACACTTCAAAGTTATTTTATCATCAAACCTCACATAATTCAACCAAACAAACTTATTTAACCGTTCCATGCGAAATTGTCTTTTTGTTTGCACTTTCATTTCTGAATTATCACCAACCTCTTCTTCAACTTGTTTCTTCATCTACATCGTGTTCAGAAGAACTTCCAAAAATTGCATGTAATTGTTGTTCCACATGAGCATTATGGGTTTCTTCAAGTGTTTCTGAATTCTATTGAGTGTTAGAAGTTTTCCCTTTTGTCCATACATACATTTCCCCAATTGTAACTTGTATCTTTCTCTTTTAAGAGATTTGTAGGTTTGTGACCACCTATATAAAAAATATATATAAATTAAAATTCATTAAATTAAAAATGAATATAACAATGAACAAAATTGAATAATAAATAAGCAGAACATAAATATATCTGAAAATGAACTTCAGCCTGCTAAAATTTGCATCCCAAATATGCAACACACCAAACAGAGACTCCAGCACTATCAATTTATATATTAAACAACATAAAATTTATATATTAAATAGAATAAAATTTATATATTAAACTGTATAAACAGTAATTTAAAAAGATTCAGAAAGATCTTAGGGCATTGAGTCAATTTATATATTAAACCGTATAAATCTGGGGTACAACAATCCTCCAATTTGAGAGCATGTAAGAGGAATGAACGTGGCAGGATCCTAAGAGATATCGTAGGTAAGCACTGACTGCTAAGCCCCTCTTTTCTTTACTCCTCCTCTGCTTCCCTGCATTTACGCACCCTTCATAAAGGCCCTTAATCAATGCCTACCTTCAACACTTTTCAATTCCATTTATACAACATTTAAGCTGGCTGCCCTTTAATGCTTATTTCTTCATGGCGTGGGCTACCTAGGGTCTGTTATCAGTGCCCAATAAAATGCCAACTGCTTTCAGTTAACCCATTAAATCGATTTCTAGCCTAGGCTGTAATTCTTTGCGTGTGTGAGAGTTGCAACTTGCCCTTATCTGCCCCCCATAAATTGCAGTCAGGGTTTTATTGAGGGTTTGGCTTTGCTTTTTATTACAGCTTGTCAAGTTATACTAGATTGGCTATGACAAAGAAAAAGAGAGAGTAAATTATGTCATATCACACCACCGATACCTGTCCTTCTGTACATCAATTCTCCGAATTCCAATTTTCTATATAACTCCAACAATTTATTACAGAGAATAAAAAAACTGTGAATTGCTTCACATGAATCCATGCAGTGGTTAGGGTATGCGTGTTTCTGTTTACCATGTTAATGAATTGTTCCAGTTTTAATTGCTGGAGAAAAAATCTGTTGGTAACAACAACCATGAATGACATGCAAAATTAAAATTCAAAGTGAACTAAACATAAAGCATCCTAAACTAGCACCAATAGCAATAAATCCACCTATGTATTTTACCAACAAAGCAATTTATTTATGTTTAAGATCATTAATGACATTGTATAACACATCAGTGGACCAAAAACATTAACAATATCCCAACTTCCAAGGATTGAATTTCCCAGAAATTGTACTAGTTTAAAATTAATTGAGTAAGACTCATGCAGCTTAGAATTCCACATAAAATATATAATCAATACTGTTGAAAACAACTCTTATATAATTAAACCATGTATGAAACCCTGCAAGTATGTGTACAAGAACCTCATGGAGCACATTGTAGATTGCAGGCTCCACTAAAAACACATAAAAATAACAAAATCTTGGTGTCGTCACAAGCTCCACGCTTTACATTAAAGCGAACGAGAGTGTGGGAAGTTGGGAACTTTAAAGGTCATAAATTATAATATGCGGCTACCCATAACATAATTTTGTCTCTGGTAATTTGCCTCCCCATGTGGCAGGCACAGATGTCCAAAAAGCTTCAACCAAATCTAGTTCCAAATTTCAAAGTCCCTTCAGTGAGAAGTAAAGCTTATTTCTTTAATTCCTCATTTGTGTTTAAAAATTGATTAAACATCAACTTTAGGTAGTGACCCCAAAAGAGAATATTTTTTAAGTGTGAGTCATCATGGCTTGCAATCATCCAACACCAAAGAGCATAATTTTTTAATGTGAGTCATCATGGCTTTCACTTATCCAACACCTAACATGTTTGGCTGCTTGTATATTTTTTTATATACCGAGGGGACGCATTAGCTTTATCTTTTCTGTGGAATAGAAAACTGAATGGAAAAATATCCATGGGCTGCATTATGTATAAATTTCATTGTTAAATGGGAACTTCGCTGTAGTGAGATGATTGCATCAAGGTCTTCAGGGGATGTAGCAAATGAAGTGCCTCACTGTAATCGTTTAGATAAATCGGCCATCAAAGCCCTACCTACTGTTCTCTATGTGAGAACACAGTCCCAACATGCCCAGAAGCTTGGTCTATATCAAAACAAAATGAATATTACCAATTAGAATATATTGGTATCTATATATACCAGTAATTTGCTCTGGTTCATTCAGATCCGAGCAGAGTTTGAAGAAATATAGTCAGTTAAATGTGCAATGGCAACCTACTTGGAGATTGGAAATGGTTGGCACTGGGATAAGATTGATGAAGTTCAGGAAACAGAGCACTCATATTTGGGTACTCAAATACAATTTATATTTTACAACGTAAGGGAATTTAAAAAGAAGATTACCAGAAAATGGTTTTACAATATTTATTTCTTGAAAGATGATATGCATGCCTTATGTTTATATGGAACAATTCTACCTGTTAAATTTATCACATTAACTGTCGAGGCATGCATTCTTTCTACAAAATAGAATGTACTTACCTTGTTTGCTAGTGTTTTGTTTATAGCTTGACATCCACGTCTGAACTCCTCACTGTAATTGGTATCCAAGATCGCTGGCAATCCTTAACAGGGAACCCTCTGAGACTGGAACCTGAGCTTCACCAGAGCCTCGAGGAATACAAATTGTGGCACTAGTGACTAGCAGATTGCAGTGGATTGCAATTTACAAATTGCAAGTCTCATATTAAATTTGAGCGGCTATGAGCGACGGATTGTCGCTAGATAATCAATCGTAGGTACCCTGTAGTACGCAGTGGGATGATGATGCAGTTAAAGGCTTTTATTTTAAACTGTGTACTACTGTAGCACTGCTGGTCTGGTGGTCCCAGACTCCCATACTCCCATTACAGATATTATAGATTTTTATGTTTTCTATATGAAATTAGACGTCAAAACGACGGTTTGGAAAGGTATACCACATGTCTAACCTAACATGGAAGATTTTTTCCCTGCTGTCAAATACGTTTTGAAATCAAAAATACGTCGTGTGGGACGTCAAATTCCAGGCCTGCTCGGAAGTATTACCTTGAAAATTTTGAAGGAAGGTACAAGCGAAACTCTCAGGGGACAAGGGAGCTGGGATGAGGTGGCACAAATAGGTGTTGCAGTGAGATAAGTTGGTGCAAGGAAATTCAATGAAAATATCAAGACAGAGAGTGGAGTACCCCATGCAACACATCACCCTAGGAATCTGTCCCCATAAGATTCAAAGGGAAGTGATGTGAGAATTTATGGGGAGATAGATATAAGGTAGTGGTAAAAATCCCCATTAGCTATAGAAAAATATATGTTCTGACCCTTTTAAAATAACAAAGGAATTCAGCAAAAACATAGGCCCAAGACACATTGCTCGCGTACTCTTGAAAGCATGGATGAACTAGAAAATGACATTTGGTGAGAGGAATTGGCTCACAATGGTGACGTGGAGACATAAAAGAAAAACAATGGCACGATGAAATCAACATGATGTGGCACCAATGAGAACGTGACCCATGGAATGAAGATTTGGATTTTTTTGGTGGTAAAATGAGCCAAAAGCAGTTGACGCATGGCATCCTTATGCAAGTTGCAGACACATCTTCCCATAAGAAATCACATTGGAATATTTTGATCACAAGTGGCATACAAACCTGACACAGGGGATCAATCATAGGTGTGCAAGTGGAAGCATGATGGGCCCTAACAGGACATATAACCCTACAGGATTGACCCTAGAAGAAAAAAAAAGGTGCTAATTGAGTTTTTCCTAGGTAAATAGAACAGGGGGTTAAGGCTTGCTCTAGGACATGGCTTTGTGTTGATGAATGGACCAAGGTCTAATGCACATTACGGTTCAGTTGGTTAAGACCTTATTAATATAGCTAAAAATGTGTTGGTTGATGCATATATGTGAAGGCCTTATAATGTTAGGCCTTTGGGCTTATATAATGTGATCAAGGGCATGGGCTGAACCATGAATGGATCAACAACTTAGGAGTTTGTGCCATATTTTTTGATTTACCACCAAACTAGTAGTACGTAAGAGCGCGTGAATGAGTTGGAAGCTTGGTTAGTGGAATGAACACACTTGGTTGTTTATTTTGAAGTTTGAAAAAATTTAGAAGACACCCAAATTTGAAACTATACCGAAACCCTCTGTTAAATCCTTTAGAATTATAAAATTGAGAAAATTGGCAGTTTAACTCAGATTTTATTACTGAGACAATAGAGAAGAATAATATCTAATGGCATCCAAAAGACTTAACAAAAATATGAAAAACAAGAAGAAATGAGATCAAAACCTTTGTTAAGTGAAAATTAGAGTTGGATTTAACTAAAATTTTAAACCTACGAATATTAACTCAATTCCTTTATAAGTGGAAGAAAACAAACAAGTTCATCGTTGTGGGTGCAATGGGATGCATAATGTTAGGATGCATAAGGAGTGAATCCAAGATCAGATTTGGTATCTAAAAGGTGTTTTAGATATGCAAAGAGATAATCGATCATATTGTTTTTAATGTGTTTTTGGTGTATGTAGTAGAGGTCAGAAATGAGTAAATAATTATTGAACTCAGACTTCTGTGATCCATATCAATTTTTTCGAAGAATCTTCGGCGAAAATCACATAGAAAATCTTATGTCGACGTGTTTCGAACCATCCAGTGTGGTTCATCGTCAGGACAAGTTGAATGAGCAGATCACATTTAGCACATTAAATAGACAGGGCAGAGAATCCATGACTCAACGGCTAAAAAATAACAACTAGAAATGACATGATAACAGCTAGTTTGACCAAGGAAGGTAGAGAGAAACATGTAGAAAAAGACAATGAAATCGAAGTAGATGGAAATTCAGATCCCCTCCAAAGCTTAGGGATTCCCACAGAAGGAAATAGCCAAGTGCAACATATGGAGGAAGAACCAGAAAGCATAGATATGAATGGACTAGATATTTTAGAACTAGAAGCAGCATCCAAAAAGAAGGCCTACGAAAGTATCCTAGAGCTTCAGCTTAACAAACTGGAAGTGGTCATCTCCAAGGCTTATCATTAGCAACAGCTTGGCATCCAGTCAGGAAGTCAATGGGATATAGGCCTTCCCCAAAAGATTCCAAAAAAAGGGGAAGAAGGATTGATCTCCAACGAACAATAGTGATAGGGAAAATCCTGGTGGACTCAGGCAGGTATGCTAAGCTGACGAAGTACTATAAGCCCTCTATCAATAGTGAATCATGAAGCTCATTTCATGGAACCTAAGGGGGCTCAATAGCCCAGGAAAACTCAGAATGTTAAAAAATATGATAAAAATGGAAAAGCCGCAAATATGCTTTCCTCAGGAAACCAATTGTAACAGCTCAACTCTAGGTAATATTCTCTCTAAGGCATGGCCAGGTTGTCAATCGGTGGCAGTGGATGCATCTGGCACATATGGGGCGCTTTCCATTGCATGGAACACACAAGCGCTTACTCTCTTGGATTTCCACGCTTCTCATCATCTAATCCAGGCTGCATTCCACGTTATTGGCACCAATATTCATGGAAATATTTCGAATGTCTACTTCCTGCAGGAAGCAGGAAACAAAATAGCTCTCCTCAACACCATAGAAGCACTGAATATCACTAGAAGGCACCATCTATGGATTATAGGGGTGGATTTTAACATGCTCACCAAATTGGAGGAAAATATTGGGGGAAGAACTAGATTGGAACATGAAAACACCCATTTCAAAGACTTCATCCAGAACACCTCTCTAATAGATCTGCATTTTTGTAATGGCACTTTCACTTGGAGCAATCGAAGAGCAGGAAGGCATCAAATTGCCTCCAAACTGGATCGGTTTCTAATTTCAGACAAATCGATTCACTTGGGAGGAGACATATCATCGGCCATTCTTCCCCACTCAGGATCGGATCACTGGCCTATTGATCTTCAATGGCAATGTCCTAGCAGTGCCACTAGAAGACCCTTTTGCTTCAAAGCATCTGGCTCACCCATCCTTCCTTCAATGACTTTGTTAACACAACTTGGACAACCTTCATTTCGCCAGAAGGCTCCAAGATGTTCTCGTTCCAACATAAACTCAAACATTTAAAGTTCAAGTTAAAGCGATGGAATAGCGAGACCTTTGGAAACATTTTTAAGGCACAACATAAACTAAACAAGGAATTGATGGAACTACAACAAGAAATAAGCATATGAGGACACATAGAAAGAACCCTAGAGCAGGAGCAGCGCATCCACAACCCACTGGAGGAGAGAAGAAAGCAGGAGGATATATATTGGAAGCAAAAATCCAGGATTAGATGGTTGAAAGAGGGTGAAAGAAACACCAAATTCTTCCACCAAACCATTCTTCAAGGAAGAATGCACAATAACATCCCTTTCATACAAAAACAAGGAGGGGAAAAGGTAGAACAGCATGAGGAAATTCAGAAGGAGTTCCTTAATCACTTCAAGCAAGTTCATCAAGAGCCTGAAATAGACAGTCGACCTGCAATTGATAGAATTACTCACAATGTGCCAAAATTAATCACGGAGGAACATAATGAACTTCTCCTCCATCCAATTCTTACTCAGGAAGTGGATATCGCTATGGCCTAGCTCAAAGATGGAAAAGCTCCTGGCCCAGACGGCTTCACCACAACTTTCTTCCACAATTTCTGGGAGCTGATAAAATTGGAAGTCTGGCAAGTGGTAGAGGAATCACGTGCACATCATTGGCTTCTTCCCTCACTTAATTCTACTTTCATTGCCCTAATCCCTAAAGAGGTGGACTCAATCACCCTGGACAAATTCAGGCCGATTGCTCTATGCAACGTCATATACAAAGTCATCTCTAAAGTCATTGCAAACAGGTTAAAACCCCTCTTGCCACTGTTCATTTCTCCATAACAGTCTGGATATGTGGAAGGGAGACAGATCATGGATGGCATTATCCTCTCGCATGAGGTCATGCACTCCCTCAAGCACTCCAAACAAGTAGGTATGCTCCTAAAACTTGATCTTTCTAAAGCATTTGATAAGCTCAGTTGGACTTACATACAGAAAATGCTAATTTCCTTCGGATTCTGTCCCATGTGGATCCGCTGGATTATGAGTCTAATATCCTCCTCCTTCTTCTCCATTGTTGTGAATGGGATCCCCTCACGCCCCTTTTCTTCCTCCCGTGGAATCAGGCAAGGTGATCCCATCTCCCCCTTCCTCTTTGTTTTAATGGCTGAAGGCCTGGGTCGTCACATTAAAATAGCCCTCCACTCTCAACAGCTCAAAGGCCTCTCCATTCACCACTCTCCTGCCATTTCTCATCAGCCGTTTGTAGATGACACAATGCTCTTCGATTACCCCTCTATCCAGGAGGCCTCAAGCTTTAAAAACGTGCTCAATGACTTCTCTGAAGCCTCTAGAACAAGCATAAATAGCTCAAAATCGCAGATCTTTTTCTTCAACACCCCTCGTGTTGTTAAGACTGCAATCGCTCAAATCTTGGGATTTCCTATTGCTACTCTTCCCTCCAAATACCTTGGAGACCCCCTCAATGTCTCATCCATCAAGCATTCCTCTTGGTGTAATCTAATTGAGAAGCTCGAATCCCGTCTCAACCTATGGTCACACAGGGCTCTGAACTTAGCTAGTCGTGCAGTGCTCATAAAGTCTGTCCTTCAAGTAATGCCGCTATACTTATCCTCTATCCTAGCTGCGCCAAAATGGGTCCTAAAATGAATAAGGAATCTTCAGCGAGGATTCCTTTGGGGAAATACGGCAACAAATCACAAATGGGCCCTGGTAAAATGGAGCACTGTTTGCAAGCCCAGAGAGGAAGGGAGCACTGGCCTAAGAGATCCCGAGCATAGCAACACCATCATGGGAGCTAAAATATGGTGGCAATGGCTCACCAACCCAGGAAAACCTTGGGTCACAATCTGGACGGCCAAGTATGCCAATCACCGACCCTAAGAAGAGCTCATCAGGTTCACTCCCAATGGCAAAGGCTCGCTAATTTGGAATGCCGCCAAAGAACACTTCCAATGGATACAAAAGCACAGTTTTTGGGAGGTAAGAAATAGTAATACAATAAGATTCTGGACAGACGCCTGGAATCAAATGCCTCAACTCAGTCAAGTTCTTAACCTGCCACCAAACCTCATTAGGGAGGAGAAGCAACAAGAAAAGATTTGGCATTACTGGACTCAGGAAACAGAGCAAGGCTTCAGGAATTGGAAACAGGGCAACCAAGTAATCACAAATGGAAATCACCAAATTGTTGAGGAGATGGATAGGGAACTGTGCAAAAGAAGAATCAGATATGATGAAAGCAGAGAAATTCTAAGGTGGGGATACCAGCCTAAAGGAGCCTTTACCACATCTGAGGCCTACAAAATCATTTGCAATAGTTTTTCTCCCCAAGACCCAATTTGGAGCAAAATCTGGGGTTTTGGCTCTTGGCCCAAAATCTCCTACTTCCTTTGGCTGGTAGGACATCAAATAATTCTAACATGGGACAAACTTAGGAGGAGAAATTTTCACGGCCCCTCCATTTGTTTTAATTGCAATTCCCATGAGGAAACTCTCCAACACCTTCTGGACTCCTGTCCCTTGGCCAATGAGCTATGGGAAAAGGCCAGCTTCAGATGTCAAAGAAGATGTAGACTTGAGAATGAAATCACCAACTCAATACGTCAGTGGCAATAAGATCCTTACAAAAGTGAAATCCTAAATTACCTATGGAAAATAATTCCCGGGTTGCTACTATGGAGCATATGGAAGGAACATAATAGGCACATATTCAAATATCAGCGCTCCTCGATAGATAATATTTGGAGCCTGCTCTGTAGAAATATTAAAGAGACTCTGATGCTAAGATCTTGGAATGTGGAGGACTTTCCGACTCTAGATAATGAGAAAGCCATTTTGGAAAATTGGCAAATACATCTTCCTCAAGGATCTCACAAGCAAGGCCATTTTGAAGGCAGCACTCTAAAAAACGTTACCTGGACTCCCCCTCCAAAGCACAGGTTGAAGCTCAACTTCGATGGTGCCTCAAAAGGGAATCCCAAAATTGGAGGCTTTGGTGGAATATTAAGGAATCATGAAGGTGAACCCCAGATGCTGTACTATGGGAACATTCGATGGGACACCAATAACTCGGCTGAGTTAGAGGGACTATGGCAAGGACTCCTTCTCGCTTGGAAACATAACTTCCATTCCCTGGAGGCGGAAGGAGACTCTCAGATCCTCATAAATATGGAAAAACATCTCCTAAATGGATCTCATGCCAGGAAAATAGCCACCAGCTGGAGGCTCGAAGCAAGATTGGAGGCCATAGAACTTGAGCTCCACAGAAACAGAGCAATCACCTTCAATCACATAAAAAGGGAAGGTAACAAGGTTGCTGACTTCTTGGCCAATATGGGAGTGGAAAATGAAAACTCTTCTTGGATATCATTTTGACTCATGATAAGGCATAGGAATGCCCACATCTCGTCCAAAGAGATGCGACACCCCCGAATGCGGGTGATAGTGCAGATGGGACGGGAGTTTAACGCTACCCACATGCCAGCCATGTGCCATCACGAGGCAGACATTTGGGCTCAAGCATATATCTACATGTGTGGAAGCAGGTATAAGGTCATTCAACAGAGGAGAGTTAATGCCCTGCACGGCTATTTGGCTCGCTTGGAGGTTGCAGTTATGGCGGATGCGTTCTGGGGTAAGGTCGTTATGATTAAAAACTATGTCACTGCACCGGGTAAGGGTATATTTCTGGTTTTTCCTTCAGGAAGGTTTATGCAACCTCAGATGCTCTGCGCTTCTCCAAGCAACTGCCTCTCCGTATGTCTCATTACGCTGTCTGTCTAGGTCATTCCGCTGTCCGTATGCATTTCTCACGGGAAGGATTCTTATCGCACTCTGGAGCTGTGTCTCATCCCTTCAGTCCCTGCAAGGATGGTAAGGCCCCGACAGCGCATGCTGAGTCGTCGAGGCACCTCCAGGGGAGGAACTTCACGCACTCCCGTTGCTGATACTTCCACCCACTACTGTCACTGCCATGGAATTCGCTCCACTCGAGCTAACCCCCTTCAATCTAGTCAGTTCATGGACGCTGGTGCTTCGAACTCTACTTCCTTGCCCGCCTTCAACTCTGCCATTTTTAACTTCAGTAGCTCTTTGAACAGCCCCAGATCAGTGCCCATGTATCGGTTTTGCTCATTGAAACTTCCGTGGAAGATAATGACTCTCTGGACAATCGTGGGAAGATGCATGTTGATAGCCCGAAGAAAGAAGCAAAGGATCCTACTGCAGACCTAGAGAATGTCTCGAAAAGCCTTCTGGATCAGAAGGAGAGGACCAGCAAAACAGAAGACATCCATATGGACACTGCCCCCACTGCTGCAGAGGTGGAAGCTTACGGGTGGTTCCGGGTAGTGGAGGAGAAGCTGGAAGAATAGAGATGCCCTCACTCCAGGTCTAAATGGTTATTTTGTCTGGTCTTTTGGCTTCTATCGCTGATTGTCTTTGCTTAGTTTCGTTTTGTATGCATTTTGTCTGTGTTCGGAATGGGGTTCAAACTTATAAAAGAAATTAACTCAAAGAGATTACACAAAAACACATATAAAAACCAGAGACACAATATTGGCAGAAAAAGGCTGAAGCCTCATGTTTCTCTCTCACTCTCATACATTCTTCATTCATCAAATAATTGAATATATTGTTACAAGTAAATAGATGAGATACAATGTTCTCAAGATAGTGTGTGCTATCTCAGACACTTTTGGTTGAGATAATTTCTCCTTTGGTTGAGATAATTTCTCACCAGACACACACCAATATAGGAGTTACCTAAACTAACTCCTATCTTAGAGGAACAACCCAAGAGTTAGGCACAAATTCCTAACTTGGAATATTTAATTAATTAATTTATTTTTAGATTTATTATTGTTTTATGAGAGATTCTAACATTCCCCCCCTCAATGATAAATCCAAAAATAAGAACGAGGAACCATCTTCCAAGTTCTCATGTTGATCCTCAAAAACATTGCCTAAAAAAACCACCAAAACTGGATGCTGGAAAAAAACTCAAATCTGAAGAGAACATGAATCAACTGCATGCTTGATTCATCTCTGAATGTCGCTTGACGACTCCATCACGTGCCAAGCCGCAAAAAGATCCAACTGTCCTTTGTTTGAAAACATCATCCAGTGTCCACTGACACAATTTAATGAATGCCCCCTGGCGTGTTTGCTGATGATGATTGCCCACTGGCTGAAGATGTTGAAAAACAACTCAATGTTTCTTTTGCTATGATGAAAGCTGCTCACTGCTACTTTGGCTATCGATCACCCACTGGCGAATTTGCTGATGCTCGCTGCTGATGACAAATGCCCATTGGCTGATGAAGATGCCCACTGGCTACTTCGCTGATGCTGACGAGACTTTTAGTCTGAAAACCACTTGTCAATTTCATGGACATTTTCCCCCCTTTGTCAGCTGAAAGGAGAGACAATCTTCTCCAAAATATATTTGAACTCCCCCCCTTCAGGTGTAGGATAGTTTCACTGTTGTACTCCCTCGTTCAACTGCAGGAGAGTACCATCATCAGTTCACTTCTGGCTGCACTATGTGTGATTGTAGTCAGTTGTAGAACTCAGACAAGCGTTTGATTGTGGATGACCATTCCCATGGATCGATCCATTCATAATGTATCTTCAATCTGGCTGATTTTTGTTGGTTGCGACATTTTTCTGAGGAATGATTGGGTTTGCCACAATGGCAACAAGGATGGAGATCAAAACACTGATCTTCCATATGACTGGTTCTTTAACAATGAGAACATTTCGGTTGGACATTAACTTCAGGTTGCATGCAATTCTGTTTGTCCGCAATTTTCTCATAACCTACTGAGATGATTTGTTCAAGAAATCCTGCACTCACAAACTTAATTGGCTTGGAATAATCTGTGATATGTAAGTTGGTGTCAACAGTGACATATCCGAAGCCTCGTTGATTCTTGTTATTTTGAATCTCTTCCCAGGGCTTGATGATGGGTTTGGAAGAAATTTGAATTTGATCATGAACAACTTCGACACTTGAAGTTGTTTGGATGAGTGATTTGGACTCAACATCTTTATCTTCATCTGTATGGTTGAATGACTTGGAAGAAGCACTCTTTTGTTGCAGCTCATCTCTTTGTAGTTGCGACTCAAGTTGAAGAAACTCAATGGTTTCATGTGTTTGTTGTAGATGCCTTGAAAGATCAGCAAGAGTTTCTTTGCTGACGTGCACCATGTCTTCATTACTGGAGATGATCAAACTGTGAAGAATGTTTAACCATTGAATGTGTTGTGCCATCTGAACTTGCTCACTTGAAATCAGGCTCTCTTGTCGTATATGTCGTGCTTTGAACTGTTTCACTTGATTTTGTTACTTTGAATAACAGGCTCGCTTGCTATGGGACTTGAATGGCACGCTCACTTGATTTGTTGCTTATTGCACTTGCTGAGAACACTTGCTAGAGTTGTAGAAATTTCTTTCTTAAACTCTGGAATTCAAACTCGCTTGAGGATGATCGTGTTTGCATAAACTCTCACTTGAATGAATAGCCACGCTCGCTTGCAGGAGATGTGAACTTGTTTCTTGTTTGCTTTAGAGTTAAAATTCATGCATTCACTTGATTCTGCTTAAAGGAAGGGTGTCGAACACTGTCGAAAATGCACCCAAAAAAGCTTACAATGATTTCAATGATTCACGACAATGAATGCAATTTGACTCAATTCAAGACTTGGGTGTCGGTTTCAACCGAGAATGCACCCTTACAATTCAATGTGATTTGATTTTGATTACAAGTTCAACAATGTTGATGTAGACTGTGCGCTGAAACATTGAAGTTTACAGATTCATTAACTTGATTGTAGTGATGTACACATTTCTTTGAAATGCTGGAGTTTGCAGATTCATGAACTTGATTGTATTGAGTGAATTCGTTTGTTGAGGTAGAATGCCGATGTTGAAAACTTTTATTATTTGTTGTAGTGACGCAAATGCATGTGTTGAGCTTAATTATCCTTCCTTGATGCTATTTTGTTACAATTGTTGTGCTTGCTTGCATTGAACTTTATGTGTGTTAAATGAGATCATTTATGTGTCAAAACTAGACACAAATCATAAGTAAAAAACATGAAGCATGCACCATCATCAACACACTCTTCGTGTACCTAAGATCCCCTTATTCAATTTCGGGCGGATCTAGGACACAATCACCACAAATAATATGTCTTTATTAAATTTTGGAGTACATAAGCGCTCAGCTTCACAACATCTTCATGGAATCAGAGTTCTAGAATTTTTTGAAAGAAGAAAATGTCTTCAAAAATCTACCTGCACTCACTCACTCTCAAAATCTCTCTCAAAGTAAAATATTACTTCGGATTACAAAAAAGAATTTCTCTCAAAGAATTCCACTTATCACTTTATCTCTCCAAAAAAATTTCACCTCTGTTAAAAATTACCTTATTTCTCCCCCAAAAGAAAATCACCTATTACCCCCCACTCACTTATCACTCCCAAAAAGTATATATTACATACCTTATCCATTTATTAACTTTATGATGACATTAAAAAACCCTACAAAATAATTTAATAAAACTTTACAATCGGTAACGTGAATATTTCACTTAAGTGATTTCTGAAATGTAAGTAATATGAATTAATGATTTCGTTGATCTTTGAGTGGAGAGAAGGTTTTGTTGGCTCCTCCACTGCTTTACAATGTTGACTCTTCCTTTTCGGCTAGTTCCTCCACAATGTTGGCTCTTTTTCCAGCAACCAAATCTATAGTTTGTAGAGAGGTTGTATGCAAATGTTCCAGCGTGGGTGGTTCAACACAGATCCTCCTGAGGTGGTTTTTTATCAACAAATCGCCTCAATGATCCTTCCACGCAAGCTTCTCCCTCAATGTTGGTCCACGCACGCAGGTGGCTTCTTCCACAAATTTTCACGATGTTGAGCCTCCACACTGGTGATCTCTACGATGATGGCTCTTCCACGGTGGTTATACGATCGCTCTTCCACAAGCAGCTCTTCACATAATCTCCGCACTACAGATAACAAACATTGGGATCATCTCTACTCGAAACCATTGATCCCTAGATCTATAGTTATCTCCCAAATTCTTGTTGTAAATTACCAATGTCTTTAAAACTCTTTGCAGTGGAGTTGTTTTCTACCTATGTAACTGTCGGCATATCTATTCCTTTTTATAAATAGATTGCAAAGTTCAAAAGTGGCATATTGCACATTCTCATCAAAAGAATACTGTGCAGATAGAATACACAAAGTCCAACCAATCTTAAGCTGGTTATAATGCATTCATATTTTTGATCTCGTCTCCACACATATTTTCTGCTCTTTTCTAATTGGCAACAATCACAATCTTATACTCACAATAACATCGATTTCTATCCATGCAATGTATGGATAGTGGCAGGACATTTCCATCCATTTCAATGTGGTGAAAACTTACCATCATCTTCAACATATGCATTGATTTTCCTCCTATGCACTTTAAGGGCGATCCACATCGCATGCCACAATTCCACGTAGGCACACTTTTATGCTTCTATATTCAACACAGATCTTCCAGCGCGACGCTTCTGTTCATCACACAAAAACTCCAGCGATTGCCCAAAGGATCTTTTGTAGTTTCCAGATCCGCAGATCTTTCTCTCCAGCTAGCAATGACATTCCAAATTCAACCTCACAACCCTCGGCTCTTGCACCAATCTGCAGGGTCGGTCTCCACATAGGCAGGATTTAACCTAGAACAGCTCTGATACCACATGATAAAAGAAACTAACTCAAAGAGATTACAGAAAAACACATATAAAAACCAGAGACACAATATTGGCGGAAAAAGGCTGAAGCCTCATGCTTCTCTCTCACTCTCATACATTCTTCATTCATCAAATAATTGAATATAGTGTTACAAGTAAATAGATGAGAGACAATGTTCTCAAGATAGTGCGTGCTATCTTAGACACTTTTGGTTGAGATAATTTCTCCTTTGGTTGAGATAATTTCTCACCAGACACACACCAATATAGGAGTTACCTAAACTAACTCCTATCTTAGAGGAACAACCCAAGAGTTAGGGACAAATTCCTAACTTGGAATATTTAATTAATTAATTAATTTTTGGATTTATTATTGTTTTATGAGAGAGTCTAACACAAACACCTTTGTTGATGGTCTGGGTTATGTCTGTCTCCCCTGCGTGGGATCAATCAGATTTTCTGTTGGGGCCCCTGCGTGGGCTAGCTCGTTTTGAATGGTCTAGTCCTGTGGACCTTGCAATCTCAGTTGTTCCAGGTTGATCTGATGTAAATTTTTGGCTTCTGTATATAATATATTAGTATAGTTTTACCGAGAAGAAAAAAAAATAATTTCAAATATGTTGAAAAAATTAAAATGAATTAAATTAAAAATTATATAAAATGAATTACTTTTAAAAAATTTTAATAGCTAGTCAATAATATTTTCTTTTTAAAATTAAAATTACTAATAAGTAAATCAAAAAGTAAATAATTTCAAATATGTTGAAACAATTAAAATGAATGAGATTAAAAATTATATAAAATGAATTACTTATATATATATATATATATATATATATATATATATATATATATATATATATATATATATATATATATATATATATATATATGTATATATATATCTATATATATATATATATATATATATATATATATATACATAGTTTAATAGTTAGTTATAAACGTCAACCATGGAGTAATAAATGATTGTCAAAAAAAAAATTAATAAAATTAAATAAAATAAAATTATTACAATAATAACAATTAATTTAAGGAACCAAAAGTATATTAGTTTTAAATTAAAAATAGATTAATTTTAAAATTAATTTTTAAAAATTAAATTAAATTAATACGCAAAGGGACTACACAAAAATTAAAAATTAATAAGTAAAATACATAATTATAAATAAAACTAAATATATTAAGAACCATTAATAGTTTAAATAAATTAACTAATATGAAATTAATTTTAGTGAATAAATTATAATTAAGTCAAAATTGAAACAAAAAGTTTAAAATAAATATTAATAATAGATAAAATAATAAAGATAAATAATAATAATAACAAAGATAAATAAATAAATAGATAAAGTTAAAAAAAAAAAAAATATATATATATATATATATATATATATATATATATAATATATATATATATATATATATATATATTGAATAATAAATAAATAAATAGTAATAATAATAATAAATAAATTGATAGAAATCACAAACTTAATAAAAAACAAATACTAAGGGAGAGAAAGAAGGCAAACAACTAGGAGGAGAGGGCTGGGACCCAGCAACTACTAATCTTCCAGCCATCCTCTCTATTCAGATTAATCAGCTTTTTTTCAATCTCAAGGGCTTCCCTAAATTTTCGGTGATGGAATTGAGACACTCTAGAAATCACACTAGCCTCCACGATGCAGACATGATGATTGGTTTTCGCTACATGTTCTGCTAACGCGGAAGATTTAGTTCTCATATGCTTTAGGTCAGTCGCGTGCTCACTAATCCTTTGATTAATGGAGCGACCAGTCTCACCAATATAGGGGGTCCCACAAGAACAAGGAATAATATAAACCCCTTTCATGTCTTTGGGGTCGATGGGATCCTTTATAGATCTTAGGGATTTACGAATGGTGTTAAGAGGTCTAAACATTGCGGGGATATTATGCCTCTTAAGAACCCTCACAATATTATCCTTGGTCCCCTGAGCATACAAAAGATGGACTCTAGGAATTCGCTCTTTAGGCTCCTTCCTGGTAAATGAATTCTTAGCTGCTTTGAGGAAATCCTTTTGTCCCAAGTGTCTGCTATAACCATTCTCGACAAAGACATTAAGAAGATGGGATTTTTCCTCATCGAAGCTATTTTTGTCAGAGATCCTTAAGGCACGAGTTGCAAGGGTGATGAGAACCCACAACTTCTGGGCCGGGAAATGATGGCAACTAGCATGGAGATACTGCTCCGTATGAGTTTTCTTGCGAAATACTCGGTGGGAGAGGGAACCATCCTCATTCATAGAGATAAGAATATCAAGGAAAGGGAGGAAACCATCGACTTCTTGTTCCTTAGTGAATTTAATAGCCGAGGATTAACTATTGAGATGATCGAAGAAGAGATCTAACTCCTCTTGGCCATGAGGCCAGATGACATTCGTGTCGTCTACATACCTTTTCTAGAGCTTGGGTAGGAGACGGGCTGAGTTCAGAGCCTTATATTCAAAATACTCCATAAAAAGATTAGCAACAATAGGGGATAGGGTTGAGCCCATGGTAACCCCACAAGTTTGCTCAAAGAACTCCCCTTCAAAACTAAAAAAGGTAGAGGTGAGGCAGATCTCAACTAACTGAGCGGTGTCAGGAATATTTAGACAGTAGATCACGTCCAAGGCCTCATTAATAGGGATGCAAGTATAGAGGAAAACAACATCAAAACTGACCAGAATGTCACAGGAGTCATGCTTGATGTCCTTGAGCTCCTCAATAAAGGAAGCCGAGTCTTTAACGAAGGATGGACTATGACCAACTAAGGGCTTAAGCTTCAAGGCAAGAAACTTAGCAAGAAGATAGGTAGGAGCTCTGATGGTGTTGACGATAGGCCTAAGGGGAGCTCCTTCCTTATGGATTTTAGGGAGCCCATAGATTCTAGGCGTGATAGGATTGTTCTCAATGAGTTTATGGTGCAGTGGACTCAGAGAGTCACTGGCTTTAATGGCATGGCCCATAATCCTGGAGATCCTCTTTAACGGGTTTTTGGGAAGCTTCTTATAACTACCGCTATTATGACCTCTTAACACCATTCGTAAATCCCTAAGATCTGTAAAGGATCCCATCGACCCCAAAGACATGAAAGTGGTTTATATTATTCCTTCTTCTTGTGGGACCCCCTATATTGGTGAGACTGGTCACTCCATTAATCAAAGGATTAGTGAGCACGCAGCTGACCTAAAGCATATGAGAACTAAATCTTCCACGTTAGCAGAACATGTAGCAAAAACCAATCATCATGTCTGCATCGAGGAGGCTAGTGTGATTGCTAGAGTGTCTCAATTCCATCACCAGAAATTTAGGGAAGCCCTTGAGATTGAAAAATGGTGATCAATCTGAATAGAGAGGATGGCTGGAAGATTAGTAGTTGCTGGGTCCCAGCCCCCTCCTCCTAGTTGTTTCCCTTCTTTCTCTCCCTTAGTATTTGTTTTTTATTAATTTTGTGATTTCTATCAATTTATTTTTATTATTATTATTTATTTATTTATTATTATTATTAATATATATATATATATATATATATATATATACACACACATACACACACACACATATATATATATTTAACTTTATCTATTTATTTATTTATCTTTGTTATTATTATTATTTATCTTTTGTATTTTATCTATTAATAATATTTATTTTAAACTTTGTGTTCAATTTTGATTTAATTATAATTTATTCACTAAAATTTATTTCATATTAGTTAATTTATTTAAACTATTAATGGTTCTTAATATATTTAGTTTTTTATTTATTATTATGTATTTTACTTATTAGTTGTTGTGTAGTGTCTTTGCGTATTAATTTAATTTTAATTTATAAAAAATATTTTTTAAAATTAATCTATTTTTAATTTAAAACTAAAATACTTTTGGTTACTTAAATTAATTGTTATTATTGTAACAATTTTATTATTATTATTATTATTAATTTTTATTTATTTATTTTTTTGACAATCATTTATTACTCCATGGTTGACGTTTATAACTAACTATTATATATATATATATATATATATATATATATATATATATATATATATATATATAATAATTTTAAGAGTAATTCATTTTATATAATTTTTAATTTAATTCATTTTAATTGTTTCAACATATTTGAAATTATTTACTTATTAGTATTTTTAATTTTAAAAAGAAAATATTACTCACGAACTATTAAATTTTTGTAAAAGTAATTCATTTTATAAAATTTTTAATTTAATTCATTTTAATTTTTTCAACATATTTGAAATTATTAATCTTTGATTTTCTTAATATTAATTTTATTTTTAAAAGAAAATATTATTAATATTAATATTATTATTATTATTATTATTAATTTCCCTTTATCTTGGTCAAACTAGCCGTTGTCATGTCATTTCTAGCTGTTATTTTTTAGCCGTTGAGTCATGGATTCTCTACCCTGTCTATTTAATGTGTAAATGTGATCTGCTCATTCAACTCGTCCTGATGATGAACCACACTGGATGGTTCAAAACACGTCGACATAAGTTTTTCTATGTGATTTTCGTCGAAGATTCTTCAAAAAAATGAGTAAATAATATTTGTTGAAGGCGTCTTTATGCTGCATGAGGTGTTGAAAGAGGTGATTTGAGGTGGAATAGGTATGTAAGTAGCACGTTGTCTTAACAGAACAATAAAATAGTTTAACTATGCAAAGAAGGAATTGAGGAATAACAATAAAACAAAAAAATTTGACGCAAGAAAGTCTTGTTGATCTGAGTTTGAAAAGTAATGAAATATGGATCGACATGGCTAGCAAGTGCTAGCTTGCATTTAAGAGTTTGTGGCTTCTTGTAGTAGTGGTTGGTAAACAATCATAGGTTGGAACTCCATTTAGTAGAAGCTGATAAATTAGAGATAGTAGCTTCTTTTAATAGCAGTTGATAAATTGGGGAGTAAGAGCTTCCTTTTAGTGGTTCCTGATAAAATCAAGGTGTTGACAGCGTTACAAATCCATCAACCAAGGGGGTCTCGCCGATGTGAAGTCCCAATTTCACTTCACAACAGTTGGAGTAGGAGCCCCATCTGAAGTATCGACCTGACCACCATAACTCTAATATTTTCCTTGGTTGCAATGAATCAAATAAGAGATTATTCACATTACCTTTCAAATTAGTAAGAAAATTGACAGTGTGAAGCACCAATTGCAATGTGTAAACGAACACTTTCATGAGAGGGAAATAAAAGTGAGCCTCTTGAATGGAACTAATAGTATTATAATAAGAGAGACACATGAGAGAAAGGTAATGTTCACATAGACACAATGAACAATAACGAAAATACAACATGCATACAACAAGGTAAATACCAAAGCCACCGAAGTAGTTCAATTTCATTAGTGCATGTAAAAAAAACATATATCTCAAACATGAAAAGCATAATATTAATACATTCATGATACATGCATGAAACTTTTTTGTTTCATCAAGCCTCTGGTTATTACGTGAAAAATCCAAGTACACAATTACAAGGGCAAGCCACTAGCTCCAATAGTGGACCATTAAGTCACTTCTTTCTTCTCCAAACAATGATATTCTGTCCTATAATGAGTTGAAGAAGCCAAGGCTAGCTCTCCAAAGGCTAAGACTCCAAAAGCCATTTTATTGAGTTATGAGAGTGTATTTATAACAAGAGGAATTCCCTTTCATATCCCCATAACTCTTAGACTTCTAATGTGACCTTTGAGCTTCTATATGACTTTAGAATTTTCCTACAAACTCTTTTATCCATATATGACTATGTGATTTTTCATATTTCACACATGACTCTTGGACTTCAACGCATTACATTTTGTCTTTTCCTTTTGATATTTACATCACTATATCCAAAAATAATGTTGTAAGACACATGGGCACACATGACATTGTGATGGAACTAGTACAAGTCACAACTTGACAATGATTACATGGACTCCATGATGAAGTGGCAATTCCAAGCTTCTAAAAACAACATGATACCCTTAGTGCAATGCAAAAACAATACTCTCCTCCAAGTGCGACACTTAGGGTACACTTTGCGACAACAATGGCGACATGTGTACGACAATGCTCAAGACTTGGGAAATATATTTGATTTAATTCCTTATTATGAATGTGACATATTAGTGTAGGAGAATGCATCATAACAACTATTTAGGAATGTACAATTGACTCCCTTTGACTAGGTGTGACGCTTAAGATATACTTTGTGACAAAAGTGATGACACTACTTAGACAATGCATAAAACTTTGGGAATGGGTCTAGTACATGTCTACATGGTACATAAGACCCATTGGCCCAAAATTTGCCTCTCACATTGAATCACAACTTGACTTTTACAATGTGTGACACTTCCCATGCCAAAACATGACACTTTCAAGAGTAAGAGAAAAGTGCAAACGACAGTTGCGAATTGAAAATGACATTGAGAGTGACACATTCGAGATAAAATATAACATGAAAATGAAACTTATTAAAGATAAAACAAGCAAAAGAGATAGTTGTAAACATGAAATAAGAACTTGCAAAAGCGAAGGTTCACAAAGGAGACAGTTGGAAAAATCCACCAAAATAGAAGTACAATCCCAACCAAAAGTGAGAGTTTGTTAATTGAAAGTGCACATTGACTATCACCATAGTTTGAACATTACAAAGGCACTATCTTCATGGGCTACGCTATTCCTATTGGAGATTGTGTAAAGGAATGCATTCATGAACTCCTTGCGAACTAAGCATGTGTGAGCAAGTGACTTCGACAATCAGAATATGAGAAGAAGACTCAAGCACTTAACAAACCATCAATCAAACATAAAGTTACTATGGAACGAACGATCACAAGATCCATAGTAGGCTCCAAAATTCAAGTGTATACAAAATTTTGGAGGGTGTTTTTCGTAGCGAAAACACAAGTGGTAGCTCCTTTCAAGGGTAGTTGAAAAATTGCAGAGTGGTAACTTCCTTCAGATGGTAGCGTGAGAATCCTATAAGTAGAAGCTTGTAGGGTAGTGATGTAAAATCTATTTGTAGCTTGCCTTGGATGAAGAAATAAATAATAAGATTTATGTATTTACATGTTGCATATGTGTATGATAATTATTACGCTGATATGTCCTTCATTTATTGATTGGTGCTTACATGAATGGTTTTCAAATAGCTTGAAAAGTTTAATTTGAAAATACTTGTATAATTTTGCCACACAAATGACTCACCCCCCCAAGTAGTGTTCTAGTTTCTAACACTATGAGCGCATTAGCATTAGTGCATGTTCCTATCCACTTTCAAACTAGGTCAACTAATCAAATGTTATGGTAGAAATAAAAAACCTATGTCTTTAAGAAAATTGATATATGTCCAACATATATATATATATATATATATATGAAGTGTGTTTCTGAACACGCGGAGCATATACAAAAATGTGGTTTAAAATTAGGAAGTTGTAAAAATGTACATGTTTGGTTTATCTAGATCTAAAACAAAAGCAACCGCTTCATCCACCATGTAATTGGAAAAATCTGATCCTACCATACTTTTTGAATTTAGTAAAGTGTGTGCATTTTTTTTTAAATAACATGCACATGTTTCTTCCTCCATTTTTTATTGTAGATCATAAATATTTTTCTCCCACCTCTTTCTCCCTATTTTCCCAACCGTCATCCCTCTGTTTATCCTTCTCCATATTTTCATTAACAATATCCCTTCTTTCTCTCTCTCTCCCATGGTTTCTCCATCCCTATCTTTCTCTCTCTCTCCCTATTTCTACCTCTTTTATCGGCCGTCTTCTTCCATTTATCCATTTTTTTCAAATTACCCCGTTTCATACCTCTTTCCCTATCCATTTATATATCCCCTTTCCCCATATCTTAATTTATCTCTCTCTGTCCCATTCCCTATTTCTCGATTTTTTCCTCCCCCCATCATTTTTGGCTAGTAAGGTTCTGACATACCTAGTATTTTCTATGTAGTTGGCCAACAAAAATAGTGAAACATTGGCCCATTTGGATACACCCATAGAGTGGATGAAGTTTCACCCGACATGTTAATGGGTCATTATTGGAAATAGGTTTCCATATTTTGAATAGATTGTTAAGAGATTAAGGAACTAAGCTTCAAGCTACAATGTATGTATCAAACACCCACTAGACATAAGATTAACCATCATCTTGGGACTCCACCCTTTGGAAGACCTATAGACTCTTATGTTCATCGGTTAGCATGCAAACTGCAAGTGATAGTGCGTAGAAGGCTGACTTGACTTACCCCTCTCAATATTTGGGATGACATTAATAGAACCTTATTGTATTCATCATCAGGACTAATCTAGGTGGATATTGGTGGCCACCCACCTATTCCACTTGGACCCCCACTGTTCTTTGTTTTAGTTTTTTAGTTTCCTTAATTGTAGCATAGTTTACTATTTTTGGTAGTTTTTCGGGTCCTCAACTTTCGAAGCCATTTTGCGACCTTGAACAATGTTTTTTGGGAAAACCGTCGATAACTAATATGTAATTGAAACTCATTATTTTTTGCCAACATTTGTAGTGATTGGATATTTTTTAATGAGTTAGCGTGTACGTCAAGCAGAGATTGCATTCCAAAGTTACGACCCTGGGAAGTTGATGTACCAACTTACCCCAATGGGGCCCACAGTTTGGCGTTTCATCTCCTAGGGTTAGGTTTCCAGATTTTTAGGGTTTTCCATTGTTTCTCAATAGTAAATAGGTCTTCAAGCATCATTATAACATAGTCCAGAGGCATCTAGCCACCACATCTCTTCTTAGAGTTAAGCTACCATCGCCTGAGCTAGTTTATTTATATTATGTAAGGAAGCATATTTCCATTCTTTGATATTAATGAAATTAAGTTTTATTTCCACTGCATCTTTGTGTGTATGGTTATATCTATAATTTCTTGCATTACTGTTTAAATTTGGACCACTGGTATCAGAGCGGTCTCCTCTTTCTTGATCCTTCTTTTCATGTCTTCAACAAGGTCAGGGTATAAGGAGTTAGGGCTCCATCTAGTTGAACGTTTGCAAGATTAGCCTCGCAAACCCTGACGGTTTCCCATGGGGGAAGAAATGAAAGATGATGGAGCAGGAGATCCTATCAAAATATTGCTCAAGGAGGCCCTCGAGAAACAAATGAACGTGATGATGTATAACTTTTCTGAGATCCTTCAATGGTTGCCCACCGACAGCGCATCCACATCCAACGACCACTCTAGAGGCGCCACTCTTTTTAAGGTACAAGTAAACGTTGAAATTCCAATATTTGATGGCCAAATAGATTCAGATGTCATAGATAAATGGTTAAAAATGATAGAAGGATATTTTTATGTTCATGATTTTTCCAGTCGGGAAAATATTACTTTTTCTCTTCTCAAAGTCAGCCCCCATGTCAATGACTGGTGGGAAACCTACTGTGAGCAGAAGAATTAAAGTATGCCCTCACTATTTTTAGATGCACCAAGTTGGAATTCATTTTTGGATGCCATCAAGGAGCTACCCTCTTGGGAATTATGAGGATAAATATGCAAAGTGGACCATGCTGCAACAGGGAAGGGACCAAGACGTGTCGGATTTTACCAATGTTTTTATACCCTTTGCATGATGTTGGGTATCAAGGATTTTGACAAACATTTGCTACTCAAGTACTACGCCTTCCTAAAAAGGTGCATCTAGGATGAGATGGAGTTTCTAGACATCTCATCGCTTGACATGGCATACTAATATGTTATCAAGATCAAGAAAAAGCTTAAACATAAAAAGTGAGACTTTGGTTCTGTGAATTTGAAGCAAGCGAAAGGTGATCCCAAATTGCAAAACAAAGGACAAAGCCAAGGCGGGGAAAACCAGGAAGACAGCCAAAGCCAAAAGAAAGGAACAACATCATGGAGCTGAAGAAGGACATGGGAAAGTGGTTTGAGTTACATAAGAGCTCCACTCACAACAAAAGTGAGTTTCAGGACAAGCAGCCACTGGTGGCCAAGATGAAGGCTTCTGAATTAGATTCATGTTCTGACTCTGAGTCAGAACCTGACAAGGGGAATGAAAAATGGAAGCAGATTATCATTGTGGATCCCAATGCAACCATTACCACCATAAATATCTAGAATGAGCAACTCGAAGATCCAGAGGAGGAGTAGCGCCTCTTCCACTCCAAGATGTGGGTAAAGGGTTCCCCGCTCAGTTCATTGTTGATAGTAGGAGCCAAAAGAACCTCATTTGATCAAAGGTTGTGAAGTAGATAGGCTGACCGACCACAAACTGACAACTGTAGACCATTGGGTGGCTTCACCAAGGATGAGATCTCCGCATCATCTAACAATCACCTTTCATACAACACCAAGCCCTTCACGGATGAGGTATTATGTGATGTTGTTCCTCTTGATGTTTTTGATGTATTATTAGTCCAACCATACCTGTGGAAGCAACATGCTATGTATGAGTCAAGGCCTCGCATTGTAATTGTTACCTTGGGAAATAATTTGTACAGGATACCGGAGGTAGTGCTACCTACTGACATCTCTTTGGTTACTATAAAACAATGCAGTAAGGTCATTTCAAAATGGGAAATTTGTTTTCCTGGTCATATGCCCTCGGGGAAAGGAGAAGATAATGGACATGACCTCTAGATAGGGACCCTTTCAACGACAACAACATATCGAAAAGGTTGTGGAGAAGTACAGGTACATTTTCACTTCCCCTGTAGGGGTGCCTCTACACTTTCATGTCAAGAACTTCATCGATCTGACCTTAGGAGCGTCATTGCCCAATGGACCAATCTATCATATCACTCTTCTAGAGAATGACAAAATAAAGAGGCAGATTCAGGAGGTGTTGTAGAAAGGTCACAGCCAACCAAGTTCATCACCCTGTGGAAGCCTGATCATGTTGGTACAGAAGAAGGATGAGACTTGGAGACTGTAGTGACTATCAGGCACTGAGCAAGATCACTGTCTAAAATAGGTACCTGATCCCATGGATTGATGACCTTCTGGATCAACTCAAGAGGGAAAAATATTTTAGCAAGATTGACTTCAAATCTCGATATCAGTAGGTACCAATCAAACCCTTTCATGTGTGGAAGATTTCCTAAATCCAAGGAGGGCCTTTTTGAATGGCTGTTTATGCCGTCCGATTGATGAGTTATCCTACAAACTTCATGAGGCTGATGGATGACATATTGTGATCATTCACCAACATATTTATAGTGGTATACTTGGATGACATTTTGATCTTCAACTAGAGTTGGGAAGAGCACCTTCATCACATCCAATAGGTTCTCTAACCACTGCGACAACAAAATTTGTGTGCCAATTTGGAGAAATGCACTTTTGGAATAACCCAGGTTCAGTATCTGGGATACATTATTGATGAACGAGGGGTGCATGTGGATCCAAATAAGATCCAATTCATTCAGGATTGGCTAGCCCCAACCAATCTAACAAAGCTCTGTAACATTCCAGCTCTTCCCAATTTCTACCGCAGGTTCATGTTGGTGTTCTCTCATATCACTTGGCCCTTATGTCAAGTCACCAAGGAAGGAGTCAAATAAAAGTTCTTTTCATTTGAATCTCAACAGAAGGCATTCACAGGGTTGAAACGTCACCTGTTCTCTGCACCGGTGCTAACATTGCGACATTTGCAACAACCATTTGAGATCGATGCATATGCCTCTGACATTGACTATAAAGGCTCATTTCATTAGGTTTCGTGTCAGTCAAGTCCACTTGGATTCATGTCATTCAAGGTCCCATTAGGTTACTAGGTTTCGTTTTCCAAGGTCCAATAAAACACCATTTCACTTCATAAGGCTAGAAAAATATGAGAGTGAACAAAATAATATCCATTTTTCTGATAAATAAGGATTTACAAGCATGTAACCATGGTTGCTAAAGTTATAATTTTGATTTTAGGTTAGAATTTCATTCCAGTTTGTAATTTTATTCCAAAAACAGAGATGTAATCCTAATTTTTATATATATATATATATTTATGTAATTTTATGTCATTATATGTAATAAGTGACTTTTCTCAAGCTATCAACTCAGTTCCAAAATGCTAAAGGACCAAAAGTCAAAGGTCAAAGTATGCCAATGTATATCAAGTGATCAATTTGTACAAGAAAAGGTCAAATGTAAAGATATAGTTTCCAAGAGTAAATTGAATGACAAAAGGAAGAAAGTGGGTCCCAAGGCCCAAAACATCAATTTCATGAAGTATAAAAGCCACCAAGACATCAAAAGCAAATCCATTTGCACTCTCAAAGGTCAAGCTCACACTCCCTTGGCTCAAAAAGTTGGTTTTGTAGGTTCAAAGGAGAAACATTTCTTGGCGTTGCGCTTAGGAAGAACGTGTTGCGCTTAGATGTTGGGTGTTGTGTCTTTTAACACTGGCATTGTGCTTCTGGGTTATTCACTGTACTTTTGGCCGGTGGACTACACTTTTTCCCAGTAAGCCTCCAAAGCGCCAAAAACACCTCCAAATCCTCTCAAAGCTCAACAAGACTGGGTTTTCCTCCTCTACCAAGTAAGTAACCCTATTTTCCACTCATTTTCTCTTCCAAACAACACTTCTTCTTAGTGTTTGATTCCTAAGCAAAATTGGTCCCTAGGCAAGGGACAAAACCCTAAATTCATTCCTATCTTAAAAATTTCTACCCAAAAACCCTCCTACATCACTGTTGAAACCATCCCTACCCTTACACTATCTTTCCTTAGTCCCTAAACACTTTTCCTACAAAACCCTAAGACCTAGGTTTCTAAAAATCCCTAGGTAGCCTCTACCAGAAAATTGTAAATTAATTTTCATTTCCAAATCCCTTCACATTTTCATCCCCCATCACCTCCCACAGTTCCATAACCCACCACCTAATCTCCCCAAATTTGTGTAGTCTTGTCCCCATTCCCTAGACCTATTCCCACTTCCCATTCCCACCTACCTTATCACTAGGGTCTCTTGAAAAAACATTATGGAGGAAGACAAAGATTATATGGAAGAAGAGGACACACAAGAAGAAGAAGACAGAGAACAGAGGAGGCCACAGAAAGGAGGCATAATCCTAAGGCTGGAGCCCACTAGCACAAATGAACTTATGGCTTCACCAATGGCAGCCTCCTGTTTTCAGTATCTGGGTTGCCTTGACTTTTGAAAATTGATTGAAAGAGTTCAACATCACCCATTTTTTACTATACTCTTTTCATCACACCTTAAATACAATCAAGTAACCCTAGCAAGAGTGACCTTCACTTTGTCTACTTCTATCATTGTTGCTGCCACAGGGATTCCAAACATGTGTGAGAGGTGGTTTAAATCAAAGGATTTGGAGGATCAATATTATGAACCATTTATCAAACCACTATATAGGAATGAAAGAAGGAGGGTATTCCCTTTCACCTACCTTCTTAATAGGTATGCCCCCATCATGAAAATCATCATGAAGTACTTCTCTTGTGAAGGTAGGTTCTCTAGGCTCTATAACTACCATATCAGATTTCTTATGCACTTTATAAGGGTCAAATTCCTTAGTATCCCATACTATCTGTTTAGAAGCATAGATAAAATGGCCTCCATTATGAAAAAATGATTATGACTAGAAGATGAACAACCTTTTCAATAACTCATTGATCAATAACATTGTCCTCCATCAACTTGATCAATTGAATATTTCATGGGACAATTTCATTTCCAATGACATTTTCACTGCGCCACCAACTCCACATGTTGAAAGTATGCCTTCTCCATCTCATCCCACAGATCATCATGCTAAAACCATACCACCTTCATCTCATCTCACTACTTCTATTCCTCCATGTGATTAGCCACCCTCATTATCACTCCCATCATCACCATGTCATGATCATGTAGGGTCACCTAGCAGGGTTGAGGTCATCAGGCCTAAGAGGACAGATGTGAGCACATTCGCACATACTTATCAGAAAGGCCATAGGCAGGTGTTTTCCCCACAAATTGTGGGAGGGTCCTTGCCTTCTTCATCAATAAAGAAGGTACAGAAGGGCACGAAGAAGATGACAGAGGCAAAGATCTAGTAGCAGGAGAAGGACCTCCATGAGACAATGTAAGATTTTGACTTAGTTGACCTAAGTGAGTATGATGACAGTGAAAAAAAAATCATTTTCATCAAAGAAAATGATGCACTCATAGAGGATCTTCGGGTCAGCTTGTAGAGGGAAAAACACATCATTTCATACTATGAGTAGGAAAACAAGGAGTTTGAGACCAAACAAGAGCTTATGGAGATTTAGATCATCAAGGCAAAGAGGGAGGCTGAAAAGGCTAAGGATTTACTTGATGAAGCATATGGGGAATATGGTGAATAGATAGAGGAATAAGTGCCAAGAAGAAGGCGAAGGACTAGAGACCTGGAAAGAGCATTAGAGCTAGAAAAATAGAAAGAGGCTAAACTTACTAATCAGCTCACCCTAAATGAACAGTTTGACAAAACGATCAGTGAGAACTGGGAGCATTAGCTTTAGAGGGTAAAGATCCATCTTGAAAATCTCCTACATAATGCCAAAATGGATAATTAAATTCAGAAGAAGATGGCAAAACACTATGCTTGCAGAGAAAGGATTTCCAAGGCAAAACTCAAAGCTGCAAAGGAGAAAATTGAAACCCCAACGAAGCAAAGGGAGGAAGATAAACTTGGAATCCTTGTTGAGGCATCACGCATGGCTTGACACACATCATTAGCATTCATTAGGCCAAATTTTCAAAAATTTTGAGCAATTTAGGGAAATTTTGAAGTTTTGTGCATTTTTGGCAATTTGTGCACGAGTCACATTGCCAAAAGTGCAATGCCTCCTAGGGACCTCCAAATGCAAAATGTCCACTACCATTGGATTCATAAGGCAAATTATAGTTAGGAAAACCACTTTTCTAATTTTTTTGGGTCAACTGGGCAGTCAAAAAGTAAAAAAGAACCCAAAAAATCATGTTTCTACCATGTTTTGGAGGCTCTAGCTGCGCTTTTGACCAATATTGGGAGAATCAACGTTGCGAGGGTCAAAATTTTACCATTTTGGAAACTAAGGGTACATCTGGAAGCTTTACAAGATACGATTTCAAATGAGCTATCCTGGGCTCAATTTGGACACTGGGAACCCCCTCATAAGTGGAGTTAATGTTGGAGTTGCGCTTAGGACATTGGCACTATGGTTTTGACACAAATTTTCTGAGTTTCTTAGTTTTGTAAATTTTCTCAGTTTTGATTGTTTCACCGTGAAAAATAATGGTTTACCAATGTAATTGATGGATGTAAATGTAATAATGATTTTTTACTATTACCTAGGGTAAATACATTAGGGGAAAACTCTTTTGGTGATGTAATGAATAAGTTTCCAAAAAGTGAGGGATGGGTCACTTTGACCACCCTACACTCTAGCTATCAGTTTAGTTTTTGGTGGAAATGCTCCTCCTCTCATGGATTCGAACCTTGAGGCTGGGAGGAGTCTGTTTGAGGCCTATCTCATGTACTTTTTTAGTCATTCTATAGGTTGGACTCCATTGGATATTTTATTAGTGTTTGAGACTTTGGCATGGAATATATTGGATGAGTTGCACCTATTCAGTTGGGATTCCTGTGGCATGGTACTTTGATATTGTTTCCTCTTTAGTTAAATGTGCGTCAATTTTTTGTATCTTCCATGATCCATTTCACTTCTAAATATGTTTTCTTTTTAAGGTGATAAGTAGAATACATCTCCTATGCTATGTTTTGGGAAAATCATCACAATTTGTTTAATCTCTTCAATTTAAAAATAATTCATGATCTTCATGTTATTCATTTTATTTTTAGAACCTCACTAGTCTAAACCATCTTATCACTATACTACCAAGTGTTAAATTAACTTGACTACCTTCCCCATCAGATGTCTGCAATTCTGATTCTCTTTTTCCCTGACCTACTTCACTCTCTGACCTAATTCACTCATCCACTGACTACCCCAACGAAATCAAATCAAACAAACCCTAAGCTACTATATCTCATCTAAAACCCTAATCTGTCCAGCTCTCCTAGCTGTGGTTCCTTTGTAGAGAGCCCTCTCCGGCTTGGCAGGGCTAACTACCAAGTCAAAGGTTGGTATGTGGTTACCTTAGTGGGACTCTTCCTCAGCCTTGAAGATTCAGAGGAGTGATAACACATGGCAATGATTTTGTTTTTGTGGTCATCGATAGATTCTAGAAGATGGCCATTATGGTGGCCTGCAAGAGGAATATCACAACATAAGCCACTGCTAAACTCTCCTTTGAATGAATGTGGGTACACTTTGGCATCCCATAGTCTATCATCTCATATCAGGATAGCAGGTTCCTTAGTACATTTTGGTCCAGTCTCTGGTTGATGTTGGACACCAAGCTCACTAATTCCACATCTTTCCATCCCCAAACTAATGGTGAGAAAAAGGTCTTCAACAGGATGATCATACACATTCTGCGTTGTACAACTCAAAGCATCCACACACATGGGATGAGAGCACCCATTTGTCCAGCAAAACTATAATCAGGCTCTCCATAGATCGACTAGCCCCAACCCTTTTCATGTGAGATTGGGATTCCAGCCACTATGTCCCATTGATGTGGCGATACCATTTGCAGCTACCTAAGAAGATTCGGCTCATGTCCAGTACAAAGTCGACAAGGACAAAAAATTCATTAATCCCGTTGAACACATCCGCAAGTAAGTCCATGACATATTCGAGAGAGCCAATGCTAATTACATGTAGTGACATGATCAATGTCAGGTTCCACATAAGTTCCATGTGGGCGACAAAGTTTAGCTACATTTACAGAAGGAGCACCTCGTTGGGCCCCACCACAATCTTAGCCTACTCTAATATAGGCCATACACCATCACCAAGGTAGTAGGAGATAATGCATTTGAGTTGAGTATTCCACCATTCATTGTTCTTCACCCAATGTTCAATGTGGACCACCTTTGGCCCTACTTTCCACCATTGTTGGACACGTCTAACATCGCAGAACAACTCAGACCAACAAAGTTAAACCCGGACTGCATGGAACAAGCCTCAACTAATCAGATCATGGACACATAGATGAAGAAACCCAACATCAAAGGATCCAATTATTTGAGTTGTCAAAGTGGGCTAACTCCTTCACCAGTGCAACTGGCTCACTAGGCACCAAGTTTAGGAGAAGTTTCCTCTCTCCCGAGGAACTCAACACAATGAGGACCCTTTCTTCCTAAGGGTGAGGAATGATCCAGGTGGATATTGGTGCCACCCACCTATTCCACTTGGACCCCCACCGTTGTTTCTTTCAGTTTTTCAATTTCCATAATTATAGCACGGTTTACTATTTATAGTATTTTTTCACACCTAAACTTTTAGAGACGTTTTGAGGCCCTAAATGATGTTTTTTGGAAAACCATAGGTCAAGAATGTGACTTTTCAACTTGATATTCACTATTAGTATTTGTAGTCCTTGCATAGATCTTTCTAATGAGGTAGCGTATGTGTCAAACGAAGATAGTATGCCCAAGTTACAACCCAAAGAAGTTAATGTACCAACTTACCTCAACGTGGCCCATAGGTTGGTGTTTCATCTCCTAGGGTTAGGTTTTTGGATGTTTACAGTTTTCCATTGTTTCTCAATAATAGATAAGCCTTCAAGCCTCATTGTAGCACAAATCAGAGGCATGTAGCCACCACATCACTTCTCAGAGATAAGCTATCATCGACCAAGCTCATTTATTTCCATTACGTATGTAAGTATATTTCCATTCATTGATATTAATGAATTGAACTTTTATTTGCCTTGCATCTCTATGTGTATGGTTATATCTGTAATTTTTTGTGCTTCTATTTAAATTCAGATCAAGGACACCATAAAGTATTAATTCATTACCAAACCATCAACTAACGCGATTATTCAAGACATTCAAACATACTTGGATTTGTAATAGGAAATTATACATATGTTGAATCAATATTCCATAACTAGAGTAATGCAGTCATGTATTAAACAAGATATCAGGGAAAACTCAACCATCTATTCTATTACTTCATTACAAATAATTAAAGGCACTAGGTGCTACAAAGAAAATGTTATGAAATCCATCTCACTAGCCATTAGTCCCCTCTCATAGTACAAAAAGGAAAGCACAAATAGTATAGAACCATACATCATTACTACAAATGGTTGATTTTACATTAGAGCTATGAAGGAGCTCGAGACAATGACATTAACACTTTAAGACTACTAACACAAAAAGGAAGATACATGCATAACAACACTCTTGTCTTTAGAAACTATAGTATAAGCATTAAAAACTCCATCATCTAATAGTCTCATCTCTTGATCAATTTTATAACCTATGATTTGTCTCGAGAATCTCTTTTTATCTTTCCCTGGTAACTCATTGAACATTCTTGGCCTATTTATCCACTTGTCCAATTTCCTCTCGGCTGGTTAGTTGTTAGGATAGTTTCTGACATTCTCCCTTAGCTAGCCCATGTCGACTTAACCATTTTCTAAAAATATATCATGCATGATTATTCCAGTACATTGACCTTCCTCTACCGGTAAATATATCTAATATACTTAGCCATGACATCCCTCTCCTCTCTCGCCATTAGTCTACAAAATCCTAACTACTCAATCTGATTTGTAGATGTCCTTTTCTCTTAGGATATTTTCATCATCTCCCTATATGGTGCCTCGTTGCATGACATCCCATCCTCCTGCACCAACTCCCTATGCTATGCACTATCCATGTCTCTTCTCATGCTCCTCTATCCTTTTGCGCTGTCACATACCTAACAAAAATCTAACAAATTTTTTTGGCCTCTAGGAGGCCCCTAACACAGAACTATGGCCTTTCCTAAGCCACTAAGTCCTCCTTTTCTGAAGAAAGTTTCTCATCTGCATCCTTTGTAATGCCTTCAATTGTGTGCTTGAGTCCTTCTCCTTCACTGGTAATCCTCTGAACTCTTTTGGTGGTCATATCTTAGCTGAGATCATCGATGTCCTCACTACTTTCTCTTTGAATGCTCTTAAAAAATTCATTACATTCTTCTGTAACTAAAAATACCTAATCTTGAAGGTTGACCCATTGCTTCTTTTCTGTGCATAAACTTTCACTTTTCTCTCTGAGTTGTTCCTTTTCTTGTACAAAACTTTTTTTTATCAACAACACTAATTGTTCCCACACTTTTCTTGGTTTTATTGATCCACTCTTTGGCACTTAATATTTTTTGGGTGGCTTGTTCCATGGATGAAACTACTAACTAGGTGTTCCACAATCAAGTTCCCTACTCAATCATGTTGTGACAATGTCTCTCATATATGACCATTTTATCCTTAGTTTGTTCAATAACTCTCTATGTTCTCATTCTCTAGTAATATTTGGGTTACCTGATGCTCCTTATACTCTACGACTTGAGCCTTCAAGCCATTTATCACCTCCTTGATATTCACTACCGTGTCCTTGGCTGGAGGAGATTCATCAACTGAACCTTCTGTTAGCTCTCCATAAACTTGTGTTAGGGCGGTGTGCAACTCCACTCTATCTTCTACTAGTTACACTTTCTACCGGCATAATTTCTCCTGAGTTCTCTATGTATGTAGTAATTCCTCCTTCATCGCCATCAGTATTTCATGTAAAACTTGTATTGTGTTGTATTGTAACTTTATTAGCTCCTCCATGTCAAACCATGACATTATTAGTTTTATTTGAGTTGTGTCTACAATTCTCTATCACATATCCCCCTCCCATAATTCTACAACTTTCTTATTCAATAAAAACATCCACTTGGCTACTAAGATGAAGATGCTCCAGGTGTGGGCTAGAAAAATAGGGGCTTAAACCCCATAGTGTGTAGTTTTTATGAGGAATTTGGTATCTACGGATAAATTCTAATTCCCTAGGTAGGTTGTTATACCTAGAACAACAAATTTAAAGCACTTTTCCTTTTTCTATAAACAATAAATAAGACAAAGGGAATCAAACGACCTACTTGTTCTTTTGCTTTCCTTTTGTCTCCTTTGTTTGACTCCTATTGCTCCTTCTCAAACTTAACTCGCTCAAAAAGTACATGCAATCATAAATAGAAGACAAAGAACCAATCAAAGCAAGAAATATATCGAATACAAGTAAATGGAATTAGATACATTCACACACATAAACATCGTATATCAAGATAAGCATATGGAAAAAGGGTGTAAATGAATTTATTGAATAGAAGGAAGAACTACAACCAATAGGTATGATCCATTGTCACTCTTCTAGCTTGGGTTCTAACGAACATCACATCAATAGCACAACACTCTGGCAGCATAACACTACAAACTCAATTCTCACTCCAACAATATCTCCTTACAAATTTTGGAAGTCTGGCCAATGATCATTTATATGAGTGCTCAATTTATAGGCAAATGGAGGAGGTTTTTGTCATAAATGAGGGTATTGAATGGCCTTCCATACATAGAGTTTGTTTCCATTGAGGAAGGGATGAGAAGATAGGAGCTTACTTAACTCATTCCTCATCCATTTTCGAGCTCATTGGAGGTGATAAGTGTGGAATCTTCTAAATGACTCCAAAGGATAAGAATATTCCAGAACCCTATGTGAATTTTGCTCAATCTCACCCTAGGTACTCTGTAGAGCACCTAACATGGGCCTACCTGCATTGAAGCGCATTTACCCCTATCCAAGGCTGTGTTGGTCCCTCAAGGAGGAAATTTTAGAGGTTTTTAGGCCAAAGAACTCTCAGGGAAGGAGGCATTCAAAGAGGTGACTTGTCTAGGGCATGTAGCAACTGAATTAGGGTTTTATGAGCCGTAATGGTACTGATCTAAATGATCGAAGTGATGTGTCCAAATGGATCTGTAACAACTGCCCCCTAAAGCATGAAGTTGTAAATAATAATATCAGGTGATATGCTTTATGATGTGATGAGGAGGTTCCGAAGTGGTTGGTAACCTACATCGATTACAATACATAATATCATCATATTTTGATTTTTTTTCTCATGAATCATTGAGGGAAGGAATACCCATGCTCAACATCTAAACTTTCATGACAAGTACATAGAGATTCTTCTACAAATATACACCCATGATCGGAATGACTATCAATGTACAACCATTGTATAGAAGATTTGGTACATTTCCGGAAATCACAACCTGGATGGATGAAACTAGATCTGGGGTATTCTATCACATTAAATATTTTTCTCAAGTATGAGTCTAACCATGTGAATATGTGATCTGAAGTTGAACATGGGAAGGCACCATCTAATTACCAGCCAATAATGTAAGTCGTTAACGGACGTGAGAGAAATCACCGATAATGATAGTGATCCTCAAGGTACAGTAGTAGATTCTACATGGTGTGAATGGACGTTTTGATGTTGAACACCATACAAAGTATTTCGGTCGAAGGCCAGTGATGTCAACCTATCACTGCAAGCGAGTAACCTACCATTGATGTATACAAGCCTCAAGGTACGGAAGGGGTGTTTCTAAGTCAACTTCTTGGATAATGTGCTGATGTCGACAGGAAGCGACTCATCGCAAGAGGGCCTTGATGTATCCCACATCAGTGACATGAAACAAGTGCAATGATTTTGGAGACAGAATTTGACTGATGACACAAGGTTCAGGAATGGCAGCCATGAAAATGAAGGTTTATGGTATTACAAAGGATGAATTTTTAACTCAGTGACCTCTCTTGAACATGTTGGCGACACTGAATGGATTGGTAGCATGACCCAAAACAAAAGTAATGGATGGTATGATAGACCAAGGTATGATAACCATCAAGTAGATAACCCAACTCAAATAGTCACAATGATGAAGTGAAAGTGTTATGTTCAAGAGCGACCTGCTGCCATAAAGTGGTTTACCCCTTTTCCCATTTTCCCTAGTGATTGTTGACTAGTGCCTATTTATTTTTTATCAAGCTTGAGGAGGATAACATATGCTTGTTGTATAATTCCACCCTTTAGGTGAATCCATCACTATGTGATGTTTTAACGAGCCTATCGAAGGTGAAACTCCATCTTGTCATGATGGACAAGTTTGTCGCTATTTGATGTTTTAATGAGTCTAACGACAATGATAAATTGGTCCTTTTCATGTTTAGAGAGTTTGAAAAGGGACAAAAAGAAAAATCCATAAGTTCTTTTTCATAGATTTGACTCTCAAGTCCGAAAAAGCATAAAACAATACAAGAGGGAACTATTGACCATGTTCGGTCAACGTATTCCTTTTTCGTAAATAATCTATCTCAACCCGAAAAAGGGTTAAACTTATATTGAGTAGATGTCGTTTCTAATTTGTTAACAGGCTCAAAAGGACAAGAGCTGGACAATATTTTCATATTTCGAGAGTTTAAAAAGAGCTTAAATAGGACTCCAAGGGGGTTTCTTTTTTGATGTTTAACAAAGCTCGAAATAGAGATAAAAGTATGCTCTGTGGTCAAAGTACAATTCATGATCGTGCACGTCAAATTTTGTAAGTCAGCTCTAAATATGTTCAAATCAACAACAAATGGATTAAGGATACTTGTTCATTGGTCAAAATAGGTAAATACTAATGTTTACTCATTTAATGATCATGAAATAAAAATAAAAGCAAGAATTTACCTATTTTATTTTCACCATTTGATATTTACCATTAAGTTTGTGCTTTGACCCTGTTTTTTACCTCGATCTTCATTAGTTGATTGCAAGAGATTATGTGGAACATTTTTCGTGCCGTCCATACAAGATAGGAGATCTACTGCTCATCTTTATTTTCATACCATTCTTTTACTATTTCATGCAAGTTTTTAGGGTTTTTAGGGCCCTTGGGGTTTGAATTTTTTGCCCTGGGACCAACGCAGGCTTGCATGTTGAAAAATGGATTGGGGAGCACCCATATTGAAGGGATTCTACATTTTAGTGCAGTCTCTCCTTTCCTAGGCTACGCTGGGTGGGTTTCCCAAACTTGTTTCACCAAAAGGACCCAAAATTCCTTCATTTTTTACATTTAAAGGATCCTAAATAAGCTTCTGATTTGATTTCAGGCTGTCATCGGATCAAAATGTCTATTACATGTCAAGAAAGAGAGCATGAATAACATGACATGGTTGCCCTAAATGATACGGGTACAGTTGAGGCTCTCAAAAACTGTGGGTTTCTCAAATACTTCAGGTTGTCCGGCATGAGGCAATAATCAGAACTATTGCAGTTCCTAGTTCACGCATGGGATCTGACATATCAGGATTTTCACATAAGAGACAAATTTTTCCCTATTGATATCAATTATTTTTACTTCCTTACAGATTTTTTGAGACATGTTGCCCCCATATCTCTTTCAGGTGCTTCTTGTGGAGGAGAAACAATGAGGGACTATGTTCGACAATTCTGTCGGCTAGGTACATAGCCTAGAAAGGATGGAAAGATAATCATCAAAGATATATGTGATTTTCCTTTGAGAAAAATCCTCTTCACCATCACAAAGTTGGCAGGCAGTGTGACACTTCATCTGGCGAACAGATCATATGTTAAGTATGCACTTGAGTGTCTTGAACCAACTTTATTCAACTGTTGTGAGGCAGTAATTCCTTCACTAAAAGAGCAACTGACAAAGGTAAAGAGAGGTAAGACAAAAAACATTAGCTATGGATCACTGTTAATTGCTTTTACCTTAGAAATAATTCCATTGATACAACCCCACCATGTAGCAATAGGTGTAGCTGGTCCTAGAGATCCACGGACGCAATGATGAGTTGAATTGATGGATCGACATGCTGGTCAGCCATCGATTACATTTACAACTGCATTCTTCAGTTGGCTCGATCAATAGCACATTGTCATCGAGGAGCATCCATATTTAGGGATGGATTTTCGTGGAGATCCAAAGTTGAGTCTACTAGTGGGCGCTCAATGGGGTGCTATAGGTAAGTTATATTTTACCAAAATGTTTTTTGATTTTTTTAAGTTTTTGATGTTTTTGTGTTTTGATGTTCGAAGAATAAACTAAAATCATTCTCACATGCATATGTGGGTATTTTTCAACCTATGAGGCACCAACAGGAGGCAGATGGTCCAGCGCTAAGAAATGTTGGCAGATCAGTTCTCTAGGATTTGGATTTGGTCGAGACCTTGGTAGAGTTGCAGGATCATGTGGAGGGATTAACCCTTGGTATTCCAAATGTCCATATTGAGGAGTTACCTATGAGGTTGCAGCACCATAGTATTGGTGTTCCAGGCCGTTGGATGTGACTCTTGCGCATCATAGCTCAAGTTGTGACCTGTTATCATGAGCATTACTATGTCTACTTAGGATGTTTTTTGCATGCATTTTGAGGTTTTAGGTCAGATGATCAAACATAACACAAATTTTGTAAAAAGTTTTAAAACATCTATGTATTTTTACTTTTAGAGTTTTTTTCTATATATGGTTATGTTCAATCCTATTCAACTAATGATGTGAATTCAAAATTTACTTTTACATATGTCGCAAATGTTTGTTTAACACATAGTTTGCTAATGAGTCGGTTAATGTGTTAAAGTTTCTAGAAATATGTTGATATTGAATGTACTCAAAATGTCTTTACAAATTGTGAACTCTAAGGAACATACGAAGAATTTTTGGATTTTGGATAGTATAAATGTTTGTTAGTTGTAGTAAAATGAGTTGTGAATCCAGCCTAACGATGATTCGACAATGCCAAGTGAAATGGCATAAGAGAGAAGTTTGATTAATGCGCTATACTCATGCGATATTGTTCACCAATCAACCTATACAAATCCCTTGAAAACTCACTAACTCGCCACTTGGAGCGAAAATGGCCCACGTTGCAGAAAATAGGTTCTGCGTACTATGACTAGCACCATCAGTGTAAACAACAAATGGTTCCAAATTTTCCAACATGTACAGAAAAGGCAAAGTGGATTAATTAACCACATAAAAACTCTAAAAGACACACTGACACACAGACATGCAATTAAAGCGTATATATAGTGATTTTTACTACACTCAATTAAGCATAGTAATGTTTGAGATACAACGTCATTTTGGGGCTGTGACAATGGAATTTCATCATAATCGACCAATTCCTAGGCACCTTTTGCCAAAACACACTTGACAATATAAGGACCCATCCAAAGTGGTTCAAATTTTCCTGCTCCTAGTTTATCAGCTTCCTAATCATAAAGCAAGACTAGGTCTCCTTCTAAGAAAATGCGAGGCTTAACATTTCTGTCATATTGCACCTTGATCCATTTCTTATGCGCTTTGTTAGCCAATGTGGCTTCACGATGGGTTTCATCCAGATGGATAAGTTCCAAGAAACACACTTCTTCTTTAGAAGTGTCGAGTAACATGTCAATTGCAAGTTTGAGAGATGAAATTTCGCATTGTATCGGCAAGATTGCCTCTAGACCATACACCAATTCAAAGGGTGTGAATCCAGTTTCATTTCTCACTGAGGTTCGATATGCCCACAAGGTAGATTATGAGATTAAATGCCAGTTTTGTTTATGAACCCATATCATTCTTTGAAGCATTTTCTTCAAGACTTTTTTTATGGCCTCAACTTGTCCACTCGCTTGCGGCATAATAAGGGGTAGAACTATCATGTGAAAGTCCTAACTTAGCAGTCAATTTAGCCATGATGTGATTGCGAAAATGCGACACATGGTCTATAACTATAGCATGTGGTACACCAAACCTGGGAAACAATGTAGTTGAAAAAGAAAAGGGCAACTGTCTTGCCGCTATTGTTTAATGTTGCCATCACATCAGCCCATTTTGTGAAATAGCAACGATGACTATAACGTACCCATCCCCCCGACCGAGGTGGGGTTACATGTCATGAAGTCAATCCTCCATTTGGCGAATGGCCCAACAACGATGACAAGATGCAATGGTGCAGGTGGTAATCTAGCTTTACGGTCATAGATCTGGCATGTGTGACAGCTTCTGATGACAATTATGAAATCTTTGAATATGGAAGGCTGGAAGTAACCGACATAGATAATTCTCTGTGTGGTAGACTAACCTGATAAGTGTCCACCACAAGCACCTGGATGGCAATCATTCCAAACTTTCTCGGCTTCCTCATGAGTGAGGCACCTTCATAAAATCAGATCGATACCACGACGATAAAGAGTGTCGCCAATGATCAGATAATATTTGGCTTGGTATCGTATACGTCATTGTTGTGAGGGATAGGTATCTGGCCAAAAATTTTGGGTTTGGGAGATAAATCAGTATATCCCCATACCATGCATCAGATGAAGAAATTAGGAACAGAGACTCATCCAGAATTGATGGTTTTGAAATTGAATGAATGGTATTCGAGAGAAGGTTGTTGTTATGAATCAAGAAGATAGAAAAGATCAACGCCTAGAAGAGCCTCAGTCCTTTACATTACATAAATGATTTGGATTTACAATGAATCCTCTAATAGGAGTCTAAGGGGTCACATAATCAGAGCCGACATAACAATAATAATGTAAGGGAACAATAATTAGTGGGCTTCTATGGGGCCATGTAACAATTGGGCACTACATGGGTACATCAATATAATGTGGGCTATACTAATAACAATAAGCTATTACACTAGTAGTATAGGGGCCTAACAGTTGTAAAGAATCTCGGTGAAGACTAGATATTTCTTTGATTTGGATTTGATGAATTCAAAATCAAACTCCTGCAAAATGACGATCCATTTTGAGTATTTGCCCCCCAGCAATTGATGTGACAAAATATATGTCATAGGGTTGCAATCCAAAATGACAATGGTCTTTCGGAGCAGGATATAGTGGTGAAATATCTGTACAACTTGAATAGCAGCCAGAGCTAACTTTTCGACATAAGAGTACTTAGCTTCTGTATCATTGAGATTGTGACTCAAATAATTTATGGATGTTCAATTCCATCTTCTTCTTGGAATAAAACCATTCTAGTGGTTGTATCTATAGCGACGAGATACATGAAGTCCTAATTTTGATAATTCAGGGAATACATTAATGAGGCTCTAATCAAGGTATCTTGAAGAGCATCGAAGGAAGCATGTGCAACTTGATCCCAATGGAAGGGTATCCCCTTTTTCAATAAACGAATAAATCGTTTAGCCATTTCAGCATAATTGGGAATGAACCTCCTCAGAAAGTTAGCCTTCCCTTGGAGTCTTTGTAACTGTAGTAGATTGGAAGGTGGAGCAAATCAAGGATTGTCTGAACCTTAAGTGTATCTAGTCTAATTCGCTCCCTAGACACTATGAATCCAAAAAAATGACTAGAACCAACACAAAACACACATTTGTGTGGATTGAGTCATATTTTATAGTGTCATCATCATACAAATATAGCTCTCAAATGTTGCGGGTGATCAAACCGCTTTCGTGCATGAGCAGGTAAATCATCTAGGTATGGAAGGCATAAATCATCACCCTCTAAAATGTTGCCCCTATATTCTTCAAACAAAATGGGAGTTTACTATAAGAGAATGTGCCCCATGGACAAATAAATGTAGTTTTAGCTTGCTCCTCTAGGCAGTTATTGATCTGATTATAGTCGGAAAAACCATCCATAAATGAGAATATTTCACATCTCGCACATTCATCAATAATTTGGCCGATAAAGGGAGTAGGATAATTGGCTTTTGGACAATCATGATTAACATCCCTATAATCGATGCACCCTCATATTGTCCCTTATTTCTTCATGACAGGAATAATATTGAAAACCCAATCAGTAAGAGGAACAGGGTAAATGAAACCAATATGCAAAAGTTTTTCAACTTGTATTTTAATAGAAACAACCTTCTTGAGATGAACAGAATGGAGGCACTGTTGTACTAGTTTGACATTGAGATACATTTTGATTTCAAGTTCAACTATACTAGAGTCAATTCTTGGCATCTCCTCGTATGACCATGCAAATATATCTCAAAATTCAAAAAAGCGATCATGGTAAATATCAAGTTCTGATGGAGAACAAGATTTGCCAACATGAATGTTTTCTACAATGTTAGGTTTGGTCGAAATATTAATAGAAATAGTTTCTTTTATATTTGACAGGTTTCACTCAGAATCTACTGTATCTATGAAGACACAATTCGAAAGGAAATCGGAAATTGAAGGGTGATTAAGTTCACTTAAGTAATCTTCTATGTGATATTGAAGATGGGAATGATGATGATAATATTCCCATGGTTCTCCTTCCATCATCATTTATTAGACGATTCCTTCATCAATAGAAAATATACGTGAAAAAGGATCAAAAGAAGTACCAAATTCTAATGAATGATGGACCCATATAATTGATGAAAATGGATTTGGGTTTTTCGTGCAAGCCAGAAATATTGATTTCCATGCTAGCTCAATGGGGCTTAGTGGCATGATTTCATTACTACTGTCAACTTCAAAACTATTGTTAATCTTCCTTAAGTCAAATGAAGTGGAAGATATCATGTTGCAAGTCTCAACTTTTTCCACTTCCACCAAATTTGATGGTGCTGGTAGTGAAAAAGTACCCATTAGGGAAGGATCTTTAAAGAGACCTATACCAATGTTTTGAAGAGAACGGGGGTTTGTGTACCAACAAAATGCTTCTAGTAGCCTGTGAATTAGAGGCAAAGAAGGTGAGTTGGTCAATAACTATTATTCCACCTTTATGAGGAAATGAAATCATATGAAAGTATGTTGAAACCACATCAGCGTGTTGCGTTGTACAACACGTATAAATTTACCCTTGATTACATTATCTTTTTCCTCCTTATTATGCATTTGTGCGATGATGTAATAAGGTTTTGATAGAGTTTCGATAGAAAGGGAACAAAACTACTTTTGATATGATTTGGCTATAAAAACTAACTTTTGTTGCTTTTTATGTAGATATTTGCGAATGGAACAATTGTTGTTCAATCTATTGAATAACAAAGGCTAAACAAGGAGAAAAGAGCATGTATTGTGTGGTCAGTTGAGAAGTGAATCAGAAGGATCAACGCAGGATGGGAGATTGTTCTGATAATAGAATTTGGTTGCAAATTCCTTAGGATCTCCTAATCTTGAGCAATTCCAATTATCTCTTTTCCTCTTTGACTATAAGAGGGGAAAAACGAATAGAATATAGCACTTTTGCCTTTTTACTTCGGCTGTAATTTTAAGAGACGAAGTATTATTCTAAAGAACAAATTTTTATTGTAATGACATTTAGATTTAAGGAGTAATATAAAATTTGGGTTTCTGTTTTCTCGCGATATTCTAAGTAAATAGGCAGTAATCATTGGCGGCTTGGGTCCGGTCACTAGTGGATTTCACTGCTTTTTCCTGTGTTATACTCTTACCTTTTTACCACAAGTCTAATTACTTTGTTTTATAGTTTTATGATTGATCTAGTTGATATCTAAATCACTGGTATTGAGTTTTTGCATTCCACACATTATTTCTTATTACTATTGATTGGTTTCATTTATTTATGTCGTAGATTGATTCAAGTATTAGATAAGTTATTTCCTGTTAATTGAGAGCCAGAGTATTAGTGGTTAGATCAGGTGTATTATTGTTATGCAGAAGTTTCTATTCAACTGAAGGAGCTTTGTTACTACTACAATGCACTTGGTTGATATGCTTATGGCCTGTAATTGCAATTAGAGCTTTTTGGTTAAGATTGAGTTTTGATGCTTGAATAGTTTAACTTCTTTGAAGTTACAAGTTTGTTAATTTATGTTGTGATCCGTTTACTCTTGTATTGAAATAAATAAGTTATATTAAAGCATCACTTTCTATAGATACAACGATTTCCATCACCTGCACCTATGTACACTCTTGAAACAAAAGACTTACCCAGGTCGATAATTAATGTGAGGCATTTAGGAGTTCTATAAGGACATCTTATATGCGCAATCATTTTAGCAGTGTTGCTGGGGAGAGTGTTTCTATTTCACAAAAGGTGATGTATGTTTGATGCTTTTTTGTTGTGAAAGAATTGGGTATTAAAAATAGAAGGTAAGAACCTCCGTACTAGCAATAAAGTGCTTGCTCCTTTGCCCACTTTTGAGAAACATTGCGTAGGAATTGAAGTAGAAATAAATGTTTGTATTTCTGTATGAATGACTAAGGAGAAAAGAGTAGAAAAAGACATAATTCCTCCACCAAGATCTGAAAATTCTAAGGCATCGGTGACCCTTGGATGATCAACCTTCATTAATGAAATCGTAAGAAAGGTTGAGTCTCAGTCATCAGTAGGACGTCGAACCGTTTCTACAAGAAATCCTACTGTAACTCTTCAGGGCGCAAGATCACCATCTGTAGCTGAAACTGAGATTCACAGTAAGACTGAAGGGTCTGAACAAATATTTTAGAACACTGAAAATTTACAGCCTAGCCCTTTACAAGAAGGGAATTCTTGCAATATTCGTGAAGGAGGAGCAGAAACAGGTAGTGTTGAAAAGATTAAATCATCAAAACCCAAATCTCCTGAACTAGTGGTTGAACAGAGGACACCCAGTATTCCTGACCAAGGTAGTGTTGTTAAAATCATTCTAAAAGTCGCTTCTAAACCCCCTAGGAACAAATCTCTAGCTCCAAAAATCCCTGAAGGATATTGGCACATTTTTGAGCAAATGGCACATAATCAGCGACAGCCTTAGACGTCCACATTAGAATACCCTATTTTAGATACAATTGTTAGTGCTCCCATGAAAGCTATTCCATTACAAAATATTCCTACCTTTCATGGGCTAACTTCAGAGGATCCTGATGCATTCCTTTTTGAATTTGATGTCTTATGTAGGGGATATGATTACACTATAGACCCCCAGAGGCTGAAACTGTTCCCCTCTACTCTGAAGTGAGAAACGTTGTGTTGGTTTATGGGGCTTGGTGGAGGTACCATTACTGACTGGGACCAAATGAAAACAACCTTTCTAAAAAAATTGCAAGATTAGTGCCGAACTAGAGAACTGAAGGACGAAATATTTCAAATGGTAGCTAAAACTAACAAGACTCTTGAAGAATATGTAGAACATTTTCAACATAATCTACAAAGATCTCCTTACGCAACTTTGCCTCGTGAAGTTCTTAAACTACGATGATCAAAGGTATGAAAGACCAATGGGTAGAAACACTAAATTTAATGGGGAAGGGTGACATTGTCAGGAGGATTATGACGATATTATAGAATTGTGCATCAGGTGCTCCAGAGGCAGTACAAGGCTAAAACTAACCGGACGTGATGTGATCACCAGAGATAGCAGAACCTCAGGAGGAAGCGTTACACGAGTTGAAATTGGCAATTTGCTGGAAGATTTCAAGATTGATATCTTGGGTACCCTGACGACACAATTGGATAGCATGCAAGCCAAGAAAAAGTAGGCCAAAGCATAACATAATCTAGCTATTTTCTATCCAAGTTGTAGAAAGAAACACAATCATAGAGAATATCTGTTAGATATGATACAAACATGCACCATTTTCACTAAGGATCATGGTATGGAAAGTTATCCATCGCTTCTCGGATTAAAAGAAGTTTTCAAGCAAGCAGAAGAGGAAATGGAACTAGTATATCTGCTGAACCAGCACTGTCAATGGCAAGTACGTCTAACAGGTATGTCTACAGAACCATCTTCATTCTTTCCTTCTTCACAATATTCAAGGGAAGCATGGCAAAACCAACCACCTTTCTCTACTTGGCCACCTCAAGCATTTTCTATGCCACCATGGCCCAACCAATCAAATCCAAACAATAATTGGCCAAATTCCTCTTACCCTCCACCATTCTAGCAGAACACCCCCTATTCCTCTCAATGGTCTCCTTCTACCTCACAAAATCAGAATTGGCAACCAAATTGGCAATGATCCATAAACCAGCCCATCGTAACAGTTCCTCTGCCCCAACCAACCCTACTAGCACCATCAAAATCATCAACCTAATATACGGCCACAACTCCCAGCTCAACCAAATCCGAATCCTAACAACATACCGATCCAGTCAGTACAAATTATTGAGAGTCTGGATCCTGAAGTTGAGTCAAGAGAATGTAATGAACTTAAGTTAAGATATGGATGCATAATTGCTCCATATGAGGACAAAAATATGCAACTTGAAGTTAAAAAAATGCATCCGAATAAGCCTTCAACTGTAGATAACCAGAAAACAAAATAGGGAGAAGATACAGTCAGGAAGAAAAATCTTGAACAAATCATAATTACTTCTCCCGTGTTTCTAGAAAGATTGATAATAGCTCGACCAAATGAATATCTTGACTTTGATCTTTTGGGTGAACTCAAAAATCTCTATATAAAAATACCCCTCTTCCAGGCCATTCAATATATTATGATATATGATAAAACCATTAAAGAGTTGTGTGCAAAGAAGTCTGTGAGGGAAAACAAAAATAACACCAACTTTCGATGGCGTCAGAACTTTGTCTGATTTATTACTAGGAAACGAGACACCTGTAAAATATGAAGACCTGGGGAATCCCATTGTCACCGTCGAAATAAATGGCCACTCTTTTCCCAATGCTTTAGTTGACTTAGGGGCAGCCATTAACATTCTTACAAACCGAAACTTGCGAAGTGGTTGGCATCATAGCCTTAGAACCAACCACAACCTTGTCGGAACTTGCCGACTGTTCAATCATTAAGCCAGAGGGAACATTACAAGATGTGACGGTTTTTGTGGACTCTTGGGAATATCTGGAAATTCTTTTTATTATAAACCCAAGAAATCGGCTAGATGGACATCCCTTAATAATGGGAAGGCTTTTGCTAGCAACATCTAATGCTTATATAGGCTGCCGAACAGGAAGTATGACCATAACTAGAGGAAATGCTATTAAGAGTCTGGCTTTATACCCTCCTGCTCAGCCAAGCCTAACCATTGTAAAAACTCAGAAACAACTAGAAGCATATTTAAAAGAAAATATTCATTCAACGTTGACTGTCGTAGATGCGCTTGAATTAAAAAATAAAAGAGAAGATGATGTCATTAACACCTTTATCAATCACCCTGCTACAGTGTCTAATTTGAGATGTCACATGATTGAAGCAGTCCTCGACAATGAGATTGAAGAAGATTCCTTAAGAGAACTCAATGACCAACTGATACCAACAACCACCATCTATAATAGTAAGCTTGTTGAACTCGAGCAAGGGAAAATCATGAACATTAATAGTAATATGAGTAATGACCAGCAACAGAAACTTATCAGAGTCCTTAGGAAATATAAAGGGGCTTTTGCATGGGACTACGCTAACATGAAAGGGATTGACCCTCAGTTATGCATGCACCACATCTACACTAAGAAAGATGCAAGACCCATTTGACAGCCGCAACGTAGATTAAATCCTCATCTAAAGGGTATTGTGAAATAAGAGCTCCAAAAACTTTTAGATGTGAATTTTATTTATCCTATATCTGATAGTAAATGGGTTTCTCCATTATTAGTTGTCCCCAAAAAGAATGGAAAATGGTGGATATGCATTGACTATAGAGAACTAAAAAAAGCGATGCTAAAATACCATTTTCCTCTTCCATTTATCAACCAGGTCCTTGACACACTGGTAGGAAAGAAATTCTTCTCTTTCCTAGATGGATTTAGTGGCTACGACCAAATTCAAATTGCCTTTGAAGACTAGGATAAAACTACTTTCACTTGCCCCTGGGGAACATTCGCCTACACGGTATTGCCTTTCAGATTGTGCAACGCACTTGCTACATTCCAAAGAGCCATACTCAATATTTTTGTAGACTTGATAAATGAAGGATTGGAGGTGTACATGGAAAATTTCACACCATATGGGGATGACTTTGATTAGGGATTACAAACATTGGAGAAAGTCCTAGAATGGTGTATTGCTACTAGGCTATGCTTAAGTCATGAGAAGTGTCATATGCTGATGACAGAGGGCCTAATTTTGTGTCATTACATTTCAGCAACTGGAATTCAGGTAGATCCATCAAAGATATAGGTAATCCTCTTATTAGGTACTCCCTGCACTCAAACAGAGGTACATAGTTTTTTGGGATTTGTTGGATATTATCATAGATTTATAAATAACTTTTCGCAAATTGTTGCACCTTTATATGACTTGATAGGAAATGTTGATTTTATGTGGACTGATAAATGTGACACTTCTTTCACAAATCTAAAATGTTTAGTATCGACATCACTAGTATTACGAGGCTCGAATTAGGATATACCTTTCTAGATTTCATCGGAAGCATCAGATACAACCTTTGGAGTTGTTCTTGGCCAAGAAGAAGACAAGAAACATTACGCTATATATTACATTAGCAAAAACCTTACCCCTGGTGAGTTGAATTATACACTAACATAAAATGAGTTTCTAGCTGTTATTTATGCTATAAACAAATTTAGACACTATATAATTGGATATATTTTATTTTTGTATATTGATCACTCCGCCATTAAATTTTAGCCAACAAACCAATTACAAATGGAAGAGTGACTCGTTGGTTACTACTTTCGCAGGAATTTGACATAACTATAAGGGATCAACCAGGGAAGGTGAAACTCATGGCAGACTTCTTCTCTCGAGTGCCAAGAATAGATGATACAATGGTGGTAGATGATTCGTTCCTGGATGAACATTTGTTTGTTCTGGCCATAAAAATGCCATGGTATACAGATGTAGGAAATTACATAGCAGTGGAAAAATTTCCCAAATATTTGATGCCGAGAGAAAGGAAATTGATTGTTCAGCATAGCACTCGTTTCTCCTAGATTGGAGGATACCTTTTCTACACGGAATATGATATGCACATCTGACGGTACATCACGGAGGATGAAGTTTACGATATCCTAAAATCCTGACATGATGGACCTTACAGTGGACACTTTGCAAACCAAAAAACTGGACATAAAATTCTACAGATGGGCTACTACTGGCCCACTATTTTTAAAGATGCTAAGAAATTTTTCCATGCATGTGATAGTTGCCAAAGGATGGGCCACCCTAGCCAATCTGATGAAATGCCCCTACATCTATACTTGGTGATAGAACCCTTTGAGCATTGGGCATTAGATTTCATTGGCCTGATCAACCCACCATCCAACCAGAAATCGTATATATTGGTTTCAACAGATTACTTAACTAAGTGGGTGGAAACAATAGCATTGGCAAGAGCAATAGAGGAAACCATTATTAGCTTTCTTTACGAAATTTTTGTGTGGTATGGCTTACCCAGAGAAGTAGTTACTGATGGGGGACCACAATTTGTGGGTCACAAAATTGTTGCTACATTGAGAAATCATCATATCACACACAGAATTACTTCTCCATATCATCCATAGGCGAACACGCAGGTGGAGAACACCAACAAAGTTATCGAAGCTACTCTAACAAAGATAGTTTCATCACATCAACGAGACTGGGTTGCTCGACTGCCAAAGGCCTTGTGGGCATATCGCACAACTTGGAGAAACACTACTGGATACTCTTCGTATTAACTGGTATTTAGTAAAGAACCCATTTTTCCCATATAATTTGAAATACAAAGACTAAGGATAGCCTAGGAAGTGGGATTGGATTTAACCGAAGCCCAGGGTAACACGTTACAATAGACGAATGAATTATATGAAGCTCAGCTACTGGCTCTATAGCGTACGACACTTACTCAACAATAAAGAGCAAAATGGAATGATGTCCTTATTAAGAAAAAGACATTTCATGAGGGCGACTGGGAACTCCTCTGTGATTCCAAGTTTCACGATTTCCCTAGCAAACTACACACCAGGTGGTTAGTCCCCTATGAAATAAAGAATGTACATGACAATGGAACTCTTATGCTAACCACCATTGATGGGTCTGGTTCTTCTTTTAAATTGAATGGGCATCGAGTGTGCCTCTACCAAAAACCACTTACTAAAGAATATTTCTGCTAGAAGATACGTAAGGACCCCACCATGCAAGTTTTAGTTGCAGAACGTAATCCTTCGGCAACTTCATCTTTATAAAATTTACTTCTTCTCTGTAAAATATATAAATATGATTGTTGATTTGATTTGATTTTCTTTTTCCTTTTCTCTACTTGTTTTGCTCTTCAGTTAATTGAACAGCTGATGTTCAATCTATTGAATAGTCGTTGTTCAATCCAATTGAACAACACTTTCTCTTTCGTGTGATTTTACTGTTCAATTAATTGAACAACTATTGCTCAATCTATTGAACAACCGTTGTTCAATCCAATTGAACAACACTTTCTTTTTGGTGTGTTTTTGTTGTTCAATTAATTGAACAACCATTGTTCAATATATTGAACAATTGATGTTCCATCTCAATTTAGCAACAACCCTTTTTGGCATGTTTTTTTGTTCATTCAATTGAACAGCTGCTGTTCAAACAACTGAACAACACTTTTACATCCCTTGTGCATGCTTTGCTATTCGTTTGATTGAACAGTTCCCGTTCATTCAAATGAACAACTATTGTTCAATCCCAATTGAACAACACTTTTTCTCTTTGCGGTTATTGCTGTTCAAATGATTGAACAACACTTTTTGTGTATCTCTGTTGTTCAATTCCAATTGAATAGCAAAATTTTTCTTTTGTGTGATTTTTGTTCGCTTGTCTGAATGATTGTTGTTCACTCAAATGCTCAACCCCATTTTTCTTTTGTTTTTCATTTTGTTTTCTTTTCATGGCATGAAGTACACTAATTTAATGAGGACATGAGTTTATGGATTCTATTGAGGGGAGTTAATACCATTAATGTTATGATATTTAACAAGACAACTTCTTGATGATAGATTATTTTCAAGAAAGGGACATAGTTATTTATATACTTCTTTGTTGCATAGCTTTCTGTTGTACTTGATACTGATTGGTCATCTTAATACCATAATGATCCCACCCTTCCTGGTTATAATCTTCTCTGTCTTTAACAAATAAGACTATGGGTATATTTTTTATTGACATGTTGAACTTCTTCCACCATCCCTGCTCTTAAGGAGTATTGAACCTCCCTCCATTTATCATAAAAATGTGTAATAACAAGAAAAATTTTGTTTTCAGATGGAGGATAGCGGGTCTCATTACAAGCCAGCCTACCATGTTCATAAGGCTGTAGAAAAGTGAGATTCCCACTATGGCCACCACACCAGGGTTATGATTCATTGGATAGCCAGAATATCCTTGGAACAGGAGGTCTCATTACGAGCTAGTCTAATCACTTTTGCTATGTCCCAGTGAATGGCAGTGTGGTCATCTAGTTACCATGCTAGCACACTGAACTCTTCTATAGAACAACACTGTAACTCTCCATTTATAAATTGAGGATCCTTGCCCATATGGGTTAAAAAGAAACCCTACCAAGGCTATGGATGCATGTTGGCAGTGGAGGCTCTACTTATCATATTGAAGTTATACCTTATCATCCATTATTACTATATTACCCTCTTCTTATTCTTTCTTTTTATCGGAGAAGTTATTTCCTTATTTTTTCATCGTTTTGAACCTTTATGCATGAGATATTTTTTTCCAATCAATTGCATCATTCTTGGCTATAATACCATTAGTAGAGCATCTTTTTGGCACATTGTTGTCCTTTTCTTTCTTGCATAACTTATCATCAACCCAAGCATCTTATATTTTATTCATAACTATCTTTACACACTCTGCTCTAATTATAACCATACTTCTTGTCATCCTATCATTATATGTGTACTCTGTTTCATTTAATGTTGTATTGTTCTTCCCCTTGCCTTGCTGTTAGAACAACCCTTTCCCTGTCTACTCAGTCATGGCGACCTCTCTTTTTATGGAGGCGGAGGATTCCCATCACACCTTTGAATGCACTGTATTTATTACACTTACTGGACTTGATATGTGTTAGATTGATTGCTATGATATCCCATCATCAAATGGCATGTGGCAGTATGATAGTCTTAGAGTTAATATCATTAATTATCATGCAAATTCTGCTTGACATTATGGAATTTAGTTGTTATGTCTACTTTCTGTTCTATTTTACCAAAGCAATTGTTGTTCTCTGTTGTGTTTTTTCTATGTTAATCTTTGAAACTTGTAGAGCGAATATTGAAAGAATTCAAGCATTGTGGGTGGAAAATCAGTTTGCTGAGAACCCTCAGTGTTGGGAATTTCTGACAGAGCCAGGCAAATTCTAGTGTGTGTGGGATGGATTTCATGTTTCACCAAGCTTTAGGCCTCTAGCAGTGAAATCGGTCTCGAATTTTTACAACACTTACAAAATTGGAATTCCATAGTAAAAGGTGTAAGAATAATAGTATCAGAAGCTATGATAGCTGAGGTTTCTGGGTTTTCGGTAGAAGGAGTAGCATGGCCAGAAAGGCATGTAGTATTGCATGATGCAGTGGAGATTTTCAAAGACGCGGGTGAAGAGCTAACCCAAAAAAGTAAGGGCATTCAACAGTCCTCTCTAGGAGAACCATGGTGCGAATTGGCGAGTTTTGTCCAAAAATTACATTACCTGTGATGAGCGACGGGATGTGGTAAAACCATGACAACTTAAATGTTTAGCTGTTTTAAAGAAAAAGCTTACTGTCAGTTTGCCATTTTTCTTAAATTCATTGTTGCATGATATAGCTGATAGAGTAAGACGGGCTAAACATCCTGATACTATAGTCAGTCATCATGGGTTGATCAAACTGATTGTTAGTCATAGTCTTTCTCAGCAAGATTAAACTTGGGATAGTTTTATAGATCCACCAGAGATTGGGCCACACCCTGTAGTCCAAAATTTTGCAACAATGCGAATTGAATATTAGAACCCTGTTCCGAAGAGGAAAAGAACTACTCGTATAATAACATTACCTAATATGTAGGTTTTAACCCTGTACAGAAATTACTTGCATACGAATTCTTAAACAAAGAAAATAAACAATGCGAGAGCATAACCCATAAAACACATATGCACAGAGATTTTTCCCTGGATCCCAAAACCGGGACTACTAGCTTGATTTTTCATTATGTTCCTTTCAATGTTACAATACATATATATACATGCCGAAGCATCCAATACCATGGACCGAAAGACCATTGCGTCCAATACCATGTGTGAAAATCATGCACAAAACCATAGGTAGGTTCGCCCAACCTAATATAGGGTCCAAAAAAAAAATTTCCCGGGGCACTGCCTCGGACCCCGTAGAGGGGGGCTACCCGCCCCCCTCAAACCCCCGGACAAGGGGGGCTCCCGCCCCCCCTGTGACCCCCCCACTGCACAATCGGCGCAACGAAGGGGGGCTCCCGCCCCCCTCTAACCCAACAATCTCCCATTTGTTGTTTTCTTTCCACAGGGGGCCACAAGAGACCTTAGTCATTTTTCCATACCTGAAACACCCATTGTTTCTCTACACCAAAAGAACTTCTCAGAGCTCACAGAATTTTTCAATGCATTTGCAGTATTCTTCAAAGTGTCCACCTTTACCAGAAACACCTTTTGGTCTTCTATCATATCCCTCACAAAGTGATACTGAACATCAATGTGCTTTGTCTTTGAATGATAAGCAGGGTTTTTTGCCAAGAAAATTGCACTTTGGCTGTCACAGTCTATTCTTATAGCTCCCTGTACTAACCCCATACTTGAACACAATCTCTACAACCAAACTGCTTCCTTGCTTGCATGAGTGGCTGCCATGTATTCTGCCTCTGTAGTTGATAGTGCCACTACAAATTGTTTCTTACACATCCAACTGACTACACCTCCAAATAGGTTAAACACATACCCACTTGTAGATCTTCTCTGATCCAAATCTCCAGCCCAGTCTGCATCAACAAAACCATGAATATCCAACACTCTGTCCAATCCTGGTCTTCCTTGGTAGCACAAACCATAATCACTAGTGCCACGCAAATACCTGAAAACCCGCTTCACTACTGTCCAATGCTCCTTCCCAAGTTTTGACATAAACCTGCTCAATACTCCCACTGCATTTGCAATGTCTGGTCTAGTACAGACCATTGCATACATCATGCTACCGACTGCACTTGCATATGGAACATGGCACATGTCCTCTTCCTCTTCTTGTGTCTTGGGACACTGTTCAGCAGATAACCTCACACCTACAGGAATAGGAACCTTCACCGGTTTACTATCCTGCATATTAAACCTCTGTAGTATTGTCTCGAAATACTTCCTCTGGTTTAACCAGAGCCTCCTCTTTGTCCGATCTCTTTTAATTTCCATTCCCAAAATATAGTTTGCAGCACCAAGATCTTTCATGTCAAATTTGGAGGACAATTGGGTCTTCAAATCCTGGATAATTTCTTTGTCATTTCCAACCAGCAACATATCATCCACATATAAGACCAGATAAATAACACGGTCACCAATTAATTTAAAATACACACAATGATCTGCTTTGAACAATGTAAACTTTGAAACAGGAACTGATACTGTTACCCGTTTTGTAGAGGTGGCAAAAAAATGACCCGATTTTCAAAAGTGTTGATGCAGAATACACATGTTTTTTTAAGAACATGCTTTTTGGAACTTTAATTTTTTTCATGTGCATTAAGTGGGTGAGGCTCGGTGAATGGTAGTGATTTTCATCCTGATTTTAAAAAGTGTGTATTCTGCATCACACCCTTTTTTTAAAAGACCTATTTTTTGACTTTAAATTTTCTAGTGTGTGAAATGTAAAAAATTATTTTCTAAATTTGATAGTTTTTGAAGTCGTCATTGTATTCATATTTTCTTGTTCTCTATCTTAATTTTTTTTTTTTTTTTTTGTGGGCTTTTTATTGTTTTGCGTTTTTAAATTATAAAGTCGATAGTTTGAATTTTAGATAATCTACATATTTGACATCTTTTCAACCCCCTTAATTAATTTTTCAATCCACATGAAATAATTGTTTCTAAAAAACAACATTTTTTAACAATGGACATAAAAAATAACCATTTTTAACATAAATATAACAAAAAAACTAAACTTTTTGATAATTTTTTGATAGAATTAACATGTCAAAATCACAATTTTTATACAAAAATATTAACTAAAAATGGTCAAATAATAGTTTTTTTTATGAATTTCATGTCAAAAAGATAATAATAACTACTTTTTTTTCAAAAAAAAATGATTAACTTAAAAATCAATGGGAAAATCACAGTTGTGCTCTCCCCCGCCCACCCCTCCACCGCCACCGCCCCCACCCCGCCCACCCATCCCTCGCCACCGCCACCGCCACTGCCCCCCCGCCCACCCTGCCCACACCCTCCCCGCCCACCCCTCCCCCTCCCTGCCCACCCCTCCACCGCCATTGCCCCCTGCCCGCCCACCGCCACCGCCCCCTGCCTGCCCACCCCGTCCACCCATCCCCCGCCACCGCCCCCTCCCCGGCCCCCCTGCCCACCCCTCCCCGCCCACCCATCCCCCACCACCGCCCCCTCCCAGCCCCCCTGCCCACCCCTCCACCGCCACCGCCCCCTCCTCGGCCACCCCTCCCCCTCCCCCTCCCCCGCCCCCTCCGCGGTAGCGGCACCCCCGGGCCGCCTCGCCCCGCCTGACTGGCGGCGGGTCGATTCCGGGGTCGACCCGCCGCCGGTCGGGTGGGGCAGGGCGGCCGGGGGTGGCGCTGCGCGGATCTAGAACACATCTACCCAAATCTTCAAGTAATTTCGAATCAAACAATGAATACTTTATTCTCCCACCTTCACATGCAATTGTTTTATTTCTAGACGCACGTTAGGAGGGACAATGTTGAAAATGGATCCACCTTTTTTAAGAGTTGATCTAGTCTATATACTCGTCGCACTTCATTTTATCCCATTCTCTTCTCTTAAACTTCTATTTTCATTCCTTTTTTTCTAGTTTGTTTCCTCCTATTTGAATTCTCTCATGCATCCCCCTAGCAACTTCCCCTGAATCCTTCTTCTTATTCCAAGAATGGAGGTGAGACACCTCTTTAGTCTTCCTAGTCAGAATTTGCCTCCAAAATTTCTTAGGAGCTAGCTTAGAGAGGTGTAAGAGATTCCCTTGTCTTTGACGAATGTATTGCCTCTTTTTCCTTTTAGTTAGGGCTTTATATATTTTTATCTTGTCCATTTTAAGACATTCATCAACAACTTCCTTAATTGCTCTCCTCGCACTTTTACACTCTTTGTCATACCATGGATTGGTTTCGCTATTTCTTTTATTATTTGATATAGGAAAAATAATTTGCAAAATTTGATAACTAATTCTCTAAATCCCTTTCCAAGACTAACACTTGAAAAATCAATTAGGTAACAAACATGTTATTAGATAGAACTATTTGTTTCTTTATTTCACCAAACCAAATTGAAAAAATAATTTTATAAATTAAAAATCAATAATACAATCTTAGAAGCAGTTTAAACCTATTATTATAATCATGATGTGAAATTGAATAGCTAGATTCTTAGCACATCTAATATTCTCTTTTATTCTGCTATCAATGATATCATATTTTCCAATGTTTGATACATTGTGCAAGGCCTATCTATATAAAAGGATCATGAAATACAAAAAAAGGAGAACCTTTTCCCACGAGCATGTGTGTGCTTGAAGGAGTGGAAATGCCATTATAATGGCTTATTTAGTGCTTCAAGGACATTATTATAAGAATGTATGACTCGTAGATTTTGTCTAAGTTATATAAAGGTCATAATTACTCGCATCCCAATCTAAGAGCCTCTCTAAAGTTTGAATTTAAGAAAGCACTGCCTCCATTTATTTATGTAATGAGCATATATGGAGTACACCAGTAGAAGGTATACTTTTCAAAGTTTTTCAATTTTTTTTTCCTTTTCAGGAACAAGATCATCTCATCTGTGATTTCCCCCATTGGTAGCCATCTCGACGGAATCCTTAATCTTGAAGAGGGGCAATTACTTGAGTATTTTTGGCTCAACTTGCTCATGGGCTGAAGAATTTACATCTTTTTGCCAATTTTCTACTGCAATTTTGACTACATTTATCTGATAGGAACCTTCATAACCATCCTTTCTACATAACTTTGTCACATTGCATATGTACATTTTCATTTGAGCTACAAAAGGTTATGTGAAGGTAATGATTCTATTATTCTACAATTTTATATGTTTTTCTTACAAAAAAAAAACTAATATATGAATATTACATAAATTGACAAATTTTGTAGCTCCTTTGTCAATCTATAGAATAATAAATGGTTAGTACATATCTTCAAGGAAGAAAGTCAAACCAAGAATGTATACATATGGCAAAAGATGGAAATATTGTGAAACACCTATCTATCACATTAAATAAGTGATCGAGTCATCACTATGGCATTTTCAAAGCCACAATCAACTAGTCATGTGCCATAACATAATGATAGAGTATATGAGGATTGTTACATCAAAGAATAACCAACATTAGGTGAGCATGATATCTTCTTGGGATCAATAAATTTTGAATAATAACACATTAATAAAGTATGTGTTCATATGAACTCGGTGAATCATAACTGAGGAATAGGTATTTGAATATGAAAATTAGCAGTAGAAAACTTAATCATCATTTTTTCTCTAATCTATAACATTTTAATCCTTAAGGGTGTTATCTAAAAAACAATAAATATTGATCTCACAAGACAAAGTAAGGGACACATAGAGATATTGAGTCTTAAACTAATATATGGCTTATTTTATTTAATATAATCTTAGACCGTTGATCTTTTTCTTCCATTACACATTCATGAGTAATTGAGATCACTTAGAGAAAGTTTCTAAGGCTTGTGTAATTAACTATAGGTCTCCCTAACAATACATATGAAGTTGTTGTTGGGCCCGCGGTTTTGTCTGTTTGGTGTGCGTCCATCTGTCATTTTGTTTTAGATGTATGTTTGGTGTGCGTCCATCTGTCATTTTGTTTTAGATGTATTCTCTGGTGATCCATAAAGTTAAAGTCAATTTGAATTGATATGATTTGTTCATCTCGTCAGTTCTGTACCAATTCAATTCGGAGTTTACTCTTTTTCTATTCGTTTCACCAATAGAAATGATCAATGCAGTTACACTAACGCAGTAGCAACTACAGCAGCAAGAGGAGGAATATTTAATGAAGGTACATGTATTGAAACCACCAAAACACTATTTTCATATGTACATTTGAATATGCCTCTCGCGTCAGCTTTTGAACAAACATTGAAATCCTATATATATATATAACTTTGAAAGGCCTTTCAATTTTGTAGATTGGTTCCCTGATTATTTCTGTGACTCAATATTTGTTTTTCGATACCATAACAAACACCTAAAAGTTACTTGACAAATGCCATTTAGACAATTAATATTGTTCCTGTGATGTAATATATATACGTCTCAGAATATTTCTCTGCAGGGACTGGCGAGGAGTTGATGTACGGTCGCTCAATAACTGTAGTCATAAATAATGTTCCAGGTCAGGTTCCCGTGGGACCGATAAACGTTAAGGCTATGTTCGGGGAAAATGCAGTTTTGCTTCATTCCACAGGCCAGCCGATTTTACTGAATGAATGGGGGTTCACCATGGAATGTCTGCAGAATGGAGCTATGTATTACCTGGTATGCATAATGCCATACAGATTTTCATACTGCTATATTTTGAGAAGTTTTCAAAATATTTAACTTCACTGCTGTGCTTTTAACATTGTTTATTCACTTTTCCAGGTATGAAACGGTATTCATCAATGTTGGTGTTGGTGTTGTTATCTTGGTTCGACTTGGAGTTGCGTATCGATACTCGTCAATGCTGGATTTCCATTCCTGATTCGATTTTGAATTGCATACTGTTCGTTATTGGAATGATCCTATAAACTATACTACAGAACAACTTCATCCGATGGGTCATAGTCCAGGAAACAAACAAACGATCATGACGGGTCGATTCCCAGAATCGACCCGCCGTCGGTCGGGCGGCGCGGGGGTGGCGCTGCGGTGCACAGCGTCACCCCCGCGCCACCCGACCGGCGGCGGGTCGATTCCGGGAATCGACCCGTAGCTCTAGTGAATACATATTCGTTGTGCAAGCCTCTACCAACTGCCAAAGCTTTCAATTGGCACAAATCTTTCGAGATTAAAGCGCCCGCTCTTTCCTTTTCCACACACTATAAATGGAGATCAAATATGGAGCCGAAAGAATACGACTTCAGCGAATGATAAATGCAGTATAACGTTTTATGTCCCATATTTAGTAATAGAGTTCGAACATTCTTTAGATGAATAAGAGAATCCCGTTGTAGCTATACACAAATCCTTTTATAGCAACCGGGTTTTGGTGGAATGAAATTTGATTTTTAGCTTCGAATAGGGAAATTTCAGGGTCAAACTAAACTCTGGATACGCATTTTGATCAAGCATAACTTGCTTTCGTGGTTTAAGTCTGCCAGTCAATAGAATTTCCCACTTCTTTCAAGGGTGAGCCGAATTAACGGGCCGACAAAACGCTCAATAATATGTGTTCACCTGAACATTGTTTTAAAACTGATTAGAATGTGTGGAACAAGGTCTGAAAGCTGTATTTTGTGCAGGCATATCATCAGAGAATAAGGAAAGGAGTCAGCAGGAATCAAAGCCCAGATGGAATCCAAAACCAGAACAGATCCGGGTTTTACAGTCCATCTTTAACTCTGGGGTGACAAACCCTACCCCAGAGGAAATAAAAAGAATCAGAGATCAGCTGCAAGAATTTGGAGAAATTCGGGACGCTAGTGTCTTCTACTGGTTTCAGAACAAAAAAGCCAGAACCAAGCAACGACAACGCCATCTTCACTCTGGAGAGACCTCTAAATCTGGCTCAGAAAATAGAAACACTGATCAGTCTAAAGAAATCATCAGGGTTTCTGACACGACAGCCAATTCGTTAGGCAACGCGGGTGAAACCTACTCTTCTGTTGTGCGAGCTGCCCAGTTTTCCTATCATCAAGACGATTATCATTTACAAATGAATGGAGGAATAAGTAATGATCAATGCAGTTACACTAACGCAGTAGAAAAAGAGTAAACTCTGAATTGAATTGGTACAGAACTGACGAGATGAACAAATCATATCAATTCAAATTGACTTTAACTTTATGGATCACCAGAGAATACATCTAAAACAAAATGACATATGGACGCACACCAAACATACATCTAAAACAAAATGACAGATGGACGCACACCAAACAGACAAAACCGCGGGCCCAACAACAACTTCATATGTATTGTTAGGGAGACCTATAGTTAATTACACAAGCCTTAGAAACTTTCTCTAAGTGATCTCAATTACTCATGAATGTGTAATGGAAGAAAAAGATCAACGGTCTAAGATTATATTAAATAAAATAAGCCATATATTAGTTTAAGACTCAATATCTCTATGTGTCCCTTACTTTGTCTTGTGAGATCAATATTTATTGTTTTTTAGATAACACCCTTAAGGATTAAAATGTTATAGATTAGAGAAAAAATGATGATTAAGTTTTCTACTGCTAATTTTCATATTCAAATACCTATTCCTCAGTTATGATTCACCGAGTTCATATGAACACATACTTTATTAATGTGTTATTATTCAAAATTTATTGATCCCAAGAAGATATCATGCTCACCTAATGTTGGTTATTCTTTGATGTAACAATCCTCATATACTCTATCATTATGTTATGGCACATGACTAGTTGATTGTGGCTTTGAAAATGCCATAGTGATGACTCGATCACTTATTTAATGTGATAGATAGGTGTTTCACAATATTTCCATCTTTTGCCGTCTGTATACATTCTTGGTTTGACTTTCTTCCTTGAAGATATGTACTAACCATTTATTATTCTATAGATTGACAAAGGAGCTACAAAATTTGTCAATTTATGTAATATTCACATATTAGTTTTTTTTTTGTAAGAAAAACATATAAAATTGTAGAATAATAGAATCATTACCTTCACATAACCTTTTGTAGCTCAAATGAAAATGTACATATGCAATGTGACAAAGTTATGTAGAAAGGATGGTTATGAAGGTTCCTATCAGATAAATGTAGTCAAAATTGCAGTAGAAAATTGGCAAAAAGATGTAAATTCTTCAGCCCATGAGCAAGTTGAGCCAAAAATACTCAAGTAATTGCCCCTCTTCAAGATTAAGGATTCCGTCGAGAGGGCTACCAATGGGGGAAATCACAGATGAGATGATCTTGTTCCTGAAAAGGAAAAAAAAATTGAAAAACTTTGAAAAGCATACCTTCTACTGGTGTACTCCATATATGCTCATTACATAAATAAATGGAGGCAGTGCTTTCTTAAATTCAAACTTTAGAGAGGCTCTTAGATTGGGATGCGAGTAATTATGACCTTTATATAACTTAGACAAAATCTACGAGTCATACATTCTTATAATAATGTCCTTGAAGCACTAAATAAGCCATTATAATGGCATTTCCACTCCTTCAAGCACACACATGCTCGTGGGAAAAGGTTCTCCTTTTTTTTGTATTTCATGATCCTTTTATATAGATAGGCCTTGCACAATGTATCAAACGTTGGAAAATATGATATCATTGATAGCAGGATAAAAGAGAATATTAGATGTGCTATGAATCTAGCTATTCAATTTCACATCATGATTATAATAATAGGTTTAAACTGCTTCTAAGATTGTATTATTGATTTTTAATTTATAAAATTATTTTTTCAATTTGGTTTGGTGAAATAAAGAAACAAATAGTTCTATCTAATAACATGTTTGTTACCTAATTGATTTTTCAAGTGTTAGTCTTGGAAAGGGATTTAGAGAATTAGTTATCAAATTTTGCAAATTATTTTTCCTATATCAAATAATAAAAGAAATAGCGAAACCAATCCATGGTATGACAAAGAGTGTAAAAGTGCGAGGAGAGCAATTAAGGAAGTTGTTGATGAATGTCTTAAAATGGACAAGATAAAAATATATAAAGCCCTAACTAAAAGGAAAAAGAGGCAATACATTCGTCAAAGACAAGGGAATCTCTTACACCTCTCTAAGCTAGCTCCTAAGAAATTTTGGAGGCAAATTCTGACTAGGAAGACTAAAGAGGTGTCTCACCTCCATTCTTGGAATAAGAAGAAGGATTCAGGGGAAGTTGCTAGGGGGATGCATGAGAGAATTCAAATAGGAGGATTCTCATAGATATGGTTGCGCTTAGTTAAAAAACAACCGTGCATATTCATTGAACCCTTATGCTTTGGAACAATACAAATATTAGGATTGGATAAGTTCTTTAGTGATGCATACGCCCTTTGGTTGGAAGTCCTCACATGTATAGTGTATTTCAAGACCATATTACACTTCATGGACTCTTAAAGACTATTGTAATATATTGTATTTTATTATATGATATTGTGAAGGATGCCTCTTAGGTCAACAATGGTCCAAGCAGCATGTTTTTCAAAAATTAATTGTATATATTAAATTTGTTATTTATTATGTGAATGTTTGAGCAACGATATCTATATTTGGTCGAGCTCTATTATTTTGTCTGTACTCCAATTATATATAGTTAGCATTATAGTTTTGATGAAAATTTTAAGGTGACGTTAGGTTTCCTTCGCATCCCTGACTACAGGTTTCGAGGGTGGACGTCAGCTTGTAGGTGCGATACAACGGACAAAGAGACAGTACGCGACAGAGAGACTCGGCAAAGTGAAAAGACGCAGACATTCTCCATTGACGGGCAGCTTGGGTTTTACCAAATCCACGCATCAAATGACGATCCACATTACCAATTCCACGCGGCGGCACCCTCGGGCCGCCCCGCCGCACCGGACCGGTGGCGGGTCGATTCCAGTATCAACACTTTCGTTCTGAAGCTATATTTTGCAGGAAAATTTCGTAGAAAATTTCGTAGTCACTGCCATTTTTAAAACAGCCGCAAAATTGATACCTGAAAAAAAAATCATTATTCCAGTATCAACACTTTTTTTCTGAAGCTATATTTTGCAGGAAAATTTCGTAGAAAATTTCGTAGTCACTGCCATTTTTAAAACAGCCGCAAAATTGACACCTAAAAAAAAAAAACATCGTTCCAGTATACACACTTTTCGTTTTGAGCACTGTTTTTGTGGTTTTTTTGGGGTTTTTGGGCCAGAGTTCCCGTTTTGAGTTTATAGTTCCCGTTTCAAAGTTTACATTGTTTTTGCTTCTGGTGAAGCCAAGTCCCCGTATAAAGGTATCAAATTTCTGATACCACATCCTTGGTGATTGTTTTAACCCATACAGAGACTTCTTTAACTTGCATACCAGTTCTTTCTTACCCTTCACCGCAAAGCCTTCAGGTTTCCTCATGTAGATTTCCTCTTCCAAATCCCCATGAAGAAATGTTGTCTTCACATCCATCTTTTCTACCTCAAAATCAAAAGCAGCAGCAACAGATAAAAGTAATCTAATAGAAGCTACCTTGGCAACAGGAGAAAAAATATCACCATAATCAATTCCCGGCACCTAGGAATAACCTTTTTCTACCAACCGAGCTTTGTATTTCTCCACCTTTCCTTCTGCATTAGTCTTCTTCTTGAACACCCATTTGCTGCCAATGGGTTTTCTTCTAGCCGGCAACTCTACCAGATCCCAAGCCTCATTTTTGTGCAAAGATGCCATTTCATCAACCATGGCCTCTTTCCAGAGTTTTCCATCCTCTGAATCCACTGCTTCCTTCACAATTCTGGGATCATCATCAGTAACAGACAAAGCAAAATTTGAACTGAAAGCAGATGGACTATACCTTTCTGGCTGCCTTCTTTCTCGACTTGATCTCCTCACAGCCGGAGTTAGTGGCTCTTCATCTTCTGATTCCTCCCCTGCTGCAGAGTCTGATTCTTCCTCCTTTGGCTCAAACTCTATCTTCTCAGGTTCCTTTGGTTGGACTTCAGATTAAATAACATCTTTTACCTCTCTGAACACCACATCTCGGCTGTACACAACCTTCTGTGTGACTGGATTCCAAAGCTTATAACCCTTTAAACCATCCTTATACCCAATAAAGATGCACTTTTCAGATTTATTATCCAACTTGGTTCGTTTCTCCTTTGGAACATGTACATATGCATCACATCCAAATACCCTCAGATGTGAAAGAGAGGGTTTCTTATCAGTCCATACTTCTTGTGGAGTCCTATCCTCCAACGCTGATGAGGGTGATCTGTTGATCAGGTAACATGCAGTATCCACCGCCTCTGCCCAGAATTCCTGTCCTAACCCGGCACCACTGAGCATGCTTCTTGCCCTTTCCATCAACTTCTTGTTCATTCTTTCTGTGACTCCATTTTGCTGAGGTGTATATGGAGTAGTCTTCTGCCGTGCTATACCACACATCTTATAAAATTCTTCAAATTCCTTGCTGCAAAATTCTCCACCATTATCTGTCCTCAGCACCTTTATCTTCTTCTCTGTCTGATTTTCCACCAGAGCCTTAAATTCTTTAAACCTCTCAAAGACTTTAGATTTCTTCTTAAGGAAATATATCCATGTATTCCTTGAGAAGTCATCTATGAATGATACATAGTACACAGACTTACCCAGTGATGGAACCTTCACAGGTCCAAACACATCACTTTGCACAAGCTCTAATATATGTTTCGTCCTCTTACCACCAGAGGGGAAACTCACTTGATTCTGCTTCCCATACACACAATTTTCACAGAAATCAAAATCCAGAGAGCTATCATTCATACCTTCTACCATACCTTTACTATGAAGTATTCGAAGGCCCTTCTCTCCAATATGTCCAAGCCTTTGATTCCACAACATGGTCTTCTCTCCAGAGACCACTAGATTTTCTACTCCATTTTCAGGAACCATAGAACTATTGCACCCATAAACAACAGTGCTACCTTACAGTTTGTACAGAGTTCCAGTCCAAACTCCCCGCATCAATATCAGTGCTCCTCGAACCATCTTGTAGGTATCTTTCTCGAACACCGCCTTTACACCTGCATCATCCAACTTGCTTACAGAAATCAAATTTCTGGCCAATGCAGGAATATGTAGAACACTCGGAAGTGTTCTAACCCTTCCACCTTGCAACTTCAACTTTACTTTTCCCCGACCAATGATTCTAGCCTTCCTATCATCTCCTAAGAAGACATCACCACCATCATATTTCTCATACTCGCAGAACCACTTTCTATGGGGAGTGAAGGGAAAGGATGCACCTGAGTCAATCAACCATGCCTCATGATCTACATGTGTACTTGAAGAAGCCAAGTACACATCCCCACCTTCATCTGAGGTGGTTTTCGCCTCTGCAGAAGGAACATCATTAGATCCCTTTCCTTTATCAGGAGCTTTAGATTTACAATCCCTTCTGAAGTGCCCTTCCTTTCCGCATTTCCAGCACACCACCTTTGTAGGTTTTCCTGGAGATTTAGATCTCCCTCTAGATTTAGATCTCCCACTCGATGACTTATTTTTGTTTCTATTCTGGGACCGTCCTCGTATAGCCAAGGCATCACCATTCTGGTTGTCCATATTCTTCCGTCTCATCTCCTTCGTCAGCAAGGCTGAGACTATTTCATCAAACTGCAAAGCAGTTGCATTGCTACCTATTGCAATAACCAGACTATCCCACGAATCTGGTAGAGAACACAATAGACTGATGCACTTATCTTCATCTGAAATTTTAATATCAACAGATAATAATTGACTTACCACAGTATTAAACGCATTCAGATGCTCTGTCACCGAGTCTCCATCTTTCATCCTCAGGTTATACAGCTTTTTTCGTAGGAACAGTTTATTCACCAGAGACTTATATTGGTACAAAGTCCCTAACATGACCCACAAAGCCTTTGCCACAGCTTCCCCTGATACATTCAGCAATACTGAATCTGAGACACACAATCGTATTGTGCTCTTTGCCTTCCGATCCAATTTCTTCCATTCTTCATCGGTCATTCCCGATGGTTTAGTACCCGGATCTACCATGATCCACTGATCTTTATCGACCAACAGATCCTCCATCTTGAGTTTCCACAACTCAAAACTCTGACCATTGAACTTCTCAATCTCGATCTTTCCACTGCTCGCCATCTTCTTTCACCACCAGAATCGATCTCGCAGATCTCCCACTGAACAGGGTCTACCACAGGCCCGAGCGAAACCCCTCAACAATAAAGGCGTCCCCTTGAAGCCAAAATAGCTCTGATACCAAATGTAGGTTTTAACCCTGTACAGAAATTACCTGCATACGAATTCTTAAACAAAGAAAATAAACAATGCGAGAGCATAACCCATAAAACACATATGCACAGAGATTTTTCCCTGGATCCCAAAACCGGGACTACCAGCTTGATTTTTCATTACGTAGGTTAGTCATGGAAAGAATATAACACAACCCAGCATAATAAGTGCAAGCATTCTGCGAGGTTGAATCCATTTAAGAGGACTTCTGTAGATCCTTAGGGTAGTGCCGAGCGCCTGACAGAGCCATCTAGTCCAATTGTTGTACATGACTCTGAACCTGAATAGGAGGAAGAACACAGTTCTGAATTACAATAGGAGGAAGAATGAAATTTTGAACCAGAACAGGAGGAAGAACATGATTATGACCCAAAAGAAGGGGAAGAACAATAATTTTCTCAAGATGATGGTGAACCAGAAAATGAAGCAGGGCCTTCTCAAACACCACCTATGAGCCCCTGAGATGATTTCTTGTAGGAATTTGAGGACGGGTGACCCAGGTTCTTTCAAATTTGAGCACATATATACAACCTAAAGGATTACTCAACCAGAGCCTAAATAAGTCTCAATCCACAGAGGATTCAGGTCACACGAAAAATTTTCCTTCCCCAGAAGCTATAGACCGAGTCGAGGAAGTGGACAAAGAAATAATTCATGAATCTGATAACCAGTCAAGTGACATGGTTATAGTGGAACATATCCAAGACGAGCACCAAGATCCCTCATACACAAAGGGTATTGATAAACCTATTCCTACAGAGGATGCTTCTCAGAAGAAGAAAGTAGCTGAAATAAAGTTAAGAAAGATGAAGAAGAAATATCGAAAACTTCAGAAGAAGGTTAAGCGGCTACATTGGAAATTAAAAGAAGCTACAAATGGGGAAGCTCCCAACACTATTCTTGAGTTAGTCACTATGGCCGCTCAAACAAAAATATGTGAACGTAAGGCAATAGGAACCCAAACTGAATTTATTTCTACTCAGATGGTAGCCACACAAACAAGCTTTCATATAGATTTGATAGATATGGCTAGTCACACTGAGGGTTTGTCCTCTCATAACAAAAGCACCCAGATAGAAGAAATATTCAATGACGCTCCATCAAGAAGTGATCCTATTCTTCTAGAGTTATAGGAGAAGCTGGTACAGGCCCAGCTTACTTTTCCACAATGTAATAACAAGACGGTTCCTCTGAAATAGTACTAGGAGCTACAGAAGCAATTGAATGTTTTGACCATAACTGAGGATGAAACTTTTTCAAAGTCAAGACAAGAGGAAGAAAATATGAAGAAAGTAAAATCCAAGCTAGATAAAGATGTGGGTCAGATTGATGCTATTTTCCCTTTATATTCTGATGTCTTAACTTGCAGATCTGTTGTTACAAACTATGCTCTATTTTTGTTGGAAAGATATTTACTATTGAAGATTAAAGATGTTAAGTCCGGCAAGTCATTTGAGTTGAAGACAACTGAAGAATTCATAAAATTTTGTAAGTAGTATCAGACAAAAGTCAAACGTATTCTATGTGAACTTTATTTGCATAATTTTTTACTAGACGGGGAGGTGGATAACAATCCTAGCCCTTTTATTGGGGAAATTCAGTTCCAGGCCTTCATTTCCTTCACTGTGAACCAACTTAAGTGGTCGAGGGCTTATAACACCTTTCAAAGGAGAGAACATGGACTGGATTTGTGGGTAAGGGGTGAGCCTACTCAACCCTTGCATCTTTTTGTTAGACACAAGAGGTTCATGAAACAAGAGGGAGTAATTAAGATTCTAGGGCCTATACATAAAGAAACTGTGCAAGAAGGAAGGGCACATTTCTTATCCATAGAAGAAAGGTCGTTACTTGCATCCAAATAGAGATGGATAGTCTCCACCAATAGTGTCAAGAATGGAGAACCGTTTGGCTACAATAATTTTAAAGCTGCCGCAGGCTGTTTTGTCACAGACAGTAATATTATCTTGAGGGAAGGACCACATTGGCTAGGATGTTGATTTAGGAGCCCTGTTATTTGGTACCATCTTGAGGGATATTGTTCTGATTACGAGCTGTCTGACGGTCATGAAGCGATAACCTTTGAAAATTTAATACCAAAGCACAGTTTTAGGTTGTATAAGGAAGAAGTCTTTCCTACTTCCTCTTTAACTGCATTACATATTAACTACTTATTTTCATTAGGACATGAAACAAGGTAAGTAGGGGAGTACGTTGGGCCGTACAACAGGTATAAACTTACCCTTGATTACATTATCTTTTTCCTCTTTTTTATGCATTTTTGCCATGATGTAATAAGGTTTTGATAGAATTTTGATAGAAAGTGAACGAAACTACTTTTGATATGATTTGGCTGTAAAAATAGCTTTTGTTGCTTTTTATGTAGAGATTTACGAATGGGACAGTTGATGTTCAATCAATTGAAGAACAAAGGCTAAACGAGGAGAAAATAGCATGTCTTGTGTGGTTAGTTGAGAATTGAATCAGAAGGATCAACGCAGGACGGAAGATTGTTCTGATAATAGCATTTGGTCACGAATTTATCTCTTTTCCTCTTTGACTATAAGAGGGGAAAAATGAATACAATAGAGCACTTTGCCTTTTTACTTCGGCTGTAATTTTAAGAGACAAAGTGTTATTCTGAAGAACACATTGTTACTGTAATGAAATTTGGAGTTAAGGAGTAATATAAAAATTGTGTTTCTATTTTCTCGCGATATTCTCAGTAAATACGCAGTAATCATTGATGGCCTGGGCCCAGTCACTGGTGGATTTAACTACTTTCCCCTATGTTATACTTTTACCTTTTTACTACAAGTCTAATTACTTTGTTTTATAGTTTTACGATTGATCTACTTGATATATAAATCATCGGTGTTGAGTTTGTGCATTTCGTGCATTATTTCCTATTACTGTTGATTGGTTTCATTCATTTATATTATAGATTGATTCAATTATTAGATAAGAGTTATTTCCTGTTAATTGAGAGCCAAAGTATTATTGGTTAGATTAGGTGTATTACTGTTATGCAGAAGTTTCTATTCAGCTAAAAGATCTCTGTTACCACTACAGTGCACTCGGTTGATGTGCTTATGGCCTATAATTGCAATTAGAGTTTTTTGATTAAGATTGAGTTTTGATGCTTGAATAATTTAATTTCTTTGAAGTTACAAGTTTGGTAGTTTATGGTTTGATCTGTTTACTCTTGTATTGAAATCAATAAGTTATCTTAAAGCATTACTTTCTATAGATACAACAATTTCCATCACCTGCAGATACTGTGTACACTCTTGAAACAAAAGACTTACCCAGGTCGATAATTAATGTGATGCATCAAGGAGTTCTAGAAGGACATCTTATACTTGCCAAGACAACCACGGAATAAACCCATGGTCTTCCTAGTAAAATGTTGTAGTCAAGGGGTCCGTCAACTACCTCAACTTCAACCATTACGTTTTTTCCTCCCAGTTCAATTTGTAGATTACACAGTATTCGGCAAGGTGTATATGTGCGACCGTCAAAAGCTTTTAACGTTGTTGGTGAATGTGACAAAGGCGATGAGCCAAGTGTTTTCCAGCAACTCATAGACATTATACAAGTAGATTGCCCCTCGTTAATAATGGTTCGATGAACATGTTTATCCAAGGCATTTACTTGAATTAGGAATGCTAATTGTCCTGGTAACTATGGTGTATAACCCACATGGTTAAAAACCACAAGATTGGAATCAGTTGGATCGATTCCTCCAGTTGCTGACAACAAGGCCTGCTTTTGGGAGGGAAAATTCTGAAGTACCTTGAACGTAGACATAGCAGAAGGTGACTGAGCCAAATCTTCTACTCTATTGTAATTTTGTGCAGCTTGAGCTCGAGGTTTAAATGCCAATTTATGTACAACTCCCTTAGGCAGTTTTATTGTTAATTCTGCGCAATAGGTGGTGGAATAGGATCATTCGAAGTCGAATTTGAAGGGTTAGGTCGATCAACCTGGTTATTTAATGAGAATGGTTGATTTGCATAATCTTTACTTTGTGTTGACACTGAAACATCATCTTGCAGCTTAGAGGCGGATATCATAAGCACTTGGGAAGTGGAAGCATGGTCTGTAGCAACCATATTTATCTTTGGTTTTGGAAAAGGATCAATCAATACCCTGGATGTATTAGAAGTCTTCAAAAGCTTTAAGACTTCAGAGTGGTGAGGACAATCTCGCATAAAATTCTCATCGTTACAGATCAAACACTGGTAACAAGGTTTCCTAGCTGAAGAAGAGGAATCAAATGATTTCTCGTGATGGGAGTTATTTTGTTTCTTCTTATTTTTCCCTTTTTTCTTACCTCCTAGTTGCTTCTCATTCTGGCCCTTGTCAGATGACACGACATTGATTTTGGAAGTAAGAGTGTTATCAGGTGCATTTGTAATTTGATTGGAAATGGAAAGTGTTTGACCAAATGGTCTATCTACCGTTTGTGTGCTAGAAGAACCAATCACATCATCACCAGCCTGAGATTCCTTACTCGATGGTGGAGGACGAACAGTGAAAGCTGGTCGGGGTGCATTTGGGATCTTTTCGTAGAGTATGGCAGACTATGTATAAATCAATTCCAAATATTGGGCATGAGAAATTACTTGCTCTTTAGTGACAACTCCACCTTTTGCCACATCCTCAGTGATAGATGGCAGCAAGGATTTTATAAACCAGTCAGCTAGAAGCTAATGAGGAACATAAGTTTTAACCATTCGATGACGACGAGGCCACTCTCGAATATGATCATAGATGTGAGTACCAATAGTCTATTTAAAGTTGGTTAATAGTTCCTTTCCAGTCTCATATAGTATGGGTAACTAGAAGTGGGTTAAAAATGCGGCAGCGAAGGCAATGAAGTTATCAAAAGAAGCTTGTAGTAACTTAATGTACCACTTCGCAGCCGAACTAGTAAGTGTTCTCTGGAAAAGACGAAGTCTAACAGAATCATCATTCAAGGTGTTTGATGAACACCATAAATGAAAAGTCATGACATGGTTGGATGGGTCTTCTCTAAAGTTTCCATTGAATTTCGGAATATCAGAAGGTAGCTTATGAGGAATCACTGGCAAGCAAGGTTCATAATGAATTCTATCATTAGTGAGTCGGTTTATATCTCGTAATTCAAGTGTCAAAATGAAAGGCAATTGTCTATTGAGGTCAGGTTGAGCATATCCAGCATAAGATGGGATTGCCTGGGTAATTGGCCTTTGGATACCAGCATAAGGCATCTGTTGTTGGTAACCTTGATAAGGGTAAGTTTGTTGAGAAAATCAAACATAAGGTTGTTGTTGAACACTAGGATACATTTTCTATTGTACAAACCCAACATAGGCTTGCTGACCAGGTCCTGGATAAACTTGTTGCTGTCAAAAATAAGCTTGTTGTCCAAGTCCATGTTGAGGTTGGTATTGCTGTAATTGTTGTTGTTGATATTGGGGATGCCAAGGTTGTTGAATCAACTATTCTTGTTGTTGATATAATGGTTGTTGATTTAGCAATTGTTGTTTCCCACCAATGTAAGGTTAACTAGGTTGTTAATGGACTAAACCAATGTAAGTAAGAGTTATTCTAGTAAAAGGTAAACTAGCCTGATGTTGTTGGACTCTAGACACATGTGGTTGTTATAAAACTGCCTGAAGGTTTACCAAGGAACTGTGAACTGCATAATACCTCTTGGCAAACCAAAAAGTATGGGCAGGGAATCTCCTCAAATGATGTGTTCGGTGTGTCACAGTGTACAAGGTGGCCGACTCGGTTACGTAAGGATGCATAGCAACCTAGTGCTGTCCTCCCATATAAACCTGAAAGTACATGGAGGCCCAATATGTATTAGCGTTGTCCAATGTGAAACCGCACAGTGAGAGCATTCCCATACACTTTATGTACTATAACACCACCCTATATACCCAAAGGTATGTGGATAAGATACAATATACTCACATATGTGGAATGAGGTATCACACTCAAGATGTATCACAAACAAGTTAGTGACAACTGATATGTTTTACGACACTGGATCACGTCTCTAGCCGAGAACCTCTAAATGTTTTGCATTAGATGACAATGCTCCATTAGGTTGATTGATGTTAATTTTAAGTTGATCTTGATTAAGAATTTGCCTTTCAAGGCTCACCATGTGATGTATTTTCAATTCTTGGAATGAAACTAACATGATAAGTATTATTTCCATTCAATTTTGACAACGAAAAACTTTAGCTAGTAGGGATAGAGAAATCAGATTCTTGTAATCAAAGAACAAAGAACGGAATCTAATGCAATTTCCCTAAACTATTCCTATGGGCACACACAAAATATTTTAATGCACAATCGAAGTTTTTCCTTTAGATTCCCTTAATGTTATGATGAACAAAAAAGAAACTAATGCACATATAATCAATCAATCCTTTTGCAAGAAGGAAGACTTTACGAAAGTTTCATTTTGAAAGAGAATAAGACTTTTACGACACTTTATTTTGACCAAAGGTCAATCAACTATAATCTAACTTCAACAATGTATTGATAGTGATAAAGAAATCATTTAAGAAACACTAAACAATTAGAGAAAAAGCAGGGCTGGAAAAGGAAACACAAATTGATTTAGAGAGACAAGCATCATTGATCTTTCAGTAAGCAGAAATAGAAGGAAATTTGGCAAAAAATCAACTCAAGGGAGGGAGTTTCGTCCTAAGAAGGATCAATGCAGCCTTGAATGGGAGATAATGCACTTTAGAGCATTGTCCTCAAGCCCAGGGTGCTCTGCAGTGATCTGTCTCTAGACCAAGGCTACGTTGGTGCTAGAGAGGCCATCTTAGGGGTTTACACGCAAAATGTTTACCAAAAAATGCTTCAAAATGTTGAAACAGACTCAACGGAAACAAGTAGAGTGTACTAGAGTGTACCAGGATGAAGGTAAACTACCTAGAACGATGATCATTCCCCAGTGGAGTCGCCAATTTGTTATGAGGAACTTGGTATCTATGAATAAATACTAATTACCTACTTGCTCTTTCGCTTTCCTTTTGTCTTCCTCGTTTGACTCCTATCGCTCCTTCTCGAACTTAACTCGCTCAAAAAGTACCTACAAGCATAAACAGAAGACAAAGAACCAATCAAAGAAAGAGATCTATCAAATACAAGTAAATGGAATCATATACATTCATACATATAAACATCATATATCAAGATAAGCATATGGAAAAAGGGTGTAAACTTCTTTATTAAATAAAAGGAAGAATTACAACCATGAAGTTCGATGCATTGTCACTCATCCAGCTTGGGTTCCAACCAACATCACATCAATAGCACAACAATCCAGCAACATAGCAATACAAACTCAATTCTCAATCCAACAATATCTCCTTACAAATTCTCAAAGTCCATCCCCTGATCACTTAGATGAGTGCTCAATTTATAGGGAACTGGAGGAGGTTTTGTCGAATGGCCTTCCATACTTAGAGTTATTTTCCATGGAGGAAGGTATGATAGGATAGGAGATTTCTTAACTCATTCCTCATCCATCGTTGAGCTCATAGGAGGTGATATGCGTGGGAATCTTCTAGATGAATCCAGAGGATAAGAATATTCCCAGAACCCTATGTGAATTTCCCTCAATCTTGCCCAGCGCAGGTCAAAGTGGGCCTAGGTGCTCTGTAGAGAACCCTAACATGGGCCTACCTACACTGAAGCACACTTGCCCCTGTCTAAGGCTACGCTGGTCCCTCAAGGAGGCCATTCTAGAGGGTTTCAGGCCAAAGAACTCTCAGGGAAGGAGGCATTCCAAGACATGACTTGTCTAGGGCATGTAGCAATTGAATTATGGTTTGATGAGCCCTAATGGTACTGATCTAAATGATGGGAGTGATGTGCACAAATGGATCTATAACAGTAGTCGCCCAAAATTTAATAGAATTTCCTGCATGGTCAGCTTAGTGTTCAACTGAATTACCATTTGTTGTAGCTTGTCCAACTTTGATTTTTCAACATCCTCTATTTTCTCACTGATTCTTTCAAAGTCATCCTTGGTCAACATGTTATGATATGGAGATGTCTGAGTGAGCTGATATTTCTTCCTCACTTACGTTGTCAATGAGATCCCTTTGTTACTCATTAATATCCTTTTCTTACCTTATAATTCTTTTTCTGCCAATTTCGATGGTCCCTCCTATGGTTCTTGCTTCGAGACTACTTGAGAATGCACCTCTTCTTTTTGATGGCTTGAAGGGGACCCTGCAATCTCTTCACCACTCAAGATTTCTTCAATATCTAGAGTATCCAGCAATGGTACCTTTGAAGTGTCTTCCCATGAGTCCACTATCTCTTGAAATTCATGCATTGTCAACTTGTAGCTTGTTTACACCCAACATCGCTTTTGGTTCTTGCATTGTAAGATCCAGATAAAATGTGTATCAACCTTAAACCACATGACACCATTGAACTTTTATATTTTTTCTTTAGGTAGTCGGGGAGTCTCTCTAATAAATTTACACAACATGTATCGATAAATAAAGACATGATGGAGTAGGTATTATTTTGATATAAATCATCGAAATCCCATGGGTTTTGCAGCCGAGCCACTAATATGGGATGAGGATGATCATTCAGTGACTCAAATATTTATGGCCTTTCCCAAGTGACTAAGGAAATTAATACCAAGAGCCATGCATAATAAAATTTTGCATTGTGCTCTTAAGTGTCCAAGCGATCCTACTAGAACTTTTTAAATAAACAATGTGGACAATCCATCTTTTCTCCCTTAGTGCACTGATTTTCCACCACAATAACTTTGGCTGCAACTTGCTTCACCCTGCATTTGCACAATAATTTGTAGACTATAACCTTCCAAACAAATATAGTGGCATCATCATTGAGTAGTGAAATTAAATACCCCAGCTTTCCCTTACTTGCTTTGTAAGTTTTAGTCACTTTTGCAATGAGAATTTCATCCTTAATTATGGGCCGTCATTCCTCTCCCTCGATCGGTAGGCCAACAATATCATGAATTAACTTGAAGGTCAATGGCATCGGTCTATCTAGCCACATATATGCCCCATGGACATACACTAGCAAGCATTTGGTAACTATGCTTACTTCGTCTCCTTGCCCGAAATATGGGATATGAAAAATTTTCATAATTCCACTTGTTTCTAAGGCACGACCCATTTTTGCAGTTGTAGTATGGATATGCCATCCCTAGTTTGTATGAGCTACAAATAATCCTCGAGGTATGGGAGTCAAGAAGGATCACAAATATCGTGATCCAAATACTTTATTTTCTCCAAAAATAATAACATTCTCCCTTCTCTGGGTACTTTGGGTGGTAGGGGAGGAATATCTATAGTATACTTAGCATCGAGGAACTGACATAGAAGAATGAGGTTCTCTTAACAGAAATGCGTACCTTGGTTATGCTTTGTCTTCAATGGTTATAATTGGCTTGACCCTTGTTGTCCCTTTGAAGACATTTCTAGGCCCAGGAATTGTGCCAAAGCATGTAAATAAGGATTTTGTTTGAAATGGATGATTAATGACTCAAACCATTCACATGAACATTATCTAAATATTTTGAAGATTTCTCAAAGTGTTAATTCCAATATTAACGACATACCATTCTTTAAATGCTTGTGATAAATGAAAGATGAAAATATTTGATAACGAAATATCCTTCCTACATATTTAGTTATCAAGCCTAGTAGAACCGTATAAACATATTTCTATGGCTAACACATATATATTTGAGAGATGACAGAAGGGAACATTTTTTTGATGCAGTGGTAATAATGTAAAAAATTGTTCAATTACCTATTCTCAGTAATGATAATAACTTTACAATGGGATATCAGGTAGGTTAACACTCAACCTAACCTTACCCAGTACTTCTATGTTACCTCAAATATATAAAGAATAATAGAAATGATTACATAGGAAAACTCACATGAACATGAATGCTGCTAAAAACTAATGTTAGAAGCCTTTGATCATCTTCAAAAAATTCAAAAAAATAGAACAATATCTTTTGGTTTTGCAAAAGTATCAACCCTTATTAATTTGAATTACACAGTATATATAGATATTTTTCCTAATACCTAATATGTTACATCTTTTACATGAAAAGGCAAAAATTTATCCAAAATTATTTAGATAAATCTAATTAATATAACTCAAATTATAGATCCTTGAACTCATTTAGTGGAACTGCACACTATTCAGGGGTCTTGATTTCAATTGTTGGCTTCAAATATGCACTCTTCTCATTGTGCTCCAATTCTTGCTGAAATATCATCGAAAAACTGGCTCACTGCTCAACCGATACGTTAAACAAACTTATCACACTCATCATCATCTTCACATGAAAAGTGTATTACCTTTCTATATGCCTCATCTACCTCAGTATATTTTTCAAAAGTGGGTTTACGGACAAAAATATTATGAATTTCATTTGAAATAAATAAATCATCTTCTAAGCCTTGGAGAAAATTTTTACCACTAATATTTCCTTTAACTTTGGAAAATATTGATTTATCTACTGCTATTTTATGTATTCTTTGTTGATAATATTCTTCCTGAATTAATTGACCATGATAAATGCTTAATGACGGTAGTCATTTCTATTGAAGAACATACAACTTTTTATGAAACTTCTTGATTTGAAGTTCAAGATTTTGACATTTATTCTCTAGTTGTAGCATCAAATTTCGTTTAGTCAAGACCTTCCTTAGTTTGAGGACTGCATCTGTCCTATCTTCAATCCCCATGTCTTCTAGTTCCTCCCTTGTTTTTTGAATTTAATACCTTAATGACTCTAGTTGCCTTTCCAAGTTTATGATCCAATTATTATTTGATCTATGCAATGGTTGATTTTTCTTTCTGCTCCAATTGTTCCTATTCAAAAATAATTTATATGGATGTCCAAAAATATGAAATGGCTACATTAATTTCTACCCAAATCTTCTCCTTAACTTCTGACATATTTTGTGCAATGACTTATTCATTTATATATTCTTTTATCTTGTTTTGTAAGAATGAAACTATTCTATACTTTTGAAATGTATCCATTGTCTGCCTTAATCTTATTTTATTCCCCCATTTCCAATCATGCTTTTTATTTCTCATTTTCCATATTTATCAATGACATATATCCCATTTCCTTAGACAATTGATTTATGGAATCTTTGCTGGTGATCCCATTTCCACAGTCGAAGTCCCTGCACTAGGTTGTTCTTCTTTCTCTTTTAGAAGTTTTTTCCATTTATGACTCCATTTTTTATATCCAAAGGTCATACTTAGCAATCATACATTTTCCTTTTCTAATTCCAATACTTCTTAAGCTTGAGGATCTCTATTGCTGGAAATTTTAATTGTCTACGTAATTCTTGAATGTATTCTTTTCTATTTTTGAAGATTTAATGGGTTGCATTAACATTACTAGAATCCACTCAAAATTTGATAACAATTTCTTCTAAATATTTTATCCTTGTACCTTTTTCCAATGGTGACATCATCTATAAATTTATCTAATTATGAACATTATTTAAAGAAGATTTTAGTTTTGAGGCGGCCATAGAAGAACTTGTTAGGGAAGAATATATCATTTCACCAGCTTGTTTATGTAGATCTATTTGATCTATATGATCGATTTGTTTTGTACCAAAAGAGAATAGTGAGGTCTTGTAATGCTCTATAGATTTTGGAACTTAGACATTTTGTTCAAGAAATGCCAATTGAAATTGTCCTCTGTCAGGATCTATTGTAGACAATAATTTGTTATGGGTGGAAGAAGCATGTTTCCAGAACTGAGAATAGGTGGTGGTTTGAAGTAATTTGTTGGGGAAATTATATGAATGATATGTCACCACAATATTGAATTATCAACTAGGGATTCGTAATGAGTAGAGATGATGCACTATATGTGTCGATAATAGATAAGTTCCTATGTATGATCATTATAGCCTAAAGAAGAAGTACTTCAAAACTAATACTTCACTATACAAAATTTTTATCCAACTTTTTGGCATTATGACACAGGTTTGGCACTATGGCACAGGTGTTGTCCTTGATAGCAACTCACTCAGATGGAAGATCTCAGTTCAAGCTGTCAAAACGAAAGAAAAAGAGATATACGCAGTTTCCTCTTAACAATGTCACATATAAATGCGGGTTTGATGATAAAAAAGCACATATACGTATGCACACACTTTCATGTAAGGAAAAGCACGTACATGTGGGAAAACTTATTTTTGGTCCATGGTATTTATTCCTTGGTATTTGGACCTATGGTTTTGGACCATGGTAGCTCGTTTGAAGTGTTGAACCCAGGTATTAGATCCATGGTATTGATTCTCTACAGTTTTGGACAATGGTATTGATTAAGGGCTAATACTATAAAAGGGGAAGGAGATCATTAGGAAAATGCATTGACTCAAGCATTGAATATTTGATGAAGAGAAAGATCTAGAATACTGGTCATTGGGTAATGGTGCATAGCTGGATCTGAATCAAGGAGGAACCTGAGCGTTAGAAGAAGGATAAGTTCTATTGATGGGTCAAGATCTTAAGGCTTGAATAGTAGTATATTTTTGTTATTTTGATCTGTTATATTTGGCGCATGACTTGATCTATAAATTTGATAATCTGGGTTTAACTGATGTCTGAATAAGTGAAAAGGGTAAATTATCTTTTATAGATCTGTATGCAGGTTCAACATAGTAGAGGTACGTATACACGCAGGTTCATTAATTCAAAATAGTGTATATGCAGGTTGGCCTATATACATCAGTCTATGAATGCAGGTTCTGCATATTGAAGTAGTTTACGTCTCATGAAATATGTTTTAGCTACTTCTATTCATTGTTGCAGTGTTCTAGGTTAAGGATTGGTTCTGGCTACTATTACTGTATTCTGGATACAGCTTTCTGAGAAGTGATTGGTTGATTCAGTACTGGTTTGTACAAAGAAGATTAGTTGATGTATATATACTTGATGTTTGATTTATGGATCCAGTCTAAAAATTTATGAAACATGGTCTCCGAGAAGAAAAGAGAAGGTTGTTGCCTTCTGTAGGTCAGCGCCTACGTACTAGTACCTCAGCTAGTACAAGATCTAAGGGGGTTGTTGCTCCCTTCTAAGAGAAGCTGGAGAACGAGAGAAGGTTGTAGCCTTCTGCATGTAGCAGCCTGCATACTGGTATAAGACTGCACCAACATAGAAACATTGTAAAAAGAAGTTTCTAATTGGAAGAAGATAGAGACGAATTGCAGTAGGTGGTTTTCACCCACATTTGGTTTCCACCTTATATCTTGTGTTCTTTTGTGTGTCTGTCTGATCTATATTACTGTTCCTGGTTACTGTTTATATGGTTCCGACACATAGATTATTGATCAACATCTGAAGAATAAATTAAATTACAAGTTTGCAATCTATACGGGAGTTTCCTTAACTGTAGTTGTGTATATACGCCGTTTTCACTAACGGAAGTAGAGTATGCAAATTTGATTATGAAATGAAAAATAATTGACTTGATAATATTGATTCACCCCCCCCTCTTAGTATTATTTTCAACAATTGGTATCGGAGCAGGTCCTTCAGAGGAAGCTTGATCGCTTGGATGAACATCTATCATCACAAGCAACTACGAAAAAGAGGCATCTATCAGACCACCAATCTTTGATGGGAGCAACTTCGTCTATTGGAGGGTAAGAATCATAACCTATCTTCAATCTCTTGGTACAAAAGTTTGGGATATCGTGGAAGCAGGATACGCATTTCCATCAGCAACTCCTACACATACGGCTGGTAAGAAGTAGTATGAAACAAATACAAAGGTTGTCAATTCTCTATTACCGAGTTTATCTTAATCAGAATTCGTCAAGGTTATGCAACTCAAAACTGCAAAAGAAATATGGGACAAGAGAGTTCTGAGCTATGAAGGAGATGTTCAGGTAAAATGTGCAAAACTACAAACCCTTAGAATTCAATATGAAAATCTCAGAATGCACAATGATGAAACTGTGGCTAACTATTTCTTACATATAGATGAGATTGTTAATCGTATGAAAAACCTGGGTGAAGAAATAAAAGAAGTTACCTTGGTTGAAAAGGTTCTAAGATATTTGTCTTCTAAGTTTGAATCAAAAGTTTTTGCCATAGAAGAAAAGGAGAATCTACAGAGCATTACCATGTCACAGCTGCACGGAATCCTAACTGCTTTCGAAATGAGAAAAGGGGGACCATCAAACAGGAGAGAAGCTACATTCAAAGCTTTAGGAAAAGGAGATTACAATGAGTCAGGACATATGTCAGAAGAAGAGGAAGAATCAAACTTTGTCAATAACCTTCAACAGGGTTCTGGAAGATTCAGAGGTAAGCTACCTTTCAAATGCTTTGCTTGTGGAAGAGTCGGTCATTATGCAGCCAAGTTTCATCATAAAGATAAGCTTGACAAAGGTAACGAACCAGTTAGATGGAACAAAAAATAGAATTTAAGTAAGAAGAGTTATTATACACATGAAGACAGTGATGGATTTTCAGTTAGTGATGAAGATGAACAACGTAATGATTGTAGACTTTTCATGGCATTTGAAGATGATGGTTTCTTAGATGCTATAGATGAAGATGATCTCTATGAATAAATTTCTAAACTTAAAATCTGTTTAGAATAAAAAAGTGTGATCATAGATACTCTGACATTCCAACTTGCTCAAACGGAAAAACATAATCAAAAGTTAGAATGTGAAATCGTGGGACTTAGAAAAGATATTGAGAAAACAAAAGCTCTTAATCTTAGACTTTCTAAAGGATCTGAAACTTTAGATGAGATTATGAAAGTGGAGCATTCTCCTCTAATAAGGACATGTCTTGGATATTTTGAAGAAGCATTCAAGCACAGAAGCCATCCACCTCCAAATGTTATCTAGATGCAGCAAGGAGATGTGAACAGGTTGACAATCGACAGCAAAGGCATAAAGTAGATCACCAAGTAAATTACGGTCAATCTACTTTAAGGACAAATAGAGATCACCAAGTAAATCGGGGGAAATCTACTTCAAGGACGAACTAAAGGTACAACCAACCGCAGGTAAATCATTCTCAATTTGCCTATGGAAACTACAATCACCTGGATGGTAGGTCTGATAATTATAGGAATTTATTCAATGGCCAATGTTTCTCTTGTCATAAATTTGGATACAAAGCTGCTCAATGTGTTGTGTACAAGACCATCATGACTAGAGAAGCATGAAATCAAAAGAGTGTGACTGCGATCATGAAAAGGACCTACAATAACTTTTATGCTCTTGAAAATGAAATAGGATGTTCTATTTGTAACAACTTCGGTCATGAAGATTCTGAATGCAGGAGTAGGTTTTGGCAAACACCTCAGAAGGAGCAAGCTGCATTGAGTCCCAAAACATGGAGAAAGAAATAACCACAACTAGAAAGATGTGGTATAGCCTTATATGTGGAAGGACAGAAAAATATGTGGTACATCGAGAGTGGATGCTTGAAACATATGACAGGTGATAAAGAAAAAATTCAGTCATATAGTGCCTTAGAAAATGAAAGGAAGGTCTCATTTGTAAATGACACCCCTGTAGTCATAAAAGATAAAGGTTCTGTTCTTTTGAAAGAAAAGGTCAAAGTTGGAAATGTTATGTGTGTTGATGGCTTAAAGCATAATCTATTTAGTGTGAGTCAAATGTGTGATCAAGGAAATGAGGTAATATTTCGATCAAATATATGTATTTTTCGTGAGCTTGATACAGGAGAAACAATGATCAAAGGCATAAGAACTCCAAATAATTCATACATAGTCAAGGGAGGACAACAACAATGCTATCTAAGTAAGAATGATGAACACTGGCTATGGCATAGAGGATTGGGGCATCTAAGCTTCTCTTAAATAAGGAATTACAGTGAGCTATGAGTGACCTCAGTTGAAGATTTATTAAACAAAAGGTATTACAAACGCATGTTCTGGTGTGTGTGTTTTGTGTTATTAAAACAACGGATTCATCAGATTGCTAATACACAGAAAATAAATGGAAAGACAACAGAGAAATACAGTAAGAAACACAAAGCACAAACAATTTTTAATAAGGAGTTCACCCTATTCTCTAGGGCTACGTCTCCGGTCCAACTTCAGTGGTGGCCTTATTCTATTGTGTCTTTCAGCAGAGAAATTACAATGCAGGGACTCAATATGAGTTCTCCAGAAGTAGACTTTGGTTGAAAGGGTGGTTCTTGGATTCCCCAAGCCACTTGGAGTACACAAACTCTTTTTCTTCCTACCAGCTCTGTCACCCTCGGTCTATAGTGGAAAGAACCAACTGTGATGCTCAATATGGATAGATTCCTCTATGGGAAGGCTTTATTTTTCAAGTTCTCTGGTGCTCGATGCTGCCTATGGTCAGCTTGGCCCTCTGTCTCCTCTGCTTGGCTTTACTACTCTCTGTGCTCAGTCCTCCTCTCAGGGTTCACTGTTCACTGTCTCTCTTGGTCACTTGGACTCTTCGTTCTCCCTCTTGGTCTCTGTTCAACTTTCTCTATTTATGGCTTTAGCCATTCGACCTCCGCGCCTACTTGGTTCCTCTCCTACCTACGTTGATTTGCCTACCACCTATGTGCCTGCAGTTCCCTGTTCAGCATCAACATGAATGCTCAAGAAGTAGCCATGTGTCCTCACTGGAATAGTGCCATCCTGTTCGTTGATTCGTTTCTTTCTCCACCGTAGCAGTCAACGGATTCCAAATCCCCTTAAATCGCGACTTAATCCCCTGTCAATTCTTTTCTATCTATCGGACGCAATCTCAGCCATCCAATTTGGGCTATTGCAGATCCAATGTCATTCGCACATCAAGCGCGGTTGGCTTGCTCGACCGATAACATACGATCATGGCAGCTTTTCTCTCACCTCTGCTACCACGCGTTGATCATTGAGTGTGATCACTCTGCTTTATCCAAAACCTCTTACTGTTCAAGGGAAACCTGATAAAACCGCTAGTTTCTAGGTTGTGGGTCCCACCTTTGTACGATGGCGCTTTTCGTTTCTCCACCCACGGTCCTTTGGCTCCCAACGTGACCAAGTGCTGAAGGCTCTACCATTTCAGCCCTGTTCGCCCAGCGATGCACACTAATCATGCATAAAAAACCAGCTCCTTTTCCCATTCCAAGGCTCCTAGGGGCTACATCAACCTCCTATGCAATCTCCATGGGCCTCGGTCAACATGCTTTGACCGAGGTTCTTGTCGTTCCATGCTGGCTGCCATGGCCATTGGTTCAAGGTGTTTTTGATTGTTGTTTTGGATTTTTCAAGGATTTGTTTCGTCCTGATATAGTCATGGTTCTATGACAGTCCTTTATGGATTCGATTTGGATCACGACCTCCCAACTGGAAAGATTTTGGACCACCAAAATTTGGTTTTCTTCAAGCATCGACTAAGTGAGGAAACTGCTGTCTCACTTGTCCAATCTCAATCCACTTTTCACTGCTTGGTTTCGAACCTTTAAGCCCAATTCTGAGGTATTGCACCTGTCCACTGCGTGTCATCCTTACCTTCCTATCCAGCACTGTATCATCCTGCAACTCATTAAGATATTTAGGTAGCACGTCATCAACAGAAGGAAATTGACTCTACTCTTCAGGGTCCTCAATCATTGAAGGTTCAAACAACCTCAAGAAATCTGCATTCAAGACTGAGTAGATGTGTATGCAAGTTGGAAGATCAAGGCGAAAAGCATTCTCACCAATCTTCTCAAGTATCCTGAACGGTCCATACCTAATAGGTTTTAGCTTCTTGCCTTCACCTTGCATCCTGTCCTTGCTGAAATACAACCAGACTTGATCTCCAACTTGAAAACTATGCTCCATCTGATGCTTATCATGCCTAGCCTTATACTTGGCTTGGATCTTTTCAAGCTATTCCTTGTTGGCATTATGATTCTAGTTTGGCTCTATGGTTCAGGTGTTGTACTTGATGGCAACTCACTCAAGTGGCAAAACTCTATTCAGGCTCTCAAAATGATGGAAAATAAGAGGTCCGCAGGTGCATCGTTCAAAAGGTGCGGACCCGCACGTTCATCGTCCAGGAAGTGCGGACATACTCGTAGGTTATCCTTTCATAAGGTGCGGTCCCCCAGTTCACTCACTCAAATGCAAAGAAGCACGCTCACGTGGGGTTTCTTATGTTTGGCCCTTGGTATTTAGCTCGTCGTTCATGATCCTATGCTTTTGGCCCGTGGTTTAGGATCTAAATTATTTGAACCCCTGTTTGGATCCCTTGTATTGGTTTTCGATGGATTTGTCCCATGGTTTGAATAAGGGCTTGCCTGTAAAAAGGAAAAGAGATCACTTGGCTAGACACTTGTGAAATTTGAGTATTTTAAGATCTGAATGTTTAGGTGATTGGTTTTAAAAGATAGATCTAAATGAAGGAGAAAATTTAAGGCAAATCTATTGATAAATCGTGATCTCTCGGGCGCATGATCAGATATGTGGATCTAACTGACTGTGGCACATTGGAGGACTTTTAATTTAGCCCTAATCAGAGGTTCGCAGGTGATCCACGGTGTAAGTGCGGGGGTACGCAGTGCAGGAGAACACGCAGTGTGGGGGTACGCAGCGCAACAGAAGGCGCAGTGCGAGGTACGCAGCGCGAAAGAAAGCACGGTGCGGAGATATGCAGAGGCACAGAAGGAACAATGCGGAGGTACGTGGTCAGAGAAACAGTGAAGTGTGTATCTGAGTTGAGGTACGTAGTTTACGAGAAGGAGAAAGTGTGGAGGTACGCAGAGAAGCAGAAGGATACGGTACAGATCTGCGCAGTTCAGGCATAGAAAGACTACGGAAATCCGCAGGTTTATATCGGCGAAGTTGCGGACCTATCTTGAAACTTTTTTTGGCTGTCTTTTATCTATTGCTACAGAGTCCTGGGTTTAGATTTCTGGTATTACTTTTCTGTTTACAGCATTCTGAGAAGTTGGGTGATTCATTAGTTGATTGTATAAGGATATTGGGTGATTTGCATGTACTTGATGATTATTTGATCTTCTTGGATCGAGTCTGAAAATTAATGAAACATGGTCCTTAAATAAGTAGAAGAGAAAAGGGGGTTGTAGCTCCCTTCCAGGAGAGACTGGAAAACGAGAGAGAGTTGTAGCTCTCTGCAGGTTGCAGCCTGCATACTGGTAAAGGACTGCACCAGTACAAAATCCTTGTAAAAGAAGTTTCTAATTGAAAGAAGATAGAGACATATTGTAGCAGGTGGTTTTCACCCACATTGGGTTTCCACCTTATATTTGGTGTTCTTTGGTGTGCTTATCTATTTTTCTTGTTCTTGTTCATTATTATATGGCACTAACATACAAATTAATGATCAATATCTGAAGAATAAATTAAAGTATAAATTTGGAAGGCATATTGAAAAGAATTTGATAATACTGATTCACCCCCCTCTTAGTATTATTTCCAACAATTGGTATCCGAGCTAGGTTCTTCAAAAGAAGCTTGATCACTTGAAGAAAGATCTTGCATCATGAGCAACTACGACAGGGAAGCATCAATCAGGCCACCGATTTTTGATGGGACAAACTTCGTTTATTGTAGGGTAAGATTTGCTGCCTATCTTCAATATCTTGGTACAGAAGTCTGGGATATCATAGATACAGGGTATACTTTTCCATCAGCAACTCCTACAGATCCGGCTGAGAAGAAGAAATATGAAACAAATGCAAAGGCAGTCAATACTCTATTAGGATGCCTATCTCAATCAGAATTTGTCAAGGTAATGCAGTTTAAATATGAAAAAGAGATATGGGACAAGATTGTTCTGAGCTATGAAGGAGATGATCATGTAAAACGAGCAAAACTTCAAAGCCTCGGGATTCAGTATGAAAATCTCAGGATGTATAATGATGAAAGTGTGGCTAACTAATTTCTTCGTGTAGATGAGATTGTTAATTGTATGAAAAATTTGGGTGAAGAAATAAAAGAGGCTGTTGTGGTTGAAAAGGTTCTAATATCTTTGTCCCCTAGTTTTGAATCTAAAGTTTTTGCTATAGAAGGAAAAGAGAATCTACAAAGCCTTAAAATGTCACAGCTACACGGAATTCTAACTGCTTATAAAATGAGGAAAGGAGGTCCATCAGACAGGAGAGAAGCTGCCTTCAAGGCTTCAGGCAAAGGCGAGTACCACGAGTCAGGACACATGTCAAAAGAAGAAGAAGAATCAAATTTTGTCCGAAATATTCAATGGGGCACTGGACGGTTCCGAGGTAAGTTACCTTTCAAATGCTTTGCTTGTGGAAGAGTTGGTCACTATGTTGCCAAATGTCCTCACAAGGATAAGATTAAAAAAGGGAAGGAACCTGTTATATGGAACAAGAAACAGAATGCAACTAAGAAAAGTCACTACACTCATGAAGACAGTGATGGCCTATCAAATAGTGACCAAGATGAACGAGGTAATCATTATAAAATTTTAATTGCTTTTAAAGTTGATGATTACATGGATGCTATAGATGTGTATGACTTTTATGAAGAGATTTCTAGACTCAAGACATGTTTAGAAGAAAAGAATGTGATCATTGATACTATGCAATTTCAACTTGATGAAAAAGAAAAATCTCTTGAGAAGTTAGAATGTGAAATTGTTGGCCTTAGAAAAGAAATTGAGAAAACAAAGGTTCTTAATCTTAATTTTGTTAAAGGATCTGAATCTCTGGATGAGATTATCAATGTACAATGTTCTCCACTAATTAAGACAGGTTTGGGTTATAATGGAGAAACATCTCAAGCATCCACCTCAAAGAGTTATCTTGATGCATCAAGGAGGAAAAAGCAAAAGCCCAATGGAGATCATTAGGTAAAGCAGGGATGCATTACATCAAGAAAAAACAGAGACTACCAGGGGCAATCCATCATAGGGGTGAACAAAAGCTACAACTAGCCACAGGTAAAAACTTCTCAATTTGCTTCAAGAATGGATGACAATAGAAATTACAATCATTTCGCTGGTAGATTTGATAATCACAAAAGTTTCTTCAATGGCCAATGTTTCTCTTGCCATAACTTTGGTCACAAAGCAACTCAATGCGTTGCCTATAAGACAATCATGACTAGAGAAGCTCAAAAACAAAGAAGTATGACCGAGATTACGAAAAGGACCTATAACAACTTTTAGGCACTTGAAAATGAAATTAAATGTTCTATTTGTAATAACTTCGGTCATGAAGATTCTGAATGCAGGAGCAGGTTTCGGCAGATAAAGGAACAAGCCTCAAACACCCGAAGATGGAGAGTAAAGGAACCACAACCAGAAAGATGTGGGATAGCCTTTTATGCAGAAGGACGGGAAAATCTATGGTACATTGACAGTGGATGTTCGAAGCATATGACAGGTGATAAAGAAAAACCTGAATCATATACTGCTTTAGAAAAGGGTAAGAAATTTTCTTTTGGAAATGATACCCCTGCAACCATAAAAGGAAAAGGCACTGCTCAGTTGAAAGAAAAGGTCAAAGCTGGAAATGTTTTGTATGTTGATGGCTTGAAGCATAATCTATTGAGTGTCAGTCAGATGTGCGATCAAGGAACCGAGGTAATATTTCGATCAAATAGATGTAGCGTTCGTGATCTTGATACATGAAAAATAGTGATCAAAGGCAGAAAAACTCCAAATAATCTATACATATTTGAAGAAGGACAACAACAATGCTATTTGAGCAAGGATGATGAACATTGGTTATGGCACCGGAGGTTGGGGCATCTAAGATTTTCAAAAATAAGGAAAGAATGCAAATACCAGGTAGTTCGTGGTCTTCCAAATATCAAAATTCCAGACAACACCATATGTAAATCATGTCAGTTTGGTAAGAAAACTAGAACTAACTTCCCTACGAAGGAAGGATCAGCCAGCAAGCCTCTTGAACTAGTCCATACAGATGTATGTGGTCCATTTAGGAAAAGGTCACCTCGAGGAGAAGAATACTTTATATTATTCATTGACGACTTCTCCAAGATGGTTTGGTTGGGACTTATGAAACACAAGAACGAAGCATTCGAAAAATTCAAATCTTTCAAAGCCTTGGCTGAAAACGAATCAGATCACAAAATTAAGTGCGTCAGGTCCGACAGAGGTGGGGAGTTTGCCTCAAATGATTTTTTCGATTTCTATGAAGAACATGGAATAAGAAGGGAATTCTCTACAGCTAGGACTCCTCAGCAAAATGGAGTGGTGAAAAGGATGAACAGAATGGTCCAACAAATGGCTCGTGCTATGTTTGATGAGTCTGGGACTCCCGCAACCTTATGGGGTGAAGCTCCATTTGTTGCGGTTGTTATTCTCAACAAAAAGAATGTCCGAGTGAACAACACTCAAACTCCTCATGAGCTCTGGTATGGTGGGACTCCTTCGGTAAAGCATTTCAAAATTTTTGGGAGCAAATGTTATATCAAGAACACTGATGAAAAACTTGGCAAACTTGAACCTAGAGCAGATGAATGCATTCTCCTTGGTTATTCTCCACATAGCAAAGCATATAAGTGTTAAAATAAAAGACTTGGAAGAATTGCTGACAACATTGATGTAGTGGTTGATGAAAAAGGATACATCCCTAGGCAAGTAAATCATGAAAATATAGAAGAGGATGAAGACTACTCTCAAAATCAGACAAATGATTAAGAAGAACCTCAAGAGGCACCTGAGGAGCAAATAAGGATAGAAGAGAAGACTTCATCCAGGTACGTTCAAAAGAATCATCCAGAATCTCAGATTTTGGGGCAGAAAGAAGCAGGTGTACAAACAAGAAGAACAATTGCAGAAGCCTCAAGATATTTTGCATTGCTCTCCTCCACTGAACCACAAAATGTAAGAGAGGCATGCAAAGATGAATGTTGGGTCAAGGCGATGGATGAAGAACTTGAGAAGATCGAAAAGAAAAACACTTGGGAGTTGGTTCCTAGACCAAAAGATAAGAATGTCATAGGGACAAAATGGATCTTCAAAAATAAGTTGAATGAAAATGGAGAAGTAATTAGAAACAAGGCCAGAATTGTGTGTAAAGGGTATGCTCAACAAGAAGGAATAGACTTCGAAGAAAATTTTTCTCCCATCGCTAGACTTGAGGCCATCCAAATGTTCTTTGCTCTCTCAAGCTTTCAAAAGTTCAAAGTTTTTCAAATGGACGTGAAATCGGCCTTTCTAAATGGGGACTTAGAAGAAGAAGTGTACATTGAGCAACCAGATGGTTTCATCCTTTGGAATGATCCAAATCTTGTATGTAGACTAAAGAAGGCTCTCTATGGTCTTAAATAGGCTCCAAGGGCTTGGTACTATCGTTTGGACAAATATCTTCATCAATAAGGTTTTTCAAAGGGATCAGCAGATAGAAATCTTTACATAAAAATTGAAAATGACAAATTACTAATACTTGTTGTGTATGTAGATGATATTATCTTTGGCAGCAATGAAGAAGCTATGAGTCAAAGCTTTGCCTTGGTGATGCAGAAAGAATTCGAAATGTCTTTGCTTGGAGAACTGACATATTTTCTTGGACTACAAATCCAACAAAATGAAGGAGGGATCTTCTTGTCTCAAACCAAGTATCTCAAGCAGATTTTGAAGAAATATGGCATGGAAGATGCAAAACCAGTATGTACCCCCATGGTCATAGGATGTAGCCTCAGTGCAAATGATGAATTAGCAGTAGTGCATCAACCAACCTACAGATCTATGATTGGAAGTCTACTTTATTTAACAGGTACCCGACCATACATCATGCATGCAGTGGGAATAGTTAGAAGATTTCAGGCAAATCCAAAGGAAACTCATCTTCAGGCAGTGAAGAGAATTTTCAAGTACCTTCAAGGAACTCAAAACTATGGCTTATGGTATCCTAGAGATACAGATCTCACACTTCATGCTTATACAGATGCAGATTGGGCCGGAAGCATGGATGATAGGAAGAGCACAAGTGGTGGTGCATTCTTTATGGGTTCCAGATTAGTATCTTGGTTCAGCAAGAAACAGAGTTCGATTGCTTTATCTATAGCTAAAGCGGAATATGTGGCTGCTGCATCTTGTTGCACTCAACTCCTTTGTATGATGCAGACCTTGCAGGATTTTCAAATCACTTGTACTCCACCTATCTCCATCTTATGTGATAATACAAGTGCAATCAGCATTTCAAAGAACTCAGTCATGCATTCAAAGACTAAGCACATACCGATCAAGTATCACTTTCTCAGGGAACAACTGCTTGAACAAAAGGTCAAGTTGGAGTATGTTCCTTCTAAGGAACAAGTTGCTGATATACTCACCAAACCATTGCCCAGGGAGACCTTTGAATACCTTAGGCAAAAGCTAGGGGTTGTTGATTCATCATCATGTTGTTGAATCTCATATGTTTCAGAGATTGTTGGTTGTACGCAAGTTTCATATGGGGTATACGCGTACATTGGTCGAAGATCGAATGGCACAGGTTTAGGGGGAGCATATATTCTTCTAATAATGCATTGTTGGCATTATGGTAGAAGATCTTGGAGGAATTACAGAAGCAGAACATGGATGATGATCTGAATATTGCTGCAATATGTCTCTATCTCTTTCACTGTCATGTATGGTTTATGGTGGACTATGGCTCTTCTTGAAGAATTTTTTCCTTTGTAGATCTGATCTTTAGCCAGGGGGAGCATGATCAGCAAAGCAAAGGCTTAAGCATGTTTTCAGGGGGAGCATAACCCTTTGTCCTTGATGTCAAAGGGGGAGAATGACATTGAGGATCTGGAGGTTGCCATCAAGTCCAAAGAGGGAGATTGTTGGCATTATGATTCTGGTTTGGCTCTATGGTTCAGGTGTTGTACTTGATGGAAACTCACTCAAGTGGAAAAACTTTGTTCAGGCTCTCAAAATGATGGAAAATAAGAGGTCTACAGGTGCATCGTTGAAAAGGTGCGGACCTGTAGGTTATCCGTTCATAAGGTACGATCCCCCAATTCACTCACTCCAATGCAAAGAAGCGTGCTCATGTGGGGTTTCTTATGTTTGGCCCTTCGTATTTAGCCTGTCCTTCATGATCCTATGGTTTTGGCCCATGGTTTAGGATCTAAATTATTTGAACCCCTGTTTGGATCCCTTGTATTGGTTTTCGATGGATTTGTCCCATGGTTTGAATAAGGGCTTGCCTTTAAAAAGGAAAAGAGATCACTTGGCTAGACACTTGTGAAATTTGAATATCTTAAGATCTGAATGTTTGGGTGATTGGTTTTAAAAGTTAGATCTAAATCAAGGAGAAAATTTAGGGCGAATCTATTGATAAATCGCGATCTCTTGGGCGCATGATCAGATCTGTGGATCTGACTGACTGTGGCACATTGGAGGACTGTTAATTTGGCCCTAATCAGAGGTTCACAGGCGATCCACGGCATAAGTGCGGGGGTACGCAGTGCAGGAGAAGACCCAGTGTGGGGGTACGTAGTGCAACAGAAGGCGCAGTGCGAGGTGCGCAACGCAAAAGAAAGCACGGTGCGGAGATACGCAGAGGCACGGAAGGAACAGTGCGAAGGTATGTGGTCAGACAGACAGTGCAATGTGTATCTGAGTTGAGGTACGCAATTCAGCAGAAGGAGAAAGTGCGGAGGTATGCAGAGCAGCAGAAGGATACGATGTGGATCTGCGTAGTTCAGGCAGAGAAAGAATGCAGATATCTGTAGGTTTATATCGGTGAAGTTTCGGACCTGTCTTGAAACATTTGTTGGTTCTCTTTTATCTATTGCTGCAGATTCCTAGGTTTAGATTTCTGGTATTACTTTTATGTTTACAGCATTCTGAGAAGTTGGGTGATTCATTGGTTGATTGTATAAGGATATTGGGTGATTTGCATGTACTTGATGATTATTTGGTATTCTTGGATCCAGTCTGAAAATTAATGAAACGTGGTCCTTAAAGAAGTAGAAGAGAAAAGGGGATTGTAGCTCCCTTCCAGGAGAGACTGGAAAACAAGAGAGAGTTGTAGCTCTCTTCAGGTTGCAGCCTACGTACTGGTAAAGGACTGCACCAATACAAAATCCTTGTAAAAGAAGTTTCTAATTGAAAGAAGATAGAGACATATTGCAGTAGGTGGTTTTCACCCACATTGGGTTTCCACCTTATATCTGGTGTTCTTTGGTGTTCTTATCTATTTTTCTTGTTCTTGTTCATTATTATATGGCACTGACATACAAATTAATTATCAATATCTGAAGAATAAATTAAAGTATAAATCTGGAAGGCATATTGAAAAGAATTTGATAATACTGATTCACCCCCAATTAGTATTGTTTCCAACATTCCTGTACTTCCTGGTGGATCTCCTGGATCTGTTCAATGAACCTAGTTGCTTTGTCCATATCACTATGTCCATCAACCGTGGTATCTTTACCAAAGACGAAATCCAAGGGAGACCTTGGTATGAAACCAAAACAGGTCTCAAAAGGAGATCTCTGGGTAGAAGAGTGTTTGGCTCTGTTGTAAGCATGTTGCACATAACGCAAGTGTTCATCCCAAAGCTTAGGGTGTTTGCTGCAATATCCTCTCAGTAACTGGATCACTGTCATGTTAACTACTTCTGTCTGGCCATCTATTTGTGGATGAAAAGCTATGCTTTTCTTTAATTTGGTGTCCATTAGTTCCCACAAGCTGGACCAAAACTTTCCCACAAATCGGGTGTCTCGATCAGATATAATGGAAGTGGGTAATCCAAAATGAAACCATACATGTTGAAAGAATAAATTTGTAGTTTTTTCAGCTGTAATCTGTTTACTACAAGGTATCAAAATACACATTTTGCTGAACCTATCCACAACAACATATAGATAATCATGACCTTTCCTAGATTTAGGCAGTCCTCCAACAAAATCCATGGAAATGCTTTCCCAAGGGTGAGAAGGAACTGGCAATGAAGTGTACAAGCCTAGTTTTCTGTTTCCGAGCTTGCTTTTAGCACACATAGCACACCCCTTTACATATCTAGAAACTATCTCACTCATTCTTGGCCAATAGTAGCACCTTAGCAGCTGTGCAACTATTTTACTTACCCCAAAGTGACCTGATATCAGAGAAGTGTGTGCTTCCCTAATTATCTTTGCTCTCTCAGTTTGTGGAATGCAAAGTTTCCCACAATGATATAAGAGTCGGTCCTTCACATGATAGTCCAACTCTTCTACTCTTTTTCCTTGACTCAAAGTCTCATATACATCTTTAAAGTCCATATCCTAAGCATACTATTCTATGTAGCTTTCATGTAACACAGAATTATGCTTCAGTATGGTAGATGCATTTATAATGGGTCTAGATAACATGTCTGCAACCTTGTTATGTATGCCCTTTTTATATCTGATGACTAAATGAAACTGTTGTAGAAAACCCATCCACCTGGAATGTCTTGATTGTTGCAACCTAGTTTGGGTGTGTAGATATTGAAGTGGCTGATGATCAGTATGTATTACGGTTTCTTTGCTCATTAAGTAATGTTTCCACTCTTTCAAACTCTGAACTAATGCATACAATTCTTTATCATAGGTAAGATAGTTGACTACTGCAGGATGAAAAGTCTCAGAATGATAACATATGGGTTTACCGTGATGTGTAAACACTGCTCCCATGGCATAATCACTGGCATCAGTTTGGATCTCAAATGGTCTTTGTAGATCTGGCAGTGCTAGTACAGGTGTTGTACTAATTTTTTCTTTCAAGGTGTCGAAGGCTTTCTGCTGTTTGTCTCCCCAATAAAACACCTTGTTCAATCCTGTCAAAGCATGTAAGGGAGTTGCAATTGAGGAGAAATTTGAAATGAACTTCCTCCAATACTGTGCTGCTCCTAGGAAGCTTCTCACTTCTATAGCACACTTGGGTTTAGGCCAGTTTACAATGACTGCCACTTTAGAGGAATCTATTTTCAATCCACCTCCCCCTACTGTATGACCCCAATAATTTAGATAGGTTTCTCCAAATTCACATTTGGAGAGTTTAACATAATTTTTTTCTCTTTTCAAAAAATCTAATGTCTGCTTAACATGCTTTAAATATTCTTCCCACGTTTTACTAAAAATGAGAATGTCATCCAGATACACAATAACAAAATCATCAAGAAAAGGTCTGAGTATATCATTCATTAATCTCATGAAAGTAGCAGGGGCATTGGTCAAGCCAAAAGGCATAACCAACCATTCATACAATCCCTGCTTTATTTTGAAAGCAGTCTTCCATGTAGGATTTCTTTGCAACTCTGACTTGATGGTATCCACTGTACAAATCTAGCTTGGTGAAATAAATAGCTTCCTTCAATTGATCTAAAAGATCATCTATGCGAGGAAGGGGATAATGATTTTTGATTGTTATCTTATTCAGTGCTCGATAATCATTGCACATTCTCCACGAGCCATCTTTCTTTCTTACCAGAATGATTGGTGACCCACATGGTGATGTGCTAGGCCTAATGAACCCTTTCTCGAGCAATTCCTACACCTGCTTCTTGATTTCAGCATTCTCTGAAGCAGATAACATGTACATCCCAATGTTAGGCAAAGGAACATCTTGCTGAAAAATAATATCATGTAATATTCCCTTTTTGGGTGGAAGACCTTGAGTTTCTTGAAACAAGACATCATACTCTGAAACAATCTTTTCTATATCAGCTTGCTGATCAAAATTAGAGTCCTCAAATACATTGGTTTTATCAATTTTCTTTTCCTTTACAACCATTATAAGAACTGTTTGCATGAATTTATCATTCTTTTCATTTGTCCTAAGTTTATGAGAGTATAATTATTCTTGAGCTTATGATATCTTACAAAGTATTCGATTCCATCTTTAACAAGTAGATACTTGTTCCTGGCTCTGTAAAAAATAGCCTTTCTATCAGAAAAGTAAGGACTTCCTAAAATAATTCCACATATATCCAAAGGAATTATATCTAACTCAACCTCATCTACAAATGCTGACCCAAAAGAAAACTTGAGTTTTCACTGTCTAGTCACTTGTAGTTGTGCTTTATCGTTCAACCATCCTAATGGGTATGGCTTCTTATGAGGTGTCGTTGCTAATCCCAATTTCCTTACAATTTCTTCAGAAAAAAATTTACTTATGAGCCACTATCAAACAAGGTATCAATCTCTTGATTTTCGGAAACAACTCGAATATAAAAAAGCTCATGCCTTTTCCTCTCATGTTTTTCATCAATAACAGATTGAACAGAATTACTAGTAGATGCTTTGGAATTCTTACCATTTATACCTGTGGCTGCAATGATTGTTTCATCTCCCGAGTCTGACTCCAAATCTTTGTGAATATCTGTAGCAATCTTCTTCTTCTTGCCCTCAGACTTCTTAGGTCTCAGCTCTGGATGCAGAACCCAATAGTGCTCATCATCATGCCCCTCCTTTTTACAGTGGGTGCATGAGGCTTTGCCTTTCTGTGCAGTGTTAGCCTTCCTTGCTTTCCACTTCTGCTTTCTTTTCTCCTTGCTCTTGCTTACAGTGGGTTGGGATGGTCCCCCAACTTCTAGATTTCTATTCTTTCCTCTAGCTTCTAGATGAGTAGCTTGTACAGATACCTCATCTATACTAGTGGGATTAAACATGAGGATGGTATGCTTTATGTAGCTGTGTAGACCACCAATGTACATCAAAAGAGTTTCGAGCGAGTCTAATGAAATACCAAACTTCAATGCTCTCTTTCAGAACTCTTGAGTATACCCTTTTACACTTCTCCCTTTAAACTTCCGAAGTGTTTGCCAACTCATCATGGCCTGTTGCATGTAGGCCAATGGATAGAACTTTTTTTTGATTGCAGTAACAAGTTCACTCCAGACAGAGATGGTCTTACCATGGTTCCCCATATCAGCTTGAGTTCTGCCTTCCCACCAAACCAATTTAGTGCCCATTAGGCGAAGGCTTGCCAGCTGAATCTTGCTCTTGTCTGAGTCTACATTTTGTACTCTGCAATACACATCAATTTGTCTTATCCAGTTGTCCAACTTTTTAGCATTCAGTCCTCCATCATATACAGGAAAATCAAATTTAACTTCTAACTTAATCAAAGATGCTTTCTTATTATGCACAGGGCTACGAGGAGGTATAGGGAAGCTTTCTTATTTCCCCTTTCCTTTGGAGTGGTCATGGGAATGAGATTCATCTTCTTCTTTGTCTTGTTTAGAGCCTGATGAATCTTCACCCTTATGCCTTCTAAAGTCCCTATACATTTCTTCTACCACGGACTTTATAGCTAGGAAAATTTCTATGAATTGAGAGTCTGGCCCTATAGAACCTTCCTCTAACATTGTCTTTCGAGAATAGACTCTCCCAATTTCAGGATTAGTTTACACCAAATCTCCTTCTCCTAATTTGAGCTTTGATCTAGTGAGCATCCACAGCTAAACCAACACAAGCTTGTCTAAACTTATAGCCTAGATCTTTGATACAACTTGATCTGAAAATCACCCTATGAGTGACCTCAGTTGAAGATTTATTAAAAAAAAGGTATTACAGACCCATGTGCTAGCATGTGTGTTCCGTGTTATTGAAACAACGGATCGATTAGATTTCCAATACATAGAAAATAAATGGAAAGGCATCAGAGAAATACAGTAAGCAACACAAAGACACAAACAATTTTCAATAATGAGTTCACCCTATTCTCCAGGGCTACGTCTCTGATCCAGCTTCAGTGGTGGCCTTATTTTATTGTGCCTTTCGGCAGAGAAATTACAATGCAGGGACTCAATATGAGTTCTCCTGAAGCGGAGTTTTCTTGGAAGGGTGGTTCTTGGATTCCCCAAGCCACTTGGAGTACACAGACTCTTGTTCTTCCTACCAGCTGTGTGACGCTCAATCTACAGTGGAAAGAGCCAACTATGATGCTCAATCAGGATAGATTCCTCTATGGGAAGGCTTGATTCTTCAAGCTCTCTGGTGCTCGATGCTGCCTGTGGTCAGCTCGACCCTCTGTCTCCTCTACTTGGCTTTACTACTCTTTGTGCTCAGTCCTCCTCTCAGGGTTCACTGTTCACTGCCTCTCTTGGTTGCTTGGACTCTTCGTTCTCCCTCTTGGTCTCCATTCAACTGTCTCTGTTTATGGCTTTAGCCATTCTACCTCCATGCTTGTTAAGTTCCTCTCCCGCCTACGTCGATTCGCCTGCCGCCTGTGTGCTTCAAGTTCCCTGTTCAGCGTCACCATGAACACTCGAGAAGTAGCCATGTGTCCTCACTAGAATAGCGCCATCCTATTTGTCGATTCATTTCTTTCTCCACCGTGGTGGTCAAGAGATTCCAAATCCCCTTAAATCACAGCTTAATACCCTGTCAATTCCCCTCTGTCTATCGGACGGAATCTCAGTCGTTCGATCTAGGCTCCTCCAGATCCAACGTCATTCACACCTCGAGTACGGTTGACTTGCTCAGCCAATAGCACGTGATCACAGCTGTTTCTCTCTCACCTCCGCTGCCATGTGTCGATCGTTGAGTGTGATTTCTCCGCTTTCTCCAAAACCTCTTACCATTCAAGGGCACCCCGATAAAACTGCCGGTTTCTAGGTTGTGGGCCCCACCTTCGTACGATGGTGCTTTTCGTTTCTCTGCCAATGGTCCTCTCGCTCCCAACGTGACCGAGTGCTAAAGGCTCTACCATTTCAGCCTTGTTCACCCAGTGATGCGCGCTAATCGCGCATCGAAAACTAGCTCCTTTTCCCATTCTGAGGCTCCCAGGGGCTACATCGACCTCCTGCGTAGTCTCCATGGGCCTTCGTCAGCGCGCTTTGACCGAGGTCCTCATCGTTCTGTGCCGGCTGCCATGGCCACTAGTTCAGGGTGTTCTCAATTGTTGTTTTGGATTCTTCAAGGATTTGTTTCGTCTTGATATAGTCATGGTTCTATGACAGTTTTTTATGGATCTGATTTGGATCAAAATATCTGGCGGTTCATGATCTCCCTGACATCAGAATTCCAGACAATACAATATACAAATCATGTCAGTTTGGCAAGCAAACCAAAACTAATTTCCCTAAAAAGGAAGGATCAACTAGTAAGCCACTTGAACTTGTCCATATTGAGGTATGTGGTCCATCCAGGAAAAGGTCACCTCGTGGATAAGAATACTTCATATTGTTCATTGACGACTTTTCCAGGATGTGTTGGATAGGACTTTTGAAGCATAAAGACAAAGCTTTTGAAAAGTTCAAAGCATTCAAAGCCTTGGTTGAAAACGAATCAGATCACAGAATCAAATGCCTTAGGTCTGATCGAGGAGGGGAATTTACCTCGGATGAATTCTTTGATTTTTGTGAAGAACATGGAATAAGAAGGGAATTCTCTACGGCAAGGACTCGTTAACAAAATGGAGTAGTAGAAAGGATGAACAGAATGGTTCAACAAATGGCCCGTGCTATGCTTGATGAGTCTGGAACTCCTGCAACCTTTTGGGGTGAAGCTACATTTTCTTCCATTACTATTCTCAACAAGACAAACATCCAGGTAAATAGCATTGAGACTCCTCATGAAATTTGGTATGGTAAGACTCCTACAGTAAAATACTTCAAAATTTTTGGAAGAAAATGTTACATAAAAAGGAAGGATGAAAACCTTGGCAAGTTTGAACCTAGAGCAGATGAAGGCATTCTCCTTGGTTACTCTCCCCACAGCAAAGGATATAAGTGTTAGAATAAAAGATTTGGAAAAATTGTTGAAAGTATTGATGTAGTGGTTGATGAAGAAGGGAATATTCCTAGGCAAGTAAAATCTGAAGATTTTGAAGATGATGAGGAATATCCTTCAACATCAAATAAGACTTATGATGAAGAAGAAACCTATGAGGTACCATAAGAACAAATAAGGGTAGAAGAAAAGACTCCATCCAGGTACGTTCAGAAGAATCATCTAGAAACTCAAATTTTGGGGTAGAAAGAGGCAGGTGTACAAACAAGAAGAACTATTTCAAAATCTTCAAGCTATCTAGCATTGCTCTCCTCCACTGAACCACAAAATGTAAGTGAAGAATGCAAAGATGAATGCTGGGTCAAGGCCATGAATGAAATACTTGAGCAGATTGAAAAGAATAACACTTGGGAGTTGGTTCATAGACCAAAATGATAAGAATGTCATAGGGAAAAAATGGATATTCAAAAATAAGTTGCAGAAGCTTTTGCACCAGTTGCTAGACCAGAAGCCATAAGAATTCTCCTTGCTCTATCTAGCTTTCAGAAGTTCAAAGTATTTCAAATAGATGTGAAATCTGCCTTTTTAAATGGAGACTTGGAAGAAGAAGTGTATATTGAGCCACTAGATGGATTCATCCTTGGAAATGATTCAAAACTTGTATGTAGACTTAAGAAGGCACTCTATAGTCTTAAACAAGCTCCAAGGGCTTGGTATTATCGTCTGGACAAATACCTCCATCAACAAGGTTGTTCAAAAGGATCAGCAAATAGAAATCTATATATAAAAATTTATAATGATAAATTGCTAATACTTGTCATGTATGTTGATGATATCATCTTTGGTAGCAATGAAGAAGCCATGAGTCAAAACTTTGCTTTGATGATGTAGAAAGAATTTGAAATGTCCTTGCTTGGTGAGCTGACATATTTTCTTGGTTTACAAGTCCAACAAAATAAAGACGATAGCTTTTTATCACAAACTAAGTACCTCAAGGAGATCTTGAAGCAATATGGCATGGAAGATTCGAAACCACTACGTACCCCTATGGTAACAAGATGCAACATCAGTGAAAATGACGATTCAGTAGTGGTACATCAGCCAATCTATCGATCCATGATTGGTACTCTACTCTATCTGACAGGTTCCTGAATAGACATCATGCATGCAGTGGGAATATTTGGAAGATTCTAGGGAAATCCAAAAGAAGCACACCTTTAGGAAGTTAAAAGAATTTTCAAATATCTTCAAGGAACAGAAAACTATGGCTTATGTTATCCTAGAGATACAGATCTCACACTTCATGCATATACAGATGCAGATTGGGCAGGAAGCGTGGATGACAGAAAAGGCACTAGTGGTGGTGCATTCTTTATGGGTTCCAGATTAGTATCTTGGTTCAGCAAGAAACAAAGTTCAATTTCTTTATCTACAGCTGAAGTGAAATATGTGGTTGTTGCATCTTGCTGCACACAACTCCTTTGGATGATGCAAATTTTACAAGATCTTCAAATCACTTGTACTCCACTTATCTCCCTTTTATGTGATAATACAAGTGCAATCATTATTTCAAAAAATACAGTCATGCATTCAAAGACCAAGCACATACCTATCAAATATCATTTTCTCCGAGAACAAGTGCTTGAACAAAAGGTAAAATTGGAGTATGTTCCCTCCAAGGAACAGGTTGTTGATATACTCACCAAACCACTACCCAGGGAGACATTTGAATACATCAAACAAAAGCTAGGAGTAGTTCATGCATCGTCTTGCTATTGAAACTTGTCTATTTCAGAGAAGAGTGGTTGTACGCGAGTTTAATGAGGTGAATCCGCGTACATATTCTTGTTTATGTGGATACAGTTGCGTATACATTGGTTTGAAGAAAAACAGTGGGCTAGGATGAAAAGAGTCTAGTATGGGCCTAACAGAGACCATCTAGCACAGGTTCAGGGGGAGCATATATATATATATATACTTATAATAATGCATTGTTGGAATTATCTTAGAAGATCTTGGTTCAAGTTCACAACGTTTTTGGTTTCAGGTGGAACAGGTGCAGAGGGAGAACATGGTTGTTGGTCTAAATGATGATTGACATATGTTGCTAATGATAGTTGTTGATGACTATCATAGTCTTGTTGCAGATATTTCGTCTCTATTTCATGTATATATTTTCTTATCAAGGTCATGTAATGGCCTACTTTGGTTTCCCCACTATGCCTAGGATGGATGATGTAATTTTCTTGTTTTATCATGTGTAACCCTTTGATGTATTCCCACTTGGTTGGGAGATGGATGTATGTATGAGTCTTTGGTTATAGGAAGGTCATTTATGATGTATAGAGTCATGTTTCTTCTTGTAGAACATCTTCTTGCAGACCTTGCCTACAGTCAGGGGGAGCATGGATAGCACAGGAGAATAGAGATTTCAGCATGTACTCAGGGAGAGCATAACCCTTTTCCCTTGATGACAAAGGGGGAGAATGACTTTGAGTGATTTTGGGTTGCCATCAAGTCCAAAGGGGGATATTTTTGGCATTATGACACAGGTTTGGTACTATGGCACAGGTGTTGTCCTTGATGGAAACTCACTCAGATGGAAGATCTAGTTCAGGCTCTCAGAATGAAAGAAAAAGAGATATATGTAGTTTCCTCTTAACCAAGTCGCATATACACACAGGTTTGATGATCAAAAAGCGCGTATATGTATGCACACATTTTCATGCAAGGAAAAGCGCATACATGCGGGAAAACTTATTTTTGGTCCATGGTATTTAGTCCTTGGTATTTGGACCTATGGTTTTGGACCATGGTATCTCATTTGAAGTGTTGAACCCAGGTATTGGATCCATGGTATTGATTCTCTATGGTTTTGGATCATTGTATTGAGTAAGGCCTAAGACTATAAAAGGGGAAGGAGATCATTAGGCAAATGAATTGACTCAAGCATTGAATATCTAATGAAGAGCAAGATCTAGAATTCTGGTCATTGGGTAATGGTGCTTAGCTGGATCTAAATCAAGGAGGAACCTGAGCGCTAGAAGAAGGATAAGTTCTATTGATGGGTAAAGATCTTAAGGCTTGAATAGTAGTATCTTTGTGTTATTGTGATCTGTTATATTTGGCGCATGACTTGATCTATAAATTTGGTAATCTTGGTTTAACTGATTTCTGAATAAGTGAAAAGGGTAAATTATCTTTTATAGATCTCTACGCAGGTTCGGCATAGCAGAGGCGCGTATACACGAAGGCTCATTAATTCAAAACAGTGTATATGCAGGTTGGCCTTAATACATTAGCTTATGCACATGGGTTCTGCATATTTAAGTAGCGTACATCTCATGAAATATGTTTTAGCTACTTTTGTTCATTGTTGTAGTGTTCTAGGTTTAGGATTGGTTCTGGTTACTATTACTGTATTCTGGTTACAACTTTCTGAGAAGTGATTGGTTGATTCAGTAGTGGTTTGTACAAGGAATATTGGTTGATGCAGATATAATTGATGTTTGATTTATGCATCGAGTTTGAAAATTTATGAAACGTGGTCCCTAGAAGAAAAGAGAAGGTTGCAGCCTTCTGTAGGTCAGCACCTACGTACTAGTACCTCAGCTAGTACAAGAGCTAAGGGGGTTGTAGCTCCCTTCTAGGAGAAGCTGGAGAATGAGAGAAGGTTGTAGCCTTTTGCAGGTAGTAGCCGGCATACTGGTATAAGACTACACCAGCATAGAAACATTGTAAAAAGAAGTTTCTCATTGAAAGAAGATAGAGAGGAATTGCAACAGGTGATTTTCACCCAATTGGGCTTCCACTTTATATCTTGTGTTCTTTTGTGTGTGTTTCTGATCTATTTTATTGTTGCTGGTTACTATTTATATGGTTCTGACACACAGATTAATGATCAACATCTGAGGAATAAATTAAATTACAAGTTTGCAAGTTATACGCGAGTTTCCTTGACTGTAGTTGCATATATACGTCGTTTTCATTAACTGAAGTAGCATATGCAAATTTGATTATGAAATGAAAAATAATTGACTTGATAATACTGATTCACCTCCCTTCTCAGTATTGTTTCCAACACAACTTCATCACACAATTTGAAGATCGAAAGAAAAACTCATAAATAAAATCTTAACAAGACTGTGAGCTAAATGTTCTTTCTTAGGTAAAATGTCTATCCATTTACAAGCTCATGAAATAGAAATATGCATCTAACTTGGCTTTCCTGTAGAAATGGATCTCAATCACTACACTAGAATTAAATCACTACATTCAAGCATTAAACAAAGCAACCAGGACTAGTCCTAAAAGAAACAATGAATTATAGTACATAAAATGTATGACAAGATTCATCGCTAACAACAAATGTAGGTGAATGGTGAGATATTTGATTGTAGCTTCCATGTTCTTCAAAATATAAATCAACAATTAAATTTTTATCTGAAGAAATAAAGTTTACATTCATAAAACTATTGAACTGTCACTAATAAATTACTTACAAGAAACATGACAGAAATCACATCAAATGCTTAACACTACATAAATAAAACTATATTCATAATAACTATAATAAGAAATTGCCTTGATGGCTTCGGTGGGACCTTTTAGAGCTATCGAGGAAAGCTATAAGAACTTATAGAACTAAGAAATTGATTTACACAAGGAACTTATCAATCGCTAATCATATCATTGATTCAAAGTGAAAGATTACAAAACTTAATGGTTCAATCACATGTTCAACATAACACTGCTGGAAATCTAGATACTTCTCTAACTCTCCAACTTTCTCTAACTCTCTTTCTCGCTCTCTCTCTATTTAACGATGTCTAACTGGTTATAATCTACAAACCTTCTCTTATGGAGAAATGGCATTACATCAAGGATTAATAGAATAGTAACAAATCACTACAAAATATTATAGTTTACCTCATTTTACATATTCGACTTCATCCTCATGATACACAGTGCATGAGGAGGAAGCATATCTTGATTTGTTTTAACAAGATGATTCCTTTGAACAAAAATTTTCTTGGCCTCAACAAGGATAGTTTGCTAAACCACCGAACCAAGAAAGTAGGGTCTGGTACCAAAATATCATAGTCAATGCAGGTTGTACCAGATTGAAATAGGTGCTGGATCGAAGGTACTAGATGAACACAAATGCTAGATTGTTGTTGTTGGTACTGGATCACTTTCCTTGTGCCAAATGAGCATAGGTGTTGGACCGCTATTGTTGGTGTTGAATTAGCATAGTTGTTGGACCACTATTGTTGGTGTTGGATGAGCACAACTACACAGTTCAACACGGGTAATTGTTTTTGGGTAGCTGATAGGCGAATGCACAGGTACATAATGGGAAAACGAGTACCCGATTGACAATGATTGTACTGGATAAGTAGGAGTGCCAATATTGGACCAATAATGTTCGTACCAGATGAGTAGGAGCATGAGTACTAGATCAATACAATGGTACCAGATGAGTAGAAACATGGTATAAACATCTATGTGAGACAATCCAATTAATTAGAAGGTATAAATAATCAATAATTATAGTTCTATTAGAATAAAACATAAAAACCACACTTTGAAATATAATTACCTCATATATACATAAGGAGGCTAGAAGGTATATTCTAGAAGAAGATAGGCAAGTAGTACATATGTTTGAGGTGAATTTGGTCAAAAAATAGAGGACAATATAAGGTATTATAGGCATAAAAAACGAGATCCAACATTCCCCCATTCTTAAGTTGTTGCATGTTCTTAAGCAAAAATTGTTGTACCATTCCTCAAAATTTCAAAAGTTGGAGCCTTCTTGCCTGAATATCAACTGCTTGGATCTAAGACCTTCACTCCTGAGGCCACTTCTTTGAGTTCCCTTTAAATTACACTGGTATTATGTATGAGGCGAAGAAACTTCTTTAGCTTAGTGGAGGCTCCATCGTACTCCTTTTGCAACCTTTGGTTGTTCTCTTTTAACTACTCATTTTATTTCTCATTTTTCTTCTGAATTTTTTCAATTTGCTGATCATCTGTTGTCCAGTTAAATAACTAGTAGGTGTAACTCTTTAGTACTTGGCAAGTTTTTTCTTAGCTTCAACCTCTCCTCTTAATTCTTCCAAAGTATTTGTAACTAATTCCTTGGTTTCATTAAGCGGTTCATCTTGTTCATGCTCCTTTTCAGGTGATGTAGAGACATCTATGGATTTTCTAGAAGAGGAGGAGTATGAGTGGAAATTACGTATTTTTCCATTCTCGTAGTATTTTGACACAGAGGTGTTGATGACTCATGAGATTTGAGAGGGAGAATGAGGATGCTATCTTGAAACAATCTTCTCTTTTTCCCTTTTGTCTGTGACATGGACTTTGTGACTTCTTATTCTATGTTTGTTTCTCCTTTTTCTCAAAAGTTGGTTCCCTATCACCCTTTTCACTGGTTCTAGGGTTCTTTGACTTTTTAACACTTAGCGCATGAGTCTCTTCCTGAGGTAGCTCAACACCTACCTCTGAAGTAGTGCCTGTGAGCTCTCACTTATCACTATCACCTGGCATTTTATTCTTCTTCTTCTCACTGATTGACATTTTATTTGGAGTGGATGAATCGAGAGGGGTTCTCCTACCCTTTGATTGTTTCGTTACTATTGCTGCAATATCGTCCTCCTCTTCAACTATTTTACACTTGTCTGACTTATTAATAGACCTTTATGGAGTAGGGCCATCAATTTCTTCTTTGGAATTCGACTTCCTCTCTTTCTTCTTACTACTCTCTTGCCTGTTGTCTAGGTCCTTACTGCTGTCCTTCAGAATACTTTCCTCTATGTGCTTGGAACCTTCTCCTAGAGAAAAATGTCGCGAGAGGAATGTCTTCCAATTACTACCCTATATATTCATCTCATGAGTAACTAAAAATTTTATGAACCCATGATGGTATATGTTTGTTTCAACCTTTTTAGACGCCAATTTAACTCCTCTTTCCATCTTGCTTAAACTCTTCCAGAGGAAGTATGAAATATTTATCTAAGGTCCTCCTTCAAAATGTAACAAAATCCTTAGTTGTTAAAGAAAGGTAACTTCCTTCCTTCACAAGTCGAGAACCTTTGCAAGTTGTTGAGCATCCACCTATATTCCTCTTTTACCTAATTCCTGGGGATGCCTTTAGTCCAATCAGGGTTCAAGTGTTCAACAGTCAAGAACTTTTGATAGAGCTCCTTGTTAATGCTCACACCCTTGAAATATTTTTCCCCTGCGACTAGTAATCCTGTGGCCTATGCTATGGTAGCCTCTATGATTTGCAATTGTAGACTTCCTAGGTGAATGTTCTCGCCATCATAATTTTGAGTGAAGGAATGAGAAACACCATCATGGTACCCTTTGAACTTCTTAAGGAAGAGAATCCAACTATCTTGCTTTAACTTTTCCTTGCACAACCGATATTACTCAGTTTCTCTATAAGATAAGAACTTTGGTTCATGCCTATCTATGCCCATGTTGACTTTAAGAGTGCGTCTCAGACTCGGGAAGGGTTTAGTACTAGAGTTGACCGAGTACTAGAGATGATAATAGAGTACTAGAAGTGGTGACACAAGGTACTAGAAATGGTGTTAACAACATCTGGAAATGGTATCAAAAAGTACCAGAAGTGATATCACAAAGTACTGGATGAATCAGTGGGGGCTTTTGAAATGAAGGTTGAAGGCTAAGAGAAAGAGAAATGATGCTCATCTGGATTGCAAAGCTATCGAGAGGAGCATTTATAATTCAAAAGGGAATGGAAATGGTCACATTGTTTCCATAATTACTGGGCGAGCTCATATGGGATGATGGAAATATGTTGTATGCGGAGCTGATATAGAAATCATTCTCATTGATGATATCAAACTTCATGCAAATAAATGTTTAAACATGTGAATAGAATGTGGTCGAGTAAAGCATTATGGGACGATCCGTATCAATTTTTAGATAATCATTGATCATCGTCATTCAAATTTATGGTTATAAAATGGTGGTAACATCATTGTTTAAACAACCCACAGAGCCTCAATTTTAGAATTCATTTTCTCATATTATGATTTACATTTTTCCAATCACACCCATAATCATCCCATTTAATCATATTAGAAAGGAATTTTTTCTTGGAAAAACCAGGGAATGAAGGTAAGTAATTTAGGATTAGGGTACAGTCTTAACAAGTGATGGCAATAAAAGTCTTATGAGGATAATTATATATTCATCACATGATTAATATGAACCTAAATAGTAGAAAATAAAATACTTATCTTATACCTTCATTACCAGATCAACCACAAATATTTTCTTTAGTACTGAATGAACACAAAAGACTACTTTTCTAGCATCACATGACTTTTTAATAAGGTACCCAAATGTATAGTCTTCAATTTGAGACCTTGCAGGATTCCCCTTGTAGCTTAGCATATTACGAAGGTCAAGATGGAGTATTTGATACTGATTATTGATGTTGCATGTGAATTTATTCTGTTGGAAAAATTATAAACAACACTGTTGGATTTGCAGGGCCTGACCAAGGTCCAGTGTTATCCAAACAAATCTCTACACTACTGGCCCTTTCAGCATTAGCCCATGGAGCACGGACTGAAGTCTCACCCGAAGCAGTACATGGGGATGCTGGAACCAAGTTTCTGCACCCTGAGATGGTCGTGATGTCGGTTTATACCGTTTGTTCCTACTTTCATGCAAGTCACTAAGCTTTAGGGCTCTATTAGTCTACCCTTTATTCTGCCCTTCGGTACCTCCATGAAGGTGTACAATTGACCTTCGCGTAGCCTTAACCTGTGGTCTAGGTACTTTCACGCTGCTATGACAATGCATTGTATAGGTTAACAAGTTATCTTGAGTGTTTTACTTATCTTACTAAACAATCACAGTTAGCACTGCGTAAACTGATATTCTTACTTGCGTTCAATTAACCAATATAATCATATCTATTTGCACATCACATAAACATTTTAAATTAAACCCAAATGCAATATAACCAAATGCAGTAACAGGAAATAAATACATAGAATTTGTAGAACAGTTCTCTTTATTAATATCTTCAGATTAATACAGACTCTATCCGCCCTGCACACAGAGCTACAAGGGTCCGAGAACTCATCTATGGACTTCCTTTGTAGACCTCTATGCACTCAGTTGCAGAGCCTCGACCTATGCTAAGACCTGAAACAATTAGACTTCTCTACCAAGACTCAAAAACTTACCTACCAACTACTTAGAGCTTACTTAATTAGCTCCTTTTTCTACGATCTCGTGGTCTGCGGACCATGGGTGGATCTTTACAGCCAACTTTACGCTTTACAAAATAAGGGTGGACAACCCTTTATGACTCTTCACACCTTCATGCTCCACGACCATAAATTGTGGAGACTTTACAACGTTTTTACAAAATTATCGCAAAACATGGGATTTTAGCCCCAAAACTATCCTTAGGGGAACTCGTTCCCAACAGACCCCCAACACAAACATGGTGCCTCGCCATCGAGTCACTATGCCAGCATGGAGATCCTGATTTGAAGACCTCCCAGCTTGACCTGTATGACTGCAACCTCAGTAGTGCACTATGCGGCTGCCTCCTTCGCTTCTTTAACCAACTACTCGGTCGCTGGTCCTAAACTGTCAACCTAAAGCTTTTGCTGAGTAGCTTAAAATTAGAAAGCTTGCCTTCAATAGAGGCCATGACCGAATAAGCCTCATCCAACCAGGGCTTCAATCGCACCTTGAGCACTTCCTCCCAGTGTTGCACTGCATCTACCTATTCTTTCAATTGCTTGGCCTCCTGCAGCTTCACAAGTCTTTGCATGAGAGTGATGGTTCACGCTGTAACTTTTACTTCATCAGAGAGCTACTGTAGTTCTCACACCTCTATCTCCAGCCACTGTACATTAGGGTCCTCTTGCAGGCTTGTCAGGACCTTGAACGACTGTTCAAAAAGTTGTGTGCAGTCTTCTACTACATTGTCTACCACCACTATCACCTTTGTGACAGCAGTTACACGTTGCTCCTTTACTTCTAGCAGATTTGAAGGCTGGGCCTTCAACTATAAATCTGCAATCTATAGGTTCAACTCTAGTTGAACCATAGCCAACTCTATGTGAGCATCTCACACCCCTATAGAAAGCTTGCAAACATGCACCTCTACTAGTTCTTCCTCAAGAATGGCCAACTTTGGGACCATTTGACATGCCTCCTCCATGACCTAAACTATACTCTTGTTTCGGTCAGTTACCTCGGTCATGGCAGTGATGGAAGAGTCTCACTGTAGGTCCATCTATTCATTATTAATCTTCTGCTCACTGATCACCTGTAAATCATAGTGTTCACGGGCCCTCACCTCCATGATCACTCCATCCTACAACAAGTGGAGCACCTCACGAGGGAGCATTACCAAGTTCAACCAAACTCCCTTAAGGGCGCTGACAGTGGGCCTATTAGCTTCATTTTCTGTGATCAATGCTCCATCCGACATCACTATCATGTGGGAGACCTTCACACGCAGCATCTCGATAGGTTCTGAAGTGCCAATAATGAGGATGGTGGACACCGTACCAGCTTGTGATGTGTGGGACTGTAGCTCCTGGAGACCTGTCTAGATGGCCCCCAATAGTAGTTGATGTTGCTGCTCGAACTTCTATAATGCCTCCACAGTGACATCTCGCACCATGTCTCCAATGTCATGCAAATCTCCCTCTGTGAGGGTGATTAGGTCCAACGACACCTTACTGGGCTTGGATTTCTTCCTTGACCCCACTTTTTCGTATTCCATTAGACACTTGATATGGTACGATGTCATCTGTGGGGCTGCGCCATGCTGTTATATTTACTCATCTGTTTCTTCCCGTGTTCCGGGTGAAGGCGACCTCACTTCTTTGTCAGAGCCATGCTCTGTTTCACCTTTCTGCTTTTCCATCTACTAGGTGGCATTGGGCTTCACCTAGGCCTTGTCAGTGGCCTCGTTTTTCCTCTTCTCATCTAGCTGCGCCACCTTGAGCTTGGCACCCTCCTTTTTGCGCTACATGATAGACTTGCTCGACCCCACCGCCGAGTCTGATGTAGTGCGCCACTCTGCCAACCAGCGATTAAGTACTGCATCAATTGCGTCATCCGTTTCCAAGTAAAGCAAGTCAGACCATGTCTATTTAGGGTCCTTCCATGCCCTCATTTATACTCGGTGAAAGTCAGCCTTGAACTCTATGTACCCCTGCGGTTTGTCAAACAGAGTAGGCGACAATCACGGTTTGCGATTGATAGCCATCAAGATCCAGAAGATCTTTCTATCCTTGATGTCTTGAGCATCCATGGTTGCCCACAGCGAAGTGTACTTTTTTTCTTTTGGTAGGTCTGATGTGGCTGAGGGGAATTGACTATCTTCCAGTAGCTCCCATGCTACCAAAAAAATAGACAGCAAGAGCTACGCATAGTGGAAGGTCTTTTTGAGTTCCTGTGCCTCACAGAAGTTTACAACGAACTCACCCCAGAGATAATGCACACAATTAAACTAGACTCCTTCGATGCATTGGGCTCCAAGAGTCACGACTGGTGCCAGTACTTCATCTACGTGACACTTCCTCATAACCTTTCCTACCAAAATATGCGTGGCCACCTTGACCACAGGTTCGTAGATACTTGAGATGGCATAGCGTCGCGCCTTCTTCATGAGCTTGAATTTCTCCTTCATGTCCTCCGCGAGGGCTTGTGCACCACCTTTTCCCCCAAAAATCATGGCCAGATTTTCCCCTGTGTAGGGCAGCCGTGTGATCCTATGGATCAATATGTTAGTGATGGATATTAGCTCCTCTAGCCACAGACACCCATCGTGCACCAAGCATAGAAGTTTCTTGATGACCAACACTGTAATGGGGGTACGATTGTAGTGCGACACCTATAGCAGGTTGAGAAGACCTGCCCTGTCTACTCCCCTGAGCCACTTCTGCGGTTCCAATGTAGTCATCCCAGTGGTTGTGTCAATAATGCATAACATTAGTTGCTCTGTCGTTAAGTGAGGGACCTTCCCAATGTCAGCTAAGTCCCAATCTTCCAGTTTTAACAAAGGAACTAGTCCCAAGTACGATCCTTCAAAGACAATCACGTCCGGTAGGAGAGGGGTTTGCAAGGGGACCTTACTCTCATCAATGTCCTTTGGCACCTTGTTCTTTCCCTTACATGGAGGGACATACTCAGGGAACTTAGTGATAGGCTCAGCATCGTGAACTTCAGCTTCCTCCACTTCTACCCCCAAGTCCCCATCATCCATGGGGATGTCCTCAATTTCTTCCTCCTCTAGCTCCAGGTAAATGGTTTTTCCCTTTTCATGTGCAGTGGGCTTGTCCTTTGGTGGGCTTCTTCTCTATGATGCACACACCAGTATCAAAACCTGCTTGCCCTTCTTATCGTTTGCACTCTCCTTGGTTGGGGTTGGCTTCAGTTTAGGTGTCTGTGGTGATTTGGGAACTTCATCTAATACCTCTACAACCTTTGGAGCAACTCCCTTTGCTTCCCTAACAACCTTTGGCATAGCCCCCTTGATTGTGACTACTTTGGTATCTATAGCTTCTGCCGGTGTCAACATGATGCTATGCAACAAATCTTGTGTCTCCTTTGTCAACGTCTGAAATATTGAACTTGCTAGCAAAGCTTCAATGTTCTCATGGTCCATGTGCACATGAGAGCTCAAAAACTCACTTCTCAAAATGCCAAGTGTTTTTCGTTGGGCCTCCACCTGTAATTTATAGGGAATTTTGAATTCAAATCCGACCATTCCCCCCACATTTGGTTCATTAATGCCGGATTGGCAGCAGATTTCCAAGGATCTTACCCATATAATTTGTCTTAAATGTTGCCCGCCAACTCCATTTCGCTTGCATTTCTACCATCAAATCATGAACAACGACTTTAACGATCACTTTTTGGCTGACCCGCGTGATTTCTTCCTAGGTAGCGCAACTCCATTCGCGTTGTCGTGAACCCTGTTACATTTCCTTGCTCCTCACAATCCCCCAATCCCACAGTTCCTCAACCCGAGCAGTGTATTTTATAGTCCCATGCCTTGTTTCAGCGACCTAGAGTGCTAATACTATGCTACCCTCACATAGTCACTTGGTTGGATCACTAGTGTATGGCTTCAATTGGGTTCCATTCACGTTTCTTGGGAAGGGATCTCAATTCAATTTGACCAATTGAACTTCTCCACCGTCGGTAATCTCCTTAATGACATAGGGCCCTAACTAGTGCATTCTGAATTTCCCTGGAAATTTATCAAACTTGCTATCATATAACAAAACTAAATCATTTACCTTAAATGTTTACATCTTAATGTGTCGATCATGCCATTATTTTTCGTGCTACCTTTGGACATGTTGGTGAAATCTAGTTAGAAATATCTCTTCCTCCAGCTCAGCAAGATGCACGAGCCTCTCTTCAAGGGTTCTGTGATCCATCATACTCATGACTGCCACTATGTGTAGACTAGGCACAATGTATTCGACGGGCATCACTACTTCAACACCATACACAAGCCTAAAGGGTGTCTGTCTAGTCAACTTTTTGCATGTTGTCTGATAGGACCTTAGGATTGTTCGTATGCGTAGGTCCAAATCACTTGACTGAGCATTTTAAACCTTGGTCAGTGTGTTCTCCAACACCTTATTGAATGCTTCCACTGTCCCATTATCCTATGAGTGATAAGGCATGCTATTCTGATGATATACCTGAAATTTCTCCGTCAGCATGCTCACTCTCTTGTTTAAAAAGTGCGTACCACAATCACTCATCAAACTCTTTGGACACCCAAATCGCGTCAGTACATACTGAAAGAGGAACTTCATAGTGGTTATTCCTATTCAGTCCTTTATAAGCTATACCTCCACCCATCAATTCAAATACTCAGTCACAGTGATAATGTACCACACTCCCGTGTTCCTCCCTTGGCACTGAATGGGTCCCAAAAAATATATCGCCCATTTCTCAAAGGGTTGCAATGCCATCTATGGGTTTCGAGGCATCTCATCCTTCTGTGATGGCCTGCCCTTCCTTTGACACACATCACATGCCTTACAATGAGCTTTTGAATCTTGATGGAGGGTTGGCCACAACAACGTTGTGAGTAGAATCTTCTGCATGGTCGCTCTTCCTACATAATGGCCTCCCGCGGTGCCCCCATGAGAGTCTATGAGGATACTACTCCTTTCAAACTCCAATACATATCACTGTAATACTTCATCAAACCCCATTTTTTACAGATGTTTGGCAATGACAGAAAACTCTCTCGTGCATACCGTTAACTCCTTTTCTTGTTGGACGGTGTAAGCTTTCAAGGCAGTTCTTGTCTTTAGGAAGTGTATGATGTCTTCAAAGTTACCATCCGTGACACGAAAAATAGCTACACTTCAGGTGACCCTACTCCAAATTAGTGGGCTCTTCCCTCCTTCCGATGCGTGACAGATGATCTGGTCCTATGTTCAGTCGTCCAAGTTCCACAATAAATTCAAAATCATACTCCTGGAACAATAACAACCACCTAAAGATTCTCCTCCCCAACACAGGCTTATTGACCAAGTATTTCAATGTAGAATGATCCGTATACATATTAAACTGTCCACCCAAAAAATAGTGTCTAAACTTCTGGAGTGCGTATACCATGGCTAACCCTTCATGCTCGGTGGTGGAATAGTTCTTCTTAGCCTTGGATAACCTCCTCCTTGGAAATTCTATAGGATGGTCCAATTCTCCTCTGCCAACCTATGTCAGTACTACTCCTAGTGCTATACATGATGCATCTACATGTACATCAAACTCCTTCCTCGAATCCGGGAAGACTAAAATTTGTGCGGTGACCATTTTTTCTTTTAGTACATCCAAGCTCTTTAGACAATCCTCATTCCAATAGAACATGACATCCTTTTTCAGCAAATTCTTTATAAGTGCGGTGATCTAGGCATAGCCCTTGATAAACTTCATGTAATACCTGGTATGTCCTATGGCTGCGTGCAGCTGTTTCACACTCCTTGTTTCCTCCAAGTTAAGTATCACTGAGATCTTCGCGGGATGTACCATCAGTCCCTATCTACAAACCACATGACCCAGCAGAGTCCCAAAAGGCACAAAAAATAGACATGTCTTCAGATTGAGCGCAATCTGATACCTTCAACAAGTATCTAGCATTGGGCACAAGCTTTCCACATGGAATTTCACTAGCCGAAACACAGTCCACTCATCAAAGTACACCTCCAAAAACTTATGAATGAATCCTTTGAATGCAGCAATGACTATGTGCGAAACAATTGCAGGCGCATTCTTCAATCCAAAATGCATTACAGTATACTGAAAACATCCCCCTTCAGTCACGAAGGTCATCTTGCTTTTATCCTCAGGCATGATATTAATGTAATGGTACCCAGAGAACCCATCCGTGAAGGAGTATGCTTCCTGGACACCTACATTATCCAATACCTCATCAGTGAATGAAGTTTGGAAGGGATCATGGACGCAAGCATCATTCAACTTCTTGAGATCTACACATATCCTTATTTCATCCTTTCACTTCTTTTCGTATACCACAATTGGGATTACCCAATCAGATTCTTCTACGAGCTCAATGATGCCTACCATGAGCATCTTGTCTAGATCTAAGTGAACCTTCTCCTTATACTTTTGATTGAGGTGATAAGGTCTTTGCTTAACCGGCTTCGTGTTAGGTTTTAATGTGATCTTCATAACGCCTAGGTCTACTATTATCCCCTTTAGCTCCATAAACTTGGTATGGAACAAATCCTGGTATTCGCGGAGAAATTCGGCAACCTTATCTATCGTCGCGTCATCCTAGTAATCTTCGATCTTCATGAATTTGGTCTTCACCTCGGTACCAATATTTACCTGTTTCATTTTCAGTGGCACGGTTATATTAGGATTCTCAATCTGCGGTCCCTTGACCTCTCGATGACCCTCAGTTTCCAACATATTAATCTTTTGTGGATCCTCATCTTCTTCTTTAGTAGTCATGTCATAGCATTCCAGTGAGTGGCTCAGCTGAGTAGTCCAATTGGGATGAATAAGATCCAAAGGATCTTGCGGTATCCTAAATATTGTTGCTTTAACATCTTGTAGCGCTTCATTAATACAATCAAACTCGTCTTCGAAGATGAATGTCATTATGAATCCTTCATGTAGAATATCACATTCACCTATACCATGGTGAAGGTCAGTTTCCAACTACTAGTTCATCGGGATGACATCTAGTGTGTGACAGAACAAGTGCACCCATTCAGGTTGGGGCTTCGCTCCATAAGCCTTAGCCCATTTGGCCAAGTGTGCGTGTGGATCATCCTTCTTGTCATATTTTTCTGTCATTCATACCTTTGGATTCCTAAATCATGTTCTCATCATCTTCCTACACTCGCACCAATCATCAAAGCTACCCTTGTGCATACCCCACCATCTCGCAGGCGTAGCGCGCAGTGCCCAGTCTAAAGCCTAGAAGCACTGCTTCTTTGGTACTTCCCTTTCAAATTCATCCAAAAATACATCTACGTCATTCAAGCCATCGTATTTAGGCATATTTATTACCTCTGATGACACACAGTGCAGCGACCGAGCCATCATGTTACAACTTAGCATGGTTACTTCATGTAGTTGATTCTGCCAGCGCTCTAGTTCTTCATCAGAGTCTGAGGTGCAGGAAATCTTGCGATCCCATGAAATTCATCCATCTGCTATTAGATTCACCCAATCTTGGTCTCATGATGTTAACTTATATATGCATTCCAAATCATAATTGCGGACTGGTTTAGTATAGCGCAATTCTTCAACAGGATCTAGGGGTACTGTTACACGAAGCGATTTCTTTCTGAATATCATCTTTCGCTTCTTTAGGTTGATTACCCCATTCATGTCAGTAGCCCAATAAATTCCAAGGAGCATAGGGTAGGGGTTGTTGTCATCCTCAATTTCTATCACTTCAAAATCATCCAATGCGCTCGCACCTTCAATATCTATAGTCACTCCTTGCAGCTGTCCCATGGGGATGATCTTCTGCTGATTTTCCATCCTTAACTGAATCAGAGACCACTACAGCACGGGTCTTCCCATCTACTCCAAAGATTACTTTGGTAAAATGTTTGTGTCTGACCCTAGATCTACAATAACTTGATCCATTTCATATTCTCCTATCTGGGTGGTCAGTCTCATCACATGCCATGTCCTTGCTTTGTGCTTACCAATCTTCCATACCACGCGAGGTTCACCCGGAGGTTTTTCGGCACATCTATTGATATGTTCCTGTAACCCCTTCATAGCCTTACTGTTAGGCAACACCTTCATGCAGGTCTCTAGAAAGGTCATAAACATAGAAGGGTCCATTTCTTGATCAGGCTTATCCTTGCTCCCTGAGGTAGAGGTCTCAACGAAGCTCTTCTTTGCTTCCATGAACGTTTCACGTGCACGCTCCAAATCAAACTCAGTCTCCTTTGTTAGAGATTTGAAAACCCGTGCACTATCTTTAGGCTGTTTCCTCCTATCATCGCCCATTACAATTCCACTTCACAGAACTATATTCACATTCAGATCCTCTTCGTGAGGCTCAGAACTCATCATCTATAGGTTCTGGGTCGTTTAAGGTGGTAGCACCCCTTTGTCATGTATCCTCACTATCAAAGTAGGACAGTCCTCTGTCTCATGACCAAACTGAGCACAATATTTGCACGATAGGCGCGTTGGGTTAGTGCATTCACAGGCATAGTTTCCTATCATCCACAGTTGTAGCAGATTAGCTGTCCCCAACCTCTGCCAGGTCCTCCTTTGCCTCGACCTCATCCACTCCCCTAAAACATTATTTGTGCCATCCTAGCACTTTGGTCAGGAGGCTTCGTTTCTGCCTCGACTCTACAGGTGGGTGTTTTGTCCATCATCAATTCTTAACTTTGGTAGTTGTGCTCATCATGCCCTACCAACCTGTAGAAGTTGCAGAATAGTTGTTTGGGTGTTTGTACAAACTTCTGCAGCAAATGATAGTTATCAGTTGTATGTTTCCCTGCTGCCTGACATATAGTGTACCACAACACAGGCCTCACACTTGGTCCTGCTTTGGCTTTTGGCTTCAAAGGCATCAGTCCTCCTCCTGCAATCTAGTTTCCAAATACCAAGTAGTGGTCTTTGTCATGCCCCTGACATTTACATTTTAGGCACCATATCTCTTTGTGCAACTCAGGTCGAACTGTTCTGCCCTACTTCAAACTTTGCATTTAAAGGAAAAGATTTTGCAACTGCGCATGGATCTCCTAAACCCCCAGATTTAGATCTTGCATCTGTGTTTCATGCAGTCTCATGGTAATCTCCAAGGCCTGTTCCTGAGTCGTAATCTTCTGTTGTGACAGTGCAACCCTTAGGTGAGGTAGGATCGAAGCCACGAACCATTCGCGGTGCTATCCATCTGTTATGTTCATATTAGCTTCATGGATTTTACACTTCAATCTTTGATCCAATTCCCAAGGTATCTCACCCGGTTTCATCATAATTTCCTTGAATCCCACAATCAACTATGCCTCGGATTTAGGCCTACTAAACTCTTTATTCAATGCGGTGTAGATCTCTGCCAATCCATTTGGGTTATCATTAGAGTACTTTATTTATCAAGTTAGCACATTATACTACAAAGCACTAACCAATTTTGCCTTATTCATGTCATCATCTGTAATGCCTTGAGCTTCCCATACAACATTCATGACAAATCAAAACTAATCTGGACCCTCATTTCACAATCCCTTAAATAAAGGAAGCTTCACTAAATTCTCCATGTTGAAATGTGGTGGAGGCGGTGGTAGAATGGGAAAGGTCATAGGTGATGGTGGTGAAGTTGGAGGTGGTGTAAGTGGAGGTGGTAGTCATGGGAATCCCTATTTTATTAACTGACTTCATCACCCAACAATGGTGAAATCAATGAGCTATATTTAGGTCCCTTTATTCCTTTGTCTCTGTAAGTCTTTCCACTTTCTGTAGCTCTGAACATTGAGGAAGTTGCATAACCCGTTTTTTTCACAATAACATCTTAATCCATGTATTTAAAGACTTCAACTACTTACCTTGTGGACCTTTGAAAAATCATTGCTCCGGCTCATTGTAACTAACTGAGGTATCAACACAAAAACTTGCCTACCAACTACGTAGAGCTTACTTACTTAGCTCCTTTTTATAAGATCGCATGGTCCACGAACCATGGGTGGATCTTTACAGCCGACTTTACACTTTACAAAATAAGGGCAGAAAACCCTTTATGACTCTTGACACCTTCGCGCTCTGAGACCACACATTGTGGAGACTTTACAATGTTATTACAAAATTGTCCAAAAAAATGGGCTTTTAGCCCCAAAAATGTCCCTGGGGGAACCCATTCCCAACAAGCACACACTGGTACATGAATTTTGGAATTACAATGGAAATGTCAGAAAATGAGACAAAAGACGTCAATGATCAGGTTCCAATTTTTGCAACAGAAATGAATTTTGTAGCTGGATATCCTCCTCTTTTTGGAACCAAACTAACCACTAATCCTATTGCCACTTCCTTTTTTTGGAAAATAATCCTAACTACTATTGTTTTGTGGATTTTTATCAAGCCCAGATCACTTAATGCTCTCTGATGTTTAAAATTTTTAGGAGTCTAAAAAGCTTAAAGAAAACTCCATTCATTGTTTAGTGAATTTTTTTCAAGCCTGGGCTAGTTCATGCTTGCCAGTGTTTTCAATTTTTGGGAGTCTGAAAAACTTAAAGAATATGACATTCAATGTCCTATGGATTTTTCTCGAGCCCGAGCCAATTCATGCTTGCCGGTATTTTTATTTTTTAGGAGTCTTAAAAACTTAAAGAAAACTCCATTAGGATCCTTTTCCATAAGTAATCTACCAGGGTTGGATACATGAATAAAATTACACCTCGTAGATGACCTGCTTATTGCTTATCTACATGGGAACACAATCATATTTTTATTTTATTAGTGTTGATGGTGCTAGACCCATCAACATGTCAAGGGATCTCCCTGGTAAGAAGTCCCAATATGACCTTAGATCGTTTGGTTTAGGAGTCCCAGCAGTGGGTCGTATGGTAACACCTTGACCGTGATTTCGAACAGAGGCAAGTAAGATAACTCTCTTCTTAGAAAGGGTGTGACAGCTGCAGTGAGGCAAGGAAGGCTCATGAGAGGTTCTAACACATGGGGTTTGAGATGAGTGTGCCCCTTAGAAACATGTCATAGCACATAATTAAGAAGGGAAAACATGAGAAAAGATACATCACAACATGGAAGGCAAGTTAGAAATCAATCCAAAGTGATGGTTAAACCAACAACACATTTTAGAAAGATTCATACATACATACACAGATAGCTATACATGCATGCGTAATCAAACCAATAAATATATCATTTAGAGTAAACCAAATAGCATATAATAGAATACAACATATGCATGAAATGTGCTGGCCCTTGTTATATTAAGAAGTGTAAGTTCCATTCATACAATACATCCATGTCCAACCACTAGTTCTGATACCCAAATGTTACAACCACAACCACCTGATCCTCCAAAGAGATGTACTAGCTCTGTGTAGTGGAGAAGCCATGGTTCATTATAATACTGTCCAAGCTCTCTCCAAGATAGTCTTATCAGAAGCCCGGCTGACCAAAAGCCTTTACAATGAGTTATGAGGTTCTATTTATAGCAAAGGGTGGGGTGACACTTAACATTTCCCTTTGTGACGATTCATCTACACTCACGACTCTTCATCTATACTCTATGATTATTACATCGAACTATCGACACTTGAACTTCCACTTGAAAAGACATTGCTTTACAATGCACATGTTCCCATGTGAGGAAAAATGTCTTGAGCAAGTCATGTAAGACATCATTGACACTCGGTCTGCTATGGTGAGACCAACTCTTCGACATGATTGTGAAGGTGAAGGTGGTGAGATGGTGCCAAACTTGGTCATCCGTGATGGTGTGCATGTGCTCCATGGTGACATCTTGTTGAAGCAAACTCTTGCCTCTGTTGCATGTAGGTACATTGGTGTGGCTCCTCCATCCAAATCGTCTGCTAGCATGCACAAGGTCTTCTTGGGTGCGGTCGAACCGGCAACACACTAATGCAAGTGCCTGTGTTGATCTTCCAGTGTGTGCTGGTGGTCATGTGCATCAACTGTCAACTACATGTTTAGCTCCAGTCGAACTTGCTTCTTGTCTTTGCCTTGGTGAGTGTGTTGAATGGGTGGGATCACATGCATGTGCATAATGGCATGCATACTACTGCATTCCCTTGCATCTGGTCAACAAAACTTCTCACCATGTATGCTCTGTGCCAGCTGCTGGGATGGATCTATAACTTGTACAAGTGCAGTTTCATCCATGAGAGTATGTTGTGCCCCCTGCTATTCCTATTCTTGTTGAAACTCATTCACTTGTCTATGCATCTCATGTTCTTCCTTGAGTTGCTTCTCCAACACATGAAAATCTTTCTTTGTTCCATTTTTTGTCTTCACACAATCTTCATGTCGCGTCGTCACCTCACAGCCCGAGTCTCCAAAGTTGCTTTCATCACCGTGGATCTACTTGAGCGTGCAAATTTGTTCTACCTTTGTGTTGTCAACAACCTTCCTCTTGCATTCGTTGCATCTGATATGCTACCTTCAACTGCTGCTCATGATGCTTCCCATTGTGATGTTTCTTCCATCATACCTTGATGTCCTTGTCTACGAACAACTTGATGTCTTTGTAGGTAGGCATGTCCATAGACACTTGATCGACTGCATCTGAACAATGTTTTCAACTCTGCTCTATTGGAAACCATTGTACATGTACTATTTAGAGGTAGATGAAAACAAGTGATACCTGGAGACATGGCAACACTCATGGCAAGGAATTTGTCAGTTGAAAACCAAAATGAACTTGAGAAGTGACTCGCAACATACCTGTGTGATTGATCACGAAGGTTGCACAATTTCCACTGAGAGGTTGGGAGGCTAACTACCAAGACTACCCAAGGCATAGTTTGGGCTGCTAGGAGGCTGACTAGTTGCTGGAAATTCGCAATGTACAGTCCAATTTGGCTGCTAACTCCTCGAATCATGCAATGTGCAATCTCAACTTGCAATGGTTGTAGGCTCAGTGACTACATTGCGCAATTTTCTGGGCCAGCAGTCACTATCCTTGAACATTCCGCAACACAAGAAAAGAGGATAATCACTCGGGAAAAATGTGCATTTCCTGAGAGGAAGACAGAGCCTTCCCTCTCAAGATTGTGTAATGTTGTCTTGGTGAGGCAGAGTTCGGGCCAAGGCTCCCCAAACTTGCTGATAGGAAACTGAAAGCGAATGTGCATTTGAATGCATGGTGATACTAAGTGTAAGAATAAGTGAATGATCATGCATGCAAACAATGAATTACAGATTTAGAAAATGGAACAACATGCATGTGGGTGAGGCGAGTTGCCGAATCGACAACTGTTGGTGAAAAATAGTTTCATGCATGTGACAACAATGATATGTTAACGAAAATTGAAATGGTGCTAGAACAAGCTAGTATGTATCAAAACGACAGAAATCATTCACTGAAATCAAGCAGACAACATTCATACAAAGTGAAACACAAAAAGTTCCAGAAATGCAACATAGGACATGAAAAGCAGACTTACCCTAAAACAATCGAGCTAAATGTGCCAACAATTCCTGGATGCAATATGGGATGTCAGAGCAATAAGGTCGATGTGAGGGATGAGCTCTAAAGTGTCTGGTTCAGGAGTTTTGATAAAATCGAAGGTGTGACACACATGCCACAAATCAAGGAAGAGCGACACTTGGTGGGAGGTTTCTGTTGGGTCCCTATAATACTAGTGATTACCCCATTACTATTGCATTTATACCCCTTATTTATATTGTTGTGCCCCCATTTCCCCCATATTGTTATTAATTTTCCCATAGAATCCCTCTATTGTTATTTTTGTGGCTTTATATTATTATTGTTAGGTCGGCTGGATTATATTGTGACTCCTTAGACTCCTATATATAGAAAGGAGGTTTTGTCATTTGAATCATCCAAGAATTGTTCATTTATGTAATGTAAAGGAGGTTTCCCCCTCGAAGAGGCTGAATTCTAAGGCGTTTATCTATCTTTTCTATCTTTTCTTGAGCTGGTTTCATAACATTTGGTATCAGAGCTTTGGATTCTAGGGTTTCGCTGCGCCAAACAGGTCATCGTGGCATTTTCACTATAAATTTGTTTTTGTGATGTTTCAGAAGTCACAAAAAAAACCCATTTGAGAAGCGATCGTGCTGAACCTTAAGTCTGAATGTCAGAGCTTTTAACGTGGTATTGTTGGAGATATGATCTGAGGAAGTTGGTCTTTTTGCAGACTCCTGAATTACACTCAAAACAGGTGACCTGGGAAAAATTATCATAACTTTCTTTCTGAGCATCGGATTGAAATTTCATAAGAAGGTACAGAAAGAGGACGGCCTGTAGTTTACTTTTATATATTTTTCAGAGTCAAAGGTTGAAACAGTGACACATGGAACTTCATACAAGTTTGCTCTACTGAACTAGTCTATAATCAGGTCACTGCGGGCGATTGTGCATAACTCCTTCTTGGAGAATCCAATTTGGATCAGACTAGTGGCATTGGAAAGAGGACATAGAAGGATACTACAGGTGACAACTTTAGAACTGGATGATTTGAAATTACAGAGATACATCAGATTCAATATCAGGCTTCTACAAAGAAACAAAAAGTGTGTAGTTTTTTTTTTTTAATTTTTGCATAAGCTTGGTTTGAAGGAATTCAAAGGGCATAGTAAAGCATTATTATCAGTAACTGATGCCCCGAGGAAAGAAAATTCAAACACCTAGTAAGGAACCTGAAAGCTCTAGCATGACTCATGAAGAAGAGGAAGAAATGCTACATGATATATCAAAATTACAAGAACAAGTGCAACAAATGTCACGCTCACAAAAGCTAACAGATGCTAAGATAAATGGTGTGGAATCTAAGATAAAGGGCATGGAAGCTAAGATGGATGATCTGAAGGTAGATTTGAGGACACATTTGAAGACAGACATGGCAGATTTGAGGACAGATTTGACAAATTTTCTACAAGAAATACTTATTGATGGTGAAAAGGTTGTAAAGGAAACTCATGATGTGAACAAAAGAAATGTTAATCATGATTCCATAGACTCTAATGTTGGATCGAAGACCCAACATATTCCAAAAATCGATATGAGGAAGTTTGATGGCAAGGATCCTGCCACATGGATATTACAGATGGAGCAGTTCTTCGATCTCAATAATGTGCAAAACACACAAAAGGTACGTATGGAAACTTTATATTTGGAACCAAATCAGTTTGTATGGTATCAATGGCTTTGCTCTCGTAAACAATTTATCACTTGGGAAATTTTTACGGAAGAATTGATAGCACATTATGAGGATACAAAAAGCAACACTTTTTTTAGCCAATTGATAAGTCTCAAACAAAAGGGTTCAATAATGGAGCACATTGAGCAGTTCCAAAAATTGAACATAAGGGTAAAAGATATTCCAGAGGAGCATAGGATTGATGTGTTCATAGGGTCTTTAAAGGATAATATCCAACATGATGTTCGACTTTGGGAACCTGATTCATTAGAGAAGGCATTCAGGTTAGCAAGAAAAATGGAAAGCAAAATTATGGCAACCAGGAAGCATACCACTCATAACTATAAAGACGAAAGTGCAGTTGCCCCTAGTCTTCCACAACCTATAAGGTTGACACCACAACAATTGGAAGAAAAAAGAGAAAAAGGGCTTTGTTATAGTTGTGATAGCAAATACACTAAAGGTTATAAGTGTATTGAGAAGAAACTATTCTACATATATTCTGAAGAGGAAGAAGAAAAGGAGCAAGAAAAGTCAAAAGAACAGGATATGCTCCAAGAACAAAGCCTAGATGAAGAACAAATAAATCTGACCATATCTTGTAATGCATTGGAGGGAATTACCACTCCTCAAACCATCAAGATAGAAGGACAAATCAAGAAGAAAAAGGTAATAGTGTTGATTGATTCAGGAAGCACCCACAATTTTATTCATTGTAGGGTAGCAAAAGAATTGAATTGCTTCCTATATCCAGCACCAGAGTGTCAAGTGATGATTGCAAATGGAGGAACAATAAATTGCTCTGGAAAGTGCCATAATATCAAGCTATCCATCGGAGAATATGTATTGACTAGCCCAATGCTTTCCATTCCAATGGGAGGTGTTGATGTTGTACTAGGAGTCCAATGGCTACAATCCTTGGGTACAATAGCTTTTAATTTTCAAGAACTTTTCATCAAATTTTCTACGGAAGGAAAGGAAGTTGAATTAAGGGGTATTGCAGGGAAACCAGGAAAGATAATCAGCTCTAATGGTATGACAAAGCTTCTAAAAAAGGAGCAAAGAGGTGTAATTGCACAATTATGTTCGCTAGATGTTTCCACATTAGAATCATCTATTTCTCCATATCTCCAAAAAGTCATGGACAATCATTCCAAGGTATTTGAGACTACCAAAGGTCTCCCACCTATGCGTGATCATGATCATGCTATTCATATGATTCCAGGAAGTGTTCCTCAAAACATCAGGCCGTACAGAGATCCCTATGTCCAAAAAAGTGAAATTGAACGTATGGTTGCAGAAATGCTAGAGGATGGTATAATTCAACCGAGTCAAAGTTCTTTCTCTGCTCCAGTAGTATTGGTGCACAAGAAGGATGGATCATGGTGCATGTGTCCCGATTATAGGGAGCTCAACAAGCTCACTATTAAAGATAAGTTCCCCATTCCTGTCATTGATGAATTACTGGATGAATTGCATGGATCAATTTACTTCACCAAGTTGGATCTTCGTTCAGGATATCATCAAATCAGAATGAAGATTGAAGACATTATGAAAAAAACATTTAGAACTCATGAGGGTCATTATGAATTTTTGGTCATGCCTTTTGGTCTTACCAATGCACCTTCAACATTTCAAGGTTTGATGAATTCAATTTTCAAACCATTCCTTAGAAAATTTGTGTTAGTATTTTTTGATGATATACTTATCTACAACAAGTCTTGGAAGGATCATGTTGAACATGTTGACAGGGTGCTACAACTATTGGAGGAGAAACAATTATATGCCAAAAGATCCAAATGTTTTTTTGGAGTCCAGGAGGTGGAATATTTGGGTCATATTGTATCTCATGAAGGAGTTAAGGTAGACCCTAGCAAAATTAAAGCCATTAAGGAATGGAAAATCCCCACATCCATAAAGCATTTGCGCAGATTTCTTGGGTTGACAGGGTATTATCGCAAGTTTGTTAAGAATTATGGGAGAATAGCAGCACCTCTAACAACATTATTGAAGAAAGATGCATTTTCATGGACTCTGGAAGCAACAAAGGCCTTTGAACATCTTAAAGAGGCAATGTGCCAAGCACCGGTCTTAGCTACACCGGACTTCACAAAAACCTTTATTGTGGAATGTGATGCTTCAGGAAATGGAATTGGTGCTGTTCTAATGCAAGATGAAAGACCCATTGCTTTTGAAAGTCGTCCAATCAAGGGAAAGTTTCTAAGAAAGCTATTTATGAGAAGGAAATGTTGGCAATACTCCATGCACTTAAGAAATGGCGACCCTACCTAATGGGAAGCCACTTCAAGGTAAAAAAGGATCATGATAGCCTTAAATACTTTTTAGAACAAAGATTATCCTCTGAAGAGCAACAAAAGTGGGTCACAAAGATGTTGGGTTATGACTTTGAAATATTCTACAAAAAAGGGAAGCAAAATGTGGTGGCAGATGCACTCTCAAGAAAGGATGAGGATGTGGAAGCATTGTTGTGTGCTATTTCTATCATCCAACTAGATTGGATAAATGAGGCAAGGGAGGAATGGAAGAATGATGAAGAAGTGTGGGCACTTATTTGAAAGCTACAACAAGATTCCAGTACGTCTGATACATTTAGCTGGAAAAATGATTCGTTATGGTACAAAGATCGCTTATACCTTTGTAAGAATTCCCAGCTAAAACAAAAGATTCTTATGGAATTGCACACTTCTCCCTTAGGAGGGCACTCAGGATTTTTAAAAACTTACCACAGGGTTAAGAAGGAATTTTTTTGGGATGGCCTTAAATCGGATATTCAAAAGTTTGTGGCAGAATGTTTGGTTTGCCAACAAAATAAAGTTGAAACAATTAAGACACCCGGTCTATTACAACCTTTATCCATTCCAAGCCAATGTTGGGAGGAGGTATCAATGGATTTTATCACAGGTTTACCCAAGTCTGAAGGAAAGAGTGTCATCATGGTGGTAGTTGACAGACTTACCAAGTATGCACACTTTTGTGCATTATCACATCCATTTAGAGCCAATACAGTTTCTACTGCATTTATGGAAACAATTCAAAAGCTACATGGAAACCCAAAGATTATTGTAAGTGACAGAGATCCCATTTTCACTAGAAATTTTTGGAGAGAATTATTTTCTCGTCTTGGTACTCAGTTAGCTCATAGCTCATCTTATCATCCTCAATCTGATGGGCAAACTGAGATAGTAAACAAATGTTTGGAAGGATATCTTCATTGCTTTGTATCTAATAAACAGACACAATGGGTCAAATGGTTGCCTCTGGCTGAATGGTGGTATAACACTTCCTTTCATACATCAACAAAAATGACCCCATTTATGGCACTTTATGGGTATCGACCACCATCCATCACAACATATTTAATAGAAAATTCTAAGGTTCAGACAGTGGAACATCACATCGAATATCAACAACAAGTCCTCCAACTCTTAAAGGATAACCTCGTGTTGGCACAAAATAGAATGAAACAACAGGCAGATCAACATCGCAATGAAAGAAGTTTTGATGTAGGTGATTGGGTATTCCTACGGCTACAACCATATAAGAAAATGTCCCTCAAGCAAGCTAAGAAGGATAATGAATTATTACCAAAATATTATGGTCCGTACAAGGTGTTGCAAAAGATTGGTACTATGGCATACAAATTGGAGCTTCCTGAAGCTTCTCGATTGCACCCAGTTTTCCATGTTTCATGCTTAAAGAAGGTTATAGGCGACAAGCTCACAGTTCAAACAATATTCCCAGAACTTGACGAGGAAGGAAAAATTATATTGGAACCGGAAGCAGTTATAGAAACAAGAACCCGAAAGCTACGAAATCGATCAATTTCAGAGTACCTTATCAAGTGGAAGAACTTATCCGCTGAAGATTCCACATGGGAGGATGAGAATTTGATGCAGAAATATCCAGAACTACACAAGCGTTGAGGACAACACTTTTTTGAAGGAGAGGGGCATGTTGGGTCCCTATAATACTAGTGATTACCCCATTACTATTGTAGTTATACCCCTTATTTATATTGTTGTGCCCCCATTGCACCAATATTGTTATTAATGTGCCCATAGAATCCATCTATTGTTATTTTTGTGGCTTTATGTTATTATTGTTAGGTCAGCTGGATTATATTGTGACTCCTTAGACTCCTATATATAGAAAGGAGGTTTTGTCATTTGAATCATCCAAGAATTGTTCATTTATGTAATGTAAAGGAGGTTTCCCCCTCGAAGAGGCTGAATTCTAAGGCGTTGATCTATCTTTTCTATCTTTTCTTGAGCTGGTTTCATAACAATTTCTAAAATGATCCTTTCATGCAACCTCCAGCTGTTGAATGTAGATCCATTGTTCAAGGGATGCCTTTGAATTATACCTTGGGAGAAGCAACACTATGCATGAAAATAAATTTTTCTTGATCCTGGAGGGAACCAGTGAAGTTAGGTACATATGCAAGAGACTGCTAAACTGTTGGGAGAAAATGTGTATTTATGGAAGGGAGCTGGGCTGGCTGCCCAGAAGATTTCCATAATTTTTGGCAGAGTAGCTAACTACTGCCTATACAAAATTCCTGGGCTGAGCAGCCTTGCTGGGAGGAATTGTGCAATTTTCTAGATGAAGCCTGACTGGCAGAATTGTGTAATTATAGAGCCCAGCAGGCTGCCAGACGGAATTGCACAATTTCTGGATGGAATGTTGGTTGCCCTGCAGAATTGCGCAATTTATTGAGGGAGTTGCTCAGACTATAGTTGGACCAAGTCTGGAGGAACAACCAGTAAGGGGAGTGCAACAAGATCTGATGGAAAAGCTCTCATTCTACAAGAAAATCACTAAAACTTGTGTACTTGACAAAGCAAGACATGTTGCTCCAAAACAAAGCTAACAAAAAATTTTAGAGCATGGTTGTAGCTGCTGCAACAATTGGTGACACGCTGTTACAACTCCAGCTCTCTGAATGGACCTTGTTTGTGAAAGGAAAGTCTAACACCTCCAGAAGTATTGTTCAGTTCTTAGTTCATCTTAGTTTCCACACTTGCCTGATTGTAATATGTAGCATCTACCAAGCTCTTCGTCAATTGACAAAAATTCTAAGCAAATTGAACACAACTGTTTAGATTGGGGTTTAGAGGTATATTGTTGCACAAGCAGTATAGTTGTCAGAGTCATAGTTTCATCTTTGGTGTTGCTCCACTGCCAGCAGGCCTGGACGGTACCTTGACGAAGTCACATAGGAACACAAGCATGCCTCAGCTGCCAACGAGCCTGGTCAGTACCCCGAAGAAGTTACTTGCATCACCTCTCTATGCATGAAGCCTTTCTCTTCTTTTGCATTATTCATTTTCATTTTTTTCAAAAAAATTTCAATTTTTCATTTTTTCATTTTTTTTCCTTATAATTATGCATAACACGTATTCATTTCAGAGGCGGAAGAGGAATCTCGACTTATTGATAGTAGAAGAGGTTGTTCCTATAGAGAAGTAGTTAATTATATTGCTGATGTGTCTATTAAGGTTTTCCCCCTCACCTTACTCTACTTGACTTCACTGACAAGGGTTAACCAAAAAACAACCAACTAGAGTAGGTGATACTAGTTAGCACGCAAGCATTTTGTTTTCCCCAAGGTTTAGTTCAAACAACACACACTTTCCATTGATGTATCATGGACTGAAGACAAAATATAACCAAAGTTTGATAGTTGTACAAGTCCTCTTGTAATTTACCCAACTTGTTTTAAGAGTCATACATGGTGTCATGTGAAGCTAACATGCGAACAAAACTAGAAAACAAACAAGAAAGAAAAGCAGAAGTAGAAGCAGAAGAAAAAGTGAAAGAAAAGAGAGCAAGCAAACAAGCAAGTAGACAAACAAACCAAAAAAGCAAGTAAGGAAACAAGCATGCAAAAAAACAGACTAAAATCAAACACTACTCCTACTCCTAAGCTAACGGTGCATGGGTCATCTCATGTGAAGTGATACTTCCAATGTAGCCATCGACGCATTGGTTGACCCATGTTGGTGAAGGCATGGTTTGTGAACAAGACATCTGTGTGAACCAACAAACAAGAAACATGTAACAGAGAAGATAAACACACTCTGAGTTTAAAAGCATCCACATAACAAAAATGAGTGAAAGCGCATGACATGCATTCTGTGGAGCTGCCATGGTGTTGTGCTACACTATGTGAAGATGTTGACTGTATAAATTAACTTGACTGTGACAAGCAAGAAAATGTGAGAAACATAGACCACTTACGTTGTGCATATGTGCTTGTTGTGTAAGATTCCTCCAATGAATGAGCGATGGGGTCCTGTAGTTCTACTGGAGGAAGCGAAATCTGGGTGTTTTGTTGATCTTGAATGCAAAGAAGAGAGTGATGAGGAGCCTTGAGTGTTTCAATAATCTTCTGACCGGAAGTGAAACCATCCTTAGGACAACAAGGGCTTGACATAACCATCATCTTGGGTTGAATTGCCTCGAAAGTATGTGGGGTTTTGACTTCGTTGAAAGATAGATAATTGTAGACCAGTGTCTTAAAAATATTAAAAATTATTGAATCAACATCGTGATCAAATGAAGAAGTAGAGAGATCACGACAACCAAGATCAGAAAATTCAGGGTCTTTTTCAACATCATCATGATTTGATGAATCGAGTAGAGGGGTAGATTAGAAGCAAAGATGTTCACCCTCTATGTTTTTAGAAATGACAAATGACAGATTGGATGGATTTTTGGAGGAATATGTGTCCTCTCTACACTGTGATGATAGGATGAAATCCAATGTGTCCCGTGAATGATCAGAATTAGAAACATTTGGAAATGGGTTTTGATAGGGGAAATTAGCAATGAAAGAATCACAATGGATGTCAGGATGAAGTGGATGAGGTGCGGCTGGAAAGGAGTCATCCTTGACTGTGGGTTCTTCTTTAGATTCCCACACAAGCGCATCATGAATGATGGCACAGGTTGGATGCATAGCACCAACTCCGTCGACAACTTGATCCTCGTTCATAGTAGGTGACGAGTCTAGAATGGAAGAACACAAGATAGTACAATTTGGATGATCAATAGAATGCGGGGATGAAGGTTGAGGGAATGAATCTATGTGATGACCAACTACCTTGCAAGCCAAATCTGTGCAAATATCACGACAAGGTGGGGTGGGAGGATGTGACATTTCAATAGAGGTGTGCACATGATCTCCTACGTCACGCTGCTATGTTGGAGCTATTTGATGAGGTGAAGGTGGATAGTCACTTGTGACAACAACTATGTCAGCATGTGACTGCGCAACTCCATCACCGAAGTGTGTTGAAGTGGGTTCAGATATGTGAAGAAGATACTCAAATCTTCCATTGATAAATTCCCAATCAATATCATATTTGGGGAATTGGTATGCAAGATTACAAAAGTGCTTGTAAAACTGTTCAATGAATTCATCAGGGGCTTTTTGTAATTTTAGAATTTCTTTGTTGAGTGCTTTACGGTAGGAGTGACTAAAAGCACAATCTATCTTTGCAACCAGATGAGCAGGAGAATGAATAGATTTTTTAGGTAGCATGGCACACCAGTGCATTGGGTGCCCTCGAAGCGTGTAGACGAATAGTGCACAGCTCATGTATTTTAAAAATAATCCGTGTCTTTTGCATGAGCCTACAACACTGACCACATGCCTAACCAAGGCTATGTGGCCTCCATCATTTTATGTTTTATGTTACAAGTTATCCGAGATTTTTTCTGAGATAATGAAGTCATTTCCATAAGAAATACATTCTAGAAGAAAAACTCTGTATTTAGTCATGATATATGTGTAGAGATTCAAAACAGATTTGAGCACTCATATTGTCATCTAGCCCTCCTTCTAGTGCCAAAATGTTAATGGTGCTAGACTCGCCAACATGTCAAGGGATCTCCCTGGTAAGAATTCCCAATCAGACCTCAAACCATTTGGTGTAGGAGTCCTAGTAGTGGGTGATATTGTAATTCCTTAACTGCGATTTCACATAGAGGAAAGTAAGATAACTCTATTGGTAGCAAGGGTGTGATAGCTGTAGCAAGGAAAGGAAGGTGCATGAGAGGTTCTAACACACAGGGGTTGAGATGAGTACGACCCTTGGAAACCTGTGATAGCACGCTATTAAGAAGGGAACACATGAGCAAAGATACATCACAACATGGAAGGAAAGTTAGCAAGAAATCCAAAGTGATGGTTAAACCAACAAAACATTTCAGAAAGATTCATACATACATACATGATACACAGATAGCTATACATGCATGCATAAGAAAACCAATACATATATCATGTAAAGTAAACTAGATAGCATAGAATACAATACAACATATCAATGAAAAGTGTTGGCTCTTGTTATATTAAGAAGTGTAAGTTCCATTCATACAATACATCCCTGTCCAACCACTAGTTCCGATAGTGGAATGTTACAATCACAACTGCCTAATCCTCTAAACAGATGTACTAGCTCTGCGTAGTGGAGAAGCCAAGGATCGTTACAATATTGTTTAAGCTCTCTCCAAGATAGTCTTATCGGAACTTTGGCTAACCAAAAGCCTTTACAATGAGTTATGAGGTTCTATTTATAGCAAAGGGTGACATGACCATTGACATTCCCCTTTGTGACGATTCAGCTACCCTCATGACCCTTCATCTACTCTATGACTATTACATCCAACTATCAACACTTGAACTTCCACTTGACAAGACGTTACATTATAATGCACATGCTACCGTGTGAGACAAAATGGCTTGAGAAAGCCATGCAAGACATCATTGACACTTGGCCCGCTGTGGTGAGACGAACTCTTTCACATGCTTGTGATGGTGAAGGTGGTGAGATGATGCCAAGCTTCATCATCTGTGATGGTGTGCATGCTCTCCATGGTGACATCTTGCTGAAGTGAACTCTTACATCTGTTGTATATGGTTGCATTGGTGTGGATCCTCCATCCAACTCGTCTACTAACATGCACATGGTCTTCTTCGGTGCGGCCGAAACAACAACACACTGATGCATAGTGTCCATGGTGATCTTCAAGTGTGTGCTGGTGGTCATGCACATCAACTGTCAACTGCATGTTCAGCTCCAGTCAAAATTGCTTCTTGTATTCACCTTGGTGAGTATGCTGAATGGGTGGGATCACATGCGTGTGCATAATGACATGCATGTTGCTGCATTCCCTTGCATGCAGTCAATAACACTGCTCACCGTGTATGCTCTATGCCTATTGCTCGGATGGATCTATAAATTGTACGAGTGTAGTTTCATCCATGAGTGCATGTTGCACCCCCTGCTATTCCTATTCCTGCTACAACTCATTTGTTCGTGTGTGTAGCTCATGTTATTCATTGAGTTTCTACTTCAGCACATGCAACTCTTTCTTTTATTAATACTTTATCTTCATGTGATCTTCAGGTCACATTGTCACCTCATAGCCTGAGTCTCCAAACATTCTTTCATCACCAATGGATCTTCTTGAGCTTGCAACTTTGTTCCAGCTTTGTGTTGTGAACAATCTTCCTCTTGAATTCGTAGCATATTGTATGTTGCCTTCAACTATTGTTCATGATGCTGCTTGTTGTGATATTGTTCACGTTATACCTTGATGTCCTTGTCTATGAACAACTTGATGTCTTCATGGGTAGGCAAGAACATAGACACTTGATCGACTGCATCCCCAAGTGTGCTTTAAACGCTATCTTTGACTCTACTCTCTTGGAAACCATTGTACTTGTACTATTGAGAGGCAGATGAACACCTGTGATACCTCGAGCCATGGGAAAACTCATGGAAAGAAATTTGTCAGTTAAAAACCAAAATGAACCTGAGAACTGACTTACAACATACCTTTGTGACTGATCATGAAGGTTGCACAATTTCCACTGAGATTTCAGGAGACTGACTACCAAGACTATGCAAGGCATAGTCAAGGTTGCTGGGAGACTGAATGACTGCTGGAACTGTGAAATGCATAGTCCAGTCAGGCTGCTGACTAGTCAAATTGTGTAATGCACAATCTTTGCTGGCAGTGGTTGCAGGCTCAGTGACTGCATTGCACAACTTCAAGACTGGAAGAAAGTCACTGGGAAGAAATGTGCATTTCCTAAGAGGAAGAAAGAGCTTTCCCTCTCTAGATTGTGCAATGTTGTCTTGGTGAGGCAGAGTCTGGGGCAAGGCTACCCAGACTCGCTGACGGGGAACTGAAAGTGAATGTGCATGTGAATGCATGGCGATACTGAGTGTCAGCATAAGTGAATGATTGTGCATGCAAACAATGAATGCTAGATTCAAAACATAGAAGAACATGCCTGTGGGTGAGGTGAGTCACCAAATCGATCACTGTTCATGAAAAACAACTTCATGCATGTGACAGTAGTGATATGTTAATGCAAACTGAAACGGTGCTAGAAGAAGCTAATATGTATCAAAACGACAGAAAGAACTCACGCAAATGAAGCAAACAACATTCATACGAAGTGAAACACATAAAGCGCAAGAAATGCAACAAAAGACATGAAAAGCGAGCTTACCCCAAAATAGTTGAGCTGAATGTGCCGACGACTCCTAGATGCAATGTGGGATTTCAGAGTTGTAAGGTTGATGTGAGGAATGATCTATAAAGTGTTTGGTTCATGAGTTTTGGTAAAATCAAAGGTGTGACGTGCATGCCACAAATCTAAGAAGAGTGACACTTGGTGGGAGGTTTCGAAAATGATCGTTGCATGTAACCTCCATCTATTAAAAGTAGATCCCTGAATTAAGGGATGCCTTTGCATGCGGCCTTGGGAGAGGCAGTCGTATGCATGAAAATCATTTTTTTTCGCTCCTGTAGAGAACCAATCAACTCAACTGCAAATGCAAGAGGCTTCTCAACCACTGGGAGAAAATGTGCATTTCTAGAAGGGAGTTGGGCTGGATGCCTAGGAAAATTGCTCAATTTCTAGGTTGAGTAGCTGAATGTTGCCCAGAATTATGAAATTCCTGGGCTGAGAAGCCCTGTTGGGAGGAATTTCACAATATTTTTGTATGAAGCCTGACTACTAGAATTGCACAATTCTGGAGCCGAGTAGGCTACGAGATAGAATTGTGCAATTTCTGGAGGGAAAGCTGGTTTCCCTCCAGAATTTCTCAATTTCTTGAGGGAGCTGCTCAACTTGCAGCTGAACCAAGTCTAGAGGAAAAAATTGTGAGGGGAATGCAACAAGCTCTGATGGACAGGCTGTCATTCTGCAAGAACATCACTGAATCTTTTGTACTTGACGAAGAAAGACATGCTGCTGTGAAAGGTTGATAGGGAGGCTCCAAAACAAAGCTAAGGAAAAATTTTGGAGGGTGGTTGAAGCCGCTACAACAATTAGTAACACCAAAATCATTATATAATATCACACCTATATACATATATGTACAAAGTGAAATTAAACTATACAACAAAACTTACAGTGGTGGATCAACAAGAGGAGAGTTCCCCGTTCCGACCAATTTCATTTCAGAATTCTGAAGAACATGTTTGTGAAATCCTCTTTAGGTAATGACTTATGATAAACTCTCAATTGATGTCCATTCACAACACTCTTCATTGATAATTTTTATCTTGACCGAGCCATTGTTATAGACTTTGTCTACCTCATAATGGGCTCACTTACTTTATTGGTAGGCTCTACCTATCGATTTGCTTGGGGGTGGTGAGGTGCATATTTTCGATGTTTGATTTTATACTAATATGTAATAGCATTGACCAATTTAGAAGTGAATTGATTTCCTTGATCAGTTACTATTTCCCTTGTTCAACCGAAACGTGTAAATATATCTTCAAATACAATGTCAGCAACAGATTGTTCAGTAGCAAAATATAGTGACTTAGCCTCTACCCATTTGGTTACATAATATGTGCATACAAGAATATATTTCTTCTTTTTGGACATGGGAAATATTGGTCCTAAAAAATATAATACCCATTTATCAACAGGTTTTATGATTGCCTATGCTTAAAGAGGAATTTCATATGCTAGGATAGGTTTCCCCATCATTTGACAATCATCACAACTGGCCACATATTTCTTTGTGTCCTTGAAAATGGTGGGCCAATAATACCGAGATTGTAATACCTTATATGTAATTCCTTTGTCAGTGAAATGTCCACCACATGGATCATTATGGTAGCCTTTTCAAATGTCTTGTATCTCATCTTCTCGTACACATATCCTGATCACCAGATCTAGTCTAGTACATTATAAACAATCCTCATGTGAGATATAATTAGCACTGACTTGTACGATTATCTGTTTTTACCTTGAAGAGAAATTTTGCGACATCTTTCCTATAACCAGGTAATTAGCTAATTATGCATACCAAGGAGTATAAATATAAATACTAAATAATTTTTCATTAAGAAAATCATTAGTAACTAGTGCACTGTCACCTGTGTGGACATGTCTATACAGAAAATTACTGACAACATTATCTTTTCTTGGTCCATCAATAATATTAATATTAAGTTCTTCCAGTAGTAAAATCCATCTAGTAACAAGGGCATTGGTGATAGGTTTATTAATTAAAAATATGATAGTTGAATGCTTTTTATGTACAAGAACTTCATACTTGGTTATATAATGTCTAAATTTATGAATGTCATGAACTACCAACAAGAATTATCTTCCAATGACCATGTAATTCAGTTTTGTAAGAGAGAGATTTTTCTAAAAAAATAGATGGCATAGGGATTTTGATTCTCTCTTTAGCCTAAAAAGACCGCCAAATTTGTGTTTGAGGCATCGATACAGATGCGAAAAGGGAGGGCTGAATTTGGTCCTCTTAGAATTGGAGCAGTTGACAGTGAGAATCTCTCTAGAATTCTGCATCTTTTGTTAAAAGCTTGAAAATAGGGGAGGCTCTTGTTGTAAAAAATTGAACAAACATTCTATAATATCTGGCATGCCCTAAAATGATTCTAACTGCTTTTTGAGATTTGAGAGTTTTGATCTAAGCGATTATTTTGAGCTTAGTAGGTCTACTCTTATCCTAGTCCTAGAAATATGTTGGCCTAACTAAACACCCTCTGTAAGAACCATTCTAGATTTTTCATTGCTAAGGATAACGTTGGTCTCTTCACGTATGATTAAAACATTCTCTAGGTTGTCTAAAGCTTGTTGGAAATCTTCCACATATATTTTGAAGTCATCCATATAGACTTCCACACAGTCTTGGGATAGATAAAACAAGATAGCAAGGACAACTCGTTGGAAGGTGGCAAGGGAATTGCATAACCCAAAAGGAAGCACCATGTAGGCATAAGTACCCCATGGACAAGTAAATGCAGTCTTTTCTTGTTGTTCGGGTGCAATTTGGGTCTTATTACAACCACTAAATCCATCCAATAAGGAGAAATACTTCTTCCCAAATAAGGTATAAAATACTTTATTGATGAAAGGAAGAGGAAAGTAGTCTCTAAAGGTAGCCTTATTTAAAACCCTAAAATCCACACAAATCCTCCATTTACTATTTTTCTTAGGTACAATGACTAGTGGTGATACCCACTTGCCATCATAAATAGGGTAAATAAAGTTAGCATTTTGGAGCTTTTGAAGTTCTTCTTTTACTATATCCGTTAGGGTTGGGTTCATCCTTCTTTGTATAGATGTGATGCATGTAGGTGTCAGGGTGGATTCCTTTCATATAAGAGGAATCCCATGGAAAAGCACCACATTGTCTTTTAATCATTTGCATCAATTATTTTTGTTGCTCTATTTATATACCATAATTAACATATAGAAACTTACAAAGGTTAATTTCAACAGCATGGATAGAGGACTATTTACCTTCATCTATTTCTATTGTGGAAAACAATGTCGAGGTAGAGGGGTGACATGCTTTGTGAAATTTAGAATTGAAAATGCTCTCATATTCTTCAAAGGATTGTGGAAAATCAATACATCCTATTGTGGTTAACAACAAGTTCAAAACTTAATCTTTATTTTGTTCTTGAAGACCTTTGTATTTTCCAATTGTTAAAAATGGTTCAATACATTCCTCCTCTCCATATGGGCTCTCTATCAATAAGGGGATTTCTATAGCAGGCTGGGCATGAGAAAATAATGTAAGCTTTTTTAATTTGTATCTGTTGCAAATGGTCATATATCTAGTCATGCATCCAATAATGACATCAACAGTGGCTAGACAAGGTCAGCCCAGTACTACTATATGTCCAAGTTTGGAGGATTTCAAATGGATCACAAATAAGTCCACAAGATATTCCCATGAAGTTTATATGACGGTTATGTCATCCAGGATTCTTGTATGTTTAAGGATGGATTTGTCTATTAACTCCAATAGTGTTTGGGTTGGCCTCAATCCTTCTAAATGAAACTTTTTCATAATATCCACAATCATGACATTTATTTCTACACCTATCTCAACAAGAGTGTTTTGTAAATATATAGCATTAACTTGTATGGTCACTACTGGATTCCTAGGATTAGTATATTTAAAACGCATCTCCGACATGGTTTCTGACAATTGGCCAACTGGTTTTATAATAGGTGGGTATTTCCTTTTTCTTCATTTATTTTTTATGCAAATATCCCTTAAAATCATGGCATAGAAAGGAATATATTTGATGGCTTGAAGAAAAGGTATCTTTACGTAGAAATTTCACAATTCAGGCTCTAAATCATATCATAGTGGGACCTTAGGATTTTTGACAAGTAATATCTCTGGATAGGGTGGTTGAGTAACCTCCTAAGATGGTTTAGGTTGTATGATAGAACCGATGGATGTTGCGGGAAGGTTTTTCTCTTCATCAAGAGGCTAGTATTTCTCTTGGCTACATATATCCATGTCTTTAGGAGTTAATTCTATTGGATGTTCTTCTTGAATTATCACTATAGGTCTTCTTTTGTTTAAGGCCTTCCTAGATCTTAGTTGAATTTCACTGATTGGAATTGAAGTGATGGTGTAGGAAGGGAAGGTTTGTAGCTCCATATTCTGTATAGGTTGAGATGACCTATTATTAGGGTTTGGAATGGGTTGTGCGGGCAATTAAGTAATTCAAGGAGGACTAGGGTTTCGTGGCATTTGTTGTTGATTTAGATTCATGGACAGAGCAAGTTGTTGTGTACTTGAAATCATAGGAAGATGTTGTTGACTTAGATTCATGGGAAGATAAGGTTGTTGTGAACTTGATTTCATAGGCAATTTTTATTGAGGAAATGAATTTAATAAAGGTGGGTTAAACCCTGTCAATAGATGAGAAATATATAGGGGATATTGTGTGGAGATTGGATAAGAATATTTTTGTTATGGTTGCAGAGGAATATTCCCATAGGGAGTACCCCTCCAATTTTTTTTCCAAGAATGTCCTTGTGATGGTTGAGTCCCCCATTGGGAGTAAGGCATTTGAAGGACCCACTGTCGTTGTGAAAACTAAATGCAAGGATCTTGGAACATGGAGGGATATTGTTGCCTCCATGGTCTCCTAGGAGGACAAGATGGATCTTGTGGTTCTTTTCCCCCTTTGTAAATGGCTTGCAACCCAGGTAATGAAGGGAATTTATTAGTTGGGTGTTTATCCATGCAAATTCCATAGAACCCTTTGGCATTAAAAGGGAATTCTTTGTCAGGATGCTTCTTCCTATAGTGAGGGAAAAAGATAGAGAAAATAATGTTTCCCTCTTATTGTTTCCTCTTACTACTGAGGTTATCTAGTTGGTGACTAATCGTGCTAAGGATATCATTTTTAAGGTTTTCCAATAGATTTCCCAACTCTATTCTGGTAACACCACTTGTAGTGGGTTTGCCAACTCTACTTCTAAGTTCTCTTGGTTTTTTCCAAACTTTATCTTCACCACGCGAGTACTTCTTGCAATATTTAGCAATTTCAACAAATTATTTTTTATGAACATTTCCAACACTTATGATATTAAGTACTTCCATGCAGTCGTCCATACTCCTTTTAGAAAAATCGTTCTAATCGTGGCTAGGTCAATAGAAACTCGCCTAGTTTTTTGGTAATTGTAAAGGAACCCTTGTAGGTAGTCTTCTAGGATTTCTTCTTCAGTCTATAGCGTTTTAAATATGTCATTCTTGGCATCCCTAGGTCTACAATAATCCTGGTATTTCTGGAGAAATTCTACTTTAATATCATCCCAATATGTAATAGTGTGTTCCCCTAGGCTCATGAACCATCTTAATTTTGATTTTTTCAAGGTTGCTAGAAAATATTTAACTTTTGAGAACTATCTGCATAATTATAACTTCAACATAGTATATCAAATTCTAATAAAAATAAATTAGGATCTTCGGATGACATACCGTTAAAGTGAGGTAATGATGAAAAATGAATGTTCTTCATAGTCACATTTCTAGTAATGTCAAGAATTGGAAATTAAAATGTTTCTAGCTCATTGTTTGCTTCACTGTTTTTGGATTGTCTACTCATCCTTCTACTTCCATTTTTTCTTCCCACAATTTATAATTTCTGGAAGTAGCATATACCTCTCTTTCAAGAGATAATGGTTCATACACTGGGTTATCTGTAATGTTCCAAGGTACTATTTCCAAAGTAGTCTGAACTTCTTCTGCCACTGTATTTGTTTCTACTCCAAGCTCCTTTACTGATGTCTCCTCTGCTACTGCCACTGGACTTTTCTCCTCTACATTTTTCCTTGAATAGTGATTAGCAGAATTAGTTGGACTAAAATTTTTGGGACCATATAGGTTTTCTAGTGTTTTTTATGAAACAAACCTACCTTTCCTATCTCTAATTCTTCTCATGAAATGAAAACATCAAACTTTTAACTACTTACAAAAAGAGAGGACAACATAACTTTGGAGCAAGCCCACTATAGTGGATGTGTGGTTCTTCACTCATGTCTTACTTTATTCTCTCTGCCCTTAGGGCATCCTCAATGTTACTCAAAGTCCATCAAAAAACAAATAATTACTATTTATTGTTTACAACTCACTGACAATGGTGCAAAAAACTATTGGGGAAATCATATGAATGATATATCGCCACAATATTAAATTATCAACCAGTGATTTGTAATCAATAGAGATGATACACTATATGTGTTGATAACAGTTAAGTTCTAATGTCTGATTAGTATAGCCTAAATAAGAAGTACTTCAAAACTAATACTTCACTCCACAAATTTTAATCTAAATTCATCACACAATTTGAAGATCAGAAAGAAAAATTCATTAATAAAATCTTAACGAGACTGTGAGCTAAATGTTCTCTCTCAGGTAACAAGTCTATTGATTTACAATCTCATGAAACAGAAATATGGATCTAACTTTGTTTTCCTATAGTAGCTGATCTCAGTCACTACACTAGAATCAATTCACTACATTCAAACATTAAACAAAGCAACCAAGGCTAGTCCTGAAAGAAACTCATCATTATAGTACAAGAAATGTATGATAAGAGTCTTCACTAACACCACATGTAGGTGAATGATGACATCTCTGATCTTAGCTCCCATATTCTTCAAAATAGAAAGCAACAATTAAATGTGGATCTTAAGAAATAAGGTTTTCATTCATAAAACTAATGAGTTGTCACTCAGAAATTTCTTACAAGAAATAGGACTAAAACCACATCAAATACTTAACACTACATAAACAAAAATATATGCATAATAACTATAATAATAACTTGCCTTGATGGCTTTGTTGGGCCCTTACCAAGCTACCAAGGAAATCTTGAAGAACTTATAGAACGAAGAAATTGATTTTCACAAGGAACTTATCAATCACTACTCATATCATTAATTCAAAGAGAAAGATTACAAAACTTAATTGTTTAATCACATCTTCAGCATAACACTACTGGAAATATTGATGCTTCTCTAACCCTACAACTTTATTTAACTCTCTCTCTCTGTTACTGTGTCTAACTATGTCTAATTAGATATCATCTATAAGCCTTCTCTTATAGATAAATGGTGTTACATCAAATCTTAAAATAATAGTACAAAATCACTACAAAATATTACAGTTTATCTCATTTTACACATTCGACTTCATCCTCGTGACGTGTAGTGGATCAAGAGGAATCATATCTCGATTTGTTGTAATAAGATGATGCCTTTGACCAACAATTTCCTTGGCCTCATCGAAAATAGCTCTCTCAACCACAAAACTTGGAAAGTATGGTCTGGTACTGGAATAACATAATCATTGTAGGTGGTACCAGATTAACACAGGTGCTAGATCACAGGTATCAGATAAACATAGGTGTCAGATTATTGCTATTGGTGCCGGATCACTATGATTTGTGCCAGATGAGCACATGTGTTGGACTATAGTTGTTGGTTCCAGATGAGCACAGGTGGTGGACTGCTGTTGTTGGTGCCTTATGAGTACAAGTACATCGATGAACATAGGTAAGTATGAACATGGCTAGCTATTGTCCAATAGCTGATAGGAAAACAGATCGGTACCTAATGAGATCATGAGTACCCAATGAGAACACAAGTAACTGATTGATAATGTTGGTACCAGATAAGTAGGAGCACCAATACTTGACTGATAATGTTGGTATCAAAAGGAGCACGAGTATCAGATCAATACGCTGGTATAAGATCAGTTGGATCATGGTCTAAACTTCTATATGATCCAATCCAATTAATTAGAGAGTATAAAGAACCAATAATTATATTTCTACTACAAGAAAGCATAGAAATCATGCTCTAAAATATAAATTACCTCATAGATACATAAGGAAGCTAAAACTTATATTCTGGAAGAAGATAGGAAAGTAGTACATAGGTTTGAGGTGAAATTGGTTAAAAAATAGAGGATAATATAAGGTATTATAGGCATAAAAAAGGAGACCCAACATAATTCATTGTTCTATTTCATTTCTCTGAATCTAGAAAAAATAGTTGATCCACTAGAAGAAGGAAAAACACATGCATCATGGATTGTTTCTTCAATTTGTTGTAAAGAGAAAATAGGCTTGCTTGGTACCATTATTGTAGTAGACTCCTCTATTCTCTTGGCTTCAAATGATTCCTCTTTTGTATCCTTTTTTTTTTGTCCTTTTGAAAAATCTAAATTCTTCTCCTTTTGAACCTAAACCGGCAGAAGATATGTTGTCACTTGGTCTTTTTAATTCTTTCTCTTTAAGTCTAGGTGTTTCCAAGGTTTCTTGACTAGAAACCTTCTATTCAACTTCCTACAAAGTGTTCTCTTCCCAAACATATTAACTAGCATATTATTTGATTTCTAGTTTGGAGACATGTATATAAGTGGTAGACTTCTACTCATTTATAATATATTAAAACACTCGCAAAGGTTAATTTGAGACAATAAACTCTCTACCTCCTTACCAACCGATCTTTGATTTACTATGAAAGGACCAATTTGAGATTTTAATTTGAATTGCATTGCATGCTTCTTGGATACAAAATGAATTTCATGTGCATTCATGCTTTGTCTTATGAATTCCAAAGAGAAAATTCTCATAAGAACAAAAACTGTCAACTTTTTGGGTAGCAATTCACAACCGTAAACCCAAATCTCTATCAATGTATGGTCTAAGTACCAGTCTCCCATCCTCGACTGCTCACTTAGATGTAAACTTGTTTTAATCTCTATGGATATTCTTGGGACTCCATCACTACTAATAAGACATAGTGATAAATATAGAAATTGATCTATAAAGTCACTAAAAGGATAGTCTTCTAAATTCTTTTTTACTAGTGAATTCTAATGGATGATAGACTGTGGCCTTCCCTATGAATCTAACTTTTTAATTTGCATCTTGAACTTTTATGCTTGGTGGTGTAAAAACAAATAAACTAGTATAGATGACATTTAAAGCCCCTCTCTACATTGAACTTCAAAATTTTTTCATGAATAATATTTTAAATGAACTAGTCATAATTAAAAACAATAGAGGGATTTTTCCCAGATGAAAAGACTAACAAGTACCCTAGGATGACCTAATCAACCCATTCATCACTTTAAATTCCTAGAAGGAGACATACAATAAAAATTATTTTTCTATACATTTATGGAAAATTTTCTAAGGAATATGGTGGATTACGACGAGGAAATTCAAAACCTTCTGGCATAGATGACTAAAAAATGTTGCCTCTCTATAGAAAGGTAAGTTTCTAATAGAGTTCCATTAATGAATAAATTGAAAAAGTGTAAAGAGAGATTGTGAGACTAATCTGCAAATCCTGACATATGGACTCTTGAGTTATAGATAACAGGGTTTCAAAATCTCTGGTTATTATTTCTCTTTGAACGAGGAAATAACAATTTCACACCAAGAGAAAAATTCAGGAAAGTGGTGGTTTTTGCGGAAAACAAACTGGGGTAACATGGATTCTAAAAAATTTAAATTGTATCTAGAATGTTCAAACTTTCGAAAGGTCCAAATTTGTAATTCAAACAAGTCAAATTCACATTTGGTCTCTGCAATTTTAAAATCATCATCAACTTGAAGGATCTCATCTACATTCGGGACTATGGGAAACATTAGCTTCTCAATAGATATCTTACTCTTTCCCTCATGACGACTCATTTTGAATTAGTAAGAGAGTAGGAATTTTTGAATACCCAGTGATTTCTTGTTTGTTTGATGTGTTCAACTGCAAATTTTCGAAGCACTCTGTTACTAGGCACCTCTGCAAATACCGCTAGCATGAAGAAAATGATAGGTTTTATGGAGGATATTTTAGATTTAGAGACTGGTTTTGAATATGATTAATGAATTTAATTCTTGGAATGTTGAAAAAAAATATTGGAATGTTGATGGGAATAATGATTATATAATGAAATTTTCTGAAGGAAATAGTTATAACTATTTTGGCGGCTAGTTAGTAGATTTGATAGTGGAGGGATATGTTAGAGGGAATACAAATTAGGTCAGATAGTGGTTTTTATTCCGGGGGGGGGCTCGGAAATAAGTAGGTTTAGGAGAGGGTGGGTGCACAATGGATGAGCGCCTAATATATAACCCTTGGCAGTTTACACGAAACTAGATTGCAGACACACCTCCTTCATTAAATGTCAGGATCGTGTGGAGGTCCTGCAACTTATTGTTGACCATAGATTGCAACGGGGTAACATATAACCATTGAAACATGTGCAAAGAATAAGTGTGTTCTCTGAAATTGAATATCTATTTGAAAAACCAATAGAACTATATTATTTTCCTAAAATTTAAAATGAAAACAACATTTAGAAAGCATTCCAACTTTATTACAAAGTGCGAGATAACTTATCTTACTTTTCATTTTTTTATAAAAATGTACAATTTTAGAAGGAAATTGCATAGGTAAGAAAAAGTTACAATAACCCTCTCTGAACTAGGTTATGCACTGGTATCTTCTTGAGTTTCTTCTAAACCTCCATTCTTTAGAGACACCTTTCTTATTTGCGCTCACTCATCCCCAACCTTTTGCAAGAACAACTAGTGATTTGTACATGGTTTTCAGTCCTTAAAATATTCTCTCTCTTTTCCGATGTCTTGATATCCATCCCTCCTATGATTGAAATCTTAATCTTTACTACTCAGCTCAATGTTGATCCAAATTTCCTTAGCCTGAAATTTATATCTCATAAACTCCTCTCAATTTATTCTCTTTTATTCCCTCGTTGTCACAACTATACTGCATTCATTCATTTCTCAATCTCATACATCCATGCACTATTTTCACACTTCTAGGCAGTCACTTCATTATGGCACACTGATTTGAACTAATATTGTAAAATGACTAGTGTCCTCTCGTTGTAGGTGGGGTGTACCCACACACTTTCCCACCATGATAATGGTTCATCGGTAGTAGTTTCCTCATTGAATACCTACCTCTTCAGATAATTTTTATTTATCCCCTCTAAATATCTCTCCCAATTTTCCACTAGATTCCATACTAACAACATCTTTGGTTATCGATTTGTGGCCTGAACATCAATCTCACAGTTGTATTGCACTCACTCCTAATGTTACCTAACCCTAGTATGCAACAACCATGATGCCACCAATTAGTCTTTCTATCACTTCCTTCTATTATGCATACTCCTGGATGGTAAGGTGATCCCGAAAACTATGTTTTGTCAATTCTA